>CM053978.1:1864684-3304684 GCA_028641955.1 Protonibea diacanthus | reverse complement strand
TTTCACATTTTCATTATGTCACTTTTTAACACCACTTATAATCTCATCCTATAATCACGAGAAAGCGCTAAGTATTCGGTGACAGCCTTCCATTAAACGTCGCCTTAGAAATGAATGTTTCTAATGCCTGTCAGAAAGACTGATTAGGTGAACAGAGTGTAATTTGCATTGGTCTCTTGCTGAGCTGCCACAGCTGAAATGTCTTTTAGTAACCTCATAGTCGACTGAAACTCAGAGAACCCTCCCAGCGAAAATTTGCTTGTGCAAATCCTCAACAAACAAACAGGAGGCTGATTTCAAGTTAAAAGTTTGAAGCTGTACAAGTGAACTACAGTACAAGGTAGAGAGCTGAGCAAACTAAATGCTTCTACACCCACGCTGGTAAACTTGGTTTGTGGACAACCATTTTGAAGGCTCAAGTCTGGCAATATGGAGCCAGAAATGACCATATTTGGATGAGAGTGTGGAGCTGGTTGTGAGTTGGGGGTTGGTTTTGACGCAGGAAAAGATGGCGGCCTCTCCGGTAACAACTTTTTTGGATTTTGGGTCGTAGTCATGCCGTTCGATGTTTGCATGCTGTAATCACAATGTGCAAAACTATTTAATATGTTTTTCTCTTTACTTTTCTTTAATGGGTTTAAAAAAACAGTGACTTGCTGAAGTGCACATCAGCAGTGATTGTTGTGGTCATTTCCCAGCTTCTGTGTGTATATGAACCAAACACGCTCCGCTGGTGTAAAACCTCCTTGGCGAATGGCTTCTCGCAGGGTCACTGGCTGCCCGACTGTCTTTCAGTCTGAGTGAATTGAAAGTGAAAGAAACAATCTGCTTTCAAGCCGGAGAAGCAGAGATGTTATGACAGAGGAGAGGGTCCACTCCAGAACATATTAAAGATCTTCTGACAGAGTTGAGGCTCTGCTGCGTGATCAAAGGGGAAAATGGGATATCTTTGACACTTTACAACATCTGTGATCAGTCATGCTGACTATAAGGAGCTTTTATGTCCTCAGAGGAGGCCGGGGTAAATGTGTGTGTGTGTGTGTGTGTACATGCGTCTGTGCTTAACTCTGAGAGTCTTGACTCTTCTGGTTTTCCAAAGTATATACAAGTCCATAGTGGAATGATGGAACGCCGACAACATAATTAACATGTTGTAGCTTTGTTGTGTTCTTGTTGTTGGCTCCTCATCCTCCTTTTACACTCAATCAAGTCTAACAATGTTTGTATGCATATCATATGCAAAGCCCGAGAGGCAGTGAGTGAGGCATTACCATCAGATATCAGCAAATAGAGTATTGTGATAGTTTATTTCTTCACGTTTATTTCTTAGCTGAGTTAAGAGTTAGCACTTGCAGTCAAATAACAAAAGGAGAATTTGCGTTGCACTTATTCAAGAAGATGAAGATCGGCTCATTTATTTTGAATTTCATAAGCAAAAGCCACAGATTATGATGTGTGTCACAGACATTTTAACTTGCCGTAGTAGGATAAGCACAGGTGCTACGAATAACATTAGCAATGGATCTGTTCTATTAAGGCGTAAGTGTGATGCTGAGCCAGCATGTGTAATACCAGGACCCTGAAACGGAAGCAGCTAAATGAAATTCAGTGAGAATTAATTGTAATATTTACACCTTTTCCTCCAGTGACATGTCAAAATGTCAAAACTATTTGTGGGTACCTTTAAAAGGATCGGGGTGTGGGATTTACTGCCATCTACTGACTGGAAACTCGCTAAAAACACTGATGTGGAGCCAGTGTTTGGTTTGTCTCTCTGAGCTACTGTAGAAACATGGTGGTTCAACATAACCAATCCACAATGACTCCACCTGGCGTGTCTATAGATTTAAAATGGAACAAAAACACAACAATTCCTATTTTTAGGTGATTAAACACTATAGAAAACATAGTTATGACTATATTATATTCCATTTTTGACATTCTGTAAATACAGCTCCCTAAATCTCACAAACCTGAGGACCTTTAAGACGTGAAACAACAAAGAGAGCTAATGAATACAATGAATGACAGCATTTCAATAAAACTTAGAAATAAATAAATGCAGAAGTAATGGTCAATCACCGAGCGCCAAGCCCGCTCATATTCCCGAGACGTGACCTTTCTCAAAAACAGGCTGATTGCAACCATCTTGACATCGACACATCACTCTCATTAGCGCCGCAGCGCCACAAATAAGTGTTGGAGAGGCTCAAAAGCAGGAAGAAAAACCCCAAAAAACACAATCAAACAACATCGCTAACAATAATGAGAACAGCAGAGCCTTGATCGTTTGTTTCCGTGGCGGCAGGTCAAGGTGATAACGAGCTGCCGTGGTGATTGTGAGTTTGCTGTCTCGCTGATTGGTGCTTAATGAGGGCCTACTTGATGTTGTCTGTGACTGAGAGACATTTAAGGATGGTGTGTGGAGAGAGAAAAGGAATGACAGGGGGTGACACAAAGAGTGTCAAACAGAGACGGACAGAAGAGCCGTTTGAGTACATGACGGTGCGCTTAATGAAGAGAGGGTGAGGCAGAGAGAATGAGAAAAATAACAGCCGTGTGACCTTTGTCCAGTGTTTCATTAAGTTGTCAATTAAAATATGCTGCAGGTATAAAAATCTGTGTGTGTCAGTGTGTGTGCGCACATTACCCAGGCATGAGTAATTACAAAAACATATTACCACTCCAAACATCCCTGTGGCAGCAACACGACTACATAACCACACACAAATACACAGAAACACACACACACCCTGTCATCTGATTTGATGCACAACGTCCCTTCTGCTCTGTGGCAGGAAGTGATGTACACAGGGACAGGATGTGATGTATTAGCACAGTGAGATCACGAATCATCCGACAGAGATCTGGCTGTCTGCATTAAATCACACCGTGTGTGGATGTGGCCTTCACAGGCACACACACACACACACACACACACTCACACACATCAGCTGTCCTAACTTCTCTACAGTCGATCTCTTCATTCTGGGGTTCATAAGAGACACATACAGATGTTGTCATTTTTGGGATGTACAGTAATAAATGCTTAAAACTCTCCTCCTCTCCTCTCCTCTCCTCTCCTCTCCTCCCCTCTCCTCCCCTCTCCTCTCCTCTTGACGGTATCACCGGACAGCTTTCAGCTATCAGTCTGTCTCTCTTTCATCTCCCTCAGGCCTCTGCTTTAATGAAAAGAAAATACAGAAAGAAAGAAATCCTAAATCAATCAGCTTGGGTAAAGGGTTAAAGTATCATTGGAAATTTCAAGCTGCTTTAATTCTGAGGTTCCCACATACCAGGCAGTCTACATGATGCAGACGGCTACCTTTGAACCTCTATCTATCTATCTCAGCGGTGCGTTTGAGCTGCGGCCCCGGTCATGCTGGGGAGTCCCAGCAGGGGTGTGTGGGTGCAGGTAGGATGGTGAAAGAAGTCAAAGGAAGTACAAAAAAAATAACAGAAAGAGGAAAAATAGACTGTGAGCTCTTCTTTTTTCTCTCCACAGCTGGTGATGCTGTAAGAATCACAAGCAATATGCAGAAGCAGGACTCCAGCTAAACAGGGGTTCATAGGCTTCAGTGTCGAGACGATGATGACAAACTAAAAAGAGATCCTTGATTATCGATTGTTCAGTAAACAGAATATTTTCTCCAAATACATCAGAGACAGTGAAGATAGAGTGATGCACAGGTCAGCACCCACCTACACTTGTTAGAGTCAATCTGCAGTGAAAGGGCGATGCCAACACAAGCAAACACAAGCAGAGGGTGAGGCAGGGTCCGCCACATACTTCTAATGGGTCGGAGGTGATGATTGCAAGGGATTCTTTTTGTCTAATCCTGAAACCCCACCGGGGCAC
This sequence comes from Protonibea diacanthus, assembly GCA_028641955.1. Lineage (NCBI taxonomy): Eukaryota > Metazoa > Chordata > Actinopteri > Sciaenidae > Protonibea > Protonibea diacanthus. Next base: position 3,300,825 of record CM053978.1, on the reverse strand, counting down.
ATTGCTGTCACGTCGCTGCCGCGATGCTGTTTTGGTCCATCCTCCACATGACGGGAGCGTTTCAGAAGTGGAACGTTAAGCCTGTCAGACTTTGTTTACTTGCTCTTTCTTTTACTTGGTCATTTTCCTTCTGTAGGTGTAGGTGCTTCTAAATATTCTTGCATGTTTGCATGGGGTATTTTATTTTGAAAATCAACCAGATTCTTTGTTTCTGCGTCTGGCTTTCAGCTGCTCTGTGTAAACTGACGAGGGCTGCTCGTGGTGTCCGTCAAAGATACAGCAGCTGTGTATTCCCCACGGAGCCGAGCGGAGGCCTGCTTCTGGGGGCACTTCTGAACCGGAAGCAAAAGCGGCGTTGGTGGGGTTTGACTGGAACGGCCGCAAATAGCTCTGGTGGCACACAGGGAATGTGTTGCATACATGATACATTGTGTCATTCTGATGTGTTTCTGATATTTAGTTGACCCGCCTTGATATGAATTAAGAGTTTGCAAACTTCCATCCAATATTTAGACCTCTCAGTTTTCCCCAGTGTCATTTATCTGTATGACTGTTCAACAAATTACCAATCCTGCTGAAGTGGTTTTGCAGTATATTACAATAAACTGTAAGAAAGGCATCAAAATAATATTGAGAAATGATTCGGCTGCTTACTCTCTCTCCCCACTCGAACGCCCACTGCTTCAATCTCTGGGCTAATAAATGTGCACACAGGGGGGTTTGCCAACACACACGCACACACACACACACACACACACACAAAACCCCTCACACACACAGAGGTGGAGTTGGCAGGCAGGAATTCACACGGCCAGATCCCCGGTGAGAACAGTCATTACTGCATGACAGTCTTCAGCCAGAGAAAAGCCACACACACGCACACACACACACACACACTTATAAGAAAACACACACAAAAACTTAATCTTCTTTGCTGATCCTTGTAAACCAACAACAATCTGAGTTACACACACAAACACACTCACAACTCCTAGACGAGGCGTAGTGATGTGCTGAAAATTTGTGTGTGTGTATGTGTGTGTGTGTGTGTGTGTGTGTGTGAGTGATTCAGAGGCAGAAAGCTGATTGCTTTCTCAACTTCCGCATCCCATCAGAAGGGAAAGTAATAACAGCCGAGAGATCTTCATAGGGAGTGTTTGTTGTTTGTGTGTGTGTGAGAGTTGGAAGTCGGTGCATGTTGATTACCGCCGATTTACTGGGTTCTTGTGACTGTGTGTGTTTGTGTGTTTGTTTGACGCCATCCTTCCCTCTATCCTCTGTTCTGTCCTTCCACATGCACGCTCACACTGAGCTATGAATTCCATTTCGTGAATGTCCAGAATGAGAAATGGAGGGTGGAATAAAGCTGTTTGACTGTAGTGGTTTGAGTCAGGCCTCCTAATGTTGATGAAGAAAAATGGTATGCTTCCAACTTTGGTGCAAAAGTTTGGGGAACAGCTTCCTGTACTATACAACAATGCCCCGGTGCACGAAGCCAGCTCGGGCAAGAAACGATTTTCCCAGTTTAGTGTGGCTTTTGTGACCTTTTGTGAAAGGAGCTGGAACAGACTATGAGCCAGATCTTACCGGCCAGCATCAGTGGCCAATCTTACTAATCTCCGTAGAAAAGCTCCAAAATCTTCTGCACAACCCTTCCAGAAAAGCGAAGGCTCTTCAAACATCCCGTCAACACTGTTGAGATGAGATGTTGCACAGTTATATATGGGAATAATATTCTGAATTTGGATACTGTTACATGGATGGAAAGGAGTTTTAACTGGTTATAAAATGGTCTCAATTTAATATCGATGCCTCTATATGACAAGTGAGACTGTTGGAGTTTTGGACCAGGTTGGATTTGTGCAGATTCTCCTCGAAATGAACAAACCGAGGCACGTTTGTCCACAGGGGCCACCAGAATCAACAAAATGAAGTTCCTTGTGGCCCCTTTAATGATCTTTGGTGTCAAATTTGGTGTCAACTTCTGACTAAATGTGATTTGAAAGAGGCAAAAATGAACACTTGAAACACGGATGGTGATGAAGGATGAAGAAACTCTAGACGAAAAGAGAGGAAGAACAAATACGATGGGAAGAAACTCAAGACGAAAAAAGAAAAGCAGAGTTAGGAGTCAGTGTGTTTGTGTCGGGCAGATGAAATGAAGGCACACACACACACACACACACACATACATAAAGCACCAGGCAGGTGATCAATGCCACATTAGTTTAGGGCCACACACACACACACACACACACAGACAGATCCTGCTCAGGTAATCTGGCCAACATTAGTAGTGTGCTCCATGCTCGACTGCCTCTGTCTGTCATTCTAATTACTGTGAGCGTGTAGCAGGACACACACACACACACACACACACACACACACACACACACTTCCTGTCTCTCACCAGTAGCCCAAAAGTGAATGAGATTCACTCAGCAGAGCAGGTAACAAGAGCCAATAGAGGCCAGAATGAGAGGTGGTGTGCATGTGCAACTGTACAGTACACATCGTGTTGTGTATGTGTTTTGTGTGTGTGTGTGTGTGTGTGTGTTGAGCTCATTAAGAGTAGCTGGCAGACTTCTGTGACCTCTCTGTTCTTTGTCCAGTTTCTAACTACTGATGAGAGCTGGAGGGGGGGAGGGCAGTAGAGGAGCATGTAAATTAGCAGAAAAAGGAACAAGAAGGAGATGATTAGAGAGAGAGACACAAGGAAAAATTGAAGGGTAAGAAGAATTGGGGGGAAAAAAAACAAGAAATTGAGAGAAGAGAGATGGATGATTAGAAAAGAAGAAGCTTGCAGAATGGGGAAAAAAAATGGGAATTGAAATGGTCAGAGATGGAGGGATAGAAAGAACTTACGAGAGAGAGAGTGAGAAACAGATAAGGAGAATAATACAAGAGACAGAGAGACGGATTGACATTATTACTGCCTCATCGCCATCTCTGCTATCTGCATATTGTGTTTGCTTTGGCAATAAGTGCGTCTTTATTCCTCGCCAGTAAAGCACCTTTTGAAATGAACCGAAAGAAAAGAGTGTGTCATTTTTAAAGTCTGCCAAACGACTTCTCCAGCCGGGCCAGAACTCAATCTCACGTTTTTGTTTTCTCTCATTTGCGGTTTGCGCACAATAAATGGAGTCCGTCCTTTTCTTCTCTGCGCCGTGGCGATGGATCCCAGCCTGACATTTCGGGGTTGTGATAAAAGCCGTGCTGATGAGAGCTTTGTCGAGCCTTTTATGAAAGCTCGCCCACTGCCTCATGAAGGCGTTCAATAATATAAACACGCCATATTCATTTATCCGCGGTGACAACAGAGTTCAGAATTTGCATGCACTGTAGGGTGGGCTGCTTCAAAGTGGCTTAATAGGCCATCTGACTGCGATTTAATCTGCAGGACCTTCATCAAGGTTATGTTTTATGAATGTTTGAATGACAAGTACATGTGTGCAAAGTCTTCTTTGCAGAGAAAACCGTCTGCCAGTCTTTACTCTCTGTACAGCTTCTGTCTTTTGCTGCCATAAATTCTCTCACTGTGTTTCTTTTTCTTATCCGTCTCCTCTGCCACCTCACCCCATGCAACTCCAGTCCTCGCTTTCATACTTCCACTTCTATTCATCATCTGCTGGCACCAAATAATATGACCACCTAATGAAAGAGGACTATATAGGGGAACATATCACCCGCCTTTGTAGAAGTCCTATACTTCCAACTAGGATCCTGCAGATATCCAAAGTGTAATGATGTTTTTTTATTGTAGCAGATGCATCAAGGAAGAGATGAGTCCAAGATCTGATGGTCAAGGCACTTTAATACGAGCTCAGATTGATCCTTACATGCAACAGGAATGGACAAAGAATATGCTTTCTTCTACCTCTTTTATAGGAAGTTCATGCCATGTCATGTGGAAACTATGTTGGGGTACCTCTCTCAATGAAACTTCAGACAGCTCCCTATTAGGTCCGCTCGTCCAGACAGAGGACGCTTTGACCATAACAAATATCCTGAAGGTCATAGATTGCATAGTTCACCTAAAGGCTACATCCTTTATTAAGATAGAAAAACATTTTAATACTTAGCACACTACACTGCCATCATATGAAATGTTGTGCCTTGGACCAAGCTGCCGTATTTCAAGGCATGGGAGTGAGAATGGGCTGTTCTTGCAACGACAATTTAGTTGACTTTAGTTTACTGAGACAACTCTTTATGCCTGTTGAAAGTTGCCTGTCATGTCTTTCATTAATGAGATAAGTACCAGAGACATGGGGACATTACAAGAAAATTGCACCAATGTATTCAAACATATTTGTGATGGTCTACCATCAGCGTTGTCCACCGTGGACTATCCAATATTATCCTTCATGATGAGGGAGCACCTGGCTTAATGCCACACCAGCTCCATGAGTAATCAGTGATCAGAGTAGAGTAATCAGAGTAATTTTCAACCCATAGTTGCCAAATCAAGACATATTAGCAAAGGGATGTTAGCTGTTCGGATTTTGCTGTGGCATTTGCATGTTTGCTTTCAAAAGCTTATTACGGGATCACTGGCACTGTTTCTTTCTCTCTCACAAACGTCTGCCTCTGTTTTTCTTGAAGAGAAGAAGTATTCAATAATTCCCATTCTGCTGTCCACGTTCCCAATAGAGGCAAGCCATGTCATGGGACGCCGGTCAATACTCCCCCATTAAGCCAATGGACAAGACAAAAAATCACAGACACTTAGCGCTTTTACACGCAGGCAGAAACAAAGACACACACACATGAAAGCACAGAGACTCTAGTGCCTCGGCTTTAGAACATACACGCACATATCCACGGTGTGTATACATTCATACACACACACAAAGACACAGCAGGTGTGTGGTAAGATGCTCGCTCGATGCGGTGGCCATGTTTGTGACATTTGGAAAGAAGCATCTGAGCACTAAAGCCAAACAAGCCCTCTCGACTTGTCTGTTCGATCTGCAGACGGACAAAGAAGCAAAATAAATAACTCATTAAAGGAACACTGTGGCCTTAAAGGCTTTTTTCATTTTTTTGTCCTTCAGCGACAACCAAACATTAAAAGACAGACAGACACTTCACCTCTGCAAAACAACCCTAACTCGCCCAAGTTTACTGTGTATATGAGCAAGAGATGGAAAATCAGCCTTTTAGTGGTAATTACAATTAAAACTTGAGGGGATTTTATTTTAAACTGATATGTCTCATTTGCTGTTATGATGTGTGTTAACACAGCTGGAAAATAGGGCAGCTAATCCACTGAGTTGTCAGTCCCGGTAATAAATAATCGTAATCATAATCAAATAGTCATAATCATGACTGTGTTGTAAACTGTGGATATGATGAGTGAGCAACAGCTGCTGCAGTTTATATCGATCTTAAAGTAACTATTTAATTTGTTGATGCAGCCATCGTTACGACCCCCATCATAGCTGCAGAGTTTCCAATTCAGTTCTTAAACAGCGCTAAATTGTACATGCGTTTATTCATCTGAGACGTTCCGAATGGTGCAAAAGCTTAATTATTCAGTCGATCTCTGGCCGTGGTGCTCTGTGCCAAAACTTAGTGTACATTATGTTGAATCATTGAATCTAAAGTATTTTCTCACATACCAGAAAGTAAGAACTTCCACTTAATGTATATTGATGGATGTTATATATAATATGTGTTCAGGTTTGTTAGTTTATGTAGCAGATTTGTAAGATCCACGATGATTAACGTGTGATACACAGCAAATCACGTCCTACATGGGAACATTTTTATATTACCTTGACATTTTTCAAACATCAACTGGCCCCATTGAAAGTTTTCAGTTTTAAAGCTTTTTTTTATTTCACACTGAGTATTTCAGTGAACCATCTATAAAAGAGTCTGAGGAATTCTTTACCAACGTGCTGCCCATGACCTCACCATTTTACCAGGCTTCACCCCACTGAGCCAATTTAAACTCTCCACTTTACAGATTCAGGTTATAACCATGTTCCAAATGAAACTCTCTATGTGCCTATTGTGTTGTAAGTATCAGCAGTACTGAGACTGCATTGATTGAGTCATGAATTACTTAATTTCGACAACTGATGCAAAGAAATATTTTGTTTATGCTCTTTAGATCTGCATTAGAAAGAGTGGATCATAATGTTTTACATTTCCTGGAAGAAGAAAAAGAGTTACATCTGAGCTTTGCTAAACTTGGATCGTTGTGCTCCTGCTTTTCTACCAGTACTCAGAACTAATGAGTAATGCCTCTTGTTTTGTCTGCTCACAAAGGCTATGGTGTACCTCAGGGATCAAATCTTGGACCCTTGAAATGCTTACCTTTGGTCTGTAATATTCTAGAAGATTGACACATTGACTGAGCTTGTTGGGATAAAACAGTCTTTACTTGGTTATAATCTGAGCAGCGTCAGGCTGGGAGGTGCAGAGTGTACTCAAATGACAAATGAGGTAAGGGGGGGCAGGTGTGTGTGGGCAGGTGACAGATCAGGTGATGTGCTGGAGCGGGATAAACTTGGGTGGCCTTGCTGCCAGGAGGGAAGATCTGGGTCTGTGATGACAGACGTGGTTAGTATGGCATGACATGAGAATGTGGCAAGAGAATCAGAATTAGAAGATTAATTGGACGCCTTGACAGGTAATTTGCCAACATTTCTTCCATTCTTTCGCTGTCGGCACACAGCTGCATGTTTCACTTTAAAATGTTTAATTTTAGTAACATGGCTTTCCTTAAGCCTACATTTAACCAGGCCTTACAGATATCCAGCAGTCAGTGTCACAGAACAATCTTCAACTTCATGAAAAAAATATTTTGTCTTGGAGCCCATTCTAAATTGGTACAACATGTTTTAATGATCACATTCACTCTTGCTTCATTAATTGATAAACATGCTTTCACATCTAATAACCTATGTACTTTTTTTTAAGATTTAAAGTATGTGACATAACATTTCTAATTTCTATGTAACTGCTGTATGTTAATCCACGTCAATGGATGCGCCCAACTGATCTGCCATTACCATCAGGTAATACTGTAAGAAGAGTGAGAAAGTCTGCGTATAGATGAGGTTGGGTTGGACGTTTGCGCCGCGCAGACCAAAATTCTTAAACCTAACCAAACTTCCATCATTTAAACGTTTCTCAGCAAACTTTATTTTGAGTGTCTAACTGGATGGTTGAATATTAATTGTTGCCAACGAGATCCTGGAGCTCTGCTCATGCAAAACTGACACTAGAGTGGCAGACAGCTTTCTGAGTTTAAAGCAGGTCGACTGAACAGGCTGCCTTTTTTGATGGGAACGAAAACGCGTTGGTTAAATCACACTTATGTTTCATTGATTTTATGAATCTTTGTTGTTATAAAAAAAAAACACATATATATGCCCAAAATATAATCATTAGATTACAAGTTCATATGATGCTATGCTATGTATGCTATGTTAAAACAGCAATATAGAACATCAGAACAAAAGATGAACGGAGGACACATCCATCATTTTGGTTTCTCTGAAGTGAACAATAGACAAAATTACAATAAAAACTCTTCAGCAAGGCAGCAGGACCTGAATCCATTTATTTTTCCCTTTCAAACCCCAGGCCTGAAAGCCCCTCTGAGAGATGTTGCTTTAGTGATCAAGAAAAAAAAAAGAGATCCACCCTCAAAGATAATTCATAACACAAGAGGCCCACTGGAGGTATCATCACACAGCGTGATGAAAATCTCTCGAGGAGTTTTGAAGAAAAGGCATTTTCTTTTATAATTTAATCTGACTGTGACGGATATAATTGGCTGAGTGACATTATTGTAACGAGCAGCTGTATTCATGCTTTTATTCTACGCCCTCGAGCATTTCCCATCCTTCCCTCCACTTTCCTGGGCCACGATGACATTTTTTTATTTGAAGATGAATACGTTCAGCACCTCCCTCCATCTCTCTCTCTCTCTCTCTCTCTCTCTCTCTCTTTCCTTCCAGGTTGCAGCCTATATCTCTCTGTCTGTCACTCTGTCTTTCTCAGCCAATTACTGGCTGGCTTCAGGTGCTTAACCCCAGGCCCCACCATCAATTGGCTCATTATATCACTGCTTTAAATCTTTGTCTCGTCCCCTCTGGCTCTCTGTTTCTGTCTCTTCCTTTTTGTTGCTTTCTGTCTGTCCCTTCTCTTGTACTGTCTTTATTTGACCTCATATCACTGTTCCACTTTCAGATGCATTCTTGCCCTTCTGTCCCTCACTGTGTGTCTTTTTGTCTGTTCAGATCTTTCTTTCCTCTTCCTCTCCTCTTTCTCTCAGTCTCTCCACACAAATGAGCCTCTCATCCTCGCCTCCCCTCCTGGTCTCCCCACTCTACAGCATCCATTTCCTCCCTCCCTTTCTCTGGCCCCCTCATTCTGCAAATTGCTACAACTCAATTGTCCCTTCCCTGCCTGTAGGCAGGGATGGTATTAATAAAGTAGGATTTGAAATAGATTTCCTTTCTGCTCCATTTTGAATTACATTACGTAGTTTTGGCTCAGAGCATTCTTCTTCTTGCTGCTTATGATATCACAATATATAGTCGCCATGTATCCAATCTGCTGAAGGGCTACATCGCTAACGATGGAAAATGTCGTTTGACTGAAATCATCCTGCACTTGAAGTGTGATGTGATATTTTATTGACCTCAGTAGAGTGTTCTCACTTACCCCACTGTAGAAAAGCTAGAGGTCAGGTTTCCTCTGTTGGCTGGGATGGCACTTGAAGGGACAGCATTTATCCTGCCATTTATCAAAGATCGGTTCCTGTAGTAGAATCAATAATGCACAGTATCAATGACTCTTGCTTGGCTGTAATTCAAGCTCTTGAAAGCTCTCTTTTGGTGTCTAAAAAATGACAATAAACAAAAATTCCAAAAACTCTTCAACATGTCAGCAGGACTTATGAATTGATTTTTTTCCCCTTTCAAACCCAGCCCTGAAAACCTCTCTGAGGGATGCTGCTTTTGTGATCAAGGACAAGAATTTTTCAAAAAAGAGATCCACCCTCAAAGATAACTCATAACACAAGAGACCCACTGGAGGTATCAACACACAGCATGATGAAAATGTCTTGACATAGCGGCATGGTGTCTGACTGGAAATAACGCACTGGACAGAAACATATTGTTGCTGAAAATCAGCTGCTTAGCATGAAAACTAAGAGCTTCCATGGCCTATCTATACTTATTTGAAGGTGGCGGTGTTCTTGAAGAACTAACATGTTCTCCTTCCAAGGTCATTAAGTACAGATGATTTGTCACACCCTTGTGTTTTAATTGTTATACTACATAGAACTCAGCTGCTGTTATGAGTGATACTAAGGCGTACCTCATGGATCAATTCTTGGACCTTTGCAGTTGAAATGCTTTTTGTAGGATTATTAGACGAGCACAAAAGTTTAAATTTCCCCACTTTTCACTGAAGTGCACTGCTCATCTATGGCCCTCTGCCCAGGCAGTCCATCAAATTAAGCAAGAGGTGACCTTTACTTACTACTTATTTATAACTAAACTGTTTCCCTTTTGTTAGTATGATGTGGGCCTTTCTTTCTTCCTCATTTATAAGCACACACAGCAACTGTTTCAACAAAGTTGTTTATGTCTCTGTTAAAAGTTACAAGTTATCTAGTTTTGAGAGCTGGATATCTTGCTGGAAAATTGACTTTAGTTGTTCTCCATTAAGTCGGATGCTGTGAGTTATTGTTTAACTCTCAGTAGTTGGTTCCATGCAGGGAGACATAATTAAAATACACTAAAAGACATCTGCTACTAGTCGATTTAATCCAATTTATCTAAGTCACAAAGCTATAGGGTGTCGCCTTATCTGTTGCTACTTTTGTGTGTGTGTTAGAAATATTTTGTGTGTATTTGGATTTGTTGCATGTGTTTGTACGTGAAGTTTAAGGTTGAAATGTCGTATCTGAAAAGAACAAAGTAGTGAATTTCTGTGTGTGCTGGATGTGTGTGCGTGCGCGTAATGAGCCAATTTAATGACATTCTTAAAGCTGTCATGATTAAGAGGCTGATAATTTGATGAGGGTGCTATTGAGGTACTTCAGTGATGAAATATTACATACTTCACTTTTATTTTTATTAATGAGGGGAATCTTAGACTCGTCTTTAAGTGCTTTGGTGAAGGGGGAACGTGTGTGTGTGTGTGTGTGTGTGTGTGTGTGTGTGTGTGTGTGTGTGCGCGCGCACAGCCAAGTCTCACACTAGCAAACGGCAGACCTGCCAGTCCACTAGAAGATGCCGTGTCAGTGTCACGTTTTGCCTCGATGTGACAAGCACAGGAACAAACCCAGGAGGCCACTCTTCGTGTAACACGCCAAAGGTCAAAATTATTACAAGTCACGTACGTCAATTAAGTTACATGAGGTATGTTCACAACTTAAGATGTTTTATAAGACTAATCAAACTGCAGCCTTGAAAGTGTAACCAGATGTTGAATATTAATCATTGCAAACTTGTTATTCACATGTCATTTATATGAAAGGGATTAGAGGTACTTCAATTTGGTCAGTGCAATGAAAATCCTTCACACAAACACACAAACATGCCCGCGCACAAATACACACAGTTTTTGTCAAATCCAAGGAGGGCAGAAAGCTTCCACAAGGGTTTTCTTCTGATCTAGCTTGTTTTGCCTTGGAGGGTCATCGTCATGGGAGTGCTTGCCTCTGTGCCTGTGTGTGTGTGTGTGTGTGTGTGTGTGCGCGTGTGTTTGTGTGTGTTGAGGTAGAGGTTAGGCTGTTATTTCTTTGGTGTGAGGATGCAGATTAAAAGTGCAACCTCTGCAACATATCACACAGCTGAAGCTACATGAGCCTCAGGCTTGTGTGTGTGTGGGTGTGTGTGTGTGTTGTAGTTGTAGGAGCTTTTAGGATCTCTCATATTAATTGTATTTCTCGCCTTTGGCCAGTTCGGCTTTGGTAATATCTAATTTCCTTACGCACGCCACTTGTATACATACAAACACACATACACACACACACACACACAGCCAGAACAGGAAGTTGTCCCTGCCGTGTTTCTCCCAGAGGGAAGCTCTCCGTGTTTTCTCCTTGACATAGACTCTTCTTTTACTCACATTTTTTTGATGTTTTTGCCTTTTAGGTCTTTGTGAATACAGCAAAATACAGAAAGCCAGAAAGAGGTAGAGAGTAACAGAGACATAAAACTTAACTTTGACAGCACACTTACAAAAGCCAGCTCGAATTGTTAGGTCATGTGGGCAAGGCCGGTTAGGGCATACTGAAGCACACCTGCTATTTTCGTTCACACTCTTAGCACAAAGTGAAGTGCAGTTATTGTTTTGGAGCTTGTTACACTCAGCTTTTAAAAGTGAAATTATTTAGGCTGCTAGTGACCAAAATTGACCCCATGAAACGATCAAATCTGTGTTGTTTTCTATGTGGGATTCCCTTTTTATCTACAACCTTGAAACGACCCTTCCAACCACCATTTTCTCTTGCTATGTCTCTCTGTTGTAGACAAGGAGATGATGGAGGATGATGAAGGGCGGAGGTTGAGGTAGTGCATAAGGAGTCTGACTTTCTGACTTTGATGCAGGTACCCGTAACAGACCTGAACATTTTCCTTATTAATCATAACCACAATTTTTCCCTGACCTTAACGAAGCATTTTTGTATCCTAACTAGGGATTCACTGATCCACCTCTTGTCCTTCTGATACTGATACAGATTCTTAGAGTATCCTAATCCAATAATAAAAAAGCTGTATACCCCATGAAACTTGGAATGGAATAATTTTTTATTAGGTAGCATGAAGCAAGGGAATGCAATGCCACCAAAGTCTCAGTGGGTGGCCTGTTGCAATATGAAAGAAAAACAAAATTGAATCAAACAAACAATATTCAATGCTGATTGATCATACCTGATCCACGTTACATGGCCTTCACTTCTCCACCACACTTTGCAGGCCTGCAGCCGATTGTTTCATATGCATATACAGTACGTAGGTGAAGCATGTGAGAGTATGCATAAACGGTGGAATACGAGTTGCAGGGGCATGGTGATGAATCATTATCTCTCCAGGATGTTACACTACCTGTCTCATACCTTTTCATAACAGCTGTGCAGTCACAGTGGCTTACCAAACGGAGACAAGATTGCACACCAGAGGCTCCAAGAAAAAATATTTGCTTTTTCCTCAACAACTAGAGAAAAAATAGGTTTTCTGATCATTATCATGAAATAGTTTGAAATTGATGTATGTAAGTACATACTGTATTGTATTCTAGACCAGGAAAGTTTGCAAATGCCATAAACTGTATTGTAATAAAGACCAACTAAACTTTAAAGTCATGACCGACACCAGAGGGTATCGGCACTGAGGCAAGACCAAGACCAGACAGTGTTTATTGTGCTTATGCAACAAAATCTCACCAAGTCTCTTTTGGTGAGGTTGTCTCATTTCAGATTTGACATACTTCTGTGTTTTTTTTTTTTTTTTTTTTTTGGATAGTGTTTTGTGGATGAACTCTTTGTGGTTGGCCAATTTTCATTGCCAAAGATTCGTCATCTCCTCCCAAAAAGCCACAACTTATTGTGTCTCCCACATTTACTTTCTTGGAAAAAAAGGTTTATTTGTTGCATTTGAAGCAGAAGCCGTACATCCAATCACAGTAATGATGTGAAATAAAATGGACAATGCACGGGCATTTTGCTGATATCCCTGCAGTGGTCGATTCCAAGATGAGACAGAGACCTTCATAAAGACCAGTCTCGAGTACTACAACTCTGGCCGTAGAATCTTACCAGAAGGCATTTTTCTAACTTCTTTGACAGAAACTATGGATTTCATCTTCATAACAAAGCAAATGTTAACTCCACTGTGTCTTACAAGAGCTTGAACTTATGATGAAGACTGACGGAAAAGGCACAAAACTCACAAAACCATAAATGAGAGGTCGGTGAGTGATTGAGAGAGCGATTTGGGAGAAAGAGAACAAGAGTCAGATGGGAAAAGGCCAAGGATGGAAGAAAGAAAGGTGATGAGAGAAAAGATAAAACACATAGACAGAGAAGACATCATTAAAATATGTGAGGCCCAAATACTGACAATGCAAAAATGAGGAATAAACATGACGTCACAGTGGCGCATTTCAAATTAAGAACATGGGGAAAGAATAAGACGAAAACAAAAGGAACAGGAGAGCAACACAGAAGAGGATGGGGAGCATAGGCAGTCAGCAAGATTGATTTCCACTCCTCCTTTTCCTCCCCTCCTCTCTTCTCCCTGGAACGACTCCCTAAAGTCTTTGGATTAATGGCTCCATTTCTGCTGCTCATTCATCAGATTCAGGAAGGCATCCCAAAACACAATGCTTCACTAGGCTCTTGCCTGAACTAGATATCTACCTGCCAAAACATCCAATAGGGCCTTAAGTACTTTCAAAGGCAGGCAAAACAACTTTATCTCTACCTCAGGTCAAATCAGCAGGGGATTGATACTATCCACTGGCACATATGCTTGTTAGCCAGCGTTGTGTAGATGATCACAGACAGTCCAGCCTAGTGTTGTAAGAAAGTCAAGCAAAAGTCAATCCCAGTGCTAAAAGACTTGAATATAGTTATTAAACATTTTACTATTGGTGTTATCTTACAGGAGACATGTTGTGGGGATCAGCTCCATTTCCATCTTCCACACTCTGAAAGGGCTTTGCTGCAGTTTATTCTGTATCTATAGGACACAACAAACAAGCAATATCCATGGTGGTATGATAACATAATAAGTATACATAGTGTATGTTACATAACAGTTGATGAGGTAGGCTGTCTGTCTGTCAATATTTGTCTGATTTTGTCAATGTGGAGCATCACAACAATGCAAGATTCAGTCATGAACCTGTACAGGTGTGTAGTTGAGATTATAATGAAGGCAGAGTTCAAAGATGTGTGTGGTCCCACCCATGAATCCTTAGTACTCAAATAACATGTAATGTAGTAATGTCATGTAGTCATGACTTTATTCTTTGTTTCCAACAAGAAATCCCTTGAACTTCTTGGAAGTGTATCCATTTGATCAGAAAAAAAAATCAAGGCTTTAAAAGAAATTGTTTGAATTGATATATTTTTGTGTATTTTCCATCATTAATTGTAAATTATTCAGCTCTTTCTTTTTTCTAATTACTGTCTGTGAGCTTCTGTGAAGCCTGTAACAGTAATTAACCTTGATATGTGTCTCACCGTTTGCTGTGTAAACTTGAAGAAAATGGCCTGAAAGTCCTTGGACTTGTTTGTTTAGGAAGGCATGAGAGCCCTGATTATTACAAAGCGCTCGTGGTCTTTAGTTATTGATCATTTTTTTCAACATATCCTCTGTCTATTGTATCAGTAGTTGCAGCAAGTTGCCTTTCCATGTGAGTGAGCCACATAGCAGGTGCATGTTGCACTTTAGTGACCTTACACCGGAGCAACAGTCTGCTGTAATGGGCAGTCAAGTGCAATTAGTAGTTCAGGATGTTTTGTAGTGGTATGGTGGCAAGCCATTGGCTAGCTGTAGCCTCTGCTGTCCTTTTTAATGGGCATATCAAGGGCCACTTGTATCCTCTGGTCCACCACAGGGAGAGGGAGACCACGTCTGGCTGCGACATGACTCACTGTTTGGCCTTGTCACATTGTGTGCCAGCTGTGCCATCTAAAGTGACCTTTCACAGTGTGCGATAGCTAACATGCCAACCCTTGACCCATCCTGATTAATGATGGTGGAAGCCTTGCCCAGCACTGGGCCGATGTCCCTCTGGAGGGAGGATTGTTCTTCCTCCATAACTGACCACTCTTCATCTCTCTGTTGGTCCAGTCAGTCACCAGTTTATCAGTCATGCATACATCCATCCTCCTTCCAGCTTGTTGGTTTTGTACTTGGACTTCAGCTCCCCTCTGAGATTTTCTTTCCGTCACATTTCCATGTTCATATCAGTCTTTAATGTGCAAGGGGGTTTAGCGAGCTCGAGAATAGATGCGAGGAAGAGGTTTAGAGTGGTGGAGGAAAGAGGAGTTTAGAAGACGTGTGGATGGAGGGAAAGAGAAGAGAAGAGAGGAGAGGAGGAAGACAGAATAAATCAGATGTGGCAAATCTGACATTTGTCACGACCAAGGGCAGCCTAGGAGACACCATAATCGACCTAACGATGTAAACAACGTTATAATTCAAATAACCTCTCCTGCTTTCTTCCTCCCAATATTTCCCTCTGCATTTCTCTCTCTCTCTCCGTCCTACTCCATTCATCTCCCGCTCCTTTGTCTTTCTGACCTCTGTTGTGCAGCAATTATGTCATGTACTGTAGTAGCCAATAATCTCTCACCAACTTTTGGATTGTGATTGTTGAGCAAGGCCAACGACTGTATTTAAGTCAGCATAACGTTGATTGAAACTTTAGATTTAATTTCAAAAGTCATTTGAGACCGGTGGAATCTCTCTCTTTTTCTGTCTCTTCTTAGTTTTCATTTTGTTGAATTAACCTCCCCCACCCCTCCGTCACAGTGTTCTCCAAAAACAGAAATTGGCAATCTGTTTAGAGGGGCTCCAACTGAGCTCTAGCCAGATTATCTGAAAGATTAGCTTCCATCATACCCAACTGAGAGACCAGTGGATTAAGTGGGTGGCAGTGGTATTGATGGTTTGGCGAGGGGGATTTGGTTGGCTGCTATTTGCCGTTTTTTTTTTTTTTTTTTTTTTTGGCCTGTGGCTCTCCAGACCTCCAAGAACGTCATGAATCCGATGTTAGCTAACATGGTTGGAGTCTCTGCAGAGATGAGTCATTTCCGTGAGATGAGCTTTGATTTATTGCTATTCTTGGGAAAAACTGGTTATTTCATTGTCTCTCTCCCCGGCTCAGTGGTGAGTGATTATGGCTGTAATTGAGGAATTACAGTGTGCGCGTTCATTATAGGTACATCACTTGATCTGTTTAAGCATGCATAATTACAGGTTAGTTCACATTTGTTCTCTAGAGGAGTTTCAGGTTTTCGCAGTTTTTGTCTATGAATGGAGTGTTCTTTGGTAAAATGTTGATCAGGCTGTCAGTCAAGGCATCCACTGTACTAAATCATCCATGAAGCTGTTCATTTTTCTGTTGATCCTGCTGAAGGTTATGGGACAGTATAAAGACTGGACGTCTTATCCGTGATGTCACCCACAAGTTTCTGAAGAGCCGTTTCAAAGCTTGAATGTGGTGCCTCCGGTTGTCGTCACGTTAGTAGTCCTGCCTTTGCTGCCTCCCCGCTAATCTAAAATTTGGCAAAGGATCATTGGTAGATCTGAGGTGGGCTGAATGACGCCTCGGTGCTCAAACAAGCCGCCTGTAATAGCACCAACTTGTCAATCAAAGTGAAATGTTGGACATTTTTATATAGCGGCTTATGTAGCGAGCCTCAAGTGGCCATTCAGGGAACTGCAGTTTTTGGCACCTCTGCATGGGTAGCTACAGAGGTTGCCGCTCTATCTCATCATGCACTCAGTCAGAGACAGTACATAAATTGTTTTTTGCATTGTGTTACACCACATCATTACTGTTAGTTTGATATCTTGTCCATAAAAACAGAAGCTCAGACTTTTGTAATCATAACTCTGTGGCTGCTGCTTCCAATCATCAAATGATGGAACTCTCACATCCGATAACAATCACATCTTTTCAGCTCACTGGCCCCAATTTTATCTGCACACTATATTTTAAGAAAAGCCATTACAAAGTTTGTGAGATGTCCTGCTGCCTGCCAGACAAACAAGCAACAAATAATAATATCACCTGTTAAAAGAAAGTGGATATCTTTAGAATTGTTTGTCAGAGTGGCTTGTTTTTCCCATCACTGCATGATGACTTGATACTTTTTCCTTGAATAAATAAAATGGATATCTGCATCATCTATGCTAGCCTTGGTCAGATCTAGTAAAGTCCTATTTTCTAGGTACAGGATGTGAGCTGTGTGAGCACATATTTCCTGCTGTGCTGACCTGAGGATTGGGTTTATACTTCGGTTATATCATTTCCCCCCTGTAGCTTCCCCTGGCTGCCAAATGTCAGTCTGCCGCAGTTTTATCCAAGAAAGGTAAATTACTTTAAAGGCTTTGTCTTTTAAGTAGCAACACAGACTCTTTAAACCATAAAGCACTCCGGGGTGCCTATAAAGTCTGCACCCAAACTCACAAACGCATACTATAGATCTCTCATAATAGACATGATATCTCAGACTTGCAGGGATGCTAACTCCTCTTCTTGTCCTTGATGAGCCTATAGCTCGTCTCGGTCTGCAGGCACACACAAACATGCACATATACTGACAGACAAACACTTGTCTCCTGTCTCAGATTGCCGCTAAGATGGCTTATCCACGGTGCCGTTGTCTAATCTTGTCTCATTAGGCTGATCTTCCTTTTATAGTAAGTAGCTTGTTTGAAGAAGCTTAAAATGCACTCAGCTGCCTTCACACACAATCTCTTGGGGTTAAAGCAAGGGTTAAGTTTTCTTTTAAGTCCTATGAGGTTGATTAATTATTGTGGGAGGCATCAATTTGTTCAGCTTTTAGAAATTTAAATAGCAAATGAAGATTACTTATTGCCCGAGAAGGGTTTGTAAGAACTTTGAAAGATGACTGAATTCATTTGAGAGTGAAAAATATTCCTGATGGAGTTTAAAACAAGACTAACTTTAAAGCCGAAAACACATAATATTCATTTATTAAAAATGTTTTATGTTGTGGAGTAGACGGTCATCCTACCAGCTGGGATGAATTCTTTAAACAACAGCTGAAACAACAGAGACATTAGGGTTATTCATCTCCAGAGTTTAAACATTGAGGGTAAAATCCTGCCTGAGGATCAGTGCTCAGTTCTTGAGAGCAACAGATTCCTCTCAACTGTCCCTGATTCATTAGCTAAGTTGCTCATCCAACAATTATCAGACATAATAAATGAGTTTTTACTCCAGTGCCAGAACTCCTCTCTCCCGTGTAGGTGTTCTGTCCTTTCCAGATTTTGGAGATCACACAGGTTGTGAGTAAACTTTTCATTTTCAGTGGAGAAGTACAGCTAACATAGCTTCTCTAATTATGCAGTGACCCGTTTTGGTTGGCATCATTAGCTGATAGAAACTAATTAGGCAGACAGAAAGATTGGTTTGAACAAGCTTGTTAGTGTGCAGTCAGTCGTGGTACACAAACCTGGGGATGAGAGCCCAACATATGGCTGGAACAATGACGTGTGTGTGTGTGTGGCTGGGTTAGAGCCTGTTGCTGGTTGTGCGTGTGAATGCTTTTCATGTGTGTGTGTTTGTGTGTGTGACATATGGGATGAGGCAATAACAACCACTCCAAATGTCTGCAGATCAATACAGGGACTTGTGGTAATCTCTGGCCTGTGAATTTCAGCTTTCCTGTAATGATGCAGCGTGGCCTACTGGCCAGACGGATTTCTCTGTAATTAATGGATGACAGGTGGGAACCTGTGAACCTGTCTACAGCCTTCATGTCCCATCAGAGTAGCATTGAGCAAGGCAATGGACCAAAATATTGACAGTGTCTCTCAATAAATTGACTACCTGAATCTGCTGAATGTCAATTTGGCTCCTATAAAACGTATATGTGACACAGGGAATAGCATTTGTTTTTGTTGGCTGATGAAGCTGGTAGTCTTGGATTATTACAAAAGTAACGGTCAGCTCAGTTTAATATCCCCAGATTTGCTGCACTGCATATATGCTACTCAAAAATGTCTCATCTCGGCCACAAATCGTTCGGGGGAAAGATGGTGGGACACCACAAACACTCATCAAGTTTGAGATTTTGGGATATTTTGCTTCCTTTCCTTAAATATACAATATCTGAAAACTAAGTACTGAAGTGCTGAAGTGCTGAAGTTTCATGGTCATAGTTTTTTCATACTCCGGGCTGGAAATCTCCACTTATATATAAAAACCTTCAGTTTTGTTCAGATCTTTACTGATTTCTAAAACATTGTATGGCTAAATAGTAATTTTAAATGTTTTTGTTATGGCTGGTGACAGATTTTATTTTCTGATTTCTGTCCAAAATTCTGCTTTTTTTGGTAATATTACACCCTTTTATGAAAAATGGTGATAAGAGAAGCTCAATGAAGGGAGGATGAATCTTGTACAGCTCAAGAAATGCTGGATAGTTGATGAAGGGTGGCTGGTGTGTCTTTAAATTATGTCAAAGCAAGCTGTAGTTTGGTTGATGACATTTCAGATGTATCTTTATATTACATGGAAGTGCGGCTCAGCAGTCTCTACTTGTATCAACCCACTGTCACTCCTTCTCAACTGAAGAGCTAACTCCTGTTTCTTTCCATCCCTCCTGCAGATCCAGTCCACGGCCCTCAAAACGTCAACGTGGTGGATGTCAGAGCCCGCCAGCTGACAATACAATGGGAGACGTTTGGATATGCAGTGACACGCTGCCATAGCTACAATCTGACGGTACGGACAGCTGGTCACAGTTTTATAATGCTCACTGAAATTTTAAAACCTGAAACTGAGAGCGAATGTAAAAATCCCTCAACCTCTAAAATCTAACATCATATCATAAGCTGCTTTATCCACAAGTGTTTTGCTGAAGCTTCAGATGCACCTTTATTAACGTCATGCTTCAGGTTCATGTGCGATTTATGAAATTTACAGTTTGAGTGATGTCAAAGTGGAAAATTCTGTCGTAATTATTGTTTTCAATTTAAATTACAGTGGAATAAATGTCATGCCTTCCCTTCTGTTTTCCAGGTGCAGTACCAGTACGTGTTTAACCAGCAAGAGTTTGTAGCAGAGGAGCTGATCCAGACGTCGTCACATTACACCCTGAGGGGGCTGAGGCCCTTTGTCACGGTCAGGCTGCGGCTGGTCCTCGCCAACCCGGAGGGCAGCAAGGAGAGCGAAGAGATAGTCAAACAGACGGAAGAGGATGGTGAGTGGAAAAAAAAAAAATCATTTGTTAATATGCATTCAGATCATTTTACAGCAAACTGTAGCATACAGTATTGATTGAACCGGTCGGCCAGTTCATGACAGCATTAGCTTCTCCAGCAACTCCTGCGATCTCACAGAACACGATTCATTTGACATTTCTGACAGCAACAACAGAGGTTTGTTTAGATTAAACAGACGGAGGACTGGCCTCCAACAGAAACTCAGACTTCTCCAACAGAAAACACCACCCACAATTTGTGATTGACAGGTGTGCGTTTTTGTGGAACGTGGTGCGGGAACGAGCAATAACAATTGAGGCAGTAGAGGCCTTTTAACTTGTTTTAGACTATCTTGATTTTTAGATTTCAGGAAAACTAATGGCCAATACAGATGGACAAGTTGATATTGAGTTTATGTCACGTGTCAAAGCGTTTTATTGACATGTTGGATAGGAGTGCTTCTATCACTGTATTGCAGCTTGGAAGAACAATGGTAATACTCATTTTTCTATTACAAATTTCTGTTGGCACAAAATGGTATCGCTTAAGTGTGCATACAGTACCAGTGGTATCTCATTGAAGTCAACAAGGCTAACTAAGGCGGGTCGTCACATTTTACACCTATCAGGTGGATGCATAGATAATAGATATCTTTTTTTGCACAGAAAAAAATGTTTAAATTTTGAATTTATGTTTTTTAAGTGTGTGTCTATATATATCTTTACCCTCAGGTGTTCAGAACATCGAATACCACTTTAACTGAGCTGCCTAAGTAACTAAGTGAAGCACTGTCCTGAGGGAGCAGGATAACATTTAGAGACACAGGATCGCAGGTTCAGGTCCGGGAACATCCAAAATCGCGCTGATCTTACCCCTCATGCCCGCGAACGGGAAAAGATACAGGGCGTGCTGTCATACTTTATTAATGTCTCGAATATAAACGTACCCTAGGAGTTCAGATTCAAAACAACAACATTTTAAACTCTCGCTTCCTTTCCAGAGGGCTTCATGTTCTGCTAATTCAGAACAGAAAATTTGCCCCAGCAACCACTACTAATAATTCATTGATGTTTCACATTTCTCTCAACAACATGCCTGCGATAAACTGGAATAGCTCGAATCCATTAGAGCAATGCCTGATAAGCAGGATAAAAACATCATTCTAATGATCCCGAATCTCTCATCTCTTTCCCATCGTCCTCGGGGCTCGCTGTTCTTCTCCTGATCTCATAACTAATATCCTCTGAATTTAGCTTCTGGGGAACATCTCAGCCTGAAAATCCTACCATTGCACACACATACTGCAAGTTGTCTGAACCCCGTTAAAAAGAGTTAACATGACTGGGGAGTAGCACTGGCTTTAGGGGAAAGGATGAAAAAAAAAAAGCCTTAATTGTTTTGTTCTTAATTGTTTTTTATTTAACCGTCGTTAATCTCCTGGTTGTAATTCAGTAATTAGGGAACAGAACAGCAATTGTTCACACAGAGGCTAATTGCTGTTTGTACGGTAATGGCTTTATAAAGCTGGGGCTTCAGCAAATGAAGCAGTTTCCCTCTCTCTCTCTCTTTCTCACACACTCACACACACATATGGCCTTCCTCACATTTTAATGTTGCTGACGACACAGAAATATACTTTAACCTATGTTGAGGTGCAAAATGAGGGATTTGCAATTAAGATAGAAAATTGCTTTTCTCTCTCTCACACACAGGTCTCATCTCGAGTTTGTACTAGAAATCTCAGGGTGAGAGCTTCTCTGGTTTTAATCATGCCCGTCTTAATTGTTTTACCTACTGGAAGCTACACTTGTAAGATTTACTCCACATTAACACACAAACACACACCCGTGGTCTACCCTGTCACGTTCACCTGGGCTGTCTGACTGTGAGGCATCCAGCACCGTTAATTTGACACATCCATTATTGCAGAAAATCGTGCTTCTGTCTTAGATCCATGCTGGTTGAAGGTTTGAGATATTCTATGTTTACTAGGTTTTGTTATGCCACACGCCAATACAGCGCTAATTTCCTCCCGCTGTGTATAAAAAGTTCAAATGTCTAAAGAAATATAAAAGTCACAAAGTTTACTCTGAAGCATGTAAAGGTTCTGGAGGTGAGTTTAAGGTCGAGTGTGTAGGATTTAGTAGTTGCAACTCCTCACCTCGCCTTCCTGTTTTAAGCTTTAATGGTGGCTGCAAAAATCACTCAGTTTGTTCCTTCTGGGCTACTGTAGAAACTACTGCAAGAGGACCTACTCCCTCTATAGATACAGGGTTCTTTCTAGGACACTGGTTCTCAAACTATGGTACATGTACCACTGGTGGTACTCAACCTTCCTGTAGTGGTACAAGGAAATATAATATCTGAAATATTTGTTTAAAAAATGAAAGAAAATCATTTTAAATGTGCATAATGTGCGATGAAAGTAATCACAGGTTAAATTGATCATCAGTCAACCAATTATGGTTTAAAACACGCATTATTATGAAGGGAAACCAAATAATGTCTTCTTCTTCCACCTCCTAATGTAATGTTTTTTGAGCTGACGTAATATAAAACGTTTGAGAAACACTCTTATTGGTTAACACAAACACATTTATTCTTATTTTCAGGTCATTTCAGACCAACAGAAACATATTTAATATTAAAGCAATGCCATATTCTGCCGATAAATCCCTCTAAATCTTGGAAACCTTCAGAGAGTGTATTAGACTGGACAGGAAAGTCTTTATTATCCTCAAGGGGAAATTTGATTTGCAAACTAGTACTCAACACAACCTAACAGAACTAAGTTAAAAACATAAATACATACAGTGGATGTCAACGTAATAAAGTTGCCATAAACACTAAAAACTGTAAAACTCTATCAACCTTTTTGAGTTCATCACAGTTGCCTTTGCCGTCTTGAGTGGCTCTAGCTTGATTCAAGTTGGTTCCAGTGGTATTTTGGAAAAGTTTACAGCCTAACAATCTCTTCAGGCCTGTTGTTGTTCACCACACCGTGACTGCCAAACCAACAAATCCTTGCAAAAGCTAAAACTGACATATTGACAGACGAATAAAACATTTTCAAGAGCGATCTGTCAACAGTAAAACCCTTCAACTTCTTCAAGAAAGAGCTTTGTCATCCAGCGTGGTGCTCAAGTACTTTTATTGGCTTACTGTCTCCACAGCTATGCCGCTGATAAAAGTGGGTGCCCTGACAGGAGTTTTTTTAGCGAAAGTCGATAATCATCTCTTTTGTCTTACAGACACTGAGCATGAACCTGTACGGTCACACATAAACACACCAATGAAAGAGTACACATTTTTTAAAAGTGCCTACAAAAATAGTAAGGTAATGACAGGTGTCGACATCCAAAGACGAGCCTCTGAGGCTGCTGCTTCTGAGTTTTGAGGAGACTACTTACCTAAAAGACATTCCAGGGTATATATTGTGTTTGTGTCTTTGTGCACCGTCATGCTTGTTTTTCTTTCCCGCTCTCCATTTCCCTCCAGTTGTCCATCCGTTCATAATGACAAAAGACAATTTGAAGCCACAAACATACACATGCACACACACATAAACACACAGAGAGCCTTGCCTTAGAGACAAATGTCATGTCCACTCATTGTACACACCAGCCTATTAACCTAACCATGAAACACCCATTTGTCAGGTAGCTGTCAGGTCAGCTCAATCCAGCTGCTTTACTGCCAGGTTTCTTATTTATCAAATATGTGCGGGAGAAAGTCGGTGTAGCTGTCTCACCTCTTCAGCACACACACTTTTCTTTTCTTAACAACTATTTTGCATTAGCAAACTGTGTTGTGAGAACAACATAATGCCAGAAAAAAGATTTGATCCAACTTACGTTCACATTTGAAAAAAAATATTAAAAATATCTATTTTTACAAAAGTGAACCCACCGTGACGTCATGCATCGCTTTGTGGACACGCTTTGAAGCTTCAAATCTGGCATTTTGAATGTTAGCATATTTGTTGGCTTGGTTTTTTGGAGCCTGGTCAATACCCCGCTTTCTAGTCTATTTTTACTCTAAATGGGACAGCAATTTACTAAATGAACATCACGCTGTATAGAAGAAGACAGAAACTCACAAGGAAACTGTTTACAGACATAATAAATCAGCTGAGAAGTAGAGTAACTTCCCCGTAAGACTCAATACAATTATTGCTGCAGCCGATGGACTTGCCCCTGCTGGCCATTAGAAAGAATGCAGGTTCGCGTTGACTTCACAAGATACACGGGACTACACGGTGTGCCTTTAAATAGCATTCATGAAGGGGATACGATTGCATCGGTGGCTTGAATGTTCAGTATTATGCTTTTGAATTTTACAGCTGGCACTGTGCTTGTCATTTTATACATGCTCTATATTTAGTGAGTAGGGAATGGTAAAAACTGCGACAACACAATCCTCAATTTTTACCTGCTGTGACTGAGCACTGACACATCATACTGAGCCTGTGCTGCAGTAACAACAAGCTGCTTTGCTAAGCTTGTTTGCTTGCAGGTTGGCATGTCTGTTACTGTTAATAATGAAAGAATGCCTACCTGCAGTTAAAAACAAGTCTTCAGTGAACTGAACCTGCTCCACTCTGAGCACAGCTGGTGTTCTGGTGAACTCGCATAATGAGTCATATCTGCTTTCCAGAGAACTGATGATGCTATGAAATGTGAACCCTTTATAGAAATAGAAAAAAAAATATGCATGTTATATAAATATAACATATATATTATGTATGTAGTCTGTTGTTGCTGGCGCCTCTCATAACAATGGCTCAGTTCATGTTATTTGTGTCTATCAGGCTAGATATTCTGTCAGTGGTTCAGCACTTTTCAAAGTCAAACAGCAGATATTAAATATTAAAATACGGATCTCCAATCCTTCTGTTTGTGACATGTTTATATCCCTATGAATACCCCTCATTCCCATTAAAGAGAAAAACGATCCCCTCGCTCAAAGGACAATCACAGTGATTGAGATTTAATAATCCTTTTATCATCAGAGCTCCGGGTCTTTTCTGAGATCACAGAAGAAAAAAAAAAAAACAATCAGAGACATCAGCTTCTGTTATCTTTTTGTTTACAGCTGACACTTTTCCAAAAGGCTATTCATCAAAGTGCAATTTGTTTTTAGATATGAACTTTTCATTTATGCGCTTTTAATAATTTTAACCACTTGTTTGTTGTATCTGTGGTCACAGAATGCTCTCCACCCACAAACAGCCAAGTGGAATAAAAGGAAAAAAAATATTCACCATCATTAACGGAGACTTGTTGGTGCTTTCTTTAGAGATTGTAGGCCATCTGGTGCACTTGAAATGATTCTCCCTTTTCATCCTAAGACTGTGCATGTTTGACTTAATACGAGACCGCGCTTTTTAGCAACATCATGTTCGCCACCTACTGTTTATAGCAATGCTGTCACATTCATGGAGATAACACTGTGTGATGTGTCAAAAAAAAAGTCACACTCGTATAAAACATCTTTTGGGAAAACAATTTTCATGCGACAGACCTGCTCATGCCTTTAAGAGCAAACAACTTCTGCTTTCCTTTGAAAAACAAGGAAAATACAATCTGGTTTCAAATCATAACAGCTAATACATATCTGCCATGTAATCCTTCATCCTATGTATCACAATGTATAATTTAATCTTAATCCAGTCCAGCAGCACTGCTGCTAATTCCTGCCCACTTGCTTTTCATCCGAAAGGAAAAAATAAACCCTATACAGTGACTAAATCTTGAACAGCATGAAAATTGACTTTGTAAAAATACTGAAATAATAATAATATTTTTTCAGCTAACATGAGATTTAATGAGATCTCTCACCTGAAACTGAGATATCCATCATAAGGAAATTTAAAAAAATGTCTTTTTCATAAAGTCTTTTTTCACATGCTGCAAATGATAACCGTTTTACAGGCCAAAACATAAAGATGATCAAATACAGTAATACCAAAAGGTCCAGTGTGTTGACTCTCTACTTACAGAAAATAGCAAAATTAAATATAATATGGATCACTGTTTTAATTAGTATATAATCAAAAATCACGAAATAAGTGATGCCATGTGACATGTATAGACATGGCAAAGATATTTCAGGTTTTTTTTTTTTTTTTCACAGCCACCATAGTTTCTCCTTCATGCTAGGAAGAAGAGCATGAACCAAGAGGGTTGCAATCTGCAATGCAAGATGTCATTAAGTCTTTGAAATGGTCTTTTAAGTTACCACTTATGCAGATGATGTTCTGCTTAATGTCAAATATTTCACCATTTATACATTTTTGTCTCATACAGTTGAGATGCCAGTTTTGTATTTGGATATTTCATAAAAATATTACCTCGTTTGGTTCCAACTGGGTGCAAACTTCTGCTAAAGCTGAGCCACCAAACTGCAGCAAATTACTCACTTCTACCTTAATTACATTTTGTGCAAAATGATCTCCAACATCACTAATAAGCACCCCTTTTTAATTTGCTTTTGCTCGCAAATAGCTGCTACAAGCTCTGAACACTAACAAAGCATAAAAGTCAAAATTTCCATATAAACAACCAGGTCTGTTGCTGCTTATAATAAAAAACATGGATTGGTGCCTGATAGTGAGAGCCAAAGAAATGAGAAGCCAGACAGGAAAAATGCTAAAATTCATCTCAGTAAAAACATTTTGAATTTAACTAAGGACTGCAAGAGATGGATTAACAGATAGAGGGATATATGGATAGAAGAGAGAGAGAGAGACCAATAAAGCAGGCCATTCATTGTGCAGCACGGTGGAAGTTAATCAAGTTATGATTAATGTGTTACAGCTGCCGTTATCTTTTCAATGACGCCTGTTTTCTTCTGTTTGAGCCCCCAAGGTGCACACACACACACGCAAAGAGAGAGACAGGGAGACACACACGTCCACGGTGGACACACGCGTATGTCGTTTGTGAGTCACACAGTCTCAGAAAGTCTTAGACCCTATGCACACACACACACACACACACAGAGCCCCAAACACAAAGACACCACCCAGATATCCAGGTAGACATTGTATGCATCATAAAAGATGAGCGTACATACACAAACACACACAAACACACACAAACACACACACACACACACACACACAGACTAACGTGAGTGATAAGGTGTTGAATAAAAATGGCAGCATCTAATTGCGTTTCTTTGTTAGGGTAATTTGATATGCTCCACAGTCTGGGGCCTTAATCAACACCTTAGAATTACTAATCAAAATATTCTTCTGTCAGACGTCTGACACTCTGCTTGTGTGTGTGTGTGTGTGTGTGTGTCAGTGTGAGTGTACATATCCATATCTGTGACTCAAAACAGTTCATTTGAGGATTTTGACCCTTGACTTTTCGGTCCAAGGATGTTTTATGTAATATCCTTATTTCAGGCATGTAATTCAGTCTCTTATATATCCATGTATAAATACACTAATTATATAAATCACAAAAGATGTACATTGCCTGAAAGGAAACATGTTATCTGAAAGTAGGACTAAGAGATTCAATGAGCTCTCTTTACAGAAAATGGCTGAAATGAAATAGAATATTCAAAATTATTCTACATTCTTTAGTGCATAATAACCTGTAAAGAGGAAGAGTCATTATGTTTTTGTGACTTTGGAATGAGCTTTTATGTTTACAGGCACCACGTGTCCTCTTTCACAGTCCACCATGTTAAATGGCCAACTTCCTACGGCAGCCCAGAACAGACAAACTAAACACTGGCTCTAGATAGATGTTTTTACATTTCCTTCAACTTCCATAGTTTCTCCATCACATCTCATTCCCAGTCCATCAAATACTGACGTGAGTGGTCTTCCATTGGTTGCATAATATATCCGGCTCTACATGCATGGCACCATACACATAATGAAAGCCAAAATGCAGACTTTGATAGAGTATCCAAATATGTGCACGGTAGACTTGTACAAAATTTGAAGTGAGTCACTCTAAGTGATTGAAATGGTTACTGAGTAAGGATCATTTGAATTCACTGTTTGTGCCATCTGTCGTCAACATCCAGTCAAATTTGGCTGAACTGTTCAAAGCTGATATGTGCACGGTTCAGTTGGCCATGTAAATATGTAATTTAGTAAAGATTGTATGAGGAGTGGTGCAAAAAAAGGTGCTTAAATTCAATATGTTGGACCAAGAAATCATTTCTTTTTAGTCTTACTGCCAATATTCTAAGAAAAAAAGCAAATAGGACAAAAAGTGTAATCTCCAGATTGGAAAAAAATATAACAAATTAGATATTTTCAATAAAGAAAAAAAAGATTAATATTATGGTTTAGATGATATTTCTGCTGTCAGAGACAGAAACAGGCAAGAAATGAAAATATCAGCAACCATTCATTCAAAAAAAAAAGGACAGGAGGCCATCCTAAAACTCCTTGACGTTGTGATAATGCCATTCAATTCAATCAGATTCAATTTGGCTGTAAACGGCCGAATGTTCAGGATGTTTTTGATTTAAAAAAAAAAAAAAAAAAAGCTCTTTTCATCTGACGCACGTCAGACAAAGAGCTATAAAAGCTTCCTTCCTTTGTCAGACACATCTGTGCAATGCAACGCACATTGCAGGCATTTAGTTGACACTCTCTTCCACGGTGACTTAGAGTGAGTGCAACAGCAGAATGACTTCCTCCATCAGCAACAATATGCGCGGCCAATAGAAAATAGATTAAAGGTCAGAGATCAGAGTGGTAGAAAATAGTCCTGCAGGCGTCGAATGATCATGAAGAAACGAGGAAAGTGAGGAACATAAATAAGAAGTGAGAGGCAGGAAATGCACACACACACACACACATTTTTTAACACATTGCAGTCACTTGTCCCTCCCGGCATTGTCTGTCTCCTCCTCCTTAACATTTAGAGCAATTCACACCCCTCGGTGTGTGAGTTTGTGCACACTTGTGTCTCAGTGTGCATTATCGTGTTCGCGGGTCTAATGCGGATGTCTGGATGTTACTGTGTGTGTGTTTGACTGTTTGACAGCTTCACTCCTTGACAAGGTGTCTGCCACCTCGTCTCTGCCTGTATGCCTGCATAAAGACGTGTGAAAGCCTGTCTCACTCGAAAACACACACATGCACAAAAAAAAACACATGCTCACTATTGTTACTAGGTAGATTTTTCTATTCTAAGTATGACCTTAAGTTATCGTGCCATGATGTCTTCTGGATGCTGTACACTAAATATCCACAAACACAGACAACAGCAGTGATTCCCATGAGTATTTGGACAGTGACACTCTCCTTTGTTTTGTGATTTATCCGACACATTGGATTTTAAAGTTAACTCCTGTGTAAAAGTGCTGACTTCCAGTTTTTAAACAGTCACACTATACATGTGTATATACTACAGACCCCCCCAGTTTGAGGGGACCAAAGTTGATCCAAGATTTGCTGCAAATGTGCTTCCAGCAGGAGGTCTTCATTCACAACAGGACTAACAAAGGTTTGAGCCCATGGAGCAGATTATTTTCTGTTTCAGCAGCAGGTCATCTTGACACTGAGAAAACAGAATAAATCCTTTGCTCTTGACATGTTCTTCAGTACCAAGTCGGTCATCGAGTCTCGATCCGACTGATCGTGTGTTTTGAGGAGTCCCCGTCTCCTTGAAATTCTGTGCATATCCTATGAAATTGCAGCAAAAATGTTTTGAGAGAAAGGTAACGCTGGCCAAATTATGAGTTTGATGAACATAATGAGGAAATGTTTTTGTAATTAACCCACCAGGCAAGTTGCAAAAATGTTGATAGACTATCCACTCACACTGATTAAAATGATGATCTCTTCCTTACATGAACCGGAGTGCTTTTGTTTGGCACCCTGCACAACCCCTGATTCCACATGTGCAAAATGTAAATTTAGTCCAGAGGACTATGTGAGTCCATTTAAAATGCAGGGCACACCTTCTGTGCACAGCTTTTTATGGTTTGCGGTTATAGTTTTCTAAAGTGTTATATAGTAATAATCTGAAAGTCACCGTTTCATCTCGAGTCACCACAGCAGCAAAAAGTGTCACCGTGTGAATACTTCCAAACTGCCCTGAGACTCCCTGAAATGGACATTATCAAGACATCAGGTGAAAGTTTTCCCCTGACAGAAGACAGTTGGTCCATTGACGTTGAATTAGTAAATTGACTTTGTAAGCTAATAGACTTTTCGTTTGAAATATTCCATCCAAATGAGTTTGATTTGAATGTAGGGCTCCCAGCAGTGAGTCAGAAAATGTGCCCGTAGCCCAAGGAAATGACTGTGGCTGCTGACACCGTGTCTCAGCAGTTGTTCCATTATTCACCGTCTCCAGGGGTACCCAAAGATTTATCTCTACATGGCGTGATTACAGTCTTTCTCTGCCGGTTCAGTTCAGGATGAGGATGAGTTTCATTTCACAAATTACAGCTGAGCTGTACAATATTATAGCAATAACATAGTAATATTACAGCAATACCTGAGTCAAAACTTGTGGTTAAACTTATCTTGACGTGTGTTTTGAAGCATTAAAAAGCTGATTATGAACCCAGCAGAGGCTCTGATGAACTTTCCGTGCCGTATTCATCAGGAAATGACATGTCGTACAGAGTAATAATCTCCAACATTTTCGTGTAAGTGAACAATTTATGAACACAGCAACAGCTTAAGTGAAACTCATGATAAACAAGAAATGCACAATTAAGTATCACATTAAATATTTATTTTATCAGCTACATTTCTTTGCTTCATATAATCTGAATCAACAGTCTGTGTTTGGAATCGGCGGTACAGAATTTTATTTTCAGAAAAAGCCTCTCAGTTCAGTTCTTGGTCTGTTTTCATCAGCAAATCCCGATACATACATTTATATATCAAGAGGGAGACTTCAGCCTTTCAGAATATAAGAAATCTAATAAAATACTATGTCATACTTAATTGTTGTGAATGTCATTCATGATAAAGATTTTCTGGAGCGAGCACCGGGTCTCATTCTGCCTCACAGCGAAAAAGCACAGAATTAGATTTGGGGTGACTTAATATTTCTGTTGAGTCGGTTCCCAGATATTTGAAACTTTTGCCACGCTTAATAATAGAATTTAATGATGAGAAACGAAACTGGAATTTAATATGCATAATCTATCTCCATCTTCTTTTCCCCCTTCCTTTCTCTTTTCCACTTCTCTTCACACTATCCTTTAATTCTTCCCTCCCTGCGTTCAGTCTCACCTGCCGGCTGCTTTGTCTGTATCACAAATAATATTTTGATAAATGCTCAGGACTGGAAAATGAAGTATGTCTTCCAATATGGCAGGAGTGTATTTATGGAGTACTTGTGCTCTGTTTCATTTTGTGTTTAATGGCCATGTGAGAGTACAGATTGAAGGTTGGGGGAAAGTTTTCAGGAGATGTTGGCTTAATTCACCCTTTTCACTTTATTGTTCAAAGATTTCTAACTCAGGTCAGTAAAGTAAAGTTACCATAAATAAATGTGATCACTGCTAAAATGATGAGCGGCTTCTTGCTACTGAGTTATATTTGGCTGGAAATCTGTTTTACGCTCCAAAGTGTGTTATCCGATTTCAAACTGTCATTTACTTCAAACTGTGCTTGTATAAAATACAGTTGTTGCCAAAGGTTTTGTTGCACTGAAAACACACAGTCGATATAAGCGTAGTTATTGATGTCAAAAGGCATTAAAATGTTTTGTGTACTCTCTGTCTCTGCAGTGCCTGGCTCAGTGCCGATGGAGTCTCTGCAGAATACGCCCTATGAAGAGAAGATCTTTATGCAGTGGAAAGCTCCCAACGAGACCAACGGGGTCATCACACTATACGAGGTCAGTCTAAAAACTCCAGTAATGCTCACGCTCAGTGCTAACTTTACAAGGTCATGGTAAAAATTATTAGTTTGTACTGGGCAGCAGGCACACCTGTGCAATCTGCTGCAATCCGATACATTAAAATTTATAATGTTCAGTTTGTGAATCACAGATGTGTGAAATAAAAATACGAGGTCAGTGTTTGAGACTGCAGCTCGTGATGTTGTCGTATTGGTTCGCATTATTTTGACGGATAAATACTGACACTGTCTTCAACAACTGAAGTCGCAATGTGGTGGAGGAGGGGGGGCAGCATTTCACCTCCTTCCAACCTGGATGTGATGACTTTGTTGAAGATTGTGTAGAGTTACACACTTTGAATAAATAATGTAGAGTGAACTTTCCAAACTCGACATGAGTCATTCCACGTGGTCCCAAAGTAAACTGATTCTGCTGTGATTTTAATGCAATAAGTTGACCAAAAGGATGTCGAAATAACTACGTCATGATGGCAATTTTTAGCACCATGGCAAGCAAACAACTTTTGAAATGACAGCTATGCTTTGCTGCCATACCAGGTAGTCTCCTCATTTTTTGTCTCGTCTCTGAAGTTCAAAGAAATTATATTAGCGATTTTTACAAAATAAATAAATACAACTATCCAGTTCTACTTAACATGATTTCAAGGCAGGATGAATATTTCTTTTTCAGTCTAAAAGTAGTTGCCGAATGACCTTTGATGATCTTCTGCTTGTAGTGCATCAAAGTTTACTGCCCCACACACAACACAGAGAGCATATTTTTCACATGGATGGTCCTTTCTGACTGAACGTATCAGGTTGTGGCAGTGTAAGAAGCAGACGGTTGCAGGTTTGATCCGAGGTTTTATGCTGATCTCATGTCCGCGATCTCTCGTTTCACCTTGGCTGGCCTTCCAGCGGCTTTCTGCCTTATTACAACAGCAGCAAAAAAAAAAAAAGTCTGTCTGCCTGTGTGCAGCCGCAAACCACTTAGACCTCTGTCAGCCACCATGGGGAAGAGGCAGAGATGGAGCAGACAACCAAGCTAGACATGAGAGAGGAGACAGAAGATGAGACATGGGCACAGCGTGAAGAAAGTGAGAAAGAAATGGAAGGAAAGAGAAACCGATCACTGCTTTTATAAGAGGAATATATTGATTTATGCAGAATTTTACAAGACATGATACAAATAATCAGATCAACAGAGAATGAAAGAAGAGCCAAGAGCACAGAAAACTTGTTGAGCATCTTTTTTTTTACTTAATGCTTGAAGGGCAATAGAGAGTAAGAAACAAAAAGGAAGAAAGAGAAATCAAGAAGAACTGAGAATGTGATAGGAAGTAAAGGTTGAGATGAGAAGTAAAAACTGCTGTAAGCTGTATGAACTGTATAAGACTGTAACGGACAGTGTCCACGCTCTTAATCCTGCATAACTTTAAGCCTTAATATAATGTGAACAGGTGAGTTGTATATAAATTCACCCTCAGTACAGTTGTCATGAACGGGGAAATTAGCTATAGAGACCAAAACTGTTTTTTGTACCAGGCTGTAAACATGTTTATTTCTGCTGTGAAGTTGGACATTTGAACATGGGGACCTATGGAGATCAGTTTGATCTGTAACCAGCCACAAGTGGATGTTTGAGGAACTGCAGTTCATGACAGCTCATGTTGGCTTCACTTCACAGCCATGCTGGTTGGTGCTTGGTCCACACACATCCCCATGATACGCCTATCAGTCCTGAGCCAACACTCAGTTAAAAGAGCATTCTGGTAGAGACTTCCTGTATACCCAAAGTATTTATGCTCGATGGGTAAACATTGCACACATCTGCTGTCTGTGCCTCCACTCCTCTGGGAAGTCTCTCGGCGTAACTTTGAAACCTGGCTGCAGGATTTAAATCCATTCAGCCACAAGAGCATTAGTGAGGTCGGGCGCTGTTGTCGGGTGATAAGGCCTGACTCACCTTTCACAGCAGTGTTGGATCGGGTTGAGGTCAGAGTTCTGTGCATGCTAGTAAAGTTCTTCCACATCAAACTCATGAAGGAAATGGCCTTATCTAAAAGGTCCACAAAGTTGGACACACGCTTTTGGCAATGCCGCTCAAAGTGTTTTACAACCGTTATCATATTCAGTCAGGTACACACAGTCATACACTGATTGCACCACGCAAGGTGTCAACTGCTCATCAGGAGCGACGCAGCGCTTCTTATCTGAAGCGCTCATGTTGCTCACGCATACACAAACACTCACAGCAAATTACGCTTCGGTATCATGCCCAAGGACACTTCAGCTGGATGGACGGGAGGCGGTAATCAAACCTGCGACTCTCTGATTACTAGACAACCTGCTCTGCCACCTGAGCAAGCCGAGACTGTGTTCCTTTTCAGAGCTGGTGTGGGAAAATGTCAATTTTAATGTTGGTATATTCATTCTATAGCTGTTGATTACTGTAGCAACCTGACTGAAAAATGTCATATGACTTAAAATAATGTGAAACTTAAGGCACAAAAACAGTAGCGTTGTTATTAATACATCACTGTCGAGTCATATTGGTATCAAACATGAGTAATGTCCTGGAATAAATATGAATACTGTTATAAAATTAGATATAAGCAGCAAAAAAAGGGAGTGTGAAATCTGGTGGAAGGAGAAACAGAAAAGTAGGGCTTAGAAATGAAGTGAAAGTGGAAGAGAGACTTATCCCTTGACAACCCTTGAGACAATGTTTGGGAGTGAGTGAGAGAGAGAGAGACAGGTTGAGAGACGTGGGTGTGCACTTGTGTGTGTGTGTGTGTGTGTGTGTGTGTGTGTGTGTGTGTGGTCATGGACGGTTTATTCGGGTTGAAGTTGAGTTGAGCCCTCTATCTAATGAATTATTGACCCGTTCTCTGTCTCCTGTCTGCCTCTTATATCACTGCATCAAGGAGCTACCTCACACCAAGACCTGGCAGGGCTATTAGTGTGTGTGTGTGTGTGTGTGTGTGTGTGTGTGTGTCCAAAAGAGACTGAAATACCAAGCAAAAGAATGTGTGTTCTTGAATAAGTTGCTGAGTTCTTGCGTGTGTGTGTGAGAGAGAAAGTGAGTTAGCAGGTGATGAAAAGTATGTGTGAGGAGTTAGTGAAGTAGTCAGCGATAAAGTGTGTTCTTAAGTTTCTGTGTGTGTGTACGAGAGAGAGAATGTGTTGGTAAGAAAGTGTAAACGTGTGAGTGTGTGTGTAGAGTTTAAAAAAAAAACCTGTGTGTGTACAAGAGAGAGAATGTGTTGGTAAGAAAGTGATATGAGTGCTTGAGTAAGAAAACATCTTTTCTATCTTCTTCTGATAAACTCTCATCAGGACCACACTGAGACTGTCATATCCTGACTCACATTATAAATAAAAGTATAAACATTTATATGGAAATAAGAAACTTCCAAATGAAGTTACACTTGTATAATTTCTAACCTTCCTTTGAAAACATGTTTAGCTTTTGGACCGCCGGCTCTTGACTATGGC
Organism: Protonibea diacanthus; assembly: GCA_028641955.1. Lineage (NCBI taxonomy): Eukaryota > Metazoa > Chordata > Actinopteri > Sciaenidae > Protonibea > Protonibea diacanthus. Next base: position 3,265,527 of record CM053978.1, on the reverse strand, counting down.
TGCAAATAATGTTACTTTCCTTAATGATTAATCTTTTTACCTCCAAGTTCCCAAAGCCAGAGGTAGCCTTCTTAAACTTTGGTTTAACCAAAGGTTTTTTAATTCACAGTGATATAAAGCTGGAAGCAGAGAATGTTAGGCGTTTTTTTGTTTGATAAATTACTAAAATTGTCTTTTCTCTTGTGTCAAACACCTGAAGGCTGTGACATTTTGTTATGTTACAGCACCAGAGAAAGCTCTGCCTGAACACATTCAGTCATTCTGACTTATTTCTGTTCCTTTAAACCAATCACAGTCTCCCTGGGCGGTGCTAAGCCAAGGATGCAGAGACAGTGCACTTGAAAAAATCGTGGCAGGTGGAAACTCATCGTGGTGGAACATTTGCAGGGATTTACTCGTCCGTGTTCACCTCCTCACATGCAAAAGTAATAGTAACCAGTGCTAGCTTGGTTACATTCTTACCGTGAGCAGTCAGGGTTAGTGTAACTGTTGTTTTATAGTTCAGAGGTTGTTGCAGATACAGAAGTGGACAAGAACAAGGATGCTAGCTGAAACAGTCAGCCAATGGCAGGCTTGGACCTGCAGGCAACTTCCTGTAGTTTTTTTTTTAGCTCACTTGCATCTTATTATCGTATTTTACCCCCTTTTTTAAACTCATCTTCTAACATCATCTCATCATCTTGTAACACAAGCGTATCTTATTTTGGCAGCATCTTCCTTCCAATGTAATTGCCTCCATTTTCTCTCAAGCCCTTTTATGCCTCCTAACATCAGTCTCCAGTCTCTCCCCTCTTCCTGCTCACTACAAAGACCACTCGGTACCATCCCTGAGACCTCCATTAGACCTCGACCCGGAGCTTGAAACACTCTCCGCAGTCTATAAACCTCTTGGGAGCATCATCAATTTCGCCTTGTTTTGTGTCGGTTTCATTAATGTGAATCTAAGCTCCCTGCCCTCTCTGCCCGGCGGAGGCGGCACGACTCAGCATCATCTGTTAAACATATCAGAGCCTCGACACAATGCGCTGCTATTAGAGATAATTACTATAATTGCAGCTATTGACAGGATTAAAGGCATCATCTGCAACATCTAAAGAGGCTCTTGTTGTGTCCTATCCTGCTCTGTTGTCTCTTGTGTTTTCTTTTTTTTTTCCACCCCTATCTGTCCCCCCTCGCTTTTCATGACTGAAACCAGATGAATTACACCTAGGACAATGAGACGAAGGGGGGCAGAAGGTGGTAGGATGAGATGGATGGGTGGAGGTGTAGAATTGGGAGAAGAGATAAGGAGCATGAGAAGAACGAAGCGAGAACTGCGAGAGGAGATAAAACATATCTAGCGAGCAAGTGGAAATGTGTCCGAAAGAAACAGTATTCATCATATGGCACGATTACAAGAATTAATTCAGTGTGCAAATATGATCACTTCAAGCTCTTGCATCCATTACTATAATTGCAGCTAATTACAGGATTAAAGGAAACATCTGGGTGAGATCTAAGGGGATCAAGGCACCCCCTGTTCAGTCCCTCTTATCCTATTCATATGAGGAAGGATAAATGATGTCTGGGGAAAATATGATGGAGGTGAGGTGGGCGAGATGAGAGGGGAACACAGATGATAATTAGAAGAACAAGAAGAACAAAACTATTACTGTCTTTCATGGATGTAATATAGTTTATTATCTCTGAATGGATGAAATCCTGTGTAAATAAGGAGTTGTCAAGCACTGCAGTTTGTTGTAATATCACATTTTGGACTGTTTGGATTTTGATCAGCAGCTGGCATGGCCCCAGTTTGGCAAGGCAGATATGAGGACCAGCACAGACGCTAAACAATGTACTGGTGTATACAGGGCCAGAAAAAAACCTCCAAAAAGGGTCATACATAATCATAATCTATATTTAGACTAATTTAACCATTTTTCCTCGCTGTCAGACAGCCCCTACAGCAAACTGAAGAGTTTATATCGATCCCTGCTCTTTTCAAAGCCATCAGACTCCACTGATTAAAAACTGTAATTTTACCTCACAGAAGATTCTGAACCATCGCTACTCCCATCGTTTAGTTTGTTTGTGTTATTGCGTGACTTTGGTGTTTGAACATGTAAAGATTACACGTTCACGTTTGGATCCAAAGTAACGTCAGCTGCTGCAGATCGAGGCAGAAGTAGACTAACAGCTTTGGGTGCTGCTTCAGTTTTCTGTCAGAAAGGGCTGTTTTTATTGCTTTTTTATGCATATTATATTCAATTTCTGCCATATTCTTTAAATGAAGCCCTTCAGATTTTACATACTGCACCTTTTAAGTAACGAAAACCTCTGGAGATCAAAGCAGTGACACCAGATTGGCTATTTTGATGCAAGGTTTTACTTTGCTCTTCTTAATTTGGCATGGCGTCTTTAATTGGCATTTAATCTGACCAGTTTGTCATTCTTAGATGACATTCAGCCCCAGTCAAAGTAGACTTTTCCGTCAGCCAACACAAGTTCTGATGAATGAGTCAATCCAATCTCCCATTTTTGGATGGTCACTGTCAATCAGGAGGATAATTTGTCATGTTTTAAACTCCTAATCCAAAATAATGAACGTGATTGGTGAGTGTTGGATGAACTGGACATCATGGCAAGTGGGCAAAGTATTTTATTTCAAGCTACACAGTGGATGAGATCAAATTTGATGCTGGATTTTCACTCTGATCTTCTAAAAACTGGCATGGTGCAGTTTATTTGGCAGTCGAGATGGTCAGTAAAACTGTTAGAAATTCATCACACTGGGTTGAAAGATTCTATTATAAACTGTCAAAATTAAATGCAAGATGCTCCATCTGATGAAATATTCAGCACATTTGTGTTGTATAAAACATCCCAGCTGGGTTCATTGTATAACTGTACTGTAATTGGTTCAAATAACTCTACATTCTCTCCCATGCCAGACTCCCTGCAACTTCACCTGCCCTCTGACCCTTTTAGATAATACACAGATATTGGTAGTTACTGAACCACAAGCAGACAAGCACTTAAACACACACTTGCACACACACGGATCGTGACCTTGTCAATCCCTTCTTTGATTGCCTCATCAGAGCATCGATGTGTTGCAGGTTCTCTCTGTTTGCTCGCCCGCCACCCCACTGGTCTCTGCGGAGTTATTCCTGAACCCCTGCTAGCTTAGCAGATGCTGGTGCTAACATTGATTAGAGTAAAGCAGCGAAGCAAATCACAACACCACAGCTTTGCCAATTTGGTTTGACCAACCAACAAGTTGACGATTTTATGTTTCAACCTAATGAGTGCTGCATCTCTGCTGTTGGAAGTTTTAACGCTTTCAGAGCTGCTCTGTACTTCAGTCGTATGAATACTGATTGTCAAAGACAGAAGCACTCTGATGCTATTCTGCTTGACAGCCTCTTGGTTTATGAATGGTTTAACAGCAACAACACTGTCATCTCTGTCCTGTCTTATACCAAAGGTCACTGTCGTTTCTGCAGCATCTCTAAACTTAACTCAGTACTTTTAGTTTCATGAATATAACCAAACCTTGAACACAAAAGTCAGCAAGAAGGACTTTGAGGCGCTCAACTTTCCAACCGTTTTGCTGACAAACTTAAAGCTATTTAATCCAACACACTGAAACGATGGGCTACTAGTACAGTATGTAGTTATTCTGGTCCAGTCTTGTGTGTGAATAACTTTACTCTCCAATTCCTCTCTCCTCAAGTAGGGCCTTTAATCAATCACAAAAATCAATACTGGCAACCAGTCTGGCATTTATTTCAGTGAGTTACTCTGTTCCAAGCTGTTGATTTCTGTAGAAACTGCAGACATATAGTTGTTACATTCTCTTGCCCTATCACTGGTTTCTGAACAAAGGAATGATTGATTCTCATTAGGAGAGCAGCTGTCGCCTGAAGTGATCTCGCTATCGATTCTGTTTACTGTTTACTGAGTGATGGCAGCCTCTGTAAAAAACAAGAAGTTCAATCCTCTGCAAACCCAAATCTACCAAAGCCTTCCTACGATGCCATTTAGGGTTGAACTTACACAACAGTAAGCATCCAAAAACTATTAGGAGGTTTGAAATTTGAGTTTTTCATTAAAGTTTTTGCAAACTCTCTCAAGCTGGGTGTGGTTATATTTGCACATTTATCATGCAATCAAATCAAATCTGTGAACCAATCCTAAAAAAATCGACCTCAGTTGTCCCATACAACCAACCATCTCTGCTCTCACTCAAAACAGTGATTCAACCGCTGGTTCGACCTGTTCTCTCTGTTTATAGAGGAACGAAAACACAAATGTTCTTATTTTCAGGTGATTATACACCAATGAGAACATACTAATGAATGTTATATTCAATTTCTGCCAGTAGATCCTCCTAAATGTTGCACATTGGACCTTTTAAACAGAACAATACAACCGTACACCCTCTGAATTTAGGTTGTCTCTTTTACGGAACTAAGATTATCTTAATTGCCTCATTAACTCATTGTAAGTTTGCAATGTTAAAATATTCTGGAAGAAATTACTGTTTTTGTCAAAGGAGTCTGCTTTAGTTCCCTCTTAGAGGGCTGTCTCGACAGCAAAGTAAAGCAGTGAAAGTATTGAAAACATAGCATACACTTAAACTGATATTGCTTCATATTTAGTTGGCTAAAACACATTTTTCTGCTCCCTCAGCAGCCCATCGCTTTTCTTCCGTGCCTGTACTCATGAAGATGTCAATTCAAATGTGATCTGCCACGCCTACACAGTTTTGAGAAATGGTCTGAACAGCGAGAGGGGCAGAGGCAGTTTTTGAACGAGGTTTTCTAATAGTCACGAACATTTATTTCCACTCAGATTTTTGTGGATGCTTAATGAGATGCTCAACTTTGATTTCTCATATGCATTTTTTTTTACTATTTCATACCAGATTTCCAGAGGCATCAAGTACACCTCCAAAAAAATCCAAGATGGAATGCAGCGACTGAAAGATGGCGAGGCAGAGGTCATTAAATTTCCATGCAAACTTGAATATCTAAAGTAAAACTTAGGAAAATCAATGTTTTCATAACCAACTGAGACAGCTGCAAAAATACCCAGAATGCAAGGTTTTAGCATAGAAAATGATCCATATTCCAAGGATGACATTATTATGGCTAAAAATATTCAATATATTTGAGTTATAGTTCTAATTTTACCCATTTTGCTCATGTTTAGACACCTTTCTTCAGAATAATACCACTAAATCAAATTTAGAGGTCGTCAGGTGTTAGACGGTGTATTAAAAACACTGCCAATCAATTTTGGAGATTCCATTCCTGTTTCCTCCGTTTTGAAGGGTCAGCCAACCCCCGTGTTTACATGCGGATTACAAAATGGGCTTTCAACAAAGACGGCTACAGCGCTCTGCCATGGAAACTGTTTACTGACAAGTAGCTTGTTTGTGGATTTGACCTCAGCCGGCGTCTGTTTCCAGACTCAAAGCTGAACACCATCTCTTACTGGAAGTTCACTTTGAGTCTGAGACACTAACACACACTCAGACTGCTGATTAAAATTGGCAAAAGAAGATTTCCACAGGGCACTGCCCTGCAGGAGTGTGTGTGTGTGTCTGTGTACAGAGGCGTGTTTCAACAAGGACTGAAAGAGAGAAAGCAAAGAAGAAATGAAGAAACAGATGATTAAAGAAATAAAATGTCTGATCAGGTTTGTAGAAAGCATGCACGCACTTTTCAAAGTTAGACGCCAATGAAAAACAAGTAAGAGCATGATGATGAAGAGTGAGAACATCCATCTTCTGTCCACCGTCTGTCTCTTTCCTCTCTTCCTCTGTATTGTTTTTCATTTCTGTCAATAATGGACTATATTTAGCGTGGCTTTTAAAGTCCTTGAGCTGCTGACCCCATTTACTCTGTCACACTGCCTGTCTGGCCTGCAGGGGAATGGCCTAGTATCACTTACACCTGTGTATGTGTGTGTGTGTGTGTGTGTGTGTGTGTGTGTACTTGTGTATAGTAATGCAGCACTGCCTTTCCTTTGTGTATCTTAAATATTTATTGCAGAAGTGCAGAATTTCAGTCGTCCGTGTCACTCCGCAGCTGTGGTTGCCAGATTTGCTTCGATTCGCTGAGGTTTGTGACCTCAGAGCTTGTTTATCTAAATATATCAGAGATTCAGTTATGTCCGTGTCGTTTATATGTCTGTTTATTATAAATAACAGAGAATACTTTAGTGCTCAGTAAATTGTGTAATCTATCTGGTCACAGTAATATTTGTCAACAGACTGAGATGAAAAATAGCATTTCTATGAGGAGCGCTCATACTGAGACTATCAAACCACAGGAAGAGATTTTGAGCTGTGAGTGAGTTCATATTTATTTTATGAGTTTATATTTATGCTGCTCGTGGTTTCTGTCTGTTCAGAGGAAGTCTTTCCTCGCCACTGTCGCAGAGTGCTTGCTCATGGTGGGACTGGTTGAGTCTCTGTAAATGATCTTATAAAGAGTGCAGTGTAGAGCCGCTCTGTGTGGAACGTGTCATGAGATAACTTGAACATCTGAACATCAAAACAATAATGAAACATGGCTTAATGACGCTGTGAAGATGCACTGTGTGATCACGTCGGCCAACATGACTCATGAAAAGATATCATGTATTAAAGTTTTATTCACGACACGTTTAGTCACGTCTGCTGACTTCTTTCATCTTTCCCCAGAGTTAAAGCAACTACAGCAGCCGACGAGAACATGACGCTGCAGACTGTTTGAACAATGTTAGACAAATCGGGATAGTGCGAGTACACAACTCAATGAAATATAGCCATTTAGACATTTTAATGTTGGAATGTTTCACTCAAAATAGACAAAACATATAAAAATAATAAATAAATAACTGAGAAGCAATGAGTGCATCTCTTTCAAAACACTTCTGAATTCAGTAAATGTCAGCCTGCCAGTCAAAGAGAGGAGGATTATACACCTAAACATCCCATAATAAACATAGGCACACACACACACACACACACACACACACACACACTAGGGGGTAATAGTCAGAGGATTATCCATCAAGACCCCCACCCTGCCTTCTGTGTCTCTTACACACACACACACACGCACACACACACATGCAGGATTATGCACAGGGCTTAGATCTTTCAAGCACTATAACTTCCTGCCCTGGAGCCAATCAGGACCCCCCACTGCCATCTCTCTAGCCAATCATGTCTCCCCAGAGAGCCCTACGGGCCAAAATCGACAAGAACGAGCTTTTCAGCAGTCTGTAAACGTAAACGCCTCCCCGGGCGTCTTTACCTCTCAGATCTTCATTTTCATTTTCTAATATTTTCATTTCTCCCTCATTACCTCGGCGCCGAGGCCAGGTCTACCTCAGCTGTTTATTTGTTTCTTTCTCTCCTTTATTGTCCCAGTTGTACAGCCAGGTTTGGTTATATTCTGCTCATTCTTAATATATTTTTTTCTATCATATTTCCACTTTATTATCACTTTGGGAAGAGGGTGAATTTTAATCTAAATAAACACTAAAATTATTCTATCCGCTTGTTTTTCATTACAGGAGTTGCTTTGACTTTTGACCTGTTAATATTATTTTACAGTCTGGATACAACAAAAAATTGAGATCCTAATTTAGTGACTGTTGTAATCCCTAAATGCAAAACATAGAGAGATTATTTATTATTTTCAATAAAAAAGAGCAAAACTGGCAAATTATAAATACTTTAGAACTTAGACAACAGCCTACTGCACTCCCACTGGAAAACAATGGGAGTAAACACCTTGGTTCAAACATAGATTATATATTATTATTATATCTTTGGTCACATCAGCTGATTTTAGATGTAAAAATATGTAGGTTCGTTGTTGGAAGGCTACGTCCACAGACACTTTCCCTTCAGGCTCCTTTTTTTGGCTTTTTGACCTTTTCTTAGCACAGTTTTGTTTGCACATTTCATAAAGTTCTTTCATATGTTTGTGGTGTTGTCTTACCCCATCATACTGTCCTCCAATCTAGCTTTTTAAAACCAACGTTGTTATTGTTTCTCTTCCAGTATATATCATATTTCATCCTATATAGTAAATATTCTTATAGAAAAAATGTGGCAAACCTCGTCCCTCCCGAACAAGAAGAAGAAGAATCACTTACTAAATGTATTTTTTTTCTCACTGCATTATACAATGTACACACAGAGGACCTATAGGCATGCAATTAAGGGGAGAGTGAGGGATGGGCCTGCTACCTAGCGACGCCCTCTGAGCGTTGGTTGCGCCCCGGAGCTGTCATCTCTCTCCAGCTCCCAGCCCCACGCTCTGTACCGCGGTCCGTGCTGGACTGCCACCCTCTGGCTCCCAAGCTGAGTCTCCCTTCACTAAACCACTGCACCCAAAACAGCATAAAAAGCAATAAAACCCCAAAGCAGGAAAAAGATACAATACAATAACTGAGGATTGTGTCGACTTTTCATTACTGTAACTTGCTGATACATGGAAAATGACATAGCCGCAACATACAAAACACACTTGACAGTACACCTGTAAATCACTGCCGGTGTGCGGTGAATAGCTTGTCAGCAAATTATTTTGAATATAAGAGTGAGAGCAGACGAAGCATGTGTGGCCTACATTAGATTCTAGAGGGAGAGCGCTCTTTCTGTCACTCGTCTTAACTCGGCTGGCAGGAAGTTGCCGCGTGGCTGTCAAACAAGCATCACTCGGATGCCGATTCAGGCCGTTCGCCGTCAAACTGTCACCACCGGCTGAATTTCTGGAGTGATTGTAACGGTCCGTCTCTGATCACCTCTTCTGGGGTTAAAAAAAGAGTTTCTACTCTTTGAATCTTTTGTGGTGGAGGTGGTATTGATTTTGATGTGAACTTTGGTCGCAGCGGGCTGCCATAGCAGACAAATGACAGGATACAAGAAGAGCTCTCTTGTATCCTGTCATTTGTTGAATTTTATATTCCCCGAACATGCCTCCTCCCAACTGCCTCTCGACTGCTGAATGAACAGTCTGATTAGGTGATTGAGGCCTTTGTTAGTGATTAACAGCCCAGCTATTTATGAAGCTAGATTTCTGTTGGTCTGCCGCTCGTCTATCTTTCTCCGTCCTTCCTTTTCCATCATTCTTGTGTATATTTATCTCAGCGAGAACAATACTACGGCCTGGAAATTTTTATCACGCCATATTTAGTCCTGAGCTCGCTCTGTCCTTCTTTCTGTCTTTGTTTCTTTCTGTTTGTTTATGAAAAGTCGATGAGAACAATAGAGGCAACACGGCCACGAAATATTATCGGACTATTGTCTGTTTCTATTTATTCCTCCAGTTAGCTTATCTAGCTGGGAACAATACAAAAGTGGGATGAGGAAAAAATCCAAAGATCTTATTCGCATTTGTGTTTTTATGTATGTATGCAGAACTATTCACACATGCATCTGCATGCATATTGGCATTTATTTAAGGATTTTTGCATGTCCACACATCTTTGGATTGGTGTGTCTTTGTGTGTATGTGCACAACTTAGATGGAATCCGTGTTAGAGTGTGTGTGTGTGTTTGCCTTTCTATTCGTAGTGACCCAGAATGTCTTGACATTTTAAATCCGGGGGAAGCAGCAGAACAGTCTGTCCCAAATGGAAACTTCTAAAAACAGAAATGCTGGAACTTAAAACAATAGGTGCCTACTAGTGTAAGTACAGTGCAAGGCATGAGGTGCCAGGATACATGATGAGGGGAGCAGAAGAATAGAGAAGAAGTTTTATATATTGCGGTTATAAGGAAGTGTTAGTAAAATGTCTTAACTGAGTTGGAAGGCAGGAATGCAGATGTCAAGGTGCAGAGAGATAAGGAGGATGTGTTCTGCACACTGGGTCCTGACACTGTTAGTGGAGAGAGTTCAAAGGCAGGACTGGAGATGTCAGCATCCTGGGAAAGGCATTGTTTTTTTTTATTATTATTATTTTGTATGTTGGAACTTCAGAAAATCTAATGAGCAGGACAAGAAGTGTCAAAATACAGCCTGAGAGTAGATTTGAGCTGAGTTTTCCCTTCATACTCTGTTATCCACGTCTTCTACAAACCACTTTTGGTGCGTTCAGAGGCAGGATGGGAGACGGGGAAAGACAGGTGTTGCATTTAATGTCTTAGACAACAGGTTATGTTGGTGTTAGCACAGTTGTTGCATTGACAGCTAACACAAATTAATATAATTTCAAATAGACGATGATCATGATGCCATCTTTAAGAGGTCAGAAAGGTAAAGAAAGCTGCAACAGTTTATTTATACGTTTCTGTTTTAAGACACAGAAGGCCGGTTCTGTAGCCTCCTGAACCGCGTTGCTCGCTTAATTTTAGACCATCAGTTCAGGGAATGAAACACCTAAATTCACCGTTTTCTGTCGCTCATGGACTGCAGGCGTGGAGAGCTGAGCTATTATTGCTGTTAATGTCACTTCAAATGTCATGTATATAGGCGTCTCATGAGAGGAAGTGTGCTGAATGATCCTCTGTAGCTTTCTGATGCATATTCGGGATCATTTTAGGGGGTTATTTTTATTCTAAAAATGCATGGGGAAGGTCCTTACATGTCAGTGTAAGTCATAGACAGCATTTCCACTTCAAACGACGGATCCCGAGTATAGAAAAGAGCAAAGGACACCTAAAAAAGGTTATGGGACTGACAGCGAGACCAAAAAGATTCAACACAAAGGGCAAACAAATTGAGCATTCTGCCCATAAATATCTGAGTTAGGAAGCACCACTGATGTGCAAAACTGCAGTGTAGATGAAATAAATAATGTTTTAACGTCCCAGTCCCTTGAAAACAGAAAGTTACAGGCAGTAAGTGAAACAAACTTTATTCTTTTATGTTACTTTAATCTGCTCCGGATGAGTGCTTCTACTAAAGGCTTAAAAAGTAGAGAGGTAGTAAATAAATTGAAACTCCAGTCAAGTGAATGGTGGCAAAATAAAGCAGAAAGAACAAACACCTCACATAGTTCCTACTTAATTCGACATGACAGAGAACAGCAACTCTAAAGTAGTGAGGAATGAAGCTACTGCATATTTTCTAATAAAACAAACAGGAGCACAGAGAATAAAAAATGGAAAACGTCAAAACTGAATTGAAATAGCATTTCTGCAGCACCGATCCCACAACGGCACCTCGTAAACATTGTTTATTTCCATAAAACTTGGCTGGAGCTCAAACTAATGCAGCCCAGCAGGACGTGCATGCACACACACACACACACACTCACACACACACACACACACACACACACTGCAGCTGTGGTGTGTTTGATAAAGTGGGCTGCGAGGTAAAAGGTATGGCTTCTAATACTCACCGGCATCAATCTCCCGCATGAACAAACACACGCAGCGGTCTGTGCAAACACATGTGTGGGTACACAACGTGTCCGCACATTAAAGGGGCAGTTCAGGTGTTTTGACGTGAGGTTTCATATGATACCTATCCAGAGTCCGCATACGGCGGTCAGTGGACAGGGATTCCGGCACAGGAGCAGATCTATGCACAGCGTCAACAGAAAAACATATTTTAGCCATAAATCCTCAATAAAGGTGTGCCGTAGGCTATATTTAGAATATTTTCACAGCTTCACCTTGGCATCAGTCGGCCCTTTTATTTTTAGAACAAACTGTAGAACGTCTAGCTGTGCACTACACTGTGTTACTCCACAGATCAGCTGTTTGGTTCAAAAAGTTGCGAGATCAGACTGAAATCAAAAATTCACATTTCTAAAGACTTCAAAGACGTGTGTGTGTTTGTTTTTTTCTGGCTGTGCAGCTGTAACTGATCTCCAGTGCAAGGCGCAGTTGTAGGAATACTGAAGAGTTAAGAAAAGGGATGTCTGAGGGCCTGAAGTACGAAGCAGCAATTTTTTTCTTAATATAGCGTGCACAATGTTGAATTTTTTGAGATTTTTTATCTGGCTAAAATAGATTTTTCTGCTGACCTGCTCCACAGCGGTGCTTAACTCTGCTTCTGTGCCTGTCTGCTTCTCCAAACTAGAGGCTCAAAGATCGCCGTCTATTGAAAGTAACACAAGGGCCACCTACAAGCCCACTTCAGAATACTTGAACTGTCCCTTTAACAGATGCACAAACACCTGTGAAGGTACAGTGTTTGTGGCATTGCTCTGTAACAGGATCTTCAACCTTGGACAAGAGACAAACAGAACATGGACCCCACGTGTAATTCATTTTTTAAAATGTGTTACATTTTAAGGCTGCCCTATAATAACTGTTATATTGACTTTATTTAACTTTTATTGCACCTTATTAGCCTATTTATATGCTGGGTTATTAGCCTATGTGTGTTTATGATTGATAAAATTTCATGCAAATAATATTATTGGTTATTAAATGCCAAGAGCTGTGCATCTTTGGACGTTGATTCATCCAACTGGAGTGCAAATACCTCTGCTGTTTGTAGTTTCTCAATTATCTGCACCCTCACAGTCACCATTACTTTGGTGAAAATTGTCAATTATTATGACAAAAGTGGGTGGATCCCCTGCAGTACCTCTGCAGACCCATGGAGGGGCCATGGACCTCTGGTTGAAGATCCCTGCTCTATAATAAGGGAGACTTTGAATCGGGTTTATGAGTTTATTTTGCCTGACAAAATATTATTATTTTTATTTTACGTGTTAAAAATGTTGTTAATGAATTCATTTTGGCTCCGCTGCTCTGCAGGTCTTTTTAAAAATGTTGGAGACATTTAAATAGAAGCCTGTGATTTTTCACAAGCTGATAAAAGTAAAGTTGTTTCTTCTAATAGCTGATAACTGATCCAGAAAGAATATGTAAATAATTTATCACGCATTAATAAAGCTGTCAGTTACAAGTTGTAAACTGAACTATAAACCTCCGTATAAAATGTGTGACACCCTGGCAACAGTTATCATCTCTCTGTCCATCCTCCTCTCTTTCTCTTCACGTCTCTCGTTCTCACCTTTCTTCGTGCTCCCTTGATCCTTTCCTCCCTTTATACCTTTTCTATCCTCACTTCACCTCGCTGATTTCCTCCATCCGACTCGCTAATTCAATCACATACACACACACACACCTGTACTCGTGCATGCACCTTCCCTCCGATGAGTTATCCCCAACAGACGCACACTCTATTACCCAAGATGCACTGCCCTGCTGCACGCCTGCCTTTTCATTGGCCAATAAAACAACCCAAGCTTTATGGCTCTACCGATTGCAAGTACATCAACTAGAGAGAGAGAGAGAGAGAGAGAGAGAGAGAGAGAGAGAGAGAGAGAGAGAGAGAGGGGTTGAAAGGAAAGTACACCTGAGGTTTATGAGCCAAACTCTTCCTTCTTTAAAGAGAGAGAAAGAGGACAGGTGAGGAGTGTAAGTCTGGGGAAAATTGTGGATGAATAGAAAGAGGGTGTCTCGAAAATACTTGGTAAAACAGAGAGAGAGTCTATCATGTAACATGGGAAAAGAGAGAAGAGAGAGAGAAACTGAGAGAGATCGTAAAGCTCATAAAAATATAGAGAGCCATTCATGACTTATAAAATAACAGCCATCGATGTGCAAACCAAAACTGCAGCGTAGATGAAATAGATGATATTTTATTGTTCCAGGCCCTCAGTCCCAGTCTGTATAAATAGCTATTGATTTAACATGTTTTATTCAGCCAGCCAGGCGAACTTTCAGGGCCCGGGAGACGTCACCTGCTTGTCGAAGGCAATGGCTGCTGCTCTGTCGAGAGCTTTCTGCTGCATTTAAGACAGCCGTCTTCTGTTGGTCAAAGGTTTCATCCCAAGTTCCTCAATCCGAACGGCGTTCACTCGTCTGTCTATGTTGTACCGGGGGAGTTAAGTACCTGGAAAAGTGAATAAGAAAACTCGTCATTGTTCTTTCTCAGCCCACTGGCAATGATACAAAATAATAATAGAAGAAAAATAACTTTATGTTCATGTTCGTAGGACTTCATTTCAACTCTGGAGTGAGTTAGGTTCATTTTGGGCAGATGGGAGCAAAAACAATGTTAGCCTCACCTTGAATCCACAACAGAAATGAAACAGCGTTATAGGAACATCCATCCATGCAATTCATACAAAGTTTCACCTTCCAGCATATTCTCATCCAATCTCATCAACTCCTGATGTTTCACCCTTCAGTGGCTTATACAGACCCTGAAGGTAACCTTTGCCATCTGTAAGGTGACATGAGGTAAATTTCGGGAAAGATCATGGTATGTTTGCAATGTTGCCACACGTCAGGCATGCAACTTAAAACTCAAGGTTGACTTTTGGTTTCACATGGGACACAAACCTTAGACTCCTGGGTGAAAGTCCTCTGTTTGGTTGCTCCGTCCATCCACCCCAAGCCAACCTCCGTACGGAGACCTTACACTTTACAAGAACAGACTATATCACCTTCAGCCGTCCAGAAAGAGCAGGCTCAATTATAGTTACATTGAATCACATCCGCTTGTTGTTCCCAGACACCGACACTAGAAGAAGTTCAAAGATTCAAGTTGTGCCCAAAGACTTTCTGAACAAGTCAAAGGACAACAATGTTTCAAGTGTGCACCGTGGGAATTCAAAGAAACAACACCGCTTATTTTTAATGATTCCTTTCTGTTATTTCTCCCACCCACCATACTGTAGCTCTGTATGCCCTCAGAGAAACTGGGAGCTTTGATCAATCATTATAGATTTAGTTCTCTAACAAGACAGTGATACATTAGAAGTGAGAACATCCGTGTAATACACACCAACCACAAGAAATACCAACACAACTGCTGATGAGCATCAGGAGGTACAGCATGAATGCCATGAAACGTGTTACACCAAACAACAAAATGAGTCACGCTCGCTTCACCCCAGAGTCACACAAACGAAGATTGTTATTGATTTTGATTCACAAAACATGATTGTGGCCAGTGACACACATCCAAATGTGGAATTTGAGTTTGCAGTGTGCGTCCGTCCCTTCAAGTTTTTCTCTGCTGTTGCTGATTTTCTGTATTTGCATCTTTCTTTTCTTCCACCCTCAGCCTCGTATTTCCCGTCTCTCTCTTTCTTTCTCTCTCTCACACACAAACACACACATCACACACCAACACATCGCCACTCCAGCCTGCAGGCCTATAGTGGAAGTGAGGCACCCAACTGTCGGCGCTTTTGATTTGAGTCCGCTAATGGAGCGGTGAGGGGTCCACAAGTGGCCCACTGCCTCAGCTCACACACTTACACATACACAGACACACCACCTTCAGCCTCCAAGGTTTATACAAACATCCATCCACATCACTTATCACTGTTTTTTCTCTCTCTCTTCTTGCATTCACCTCCTTGTTCGCTCTGCTTCAGAGCTCTGGCTCTCTTTGTTTTCCAGTCTTCATTTTCTTCTCTTCACAACATTCTTTTTTTTTTTTTTTTTCATTAATAAAGCATATAATGAAACTGAATATGAGCTACTTTCAGGGCGCGATGAAAAACTGTCCTTATCTCAATGTCACTTTCTAATTCAGGAGTTCTTTACCGGCGTGTCATTGGCAAATTGAGAACAATAACGGCAAATGGAAGGACATTTACAGATAATCATGAAGACAATCACTTTGTGCATTAAATTAAATCTCTTGTATCAGTGTGTTCTGATGATCTCAACCTGAACATTCAATACAGCTCCCTGTCTCAGTATTAATTGCACATATTTCTTCTGCAAATATTGTTTCATCTCTCCTCGGCTCGTTTTAACTGTTCTGTGTGAATTCATTTCAAAGCAGTTTTATTGCACAAAAAGAAAACGAAGCTCCTGAAAGTCTGTAAACTGAAGCTCAGTTTCCATTTTTTATCATCTTCTGTTTCATTAATTCCATCTTAAATAGTTTCTTTCAGTGGACTGAGTAGGGTGTGACAGGGAAATGGTGATCGCATGCAACCAACCTGCGACTTTATGGTTATCTGCTAGCTTAAACCACCGGTCCACTGCGACGCTGACACCAAAAGCAAGAATCCCAGCATCTGTCTTTCAGCCTTTTATTTCACCAAGAACTTGCCAATTACTAAAAGTCAGTCTGAGATTTAGTCTTGTCTGGCAGCCTCTCGCTCTCTTTTACATGTTTTAGCCTCATCCGTCGTCCTCTTCAGTCTCTTCGCCTCTGCCATGCTTTGACTCTGCTTAGCCCGGTTATGTTTTCCTGTTTGCTGTGCTCTGGTTCCGGTGCATTCCCCCTCCGCGACCTGAAAACTTCTTGTCGCGGTGGTACAAATACTCACTCCCTAGTGCTCTGAGTTCACAGTCCTTGCTAACAAACTGAACTAACAGCAGCTAACAGCAGCAAACTGGGAATGACAGATTCATAAAAAATCACTGTAGCATCAAAATGATCATCCAGTTGTTTTTTTTTTAAGGTAGAAAAATGAATTTATTTATACTTAACCCCGTTTGTCTGTTGACCAAGCTATTCCAGGAGGTTTGGATATGATTTAGTCTTCAGGGCGCTCTCAGCTCGAGTATGTCTTGAATCTGCTGGGGTTGCGAGGATAGATTTAGTTACTAGATATTTTCTGCACAGCTATGATTGCTGGTGGGAAAGTTTTCCTCTGTGAGTTCCTACTTGGCAGTCGGCTAAACAGTGCTGCCCTTGCATGCTGTTTTTGTCGAGAAATCAAACCCAGAAGACAAATGACAGGAAACATGAACCGTTCCAGGGGCTATAGCTCTGCAAGTTGGAGAAACATTTTGCGTCGGTGGAGGTTTCCGCTCCGCCGAGTGCCTTCTGGTTCATTCATGTTGTCTCTCTTTGTTTTCCGTCTCTTTTGTTCATTTTTCTTCTCTACGTCCCTCACTTGTTCTCACCTTGCCTCCACATTTTATATATCTAATATTATTATATTTTTTTATTCTCACTTCGTGGCAGAAAGACAAACTCAGATGCACTTAGAGACCCTGACACAGACACACACACTCGAAGTGCTGAGATGTGTTTGGGGTTGAGTTGCTATTAATATTTTTTTTTTCTCTGACCAGTCAATACTCTTTTGTACTGACTGTCATTCACAATGACAGCTGACCTCCAGTGTTCTGCCTTGTGTATGTTTGTGTGTGTGCGCGCGCGTGTCCGTGTTTGCAGCCATTGACAGTTGTGCAGTGTGGAAACTTGCCAGCAGCAACATTACAACTGACATTGACAGTTCTTTTAACAGAAGAACTATTGAAGTGCTTCTGCCAGTTTAGTGACCATGGGTCAATTTGCTCAATTTGTTCCAGTCTCAAAGTGGAGATCATGTGGAGAAACACAGACCTGTAGCACAGAGCCAACGTCACTTCGACTCCAAAATTGATTTGTGCGACGTTTAGCAGACAAAAAGACGTGGTCGATTTGTTGGATCTGCTGTGATGTGACAGTGGAAGCGGTTGGAGAGTCAAACTTTAATCTAGTCTTTAATCAGTAACAATATCTGAATGTCAGAAATCTTTATTTTGGAATAAAAACACACAAAAGCGTTTTAAATTCAAAATGTTCTCGATGATTTTGAGAAATGAAACTGACACAAAATGTGACAGTGATATTTCTTGGAATTGGACTTTATGAACTGGAGATGATGAAATAAAAGTTGCACTATTTATTATACGAATCAATCAAATAAATGAAAAATGGAATGCTGTGAGCATTTTAGCATCTTTAAGCTTTTTGTTTTGGTTCCCTCCCAACGCTCTCATCTGAGCTGAACATTTCGAGTATTTCGTCCATTGACAGTCAAGGTCAGAGTAAAGTTAAAACAATCTCTTGTCTGCTTCCAGATTACCTACAAGGCCCTGAGCTCCTTAGACCCCAGCGCTGATCTGACAACACAGAGGGGACGGGTGTTCAAGCTGAGGAACGAGACCCATCACCTTTTCGTTGGTCTCTACCCAGGAACCACCTACTTCTTCACCCTCAAAGCCTCCACGAACAAAGGCTTCGGCCCACCCGTCACCACCCGCATCACCACCAAGATCGCAGGTAACAATCTTTAGTCGTATTTTGAAGCGCTAATAGTTTTGAGATGACACCAACTTAGAGACTTTTATTTTTGGTGACACTGGTTTGATTTTTGCTCCAAACATACAGACACTGTGTCAAACTTATTGCTTATTATTAGCAGGTAAGGCGAGGAGACATTGACTCCTTTTTGTTGGCCACTTGGAGTGCTGACATGTCAGTCACTTTCTTTCTTTGTGCCTGTCTTTGTTTGTCTGTCTGAGTGACCGTCTTCACGTCTATCTGACTTTCTCTTTCCATTTGTAACCCTGTGTTTATGTCATCCTCCTGGGCCCATAGAAAATGTCAGTAGCACCAAAAAACAACTAAACCAATCATCTTTTGTAGCAAGAACTATGAAATGCCCTCACATGTTAATGCACTTCTTTATTCTGGAACAAGAGGATTTCTCGACTCTTCTTCTGTCTGTTTTGTGAAGGCTGTTCTTTGTTGTTCAAATGACAGAATGACTGATGCAAAATAAAAACCCGTGCATCTCTTTGCCCTTTATCTCTCTGACTCACCCGTCCTCTCTCCCCAAATTAACTGCTATGCATCCTTACCGTTCCCTTTTCCTTTCTTCTCTTTCTTCATTTCTGTCTCTGCTCCTACCTTTTCTCTATTTTTTTACCTTCCTCTAATAATCCATCCCCAAACGGCATATCTCTCATTCACAGGATGTTGTTATCTCGATTTCCTCCTCATTAGGGGAGTTGTGACCTTTAGCTGTTTTCTGTGGAGGCGCTCATTGTAAGCGTGGGCCAAAAGTAGTACTTCTTACAATCCCCAAGTCCAGCTTGAAGGCACACTGAATGCCACTTGTAGAGGAGTTATTTTTGAGGGCAAAAAAAGAAAAAAAAATCACAAGTTGTGTGGTGGGTATAGCTTACAATGGATGATGCGTTGAACTTTGTTGATGATGATTTGTCTGCTGTGCAAATGCACAACGAATTGAGGATAAATTCACGGTACGCAAGTTTCACATTCCAGACTGCAAAAGACTTGGGGTGTTTATCCGCCAGAGCAACATTTATCTTCACAGTTCAACTCTGGACACGATATTCGAATCCTTGCACAGTCTGTTTAGAGATTTGTTCCAGTCTTTGACATTTGAAGCTGGGTTGCTCTTGTCTTGTCGAACAACCTTATTTGTGTTGTTAATTCCTTTTAATGAGTATAAAAAAGCCAGAAATCTATACCCCTAGGTGAACCAAACATAGCTTATCACATCCTCTCTGTTTATTAATATCATTACATAATTAATGTATTTCCAATCCACATGTGATATGAAGCAGAGATAATAGCATAAGCTTTCCTTGTAGGCTTAAGTATACCCATAGAGGCTATGCTGAGCACACACATCTTTTCATATTAATGCAGTTGTACACATTCAGTCCTGGTAACAGTTCAGTGCCACAGCAAGTGGCCACTTCTCATTTGTTACAAGAGGCTCTGAGGTTTATTGGAAATGTGGAATAAGATCACTTTATTATAATCATACCAATGTGAACTTCAGATAAAATGGTCCACGTATCATATTTAACCCCCCAGGGGAATGCATTTTCAATCTAATAATGGCTCCCAGATTTTCAGTCTGCAAATATTTCATTGCACTGAAATAGAACAGAACAATATCACTGTCGGTGTGCACAGGAGGGCCCAGCAGTGCCTCTTTCTGCTGAGGAATCTCAAAGGGCTCTTACGCTGGAAAAGACAATTTAACGCCTGTCTACAAATCACTCATCGAGTCAGTCCTTACTTTCAATATCACGTCTCGGTACAACTTCCTTCCTGTTAGAAACAAATCAGAACTTTCTGGGGTCATCAAGCATGCCCACACAGTACTCGCTAACAGATCTCTGCGCAGAGTTAGATCCTCATTACACAGGACCCATCACACGACCTCCACGACTTCAGTCTGCCGTTACAGAAACCCTCTGATCAGGACATGTCATACCAACTGCCACTGGCACGATAAGTTTTTCTGATTCTGAACTAAATCCAAAATATGAGCAGCAGGCAAACCTTCCCTCCTCTACCCACTGACCATGCCGAGTGCTGATTGAGCTACAGAAGGCTGCGATATCTCAATCTGTCATCAGCATGTTATTAGCATTGTCCTATCTGTCAACACTTACACTGATTTTATGTTGACCTTTCCAATGAGCCTCTCAAATCTTAACAACATGTTGTTAAAAAAAACACAGCGTTCCTGAACATAACAGAGACGTCTCCCTCTAAATGTCACGCCATCCCCAATCTTCATTATCTCATTCAGGGACCAAAGGATAAAGAGATTTAAATTAAATGATGCAGACAGATGGAGATGGATGGACATAGGAGGAGGGATTGGACTTGTGTTAATAACCTAGATGTCACACCAATCAGGGAAGAAAGTGTTGATGTTTTACTCAGATGGGCACAGACGCTGCACCTCCGATATGAGGGCATGACAGACGTGAAATTAAAAACTGTGAAGCCTTTCGGATTGAAGCACGCATCCATCTTTCTGTTGCTCTTAATAACACCTGAGAAGATGGCTGTTGTCAAAATCTGATATGAAAATGTCAGGAAAAAAAAGGACAGGACAGATTAGATGATTTGATTTGTTTTTTAAGCTTTACATAATATGTTTACCGCCGCTTTTATCTTTCACAACTCCAGAGTTTTTTTTAACTTTCTGAAGTAAACCAATCTGAAAAAGAAAGTCGACCTCATGTTGTGTTCTGAGATCAGTTTCCTTTCTCTCCTTTCCATTGTTTTATTGCCCTTTGACATCAGGCTCATTTTACAAATTGAAACTCGTGTTTCATCGTGTCTGTGCGTATGACACAGTGCATTTGTAGAAGACTTATTGAGTTGAGGAAAATAAATAAGGGAGGAACGTGCAGGATCAGTGTGTTTCTATTCTAGAGATTTGGGCTGGCATTAACTAATATTAATCATTATACAGCACAGAATGTGTGAAAAAAGCGAATGCATTTTTTTTTATACTGGTCAATAATGCTTTCACTTTTCTTACCACCAGCTCCCATGATGCCAGAGTATGAGTCTGAGGCTCCACTGAACGAGACGGAGACCACCATCACCATCCTGCTAAAGCCCGCCCAATCACGTGGCGCGCCAATCAGGTAATTTCTTATCTGTGCTGTCGTTACATTTCATTCTTTCTAGCAGCACCTCCTTTAATTCTCCCTCTCCTCTCCTCTCCTCTCCTCTCCTCCACTCTTTACCCTTCACCCTCTCCTTACATCCACTTTCCTCTCTCGTCTTCCTCGGGGGTCTCTTTTAAAGCCATTAAAATCACTCACACATATAAGTCCAATTTGTATGCAAAGGAACTCTGAGAATGGGACTTTTTTTTTTTTTTTTTTAGATATGAATTTGGCGGTGAAACATATCGCCATTAGTCACTTTAGCATCTTGTAGCTTTTTAGTCACCGCCTCATGGAGATGCAACTTCAAGCTGACTTGACAGGCCTAGATGTTTAATGGTAATTTGGCAATCAATGTCTGGTCACTTGAGACTTGACTGCTTTAACTGAAGCGCCCTGCCAACAGCTTGTTGACATAAAAGCGTAAAAAAAAAAAAAAAAAAGCTTTTAAGGACAGGGATTGGCTTTTTTTTTTTTTTTTTTTTTTTACATTATGCACGCAGTTATGTAAACACATAGTTGGCATATAGTGGCAAAATAAAAGAAAAATCAATCCTGAAAACATTTTATGAAAGCATTTCATAAAAAGCCTCATTCATTGGAGACATGTTGTGACCCCTCTGGAAGCGTGACACGTTTCAGAAGCAGCTCTCCATTGAGTATACATGACTGTTCTGTTTTTGATAGACGCCGTGATCTGCCATGTCAATCAGCACAGAGCAGATCGAGCTGGCTGGAGGTCAGACACATAAACATGGAGGGAGTCCATTCATGTCAAAATCAAACACCAGTTTACCGATATAGCTTATTAACTCATAGCAGAAGCACATAAACCAAAGAAGAAAATCACCAAATCTGAGCAAGTTAACAAAGTCTAGGGGGTAAGACGCTTTCAAAAGACTGTTGGTGAGATATAAAGCTGTTGAAAAATGGGCCCAAAACACAACATCACAGAGACGTGTCCGGTGGGGTCCAGGTGCATTTATGTTTTGCAAGGTTGCTTTAGAGTGCAAATATTAATTCATAAACATTACCTGTACCTTTAACAGTTCTACAGCTGGTTGAGTATTTTTCTATGATGTAAGTAAAATTAAAACTAACAAACAAAAAGAAATAGGAGTTTCTGTCGGCAGGTCCCAGGTCCACTGCTCTCACTGGTTTTGTTTTAAAATGGACACACAGCTAATTTATTCCTTTTCCTTTTCTCATTTTCTCAGCCAGCGTGTTTTTTAATTAAAAGTTCACTTTGAACATGTGATCTCATCCATTTAATTGGTGTAGGAGAGAACATTATTCTGCAGTTGCCTTGAGGGAAATACAGCTTCGACAAGAGTGCGTGGAGAATATATATCACTTCAATTTGGACTTGGGCAAATGGACTTTGTGAAATGTGAGCGTGGGTCAGTGGTTTAGTGTTAATTTCTGTAAATCCCATACCATATCTCGCCATTTATCACCCACACATGGCAAATATATCATTTTGAATTAGGCTACACTCCAACCACTCACATCTTTATGTGTTTATCAACCCCGGATAAGCCTCTTTGCATGTTTGCTTAGTATTACATGTTTTAAGTGCCAACAGATGTACGTGGGGTGCTGGAGGAAAATGCATCTGCCGGTTAATGTTCACGCTGATGTTTAGTGGTGTTCTTTTATAATCATTTTGAGGAGATAAGAGCACCTCAGGTTCAGGAGCTCAGATGAGGAATGCTTACGAGATGGGTCTGCTTTGAGACACAGCTGTTGTGGTGCACACACACATGCATGGACATGAACGGACACAGCGACAGGCCGTTTTTAAAGGCTAACAGTGAACACATGAACACACACTGCACACCTGCTCACAGTCTCAACCGCCAAACAGGCCTATGAAGAATCAACAGGAACGTCCTCACTTTACAAAATGTTCATTTACTAAAAGGTCCACACGCTCCAAATTGTTCACATTTTCCAAAATGAATGTTTAAAACTCGCAAAGAGAGAAGTACAGCAACACATGCAAATATAGAAACACCTGTAAAAAAAAGACATGCACATACATATTTCACACACACACACACACACACACACACACACACACCCACCCATGTTTGCCCCATGTGCCAGGACTCTGCTTCATCCCTTGTGCAGCCTCTGAAAGCCATTAGTTTGAAATAGGTATTTCACCAGAAACAGCACAGAGAGTGTGTGTGTGTTTGAGTGTGTGTGTGTGTGTGTGTGAGAGAGAGAGAGAGAGAGAGAGAGAAGAGACTCATCTTTGGTCATCAGCAATTATCTTTTATGAAAGCTGCCAAACGGGAGCTGGGGATAATTGGCCACGGCCCCCTTCACAGAAACATACATTTCCCTAATTGCGTATAATTGTGAAGTGAGTTCTTGGCGTGGAGGACGGAGGTAATTGTGGAGGGCCGCTGCGTTTGTCCTGACCGCTAAAGGAGCCCTCAGCCATTCATGAAGCTTCTCAGAGCAGGATGGAAGCACACACGCACACACACACACACACACACACACACACACACACACACACACACACACACACACACACATAAAAGAGCCCACACACACAGGCTTAGACACAGTATAGTATATAAACACACATCAGTACACCCAGTAGATAATTACACCTGTTAGATATCTCACACACACACACACACACACACTCTCTCACACACACAAACACACCACAGAGGCCATAGCTGTATCTAAGCTTGTGTATAAGGGCATGCATATGCAAAAGAGGATGTAACTTTGTATCTGTTACTCTCACACACAGACACACTCTCTCACACACACTTTTAATTCACACTTTGCTGCTGAGTCAGCACAGGAAATGATCTGCCAGCTACTTTGTTAAGTTTGCTGAAGTCTGCTTCCAAAGTATATCCACTATTTGGAAAAAGAAAGTGACCCCTGCAACAAATTATATTCCTCCTTTTTAAAGGATAGTCGGCATTTTCCTGAGAATTCTTTGCAGACTTCAGCCGTCTTAATGCTTTAATTGCCAAAATGGATATAAAGCACTCAGGATATTAAAGCTTTCTAATGGGTGGGTGCTCTATAGTGATGGAGAAATGGGAATAAGTAAAATTCAGATCAAACAAATCACTGTTTTGTCTGAGTTAGGCTATGAAAGTGCACCTGTTTCATTAGCAGGGATTAATGTGACTTTATTTGTGTTTCTAGCTCCTACCAGCTCGTTGTGAAAGAGGAGCGAAAGTCCAAGACCCGTCGCGCCGCCTCCGAAGCCCCCGAGTGTTTCTCCGCTCCCGTCAGCTTCCGCAATGCCTCCATCTTGGACTCATCCTATTACATCGCCGCCGAACTGCCCCCGTCCAGCCTCACAGTTGTGCAGCCGTTTACGGTGGGAGACAACAAGAGCTACGGCGGTTTCTGGAATCCTCCGCTGTCGCCGGCCAAGAGCTACAGCATTTACTACCAGGCCATGAGCAGAGCCAATGGGGTGAGTGTCAAAAACTTGAGCCAAAATGAGCTCAGCTGGAAATGATTTTTTCAAAGGGTGTTGCAGATAAAAGCCACAATAAGCTTAAGTCTGAACCGAATGGAGGTATTCAGTATTCCCTCCAAACCTGGACGTGTCGAATCTTCATTTATAGAGCACTTTCTAAATCCAGACTGCTTCAATGCAACAATGCAACAACTTCATAACAAGCTGATCTTATTCAACAGTTTAAAGCAAATAAAACAAATAAAACCAGCAGAAGGGCAAAATTCTTCATATGGAGGCTTTAAAACTGGAAACAAAATGTAAACTAATATGGAACATCGAAGCAACATTGCTTACAGATTGGTATTTTGGAATTTAGCAGCCCAGTCTGCACATCTTCCTCTTCCCGATGCTTCAAAACACCCGTGGTACAAACACTAACACTGTCTCAGTGCTCTGAGCTCAAGGTCCAGGCTAACAAACTGAAATGACTTTAGCTAACAGCAGCTACATTTCACAGCAGTCTACTTCACTGTCCATCAGGAAACTCTGCAAATCACAGAGTTGAGACAGGAGCAGCCGGAGGACATGAAACATTTCTGAAATAGTTGGTAGTGTGTGACATAGTGCTGTAAGGTTTTACATACTTCTCACAGGTGATCATACCCTGAGCACAGACTTACATAGTGTAAGAGCAGATGTACAGGGTGTAGAGTGGAAAGGCCAGACACACCATTCACCTGATTACACGTCAAGTAGCGTCCAAATGGTTTAAAACCTGTTACGTCATGGTTAAAAAAAAGTTCTTGCTCGCTTAGAACTACTTGTAAGGATGAAAATGGGTTTTTAATCACAAAGCTGTTTAACACCTCTCAACGATGAGACTCTACTTTTGGCCACACCCTAATCAGTGATGTCACGGCAGGTGTCATAGCATCCAGAGATGAGATGAGGTGAGGTCATTGCAGGAACAGTTTAAATGGCTCTCTCAGCTTCAGTAAAGTAAATGTTACTTTTTTTTTTTATCAGAGAATCAACTAAAGAGTTTTCACTCCCAGAATCCATCTGTCTGTTTGCTTTCCCCTTTTTGCCTGGCAATTATACCGTCTGCAAATGTAACAGCAGCCCGCCCACCTCCGCCACCTCTCTCCTTCTCATAACTCATTCACAACTTGAACTTGGCTTTTGAATTTCCATAATACTCTGAACCCCTGTGAGGGTTGTTTTAATTTTCCACTGCTGTAACCACGGTAACTCGGTTTGGCGAGCGGGGCCGGGAACGCTGGCTGATGCCGTGATGTAATATCCTCCTTCAGAAGGCAGATTTCCCACAATGCACTCACACGGAGGGAGATTGTGTCTGAGGGAGGAGGAGGAAGAGGAGGAGGAGGAGGAGGGTGGTGGTTCTTGCATGATTGAACAAGCATGCGTGTGACTGGATGAGTACGTGTTCCAAAAGTGTGTGTGCTTTCCAGTTGTGTGTATGCATGTGCTTTGTGTGTGTGTGTGTGTGTGTGTGTGTGTGTGTGCAGACCCCAAATCACATAAGAATTCCTTATTTGATTGGATCTCAGTCAATCCAATCAGTGTGAGATTTGTTTGGGTCATGGATTGCAGCATTGTGGGCGGTGCTGGTGAGGAGGTTGGTGGCAGTCACTGTAACCCAGATGATTTGATAAAGAAGTGAGGCATGAAAAATGGACAAACATTCATGAAACTCGTGAAGTTCTGCCAATAAACATTATTTTCTGCACAGGTCATCCATCCCAAAGAGAAAATGATGCATGAAATAATTATTGTTTTTCTAACTTACCAGCTACTGCAACTAACAGAATGCTCCAATTAACAGTTTTATGTTCTTCTTTCAGAAAGAGACATTAGAGATTTGAGTATCTTAATTTATTTTGTGTGTGTGTAACATTTAAGAAAAGATATTTGCAGTAAAAAAAAAAAAAAAAAACAATCACACACAAGAGGGAGCGCTGCTGTACTCAATATCAGCACGGCTGTGTTTCCGTTAGTGAGAAATTGTAATTCCTACGGGCATACCGAATTAGGGGACTGTCGACATTTGACATCCTTCATCATGTGTTTCTAGAGTCATGCGTTCTTACGGACACGTAGGAAATTGTTAATCATATTTCTTAAAGGGAGTTTGGAGTAATATTTGACAGTATGATAAGGTGCTCAGACGTTGACTACTGTTAGTTATCAGTTTGATTAACGGTTGTTTAATAATTACTGATGACTTATTATTAGTTTGCTCTTATTGGTAGACCGACATTATTTTTTAGTGCTTTACAAAACTTTA
Source organism: Protonibea diacanthus (assembly GCA_028641955.1). Lineage (NCBI taxonomy): Eukaryota > Metazoa > Chordata > Actinopteri > Sciaenidae > Protonibea > Protonibea diacanthus. The sequence goes on along the minus strand of CM053978.1, from coordinate 3,238,605 downwards.
TCACCACCTTGATACCATCTTTATGTCTTCACACTTTTTGATCCCAACAAGTCCTCGTACCTCGATGGCCACCTGAAAAGTCAAACTACCAAATTAAACCAATTTTGTTGTCGGACGAATGGATGTTTGAACGAGAGGTGATACACACTGTGATTTCTGTAAATTTTTTGGGGTGATTGTACTGTGTTATTATCCTGACTCAAAGTGTGTGAACAAAAAATACCCGCGCCGTCACTTCTCAGCTGAGGAAATCAATGGTAAGGGTCAGGTACACAACAGCTGCCCTGGAGCTAGAGTGCCTTCCTCAAGGAGTCGTCAGCAGGTTGAATATCTGTTGACAACAGCTTGAACCCGGCCTGTGTGGTTGGAGGACGTGTCTCCTTTAACACAAGGTGACAATAAGGGTCTTGCATCAGCCTTTTTTTTAGATATATATTTGGAAAGTTGCACTGGCTACGGAGAAATTAAATTGGCCAGTGAATCCGCTGCGCCTGTTGTGGATTTGACTCTGAATAGACAGCTCTGCACAAAGGAAAATGTCAGCATTTGAATAATTCCTTCTCTAAATTCAATATCTCCATTATATACTGTTTCAGTGAGGATGTGTGAAAGTGATATTTGTCAATCAAGGATTTAAGTTATCTGCAGTTCTCACAAAGTACTGTAATTTGTTTAATTTCTCTGCTGTCAGTCATTTTGCGAGAGTAGGTGTCACTTTTTTTTTTTTTCGTCTTCCCAGGCGGCGGATGTCTCATATTGGATAGAAGCTCCTCATTTACATTTTAGAGGACTTGGCTGGTTTGCTGTAGTTTGATCTCATGGATGAAAGTCTGTTTCTCATTCTCTGCCTTTCTTGGATAATCCTGCTCGTTTTTTTTTTTTTTTTTTTTTTTTCTCTGAGCTCCACCTGTCCATCAAGGAGAACGTCTCTCCTCCTCTCATTCTCTTTTATTTTCTGTCCCTGTCTCTCTTGAGAACATTTAGAAGAAATTGTTCTCTCAATCCACCCACTCTCCATCTCTTCATTGCTCACTGCTGTTGCCTCTGTCTCCCTAATAGGAAAAAAAAAATCCTGCTACATACATTTCCATGTCTCACCCTCTTTGCTCAAATTCTCTTTCTCTCTCTCTCTCTATTTTCTGTCCATCGTCTTGTCCTCCATTCCATTTCCCTCTGTGTTTCTTTCCCTCATCTCTTGTCCACTTCCTTCCTTCTCCAGTTATTTTCCCCTTATTTTGTTCTTTACTTTCCTTTCACGGTGCCTCCTTTCCTTGTTACCTTTCCATTTCCATTCTCTCTTATCCTCGTCGATTTCTTCTCTCCTCCTGCTCTTTTTCTCTTTCTGTTCCATCATCATCTTATCTCTCTTTCTTTCACCCCTCCATGTCTCCCTTTGCTTGTCTCCTTTCGTTCCCACCTGTTTCTCTTAACTCAACTTCAACTTTTTTCCTCTTTTATTTCCTTTCCTCCCCTCTCCTTTCATTCCCTCTTTATCCTCAATTTATTTATTTAATTTATTTTTCCTTTCACACACCTCTCCCTCCCTTCTCCTCTTCCCTTTTCTTCAGTCCACCTCTCACTTTCTCTCTCTCTCTCTCTCTCTCTCTCTCTCTCTCCCCCCTCTGGGGTGACATCAGTCTGATGCCAGTCTCTCATCTCCCATCATTGTGCCAATTAGTCGACGCTCTGCACATTAATACTGCTCGCCAATGGCAATCTTGATTTCTCCCTCGATGTCGTGTGATGTCACACACACACGCACGCCACCCACATTAAAGGAAAACACACACACAGATGAGAATAAAGTGCCTGGGGCTGTAAGTAAGAGAAGTAAGAGCAGGAGTGATCGGGGACTTTGGGATGAGGAACGACGGAGAGAGGGGGAGTAAAAGTCTAAAAAGAGTGAAAGAGACATTAAAGAAGATATAATACTAGAGGCAAAGATGGAGGCCGGCACGGCTGAAGAGAAATAGTGGAAGAGAAGAGAGTGAAATGGACCCAAGAAAGACAGAACAGTGAGAGCATCTCAAATGATGCCGTTCACGTCGAGTCCTCCAAACAATATAAGTTGTCCTGCAGCCCCCTCAGTTCCAGTTAAAGGAAATCACCAGGCAGTTATATTTTAGAGACCATTGTGCCACCAGCTTTGTGGCAACAGTTGCAAAGGCCCTTTACTGTTTCATTTATGACAAAGGCAGGTCCATAAAGAAATGGTTTCCACTTTGGTGTGGAAGAACTTGCCCGGAGAGAGCCCTGACCGCTTCCCATCACCCAGCACCTTAAAGGAAGAACGAATGCCGACTGTCTTAAAGTATAACCCAAAAAGACTGAGAGAAAACCCTGCAGACAGATTCAAGCATCAACTGTATAGGAATCTGGAAAAATGTGAAATATATAGTTGATAGAATGTGTGCCAAAAACACATAATAGGCTTAAATGATAAATAATAGTTAGATTTTAATACATTTATACATATAGTAAACATATTAGACATATTTTCCATAGACATTTTCAAACTACTTGGTAAATCTAAATCTCTGCGAAGTGTCTGTTCAGTTCAGACCTGAAGAAGTCTCTTGGATACATTTTCATGGATCTACAACCAAGTCCGGCTCCCCCAGCTTTACCTCTCCACAAAGAGCGATGACCTGGACATCTGAGGACGCTCACAAAACAGTCTGAAACTTCTAAAACTATACAAAATAGATAAAAGCTGCAAATTCTCCCATTTTATGACCCATTCCACTTTAAAAAAAAATAAAAAAAAACAGCTTAGAGTGGCACAAGGACACAAAATAAGAAAAAGAAAGAAGAATTGGAGAGACATTCTGGACCAACTTTCTCACTCTACGTAGATAAGAGCATCAGTCAAATGGATAAAATACAGCATGTGAAATTCATGGACAGAACAGCAGAGGGACGGATGATTAGGTTGAAAAACCAATGGAGGAGGAGGGAGCAAAAACACAAATGCAAGAGAGGAAAGGTAGAATTGGAGGTGAAACACAGAGGAGGAGGAAGACGAGGAGAAATGGGGCGAGAAATGGCACGAAACAAAAGGAAACGGTGGCACATGAGAAAAAAAAAAAACATGCCCTCCCGCGCTGTGAAAAATGCAGCCAGACACCTTTCTTGACAAGTAAAAAGCCTCAGGGGTTGGCCAAGGTACTCTGACAATCAACGTCATTCACGCACACACACACATGCACACACACATTCACCCACACATTCACTACGCCAAGCAAGCGAGCCTCAGAGTGCAGATTCTGGAGGTTGTAGGAGAGAAGACACAGAGAGAGATTTTACCAGCTGACAGTCCATGTCAATCAAGATGCATTCAGCTGACTCCGAAATCCTTAAATGGACTTTTACTCTCTCTCTCTGTGTGTGTGTGTGTGTGTGTGTGAAAACACACTGCCTTTAGCTTGTGGGCAGAAGTATGTAGGCATACATGCATATAAGTGTGTGTGACGTGTGACAGACAAACTTTACCAGCTGAAGCCGTCAGTCAACTAAAAATATGTGTGTATGGATAATGTATGGAAACCTTTCACACTTGTGTGTGTGTGTGTGTGTGTGTTGATAGATGAGATGGATATTAGGAAAGAGTATAAAAAAGTTGTTACCCTGGCTACCCTGGGTTGCCTGGGAACCCCAACAGCCAATCACAATATCCAGAAGTCAGACAAAAAACACACACGGTTGGAAATCTCGCCCGTCAGTCAGAACACTGACCCAACCAACTGTTCGATGTTAGGAAAGATGGAGGGAAGAGAGAAGGGAAGATGGAAAGATAGACAGATGAACAGAGAGAGAGAGAGAGAGAGAGAGAGAGAACTCACCCACACAGCAGCTGCATCTTCTATACACACTTAGTATTCTTGTCAGGCTGGACAAAGTTAACTACTACACACACAGAAACACACACACTGTGTCTCCAGTGTCTCCATCGTAAACAACCTCCCCCCCATCTCGTCTCCCAGCCTCTCAGGATAAAGGCAGGGCAATAAATTGGCCTTACATTTATTAACTTTGCTTCTTGCAACCTCCCGAGGTTTAGCCCATTAGCATGAGTGAAGACGAGGCAAACGCTCTTATTCACAGCAACTGTGAATCCACAACAGCCCGGTCTCTAAATGGAACTGTAAATAGGTACGGTAGGGCCAATTTCTCGAAAACACAAGTCACCGGTGCTCAGTGAGCTGATCTTATTCCCATGGTGGCCATTTGTAGGATATACAGCACACTTTGGATGGGAAGCTCTGCCCTTTTGATAGGCAGGTAAGTAGAAGTTTCAGATATACTGCTGAGGCCTCGTGTCATACTCTATCCCAATGGGTTTTCATTACACATTCAAAGATATGTGTGTTCTACAGATCTATTGATGAAATGCACAGAAATGTCTCGTTAGCAGGGCACAAACATTAACTCCTCTGGATCAGCTGTCTTTACATATCATCTTTGCATATTTACTGAAGCACAAAACGCACTGTTTGAAGCCGTGCATGTGTACTCTTTCTGAGAACACATCAAAAATTTGTACGTGCAGGACTCTGTCAGTCAAGTTAGTAACAATTAATATGCAATGTCCAGTTAGACTTTCAAAATAAAGCCAGCTGAAAGACTTGAGATTTCACATTTTGACTTTAGACTGTCACAGTGGCTCAGTTTAGGCTCACAAACAAGCTGCTTTGTGTTGAAATAGATACGCAGTGTAACATGCACAATGATATAGACTATGCAAATTAGATTATGTATTATGTATATTCGACTATATAGAAGTTCAAAATAAGAGTTTCACACAGGACATAATGGTACAGTTGAGCTCAGCACAGTGGTCCGTCCATCACCTTCATATCCAAACTTTTTTCACTCTTTATAATCAAACACAGATTATCAAAACATTACACCAGATGGCTGTCAGCATCCTTAGCTCAAAGCACATAGGATCTCAGTCACGTTAGCAAGAATAAATATGCAACATGTGGTCTCGCAAGTAATAATAAATAACTTCTGAGATGAGACTTTCAAAAAAAAGTTTGCGTAGGTAATGTCGGGGTTTGGCAAAAAAACATCCCTGCTAAGGTCAGGAAAATATCAGTCATGTCATATTATCATGAATACATTACGCAGGTTATGTAGCCTACATCATTTAAAAGTAACTTAAAAGATGTTGATATTTACTTTTGGTTTCACACGAGACATGAGACCAATGAGACAACCAGAGACAGAAGACAGTAAAGCAGATAGACAGCCAGACATTTAGTCAGTCATTCAAACAGACGGAAAGCAGACAGAGATGCAGTAGAAGCAGGTGTGTTTAGTCTTATGGAGAGATCCAGCTGAGAAGCTAACACCATCCATCATCCACTAACATTCATCTTCCTTGCTCTTTAACTTCATAAGCTCCCAGCACGTACGCACACACAGTCACACACACAGACAGGTGCATCAGTGTGCAGACACAAGCGCACAAACGTGACAAAAACACGTTTTTGTCATTCGGCATATGAACAAAAATGTTCCTTTCTCCTGTTTTGCTCTCTATTATACCTTTTTCCCTTTTTGCTGTGACTGATTGATTGCACAAAGTGAAAATAAAAACAAACAAACAAACAGAAATCCAGTTTCACATAATGCAGCCGCAGTATTTTAGAAACACTGAATGTGGAACTTCATGTAGTTTGCTTCTGTGCCATCTTTTCCCATCATATTCTGACAGTGTGACACTTGCAGGTAGATGTCACATTGCAGTGACACCGTTCATCAATCAGCACGATCAGATTTGAGCATTGCAAGATGATTTTCTGGCTACCTTGTCCCTGCGTATCTATATATATATGTGTGTGTGTGTGTGTGTGTGTGTGTGTGTGGCAGCTGTCATTTAGTCCCAGAAATACCAGTTCCCACCATGTGCACTCTGTCTTGAATGGAACGATGTTGAATTTTCCATATCTGAAGAACTGTAGGTTGCTACAATCACACAGCTAAAATGAGCTCTTCTGAAGGTCAGCAACATTAACAAAAGAATAGTCCGAGAAGGTTTTAACGTGCAGCAAACAGTCTTGTATTACGTCCAAGTGTCTACTTTATTACACTGAGCTGTAGCTGAAGAGTCAGCTCACTTTACCTGAGCGCCTTCATTCAATAGACACATACAACCTAAACTCTATATCTCAAAATACCCGTGAGGCTACGCAAAGCAACTGCCAATCACTAGCCGTGAAATTACTTATTATGCAAATGTCTTAAACCATACATATAAAGATAGAGGGTGGAAGCCAAAATATATCATACACCTGACCGACTCAATCGTGAGCAGCTCAGCAGAAAGCCTGGAAGCAAACTTCACCCACATGCATAAACAACCAGCACCCGGGTGGGTTTATGACACATACTGCAGCCAGCCACCAGGGGACCAATCAAGATTTAGCTTCTTTGTTTGGATGCTGTCACGTCGTCCCTCTTCGTACACAGTCAATGCAGTCTATGTGTTAAACCGGTTGTTTTCGTGAGTAGCGGCTAACTCTGTCACCAGTTATCACAGAGAATCACCAGAATACATCTGAAACAGGCCATGTAGAGGTTGTGTGCAGATGTATATTGTTTCCAGGTTTCAGTTGTCAAAAAACAAAAAAAAATGTGAACATGACCTGAAAATGCCAAATTTAGAAGAAAATAAAGGTACATGGGCAGTACCTTGGGAGTGATTTTGTTCAAATGCTAAAGTGACAGGCGTCAGCGTCGGCAGCTGCTGCAGTCGTCTTTGATGAAGACAAATGGGCCAACATGTGAAGGAGGCCAATCTTTGCGTGACAAGTGGGTTACATACGTACACTTACTGATGACAGCACATTATGGAGGGAAGAAAAGAGGAGAAGACAGGAGCAGTGAAGGAATGAAGAAGAGCCGGAATAACGAAAAAAGCACACGTCTCTTCAAGCGGTGACAGCCCATCAGAAAGAGAATGACAGGAACTGTGGAACCACGGGGACGTAAATTGCGAGGAAGAAAAAAAAGGAGGGCACGGGAAGTGTAGGCTCAACACAAAGAACGACAGGATAGAGAGATAGAGAAGGCAGAGGTTGGGAAAGATGTTGCGACCTGCCCCGTTAGCACCGATTTGGTGATTTACAAAAAGGTCAGAGTCAAAAGACGTCAAGGCAAGAGTGATTGATTGTAATCTTTAAAACACATTTTTACAAACATGTTCTCAGATTGGCAATAATTTACATTTTAATATGAGAAAAACTGAAAAACAAGATGAAGTGACAGTGAAGGATGCTGAGGAGCGTCAGTGTGTGCTTGTACTTGTACAAGGTGTGCGGTGTGGGCGGCCGTGCTTCGATTATGATTGTATGTACGAACTGAGGATGATGGATCTAATCAGCTCCAACACAATAACTTATCGATCCTGACATTAATAACGTGTACGTGTGTTTTTAGAGTAATCAAGCTGGTCACTGTATTGCAAACTAGGACAAAATAAGAAACTAATAACACGGTCTAATGATCTCATTGATCATCCTTAAAGACTAATAGCATCATGGAGTGTATACTGTATGTGTAAGAGCAAGGTATGAGCTTTCTCCTTTAATCGAAGTAATGCAGGTTTTAACCCATTAACTACAAAATGAATACATTTTTGATTATTGACGACCATTTTCTGAACTAGGACGCATAAATTTAATATGATGAGTTAGTGTTTTTTTCATTAATTTCACTTAAATATAAGAATGTGGTTCACTTCTTCACCTACATGCAGTGGTGAGCGTCTTTTTGAAGGCGGGTTGTTGCATTTGGGGTTTTTTCCTCAACCAAACCAAACCGGGACTGTTTCACATCATCAACCACATGTTCATTACTGTCATCATGACGCCGAAGTGACTTCGTCCTTTCTTGCACGTCCAGTCCACACACATATAATGGCTGTTTTAAATGAAACTTATATTATGTTTTTGGAAAATGTTTATCAATCATAAAGTTCTGATGTTTTTGTGTGGCCAACGCTTGAAAGCACACACAGTCGTCGTCCTTCCTTTGTGCTCTTTCTTCAAACAGGTATTTAAATTATGTACGCTTAACATTTAGCACACGTTACCTAAACAGTCTGTCTGTCTTTCTCCTCTCTCTCTGCAGGAAACCAAAATCAACTGTGTCCGCCTGGCTAACAAAGGTATGAGCACCCTTCCATTGATACTTAGCGCGCACTTACTACAGTAAAGACGATATTATTTGATTTTTACTTGAAGATTAGTGTGTTACATGACCCCCCCTACATTAGTGTTACAAGGTAGATGAGATGAACACACACACGTGCACACACACACACACAGTCTTGAAACAGGTGAACCCAGGCAACCCCACATCCTAACCATGTTATCCTGCATGATTTCGTGGCATAGCATTCTCTCTCTCTCTCTCTCTCTCTCTCTCTCTCCATTTCTTCTCTCCTAATCTTTCTCTTTTATTGCACTGTTCTGTCTCACATTCTCCCTTATAATTTTCCTCTATCCTGCTCTCTCTTTTTCCATTTCATACCGCATCCATGTTGCTCATCAGTGTATAAAGTGGAACATCAGGGCCATTACATACCGATTGACCACCTTCATTAAACCCGATGGATGGAGGCTAAAGCGTTAGCCCCAGAACCCATTTCATCCTATTCTGTTTTGCTTTCCCCATGTCTCCCATCTTTATTTGCTGCTCATCTCCGGCAAATACACCCATTTGTGTGCCAGGCAATGTGCTTTGAAAGCTTTTCAGCTTGCTATTGATTTTCCTCACCTCTTTTTTTTTCTATTTTTTTTCATCTGCATCAAACATTGATTTGATTTTTCCATATCTCCTTTCTCTGTTCTGTCGCTCTCACTCTCTTATTATTTCTCGCCTGCGTCAAACACTTATTGCTCATTTGTGCACATTTTTCTCTTTTATATCATTCTTTTTCTTTCTTGCTCTATCCATTTCCAGGCTGTTTTTTTTTTTTTTTTTTGAGTGGAAAGTACTGTGGGTGGAGGTCTACTGTGCATAGACACTGCTCTCTGTCTGTCTGCATGTGTGTGTGTGCTTGGTAAAAGACATGCTTTTAACTTTGTGGCTGTCTTTCATGTGACTATATATATATATATATATATTCGATATGTAGAATGATCAGTGTTCCCAAAACAAAATTCAAATCTACTTTCGATGTACTCTTTGGGAGTTTTTCATATGTGGGCAGTGCAGATGGCACGCCTATGACTAATTTATTTGCAATACCTGCTAGCCACTCACAGGAGTAGCTGCTTTTCAAAGATAAATGCCACTTGTCTGGTTCAGTGTGTTCTAATCAGTGTGATCAGTTAGTGTACTTTTTTTGGTTAAGATAAAAAGCTACAGACAGTATCGAGGCAGAGCTGCTGTCAGAGCCAAAGAACCAACTTTTTGTCTGGATTATTGACGCATTCAGGTAAAGAGAAAACACAGCAGAGAGACGGTGTGCAATAATCATGCCTAGCATTTCTGATAATAACTGAAAAAACACAGTTGTCCCAGTAAGATGCTCTGTAATGCGCTGTTTTCACTCCCAACTCGTCACATAGTGGCACTTGATCAGTGATCCTAGGGTTCAAAATATGACGCTGTAGTTACCCCTTGGCATCATGCTTGGACACACCTGTGTAGCTTAATGGTTTGATGTGTCGTTGAAGTCAGGTGACATGGTATAAAGAATGAGGAAGTCTACATATGGAGGAAGTGGGGAGATGGATGGGTCCATCAGGACCTCAGAGGATTCTTATGTCTCATGTGAAACCAGAAGGAAACATTTACTTCTTTTAAGTAACTTTAAATTATGTAAATTTCATTACTTACCTAAGTTACGTCAGGGATGTAACAAAAGTTATGAAGTCTTTGAAAGTTCTTATACATCCAGATCATCTTTCTTTAAGGAGAGGTTGATTTGATTCTAGCCAGAAGTTATCAGAAGTTATTACCGCTCGCTGGACCACACATAATAGGTGCGATAATAGTTTTTCTTCCCTATGTTGCCTTGTATATTATTTGAAAACTTGGTTCTTTGGCTTAATCAGTGAGATTCCTTTTTACCTTCTAGAAATGTAGATTAAAAAGATGAAACTTTCTTTTTGGAGTCGCAATTGACGACCACTTTGTTACCATGAAACCCAATCAGTGTTTAAGGGCCAACTAAAGGTAGCTGTTAGTTGCTCTAAACAAACTGTCACTAATGTTTCACTGTTAACTCTTAATGAAAGTTTGAACGGATCTGATTGTGTCTCTGGGTGAACTATACACTTGCAGCAGAACCCGGAGGCCAGACTGTGTCTTTGCACCAACTTTGCCATGCCACAAAGTTCATACTTTGTTTTTTTTTTGTTGTTTTTGTTTGTTTGTTTGTTTTTTAGACACCACTTCATTTCTTTTCTCTTCCATTTCCTACTTCCTTTATTTTTATTAACCCGTCAAGCCAAGCTGACAGAGTCGACAGACTCAAATGTTAACCCCCAGCACCATATCTGCATCCACTGACTCACCAAACAACAACACATCTGTTGGCCTTTCCTGGTAACGGGCCAGTCGAGATGCTCGTTGACACTTACTTCCTTGGCTATACGACCAATCATACCCAAGTTCACATCTTGAGTGCTAGTTGTCCTATTGATCTTAATGTTCGAGTGCTATCTCTCACCACTGCAATTTCTCTCCTCTAAGACAGATCGTGCAATTGAAAACCAGGGAGATCTAAACCTTGATGAAATGGATAAAGAAAACTATACGTCTTTTTTTCTTAGACTTTTTTCTTCTTTCTTTTTTCTTTTTTGTTGTTGTTTGTTTTCTCTCTTCCCTCTCTCTTTCTCATGCTTTCCGGCGGGGACGTGCGGCCCTTGGCCTTAGTGGTAATAGGTAGGGGACAAATAACAACGCCGTACATTCTAGTCATCCCAAGCGAAGGTGATTATTGCTTTATAGGCAGAATATTTTCTTCCCTATGTTATATTTTTTCCATCACAGTACAACCATAAACACGACACGACCCCTGTTTCATTTTGGTTGTCCCCTTGCCCTCCCCCCCTCCCTCCTTTTCCTCCTCCCTTTTTTTGTTTCTTGACTTTTCTCTGTTTTTCTTTTGTTTTTTTTTGTCTTTCCTTCTCATCGCCATCTTACTGCATATGTTTGCATGTCTGCTCTGCTTCGAGTGTCGCTGGCTGTGTTTGAATCTCCTCTCTCTCTGTCTTGCATTCACACACACACACACACACACAAACACACAGCAGTGAAACCATGCTGCTTTCATTCACAGTCAGTATTGGGACAGAAAGCTAACATTAGAGTTTGTTTGTCTTGGCTTCTAATCGACAATGCAGTAGATTTTCAAATGAATAGGAAAGACTTGAAATCAATAAAAAAGGAAGGAATGAGAGCTATGAGCTAAATTTCCATCAGGATCTTTATTGCTGTGTCAATTAAAAGCCAATTTAACTTAGAACACATAAGCTATTTCCTCTAAGTAGTAAGTAAGTATGGTTTCATTCTTGCATGTGTGAAAACCAAAACAGGACATGGTTGGACGTGGTGAAAATGTCAGGCTTACCCTAGCATACCCGCCCCTTTCAGGACACGTTAGTCCACTGCTGTCTATTGTTTTAAACCTATTCCACACCTTATATCAATATTCCAGACCATAACCCTCTGAAACTGCACACATTCAGATTCCCTGTGCGGTGGATTGATCTGAAAGATGGTGGTTTGGGTTGAGCCCCAAACTGAGCTCTATCAATCGACCCAACACTGATGCCACTTCCCTCAAACACACTACACACCCCGCAAACTCATTGCATACCGTCATGCTTTCATTTACGATAAGTCCCTGGCATTCGTGGCGAATACTGAACATACTTACAATTCAACTGTATGTCACACTCACAGACTTAGCGAAGTATCTGAACTGCTGTTAACGACAGGACAAGGACACAGAACCATCTGCGTGCTGCCATTATGTTCACTTTCAAAGAAGCGGCTTTACATGTGAAAGAAGATACACTTTAGTATACTTATATTTATAATTAATCATGATTATCAGCAGACTATTTCAAAAGTGCTGACCTTCTACAATAAATAAGCCTTATAAATATTGTACATGAATGGGCTGCATTCCAGAACGAGAAATTCAAGCCCATTATTGGTGTCACCAATACTTGATATGAAATAAAATCTTATATTTCACATTATGAAAGTTGATAGCTAACATGGGCCTTTATGAAAATGACACTTATTACAACAGGAGTTGTTCATATTAGAAGTGTTTCATATATTAATGTTTTCAGTCCAGTTCTAAAATTCCACGATATCCGATCCTCTATAATATGCAATGTAATAAAAAACACGAGTTAAGTCATTGTTTACTGGATTGGATTTGATTTTGCAATGCAGAGGCGTGACAGCAGAATACAAATGTCATTCAGCGATACAACAATCAAAATGTTGACTTCAACAATGGGACACAACAGGGAATCGGTCACCAGCAAGCACAGTCGAAAAAAAAAAACTGCTGTCACAGTTCTTTGTCAAGAATATGAGATGACTTCACATGAATACAATAACACTTATTGCCCTGAGGGAAATTGAGGTTTCAAGGCCCCGCACAAAGAATTATGCACATCATGCACAACAGCGGACACTAGTGAAATCCTAATTGAATAAATATAGATTGCATTCATGTAAAGTGTGGTCGCTCGCCTCAATGCAAATGAAAGCAGAAAACCTCTGTGTGCGTTTCATTACAGTGCTGAACGTTGCACAGTAACTTATTAAAGATTTATTACATTCATAACCAACATGTCCTATATTATCTTTAATAAATGAACATGTAATATAAAGAACAGAAGCACAGTTCAAGATACCAAACTACAATAAGTCTGTGAGCAACATACAGCAATTCGATGCATCTTTTTTCCCTCATCCACTCCACCTGTGTTCAGCATTCTCATTCAGCACTACAGCTTAGCCAGTGACAGCAAGCTAACTCACTGTTTAACCCTGAAACTCGATGTCGTCTAACCCTAAGAGGACTGAAACATAATAATAATGGGTCTACTCTGACATTGTGTCTGGGCTGAGAGCGGCTCACTTTCAGTTCAATCAGTTTAAACAGCGAGATGAGAAAGTGGAATCAGTTGGAGCTTGTTTCTTCCCTCAGCGGTCTGTCAGCTCTTGTTTTGCTTCCATCAAATTTAAAATCCAAATGTTTAAAATGGAAATTAACTTTTTTAACTTAAAAAAAAAAAGAAAGAAAGTATCTGTTGATGGTCTGGTAAAGATGACCCCTTCAGATTTTCAGTCCACTTTGTTGAACAGATTGATTTGATTGTGAAGCGAACGCAGCCCTTGGTTTTATATCACACCCACTCTGTTCAGCACCCGCCAAGTGGCAGAAGTCCCACTTGGTTCATCTGTCCTGTTCAGTCCTTTTAGAAATGTATATTTTAACTGTTACGCAATACAAACAAGTCCAAGGCTGACTTTGCGCTGCATCTCAATTACCGTCCTTCTGCACGAGGCACAAATGTGATCTTTTTCATGTCCAAACTCACTCCCAGCTTGTCAAATACAGCACGATCAGTGTCCCTGTTCTTCAAACGATGTAGGTACACTGCTAGCATATCTGGATATGCCCTCTAGTGTAATGTTTTGATGGGTAGTTGAAGTCAGGTGATGTATAAAGTTGAGGTGGGTGGATGGGGCAAAATGGCACTGGCCTTTAATCCAGGAAAGCCATGTTTGTGCCAGCAAAGGTCAATATTGTCTCTTGTAAAGGCAATTCTGAGATGTCTTTCAAAACACATTAAATATGTTGGAAAATAGTTGCTGAAAATGTGAAAAGACTTTTAATGATATATCACTGAAATGTGGAGTTAGATGTTCAAACAGTTTTTCACCAGTTTTCAGGTTTTTGTGGGCGGTCCTTAAAGGGCGGCTCGATGACACGCTGAGGCCTCCCTGAGCAGAGAGATAGAGATGAATTCATCTCAGCTCAGAGAGTTTCACAGTTAGACATGCCATTTTCTGAACTCATCTGACACGTTTCAGTCGTTTCAAAATGGCCGCTTGACTGCTCCCACGAGTGGGCGTGGCTTCAGCACATTCAACGGACACGCCTGCACAGTCCTGGAGCTGAGAATTCATTTTTACCTGATTTTGACACCATTTTTGATCATTTTGTTTATATTTTTAATCATTCAGATCTGGCTGGGTGGTTAATAACACTTTCTCTCAGAACACATTTATTCTTACTTTACACTTTTTCTAGACCTAACCGCATCGTTTTTATGCCTAAACCTAAACAAACTGCAATAGTCAATCAGTAAGCTTTATTTTGAAAGTCTGGGTGTTGCACAAACTGACATTAGAGGGTACTTACAGCATCATAGTTTGAAGCGAATAAGGCGGCTGATCATGCTGCTCCTTTCGACAAGTTGGGAGCTTTTTATGCCGTCAAGTCTAAATGCAGTTTCACCAGCTACGAGATCATGTTTTATTTTTGAATCATTTGATTGGCTGAAGGGAAGTCGTTTCCCAAAGTGCTACCTTTTCACTCACTGTGGCCAAAGTGCAGCAGAAAACATGCACCGATAAGTGGGACCTCGACACTGGCAGCATCCGTATGCCCTGCACCCGTTTAGGTCTTGCAGCTCACAGGAGCAAACCCACCCCTTGTCATCCATACACTGGTATCACATGTCAGCTTCGATTCCCATTACCATTAGTCCCGAGGTCGATTATAATTGGTGGTGTGCAGAGTTGTGTTGTAACTGACTGTGGCGCTGTGCAATACTGATGCAACATGTGGCTTGCTCTGTGTGTGTGTGTGTGTGTGCTGCGAGTGTGCATGACTGAACTGCAAAAGTTAAATGTTGAAGGATTCATATCTGAATTGTCTTTGTCATTGACCTACACTGTGACACACACACACAAACACACACACAAACACATGCTATTCTTTACAACCTACCCTCCCCCTGTTTTCCTGTCATCACGAGCGCTGCCTGCTTGCTGCTTAGTGAGTCAGTTTGCTTTCTGAATTTGCAACAGATTGAGTCAGACTCTTAAAAGAAAAAAAAAAAAAAACTCCTCAGGGGTGTTTTTAGGTGAATATCTGGCAATGATGTGACATTTTAAGGGCACAATACCAGTCAGCAATGGATGAAATGCTGTTCAAGCTGTACTGGGAGCAAGCAGGGTTTCAACTGCAACTACAGCTGACAGAGAAATAGAGGAGAGAAAACTGAGAGCAAAAGAGAACGAGACCACATTCCAGAGAGGAAAATAAATAAATCCCGAGAGAGAAGGAGAGGATCAAAAACTGAGAGAGACAGAGAGTGACAGAAACTGACTTGAAGAAAGTCAGAGAAAAAGAAAAAGACAAATCCAACAGTGGAGACAGAATCAGGCTCAAGGATTCTTCTGTTTTGTTTTTTTTTCTATCGTAGCATTGTGTATGCAGACTGGTGTACCTGCCTCGCTCCCTCCACCAGACAGACATTGTGGAGAATTGTTGTCTTATGCTAAATTCGCCCTTCCTAACTCCGCCATGAATTTTCCATCTGCTCCACAGCACAGCGACAAAATGTTCAATTGTCCCTGCGTAAATCTTAGGGCCCAGGCCATAAAGTACTCACCAGAATCAGGGGATAAAGAGGAGGAACGAGGGAGGGAGGGAGGGAAGAAAAACAGAGCAGAAAGGAAAGGAGTGCATACTAACTTTAAAATACTTCACATTTGGCTCTTTATGGTTGCAATATAGTTCATAAACTGTATATTTCAGTTAGAATTCCACCTGAGTAACCTTTAATATTCAGCTTTGTCTTTTACCTCCAACTAAATGCTCATAATTCTCGAGTTACCTGGACTAATTGGTCTCTATTGTTGTTATAATGTTCCAACTTTTACAAAGTTATGCTCACCCAAATGTCGCTCAGTAATTGAGACACAGTGTGCTGCAGCCTCTCAGAAGAAAAATCTCCATAGAACAAAAAAACCCACCGCCTACTGGATTTATGAGAGAGATATTTATTTAACTTAATGTTTCACTGTCACCGGTCGATGTTGTTTAAAATCCTTCTTTTAGCAAACGTCAAGAGAACTCCTGAATTAACTAATTATTTAAAAGCATTGTATTTTTTTCATGAAGTTCTTTCTTCATCAAATTGCAGATTGCGCTGTCTCATGGACGTTGCACACTGTTGCACAGCAATCTGTAGCTTTAGATTAACTGCAGCCTCAAACTCGTACGTTTGGCACAAAAAGCTCGATTCATAAAGCTTCGAACAGCTGTTTTGTTCTTGCGTTTATGATAACATATGTTTATGCATCAACTTTGAGTACCGTTCATAAAAAAAAAAAAAAAAAAAAAAGTTGTGTTTCGCAAAGTCATGTGTGCTGTTGAATACATTTTGCACGCTTGGCGTTTATGGAGAAAGTGATGAGTCGCTCTAAGTTAAACAAGGTTTTAATATAATTTCATGGTTCTGATGGCGGCGCCATAAAATTTCTTCCTGTGTGTTTACTTCAAGTCTCTCCTGAAGGAGGTAGACTTGTGTGATTTGTCACTTTTTGCTTTGTGGTTGTGTTTTATAATTTCAAGGCCGTGCCTCGCTGCCAGCCTTCCCGCTTTTGTGGCTGTCAGCTCACAGCAGCTGTGTCCTAACATGCAATTCACTTTGGCCTTTGGCTGTGTTACCTTGTCAGAAACAAAATTCCCTTCAAGGGGGAATAAAAAGTTCTTTTCCAACACGTCATGTTTGTGTATCCCTGTAATTGATTCGGTCATCATACGACGATGTTGCATTGCATTTTGGGATTGTTTTCAAAAAATGGGTACAGCGGGGATATAGGAGCTGTCATGTAGCTGTCAACAGATTTGGATTGGAGAGAGGATGGATAACACAGTCAGTACAACACACACACACACACACACACACTGTACATACGCTCACTACATTAACCTCTTTATATTCACTGTTTGTGGTGAATCCAGGATAAGAAGTGGAGCTTACTTAAAAATATATCAGATTTATAAATAAGTGTCATGTCAGACATGAGTCAAGTTTTGCAGCAATCAATACAAGTAACATGTTTTTAAATGGTGTAATATTTGGGGAATAAATGCTGCCACACATTTTTGGATTTAGAGGATGCAAACACACAGACATACATTTATTAATGTCAACACCTTCTCACAACTCTGAGCTGGACTTAAGGCTGTCTCTGCAGAGACCACATGACGGAGCATTTAAGTCATTTTAGTTCTTAAAAGCTCTAAAGTCAGAGCAAACCGTGTCCTGATGACCTTAGCATCGATGGCAACTGGTGTTTGTGTGTCTGTGTGTGTGCACGCAGGAGATAGAGAGAGGCAACCGGTAGCATTGTCCATTGTTTACTAAATTATTGAGACTATAAAATATGTTAATCCGTCATCATCTCAATACACACACACACACACACACACACAGCTCGACAGAAACACATTTACAAAGGCACCCACGTACACACATGTGTATACACAGGTGCATTGTTACATACACACACACACACACACACACACACACACACAAACATACATACAAATACTCAGATTCACAATCAAAGGCACATTTAAGAATAGATATCCACACACACACACACACACACACAGTGCTGCAGCAGCATAGTTCTGATTAGTAATCCTGTTAAACACACTCAGCCATGCTAACGCTAATCCACAGAGCTCCCTGCAGATGCTGACAAACAACCTAAACCACAAATCAACCCTCATCTGAGACGCACATACATACACACTTACAGTACGTAACCTGTGTGTAACATGCATGCGATTTGATTTAATTTCATTTTTTCCATTTATTTATTTATCTATTTTTAAAGATAGGAGACACACACACACATTAACACTGAACAAAGGTTAAAAGTTAACTTATTTGTATACACACACACACACACACACACACACACACACACACACACACAAAAGCTGCACCCACGCTCAAACAGCGATTTGTACTCTACCAGCTACATGTAGACACATGCGCGCACACACACATACAGAGTCGAAGAAAAGCAGCGTTTAATATGCCGTTCAGGGCTGCTGCAGTGCGTTGGCAGCTAGGAGAATCAATCTTCTCTCCATTTGGATGAGATTATGTTTTTAATATCTCTGGTTTTACCCATAATTCCTCCCTGATAATTTTATCATGCTCTCCAAGTAGGAGAAATAAAAAGATGGAGGAAAGAAAAATGTGTAAATGAAAAGGATATTACACACACACAGGCACTCACACTCACGGCTTGTGTGCATTCAGGAAAGAAAATTCTGGGGATTAATGCTTTTTGGAAGCAATCAATATCATGACTAACCTGATGTTGTCACAGTTATAATGGCTAACACTGAGGTAGTCTCCTTTAATGCATTTATCCTTTTTTTGTCCTGCAGTAATACTGAAGGCAGCTCTCTTAGACATGACACACTACGACCAAATTAGTATATTCCAACATAATACTTCACTTTCTCTCGTCGGGATTTATGTAAAGGGAATGCCATCCTGCACAAAATAACCTCTCTAGGTAATAAAAAAAAAATAAAAACACAACACCTCATGGGCGATTATTAAATAGCACTTTAATCACACCACTGTTACTGTTGAGAGGAAACATTTAACCAATCCATGTCCCCCAAGAACTCACCTCAGTGGTGCTGAACCGAAAGGACACATCCACGACGTGTTCAGACAGATTCATCCCTCTTCTTTTGTACATTGACTGTACACCAAATACTTTAAGATGCTATTCTAAGACGCCATTCTAACAATAGAACATTTCTGTGAAAAGAATAATCTACCAAATGTTTTCTCCTCAACGTTGGCAAGCATGTATTTTTTTCTTCCCACCATAATTATGAACTATAGAGCTGCTATCTGTGTGTTTATATTCTCCCGTGGCCACCAGTAAAATATGCTGTTGTCCAGGCTTACAGTATTCCCCTTGTAGGACAGCCTATCATTGTGAAGGCCAAGTGTGAATTCTGGCGGAGACAGTTGGAGTGTTTTTTTGTTTTTTGTTTTTTTACCCCGTGGATCGATATTTCATGTCTTTCTCCTGAGACGATTTTACAGGAAAAATACAGAATTTAAGACCCCGTTTTCTGGCCTTTACCGTGCAGGCAGCTCTCCCTAAGAACTCTGACACCACAAATACAGATGAGCAGTGTTGTGATTGTCAAGAACAGCAAACAGCTCGATTGCAGATATAAGTAAACGATGAAGATGTTTATTATCTATTATTACAGATCCGGTGAAAGCACATTTGTGAAACCGCATTTGATCCTTTAATATATGGTGAAGATTTACTAGACTGTTTATGAAGACAGATACACGTCCTCAGTGTGTCCTGGTCCCCTCCAACCTGGCAGCTCTTTGCTGTATATCGTCCCCCCCTCTATCACCGCTGTCTCCTGTCAGTCTGCAGCTGTCACTATTAGAAATAAAACCATGAAAAAAACATAATTAATACAACAACAAAACACATTCTGTACGCTCTGTCTCTGGTCACATATTTGGTTGCCCATGGCAACATTGCCCACTACAAAGTCATTAAGGGAAAGTGTCAGCGAAGACCTTTTCAACCAGTGATGTGTAAAGAAGTAATGATCTTGGGTAATTTTGGAGACTTTTTGATCATTGGAGAAATGAAAAAAAAACGAAAAAAAAACGGCATATCCAAACCTTTTAATCTGACATTTTTTCAGCCTTATCTTTTTTTCATAAGCACACTGTGGCTGACAGCTAATGTCCACTGCTGACACTTAAGGGGCACTTTTTTTTTTTTTTTTTTTCTTGGTATAAATTCAGTAGAGAAGTGCACCAAATTAAATATAGTTGACTCTTCCACCTCCACGTGTGTTGCCTCCATGTGATGGAAAATTCTGAAAGACATCAAGTACTTCTATAATTCTTTTGATCGATCATTGTGCATCTTGTTTGACCTTAAAATAACAACATTTGAAATATTTTTGATGCGATGCCGACTTGTAATGGAATGGTGCCTCTGCTGTTCTCACTCTGTGCCCCTTAGACCTCTTCTCATAGATGTATGATGGACAGGTTTACTTGTTACATAAGTAAATAAACTGCAAAGCTAGTTGTCTCAGTCCGTGCCAGGCCAAATTGGAGCTGCGCGATGGGAGAGGAAACGATTGGGGAATGCTGAATGGGGGTGGTCCTGGTGTTGTGCCGTGACTGGAGCCAGGCGAGTGGGCAATATAACTGAGCCCAGCAGCCTCCATGGACGTGGAAGAGGCTGAGAGACCCACGAAGGAAGCTAAGAAGAAAAAGGAGAGTGACACAAGTAAATCTGGGACCTAGTTTTAGTTTTTGGTGGGAACTTTGTGATGTAAAACACTGCAAGACGGATGCTGAGCTGAGCTTCTGGCTGTTGGACTAGTACGTAGAATTAGCTGGCTGTGTTGGCTGTGACGTTTGGCTGCTTTAGCAAAATTGAGAAATAATGCATGTGTACAGCAGATATGTGTGACAGAATTTTACTTAAAAACTAGTAGCACAGTGTGCTTATCTGTCATTTGTAGGACCATTGTGAGATGTTTGAGTAACCTCCTGATGGAGATATCCATTTGAAACAAGTTGAGGACATTCACCTGGCTAAACAGCATACTGTTTAGATATGAGTCTCTCTACAGGCTCTCCAACTGTCTTTTTTAGAGACCTGATGTGTGCCAAGGAAGTAATACCCACACCACCTGCCAGTACCGGTGGCAAGACAGCAGGATGGAGCCATAAATTGTACATATTACGAGCCACCTGTTAGCTGACAGTGACAATACAGTAATAAATGAGGCCATGGTGTCGTCCATATTGTGTTTGCACCGGTTGTCGAACAATCCTATTTTGCTTTGACGATTTGCTTTGTCTCAACTTTTACCCCCTCCCGGTAATGGACACAGTTGCATTAGATCACTTGTCCTCTGCTACGGTCAGAACCCTGTCAGAGTTCGTCTGATTGGCTGAACGGCTCCCGAGCTGGCCAATCACAATGTTAAATGGAGCTGAACCCGTTGCCAGATGGGGTCCTCTGCTGTTACATCATGAACTGTTGAACCCAATCAGCACGTGGGCCGGTGAGGTGTGAACAAATGAGGTCATACTGTAATGTGTCAGGTGATACATATCGTAGATCACTCATGGGGGAAATTGAGGTTTAATACACCTGTGGGGTGATTACCGGGGCACAGAGTGCAGGGATATGTGTGAACTCGTCTCTTGCATGATCGCTAGAGGCTGTCATGTAACTATAATGTGCCTGACACACAGACAAGCTGAAATTCACACTTTTATACATTTCTGCTGATTACAGGGCCGCAGACTATCCCAAGGTGTCCTTCCAAGGTTATATTCTTATGGGTTAATGGGATAAAAACAGCAGGCCACACCAGATGGTTATTTGAACTTTTGGGTTGAAATATGCAGGTTCAGATTTTTCTATAGTCCGATCAAAGATCAACTGCGTCTTTCACAGTTATTGCTGTAATTGTGCAGGTTCATACTGAGTAATAGACATTCTACGCTGATGGAACAGTGCTGAAGTGTACTATTTTATTTCATTGATTGACATGACATGTACTGAGGCACGAAATATGAAATCAGAGTACTGAGTTCTGAGTAGCGATGGTTGAACATCATGACACCTTTCTGCCATATAAAATGGCAAAATGTCTCACATAAAAAGTGACATGCATACACTACTTTGTCCTATCTTGAAAGTAAATCTTTTCTAACTGTAAGGATCAGGTAGCACTGACAACATGAGGCTGAGAGTTCTTGGTGTGGCTGTGAAATCAAGCCTGGGTCTGGCTACAGAACAAGTCATTCTCCATAAGTCCCCATGTTAAAATGCCCAAGTTCACAGCAGAAATAAACATGTTTACAGCCTGGTACTAAAAACACTTTCAGTCTCTATATCTCATGACATTTGTACAGACAGTGAACTCACCTGTTCATAAAGGGTTAACGTTACACATAATTTAGAATATTGCTGCTTTGACTGACAGGTGGGAGCCATCACAGGTGGCTTGTTTGAGCAACCAGGCATCATTCAGCCGTCCTCTGCTCCACCCATGCTTCACTTCTTAGCCCGTTTTTAGATTAGCGGGGAGCTGGCAGAGGCTGGGCTGGCAAGATGGCGACACACACTGAGCTCTGCCAAAATCTACTGGTGACATCCCGGAGACTACATCCATGTTTTATACAGTCTATGGATGGGACCATTGGTTCTGACTTTCAGATGTGAAAACGGCCCTAAAAAGAACCTAAACTGGAATGAAGCTCTCAGCTCTGGGTGGATCGGAGCTAATACAAATACTCTCTGTACACCTTTTCTCATTGTCTTTGGATCGAGATAGCAAATAAGCTATCTGTTTCTGTGTTTCTGCAGCTGTAAGATATGGCAGTTACTCCAGAAGACTTACAATCTTTTCTGGTAGGAAGCAACATAATTCATTCAGAATGCACTGAATATCCTGTTATTCATTAAGAAATGTGCACTGAGTGTGTTGAGAATTCAGCGCTTTCAAAAAGTACAGCACTTAAAACTTAACGACACCATTAAGATGTCTATCCGACGTCTCATTTCCATTGAAAACATGCAGGGAGAAAAGGATGCTTTTTTTTGGCATTAAAGAGTCAGATGGAGAGTGACAGGTGATTTTTTTTTTTTATTAATTTCTGTTTTTTTAAACATGACACGGCTTCGAGATGGGGACGCTGTCCGTGATCAGGTTACGAAGACGGTTGTCGCGTAGTGTGTGAAGGCATTCAGGGTTTTTTTAAAAAGAACATGTCATCACGACGACCATCGAGGACTGCGGCAGCTATTGCAGAGCGTGCCAAGGTTAGGTGTTTAAGCCGTTAGCTCAGTGGATTCCACTGCCAACCTTGTGTTGTTATTGCAGAGGGGGCGAAGATGAGAGAGACAGGGGATTAAACTCAACTCCCACGCAGTGGTATTACTCTATTAATCGGCTGTCTTTGTCTATCAAGGTTATAACAAGAGGCTGCTCGGTGCATGTCTCTGAGAGAACAGGTGCATTCACGTGGAGGATTCCAGGGTCCTTCGCTCGAGGGGCTGTTGTCTTTCTCTTTCCAGTCTTCTTTTTCCTGTCATGTCATGTTTTGTGTAATTCTCCCCCTTTATGTCTTTCTCACACATTCTTCCTTTTATCTTTCCATCCCCACATTGATTCCTGTTTGTTTCCTGCCAAACATTTCCGACTTTTTAGAATTTCTTGATGTTTCTCTTAATTATCTTCTCCCACACATTCTGTGTCGGGTTATTTTTCCTGTATTGCTTTATTTATTTTTTTTAATTTCACCTCTGTTCATCTCTTCTGATGCCACTGTCATAATCTCTTGAAGTTTGTATTTCTGGGTTATGCGACCTTGCTTTCATTGATCCTCCCGCAGACAACGGCAGTTTTATTAATAGCAGGTCTGCTTTCGCTTTCTATCCAACAGAGCAGCGTCTCTTTTAGAGTTGAAAGTGTAACTTGGACTAGAGCTGGTGTTTGAGGAGCACTTGACACTCCAGTGTTTCAACGAGATGCTACCTGAGAATATTAAAGGAATGTGATGAGTTGGCAGGTATTCAGTGGAGATGCAGTTTTGTTCTGTTCTCACTACAAAGTCGGCAAATGTGGTCAGTGGCCCAATGGTTCAAACTACGACGTACCCTTCTAGCAACATTTCAGGATATGTCTGTCTGGCGTATTGTTTTCATGTTGCAATCAGGTGATGTAGTAAAAAGGGTGAGAAGTCCACAAATAGAGGTGGTTGGATGGGTCAAGACTCCTGTCTGTGTCCTATGTGAAACCAAAAGTCAACGTTGAGCTCTTGTCGACTTACGTATATTATTTTAAACCAAATCATGATCTTCTTCTGAACCGAATAGTTTTTGTGCCTGAACCCAACCAAACTGTGACCATTTAAAAAAAAAATTATATCTGAAATGTTTCTGACAAAACGACACATTCACTCCACACCTCCAACAAACAAGCTCATCCTCAGGTGAGTTATGAAGTTCTGGAGGTTGAGGGTGGATGAATGGATGTGAGGGAGGGATTGAAAAGGAAAAAGCAATCAGTATGGCATCAGTACAGGCCCCAGACAGAGCCTAGAAAAGGGGAGATCGAAGAGGATGAATAAGAGGGAGTGTCAGTAGGGATGGGCAGAGGGAGGGATGAGGAAGGGAGGTAAATGTTTGAAGGGGATGGATAAGGAAAGTAAGCAAAGTCAGCATGTGATTAGAGGTGTGGTTGAGGTGTGGCTCCGCTCCAAAACCAGAACAGAAAGAAAACTCCACACTCCACCAAAAAGATGAAGAGACATTTAGAAAGAAAACAAAACAAAACGTTTAAAAGCTCAAAAAGGTTAAAAGCTTGATTACACTAATCAGGATCATTCCTGAAATTACTCCCAGTAGCCCAGCGTTTAAATGTGGAAGCCTAAGCAGCAAGCAGGAAGTAAAGCCCCTCTCTGCATTCAGAGGTGACACTCACTGACTGATTGTTCGTTCTCTCATTCAGTCTACTGAGAGTCACCTCCTTCCCCCTACATCAAACCGTACAGCGATAGCAGATGATGCTGTATATGTTATATGTATTATCCACCATGCTTGTGTTCACCTTGCCTGAGTTTTCCATCCAGCGTGTTTGTTCATTTTGATGTCCAGCCTTCCAGTCTATGTTCTATGTGTGGAACTCAAACCTTGACGTGTTTGTGTAACTTGTCCTTGGGCGGTTTTCAATGTTTGTGACCTGGAATAACTTCCAGTGATGTTCAAAGATGTACAACTTTTTGGCATTGACACCTCCAAATAAGTTTACTCTGCTAAATCTGAGCTGTTTGCTTGTATGTGTTTAGCATGTTGCTCATTTTTCACCCCCCCAGCTTGATGTTTAGAAGTCGTGTTTATGATCTTTGCATACGGATGTGTTTACAGTATCTTCACCTTGGGATCAACTGTGTCCAGTGTGTCTTTGTTGTGGCTAACGTGTATGTTGTAAGAGTATTTATCAAGGCTGGCCAGGACTTATCTTTGTTTGTTTGAGTGTGTTTAGATCGGATGCATGCATGTATTTGTGTCCTTCCTTTGACCGTGTACGTGCCTGGCTATTTGTACGTTATTGCCCACTGATGTGACTATGTGCATACCTTTGTGTGTGTGTGTATGCGTGTGTGTGTCGATGTGTGTAGGTGCGTCCACCCAGGACTCAGATGCCATGGAGCCAGAGAAGCAGGTGGACAGCACGGTGAAGATGGCCGGAGTGATCGCAGGGATCCTCATGTTCATCATCATCCTCCTCGGCGTTGTCCTCACCTTCAAACGCAGGTAAGTAATAAGCCCATCATTGGGACATAGCGGTGGCTTAAAGGTGCTATATGTAGCGTTTTAACAATAATAAATCATCAACACATCCTTTTTATGTCTATCCAACTCCCAGCCAAGACGGACAAGACAGTTGGTAGCCTCCATCGGACGTCGTGCTGCGTTTTTGTACGGCCACGTTTGCCGTTGAGTTTCATTGCGGCACAAAACAGGAAGAGGGATGTTCCTCCACAGGAAATTTTAATAGTTTCTGGTGAGAGCAGATGGTGAACAGGGGCAACATAAAAAAAGAAAAGAAAGATGTGTTAAAAGACTCCAGCAATAAGAGCAGCATTGGTATTTAGATAGAGGCTACCAATCATCTTTACGAGCACTGTGTCACTTTGTAACAGTAACTGCTCAGATCTGTGTTGAATAAAATACTACATTTAGCATCTTTAAACCATATGAATATATAGACTGATAGACAGTTTGATAGACCTAATGTCAAATCAAGTGTCCTCATAGTTGGTAGAAGATAGGAATGAATATGAATGGACAGATAGACATACAGATAGGTAGCAACACATATCCTATTTCAGCCCTGTGTTGAGGTGAAGGTGGATTTAGTGAAACGTGTAATAAAAATTTGGATTTTACATGTTTTTTTAAGTTAGTTTCAGTGTCAGTCAAAAGAAATCTTTCTCAGAGATTAGCATTTATCAAAAAATTGCAGGTTGCACACTATTTGTTACGTTTATGAAGGCCACAAAGTTCTATTCATTTCTTAAGGCGATGTAAAAGGTCAGAATTATGTATTAAATCTGGTGATTTGCTTAATCCTCTCTAACCCTTGGAGGCAAAATAAATAATAATGATAGATGTGCCCAGAGTTTAGATATCTAAGACCCAGATGAATTGTATTTTACTTTTTTCTTTCAGCTAGCAGGCATACACAGCTTCCTGTGTCTGTGTTAACACGCACACTGGCTTGCCACCATCACCTGCCTTTCTTTCCTTTTACTTTCTCTGATTCTCTAGATCGCCTCATCCATCCTTACATCCCTCTCTACTCCATCCGCAGCACGCTTATACGTTTTATTTTGCATTTGTTTAAGTTTCTTTTGGCATTTTTATTGTTTTCGTTTGTATTGTTTCTTACTTACACCCAAAACTTCTAAAACAAAAGGATTGCTGAGGAACAATGATTAAAGTGAAGGAATTCTTCAGGGTGCCGAGTACAAATAGAAAGTCAACACAATAACTTCACACAACCAGACTGTGGCACTTTTTTATGCCGATTTGCACTACAAAACTAAGACAGGAGCCACAGGGAGTTGAAATGTAAAGCGTGGGGATTACTTGGTCTGATTGCTCAAGGACTTAAATTGTAATACTTTTGTACAAGCAAACAGCAAAATAAATTATGGTGTGGACTCAGAAGTGAGTATAATCATTTTCAAAGGAAATTCAGCTGAATTTTGCTGCCTATTTAAATAAAATGTATTGTGAGAGAAGAGCGTAGAGGACTTTGTGTCATGTCAAGGTTTGGTACAGCCAGCAGTTAGCAGAAAGCTTGGACGATTATCACATCAGCCAAGAGAGGCAAATAAATATTGACTCAGTTTTACATGTTTACTGCAAGTCATCATTAATACTGCAGCCATCAAGTCCTTCCATTAACAGCAGCCGGCCGTCCATTAACTGCAATTTTCATCTTTCAGAATGACTTCCACACCATGCATCTGTGGATGTGGACAAAACTGATTCTGAAGAGCTTAAAATGATTTGAAAGAAGACCGGCTTATAAACTGGTGTCATTCAACAGCTGTCCAGTTCTAGCCAAATGAATGTCATCCTAAATGAAGTCATTTCGAGTGTTACCACATTACCCTTTTTTGCTTTTCACGTGTCATTTCACGTCTCTACTGATTTGTCTGGTGACATGATACAAAGAGAAACAAAGTCAGCATATGGAGGTGGTTAGGGTGGGTGGATGGGTCAATCACAGGACGACTTTGAACCGGGAGACTGCCGCTAGTGTCCCGCGTGAGCCAAAAGTCTACTTTGACTTAACTTACATCATGTTCGTAACATAATTTATATAAATACTTATTTGAATACAAACCATAATCTTTTCTTTTATGAAACCAGGACGTTTGGGTGTCTGTACCAAACTGAAACCATTCCACAGTGTCAATATAACATACTTATCGTTGCCATGGCAACAAAGCTCACTTCATCCTGTCCCGTAAAGCTCAAAACTCCTAAAACATGCCATCTCTGATGGCGTTAAATGACACGTGAAAAGCTTCAAAACGTGTAGAGATGACACACAGAATGTGCTGTCATGGTGCACTGTATGAAATCCACCATGTTCAGCACATAGTACACTTTTAACAGCAGCAATTATTTATTAGCTATTAGTCTTTGTATACAGCCTATGGTGTAAACCAGCAGGGCCAAGAAAAGACACGAAAAAATAGGAGGAGGAAAAAACAAAACAAAAAGAGCAAAGTACACATGAATTTGCACAACCTTGGAAAACAGTACAGGCCGACGCGTTACCAGAAAACAGGACTCTGCATTTAGTGATGGAGGACGGACAGGTAGAGTGCATTCATGCAGCATGACATTGAACATGTTTGCTGCATGGATATTGTGAACCTTCCAGCTTAAGATTCTTCTACATGTTTCAGGGAAAACACTCAAACAGAGGCCATAGCACAGCACCGTTATATGTTACTGCATACTAGCAGTACAGTTAAAAGTCAAGTGTATTATATTTTTAACCACAAACACACAGAGCACTGGAGACAAGTCAAACACAGCACGGGGAACGTAAAGCTCTTGCACTGACAGTAATACATCGAGGGAAACAGGCAGATACCTTATTACCAGTCCGAACACAACATCACATCCATTTCAAGTGAGAAAAAGGAGGCTGGGGAGTCAGAGAGGGCACGAGGTCAGTTGGCAATCCTAATCAGAGGCTAACAGAGAATATCCCAAACACCAAGAGGCTAGAAATACAGCCAGAGCTGAAAAATGCCAGGAGCAACAAGAAACATATAGTTAGAGACTTCAGAAGAACGTGCAGGTTCGGGACTATAGCAGATAATCAGAACGGGAAGGCAAAAAGGAAAAGTGAGCGGGAAGAAAATGTACAAGGTTTGAAGAATATGAAAAATGAAAACAAGACAGTACTGGTTAACCCGGGGGTCAAATGGATATGATAATCAGATGCTAACCAGCTTAGCAGGGCATAATATACATAAAAAGGCCAATTAGGGGGCAAATCCACCATGTAAAAGAATAGAAAGAAAAGAAAGAAGCAGTTAAGATGCTGCTCAGATGTTCTCATACGTTAACCCCGGAGTTAAAGGGCCCGTACAGAGCAAATGGAGTCATGCAGCACATATGAATATACGACATAAAGACGGAACAGCCAGGTAGATTTCATGGCAAAACTAAAATGATGCTAAGAGCTAGTGAAGAGCACTGGATGGAAGAGCTAAAATATTTGATAAAAGGAGTGCAGACAAATAGATCCGGACAGTGGGGGGTTTACCATATCATAGGCCGCTTTCTGAGGTCATCTATATTTCATTCCACACACTTTAGCCAGTCGTCCGGGTGGCAGAAAAAGTGTTTTTTAAATCGAAAGTGTTTTACATGCCTTTCAGAGCCCATGAATTATTCCGTGACAAAACTTTGTCGGGAAGTGAGCGCGCACAACTGTCCAATTAATCTTTCAGAACGCCGTTACACGTGTTCCAAATGGACTTAATTTTTCAAGGAAAGGCGGGCGATGTTGCTGATAATGTAATGTAAAAGTGAATGTAGCTGGACATGGTTGAAGTCTTAATGGGGATTTGATGTTTCTACAGCCAGGTGGCCCCGGGGGCTCAAACAAGCAACACTGGAAGATACACTTTTCATAAAAAAGGCAGAGAGGAGAATGGATGAATAATTAATGTTCCTGAAGCTCCCTAAACACCGACTGATTTTCTTTGTGTGATGCTCGAGAATCAGACCCCGACTAAGTAATTGAGAAAAAAGGTTACGTCTCCGAAAGTGCAAACTGATGGGAAAATATGTTATTCAAACTTTTTTCACCCTTAGTCCCTTTCATCCAAGCTCTTTATAATTCCAGCCCTGCAGCAATCTTCTGTGATTTTATTTTTATTTAAGCCTTTGGTAACGCCGTCATGTCCAGGCCAGCCTTTAAAAAAAGAAAGACTCAACCTTGATTAAACAAGAAGACATAACTCAAAGATTGTTGATGCAGGCAAACAAACAGATGAACAACAGCTTTGGATATTACCTCTGGCTATATGACACATAGATTTAATGTAATGCTTCTGCTGTCAGGCTTGACTCTGCCCTTTCACATTAGCTCTCGTGTTACGGCCTTAAAGATGCATTTGTGCAGAGATGTCTGAATTATTAATTCCACACTTCACCTGAAGGGCTTCTGCGTATTTGAAAAGGTCCTGACAAGCGAGGCCGGGTCAGTCAGGTCGTATTGGAGCTGTCCATATTTTTTAATGTTTATTTATATTCATACGCATGCCCGGATAGCCTGAACGCATGCTGATGCAGTGGACACATGAGTAAAAGAGGGAAACACTGACATCCTTTCATATTATATTTAATGCACCTAAATAGAGGCTTTTAAAGCATTATTTTAAAATTAACATTAAAGAGATTCTCCTGTTTAGTTCTAATACTGAAACTAGTGACACATAGTGTGTCCATGATGTCGCATGGAGACTGTAGCAACAGGCCTGCCACAGCCTTACAGATGCTGCGCGACAGTAATAGTCCCCACGAGAGACGGGTGCTGTCTAGACGCTCTCAAACGAAATCATAACAGAAGTTATCCCATGACACTTTCCATATACAGCATGTCTAGACTGTACTTTTTATAATATTATTTACAGAGACCCATCAGTTCCCAGGAAAACTTCTTCAAGAGGTAGAAACCTTGAGCGGAACCCGGCTCATGGTGGACAGAGGGGAGGAGGAGGAGGAGGAGGAGGAGGAGGAGGGAAGATAGAGAGGGAGAGAGACAAAGATGAACAGCAGCAATGATAACTACAACTATAATTCTAATAGAAATATGACTAATACTAATTACTAACAGCAAAGTGTGGCTGCAGTAGAATGAGTGAGGCAGAGAGACAAAAAGATGAACACGCACATGCAAATGTGTGCATAGACAAAGATGTGAGACACACACACACACAACGTGCATGCAAACACACAAAGATGGATTCAGTGCGTACACACAACTACACATGCACTCGCATTCACACACACACACACACACACACACACACAGGCAAATCTAGCATAGAGCATGTGTGATATTTTAATAGTGCAGACAAACATTTTGATAGTGTATTTAGTGGAAGTGTGTGTGAATTGTGTGTTTTGTTGTGTGTCGGTCTGCGTTGTGTATGCATGTGTATCTCTCTGCCAAGCAGCGATTGTTTTTTATTTATTTTTTTTTGCTTGTGTGGCTGGATATAAAATACGAGTGTCATCAAAGTCAATGTCTGCACGTGTGTGTGTGTGTGTGTGTGTGAGTGTGTGTGTGTGTACTATGGCCTGAAACTCCTCCTTAGGCATCTGAAGCCAATATTGACAGGGACAGAGCCACGGATTGTTACACACATGGACACACACAGATTGAGAGCGAGGGAGAACTCCAGATGGGACAAACACAGACACATCACACACACACACACACACACACACTGCTCCCGGCCAAACACACACCAAAATATTTCTCTCATATCTCTGACTCCTCAGCGTCCTTCATGGCAGCACTTCCTTTAAGGTTTCTAATAGTTCAGACTTCATGTTTTCATCACCAGAGTCGAAATATTATCCCGTCTGTTAAGAACTATTTAATCAAACGGTCCTAAACAGTTAAACTGTACAGATTAAGAGTCCTTCCCCTTTGCTAAGATCATCAGGCCAAGGTGTGTCTAGGACTGGTCACAATAAGAGAGACAGTGTTTTGACATGTGCCATATCACACCATATCTCTATACGTGTATGTATCTGAAAGTTTGTTTTAACATGCGACTCACGCTGCTGCACATGAATCAGTACAAACTGTACATGCATTGCTTTCTGCTTCCATTCCAGCTTGCCAATCACTCTCCTCTTCTTCCAGCTCTTCACATTCACAAATGATAAGCAAACATCTCATTCTTACATTTGATATATTTCTATATTTTTTGCCGTAAACATCCTGTTGCTTGACCTAATCCTAAATGATTATAAATACTATGTTGCCATTGTTCTGAAAGAATGAAAATTGATCAATAGCTTTGTGTCTCAACTGATTACTGTGTCACCAGGGTTGAGTCAGATTATTTTAAAATGAATTACATGTCCTCAAAATCAAACACTGAACGTACTGCAGGTATATAAAAAGACAATGAGTTGGCAAATATTCTTTTTCTCTCTTTAAACATCTCAAACACATTATTATACATTATTCACATTATTATGCGTTTACACAAAGCCAAATGGAGGACTTTGCTCTCATCATGCAAGAGGCTGAAAATGAACATCTTCAAAAATCCTAAAAAAAAAAAAAGTACATTAGAAGTTGCTATATTCAAGTCAGCAACACATTTTTTAAATGTAATCTGGGATTATACTATTTCATGTAATCCATTACTACCCAGCTCTGCGTCGCTTGTTCTCTCTCTGAAGTCTCTGAAGTCCACTGGCTTCAACAACAATAGAAATATGAGACAGTTTGACACGTTAAAATTTCACCACCACCCTTCATGACAGGACGTCTTCAAATTCAGACACGGGGGTTTAAATGGATTTTCGTTTCTCACAATGGCTTCACGTCTCCTCCAAGCTTCTCTTTACATCGCTGTCGACTGATCCAGCCGAATGTTTCCAGCGTCTCCTGACTCTTGTTTTCTTTGTACAGTGTTTATGGAGCCCCTCTTTGAGAAATTGTTCATGTCACTTATGAAACTCTGGGACTTCTACCTGTTATAGTCACCATGTTTGAAACTTGTCACCTTGATAAATCCTTCCATCTTGATACATCACTTAACGGTACTCTTGCTGAAAAAAACCTACTGAAGTCCCACACACTGACACGCTGTGGTGATTTATGCTGCGAGAGAAAGTCTGCTCTCCAGCTCATATAGGGGCAGGTCTGATCTTTTCATGGCTGCCTAACCAGATAAAAATCAAATTAAATCTGTTTTCTCTCTTTTTAGTCTATCACGGCTCATTCGTGTTCACTGTTCTCCAGACACAGACACTATTTTGAGCGTGCCGCTATGCGCAACAGTTCAAAATTCATGTTAAAGGATTAGTTTTTTTTAAAAAAAAAAAAAAAAGGATTATGAAAGTCATGGGCATGCAAAACAGAGAGAATGGGAGTACAAATGTTTCAGCATTCAGTTCATTGTCGGCATCAGACAGCCATGACGCTGGATCTGTGCCAGAAAATAACAAAAAAGCCAGAATTCAGCCTGACAATGAAATGTGTAGTCATTTTAACACAAAACAACAAGTGGAAAAAAGGGGAGCCGCAGCCTTTTAGAGTCAGGTCTGCTTCTGTAGCTCAGTGTCAGCCCAGAAATCACAGATGAAACACATGTCTCAGCTTTCTCACCGCAAACCTCTCTGACTCGAGGTCTCACACCCTTTAATGTCTCTCTATCTTCCTGTTTTTCCTGTCTTTGGCTCCACCCCTTCCTGTCCCATCCTGTACCTGCCTTGCCCTTGCTCCGATAGAGAGATTCACACGTGGAGAACTCTGAGCGTGGGGTATTGTATGTTTACTTCTAGACATCAACGCATCCACTCCACTCCACTCCGCCCCTCACCTCCGCCTCTTTCAGTAGTTTTCCAAATGCATCTTATGACTAAGGCTGCACCTGGAAAATGGATGTGGTATTTCCAATTCACAAAAGAAACGGTCATTAAACAATGTAGCCATCTACAAATACTTTGTATCTTTAAAACTATTTTGATCAAATTTTCACTCGTAATCTGGAACCTCGATTGTAGCTTGAGACAGCACCCATCCCGCCTCAGCTTTAGCAGTAATAACGTAATTGGTGCGGTTAACAGATCTCAAAATGATTGCAAAGAACCACAGACTGTGCTGTTCTAAGCAGCGTTGACAGACATTTTGGGAGCTACACATCCTTTTTCTGCACGAGTGTGACATGCCTGATATTTTAATGTCTGTGGCACATGTGTAATTTTCTCCTGGCTGTTTTAGCGCTGAGAAAACCGCATGGAGCTTAAGCTTCTCTCGCTGCAATTTAACAGCCAGATCTGTGTCACTAAGTGATGGAAATCAGAATTTTTCTATTCCTTTGAGAATCTAAAACAAGCCATTATAGAAGTCCTCATTTGTGCATCTTCCCTGTGTTAGCGTTATTAACGAATCTGCTTTGTTTTCCTTGATGACTTCAAGGTGCAAAGTGCACTAATATTTGAGAAAAGTGTAAATGGGATTTTTAGAATGGCTGATGTTCGATGTCATTATTAGTTAACGGTAACAAGTTAACTAACGTAAGATGCTTTTGGTACACCTCGCCCCGGCGGTATCTCTGATCATTTATTTCAAGTCATCTGTGCATTTATGTCATTACTGCACGTCACCTGTGCTCGCTGATTTATTTTCTTATTTCTTTTGTACAAAGTGCACGTTTAAAACAAACTTTCATTGCATCAAAATTGACTTCTCATTGTCTCTGTATGGTGAGAGATGGCTGGATTGTCTGTCCGATGCTTTCCTGGTCATTTGCTTGTGATGCATTGTCAGTAACTTTGATATCTACACCTGCAGTCAGATGCAAATGAAAGACAGACAGAGAAAAAAAAGAAATTGTTCCAGGTTCTGTGGCTGCTTTCTATACTGGGAACAGGTCAGCATAACTGATTACATCTCACCATAAGGCAAGCAATCAAAGCAGGTTTTTTCAGAAGCGAGAATCGAGGCAGCCAGATGCCTGGTTAAATAATTAGAGCAACTCGGTAGGTCAGGAATGATGTGTTTGGCTTCAATAAATATAACAGAGGTGGGAGATTAAGAGGGAGATATGTGGTAATATCTTGCCGAATGAAATTTGACGCTTCACAAATATCTCCACCCACACTGTTCTGGGCTCAAAGACAATCCACTCTGCGCCCGTCATGGTAGCGAGTCAGTTTTCCTTTAATAAAACCTCCAGCCTGCGTTTAAAACAGGATCCAGCTCTTTACTTCAGTGCTCCAAAGATTTCAGTGAAATCTTACCTTACATGTGATTTGTAATTTAGACACAAACACAAGTTGTACTTTTTGAAATTTTTCAGAAATGTCATGTCACACTCAAGTGTTGCATTTAATAATGCTGTTGTTAGGTTCACTTTAGTGAAAAATGAGTATTTACCAGAGGGGGAAGGGGACATGATTGGGTGGTCATACTGTCTAAAATGTGGAGTAAAAAAGAAACAAATTTCCCAACTCCAGGACTAATTTAAGATTAAGAAAGCAAAAACTTCAGGCAGTTGTTTGACATTGAACCAGCCCTGTGTGTTTGAGGATGTGGAAGTCACGGTGTGGGTTTATATTAATCAATGACATCAATTTCCCAGAAGTCTCTTATTGAGGAAGTTTGAATTGATGGTCTAAAACCTCACCTCAGCTAACAAGGTTTTAGTTTCTGAAAGCCCGGCTTTACTTCTGACCGTACTTGTCAAACTCACCTGAACATATTTGTGTGACAAGTACAGATTTTGATTCTCACTATAAGTTATAGAGGTTTAAAAGGTAAAAGTTCGGAGGATGCACAAAAGAGCGGCACACAGTGAGATTTTATGAGCAGCGTTCCTCCTGGAGGAAAGAGAAAGTTTGAAAATGCACGTCTGCAGCAGCTGATTAATTAGGAAATCACGGGAATGCCTCGACCCACAGATCTTAAATCAACCACCCATCCACTCAACCCAGGCGAAGAAATAAATGATGGGTCCTCCACATGGAGAGAGCAAAAGGACACATCCTCTTTCAGGACAATATACTGCACCCTCAGGGGCTTAGTCTATGACAAGAGAATTGAGGCGATTAGTAGCTGATGTCAGCCCAGGGAATGGACTCAGGCTGGATCCACTACACATGGCAGGCTCTTACAAGGCCAAGTGATCTGAAGTGTGTGTGTGTGTGTGTGTGTGTGTGTTTCCAGTGGACTTTCAGTCTCTGAACTTGGGCACATGCTGTGTATAGACACACACACACACACACACACACACACACACACACACATCCTGCGTACCTCCATGCTGACAGATGCTAAACTTAGTCACAGATAATTTGGCGGCGTTAACACACACGCATGCACGCACACACACACACACACACACACACACACACACAGCTGGACTTGACCCCCATTCTGCAGATGTGACACATGGTTGAATAATGGACTCTGCTGCTTGCTGAGATAAATGCTTGATGGTCCACTTACGGCACTGTTATAATGGGTGATGGCTAGCAATTTTACACACACACACACACTCACACAGAAGTACAAACTCTCGTGTACTGCATGATCTGACATGCAAACAGGTACATGGGACAAGAATGCCTCAAAGAACAACTTGTTACTGCACAAGCTGGGTCTTATTTCATTTCTGTTGCTTATGATAACATTTTACTCTCCAATTTAATTGCTGAGAAGCAGAGACACACCGCTAGACACAGAGCAATGCAGACTATTAGAGGAGGCAAGGCGAGCTGTCAGACTGTCAGACAGGTTGTAAACAAATTTGCAGTTCAGCTAAAGCCAAATAATTTGGAGGTAAAAACCGAAGGTGGAAACACCTTTATCGTGTGCCTGCTTTGTAAAACTGCTGCTGTTTTACAAGTACGGCACAAATCGTTGGTGATAACCTGTCAAAATAAATGCTTTAGATGGTATAAACTATGTGGATTTGTCTGCAGCCTGTCTGGTCAGTCTGTAGAGACGTTCCTCTCCCCAAAGAACTCTATTACAAAGCGGTGTGTAATAGTCTCAGTCCTCAGATCTCAGCAGAAAAGCAAAATGTTCTCAGAAGCAACTGAAAAAGTATTTAAATGCAGTTCAGGGCTGCACAGTAACTGCAAAAACTAATAAATATGATCATAAATCAATTTTCAAAGGACAGAGTCGCGACATCATTAACTAGTGAACACAAAAACTTCATCTGGATAGTCTGCCTTTAGTTTATTTGTAACATTTCAACCGTTTCACTTTGTCTGTAGATGTTCAACAAATCATCTTTAGAGTATATTAGAACGGTTCTTACTCGGTCCTCAGAGGCAGTTCATTAAATAAGACAAATAAAAAGACAGAATATGGCACCATAATTTGCCCAGAGAAACCAGCAGGTGATGACCTCAGCTGATCGGCCAACTATACAGAATTCACCATCAATATTTTATTAAAAGCTTTAATGAAAATTTGTGAGGTTTTGATGTGAAGGGCAGGTGAACAGATGTACATGTTGAGAGGAGAATGTGCAGGAGAGCTGTCATCGGTTAGGCTGGTCTGGAAGAATGTGCTGAAGGCCGGGAAGAGGAAGACTCAGAGTGGAGGTCCGTCTCAGGTGTATTAACACCTGAGCTCCCTGATGATACCTAGAATAAGATGTGGAAGAGTTATGCACCGGATTGAATAAGAAAAGGATGAGGGAATGAGGAATGAAAGGATGAACAGAAGGGAAGGGAGGGTAGGTCGAGAATACTGAGGCAAGCAGGGCTCGACGGCTAAGCCGGGTCAAGTAGCTTGACAGGTGATTAGAGGTGTGGTTGAAGCGTGGCCCCTAATTATCTTTTTTCTGTGCCTAAATTTGAACCACAGTGGTACAATGTCAGAAATGAGTTTGTAGAATCTCAACTAATAAGCTGTTAAAATGTTATAAATTCTCTATAAACTGTCTGTAGGCAGACTATCCAAATATAGTGTTACCGATATAATGAGACTTTAATAGATAAGAAATGTTCCTGCCACAGAAACCTAATTAGTTTTGACATTTATTCATAGGTTCATAATTTATTTTCTCTAGCGTTCATTTCAGAGTGTGTCCATATGCATATGGCATGTTGACATCTGTCTTGTAACAGAGATCTAATTAACTACTGTAGATTTAAATAGAGATGAAAACAAGTCACTCAAAGTTCTTCTTCTTCTTCTTCCATTTGAAACCATATTTATTAATTCGCACGTCAACCCACAGATCCACACATTAAACATTCTGACTAACACAGACGTGCCGCTGCCTACTGAGCACCTGCTTTGCTAAAGAGCACGTTGACAATACCGATGGAGGAGAAGGCGGGTTTCCCCTCATTTAGCTGCTCTGCCACCCCTCAGCGAGCTGCACTTCAGCTAGAGTGTGTGTGTGTGTGTGTAACATACTCTAACCATCATGTCTATGGAATTAGCTGTAATGAAGCGCTAATAAGCCACACTGACAGCATGCACATGGAGCATGTGTCAGTAAAAAGCCTTATGTTCATGTTTGTCTATGTATGTGACTGTCTATACGTTACATGGCAGCCTGTGGGTATGTCAGTGTGTTGATGACAGATTGTAGGCGTAGATTGCGTGCATGTGGGTGTGAGAGAGAGAGAGAGGAAGTGTGTTCATGCAGTAGGTGAGATATTTTTCATCCAATTCAGCCTTTAGAGGGAGGAAAATATCCCTTCAGGACAAACTATTCATATATATATGTATATAAGTATGATAAATGTCATAGTTAAAATATACGTGTGCACAGTGACGTGGTGGCCAATACGACCTGCAGAGATCCATGATAAGTTACACTTCACATCCATGTTGAAGTGTTTGTTGTGCGTGAGTGTGTGTGTGTGTTTTCAGCCAATAGTATTCATATGAGCCCGTGATAAACTATAGCCATCAGTGTGAAAATGGTTGCGTGTTTGCAGCAGAAACCATTCATACAAAGCCGAGATAAGCCCCGGCCGTCATATCAGAGTAGAAGAGTGTGTGTGTGTGTGTGTGTGTGTGTGTGTGTGTGTGTGATGGGATGTATACAAATATGGTGGTCTCCATCTTTTTTTCCATTTCTTTCACCCATTTATGATCCCATGTAGCTTAAACCTATGACAAACTACCTTTCCCAAGAGTACCGCTGCATGAGTCACGTCTGACATTCAGCCACGTCAGGCTGGGTGGCTGGTAACTGCACATTACGGACAGCAGTGATTATGGAAAGGTTTCTTATTTTCAATAATCCTCATCATTTTGAAACAGCAGGAACTAATGGACGCCTCACTGTTGACTCAGTTATAGCAAAAAAGTACACAGTGAGAAGATACAAGGCAGAAATTAGGTTTCACTTTCATTTTTCGGTGATGTTGTTATATCTGTGCACCGCTGAAGAGGTGGACTGTGGAAAATATGACTCATTAAATGAGTGGTGATCGCAAAAAATCATTAAAAAGACAAAGACCTCACAGCGTTTTGTAAGCCACCTCAAAAGATAAACGTGCATAAGTTCTACCTGATGCAGTACTCCAGTTCTGACATAACTGATTCTAGCAGCTTCTACGTCAACCTCTTCAGCCGGCGTCATTGCTTTCAAGCAAGCAGTCACACACACACAATAGCATTAGTTGCCATAGTTGTCAGTACGTCCTCATAGGACACTGGTTGGTCCGAACAACTGCAATCCAAGATGGATTCTCGTGTGATCTTGTGAGCTGTCAGCTGCCATGCAGGTGTAGCCCAGCCTGACACGTCAGGTGTTTCTACCCTTTAAGGGATCAATGACAAGTTTAGACGTATTGGTATTAGTTAGACACTCTGCTTGATAAGACAAAGAGCCAGAAAGGCAACGCTGTTGAGGTTACTGCTTGAACTTTTTAGTTTCGTTGCAGTGTGAGGTTGACGTCAAGCGTTTGACGTCTTTGAAGATGTTCAGATGCTTTCCTTTCAAGCTGTTCATAAGATGATGGAAAGACAAAATGTTGTGTTCACTTGAGGCAACACTGTGACAGTCTGTGTCTCACATTGGAAGATTTCTAGGATGTACCTGCTAAATTCAAGAGCAAATGTTT
The DNA here is from genome assembly GCA_028641955.1 of Protonibea diacanthus. Lineage (NCBI taxonomy): Eukaryota > Metazoa > Chordata > Actinopteri > Sciaenidae > Protonibea > Protonibea diacanthus. The sequence continues at coordinate 3,199,074 of CM053978.1, read as the reverse complement.
GCTGCAAAGGTTATTTGAGCTCAACTTTGTACTATACTGTTATTAATTGCAAACACTTGAGAACAGCACAGCGTTTAATAATAAACCACTCATGAAGTGTTTTTAGACATGTGCATGTGCATCAAGCATCATAGGTACAGTACCGCACTACTTCACTCTTAGCTCACCACTTCTGTGTCCCTGTGTGGAGTCCACTTATGAACAATGAAGTCATGTGCACTTTAAGTGCCTGCAGGACGAATGAGTCACTGCTGCTCTTCTTTTACTAGACTCTAATTTCTTTATGTCAGCTTCCTGTAACAGATAGCTGCCCGTTTTGTGATCTGCATCACTTTGTTGTTCTGTCGCAGAGCTGCTGTGAAATCCATTCTTCACAAAAGTGCTAAATATACCCACAGCCATCAGCGGCTAACAATCAATCACTTTTTACACACATAAATACAAACACATTATCATCAATATCTTGTTACAAATACATCACCGTCTCTCTCACACCCCCCCTCTCTCTGTCTCTCCCTCACACACACACACACACACACACACACACACACACACAACCTGCTGGAGTGTTTTTTCTTCGCTGTATTAATATTTATGACCAGTTTTAACGGCTGTGGCTTTTACAGCCGGGCTCCAGCGCTCTGCACTTTATTAATATCATAAGGACAATGTCAGCAGAGCCCTTAAAGAGGGTTATGGGTATGACAGAGTGTGTGTGGGTGTGTGTGGGTGTGTGGGTGTGTGTGGGTGTGTGTATAGGTGTTTTTTTTTTTTTTAAGTTAGGTGGGTGAATTGTGGGTGTGGCATGTAAGTGCACAGGTGTGTTGAGTAGTGTGGAGTGAGGAGGAGATGCATATGTTTGACGTGTGTATGTGACTGTGTTAATAATACCATCAGCCTTTCTCTATTATCTTTTTCTTGATGGATGAATGGATGGATGGATGGATGGATGGATAGATGGATGGATGGATGGATAGATGGATGAATAGATGAATAGATGCTGTGTGCAGTACAGTTTGTGTGAGGTCTGCCTTTCTTTAAATAGCAACATAAATATTGATCCCTTTGAGTCCTGCTTGACTTTCCCTTCGTACTGAAAGTCAGTCCGGTGCAGTGTGAGTGTGCCTGTGTGTGTCTGTGTGTGTGTATGTGCATACCTTAGGTATTATGGGATCCCAATCTCTGGCCTCTTACCAGTTGAAGGGTGCATGCCAGGGAGAAAAGTTGCCAACAAACCATTACAGAGGGAGCCCAGTATCTCTCTCACACACACACACACGCACACATACACGCGCGCGCATATGGATGAATGAGATATTGGTCAGACGTATAGATCTGTGGCTGAGCTATCAAGTGAAGGACGAAAAGTTTTGGTGAAACACTTCAGCTGAAATTTCTTGACTTAGTTCTCTTTATTTATTTTATTATATTTATGCACTTCTTCACAAAACTTAAAATTAAATTAAATTATTGCTTTAACTGTTAACTATACTATTACTACTATTACTACTATTACTAATACTACTAATAATAATTGCTGCATTTTCTGTGAATCAGCCCTTTAAAACAAGTCCAGTGTTAAACTATCATGGCCCTTTAATCCTTACAGCAACAGCACACACTCTTCATCTAACTAAAGATTCATCTCTGCTTCCATTGATTCCTCTTCCAAACTTCCATCTTTTATCTTTTGCTCTTTTCTGTCATTCATCATTCCATATCTGTCTTTCGACCAGCCTTTGTGATGGAGGCATCAGATGTGCACCTTATTTATTTATTTATTTTTTTGCCTCCCCCCCCCCCTAAATACTTAAGGAAGCATTAATTTATTGTGTTTTATATTAAGAAATGTTTAACTAGTGTAGAAAGTCCAGGGTGACTGACCTGTTTATTATCCGTGAGGTGATGAGAACACAGACAGTGAAATGTCCATCGCTGATCTATCAGTGCTCCATGCTAACACATTAGCATATATAATGTTGAGGAATAGGCAATAAACCAAAGATCTACTTACAGCCACGCGGGCTTTAATATGAATATTATCATTATTGTTGTTGTATTTCAAATTTAGGATGTACTTTTTGAACTATGTTAGATGATAAACTCTGTTTGAAACCTCTAGCTAAAAATTCAAACACAGCTCAGTGGATGAATACATGATTTGTGCTTTTTTTTTTTTTCTTTTTTTTTTTTGTTTTTTGTGGTAGCAGCACCAAAACAACTAATTAATTAGTCATTAGTAGTTTGGTTTTCATTTTGGCTTTTTTTAATTTGCAGATTAAACTGAATTTAAAATAATTAATATTGTTTTGGTGCGGTGATGTTGTTTTTCTCATTTTAACTAACACAGATTGTACTGCTATTACTTAACAGAATTGTGATACAGCATTAGCATGGAGCACAAGAGTGAATAATGGATGAACATGATGTCTGTGTTTTCATCTCGAGTTAACGAACAGGCCGATCCTTTCTGACCATGTCACAGCTGATACGGTGGAGTATTTCTGCTGGATGTTGCTATAGACGAGGGTCAAATCTTTCATAGATGATCAGCCTGTCTTCATGTAAAGACAAAGTCAACTAATCACAGACAAACTTATTGACCCAACAAGGAGGAGAGAAAAACTCAACACGATGGACAGACTGTCAAACTGTCAGACTGACAAGCAAACGTTCATTGTCCATAAAAGCTTCATGAAAAAAGTTGATAGACAGCAAAATATTTCACAAGTTTGAGGACACGTGGCAATTAGATGGACAGGTTGTATAAATGGATAAGAAGGCTTAAACAGAGGGAAGAAAAACATGTAGCTGTCAGTTTAAAGTGTCAACCAGTCCTAAATATTATTTTTTTTTCATTCAAGCCATGAACTAATCCAATGTGTTTGTCCTTCTTCTGGGTTTTGCTCTGTTGTCATCATCGGCCTCACCTCACCATGCTTCAGAAGACATGCTTATTCCTACTCTTATTACCTGTAAGTAGAGATTTCACATCAGGAATAACTCCTTTGTAAGCCCATGATTTGTTCCTTATGACTAGCTTTTGATTTCTGCTAAAAAAGTTTGTCTTGTTTTCTTGCATCCTGTTTGACTTGTGCCATATTTAACTACATCTAAGGCCACATTGTTTTTTTTTTTAATATCCAAAACCCTAAAGACCAAAAAAAGTCGTAGAATCCAAATCTCTGTTTTTTCTTCGCTGAAGAACTTTGCTGCATGATAGAAGCTCTGCAGGATTACCTGCCGAACACAAAGTTTGACGTGATGCTTGGTAAACAAAACTCAGCAGCCTGCAGGTACAATATGTCATTTGGCAGGCTGCAAAAATTCATAACCATAAAGGAATGTAAATTCAGTTATCACCCACACTGTTGTGTTGTAAAACCAGACGCATCAACACTTTTAACGGCTTGCAAAAGCTTTTTATTAGATAACCTGTCTGTCACAGACATCATATAAACAAAGACAGTACCCACAATTGCAAAATGAATCAAATCAGTTTTATAGACTCCCAGATGGACATTTAAATCCATGCAGCCACTTTCAACACGGAAACAGGTAGAGAGAACCTCAACTTCACTCTTTTCAAGCTCAATCCAACAAATAACCGTCAATTATATAAATGCAGATTCTCCATGGTGACCTAACTTTTAATTGCTTTGGTATGGAAGCTAAGCAAACATTTTAATAAGAAAACGTCCCTTATGTCTAAGAAGTCACAATCTCAGTCCTTTCACTACCATCCTGCTTTACATTCACTAGTTACTGGATAAAAACCCCTCAAGGGCAATTTAGCAGTAGTCTCGAGGAGGCGGACGGTGTTCCTTAATCGTCCCGTGCAGGTGTTTTCTTGGGATGTGACAATGAGACTGTACTTCATCAGACACCCTGTGGCAAAACACTTTTCAGTGGCGAGCGCACACATTATATTGGCTGTCTTGAAGTTCTCAGGACAGGGATTTGTGATTTCACTGCAGTATTAGTTTGTGCTGAAGGGGAAATTTCAGTCAGTCGGACTTCATCTGCATTGTTTGCACGGACCCTCTCTTAAAGTGTCTCACCCCAAAAGGTCAATGTAATTCACTGTTATCTTCTCCACCAAGTGGCTATTTCCTGCTTATTAACCAGTTCTAATGAGGTGCTATTACAGCTGCACGTTCGTGTAGTACGCGTACGCATGCACACACTGGTGGCACAAGTCCGCTCACCTACAAATCCCTGCAGAGAATTTCTGAAAACCCCCCTTCTCCTCCAGCTGTCTTCAAAGCATCTGGAAATTTCCTCCAAATGTGCAGCAGAGTTGTATCTGAGCGGAACAGTCATCACATGCCAACGCGTCTTCTTAAAGCGGCTACCCGGAGGCTGTTTGACCCAACCAAAAACTGCTCCTTTACACCGCTTTCCCACTCTTGCTGCTGTGCTCAATTTGAGGCAGCAGAAAAGATGGTTACATGCTATACTATACTATATTATATCATTTACGTACTATACTATTATACTGTATTTTCCAATGCCACACATACCATATGGAATCAGTACTAGAACCCTTTGACACCAGAATTATGACACATTACAACCAGTACAAAAACATGTTAGCACCAGAAATACAGCATGTTACAGTAGAACCAGTACTAGAGCATGTTACCACCAGAGCTACAACACGTTAGAACCCGAGCTATGACATCCAGTACTAGAACATGCTAGTACGAGACATGCACATTAAACTGTATTTGTATGAAACATTTGGATTTGAAGACCCTCACAGAGCCTGACCAATGTACTGCCTTTAATTACATTTCCACTGTTTCTAGGCAGATTTTAGGGTCCCTTAAAAATACGTAATTTGTGTATTTTTATTTAACAAAGAATATTGGCTGATGGCTCATTATCCATTTTGTTTTATTATTTGTTTTGCTTTCAAATAACAATATCGGTATCAGCCTCAACAGTCCAGCATCATTTAGAAGACAAGGTTACAAAGTGATTACAGTGACGCACAAACAAATATGATGTAATATAATAACAAATGTGTCATGAATTAATAAGAAAACTGCAGCTGCACATACACATCTACAGATGCATATATATATATATATATATATATATATATATATATATATACACACACACACTAACACATGCAGCTATAGCCCAAGGATGTTTACTGTTAGATGAGAGAGGGATTTAAAGCCTTGCAAGACTCCTGCAGTCCTGCAGTGTGTGTGTGTCTTTGTACTCTCTCTCTCTCTCTCTCTCTCTCTCTCTCTCTCACTTCACCTCCCTCTGTATCCCTCAATCTCTCCCTCCCTCGCCGGGTCCTCCTTTAAATCCTGTGATACGCAGATGAAAGTTTGTTTGGGCTTCGCCTGCAGCCTCCTCCGGAGCAAACGCTGTCATCCTGAAGTGACTGACTGCCTGTCTGACTGCAGCGCTGGCTGGGGATGGCTCGAGGATATCTGAGCTATCCAGCTGCCAGACGACTGGCCGGGGCCATTCTCGCCTTAATACAGGAGTTCTGTCAATTTGTCGACAAATGAAACAAATGCTGCTTCGCTCGTTTGATTGGACGCCTTGAGGTTGGTCCTGCTGACCTGCCAGACAGACTAAAATAAATGCAGCTTGCTCTGCTTTTAGAAAAAGAAAAATACTAACCAATAAATTATTGCATGTTTGGACACCAATTAAATAATTAATGGCACAAATGTATTCTATGTTACAAAGGTCCTTGGTTGAGACTTTTACAGGTTGCATCATGAAATAAATTAATAATTTAAAAAATCCTTGAAAATGAAAATGTTGTCTGAGTGTCAAACAGAATGTAGCCAAACTATTTTAGAAATACTGAAAATTATTTGGAGTTATTCATTTATTTCCAAAAACACCAACACCTGCTTTACTTTTCTGTTTTGTTACATAATACTGCTGGCATCGACACAACTCACTTAGTTCATACTAAAATACAACCGAGAGCTGGAACCGAATAACACAAACATATTTTCAGCACTTACCAAGTAGTCCAACTTCCTCGTCTACTTTTCTCGAAGCGGCCTCCTTTTTTTGCACAACTTTTTAACCCCAAAAGAACCCCCCCCAAAAAAACTCCAAGGTTTCCTTAAACTAGTAAACGTCAGAATCTGGTTTAACTCTGAGAATTTATTCTTAAAGAAGCTCCCGCTCTGCCCTCAGTCTTTCCTTACAGCTCCCCCAGGCTGCTGATGAGGCCAGGGTCAGCTAACAGCATCTGTCTCCTGCCACATCTCACCGTTCTTTACTTCTTCATCATGTTGGATGAGGGCAGACTGAACGCTACAGCGACTCACTGCCGCCTCTCAAGGCTCAGGTGATATTACAAGAAAATACCGGCCAAAGCTAGTCAGTTAGCATGCTAATTAAAGTAGACTCTGCAACAATATACGTACATGAATTTGACCTAACATCACGCTCTTTTGATGATAATTTGTTCTTTGAATGTTTAAACATTCTCTATAAATCAATTTCTGGTTTCCACCAGTGGAAAAAAAAACAGTTTTCAGACGATGATAGTGACACACATTTATTTAACAGACATTTAAAGTGACGTTGGACAGAGTTAACTTCATGGAAAACTTCTTTGACAGCACAAAAATTCACAAAACTGCGTCCTCTACATTTCCGAAATACTGAACGATGAACTTCAGTAATGAATTTTTCTAAATGGATGTGCAGCTTTTGGGAAATGAACCCTTCAAGTCTTCATGACACCTAATATATCAAATGAGTAACAATTAAAAAGCAGGTTTTTTTTCTTGCTCAAGAGTTCACCAAAAGTGCCGCTGCTCCGCTCCACTCCATCCGTCTCGTCTCGTGTCTCCCAGTAATAACGTCTCCTCTCGGAGCCATCAGGGGAAGCTCTCTTCTCCCCCCTCCTCCTCCTTGAAAAAACAACGTATCCACCACGCATCGCTCATTATCGACACATCAAACGGCCTGCAATTAACGTCGCCGGGGGGCACAAAGTAGTCCATGATTCTCGCCGCGGCAGGCGCCCGTCGAGGTAACCTTAGTGCTTAATGAACTGCGCTGTGACATTCATTAAAGAAGGATTATGTCGTGCTCATTGCCACTTACAATATGCAAGGAATTTGTCATTTAAACGAGTCCATTAAGGGGATGAATGTGTGATAGGTGGAGGTGTGGAGAAGGAGGGGGGAGGAGAATGAGAAGGCCGTTCACACGTCTGTGCTTCTCCTTTTACCTCTCTGCATTGTCTCTCCTTTTGTCACCTCCTCCATCCTTCGTCTCTTACTCCCTCGTCTCCCCCCCTCCATTCTCTCACCGTTTCCCTTTTGATGCTTCTTGTTCTTCATGCTCTCACCATCTCTTCGTCTTTCCCATTTGGCTTTCCATTCTCCACTCGCCTCCTTCCTGCCCACTTTCTGTCAAAGTGCAGTCAGATAGCCAGGAATAGGGCCACTCTTAAGCTCCAATCACATGCGAGGTTTTGAGGCTCTGTCGCCTGTAAATTGGTGTTGAGTAGAGGAAGGTTGAATCTGGGGTTGATGGAAGGAAATGATTATGGGAGAACCTTTTCCTGCCTTTCCCTCGTGCACTTTTCTGTCTGTCTCCAACACCTTCATCTCGCTCTCCCTCTCTCGTTCCTGTTTTTCCACATTTCCTTGTTTATGTTTGTTTCCGAACTTCCACTTGTCCTCCTCACCCTCTGCTCTGCCTCTGGCTTCATAATCAGATTTTTTCATTGCTCTGTCTCTTGGCTGAATTGCTTAAGTACTCAAGAGCAGATACAGCTCATCATCTGATCCCAGACACACTGACACACACACAGATATGCAGCGATACTGCTTTAATTTCATACCTCTGCATATTTCTTTCAGTCACACACAGAGCTGCACATTATTACCAGAATTCTGTGAGCCAGCAGAATGATAGAGATCAAAAGAGTTGTGGCCTCCACGTCCGACCTCTCGCTTATTGCTTTCTGACCTGCAGAGGGCTCAACAAATGTATGGCGCACGCACACACACACACACACACTCGTGCACAAACACATTCACATGCATCAACACACAAAGCTCGTAGATGAAAATGTGCACAGTAGGTGCAGAATATTACACGCCCTCATATTACATTAATGTAATATGAGAACACACACATGCCTTGACACAAAGATGGCTACCAGCCCAGTCCCAGTGATCCGCAGAGGAATTCATGCTCAACTTTGATGCAGGAGATGGAGAGTTCAAGTCCCATCTCCCTCTAACCATCTTTGTTTTTCCATTTGATCTGAGATTGACCTCATAGCGCGAGCTGTTACTATCTATCGACGTTTAGACCTCATTATTTTTGTTTTTTACTTTAGAAAATGTCAGGGACTTTATCAATATTTATCGCTTAAAGCATTCTCTGAGCTGTCAACGCTGCAATATGCTCTCGTGTTTGCTGTAAAACGTCAAATCGGTGCGATGACAGCAGAAGACAGAACTTTTTGGGGCGTGCAGTGGCATAAAATCTGATTTGAAAAACTTATTTTTGGTATTAATTGCTACAATTAATCAGTGAAAATCATGACATCACTTATGTGTGTCTGTGTGTGTGTGTGTTTAAAGTTCTAAAGTACAGAAAAGTACTTTTAAGACTCATGAATCCAGAAACTTTATTCATCAGTGATTTTAATTCTTTTAGCTTATGTTTAACCATCTGCCTTTCTGCAATAGATGTCACTTTAAGAAATGTTCTGCAACTTCTTCACTTACCATTACCCTCTATCACTGAGTGTAGTGTAGTTTAACCTTTAAGCAGTTAATTAAAGACGTTTAGACCAGAGAAACTTGATAAGTCATTGTAGCATAGAGATGATTAATGCTCTAAGTGTACGTACTGATCCTTTCAGGATGACTGTGCAGGATTGAGCAGTTTTTTTTTTCTTCAGACACACACAAACAGGCGTATAGGCGGCTTCGTGATGGGTCACTGAGAAACACCCACTCACCGGCCAGCGTGCACCAACAGACACGTGTACAAGCACACGCAGGCGAAAACAGCGAACGTCCAGCACATGCCGTACTTACACGGTCCTGGAGGAGATAAAGCGTTTGCTCACGCGCGCATACACATGCCTGCTTTATAGCCAGTGCTTGTACGCACACACATACAGCCCACTGTATGCCATTCGTGACTGGATGTCAGACGCTTAAGTGAGTTGAAGAATGTGTTGGTGGATTCTGGAGGAGGTTTTTCTCTGTTGACTTCAGAGAAAGAAGCGTGCGATGATCTTTATATGACTCAACTGGAGATAAATGTTAAAACGACGAGCTGCCGATACACATATTAGTGATAGTGTCTGTTGTTAATTAGCAAAGCACAGCAGGCATTGATGAGAACAAACACTGCTCGTATGAGCTGTGAGAAACTTGGTTAATGGGTCGCTCTGTGCTGACAGCTTGTGGGCAGTGCAGGATCCTCAGATGTAGTGTTTTGTTGCCACACATTTTTGAAAAGGCAAATCATCTCTCTGATAAGTGAACATAGTGTGAGTGTTAACAGAAAAATAAACAAAAATAGTGAAATCAAAGCTTGTACTCAGCCCAAACCGTGAATAAGGCTCCCTTTTGAAATCCCTTTTTATGTCTGAAGATGTCCCAAGGGCGCAATTTCCGTTTAGACACAGAGGTCCATTAAACAAAAGTTGTAATTAAATAAGGAGACTCTGAATCAGCATGATCAAGTGTAATTGATAGTTTCATTTTGAATGTTTGACTGAAATAAGTCATAAACACAGAGTTGTCCCCTGGAATGCTAACTGCATGGGGATGGATCGACTTTTTGGGTCAGCTCGCTGGCTTTTTCTCTGTTAATGTCAGATCATGGTGGGGTCAAGCAAAATGTAGAACCAAGCTTAGTGCTGGTGGGTCACACATGTGACAATCCTTTGCATGGAATTGCTTTCTACATGCGTTAATCTCTTACCATATGGAGAGCTGAGCATTTGGTCCAACCCTCTTTCACTGAGTCGAATTGGACAGTGAAGTCACAGAGTTAGGTCCATATGGACAGACGTGCACGACAGCAATGCATTACTGCATATCACTTTACATGAATAAACTCGATAGCCGTTCAGCAGCCACGGGTGACAGTCCAGAAGTGAACTGGAACAACAATCCATTAGATGGTAACTCTGACCCTTTGTGCAGACATTTATGGCTAAAATGTGCCGCAAACCGCAGGTCAATGTCATCGTTGACCCTCAATTGAAATTTAAGAAAACGCGAGTAGTTCACAGTTTTGCCTTCCAAAGCTTAACTGCTTGACCTGTGCTGCTGATGGCAGCTTTCTTTTCTTTGTATTGCATTACAGCGATGTGGCTAGCCAGTCAAGAACCATGCTGTAACAGAATATGTGTTCAAGTGAAATGACTTGAGGTGACTAGAAGCCACAAATATCTTCACTTATCTGGTACTTTGCTGTTGATGGTCAGGTAGCTTGATATTAAAGACACACACCAAGTTCAAGAGAGTGATTCGCTGTAGGTTTATCGCTCAGTGACTGGTCAAGTCACAAACAAATCCATCTGGAATTTAGCACTTAGTGTCCATTGTACTGACTCACTGTATGTTAGACCGCTAACTAATGCGATGGAACTAATAAGGTATTACTACACAAAGACACACTACACAACCTACTTTGCACTTGGCTCTTCTTGGATTGCCCTGCAACCTGCAGATCAACGCAAAGCTTTGTGGGCGTAATGTTCTTCAAGGTTACATCGTACCTTAGTCTTAGTCTTATACATTTCACATGTAAAAGGAAAACACTTAAAAAAGAATTCCTGTGATCCTCTTGATCTACATTAATAACTCAGTCAGTGATTGTGAACATGAGCGCTTAAACCAAGAGGCCACAAAGTGCTCACATTGATTTTAGTTAGTTAGTTTAAAAGCCTCTCCACTGACAAAGAAAAACAGATATTATTATAAATATATTTATCTTATTTAAAATTGAATTTTGTTTTTCATTTTTTGGAACATCCGTCAGCCAATGTCATACCCATTGTCCTGTATTATTTTAATTAGTGGATTTTAATGATTGAAAACACAATAGATGAAGCACTACTTGAATCTGAGTCTTCCACCCAGAGGCAGGAAATGCCAAATAACTGACAATGAAGCAGTTTGCATGGAAATGTTTTGGGTAATCCATTATACCTGAAGATTTTAATGACATTAGGATTTTATTCAGTTGATAGCATCATAATAAGCTGTCAAAGGGGAAACTTACTTGTGAAATTTACCCTATGTTATCGTCAGACAATCTGATCCCTTCAATATGCATACAAATAACACAACTTTACACTTTCAAATGGTATGCAGTGCATATGCCAGTCCTTTCTGGGTCATGCAAATCATGCAGGTTGGGCCGAACATGTTTCTGCTTCCCAAATAAAATGGTCCAACTTCAGACAAAAACTAATGGCAATACTCAACTTGTAAAATCCAGAATTTCCATGTTTATCACCAGGGTGTTCCTCTCTAATGGCTGACAAAGTGTAAATACCAGTGGTGACGTTCCATTTATCTAACCCATCCTGTGATTAATAACATATCCTGTGCTTCCTTTATTCACATCCTGCAATGGCTTTTTCATTAGTCTACTTCTTGTGATAGATTTCCCCGTAGTTAATAGCAGTCTGAAGACAAATACTTGGTAAATTCAACAAGATCGTGTGAGATTTCCTGAGTTAACAAGTTTGTGAACGTTGCCTGAATTCTCCATTAAAGAGGAGTTCTATACTGAAGGACAGGCTAGTTTTTCTCCCTCTAACTTGAAGCAAAATAAGGCTTCATTTCCGAGCTGTCTCCAAGGAAAGCCTTTAAAATGTCACAAGCATTATTAACCTGGTATAGCATACCTACTGTGAATAGTCTAGGCGATGTTTTTGCTGGTCTCCTTGTATAGACATAAAGCAGAACATGGCATGTTTAGGTTGCACTGTAGCATTTCACATATTTCCATTCTGTTTAAGTCAGTTGTTTGTCATGAACAACAGAATCACACTCAAATTCAAATGAGGCTCACTAATTATCACTTCCAGCATGCTCGGGTTCAAAGAACATTTCTCACTTCTGGAGGTTGTTTTTAGGAGATACATTCAGGACAAGACAGTAAAAATCTGCGTTATTGTGGTACTTCTGCAAGCTCTGGTGAACCGACTAGTTGATGTCAGATTGTAATGGCTTGCTGTCATTTCTGCCATCTGGTGCCTCGGTGGATCTGAAATTGAAGGTTCAGGTAGAACTCAAAATAGCCAATGCAAAATGGCCAACAGATGGAGTTGAGACATGAGAACAGTGAATGGATGAAAAAAAAAGTCCTAAGGATACAACCACACTCAAGGGACATCTCATCAGCAGTCACACAATTACATTTACCATTATATATAGGCGCGCTGGAAGCCCCATGTTACCAAGGTGCTGAATGTCAACCTGTCCCTACAGAGTCATATTGCCTGACCTTTGTGCTGTGGAGAGAAAAATATATAATAAATAATAATTTCTAACTCTAAAGCCGTGCAACAATCAATTAGGGTGTCTCACCATTAGTTACTCAGAATGTGAGTCACCTTGCAAATAAAGCATCTTTTTTCTTTCGAAGGCAAACATATGGTAATGTCTCTGCGGTAGTGTGGTTTTACTGAACAAGTGACATTTATGTTTGCCGTTTGATGGTAAATGACTTGCTTTTAGTGGTGTCAGTCGAATGTTCTAACATCTGAATTTGATACCACGATACAGAAGGACTGTCTAAAAAAGAAAAAGAACATATTTTGATGTACATTTTTCCATATTTCCATTACAGCTGATCTCGTGAAGCCAAACATGTTTTATTTTTCTGAATTGCTTAACATTTGCACTACATTGGGATGTTGATTTGGATAGCTTGTTAGTTAACTGACTGATGATAGATCAAGAAATCACACTTTCATCTTTATTTTACTAGATTCAAAAATAATTTTTATTTCGATACTTCCATTTGGTCATAGCAATGATACTGACACTGCGATACTACGACACTGAAGTGTGACAATTAAGCAAAAAAAAAAATGTTTTGGATACTGCAATGCATAAAACACTGTACTCATCCTCATGTGGCCGTTTTGTGTCTTCTGTTTATAAGTTCACTGCATGCTATAAGGAAATCTAATTCTCTGCTGTTCGTCTCCCTGACAGTATTTTGTTTTTGGTTTTGTGGGTTTATGTTTGATTGTTGATGTGTGCTGAACGTGGGTTTACACACTTGTATGTGTGTCTGTATATGTGAATATACCTGTGTTGTGTGTGTGTGTGTCCATTTGTGCTTCTGTATGTGCCTTCACGTGTATGCTTGTTTGTATGTACGTGTTCATAACACTATAGGAAGTTGGCAAAGAAGCAGAAGGAGACTGCCAGCAGCTCCACCCAGCAGAGGGAGATGGGTCCGGTCACCACAGCCGATAAGAGCACCACTAAAGTCAGTACCCTGCACAAAGACGACCCCTTCTCCACCTCCAACCAGGACCTCAACGGATTCAGTAAGTAAAAAGCCTCTGTGGTTCTGGCCTGAATGTGCATCCTAAATCTAGCAGCTGGCACCATCATGGAGGTCCATTAGAGAATATACTGCCCCAGTCTAATCTCTCTCTGTATATAACCAAGATAGAATACAGCAAATAAAATATTGTTGTGCTGTTGAATCATTCAAAAACAATCTAGCTAAAAGAATTCGTCTCGTGTAATGAATTTAGCTGGGAGTTAACTTTTGCTTCACACAGTGAAGTTTCTTTTGCCCTTGTCTCTACTTGAAAAGACACATATACATTGTCTCTGCGCCCATTAATCATTTTGTCAGATTCATTTACTCAAATAGTGGACATCTCATTTTATAATGAAACTCTCCATATGTTCCTCTTTCACCAATATCAGCAGAGTGTTGTACTGCTTCACTAGCCTCAGTCTTAGTTAGTGCAGTTGTAATCATTTTCAGCTTACAAACGTGCACATATGCACATTGTGTTCAGTATGCGTCTGTGTGTATCTTCAACTGGAATCTTATGAAAGTCAACACAGCTGCGTGGCCGTGCGAGTGCGCGTTCCCATCCTCTTTTGTGAAATGTGTGTGCGTATGTGTCCAGGGCAATTAGACGGGGCCTCTCAGCAGGGCATTTTTCTCTTGAAAATGTCAGGCTGGCCTTTTGGGAGTGCTTGGTCACTGAAAGCCAGGGGTGCTGGAGAGGGACTAAGTAGCAAGTTAATGCCGGCCGTAATTGCCTGCACTCTTCTTCAAACTGCCCATGCTGCAGTTCTGACGTACAATAATGTTTTTGCATTGAAATCACTTAGAGGAGACCACTTTTATCTAGACCTTGGATATACTCTATGATAAAGCTGTGAGGTGAAACAGACTTGGCCATTGGGCAATTGTAATATAGAAAATTAGCTTATTTTCCCAAAAGCCTGGGGGAAAAAAACAATGGACATTTTTTTTCTTCTATCTAGATCTAACTACACTTTGGCTGAGTCTGAATGAAGGTGTTGGTGTTTGTGACATTAAAAAGTTACTGTCTTCTGGGACAGATATATGATGAAGTCATGGATATTTTATACATTCTGGGTTGTTATTTACTTCCAGGCAAACTTAACTGGACCTTGCTTGGGGCCATATTTAGAGTTTTGGTATTCAGATTGGATTTTTGGAAATTGGACAAATTTGGACCAAAGTTGACAGTAAACATCAAGTAAACAACAGTGAAAATTGGTCCATGTGCTGTTGCATCAGTCTATGCAGATTGTTTGGACAGACTGCGACACACATTGTAACTCTGTCACTTTTGCTGTGTCACTTTCTAAACTTTTCATTAGCTTGTTGTTTAAAGCGAGGGTGGTAACCTATTCCAGAAGCGTTTGTTGTTATATTTCTTGAAATCTGTCTTCTCTTCTTTTCTACAAGAGCAATCAATAAATCAAATGCAGCTGAAAAGGGAAAGAAAATAAAAGCCACAAAATTTGTGCCTGCTGCAGGCCCGTAATAAACCCATCCAATCATTTCATTTGGCCCAAAGAGTGGTTGAAAACAATGTTTCCTAGAAATTACATTTGTATATTACCAATCACGTCTGATTTGATCTTCGATTTAGCTTCTAGGGGCAACGGCCAATATTCCACGGCTTTTGGTGTAGCCAGAGAACATTCAGATAACAGATAACGGGGCCAAGTCTTCCTCTGCAGCAAGATTAGAAAGTCCAGTCTCCGGTCAGGTTTAGGGTCACTGTGTATGCCGTAATACCAATGTTTCCTCATAATATTCAGTTGGCATGCCTTCAAAACATGTTTGCTGTTTCAAATACATTATATATAGACCTAATTCCTATGAGACAGGGCTTTTTAAAATCCTGCACAAAATCTCTTGCCAGTTTCTCCAATGTTACCTACATAGCTTTAAGATTCATGGAAATTAGTTGTCAGATTTATCAAACTTAGTGCCGTGAAGTAGTCTCTCTGTCTCTAACTGTCTCTCTTTCACAGTTGGTGTCTATTTTATCACATGAACATTTGAAAAAGAAATAAAGCGCACGCACATACACACACACACACAGTCACCGATCCCAGCTCAGCCCTAATGAGACAGAGAAAAAACGCTGACACAAGGTAGGGGACCCAATAATATTTCTGTGGATGGACCCTCACACAGCAAATAACCTTTTTGTGTTATTGCATTCTCACCCAGTCAACAGTTATCTTCACAGGACATTGCTGTCAAAGCAGATTTCTTTTGGTATGCAGGTACACTCCTCACTGTATTAAAGTTGTGGCTTCTTTTTTGTGGTGCATTAGCATACAGTGTCTGTATGCATGAGAAGAGAGGGATTTTATCACAGAAGAGGAGAAAATATGTTGTGTTTGGAGGTATTAGGAGTGGGAAGCAGAGGGGAGAGATGAGGGGGGAGAAAGAGAGGACAACAGAGAGGAGGAGAAGATAAAATTTAAATTATCCGCTGTAGGGAAAGTGGGCTATTGTACCAGAAAACAGTAGCAAACAGAATATGAATAAGAATTAGGCAAGAGGGCTCCAACATGGATCATTTTCATATCAGGAAATGATCACATCGCATTCATTTTTAAGACATTAGTGAAATTACACACTAAACACTAGTCAGCCATTATACTGCTATTTATTTTTTATATTTTATTTGAAGGGAAACCTCTCAGGTGGTTTTATGGTAAGAAACAGGAAACAAGTGCAGCGTTCTTTCAGAGCAAATTGAGTCAAAGTCTTTGGGTTAGTGGTGAGGAAAGTAATTCTGGTTCTTAAAGTTAAAATCTTTGATCCGCAACACAGAATGTACCGGAAATGGATCATTTTCAGGAGCGCTAAGGCTGCATTTACACATACATTTTCAAATGTGACACATACATACAAGTAGATGGCAATTAAAAACACCTTTGTTATTTAAATACCTGTCCACTTAATGGGTCAGTTTAGCATTTCTTACACCTGATGCAAATCTCTGTAGGTTATTCCAGTTCAGACGCTGTTGTTTGATGGTGGCTGACGTAGTTTATTAACAGCTAAAATATTTCAGAAAGAATAACCCAACAACTCTCGTACTAACAGGAAGGCATGATGGGCCATTAGCAAGATGAAAGTTTTGCCCACCATCGTGAGCACTCATTCATGTTACTCTCTTACACGCCTGTTACATATCTCCAACGCCGCCGTCTTCCCATCGCTTTAATGTGACAGCGAGAACGATGGCTAATTTCGATGTCACCTCAGCCACCATTATTACCAGGGAAGACAAGTAAGTGCCTATTTCTACAGATCACTTAGTGGCGTAGTTACACTTGGGAGTAACGTACACTCAGAGAGGGTTCTCAGCATCGGCTGTCAGCTTTATAGCTGTCTCAGACCTTCTCCCATAATGCTAAATGTTTTGAAATCTCCGTGGATTACCCATCGGTTGGGTTTTCACTTTGATTTTTGATTGATTCAGACAACACGGTTGGCCAAAAGACAGATTAATTAACAGACTACCCTACAGATAGGATGCAATGCAAAATGGCAGCAGAATCTGCAGTATAATTACTCCAAGTGAGACCTTAAAGGAAATCCAATGAATGCTCTGCCATGGAAGAAGCGGAAGGAAAGTAGAGCTGAGGAGGCAAGACAAGAACTGGATGAGGAGGAAACAAAGAAGCTGGAAAAGCAGGGGGAGACGAGGGGAGGCATATCATGTCATCCTCTCAGTGAGTAACTATGAAGGGAGGAGGAGGAGAGATTTCTTTAGTGGGAGAGCTTCAACTAATGGCCACCAGCTTGGACCATCAGGCTCATGCAAAACATGCAAAAACACTGTATATGCTGACATGCATGAGTACTAATTGGCTGCCGAAAGCCTATAGATAAATGACAATTACTTAAAGGTGAGCACACACCTACACACACCAACTAGCTGCAGGTCCTATAGATAAATGTGTGTAGGCTAGCTGTGATATCTAGTGTGGATTATTGAACAGGATGAGCTACCATATAATATGTCACAGTCAGTCTCCCAGCAATCCCCCAAGGTTTTATCTTATTGTGTGTGTGTGGATGTGTGTGTGTGTGTGTGTCTATCCTACATATCATTTATTAATAGCCGCTAGCAGCCTGTGTGTGTATGTGGGAGATAGAGTGTATCTGCGTGGACGTGGTAGCCATCAGTCACTGTCTAAGAAAGCAAGACCGGATGGTGAATCACATTTATAAGCAGTGATATATCAGCTCACTTCTACTGTAACTGTTTCCTATTTTGTTCTGTTGACTTTATTCCCAAAGTTGCCCTTTTTTTAAAAAACTGGCAGGAACAATTTGATCAACCGAAGAACCGAACAACAAAAAGGGGTGCACAGGACCGCTTTTTCCTTCTGCAACAATGATGCCCATCACACTGACACTGGACTCAAACGTGTCAAATGACCACAGCTGTCATGGGAGTCCATCTTTTTAACATAGCCCCGAGAACCACAGAGGAGCGTCATGTTTACCTCCTCTACCTCTAATTTCTTAAATATTTGCATCATTCCATTACAGGTAAAAAAAGGTCAAACATTTTTACATGCATCCCATGATATCAGTCTGAAATGACAACGTTCCATCTACATGAGATTATGGAGTGACAGCACTCTACCACCATCATCATTAAGTCTTGGAAAATTGTAACCAGTGAGCACTGAACCTGTTTTTGGAGGGCAAAGATCTCACAGGCAACGAGAAAGAAGTCATGATTACAGTGGTCGACACTTTTCAGGAGCACACAAACCAAAGTCATGTTAGTTCTCTCTGCTAGTGTAGGTTAGTGGGACACATTCACATGACTCTGCCTTAAAATGACCATTTGATCCATAATGTTGATAGCGTGTTGAGTAGTGTTCAGTGTAATTGTGTGATTGAGCACTACAGGTCAGCTGGAAAACGCTAATATTTCATGTTCTCCACTTTTTTATCGTGCTCTGTTCCTCTCCATCGGTTCATTCAATTTCGTTTGAACCGTCATTCTTCATACGAGCTACAAATTCACAGACTCGTGTGTATTGAGCAACGTTGAGTGTTTGTCATATTTGAGTGCACGTCCATTGAGACGGAGCCTCTTTTATGCTTCAAAATTCAATATCAGTAACATTGATGGTGCCATTAGTGTTATTGGATTGTTCCTTGTGCTGTTGAATATGGAGTATTGATTTCCGTTTGTGCATGTTTTCATTGTTAATTGTGTCCTGTGATGATTGATTGTTGTTTCTTTCGATGAGTTCACTGACCTCCTCCTCCTCTTCTTCTCTTCTTCCTCTTTGGACTTCTTCCTCTTGTCCTTTACCTGATTTGTACTGTACTTTCTGTCTCGCTTGTCCACTTCATTTTATCGTCTTTTTTGCTCATATTCCCTGGTTCTCTTCTCATCTTCTGCATGTTTTCCTGTCTCACATTCTCTCTGTCTCTACTTCCCTACACTGTCCCACACATCCTTTTCTCCCTTCCTCACCTCCTTTCCCCACCCATTTTCACATCATCTCCCCTTTTTCCACGTTTCCTCGTCCTCGTATTCACCTTCCTGTCACCTATCCTCCCTCCTGTCTTCTCCCCAGCCTCCCCCTCTCCCTGCTCCTTCTCTGTGCAGGGAAGCAAGACACTGCAGAGCAAATCCCTGCTGAATTCCTACTACTCAGGTACGCCCTTGTATACACACACAAACACACTTTCACACTACGCACACATAATCTTTATCTATACCTACAAATGACACACACTACACACTACAGCTCCTTAATGCTTTTGCCAATGCTCTGTTGTTTTTTGTATCTTTATTTGTAATTTTCACTTCTACAGACTACAGACAGAGACTTTAAGGTCAATATATATTCATAAGAATAACGAGCCTTTCTCACTCATGACTCATCAAATTCAGTGGCCCTAGACTCTGAACTAGGGTGCTGGAGGTCGGCCTCTAGCATTCGATGTAATATTTTGACTGCTGTTGTCTCGTGTGAAACCAAATGTCAACTCTAGCTTCTTTTTCACTTAGGTTATGTAACCTGAACCACAATCTTTTCTTAAAGTGTGAAATATTTTTTAAGATGTACTTTATTTTGGAAAGTCTAAGCAGACGTAGCATTTTAATTGTTGTTAAATTGACCGCAGAGCCACTTACAAGCAAAACTGGCACTTACACAGCATCCTAGTTTAAAGCATTAAGCCGCTGACCAAGCTGCAGTTTTGGACGAGTCGGGAGTGTTGGCATAAGAATCAACGAAATAAAGCCAATATTTTGACTGCAACCATACTGATCACTGTTATTAATTAAGCATGTGTGCTTTTCTTGTGTGTGATGTTGCATGAGCAGTGTCCAAGGAGCCAGTTCCAGCCACAACCTCTATAGGTGAGTAAAAACGGGTTCATTTCTTTCTAAACCTTTATTTTCTTGTTCATATCTCTCTCAGTTTTCATCTGACAGAGTGTAACAGCTGCGGTTAGTAACAGTCCAATGCAGCTCTTACTTGTGTGTCTCTGTGCATATGTCTGTGTGTATGTGTGTGCCTGATGTGTGCCTGCAAAGTTAACAAAAGGGCAGTTTAACACACGTTCAGGTGTGTGCAATGTTCGCAACACATATGGGAGGCGATATACTTTCTGTGTAATCACCAACACGTGCACACACAAACACATGCCTACACTACCAACAGTGGACTGTCAGTGTACACTGAACAAGTGTGGACCTGTTTCTGATTATTTTTAATAAAGTAAAAACAACAAAAACAGAATAGAAAATTAACTTTTGGGGGACTTCTGTGATCCGTTCTTTCACTTTGTTAGTGTGTGTTTACCGCAGACTTTCTTTGTTTCTTTCAACAATGGACAATTTAACTTTAATGTTTTCAAAATTCAAACATTTATCTGCTTTAAAAATATAACTTTTATAACTTAACTTTTAAAACTTTTATTTGACAACATGTTTTACCTGCATTTCAGAAGTAACTCCACTGCGTTTACTATTATGAAGGAATGCAGTATTAGAAACAAAATGTACTTTATCTAGACTTAAAGGGGACCTCCAAAACGTCCCTTGTTGGTGAATGTGTAACAGCGTTAAAGTCCACTGTTGGATAGGACCGCCAGCGCACACACACAGTTTACACATGGGCAAAATGAAATGTCAAAACCATTTTCCACTACCTTCTTTCTGTCTTTTTCTCTTCATTTTTCCTCCCTCTTTCCCCTTCTGTTGGCCAGATTGACCAGTTCTTTGCCAAGGAGATTGGCTCCAGCCCCTGCCAGAGTGTGTGTGTGTGTGTGTGTGTGTGTGTGTGTATGTGCGCGTGTGGCCAGTCTTTGCATGACTAGACTACTTCAGACAGTCACACGTGCACACACACACGCACACACAGGCATAAGTGCTGTAGTGACATTTGTCTGCTGGTCTCCCTTTACGGGAGAGTTTCTGTTTTATGTGATAATACTTATCAGCCAGCTGCCACCTCGTTGTCTTCCTGCCACACCTCTTCCCATCCATCCTCCCCCTTTTAACTCCTTTATTCTTACCTCCTGCGCTCTGCCCATTATTTTCCCTATCCGTCATCATGTCTAACATCACAGCATCCCCTCTACCTTTCCCTCTAAATCTCCTTCTTCCTTTATTTATTTTTGTTTAACACTTATTTCAATTCCTTTTTCTTTCCATCTACAAGTTTTGTTATTTTAATGCAGCTATGCCTGAATGTCCATTTCCTGCCGCTTGTTTTCTTCTTCGCTTCCTCTTTTTCCTCTTGTTTTTTTTTTCATTTCTTCTTCTTCTGTGCTTTGCATGTAATTTTCAAAGTGTCCATTTTGGGAGGACAGCCTAAAAATGAAGACTTTGAAAATTATTTGAACATTTGAAAACTACACTCTGCTTTTCTCTTTCAACCCTTCTCAATTTATTTGTTTTTTTTCTCTTTCAATTCTCAATTCTTACCTTTTTAAGTTTAATTTCCCCAATTGTCGGTCCACGTGTCCTCGCTTCAAAATCATTTGCATACTTGACTGTTCACTCCTCATTTTCTTTCATTTTATCATTTTCTGTCCTCTCCTCTCTCTCCAGATAGGAGAATTGTGCATCATCTCTCTGCTGTTAATCAGCTGAAACAGTCAGTTAAACAGCCTGCAGAGCCCATGTGTTTACTGCCCAGGAAACACAAATCCAGACAGGCAGACATTCAGAAAAAGACAGACAAATTACTGTGACAGACACCCGCTGCATCTTATCTACTCCTGAAAACCTGACTGACCAAACAAAGAGGAAAAAAAAAACAACATATATACGCATTTTCAGTGTGTCCATATTTCAATGTGTCAGTCTCGCATATTTAAGCTGGTTTACTGTAATCTACATAACTGGCTATGTCGGTTTCTGTGCCGTTTGCTGATGCACATCAAGGCATGATGAAGCAGAATGCAAAAGGACGCTCGAGTGATTTTAGCAATGGCACAAATTTGCTGTCATACATCTTCACAGAATGACGTTAGTGTTTTGTGGAACCATCTGTTCTCTCTACAATTAGAAAGACAAGAGACGTAAAACAAAACTTTCATCATTACGGTGAAGAAAAATCTGGTCCTCATAACAAATATAGAAAAATATCGAGAATAGACTATAAGCATTAATGTGGCATGATAAAACTTCAACATGCAGCAGCAAAACTGTAAGAAACAAATAATTCATTTTTCATCCATTGTTTTATACATCCATCCACTTTAAATCCATCCATCCATCTCTGCCTTTATACACTCAGCACACAATCACATTTCTTTCAATCTTTCCGTTCACTCATACGTCCCTCTTTTGTTCTCCTCTTGTTATATTTCATTCTGTTCTGTCCTTTATTCATCCATTATCCCTCTCCATCTATTGTCCCACCATCCATCCTCCTATCTCTTCAACTCATTCAACTATCTCCATGACTTTTTTCATCTTTTTTTATCCATTATACACATTTGTCCACTCCACCCACCTCATCTGCCTATCTCCATCCACTCATCCACAATCCTTCTATTTCTCATTTGTTCATTTCCTCATAATCCATACATCCACTCCTCTATCCCTCCATCGCTGTCCACATCCATCTCTTCTTTTCTAGTATAATTGATTCAGTTAACGCTCCTTCCATTCATCCATCCACCCAGTTGTTCGTATCCCGAACCTCCCTGCAGCCCTCATTTCATTTGCTCATCCCTCCCTCCCTTCATCCATCCATCCATACATTATATAGCAGCAGTGCTGTGCGCTATTGGCACATCATGCTGAGCATCGCAATTATTTTATTGATCGAAGCAGTAAATTAGTGGATGGAGGACCTGCAAATTGACCACCAAACATGTTTCCATCATCATCATCTTCATCATAATCATCATCCAAGGCTGGAAAAAGAGCGTTAGAGGAATGGAATACCAATGTACAGTAAAGTGAGGATGAGACAGGGGTGAAGGGAAACTAAATGGAAAGGGCTGGAAGAGAGTGCAAGCTAAGGGAAGAGGAAATTAAGAAGTTAAGGAGGAAATTCTATTTCATTCTATTTCTATTTTGCAACAATTTTCTTCGTTGGATGTGAGCAGATTTCATTAAACGTATCGCTTTAATTGTTTTCCTTCTAGCATTACAATACCCCAGCTAGTTGTATAATTAAAAAAAAAAGACACAACATTTAGTTGGTTTCCTCAAAAATAAAACAAAACAGCTTCTATTTTGCCTGAAGACAGGAAAACAAATGAAAGTCTCAGCTGATAAATCTTCTGACAAAGATAGATACAGGTAGAAAACCAAAAAAAAAAAAAAAGTACGACTATCTTGGAATATTGTCAAAATAATTTTCATCTGATCTCAGAAGCCTCATTTGTTGCTACATTTTACCAGCATAACACTCCCATTGAGTTCATTATTTTGTCCATTTTATGCAAGGTGGCCTCCTGGGCTGGCTGAGTATAATCACTTCATGAATGGGTAGAAAACAGTTAATTTTTTTAAAGAAGAATCCAACATTTAGACACGTCCCGATACCTTTCAGGCGTTTGAAAAAGGATAATGGTACCAGGAGCCTGAATGGTGCCAGTGAGGATCGTTTTTTTAATAGCTTGAAGAAAGAGGTGCAGAGACAGCGAGAAGGAAGTTATTAAGATGACAGTGAAAGAGACATACAGATTGAGGGATCAAAGACAGGGAGAAGGAGCTTGGGTAAATCCTGTATGCAGCGCAGAGCAGGGTTTAACTCTGCCTGCATATGTGTGTGAGAGCGAGCGTGTGATTCTTTTTGAACTAGCTGTAAAGCTTTCTTCATAGTTCAGGCATATTTTCAGCAGACAACACACTCTCTCTGACAAAATCTTGCATGCATCCATAGAAAAACCAATATTTTCACACATAGTATAGCACAAATATACAGATATATGCATGAAGAGACAAGGGCACATCAGAAAGTTGCAAATATGCACAGAACAACACACTCACTCACTCACCCAAGTCCATATGCACACACACCCAGCACAGTGTTAACATTGATGCGACGTAAATCCACTGGATCAGTGGAAAGCCACCGCGGTAGCGTACATTTCATGTGCAAACACGTTTTCCTCTAAAAATCAATTTCCCAGACACTGATGTATGTTAAAAGGTTCCGCAACACTGTTCTCTGTCAGTTCACAAAGCAAGGCGTCAGCCTTTTGTGCCCGGCGAAGGACAGCCCTTCTCTGCTGTTAGCACAGAAGTCATGTTTTCCATGGATCAGGAGCTTTTTCTGGTTAATTAGGTACACACAGTTAGACAAATACAATGACACAAACACAGACCGATGCAAAGGCGTCCTACCCGATCCTATAGGACAGCGAGAATAGAACTAAAGAACAAGAGGTGAAAACTAAAATTCCCACATGCACAATCCTTTTTCCTTTTTAAAGGACATAAAAACTACATAGATTAGGCAAATTAGACCAATAATGGATTCAAATGAGACGACTTTTGAAGGTTGCTGTGGTCAGAAAGGGTCAATAGATACATCACATAGCATCACATCACATCTGGTGTTCTCGTCCCACGGGAGATGACTAGCTGCAAAAAAGTGTAAAAGCACTGCTTCAACAATCCATGTACAAAATTAGTATTTAATAAAAGTATAAGATTAGAAGATGCAGAAACATTCCCCATCTTCCTGTGTAGATTAGAATCAAGTAGTTATTTTCAGGGATACATGGAACAGAGAGAAAAGGTGGTGAAAGAAGGTCCATATACATACATACAGAGTATAATACAAAGAGGCACAACTTTTCAATGCATATTTTACCAAAGTAAAAGATTAAATCCAGCAGACTGCAGTGAAGTAAAATTCTGCAATTGGTGGCTGTTTTGAAGATTTACTGCACTTCAGACGCTTCACAACTGTGCTGCTGCACAGTGGAAGTGGAAGATGGTCCAGCGTCACCTCCTGTGTAGAAAGCTCATAATTTCTATCCACAGCCCCGCTTGTACTGGAAGTAGTTTTTCCACAGCATTACTTAAGGGCAATTATTTTCCCCAGACTAGTTCAGCATAGCATTAGGCTGCATGTAAGGTGATTATGGCTAATGGTAGTCATTTTGTTTGGCCATAATGTGGCAGTGCTGGGTAATTGAAGGTGAGAGCAGGGTTGAGAGATAGCAATTTTTAACCTTTATGTGCTCAGGGAAGATTGAGCCTCTGTGCTCTATTCCAGCCACGTCTCGACTGCCTGCTTACACAGTCAGTCAGTCAGTCAGTCAGTCTTTGGCAATCTGTCGTATCTCCTGGGGTGTTCTGTTTCATCATATATATCTACATATATGTATATATGACCAAAGTTCGCTCTGTTGTGGTTCTCTTTGGAAAGAACAGAACTTTTCCAGAAATGTGAAAGTCCTCTCATACCTGGATGTTGTTGCACCAACCAGAATATAATAATAAATAAAAAATATAGATATTAAATGTTAAAGAAGTAAACAGTTTGTGTGTTGCTATGGTAGCTACCCAGTTCTCTTTATCCCAAACAATCTAGGGCCATGTGAGAAATCACTCCGTTAACCTTGAAGTGCGGTATACAGTATTTACTTTTGATGAATTTCCGTCTGTAGCGTTTCTATTCCAGCAAAGACGGGATTGCTTCATGATATGTTTTAGAGTCTAACCCTTTCAAGAAATATTCAACAAAACTTTGGAAATAAAGGAAGAGAATAAGCATGTTCACTGAGGAGGTAGATTGAAATTGGCACAATGTTATATTGAATTTGAGGACAGACAAAATCTACTGTAATGATGATGTACATTGCATATTAATGAACATAGCTTGAGTAACACTTTTGCTTCACAAAAACAAGGGTGAAGGGGGGGTAACATTAACACCAGAAGAAAGCAGGAGATATTGTGTACATATGTACATATAAGTCTCATAAATCAAGGCTTTATTTGATGGTGCCGAGTGGCAGACAGAATAAAAACGCGGCTTATGGGAACCAATCTCAACCACATGCTGTTTGTTCTAAAACCATCACACTGTGCAATCAAAACCTGCCTTTTAATGACAAAGTACAATTTTTTGTCTATTTCCACTTTAATATCCAACACAACGGAGAAGCTAGTGTCCAGTACTTCCATTGCACGTACCATACTTTCTCACAAAGCAGCATTATAGATAAAAAAGACTCTCGACGATTCCCCATATAAAGAACAGCAAGTGTAAAAAACTGGATGATCAAAAGAAAACAAAAAATCTCAAATCACTTTTGAGTTTCATTTGGTCGTTCACAGTAACGAAGCAGACATTTCTTTGTATGAAAATATTGCATATTATTACTTTAATCCTTCGCAGCTCTGTTAATTATCTTCACGCATGCAGTCACGTATACGAACATACTGAGCAGCAGGAGGCAAACAGTGCCTCCCTGCCCGACTGGGATATGAAGTTAATCCTCCTTTCTTAGCAGAGAGAAATAGCAGCGGTTTCTATCTGTCTGTGAGTCTGTCCAGCAGTCTCTCCCCTCTCTCTGGTTCTTACTTGCAAGATAAGACTCCATTTTTTTTAAGTTAAATGAGAAACTGTGAAGCAGATTCGTCTGTCTGCTGTGCAGCTGCTCGGTGGCTTCACAGATCACTGTGTAGGTAACTTGCTCGCAAACACACACCTACGCATACACTCGCATATCTCTAGTTCGACTCCTGTAAGTTCCAAAGGAAGCGGCTTCAGACGCACTTGTAGCCATTACACATGCACACAGATGGCCTTGCGCGCACACACACACACACACACACACACACACACACTCTGGGCTGGACTTTGTGAGTCAGTGTTTCAGTTCCTCGTGTCAGGAGATGGGAGGTGAAATGAGGTAAAGCGCTGGGACACTGTCTAGACCAGTTGACCTGCGTGACCTGCAGTCCAGATATATATTCTGCTGCCTCTCTGTCTCTTCCTCCACTTATCACCTCTGCTGCTGCTCTTTTTCTCCGGCTTGCCTTTGCCTCCGCCGTCTTTTGCGTCTTGGATTTTTGCCTTTCATTCCATCTGTCCTCTCTTTTGGCTTTGTCAAGTAAAATTCAAATTATGTAACCACTTAAAAAAAACAAAAAAACAACAGCAACAACGGGGAAAAGAACAGTTCAGTACACTACTAGTGATAATTAATTTAACGCTGTGCATCTTATTGATCTACTGGAGACCCCTTTTTCTGTTTCACAAACTCTTTCTATTCATACCTTGTTGTACTTGTTTATACTTGTTGTACCCTTCCATCCATCCCTGGTTGTAACCTCCAACTTCTCCTTTTGTCCTGATATTTGCCCCATTCCTTCTTATGTTTCATAAAGTCTGGAATAGAGAAAGAAAAAGAACACCTCATGCCTAATGCTGTTAATGGTGTGCATGGTATGCCTTTGTGCACACGTAGAACACGGTGACAATATCGTTGATACAACGTTGAAACACTGAGGACAAAGTATAAAATAAATACCCCTCCTAGTACTGCCCATTATCTTTTAACACACTGCTATAATGCCTTGTGATGCCATGACAACACCGCAAACAACTCTGTTTGTTCTTGTGAAAAACTACTGAATACTGAATACTGTCAAGTACAATTTTAGTGTTCTGCACTGTGTGCAAAATAACAAGCAAAGTGAAAGAATGAAGCTGACTTGATGGTGTAAATCAAGGCCTTCAATTACCCTTTTTTTTCACCTGCAGCCCCCGCTGGGCTCAAGGATGTTTTTATTTCCTTTTTTCATACCGCACTCCTTCGTCGACCATTTTCTGTCCACATTTCCTTCATTCTCTTGCTTCCCTCCTCCTCCTCCTCTTCCTCCTCCTCCTTCGGACAACAGCTCAGCTGCTGCACTTTGATTTTTCCATCTTTTATGCTAGCTGCTCACTGTTCCACTGCAGGCTGTAATGTGTTTTAAATATCAGAGTGATTTTTCACCCATACCGAAGAGAATTCCACCATCTCGGCTCTGCGGCAATAAAACAAAGTTGAACTTGACCTTGTGCTTCAGAGAAAGACAGAAAGAGAGAGAAAGAGAGATGAACTTACCAACCACAGCTTTTCCACCTCTTAAGATTTCAGTCTTTTGTTGGAATGTGTGGATCCAGCTCTTAACCTTTAATGCTGAAAGGTTTGCGGAGAATGTTGCACTTTAAGACATCATGTAAAATCAAGCAAGGTTGGTTAAAATAGATTCCGCTAATAGATGTACATTTGTTGGGAAGTGATGTACAGGCAAAGGTTTAACTTAATCAGATTGTAGAGGTGACAGCCGACATAAAATGAAGTTTTTAATAAGTGTAAAGTCTGCTGTATTGTTACCCTCAAAGTATGCATCAGTGGCTTTTCTTGGTGATTAACTTAACACATTACATTTTATTGTGGCTTTTATTCAAGTATGTCGATGATAACAGTTATACTTTAATATTCTGCAGTGTTTAACATAATTTCAATTTCAGTTTCAATCATTTTCTGACTATTTGGGATGTAATTACTGTGTGTGTGTGTGTGTGTGTGTGAGAGTGTGCCGGCTGATGCATACTGTAATGAATAAGAGCAGTGCCTGTACAGTAGTAGTCTTCCTCCGTAAGGACGTCCACTCGCGACTGTAATGAAGTCATTTCTTTAGTATGATTGGATTTAACAGTAATTGCCAGTTGGGAGTATCAAGGATTTTTAGTAATTTATACAGAATTCTGCAGCGGCTGCAGAAAACACTCACTTCTAATTGGCCGGCAGCTGTCCATTAAAGTCATATATGATTATATATTGAACGTAGTGCTGATTAACAGTTTAACTGTGTTATTTTTTGTGTATGAGAACATCCTGTGCTGTCTTAATGCTTATGTAGCAGAATTCATAAAATATGATGCGGGAATATTCGATAAAAAGAAACTGAATTTCAGGGTTGCTGAAAGTTGCGCCGCGTGTGAAGGCCACGGGAAAACATTCTGCCTCGAACTTTGGAGGATTTTCTAAACTCACATAATGTAGAAACACAGGTAGACAGACGGGCTGCGGTCGTGTCGCAGGAGTGAAGAGTTAACGCCGGGATACGAGTCGAAGTCATCCATAACTGAGTCTTAATAGAGTCACAGGGTGGGAGGAAGGAACTTTATATAGCATACTGCCAAGCATGAAGGACTGCATTAACATACACACTTGCTGACAGTGTAAACGGCCTTCATACAGACACACACATACACACACCAAAAAACTCCCAACACCCTCTCTCGCTCAATCAATGCCTCTCTCTTACACTGTCACACACTCGATGCCGCACACACTCAGCGCTCTCCATATGTCTCTGTGGCACACACACACACGTGCGCACACACACCCTTGTGACTGTGGGGTCAATAAATCTCCCCATTAGCATTGAGATGTCTTCATCATAGTCAGTGTTGTGGAGCTGCTGCCGTGACTCCATTTCATGCCTGGCTTAATGCATATTTGACCTTGGTGTGACTTAACACACACACACACACACACGCACACACATACACACACAGGGGAGAGACACACCCACATCTATATACAAAACCCCACATACTGAAAAGTCTGCATGCAAACGCACACACTTGTATACAAAGCAGAAACACAAACATACACACACACACACACACACACACACACACACACACATCTATGGATATATGAACTTACACATTTGCATTCAAACACACACCTGTGACCTTGGAGGCAGATGCAGGGAGCCTTGGGAATTTTTCAGTTTCGGAGACAAAGGAAGCGTGTGTGTGTGTGTGCATATATTTGTGTGTCTGTGATGGCTGTACACTGTGTGCGACCCCTGTGGTCTGTGGTTTGTGATTTTGTGTGTCTGTGTTTTGCATTTTTGCATGAATCTGTGCGTTCTCGTTCACAGATGTTTGTATAAGATTGTCGTGGCAGTGATGTCGTCAGTGGCCCAAAAACCAGCGACTAACTCAGCTAAACTAACTCAGACACAATACAAACACATTCATTATATCTACAGAGAGTAGACTGTGCAATAGCACGGCGTCTCCTGCTGGTAGTCATAGAGTAAATGTCAGTGAGTTTGAAAAATGCTTTTGGGAGGTTCAGGAAACAACAGGCCAGTTCACAGACAAGTAGTTCTCAGCTCAGCTGGAGTGTAAACCTGACTGCGCAAATAACATTAACCAAACAAGGAACAATGTAACTTAGTAAGTCTTTTAGATTCAGCAACACAGTCTACCAAACAATCATTATATCACATTATATATGTACTTTTTTCATATGATACTAGCCACTAGCAACTGAAGCATTGATGTTTTTTTTATGGTTTTGTTCAGGTAACTCTTGAATAAGCTTGTGGGAAGATTGTGATGTTTGTGAGGTTCTCGGTTGTCCAGGTCTTCTTTCTTTGTGAGGAGTTAAATCTATGCAGCTGGACTTGATTGCACCTCTCATCCACTGATGACTGACTGACTGGTGAGGAATACATTTTCAAAGATGTACGTACAACCAAGTCAAGTTGTCCACGATTTAACTCTTCTCAAAGTTGCTCTTTGTACCTTTTTTTAAAACCTTTACCCAGAGTTTAAGTAGCCGTAATCAGATATCTTTATATATCTATTATATCTTTATATATCTATAGGCAAGAGACAATGATTTTCTGGTTTATATTCCAAAAAGTATTGACCTGTCACATTTGAATGAACAGTCCCTGTGGAAAGAAAAAGAGGCCCATCAGATCAGCTATCATCTGATGACAAAGTTATCCTTTTTTCTTTTGCAGATATCTGCTCATAGAGATGAGCAGAAATGTGTCTGCAGGGGTCTTACCCTGCATGTCTTGCCCTTAATATCTCATATATCCATTTTCTGGATATTCGCTGGCTAAACAGGAAGCCCAGAAACAGTCATCCATCCTGCACTACTTTTTGTTTTGACTCCTGTGCATGATGAGGATGGATGTCCCACTTCCTGGATTCAGTTCAGGCACTAATTATGTTTCTCCTTAAAACACATTTGACAAAGTAAATTAGAAGTAAAAGATCGGGCTTCATCAGTACAAAGGAGAGTTTATAAAGATGTATGTGATGCGACGGAGTGAAGGAGTTCTCAGCTGAACTTTTCTTTTTGGAGGCAGTGTGAAGGAGGAATATAAAGTACAGCCCGGTTCTGTTTCAGCGAGCACAGAGTTTGTGTTTGTCCTGACCTCTCCTCGCTGCTGCTTTTCTCCTCACCTCTTTACTCCTGTCTTTCCTTCACCTTTCACCTCATCTGTCTGCTGTCCCATGTCTCACTGCATCCTCTGTCTGCCTCCTTCCTTACCATTATTCTGATTTCTCCGTATCTTCAGCTCTCTCTCTTCTTTTCCCTCCTCATCCTCATCTCCGTTCATCTCACTTCTTCCCATCGTGCTCTTTTATCAATTCCTCCTCTCACACAACAGGACCCGTCAGCTGTTTTTAATCACTCAGCGTAACACCAATTAGATACCCGCCTTCCTTTTTCCTTTGTGTTGACTGCACACACACCCACATAACACACACAAGTAGGTGTCGGAGAGTGACCCATGTGGCCGACTCATTCTTCATTTGTCTCGGGAAGCCAATGTTTAGATTGGCTCATGGAGAAGCCACTTTAAGCCGCTAATGAATCCACAGCCATCATTAACATGCAAATACCTCCATTAAAAAAACATAGAATCATGCAGTTTTATATTACAGCTCATTTTCCTTCTGACACACACACACACACACACACACACACACACTCACACTTGAGTTATACAGGGCTGGCTGGCTGTCACACGACAACATTACACAAATGTCTAATAATATAAACATATCTCTTCTCCTCCTCCTTTCCTTTCACGTTTGTCTTGTCTTCCCATCTTTTTATTTCTTTTTATTTCTTTTTATTCTGGATTTGCCCCAAAGAAATTTGGGTTTTATTGATCGGTTAAGGTACAAAAGGTGATTTACCAACAGCGGGAAGATACGTGTGGAACACTTTTTACAAGCTTCCCCCACAAAAAGTCTTCAGGCTTCTGACGCAGCTCTTGACATGTGACACACACACTTCATCAGTCCCTCCAGAAACCTCCATCTATCCCTCCATCTGTCCCGACTAATGGAGCCCACACACTCGTCCAATCAGCCCGCCCATTCCTTAATTCAAGGAGAAACATTCTAATTACCTGTCCCAGCGACCAATCATCTCACTTCAGAGCGTGTCCGCACAGTGTATGCGTGTGTGTGTACGGGACTGTCATAGAGGGGATGTCTGTTGTCATGGTAACATATTTTCCCTATCTCTGTTTTTTTTTTCTTTTTTTTTCTCTCCGTTAACAGATAGTAGCCAGCCATCGCTCGCCCAGCCCTCTCTGACCCTGCAGAGTTTTCCCTACGGAGGCTGCGAGTCTGTGGAGCTCTCCTACCAGAGCGGTATGTGCACACAACTTTCACGGTAACGTTAGTAAATCAGTTTGTCACTGCAGTCGGTAAGTTAGCTGTCAGTTTGATTGTTACAGTGGGTCTTTAGATTGGCCAGTCAGTCAATAAGTCTGCAGGTAGTTGGTTATAGATAGTAAGTTGTCAATTGCCAACTAGTTGGGTAGTCAGGCCGAGCTTTGTTTGTCACATTGCGGGTTAGTTAGTCAGTTGTTTTCATATGTAATTACTTACTTAGTCAGCCACTCTGTGAGACAGTCAGTTGGTTAGTTAACTGGTATGCTAGTTAGTCAGGTAGGTAGAGAGATAATCAGACAGTCAGTAGGTCAGTCTGTCTGTCAGTTACTGACTGTTTACATTGTCATTTAGTTCTCCAATTAGCCATTCATATCAATCAGTGAGTCAGTTAGTTAAAGCTATGCTAATTAGGCCTGACACAGACGACAGCATGGAACTGAAGTATTTTTCTCATTTTGTTTTAAAAATGTGACTTCTCGTGCATCACCGCTGTAAACAGGAGCTATCAGACGTGCTGAGCAACTGTGTTTATGATTTATGCATCACTGTTAGGACATTAATTAAAGAGAAAGTAGCCTGGAGGGACATATCAGTTTCCCCACAGTGACGGAGCAAGTATTTTACGCTGCAGAGGTCAAAGAGCTCGATCTCACTATGTTTCTAACTGAAGGATTTAGTGCCAGTAAACACACACTTTAACATGCCAAGTTGTCTGTACAGTATTACTAGTAATAGTAGTAGTTATTGTTATTATATTATCAGGATCTCAGAACAAGTCAGACTTACTCACTTACATATTTTTATCACCTGCTCGGTGCCTGCAGGTCAGTTCCAGGCGGGCCAGTTCCAGCCGGCTATTCGAGTTGCCGACCTCCTCCAGCACATCACCCAGATGAAATGTGGACAGGGCTATGGTTTCAAGGAGGAATATGAGGTGAATACACACACACACACACACACACACACACACACACACGGACGCAAGGAGGCTTATAATGAGAACAGCAGTAAAAGAGGCATCAATCACTTTAGATCAACATTACAAGCAGCTATTAATAAAAAAAAGGTCAAAGGTCTGCTGCTACAACACTCAGATAATACAGTAGGTATTGTAAAATGTTTGTGTGACCCAAGAATGTCTAAATGTAGCTCATGAGTCAAAGTGAGATGGATTTTCTTTTATAATAAGCACATGGGTGTTACAAAGCCCCGAGCTTGACTGACACTGCGTCTACAATATGGATTTTTTCTTACCACGGTTATGTGGTTCACCACCAATGACTGAGTGACCGCCCCCCACACATTCACCTTTCAACTTCAGCTCAGTGCGATTGCATCCTTTGTATCAGAGGCTTTGTAATCCAGCCGTGCGCTGCAGTGTCTTTATGGAGACTTTGTACATTAATAAATAAATAATGATAAATTCAGGACTGGATCCGAGTGTCACAAGACGTCAATCCTGGGGATCTGACATTCTGACATGCTTCATCTGCACTCCATGACCCTGAACAGAAGTCAGCAAAGAGCTGCAAAGTTTGAAAAACTCCAAAACAGTTCTGACTGAAAAAAGTATTTTAATTGCACCATAATAAACTGAATGTTTCCCAGAGGAACAGGTTATCATTTTCAGTTTAAGATTCAGTGAATCATTCATTCATATTCCATGACCACCTGTCCTTATCAGGGTCATGGTGGGGGGCTACCATGAAGCGAGGCGGGGTACACCCTGGACAGCTTGCCAGTTCATCGCCTGCATGTCTTTGGACTGTGGGAGGAAGCCGCAGTGCCCGCAGAGAAGCCATCCAGTTAATTATTTGAAAATAAAATGAATAAATGATGCACCGGCACTACAGCTTTGTAATTAGATTCCTTTATTTTGTGAACATCCATCGCCTCCCTATTCTGTTGTCACGTCTGAAGTTGTACAGCGTGTGTGTGTGTGTGTGTTTGTTGTGCGTCTCTGCGTGTATTTGTGTGTGATTGGATTTGGTGTCACGAGAAAGGATGACTCTTATCAATTATTAACTCTTTACTTCATCAATATTGATGATCAGAAAAACAAACATGCAGACAGTGAAACAAACTTTCTGCTCCTCGCAGCTCTTCTTCTTACTCTCTTTGTTCTTTCTTGGTTTCTTTTCTTTCGCTAATATCACCAGTTTTGTACTTTTTTTCTCCATCAGTGCATCTTTTGCAAGTTTGTTTCTTCTCGTTCAGCATTTCCTTTGTCCTCTCCCCTTTTTCCCTTCCCCAACTTCCATTTGCTCTTACCTTCGCTCTGCATAAATCTTTCTTCCTATTTGTGCATCTCTTCCTCTCCCCTTTTGTTTTTCTCTTCCGCTCATCACACCCCGTGTGTCTGCCCCATCTTCTTCTTGACTGGTGTCTCTCCCACCCTCTTTTCTCTTTATATTTCCCCTTCTGCTTTTTTCTTTTTACTTTGTCTTCCTCTTTCTGCCTGGGCCGACTGTTTGTTTTAGAGCACAGTTCATCACAGACAGACGTTTTTACAATCATTCTTTGTCATGGGCGCTCTACCATGGGATCATTTTGCTTCCAAATCCTCATTCACTCTGCTTTCATCCCATTTATCCCCGTACCAAACCTTTTTTTTCTCCCTCCCTGTCTTCACTTCATTCTTCCTTCATTTGCTTTGTCTGCCGCTGAAAATGAATCTTTGGAAAGACGCGAGAAAGAGTCTGCCTGCCTCTCTCTGTCTGCTTCTCCCTCCCGCTCTCACAAGAATGAATATTTTCTATTACCGACTCTGCATGCGTGTTGAAAATTGTCCCTCCGTGATGCCGTATGTTATATTTTCATTTGCTTGCTGTCATTTTGGTTTATACCCACTGATACGTTTCAGGGGAGAGCAAATGTGATTTATTCTCTAGAGTGTGTGTGTGTGTGTGTGTGTGTGTGTGTGTGTAAGAGAGGGAGAGAGACTGAGAATGGAGCTTTATTAGTAGTGCTGGTAGCTGCCACCTGTCACCAACATCTAATGGATTCAGACCTGCACTGGACACTATACATAACACATACAAACAGTACATATAACGCCGAGCTCTATCTCTATTTATAAGTGTGTCTGTGTACATGTACATAAACGGATGCTTGTTTTCTTCAGTCAGGTTAACGTACGAGGCTTCCGTGATGAATTGTTTGTCCAGTTATGTCCACAAGCATTGGATATGTGTGTGTGTGTGTGAGTGAGAGTCTGTCTGTGTGTGTGTGTGTGTGTGTGGACCACTCCATCCCATATGGTGTCTTCTTGTCTGTGTGTGATGTGACCTCCAGTGTTGAAGCCCATTAACCCCACTAACACTGACAGCAGCCACACTGTCAAAACGCCGCTCCCCGCTGGGACTCCACCTTTTGTATTAAAAAGGAATATTCTGCATCGTTTGAAGAGAGGCCAGCGTTCTGTCCTATCCCGAACATTCACTGTAATGTGACCTGTAAGGCGTTCACATGATAAACCTGGAGAAAACAATCCTCATTTCATTTTTTTACATGAAAATTAAAGTTATTTCACATAAACTGGTATCAAAAAGTTGCCTAACTGCTGAGGTATTTTAATTGTTAAGTGTGCCTTTGTTAATGGTCACGCTGGTTAATTGCAAATCAGTGTTGTCCCTGTGGTGTCCTGCTGGACACAGACTTCAGTTACAGGTGTCCAAGATTTTGTATGCTCATCTTGATCTGCTCTCACTCTCAAGTCATCAAGCAGCTTGGTCAGTCTCAATCCAGGACATGCTCATGTAGCATGTTATTTGAAGTCAGGTGACGAAAGAGAGTCTGAACATGAAACTGGACTTTGAGGAGGCTGCTGATTCCAGAACCAACCAAACCAAAAGTCAGTGTTGGCTTCTTTCTAATTAACGTAATGTACGTTTCATAACATTCATTTTATCACATTATTTACTTATTTTAACCCAGAACCAAACAATCTTTTTCTAAACCAAACTCCAAATGTGAAATGTTTCTCAGCAAGCTTTATTTTGAAAGTTTTACAGTAGAGTGGCAGCTACAGTACAACATCCTAGTTTGAAGCACAGGGCCGCTGACCGCTCAACGTTTTTTACAACATGGAAGTAAGAACATGTTGGCTCAGCCATATTTTTGTAAGGACATCACATTATGTTGTTTTATTGTAAGGGCAGTCTCAGAGATTTATTATTAACATTGACTTCGAATAAATATTTTTATCATCTTAGAAAGGAAAATCAAACTAACATATGTTCAACTGTTCCTCGTTCTCTAATGCTTGACTCACTGTGGAGAACAAACATGCTGTAATTCCAACATGTTGCAGTCCAGTTGTGAGTTTTTAAATAGATTCATTATCATAATTTTAACCATCACTGTAGGAAGGAAAAGTGAAGTACCCACTCACTGGTACAGTCAGTGTGTGTGTGTGTGTGTGTGTGTGTGTGTGTCCTCTCTCCACCCACCACGCTGTGTGTTTTTTATATATTCAATATTAATAATCCCAAAATGCGCCTGAATTCAGATGAGAGGAGCTTGATTATCGTCTTGGGTTTTATTAATTTATTTCTTTTCAGGTTGAAAAAGGGCAGCCAGCCCACACCTTATGAGAATGTACACACACACACAAGCACACGTACACACAGATGCATGTATGCATAAGCCTCCTACAGACGCCTCCTACCTAAAAAAAAAAAAAAAAAAAATACACACACACACACACACACACACACACACACACACTCAGGGCCCATATGCCACTTTAAAAGAATCCATTTTCTGCTTGACTGAGCGATAAGTTTAGGTGTCTGTTTCTGTCACAGTGCATTTGTATAGTGTAGTGTAGTGTGTGTGTGTGTGTGTGTGTGTGTGTGTGTGTGTGTGTGTGTGTGTGTGTGTGTGTATGTAGGTCATATCACTGTCTGAAAGTGAAAGCTGTTGTCTGGTCTTCTTAAGCCATTAATGGACTCAAAAAGGACTGTTCATCCATCCCTATAGGGAGAATAACTGTGTGTGTGTGAGAGAGTGGGTGTGTGTGGGTGTGTGTGGGTGTGTGTGTGAGTGTGTGTGTGTGTGTGTGTGTGTGTGTGTGTGTGGGTGTTTGTGTTTGTGTGTATGAGACCTCGTCCAGTGTGTTATAATGGTTGTTCTAAAATAGTTCAGTGTCCATATGGCGACCTTTGAGAGTTGGGGTTTGGTTGCTTAGCACAAGCTTCACACACACACACACACACGCGCACACACACACACATAACAGGGCGTGCACATATAGCATCTACATGCCAAACTGTACTACGTTCTTATCTACAGCCAAACGTGTGTATTGGGGAATTCGTACTGTATATGTGTGTTTTTTTTCATCGCACATGAAGTCCATGCATGCACGCACATAAACACACACACACACACGCACATTTTGTCCTTGCTATGTTTGTAAGGCTTGCCACACAGGCCAGCATCACAGCAGGGAGACAGGACAATCTGTCTTCTCTCCTCCAACAAAGGACTGACAGAATATTCTCTTTCAGACCAAACCAACCGACCAGTGAACCCAAACTTTTCTTTCTGTAGTGTCTGCCTGAACTTTTTTCAGTTTCAAACGTGCAGGAATATGTTTTGTTTCATCCATTGTCAAGTTGCTCTTTGCTGCTGGTCGCTTTTCAATTCAGCGTAGGAAATTAAAATGCAATATCGTCTGCCAATACAGTTGAAAGAAGGTCATGTTTTCTTTGTAAGTATCCCAGAGTTGATGGAAGTGAGTTACATGGCCAGGACAAACTGACCTGACTCAGACTGGGAGTTCTGCCATGTGAATATTTCTGCCCATGACTTCTGTACTGTCTGCACGCACTATCTGGAAGGTGTAACATTTTGGATATTCAAACTGGCCTGAGAGCAGCACTTCTTTTATGCATTTTTTAAAGCAGATTATCAGGAAAACTAACAATGAATGAGGTACGGGGAGCGTTCTGCTGTCTCCGTACAGGAGAAGTGGACTTAAGTGACCTCTAGCAGCTTTTAGTATTGCTTTGACAATGGACTAACATTAATATACTCTGAAAAACTTCAAACTTCAGTTTAATACTTTGCAGTTGTTCACTTTTCAGTGAACAATAGCTCATAATTTAATCATAATTTGAATGTTTGAAATGCTTTCTACCACTTGTAAAAGGCAGAAGGAAGAAAAGGTTCATTAATATGTCAGTAAGGAATCAAAAGAGTTAACTTCATCATCACTGCGGCACCTTTGAGCACGACACCAAACTTCTAACTGTCCCCCAGGATGTGGGGTTGTATTTCTGACCTATGTGTGTAAAAAATGAATGAAAAAATAATTTCTACATTGGAGATTTAAAAAAAAAGGTCTTTTATTTAGTTGTTTTAGTTCTGGAAGTTGAATCACATGTGACCTGCTTTGCTTTTGTCTGAAAACTCTGAGCTCTGTTATGTTTCTGTCATACGATGCCTCAGTGCCCCGGGTGGTAAAGAGTATGGTCTGTCGCAAACTATCAGCTGATTGTCTTTTCATTAATATTCATGGTAATGTTTTAACTTCTGGCTGTCCATGTGTCAGTGTACAAGCTCAGGGCATCAGGCCATATGTGCATGCATATTTCTGTGCATTCATACTTCATTATGAACCAATTTCTGTGTGTGTGTGTGTGCATGTACACGTGTATGTTCAGGCCCTGGCAGAGGGACAGACGGCGCCCTGGGAAACGGCCAAGAAGGACGAGAACCGCAACAAGAACCGCTACGGCAACATCATCGCTTGTGAGTACTGCAATGACATAGATGGACTGCTCCTGCGGTAGCTTTTGCTGAATGCGATTGTGGTATCGATTTCATTTAGCTCAGTAACAAGTTTAGTTTAGCTTGGCGACTCTTGATGTGGTTTTAGTTCAGTCTGGGTTGGTTCAGTCATTTATTTTAGTACCTGTTGGTCTGGTCTGTTTTTGCTTTGGACTGATTAAGTTGGTGCAACTAGATTTTTTAGATCGAGTTTTTCTCAGGCTGAAAACTCAAGTGTCAGGCTAGCAGGTTAGCATCAAATACTTGATTTACTTTATTTGTATATTTCCTGATTTAAATTAAAAGTTACACATATTAAACTACTTAATTTATGCCACACATATGTATGTATGTATGTACACATATCCCTTAATGTGAGGTGTGAGAGAGAGTTTGTCCATACAAACTGACTGTACTTATTATCGAGTTACTACTGGTCTAATACGACATGCTGAGGTCAGAGAAGAGACCTCCCTTCCACTGGAGGACACAGGTCCAAACCTCTGTGCTGGCAACCATCTGCCCTGCTGAACTGTCCTTCAATGAGTCACTGACCGACTCCCTCCAGCTCTGGGTGTGTCCTACTGTTGATGTGACCACCTGCTGAGAGCCAGATGCCAGCAGAGCAGTCTCTGGTAGATGAATCGGTAGGGACCAATATGCTCGCAGAACTTTTTTTAGGAGACAGCTCGACACTAGACCAGTTCAATCAAAGCAACAAAAAAACCCCCAAAAAACAATGTTAATTTAATAGAAAATAGGATAAGACACATGCATATTTAATGAGATCCCTTCTTTTTTTGGAACGTAATATCAAAGACCATTCAAACTAATTCCCTAAACTTCTCTAAAGTCTGACACAGGAAATACTACGGCAAAAAAAATATCTTTCAGTTAGCAGAGGGATTTGATTTCAATCCTGCTTGATGATCAAAGCCTGCAGTCTCTATTTTATGCAGAGACTTTTGTGAAAATGAAGCTTCAGTGTGGAGAAAAGACAGGTTTCTGTAATGATGTGCGGAGTGAGGAGCAGCACGAGTGTGTGCGCGCGTTCTGTTTGGCCATTAAAATGTGAATTAGCATGTGAATGTGACACAGTGTCAAGCATTTGCTGTGATTTCACGTGCACTCGCGACGTCCGGCTGATTTGTATGTTCTGCGTGCTTGTTATCTTGTTCAAGGCAACCTCGGGCCTCTATTAGACAGGACAATAGCAGCGGATTGTTTGTTTGAAGTGTTATTGAATGGCTTAGGGATGTGTATGAGTGTATGCATTTCCGTATTCGTGTCTACGGCATTAGACCCACATGCATGTATGAGTACGATCCAGAGGACTGCGCCTGTGTGTTCGCACGCACGGATCCATGCGCGTCTCATTACAAGGGTTTAGATGTCATGGCAAAGACACTGCACTAACCTGAAGGCTTTAAAATGAAACATTGCGCTGAAATGAAATAGCCTGTCAAGGGCTTGATAGCCAACAGGAATTATGATAAATTTGCTATTAGTACAAATCCTTTAATTACAAGGACCTGGTAATGGAAACTGTCCATCTTGCTTCCTGTGATTGTACAAAGGCTCATTTTCTTGAGAAAATGTTTTAAAAGGCCCCCGGGGAAACGACTTTGTGCGCTGTCTTTATTAGAACAAGGAAATGTGGTGAGACAGGCAGACCGAGCGGCTGCAGCTAAAACTTTAAATATGGGTAAAAAGGTCGTCTGTGATTTTTTTTCTACAGTCAGGTTGAACTTTAATTCCCCCTTTGAAGCAAATGGATTTACCTTCTGTTTCTGGGCCCGAAACAATTTCTGCTGCCACATAATACGATGAATTCTCTTTTACACACGAGCTGCAGAGTTCTGCACATGAGAAGATCTTCTCCATCTTCACTGCTTCGTGTTTATTTATACAACACTTTTCTCAACATTCACAAAGGTGACCATGCTGTAACTTAAATGTATGAAAGAGCTG
Organism: Protonibea diacanthus; assembly: GCA_028641955.1. Taxonomy (NCBI): domain Eukaryota; kingdom Metazoa; phylum Chordata; class Actinopteri; family Sciaenidae; genus Protonibea; species Protonibea diacanthus. The sequence goes on along the minus strand of CM053978.1, from coordinate 3,157,813 downwards.
AAGTTATATTGATCCACTAAAATGTGACAATATGACAATGTATATTCACTTTATATACAGTATATAACCTGTACAGTCTGATGCGATCCAATGAAACAGCTCCGGCATAAATTCTACTTTTACAAAGCTCATATTTCCCTTTTTGGGGCAAAGAGAGGTAATAATTCTACTTTATATTTATTGGTGAGATTGTTGTTGTGGATTCCACATGGTTTAACGAGGCAGCACACTGTGTAGGTGCAATAATTTAATTTTCAGAGATAATCAGAAATGATAATGTTCATTTATATAAAATTTTCTCCGGGCACCACCCTTAAAGAAGAGAAAATGATGGCAATTAATTGATCTCAGTCTCATAAAATACATTAACCTATTAATTTGGAGTCCTGATTAATATTTTAATTAACACTTACTGCAATTACCATATCAAGAAGCTAGTAGGTTGAAGGACTTGATGTTCAGCATAAAAGAGGCTGGCAGTGATCACTTTAAACAGACCTATGTGTTTGTGCATGAGCATTTATTAAAGAAAAATGACACACAATGTGACATGTAGCTACATGTGCTAACCAAAGGATAAAACTAGGCTGTAAAGAGAGAAAGAGAGTGGTGATCATTGACCTATCATGACCTATTTTCCTCTTCAAGCTGACACATTAACCATTTTCAGTGACGGTTAAGGAGCAATTTCATGTTTCCTGAACACCCAGCTCAGTTCTCCAGTTTGAAAAGGAACAGAAACACCATAAGTGGCAGCAGGAAGGGTCGTGTTTAAGTCCCGCAGAAGAAGAAGAGGTTCAAATCAGATCTGTGTTTACTGATTAAAGTCTGATCTAGTCGCCTGAAAAGTCGTTTTTGGTCTTTATCCACCGACAGCACCTCTAACACCAGCAAATGCTGAGTGAGCCGAGGCAGATCACGACAAGGGGGAGTTAAATTTGAGGCCCGGCTTTGCGAGACTTAAACAAACACCCGAGTTCTGACCCGAAAAAATCCCCTCAGAGACAGCTGTAATCATCTTTCCATCTTTGTGAGGACTTTCTGTGACTTCTCTGTCACGTTCATCTGTCTCTTTCTAGCACACACACCGCCAACACACACTTTCACTACCTCTCTCTCTCTCTCTGTCTCTAGTGCAGTCTGAGAAAGGGTTGATTTGAGTTGAAGTGTTAACACACTCTTCCTCCGGCCATCTGCCAAACACAAACGGTGGATGCCATGTTTGAAATCCCTTCAGCACACTGAATAAATGTTAATCTACCAACCAGCCTGTCCTCCCATCTCCTCACAGCCTCCCCTTCTCTCCTCCTCCTCCTCCTCCTACACCTCCCCACTTCCACTCCCAACTTGTTTGCACTTTTACTCTTCTCCCTTTCTTTTTTTTCACTCCCCAACCGCTTTTCATCTCTGTTACCCTCCAGTTCTCTACAATCTTATTTTTCTTTCTCCTTTTTCTCAACAGTCTGCTCCCCTATATCCTTACCTCACCTCTCATCCCTTGATCTCTCCTGTCCCCCACCTCCCTCTCCTCTTCTCTCATTGTGTCATCTTTTCATCTCAACTGCCCCTCTTCTTGAATTTTTAACCTCTATTCTTCTTCACTTTAAGTCTCCCTCCTGCGCATGCCACTCTTTTCCTCTTAGATTTTTCTCACCTTTCCTTCCCCTCTTTCCTCTCCTTTCCTCTCTCTCCATCCATTCATCCTATCTGATTACCTCTGACAGTATATGGATTGAGGCAAAGCGCGATAGTGTTTCCTCATTAAAGGCATCTGTCTGCTTCTGTTTCTTCAAGCCTCTCCGCCTTTCACTTCTCTTCACTTCTTCTTCTCACTCACTTTTTTTTTCTTCTTCTCAGAACAACCTTCCCATATGGTCATTTATAATTCAACAGAAGCATGCCTTCAAAATAAACACAATTTATTGGCACGCATTTACATATGTGCAAAGAGGGCGGATGCATGCTTGTCCATAACTCACTGTGTGTGTGTGGCTGTGTGTGTGTGTGTGTGTGTGTGTGTGTGTGTGTGTGTGTGTGTTATCAAGGAGAACTGAGGTGAGAAAGAAGTGATGTGTTTTTATGTGTGTTCTTGTTCTATGCTGGTCTTCATGTGCACTCCTACACAACATATCTGTATGTTTATTCATGCATGTTATTGTGTCAGTTAATCCTTGTGCATGTGCAAACTGAAGTATGTATTTACCTGAATAGTTTTCTGCAGCAGTGTAATGTACAAGCCAAACCCTTTGTCACAGCTCCAGTGTTTCCGCTTGTGTTCATTCTCTATGTCAGGCTCTAAACGAACTCGAAGTGACACTGTGTGCCAAGGCGACTAAATGAGTAGATACAACAAAAGAAGAAAAAATGATTTGTTTCTCTATTTGTGGAAGCTAGCTGTTTTTTTTTCTTCCTGCCTCTAACCTTCATCCCGAAGCAAATGACTCCTCTAACTGTCTGCAAACTGTTGCTGCTGACGGCATTCACTAAAGTTAAAATCTACGCAGAACATTCAAGTGGACTAATCATTTGCCCGAGGCAGCGATAGACAAAGTGTTAAAGACTGAACCTGTTAGGAGAGGAAGCCTAGTAAGGCAGTTTATTGAAACTAAAATCTGCATGATTTTGATGTAGATGTGTTTATGGGTTGCCAGCATGAGCGAGTTAACCACGATGGCCAACAAAGACAAAATAGTTGTTTGGTAAACCGACGTTGCGTAGGTGTCAGCGCTGTAAAAAAAAAAGTCTTCATATTTTACCTGACTGGTGAGATAAGCCAACATCTTGCCGTGGGTTGATTGTTGTGGGCACGACAGAAGAGTTTGACTTTAATCTGAAATGTTCCAATTTAAAACGATGCCAAACTAGAGCGGCAAAAACAGTCACGTATTTCATCTGTTGATTTCTGATGGAAAAGGTCTGTAGATGTGTTTTATTCTCGCATCGCTGATGCTCCTACTTTTATTACGATCGAGAAGAAGTCTGCACAGAGTTTCAGAATAACACGGAGTCTGAAGTCGCTGCGGTGTTTACTTAATATATCATTCAGAAACCGCCTGTCTAGCCTGCACATTTGTAATCATCATTGATTTGATCATTGATTTCTTCATACTGCTTCTTTTTTTTCCATCACCTGGAATCCTGCACAATAAACCTCAGAAAAATCAAAGGGATTTTTACTGAACAGAACATATTTCTCTCAGACATTGTTTTAATGTCTTAAAGTCATTTAACTCTGCCCCCTCTGCCAAAAACAACGTGCCTTCCCTAATATACAGATAGACTAACTTCTCTATTTAAACATTTTTCTTTTGCATGCTTGAGCAAAAACTGCTGCACCTTTCCTCTCCCCACGAGGAGCTGGTTGAAAACTCAAAACCTGGCTGCTCATATAGAACATTATTAGTTTGTTTGGGTTTGGGCTGTTTGAGAATCAGGTGTCTGTCTGTCTTCATTAGTTACTGAACTTTATTTTCTTACTTCTCTCTCTTCCCCCTGTTGCCTCCACGCTCTTCCTCTGCCTCTCATTATACTTTACTTACTACAGTTATCTATAGAGTAAACACAAGCAGCGGAAAACACACAGGTTAGCTCTTGGCTACACAAATTGACACGAGGAGACGTCTCAGCGAGTTTGAAAATTCTTGTTTATCCTCAAGATGTACGACTTTTCTTTCCTAACCTGCACAGATGAGAAGAAAAGGAGAAGTTTGCAGAGCGAAGTAGGAAAAACTACCTGATTTTCTGGTAATGAAAATTCAAGATTAATCAATAAAGAGTCAGAGAATTCATGTAAACACACACACAGGCGGACAGTCTAGCAAACAGCTAATGTACAGCTAATTCCCATAAATGCACTGGTTGTTTGCATAGATTCAACTCTAACCTTAAAGAAATGCTGTAATAGTCGAGCAATCAAGGTGAAAATCGACTTCATTTGAGGTCTCCATGCCACTGTCTGCTCTTGCTCTCCTCCTGTATTTTTCTTTTATCTTCTCTCCCTCTTTTTTTATTTGTCATCTCTCTCCTGTCACCCCTTTCTGTCTTTCCTCCCCTCTCCTCATCTCTCATCTCTCTGTCTCAGACTTCCTTTCTGAACTTGATCTATTCACCGGACCCATTTTTTATTGCACCTGTCACTCTGTCCTACCTCTCTCCCTTCTTTTCCTTTTCTTTTCATCTTTTCCTTCACTTCTTTGAGCTGCCCGTTACGTTACTGCTTCTTTCCTCCTCTTCTCTTCTCTGTCTTGAATTTCTTCCTTCCTTTGTCTTTGTCTCTCTAATGCACATGCACAAACTCACCCCAAAGCCCTCTTTCCATTCCCTAATGTGTACCAGTGTTCAGGTGAATGAGAATCATTACACCGGCTGTCAGTCTTTGCCAGGCGGTGTCACTACGTACACACGCCCTTCACCCAGTGTTACACCTCCAAGCATCTCTGCTGTAATCAGTATCCCCTCCTGCGTCATGTTGCTTCTCATTACAGTGGAGTGTGTGTGTGTGTGTGTGTGTGTGTGATAGAGAGAGAGAGAGAGACAGAGAGAGAGGGTGACAAACAAAGAAACAAAGAAGAAAGCAAGTTTAACCCTGTGTGTTTTTGTGCATGTGTATGACTGATGAGTGCCTGTGTGTGTGTGTGTGTGTGTGTGTGCTCCCCTTCCTTTCTTATCCTCTCTGGCGCTGATTCTCAACACGTCTGCCGAGCTGCTCTGAAGTCAGAACGCCAACAACTCCTCTGAAGTGTTTGACCAGAGAACCACAACAAATATCAGCATCCCCCAAGCTGTCACACACACACACACACACACAGTTATACAAATAAACACTTGGTAATGGGAACACACACACATACACATCCAGTTAATAAGAAAGTCATATACCTGCAGTCTACATGCGTGCACACACACACACACACACACACACACTCAGTATACACACACACACACTCAGGCTTGTACAGATCACAGCAGGCGAGTTTGCACTTGATTGCTGGAAGCAGTGCAGCAGTGCTGCTACATAATTCCACCTGCAGACCTACAGTAAGACGAATCTGTCGACTTTTCTTTTGCTAACTTCATTCTCTCTTTTCTCACGACAAACATTTTGCAAATGCACTTTCTCATTATGAAATAAATCTGTATCGCTGAATAATTAAAAGGTGAAGAGCGTACTGAAACAGATGGTACTTCATTGTGGGCAAGAGACCTAAACACTGTCAGTAAATTTAGTGCAGTCCTGCATAGCTGTTATTTTATTTATTTTTATCCAGTACGGATCTTCTGAAAGCGGTGACACCATATGTTCTCGCCATTTGGTCAGGACGCATTCGCTTCAAACTATGACGCTGTACGTCCAACTCTGGCATCATGTCAAGTTAGCAAGTATAAATATGCACCGTCCAGGCGCTCAGCATGAAGCTTGCATGCTCAACATCGTGTCTAAAATGGCTTCATAAGTAGATCGCCAGTTATCTGATGTAAACATGTTACGTAGGTGAACTTCCATTAACAGTTGGCGGTACACCATTAGTCCTGTGTTTGTTTGACCCATCCATCCACTCCAACCACCTCCATCTATCTACTTTCTTACTTTTTACTCAACAGCACCTTACTTCCATGACACATCGAACCATTACGCTCCAGGTGCAGCCAGAGGCTAGATGCTAGAGGGGTACCTGCAGTGTTAAATTTTAAAGCAGAGGTCTACCGACCAAGCGAGCGAGAACTGACTGGGTGACCATTATTTTAGGTAGCAATACAAAGAAGGATTATGAGCAAATTGTTCTCAAAGTATCAGACAGTATTCATTTTACAGTATGGCCTTTTTAAAAGTGTAATATTATATACGTACACATGGAAGGTTGGAACGTGCCTGCAGGGATTTTCTGGAACTGGTTAAGCACACGGGGAATTGTCGTTATGCCGTAGGTAAAGGTCTTTCTCCAACTAATGCCACAAACCTCACTTGCACTATTCTGATGTGGTCGCTGACTAGGCATCCATTTTTCATCTCTTCTGTTGATTCCGCCTGCTTTGAATAGAAATTCTAGTTGCTGTAGTGTAAACAAACAAACAAAAGAAAGAAAGAAAAGACAAACAGGAAGAAAATCATTCTCAAGGAAAGACTGATTGCACTTTCCAGCCTCCCCACCTCCACATGATGAAACGGTGTCTGTTGCAGCACCCAGCAGGAGAGCAGCACGCAGATAATCGTGATAATGAGGCTGATTTTTAACGCCAGCCTCAGCATTATTGATACTGGTGATGGTGATTGCTTTTAATCATTGTTCCTCAGAAGCGGCTGGGGGGTAACAAAGGCAGTAGTAACACGCAGAACTTTGCTGCTGATTTTTAACTATTATTAATCATCACCCCCCAAAAAAATGGATCAGGTGGTGGATGGAGACGGTGAAATAATGATTTCAACGATGATTGTACTTTTTAATTAGAAAGTGGAGGATTATGAGTGATTATAGTTTATCGTCTTAAAACTTCAGGGGGTTGACAATTGGATATTGGTTGATAGCTGGTAATGATGAGCTAACAGTGTGTGATAATAGATTGTTGATGAATTAATCAGAATTAATTAGATATTCTGCTCTCTAGACATTTCTAAGATTTTAACTTATTTTCCAGCCTTTAATCCAGTTGAAGCAGACTTCTGCGAGAGCACCATAAACTCCGGTGGTAACCAGGCTGCTGTCGTGACACTTTCACTTCAGATTACTGTTGTTACTGGGAGTATGACAGGCAGGAACAAGCTCGGCTCGGCTCGACTAATTCACTCCTCATATAGCTAATGAGTCGCTGTGTGCTATCATACCACCACTTATATGCAGATGACTTTTCCTTCTCTGTCTGGCTTGTGAATGGCCTGCTGCAGGCGAGCACTTAACTGCCACCAGACTGTAGAGAAGATGTTTCTCACACAATCAGAAATGGGACACTAATGAGAAGGGAGTCTGTTGGTCAGCGGGAATGAAGATGATTTGCTGTAAGAAGGGCTAAGGAGATATATTTCTTAGGACCACAAGCTTCAGAAGTTTTTGCAGGTGAACATTTAGAGGTCTGAAAACATTTCTGCTTTTGTAGCTTCGAACAGTCGAAGGAGTGGCTAAAGAGCAAAGGGAGTAATACATCAAGTAAACCATGAAACCGCGTTTCTATCAATGCATTTTGATCCTCATTTTGAGGTATCACAGTTGATCCTCTTAATGAGAGATGAGACTCACATGACTGATCAGCTATTTGCGCTCCAACAGTTTCATCTCTCCCACAGCTCTATAAAACATCAGTGATTACATAAAGATATATGGGACATGTCCATCTGGTTTTCTGAATAATTTTTCACTGTTTGAGGGTCGACTGGTAGTTTTATTTACGTCATTGCGCCCTCTACTTCTGGTTGCAGAATGGGGGTCACCTACTGCTTATCTGACCCAACTCGTAATATTTGCATAACTAGTGGATGGAAACGAGCCTTCGTTCACATTTTTGTTTTCCAGATGACTCGAAATCAGATTAAATTCTGTAACACCTTTGGAGAAAACACGACTACTGTGATCTTGTCAAACTCTGGATGCAGGAGAGGGTGTGCTGCTTGTGACTGAAGTGGGCGGAAGGTCTAATAACACAGGAATCTGTATGTTGTACAGATTGTAAAGTCTTCTGAGACAAAAAAAGCACATCTGGATAGTCGACATGACATTATGCAAACTAAGACCATATTTGCTGGAGTCTAATGGCAGTGGCTGTCATGTCTTCTTGAGTGTGCACGTCCTGAATCGAATTGAATTCAAAAACTGCAGTTCCTCAAACAGCCACTTGAGGCTGGCTACAGAACGGTCAACCTCCATAAGGCCCCATATCAGAAACAAGCAGTGATGGTATAGTATTCTCCTGAACAAATAGATTGCAGACACATCTTTATTTTTCATTTTTCTCATTTGTATGGCCTGAGAGAAACCCACGAGTTATGATACACTGATTAAGTTTTGCTGTGTGACCTAAAACTGTAGAGGAGCTGCTGCTCTTTCTCCCCTTCTCCCTCCCGTTCATCTCGTTCTCTCTCTCTCTCTCTCTCTGTCCACCTCCCTCTTTTACTCCCAGCAGCCTTCAAACAGCTGGAAACGGCATCTTGAGATGTGTGTTTGTGTGTACGAGTGTGTGTGTCATAGACAACATCCTGAGTTGTTTGACACATCAGCTGCAGGGAGCTCTGGTCTTAATAGGCTATTACACACTATAATACCCTCCAACACACACAGACACACACACGCACTTGGCATGCCGATATGCAAACTGACACGTAGGCACCACACACACATTCATACATAGTTGCTGGCACTGGAACACACACACACACACACATCACTTGAACATCGAAACACTATTTGAATACTTTCAACACAAATCTTAAAGATGTTCCAGAACATAGGAGCATACGGGGAACTGAAGAAAGACACACTTTAACACACTTTTACGCCACTCTGTGTCTCTCTCACACACACACACACTTACGCTCAATCACACATGCTATTAAATTCCCTAATGCCTTGAGCCGGGCTGACAGCGGAGTGTATGCCGTGAGTGAGTTGAGCTCCATAGGGAGTTAACTGATTAAGTATATCTGTGACAGACACAATCCCTGCTTAGTGGCTACTGAAAAAAGGAGGCGAGAAGAGCAGGAGGAGGAGAAGAGAGGAGATGAGAGGGGAGGCGAGGATAGAAGAGTAAAACATCTTGTTCAGCAGTTTCAACTTGCTATTGTGAGCGTTTTCCCTTTGCTCCTCTGTAAAATAGCAGCTCCATCTGTTTATCTGGACATTTAAGAGAGTTGTGCCTGTGCACAGCATTGCCCTTCTATTGTATTTCTATTTCCTTTATTAGAACAAACAGCTACATGAAAAAAATATCCAATGTACATGTGTAGAAGTCACTGCAACCTGGACGGCCCTTCCTGCCGACTCTTCGGCAAACCTTCCCCTGGTTAACAGCCTTTTGAATTTTAAGCAACGCACATTGTTAGAGCTGTGACAGCCGGTAGTAGATAGTGTCTTTGGCAGCTTAGATGAAAAATCTTAAAATTTACGTGGAAATGTCGGCGCATCCCATACAGTCCTCCCTGCCGACTCTTCGGCAAACTTCCCCTCTGGAAAACAGCCTTCGTCTCCAGTAGTGAGAGCTGGTTAAGTGATTTTGAAAACCTCACAATGTCGTCATCACTTTCCATTATGCACTGTGGGTCACAGTCACCTTCACAAGGTCAAACTATATACAGTACAAAGCTTAAGACTTTATCGTCAGTGTTTTGATACACTGAGAATGATTTCAAAATGGCAGGCACTCCCTGGTGTTATGGGATCTAGAGGGTTAAATCCTTGAGCGACAAACAATGGAAGCAGCCACATTGTGTTTCTTATCCCAGATCTGCAAATGCTAATAACTCTTCAACCTCATAATGAAAAAAAAAGCAAGAAGGGAAATCACTTATAGAGGCAGCGTGTTGGACAGTATTTTAGTAGCAGAAATTTCCCATCATGCATCTTGTCTGTATTAGTGCCACTGCATGATAGTATATTATCTACCCTAGACTCTCTCTGGCGTTGTAAAATAAAACAAAATGGGCATATTGAAGCGTTAAATTCTTCTGTCTTCAACAGCAAGCTCTGTTCCACTTCCTTGCTCTTTTCAGGCAGCTGGAAAGACAATGGAATATAAAAAGAGGCAGTAAGTAGAGGCTTTAACTACGTCATAGCTCAAATGACCATAATATATCTGCAGTAGGAAGTTTTTTGTTCAATATCAATGACCCAGCAATTACTTTGTCCAGCTGCCAAGTTCTTTTTCCATGAACCACAAAGGCTTTGTCATACTGCTCTTTAGTGTAACGATACGTTTGAATTTCACATGACCTTTAAAATACGTTTCATAACAACATTATATTATGCAAAAATCAGGTTACACATTCCTGAATAAAATGTCCTCTTGTAGGAATAAAAATTCAATGCCTAATTCCAGGATAGTTGGGGAGAGAAAAAGTTGAGAACTGAGGCAAAGGAGAAACAAAACCTCCAATACATAGTTCAGAAAAGGTCGTAGATCATTTAAATTTCCAAATATGATCCAAGTTGGGCCATTCAGGGGAGAAGAATTTCATTAGCACTGTTTTCAGAGGAGGATTTCAGCATTATATAACCTAAAGTACTCCTGAAATGACTTTTTGCCTCATCAAGCGGGAACAATCTGAGGTAGACACTGGCCTTATAAAGCAGTAAAAAAAAAGGCAGTATATTCATGGATCTAGAGCATAATAGCTCCATAGATTATCGCCTGCTCCAATTAAGATGTTTCAGTATATGATGTGGGTCTTATTTTTTGCTCAAACCTCACCACGACCTTTGATCTTCAAGAGCCACTAATACAGCCGCTCCTGTTTGCTGTCGGTATGACAGCGGTCATTAGGTGCTGGTGGCCCTTTCTCATTTTATTTGTGTGCAGCAGCGGCTGTGCACAGCGTCTCTTAGTACACACAATCTGATCTGATGTCTCTAAATTACAGCTTTCTGCAGCATTCGGCTGCCCCTGCGAATCTCTGCAAGATAAAAAACACAGAAGTCTATTTTGTTTGGCCTTTTCTGGAACCCTCAAGTTAACAACTTCTCCCCAACAAAACTTTTACTGTGGCTGCCGGGGTAATGACAAGACTTGGGAGAGAGGAAGATGAGACACAAAGAGAGAGAGAAAATGGGACCAAACCAAAACTTAGAGAGAGAGAGGCGAAGGCAGAGGAGTGGAGGGTTGTGGGGGGAGTTGCAAGGTTATGAGGGGAGGGAGACTCAGCAGAGGAATGGAGCTCATTAATGAGTAATGGGTTCGTGACCCTACGCCCTTGGACACCACAGCTTCTGATGACTTTGTTGTTACTCCAGTACTGCAGACGCCAACATGAGCCGTGTGCACACATCTCCTCTATATTTCTATATTTATATCCAGATATAGGAGACAAGCTTTAACATACATGATTCCAGTATATTGATCTAGATCTGGCTTCTGGGAATTGAGGAGTTATTAAGATTCAAAAACAGGATATGTTTATAACAGTGTTGCGAGTGTGTGTGTATTTAAGGTCGTGGTTGGTCGAGTTTGACATCAAAATCTTTCTTAAACTTCTCGCATTCTTTGTTCACGCACATATGCACACATATATAACGTTAATTAAAAAGAAATCTTCAATTCTGCTTTCCTCAGTCAGTCACTTTCTCTCTCTCTCTCTCTCTCTCTCTCATACACACACACACGCACACACACACGCACACACACACACACACTGTCAGCCTCTTCAAACTTGTGGCCTGTGTCCAGATCTGCAGTGTTTGCAAGCCAGTACCTCCTGCCATCTTAGCCCAATTAGAAGCTCCCCTCCCTGGGCAGAGAGAAGTGAAAAGGGCCCCTCCCTCCCTCCCTCCCTGCAGCCTCATATCTGTGGCTCTCGTGTTATGACAGCCTGACACTAGCCCCGTGTAATTACCGCCGTCTGAAGGAGCGAGACAGTATGGGGCAAGAGAGAGAGAGGCGGAGAGCAGGAGGGAAGAAAAAAAAAGGTAAATGAAGTAAGACGAGGGAGGGAAAGAACCGAGGAGAAGGAGGAGAGGCGGGCAGGTATGGCAGACAGAATCGGTTGAGAAAAGGAGGAAGAAAATCAATGGAAGAAGAGGAGAAAGAGGTGATGAAGAAGAAAAGAGAGAAAGATGGAGAGACAGAGAAAGAGCAGAAGGCTGGCAGACTACCCCCTGTTGTGTTTGTTTTTACATGCAGGGAATGTGTGTGTGTGAGTGTGTGTGTGTGTGTGTAAAAGAGAGTGAGATGGTCTGAGCGTGTGAGAGTTGTGAGTAAGAGTGTGGGTGAGCTGATAGCTGATGACAGTATCTTGTACCAGCAGAGTGGAGTCATGCTGCCATCATTGTTGCCGCTCAGCCAGAGCTTGAAAATTACTCTGATAGAAGCCGCACAAATAATTCTCCTCAAGGTGATCCCAGAAACGATAATCACGGAGGGGATTTGTTACAAGACTCTGTATTATATGCAGCTATTCCATATTAACGATTTCTATCATGATATTACTCAGTGCCAGTGGAGCAAGTTATGTTCGCATAAAGCAGAAAAAAAAAAAAAAAGTGAGGCTCTGATGGAGATAGAGTTAGTGGATGAGCCAATAAGTGATTTACTGCAACACCATTCTTGCAGGTTTTTGCCTCATGCTTATAGCGAGATTTGCTACTCGTCTGGGGTAATTCCTGGGAAAGGAATCGAAGGGTTGCCCCAGAGGGAATCAGACTACACCGGATGTCTTTCAAAAAATCTTCATTATGTCACATTAGGTGGTCACGGTGCCTGAAGATTGTGATTTAGCTCAAGAGGCTAGGAAGTTTTTGGGGTGGATGGGGGTTTTACTGTGTGGAGCACATATTTTGTATGAAAAGTGCTACACAAATAAAGTTTGACTGATTGGTTGATAAGACTTCATCACACAGAACATCACAGACATCTTCACAGAGGACAAAACAATGATATAAAAAAAAGAGAAAGTTTGATTTGCTAGTCTTTTGTTGGGTCTTAGATGCAAAATATGGCGGTCAAAAATGAAAAAAACAAACAAACAGGAAAGCTGGCAAACATATTCTGCAAATGTTCGGCCATTAACCAAGTTCTCACGTGTTGATTGAAGACGTAACACAAAATGAGATTCTCTGCAATTTTCTGCCATTTTTGGTTATTTTTACTCAGCAGGAAGCCTCATTTCATGCCAGCCGTGAGCAGAAAATTCACACATCTATTCTAAGACATTCAGCAAAAACAAAAAAATATATATATCAACGCCTACTTGACAAAATGGTTGCCCCCCCAGCCCCCACTATACTAAACACAGAGGAAATGGGTTACAATTGACAGTATGAGTCATTGACCGCACAATAGATTTGCTCACATAAAAGCTTCATTTTAGTTGCTGATATTTGAGCTTTGATTCAAAATGGATAAAAATAAAAAATAAAAATCCCACCTATACAAAATTCTTAGCGTTGTATTGTGAAATGTGAAGCCGTGGGCCTGGCCGTTGTGTTGTTGCACATAAGCACATTTCTCAAAAGACATTTAGCTTTTGAAACCAACTTGTGAGGTGAAGTTCTTCAAAAGAAGACGACTCGGGGTCTTTAAAAAAAAAAAAAAAAATGTTTCGAAGTCTTCCCTGCAGCTAACAGATTAGCTTGCAGGCTAACCACAGCAAGCTCGCTGTGTGCTTGCCTTAAGCACTCCACCCCGCTGTAGCTTTGCATCAATCAGTAAAGTCATAAGCATTAGCATTTCAATGACTTCAAAGAAACACAGTGATGATACCTTTTCCCCCCTCTGCTGCCCCCCCGTCCCATTTTTCTTTTTCTTCCAGCCCCTGTTCTCTGTCTCCCACATCCCACCTTGCCCAAACTTACCAATTTGTCCTCCGCCTCTTCTTTTTACGTATCCACTTTTCTCATCTTCTTGTTTTCTTCATAATAGCTACCACTTACCTCCTGTTAACACCATTGTCTCGCTTTATCCCCCCCGAAAAAAGAAACTAAACAGTCAGAGGAATGATTCATATTTGTCGCAGCACTATCACTGTAATGCGGTCATATGTCTCCAAGAGCTGAAATAAGAGAGGTGAACAGGAGCACATCAACATAAGAAAGAAAAAAAAGGTGACAGTGAGGGAGAAAAATAGAGATAATCAGACTAAATCATGTCCGCTTCATCTGCAATTACCGTTGCCATGTTACAACTGAACAAAATCACTGCCTGCCATTAGCCACAATTCCCCCATATGTGTCCTAATACAGTGGATGGCTATTAGCGCACAGAACAAAATAATTGACATCCAAGTAGGGAAAAAGGAGCTGATTTGGTTTTGGTTACTTGCAGCTCACACCACTGACAGATGGTAGTGCTGATGTGAATGGCTTCTAGAGATCATCTGATATTTAAAGCAGGTGCTTGTTGCATATTGTGTGTGTTGTGGTCAAATTAGGCTATGTTTTTAGTGTGCTCATTGTTCGAGTATTTCTGCTCCTCTTCAGTCACCTGACAAAAACCATGAGCTCAATACAGTAGCTGAAAAAATCCATTGTTGAACTCTGTTAACAAACTTCTGTTGCTGCATGTAGGTGCAACCAAATGACTGCTAATAGATTCTCTGCAGAAACCAATTGAGAGCCCCATTTTTTTAAATAGAACAAAGATAAAAAATCAAATCAAATTTCCATAAAAATGATACTTTAGATCATTCATTCAAAACATGAGTTGTAAACTAGAAGCAGCCAAAAGAATCAGTGTGTGATATCCGGTGAGAAAACACTTTTTATGGACCTCTATTTACAGAATATGGCAGGCACTGAATATAATGTGCAGAACTATTTTCATTAGTGTGCAGTCACCACCTCAGCCACGTTACTAGTAGCCCAAAATGGACACATTCAACACTTTTCCTGTATACAGTCTTCCAGTTTTGTGGCCCTTGTAGTTTCTCCTTCACTAGGAAAGGAGGTTGCAGTCAGAGGTAGGTGGAACACGTTGTTCCCACCTCCAGTCATTTAAGACAATGACGCAGAAGGTTTCAAGCATTTAAGAGTAACCAGAATGAAAATGGAGACATTAATCAAAGATTCTCCATTTTCCATCATCACACTGTTGCGAATTATTGAATCTGGATTATTTGGCAGTGTTTGCTGATAGAGGCAGCTCATAATGGAAAAGACGTTTGTCCCATCACCCCGACTTTTCTAAATCAAACTTGTTATGCTCGTCTGTGTCGTGGAGTCCTGTAATGTTTATTACTTTTATGTTTTCATTTCTGTCATTTCCATTCAGCTCATCTGAACGGAAGGCCAAATGAACTGAAGTGAAAACAATATTTAAAATGAAGTAGCTGAATAAAACCACACAGAACCAAACCATGCATGTTTGTTCTCGCTGAAAGATTTCTTCTTTTTTCTTTTTACATGGAGTCAGCCAGACGTTGTGATTATAGGACTGGTGAATTGTTGCACAGCTTTGCCGTTCCAGTCTGTTTGTGCGACAGCGTTTCAGTGATTATGGTTATGGTTTGGATTGATTCTACTTGGTTATTAGGGGAAAGTTCTCTTTACGGCTTTAACAGAAACTATAGCTGGTAGACGACCGGATGTGAACCTCGGTTGAGTTTCAAAACGACATGCTGTGTATGCTCAGCTCTGCAGGATGGTTGGTTGGTAAATGGTTCATTTAACAAACGACCAGTAGTGAATATATTCCTGAATGTGGCTCCTGGTTCACACAGACTCGTACATAACTTTGGGCCTGGTTAGTTAGTTAGCCCCCCCTCATCAGTTAGCTGCTCCGATCTGTGGGTAAATGTAACTTTAGGCCTGTTGTATTTTTTCTGCTATCTGATCCCACAGACGATCACACCAGAGTCCGACTGCAGCTGCTGGATGGAGACCCCCACTCTGACTACATCAACGCCAACTACATCGACGTGAGTCTTTACACACAAAGGCACACACACTCGAATACTTTTTCTCCAATCATCAAGACTCCTTCCCTAACTCTAACCATATATCGGTCTTACACATGCCTAATTTCAGTCTCATCAGTTTCAAGTATTGCTGTCTGGGGCAAAACTCATAAAGCCACGCCATGTGCTCATACTGCTGTCTGTCAAAGTGCCTTTGAGCAAGGCATTGAAGCTCAACATGCTTCTTCCCTGACTGCCGTTTTAAAGGTCTTAAAGGAATATGATAGACTACTTGGATCATAAACACACACACACACACACACAGATTGCTGTAAAACTGCAGATGCAGACATCACACTGCACCTGAACAAAAATAGAAAGGCAGCATTAGCAAATGCATGAGTGCGCACAGACACATCACACAACACACACATTGAGGGTATTAACCAAGACTGCCATAACTAATGGAGCCATCGGAGTCTCATTTATTAAAAAAAAAAAAAAAAAAAAACAATTACCAGGAGGCTGGTATGATGATGAATTGATGATTACTCTCCTTTTCTACCACAATGCCTCGCCCCTTCTTCAATTTAATCTGTCCTTCACCTTACCACTGTTTTCATTTTTGTCACCCATCTCTTACACATCCGTCCATCCATCCATCCATCCATCCACCCTTCTCTCTCTGCCCTCCGGGCTCTGTTTTTTGATGTAATCTCTCTCTCACAGCTGATTGCTGTAATAATAGTCTTAATGAATTTGGTTCATAATGTTTATTTCCAATCAAAGAGTCTCCACAGAGTTTTTTTTTTTTTTTTTTTTTCATAACGTGAGGAGAAATTGGGAGAATTGGAAAACTGAAATTGAAACAATGCAACCCCTCATTGAAGATAACGCTACAGCATGGTCTTAATGACAATATGAGAGTGCCAAATGTTTTTACCTTAACAAGGTTAGCTGTCTCTGTCTCTGTTGGGGGGTAAGAAAGGAGTGAGCAGGGACATGGGCAGGGTGGTAATCACTGGTCTGAGAGTCGTCGCTTTTCATCTCTCCCATGGAGGGAAAATTCAGATCCCCTCTATTATTTAATTTGATGTTTATTCGGGCAATGACCTTGAGTTATGATTCTGAGGAGAGATGGAGGGACCGGAGAGGCACAAGGGACACATTAAAAGAGAGAAAAGGATGGGAGGAGTGGAGTTGAGGAAGAAGGATGTAAACTGACTGATGAGAGGAATGGAGAGAATGAGAAAAAAAACACGATTGAAGGGGAGGACTCAGAAAAGGAGACAGGAAGTCGTGGACAGAAAGACACGGAAATTGGTTGAAAGGTTGAGTAAGAAGAAAAGGAGTTAGAGAGGAGAAGAAAAGCTGAAAGGGGGAAGAGTTTGTTATCAGGAAATGAGACAAGTAACAAACTAAAAATCAAGAAAATGAGGACAATGTGGAGTAAAAAATGACTCCATATGTGGGAAGAAAAGGATGGAGATGACACCGGCACGGAGGTTTTATTATGCTTCACTTTTTTCTGTCTCACAGGGGTACCACAGACCCAGACATTACATCGCCACACAAGGTAATTAAACTGACGTGATGAGTGTGTGAGGACTGTATGTGTAATTCTACATTTGTGCAGATACCAAACGTCTATGCGTGTGTGTGCGTGTAGCAGCCACCTGGTAAATGTCGTCCTTTCAGGACTGGGAGGCTATTACCACAACCTCCTAAATCTAAACCGCCATATAAAATCCCCCTGACAAATTTAAGACCCCATTACCTCAAACCCCGAACCACTATCCGGGATTGATAGTGTGTGAGTGCGTGTGTGTGTGTGTGCACATGTGTGTTTGCGTGTTCATGTGTGTGCTTGTGTAAGTCAGCACTGATGTATTTTTTTGTGACGTTGGATTGTGTGTTTTTACACTGCTCTGTTTGTGTGTATCAGTATTTGTATATCTCTAATTTGTTTGTGTGTGTGTGTGTGTGTGTGTGTGTGTGTGTGTGTGTGTGTGTGTGTGTGTGTCAGGCCCCATGCAGGAGACAGTGAGGGATTTCTGGAGGATGGTCTGGCAGGAAAACTCAGCCTCTATCGTCATGGTTACCAATCTGGTGGAGGTGGGCAGGGTGAGTTCATCATCCAAAAGATTACAAAATGTGTGTTTGATGAAGAGGCGCAGCACCTGTAGAGGTACAAGGTCACAGAATTCATTCATTTAATGAATCAAGTTTTACTGTGTTCTCTGGACTCTTAATTAGGTACAATCAGAATCAATCAATAAAACCAGAATGGAATTAGGCCAGATGTTTGCCTACTGAGTCAAGCGACAAACCTAGTTCATAAAATTATACCGGCATAAACTTTTACCGAGGTCAGTGTTTTCAGATCATTCTTATTTAGCCAGAATCAGCAGCTGCATACCTGCGTTCAAAGCTATCAGGCTTCACCGGCAAACAGAGAATTTTCAGCTCACTATAACCTTGGTTTGTCTTTCCACTGTTGCAACAATCGCCAACTGTGGTTTGGTTGAAACAGACCTTTATTTCGCTGAGTTCGATACGAGTAAGAGGAAGGTCGAGCATCAGAGAGGCACTAGGGACCTGCTAGATCTGCATAATTGCAATGCTCTTCCATGTTTTCTGATATCTTTATATCTGGATATTAAAATTGTTAGCACAGACTCATAGTTATGTTTAAGTAAAGTTCTTGGTTTAAGTTAGGGAAGCTACACCAACTCTGGTTTGGTTGAAATAGACCGTTGATTCACCGAGTCGATAAGAGCGGGTGGAAGGTCGGGCATCAGAGGAGCGTTAGGGAAAAACTGTGAGCAGAGCTAAAATATTTTCATATTTAACTCGAAGAAGTCAGGTTAGGTAGGTAATCTTTTTCATGCAAGATACTGTAAATCTCTGTATATGAGAAGTTGACGCAAACTTCTCTGGAAGCATGAGTCACTTTTAAAATCTCTAGCCTCTTAGTGATAAGATAAGATGCTGCATTGGCCCTCTATGTACTTACAAAAAGCTGATTGGAAAAGTGGTTGTCATGGTCAAGAAATCGAGACTTTCCAGGAGAAATCTGTCTGAGGATTCTCTAATCCCTCATCCCGATTATGGAAAAGAAGTTTGCCGTTTACACTAAATCAGCTTGCTGGAGGAAGCCGACTGTCACCCAGTTACGTAAAGACATGTAAAGAAGAAATCATGGAAAACCAGAACTGACTGGGACGCAAACTTGAGTCACTTTTAACAATAATGAAACTGTGAACCACATATTTACACCAATTAACCGTCATAGATAGCAGAACCCTAATCAAGAAATTGCAACAAAAGCCTAGTGTTGCTTTTCATGACTCCAAACATCTGTATCCAGATGTGTAGTCCACTTACAAGTGGCATTATCACATCTGCTCCTGAATTGCCTCACAATGTCATCCAGTAATTTTAAATCAATATCTCTCAAATGTCAGATAAATACTGTCTTCTGAGTATCCATTTGTTATGCAGAGCAAGCAATAAGAATCTTCATATTATTCATCTATTATATTATTAATGGCGATCATCTTGACCTCGGCTTCATCCCATTCTGTTAATGCTCATTAGGCCATAATGACCGGCATGTAATACATATTTAACTTTATGGAATGAATGTAAATTGTCTTTTCCAGGTGAAGTGTGTGCGTTACTGGCCAGATGAGACGGAGGTTTATGGAGACATCAAGGTGACCCTGATAGAAACTGAACCACTGGCTGAATACGTCATACGGACATTTACCGTCCAAAAGGTAAACAATGAATCATCGTCAACAACAAAACTAACAAAGAAATTAGATTTTGAATGCTTCACTGTAATAAAGGGGTTCTTAGCCCTGCGTGACATGCAGATTCAGGCAAGAAACACAAACAGTTCTCAGAATGTCAGCTCTACACACAGTTTGAATTGGGATTATACAGATTTTCTTTCCCTGATATCACAAAACGATGCAGTTGTTGTCATAGTATTTACACAGGCTTTTAAGCATGATGTCATCTCAATATATTGTGATTCGGGTTGACGGAATATTTCCCACAAGACCTCAGATTGTATTTGAACCCTCCCCATACTCTCTCAAGCTGCTCCCCTCATTGTTTATTGCTTCCATTTTTTTTTTCTGTAAATGCAAAACCTGGATTACCATTCTAGCCAATGAGTGATTGGGGATTTGAGGCAAGAGAGCAGCGTTACTTGTTTGTTTCTCGCTGTTTAAGGAGGCTTGAAATTGTAATTGGGGCCCTTGTAATCAGGCAGGAGGGATTTGATAGGAGGAGAAAAAAAAAAAAAGACAAGTGGGACAATGTACCGTCATTGTTGTGATGCTGTTCTCTGAGACTCTGCAAAGTAAACGGGGGGAAAAAAAAACAGCGGAAACACACTTCACAACGAGCGAAAAAAGGCTCTGATCCAAATCCTTGATTTTCAAGACGACTGTGTTTACATCTTCTTCTGAGTCTGGTCTCTGTTGCTTTTCTTTCATCCATTTTTCTGTTATTTACCCCGTAACTTACTACTTATTTTTTCCCCCTTCTGTTGACTTATTTACAGGACTGTTAACGAAATAAAATATTGGCAGAGTCTAGAAAATACTACTGCATTCAGATATATTAATAATTCCTAATTTTTTAAATCATGTAAAATACACATTTATTATCAGACGCCTCTCATAACTGAAGTCTTGCTCTCTTCTGCTGTCATGCGTTTTTCCTCGCTCTTCCTGTACTTCTGTCTGTCTCCCTCTCTCTCTCCCCCCCGCCCATCCTGATTCCCTCACCCCTTCACTCGTGCGAAAGCAGCTTATGAAGACGAGTCTTCAAGTCCTCGCTGTCAGCTCATTTAGCAAATCATTAATCCGCACCACCTCTGCATGTGTGCGAGCGTGCAGAAAGTACTCCAGATACTCAAAGGAAAGCTGATTTTAAAATGCCTGTCATTTTGCAGGACGCATTAATACATACAAACACACACACACACACACACACACACACACACAAACACTCATTAACGCAAAATTCTCCAGCTTTAAACCACAGTCGGCTCTGTGAGCGTGAGTGATTGTGAAGAACAGAGAAGGCGAGACAGAGGAGGTATACGCAGGTTCAGCACCGCAGTTAAATAGCTATAATTGCAGTGAATAATGAAAACAGGATCGTAATGAAAAAGGTTTATTAATGGCACGTCCAAGGAGATTAACAGAGCACCGCAGAACAGAGAGGACAGTGAGACTCAAAGAAAGAGGAAAATCTGAGTAAATGTGTGTTTGTGTGAAAGTTAGAGGCAAAGATTCAGGATGAAAAGAGACGAGATGAACAAAAACAGATCACAGAAGACATCCAGACATGTCAGAATCAGTCAAACGGAGAAAAGTGTTCTTTGTGTGAAATATACAGAATCTGTAATTGGATGGCAGTATTAGTTTCTTAACTGTGCAACATTAAGCACATAGAACTCCCTGCAAAGACCACAATCGAGATGAATATAAATTTTGGATAATCTTGAGGCAAAAGTCAACATATTCTCACTCTTTCCCAACTCCTCAAATACAACAGCCCGGTTAATCACTGTTGTAGGTGCCCCTTTAGTGTTGCACATGCAGGGCTCTGCTGTTAAATTAACAAGTAACGTATAATGTGTGGTGAAGTTAGCAATAATGAATATGTGACGCCTGGTTAGACTTTCAAAATAAGGCTTACTGAGAAGCAGTGTGCAACAGCCACAGTTTGGTCAGGTTAAGGCATGAAAACACTTTGCTTGAGTTTGAGTTAAAATAAGTTATGCACTGCACAATTCAAGTCAAAAAGAAGTCAACATAGACTTGGGAGAAAGTCCTGTCTTTATTCGCCAACCTCCACTGCATGCATTCTCACTGTTTAAGGGCAAAGGCATATCCAGAAATGACTGCAGAGGGCTACCAGCTTCCATATTTGACAATTTGGGTGTGAGAATGGGCTGAAAAATCATATCTGCTGACATAAGATCCAAGGTCAGAGAAAAAAAAAAAGACTCAAATCCTATTCTGATCTTTTCAAGATATGTGTCTTTGTTGTTTGGACCTTTGTTAATCTGAAAGTAGAAGTTCCAAGAACAACAAATCAGACAAACAACTGGCTCCAAACACAGCTTTGTGGTCTTATAGTTGGAGAAGAATTTGTACTGAACACAGTTTCTCAGGATAGAACACAACAAGAAACTCTAACAGAGCTTAGTTCACCCAATGGACCACATCCAAAAACAGTAGAGGAGTAATCAGCTCTATGGCACTCAGATCTGAAGAAACCAAACAATTTTGTGCCACAGTGGACGCCAAACCGCACAGGAAATGACTCAGCAGTGTACACAAATCTACAGGCCAACAAACACAGCTTTGAGCACCAGCACGTACACGTATTAGAGGGATAGGACAGATGGTATGAGAGATGTGCAAAACATTCATGTCAAACTGGAGAAACCCTCCCTGAAGTGTGTTCAAACACCATTTGGCTACAATCGCAAAAACTCCCAACCACGTCCGTGACTGCACTCAGAACAAGATGTGATGGAGAACTTCCTGTTTTTAACTCTGGGTGGACCTGCTGCACTGGTGGGCGTGGTTGCCTCATGGGGATAACCTGTATTATTTTCCACAAATCTTTGAAACATCTTCAATCAAAACCTCCGTTCAGTAATTTGGATTTGATTTATTTTTTTGTCTAGACATTGTACCACTTAGATGATTGATCTGAACCTTCACAGAGAAATGGTTGCACATCACTTTACAGCCAGCGGACATCCAGACAGGTGTTAGCCGTCTGGTCGGGTAGCAGGCGTTCAGACCAAAATTATGACTGTGTTACTTCTGCGTTGATGTCTGCATGTGCCAGTGAGAAGATGATTTACAAATGGAGAGTCCAGTTTGAGTAATACAACATGGTGCTCTCACCATCTATGCTCCCTCGTTGAAAACACTCCCTCACTGTCCTCCCACTGGTATGTGCAAATATGAAAGAGGTTTCAGACAAAGGTCATCAATCCCAGATAATCATTGTGTTTTCTTTGGCTTTGTATCTCCACCACAGCAATCAATGCTGTTACATTCACTTCTATATCTGGATGGCCATCCAAAGCTCTTGTTCAGTCATGTCTATTCTGACTTTTGTTTTATTTAGCCACAGTTTTTCTCTTCATTTTTAATCTTTTAGTATCTTTTTTTTGTCTTCCCACCAAATCTCTCCAGAGTCTAGAAAGTTGTTAACTTCTAAATAAACCTTCAAGATCATTTTATCCATTCTGTATCATCTGTATGGTTTGAAATCATAGAATCATGCCTAAGATATTAGATGGGGGACATGACAACATACTGAAACGGGGATTTTGGTTCGTTGCATCCACAACACAGTAAACTCTTACCAGTGTCATGGTGATTCAGTCTCATCCAGTCTTAGAACGCCTATGTTTACATGAAAGTAACCTCTATGAAGAGGTCGCCAAAGAGGTTTAAGCCTGTATTTATGATAAATAAAGAATATAGATATCAGTAGCTTTATTACTAAACTTACTGCTTTGTCTTTAAATGATCAAAAGCTGCAAATGCATTTTACGAATGAAGCGTCACTGCAGAACGATAAAATATAATAGTCTTAATAAGAAGTATAAAACTGAAGGTTGCAAAGCATGGCAGAGTTCGTTCTCTCCCGTCATAGTTAAGAGAGTCTTTGAAGCATTTCTACATCCTCATCACCTCTTTGCAACATGTCGAGCACCACATGTTGTTGTTTGTTGTTGGTGTTTTTTTTTAACAACCAGTCATGGCTTTGAGGCCGGGCTGTGTTGGTCCACTGTCTATCGATTTAGAGAAGTAATTTCAACATCACAAGAGAGCAAATCAATGGGAAGTCGAGTTATCAAATCACCTCGTGATTTTCTGGGTTTTATTTTTCTCCTCTCTGCCTCCACACCTTTCTCACTCTCTCCATACGTCTGTGTTTCTCTCTCTCTCTCCATCTTATCTCTCCCTTTCCTATTTCTTCTTTATCAAACCTCTCTCTTCATCCTTCCCCACACCACCACTTTCCTGCTCTCTCTCTCTCAGTTTATCTCTCGTTCATTTAGCCACTCTCTTCACTGACCTCTGCTCCTTCCCATTCACAGTTTGTTTCTTGACCTCTCCCCCTGCTGTCTTTCTCCTCCCGATGGTATCCCTGCTTCTCGGGTTATCGTAAGGCACTCTGCCAGAGCAAACAATTCACTACAACCTTGTCTTATCTGTCTAACGGAGCCAGAATGGGGAGCTGCAACAACAACAGTTTCTCTCTCAGTTCTATTCTTAGAGAGTAAACTGAACTGTGGAGGACATGGCTCTCCATTTAAGCCCTGTTTAGTTTAGAATAGTATAATGGAATCGATTGGTTTGAATTATTAAAGCAGGAGCATGCATTGTTGTGGAGAAGAATTGAACCCCTGGAAGCTGAAAAAAAGGTGCATACATTTCTTATACTGTGTTTCTGTGCTATCAAAAAAAAAATGTCTACATCCTGTGAGGAGAGATGCAGATCAGAATTCAG
Organism: Protonibea diacanthus; assembly: GCA_028641955.1. Lineage (NCBI taxonomy): Eukaryota > Metazoa > Chordata > Actinopteri > Sciaenidae > Protonibea > Protonibea diacanthus. Next base: position 3,133,719 of record CM053978.1, on the reverse strand, counting down.
AGCAGGGAACTAGAAGCAAGACCTCCCAGCCCTAAGGCTGCTGAGGTGCTGTTATCTGACATCAGCAAGGTGGTGTACACTGTCAGAGATATCCAGAGTTACTGTTGACAGGTCTAAAATTGTCAGAATACACTGAGGTTGTTAGGCTGTCCTGGATACTTAGTTTCAAGGCGTGTGATGGCCTTGATTCAAATCCAGGCTGACACCTTTATAGACCTGCAAACCTGCACGTCCTCTGTGTGATTTCACATGGAAGAAAGCTGAATTTATGCAGCTCCTCTATCATTAATGGGATATTCAATAATTTAGTTAAAGAGGAAAACTTGAAAATTGAACACAGCATCTACCCAAGTCCAACCCATCTCCATGCCTTCCTTTGGATCAGGTATGAATCAGTTCAGAATTCCTGACCTCCAACCGCACCGTGCAGCTTCTGCACTCAACCAAAGTTCTTCTGTGTCTTCATTTGAAAAGCTGGCACAACAATTTTGAGTCTCATTATGTGTGTGTCCCAGGGAATCACTCGATTATGAGACTTAATTGTCGATTTATTAAGCATCAGAATGTCGTCTTTAATTTCTTAATAATATCCCCATTGTTAGACAAGAAATTATTCACCAGTTCTTTATGTTTCTAGGAAGTTCATCATTAAAATGTTAAGATGCTATCTCACAGACACAGAGTGCATGCTTGTTGCCATTTAATTTTCCTATAATCTACTTGTTCTGTACCAAAATGTCACTTGCTGTATCTCTTTCGAAGAAGCGCCATAATAAGTGCGAAGTCCAATTTATTTTTTATCGCTGCCAGCAGTTTTCTTGTCATAAAATTACACTTTTTTCTAAAACTTTGTTTCATAAAAGCATGTTCCATTTTCTGTGGGGTTTTTTTAAAACTGTTTGAGTTGTAGGGAAGTTTTCTGATATCTTTAGCACTCGTGATGTTTTAAATTCATACAGAAAGGAGGCAAAGTGGCTGTTAGATGTTTAAAAAAAAATCTCTGTGTAAATTAGGCAGTCTAACTGAATCGTGGCATTTCCTCCTGTAAGTCTTTCCCAGAAGGGCCATCATGAGCTTTGTGAAATCAATTAATCTTTTTTGCGGAGCCAAAATGGCCATCAGTTTCCTCAAATCTCTCCTGTAAATTAGGCAAATGAGGCACGATAAGTCTTCCTGTCTCTCATTCCCAGAAGTGGCCCAAAGTGCCACTGTGACATCCACGAGATCGATTTATTTTCCATCTGAAGCCAAAGAGGCCGCGTGGCCCCTAGGTTCCTCAAGTCCCTGCTGTAAATTAGTCTGCTGAACCATGATATGTCTTCTTGTCAGTCTTTCCCAAAAGGGCCATGATAGAATTTGTGAGATCCAAGCATTCGTCATCATCAGGAGACTAAATGGCAGAGAATCGTTTTCAGCTGTTGTAAAATATGCAACTCGGCTCTAACGACTCGTCCCGTGTGTGTGTTTTTCAGAAGGGTCATCACGAGATCCGCGAACTCCGTCAGTTTCATTTCACCAGCTGGCCTGACCACGGCGTTCCCTGCTATGCCACCGGACTGCTTGGATTCATACGACAGGTCAAGTTCCTCAACCCGCCTGATGCTGGGCCTATAGTGGCACACTGCAGGTAAGAGCACAGGCACACACACTTCAAGTACACACACACACACACCGGTTTTGTACAGAAGATAAACTTAATTCTCTGATTCTGTCGGTCAGGGTCTGCACAGACCAGAGGAGGACAAACAAAATACAGACAGACACTCACTTGTACACCTCTTGGCTCTTACCTTGCAGAGAGCAAATGGCTTTGCAGGGTCAGCGTCACCCATTAATGAGCACAGGGTGTTCTTTTTTTGTTTTTGTATGAAAGAAACTGACACTTTGAATGTATTACACATCCAAGTATGTGTTTTATCGACAGCACAACCTCTAAATCTTTCCTGTGATAAAAATGAACTCTGTACAGACAAAAACACGACAGATGAACGATGCTTTCAGGATCAACAATGACATATGTCATTTGTTAATATGACTAATATGACTAATGTTTACTTGGCAAGGACTTCTAGCAGCGACGGACTTGTCTGTTGTCTGTCTGTTGTTATTTGTGCCACGGGAGGTCAGGGTGGACGTGTGATCAACACATCACGTGACTCGGACGAGTCAGGTTCTTTTCCTTTCCTGAAGGCCATGACCGTGATGATTCTGCTACATGGACTGTGTAGTTCTTTCAACTGTGACAACAACCTTAAATAGTTCTTATGGATAAACTTCACCTCCTCCTCCAAACCTTCGTTTTGAAATAGCAGTGGCAGATCAGAAAACAATAAAATGAATCTCTCTCTAACAGCCTTTTGTTGTGGAAGGCACTGACACTGACAAACATTGTTGGTAGATGCCATGAATTAAAAAATGCTCACAGTATATGTGCTGTGATGACAAATGACATATTGTGTTGTTTGGTTTGGAGGACTTGTTGGTTAGATCAGCGAGCAAACATCCAGTTTTTTCTTTTTCCAAAAGATATTTCCTACCGAGAATTGGAGACACTGGATATGAATATTTAAGGAAAGGAAATAAGAAAGTAAGAGAATGTTTAGAATACTGGATGAAGACAGACGGTTGATTTACATTCCTCCACTTTCCTTCTCAGATAGGACTATAGCACGGGATATCAGTACCAGTATGATCACACAAAACCACGCTCGCACCAATCTCCCTTGTCCATAAATTAGATCGATGGCGTTAACCTTTAAGAAAGTAGGCAGCAGAAAAAAAGATAAAGAAATTCACCTTCCACCCCGCTCTCATCGCACCAGCACCACCACCACCACCATCATCGACCAGGAAGGAAAAAAAAAGTGACAGTTTTAAGATCCCCATGGCGACAGTATATTTAACCTCCATGTTCTGTTCTTTATGGGATGCAACAGTTCAACTCTGAGGCCGGGTTGTCAGCAGGAACAAGCTTTAAAAAGGTCACCACTCTGACAAGCTATGAAAAAAAATGTTATGAGTGGATTCCTCATATCAGCACGAGCACTTAAAATTAATGCATTCTGTTTGGTGGTCCACCTTAAGACAAGCGTTAAACCTCTAACCTGCCATATAGTGCCTGTCAGACACAAAGGACCCTCGTACAGTATAACTGCACATATTCACCAATGAATATTGGCCTTTAATGTCTTACACCATACCCAGAAATGAGATTTACGGAATATTAATTTGGAAAAGCTTCTTAATATCTGCTCTTACAGTATCATATCCTCTTGTTGCAACTAAAGCATGATTTCTGTTTTTTATATATACATTAAGGAACTCACTGCAGTTGTTTAAGCTTTACACATTGTCTTGTTTAATTATTGAAAGGGTAATCAGTGAGACTTGACTTGAATACTCAACAACAATATTTTCCTAACCTTTACCAAATCACTCAGTTCTCAGTCTCACAGGGATAATCTTGGTGCTTTGTACAGCCCCCCATCCACCCTGACTGGTTCCCTACAACTTAAACACTTCCCATTTAACATGATCCAGGTATCGATTACACTATTACAGTTCTTGCTGTAATTCTTCAGAGTCTCACATGACTGCACTAACAAGTCAGAGCTTTCAACACAGACCGCGCCCTCAGCTCTAAATAAATACATAAATAAATAAGACAACATGTTCATTTTCATGTTCTTACCTATGCTGATTTGATGAATGAGTCATTTTACACAAACAACAAAACTAGTTGTCAGCAACTTCCAAAATGACCTTTACAGAAATGAGCCTCTTTAGTGCCCCGTGTCGCTTCCAGCTTCCGGAGATCCTCAGACGGATCGTTCCTGGTTGGAAGATGAAGGCTCCTTTGCATTAAGGGGCTGTGCAATGGCTGGAGTACAAACTCTGTAATGAAAACTAAATATGTATGTATCTTGTAGACGTTTCTACACGATTGACTGTGAACGATCAAGCAGCATGAATTGGACGTTCCAGATGACTTCCACTGACCAGTTGTGGTATTATTAAAGTTTATTTTAGTAAGTTATGGAGTTATTTAAGCAGTAGTTTTAAAACTCTTGGCAGATCTTATTAAAGTCTTCAAGAGCAAAGGACCTGTATTAGCTTGTCTGTCATGGACAGCTCATAAAACACACAGTCATGAGCTCTAAGTAAGCTATTAGATTAACAAAAAGAAGCGTAAACACAGGCAGAGAGCGGTAGGAAGCAGTGGACAGACAAATGAGGCGAGCCGACACATAAACAGACAGCTTTAGTAAAAGTATGTGGACAGACAGGCAGGAAGTTATGGCAGTCACTTCCAATTTCCGGGGGCACTCTGACGCTATTGGCCTGTGTCATGAGGCTTTCTAACACACACATATACGCATGCACACAGAGGCCCAGCAGTATTCTGGTCTCAACATTAATCACAGAGGTTGACAGGTAATCTGCCGAGGCGCTCCCTCCTTTTCTCTCCCCTCCTTTCTACCTTTTCCTTCTTTCTATGCTCTTATCTCTCCGTTCTCTCTCTCCCTCTTTCTTCACTGTCTCTGGGAACTGTCAGGGGGATTGCAAAGTGAAAGATAGGCTTCTCCCCTCCTTCTCGCCATCCCTCCATACTTCACCCCCCCCCCCCCCCTTCGGTTCCCTCTCCATCCCCTCCATCCGTTCCTCCTTTCCTCCCTTGATCTCTCCCCTGTGACGACTGCTTCTATCACACCCAATCACTAAACTCTTTTCCGCTGCTCCCTTCCCTCTCTCCCTCGCTCATTCAATCCATCCATCCATCTGTTCGTCTGTCCCTCCATCCGTTTCTTCCCCGCAGGCATTAGTGTTCAGGATGTGTCGCCTTAACGCCTGACACGGGGTATTAAAGTGTACATGTTTGTGTGTCTGTGTGTGTGTGTGAGAGAGAGACACACACACTTAACTCCATGTGTATTTCAGGCATCACATGGGCCATCTGTTTTTCTGTCAGGCAATCAATGAAGTCTGACATTTTCTCAGTGCTTTCTGGACATAATATGACACTGAATATGAAAATGGGAAACTTCTGATGTGTTCGGATCAGAAAACAGCAGCAGTTTGTTTGTTGGAACTCAACAACATGTTTACATCACTGTTTGTTCAAGATAGCGAAGGTGGGAGTGAAATGTTGTTATACCGCCATTTAACTTAGACATAACTACATAAATAAACAGCCTTGATTATCGAGTGTGTTGTTTCTTTCCTAGCCCAGACCTCATTAAGTGTTCTTCCCCATCATTTAGCAGAGCACAGGGTCACTTACTGTGACACCGTGAGAATCTTTCTTCTCTGCTGCAGCTTTGAAACGAGCTTTGACCTGCAAAATCACTTTAACCGCGGCACAACTACAGTAAACGTTTTGTTTTATATAGTTATGTTTTTTTTTTTTTTCTCAGCATAGTAAATTATGAACGCAGTCTGTTTCAAAGACATGGATGTGAATACCAAAAGATTACTGTTTAGTTTTGTCTCTATGTATTCATTGTTGAGTTTGTGTCACCTTAAAATGACCCTTCGATATCTACAAATGCAGCAGGTCCTTTTTACCTGCCACCATGTTTGTACAGTAGGCCCAGAACAGACATATTTTGGCTTAGATGGGGTTTTATGAGGGTTTTGTTGCCACCATAGGTTCTCCTGCATGCTTGGAAGAACAGGGTGAAGCGATTTGCAGCCTTATGGCTATGCATGCCACTAAGTCCTGCACACTGGACCTTTCAAGGAGAAGTTTGAGCTTGAGACAGAAGTCATATACCAGTCGAATACCACTAAAATCATAGGCCCAGTGAAAGATTCAGAAGTTACAGATTTACTTTTGGTGTTTATGTTCTTTGCTTATTTGTCTCTACAGTGCTGGTGCAGGGAGGACGGGCTGTTTCATTGCAGTGGACATCATGTTGGACATGGCAGAGAATGAAGGCGTGGTGGACATTTTCAACTGTATCCGGGAGCTGAGATCACAACGGGTCAACATGGTCCAGACAGAGGTCGGTGTGCATTTTTTGTTGGACAAGCATAGTTCAAATTCACTGCTGAGGAAATATGAAAAAAAAAAATGCACTCTTGTATCAATTGATTATTGATAGGAAGTGGTAGCAGGACTTAATGAGAAGTTCTACAGCAAGCAGCTTTTGCTCAAAGTCTTACGCTATCAGTCTCTGTAATGCATCCAAAAATATTCCACCAAATGATAACTTGTATATAAAAATAAGACAGTAACTTCAATTAGCTTCTTCAGCTAGTAGCATGCTATCTCTGAATCCGTCAGGAGCATATAAACAGAGACAGAGCTTCTCAGTAGTTCTTGCAGTCTTGGATCATCCATCACAATCAGCCTATCAATATTAAACATTGCCTCAATAATAGATGACACTAGTGCACACACACACACACACACACATATAAAGTATACACAAACTCCCCAAATCACAGATTTTGGATTCTTTGTGTCAGTGTGTGTGTGTTTGTGTGTGTGTGTGTGTGTGTGGCAGCTCTCAGCTCATGGTAAAGAATATACACTCACACCTCCACATGAACACAAACATGTAAGTGTTCCAAATAGTTAAATCCAGTTAAATTACTGTTGTTTCTTCAGGGCCAATTCATTTTTCTTTTCACTCGCAATTTCTTTAGCAGGTGTTGTAGAAGTAACCAGAGAAAACTGTTTGTTAATAGAATAATTCTCCAAACTGTGCCAGCTAGAGCTAACTGGTACTTAAATTAGAGCTGGCTGATGCTGATCTGTGCCATCAGGTCAAGAAGAGTTTAAAATTGTATCATTATTACTCGATTTATCCCTCAAACATGGAGGATCTATTTCCTTAAAGGTTATTTTTGTCTGCCGAGAACTCGGGTTACTTAACATCTTTTATACAGTGTCGTAATTTGTTCTAATTTTGTACTATCAGTCACTTTTAAAGAGTCTGTGTCTTCAAATGTTGGGTGTTTCATTTTGGAACAGAAGTATTCATTTCTTCTCTAAGCTACCTTAAGCCGACCTAATCCATCCCGCCCTGAATTCCATTTGTACTACTGGTGAAAACCTTGCATATCCAAAAAGTCAACTTTACTAGGAATACAGAAAAACAGCCTCATTTTCAGAGTGACAGCTCGAGCTCGGAGCCTGAAAATTACTTCTGAACAGGTTTTTAGAAGTGTGAGGTTCAGTAAAGTTACCCAGGGCGTCACTTTGAGTTTCCACATGACAGCGTTGGTACAAAAGCTAGTTTTGCATGTCTGTGTGTGTGTGTGTTTTGTGTGTGTGTCTGTGTGTGTGTGCACTCACACTTGAAACCGAGCTAAATGCATCCGGCCCTGCCTTTTGAATATGTGTGGGAGCAATTTGTGTCAGTGAAGCCGCTCGACGCTAATGCTGCTCCGCGCAACACAAAGCAATTAATCTTTTAAAAGGCACAGGGGAACGATGTGTGAGAGGTGTGTGTCTGTGTGTGTCTGTGTGTGAACGAGTGCTTGTCTGTGGGTTCCAATGTGCATGCGCAGGCGTGCATACATATGTTTTTTTGGGGGTTTTTCTTGCGTGTGTCACTGGAGTAGGTAATGGCCAGGAGAGGACATTTCAGTGATGCTTTTGAATCTCTCCTGCCTGCTCCAAGGACAACAATTAACATTTGACAGAGACAGAGATAAGTGAAAATCAAATTGAAAAAGTGAGCGATGGCAGGCGAACAGAAGTGTGAGAGGAAACGAGAAATAAAAAGTGAAAGAACTGTAGACAAACTGGAAAAGGTAGCGTGAGAGGACGAGGGAGAGGTAAATTAACATGCAGCGGCTGCTGTAGCTCACGATGACTGAGGCTTTTACCAGCGAGCTTGTTGGAACACAAAAAGGACACTTGATCCAGAGCACAGAAACACTGCAGGGCTGAGCACCTTCCCCTTTTGATTCACTTTTAGGCTGCCAAGAGAGCATGAGCACAAAAAAATTAATGAATTCACACACACAAATCAAATAAAGACTGTGTTTACAGTGGAATGTTTGAGTTTGAAGAAGGCAGGAGATGCGTATCCCAAACACATCTTCCATCCCAAAGGCGTCAGTGCCTACAGCCACACTGAGAAGCTACAGTCAAGTTCAGGGACTGCATGCAGGTTACAAACCTCTGTCTGCTCACAAAGGACAGAGACGTGCTTGTTTTTTGTCCAACATTTCTTTGATCGACTGCTTTTGCTCATGTTCCAGGAGCAGTATGTGTTTGTTCACGATGCCATCTTGGAGGCGTGTCTATGTGGGAATACAGCCATACCAGTGTGCGAGTTCAGAGCCATTTACTACAACATCAGCAGACTGGACCCACAGACCAACTCCAGCCAGATTAAAGATGAGTTCCAGGTGAGCACGCACGTTCATACTTAACTAACCTGACCCTGGAAAGTCATTGTTGAGTGTTGGAGAAGGGCAGGCACTTCCAAACCATACAGGCCTGTGATTGGATGTGACTGGACACTGGTTTAACTGGAGACTAAAACTAAAGACTGAGACTAAATAACGTTTTGTCCCCATGTGAGTCTCCATAATGTTACTGTGGACGTCTTTGTCCTCACAATCTGAGGACTCAGTACTTCGGTCCAAGCTCTAATATCTTGTTCCACAAACAGGCTCTCTTTGTAGTAGGGCATAGAAGGATTAAAGTAGTGTTAATAATCTTTTCATTTTTTCTGTCAGACACTGAACATAGTGACCCCTAGAGTCCGTCCAGAGGACTGCAGCGTGGGTTTGCTACCCAGGAACCACGACAAGAACCGCAGTCTGGATGTTTTATCAGCAGACCGATGCCTGCCTTTCCTCATATCTGTGGACGGAGAGAGCTCCAATTACATTAATGCTGCATTAATGGACGTAAGTGTATATATTTCAGGTTTATTGTCTCTTTGGAAATGTTCTATTTGACGTTTTTACTTTCCGGTGCTGTAGAGATCTGTTAGCACTGCTCTTTTTTATTGTGTGCTAGCTGTGGTTGTTTATTTCTGGTCCATCTGACCACTCTAGAGCCACAAGCAGCCAGCGGCCTTCATTGTTACCCAGCATCCTTTGCCAAACACCATGGGCGACTTCTGGAGGCTTGTGTTCGACTACAACTGCTCCTCTATTGTAATGCTCAATGAGATGGACGCAGCACAGGTACAAACACACAAACAATACACGTGTATTTCTCTGTTTTTCTGCTTCTGGCTCACTAATTTTTTAACAAAAAAGACCAGCCAGGAGCTGACACATCGACTGTTACATCACAGGGCCTGATCAATACAACCAGAGACTATTTATGAATTTGAATGTGTATCGACAGACCTTGGAATTTAGCCCTGACAACCGAGAAGGTTTTAGTTACAGTTTTGTACAATCATACCCGTGACCATGAGCATAATCTCCATGGATGATCCAAGGTCACATCCCCCAATGTACCCGCCAAATATCATAATCATATTTGCTAATCTATCTCATAATCAAGCGCAGTTCAAGCTCACAGTTTTCTCCGTACAGACGGTAAAAACACAGCCTCGCTGCCATTTGAAGTGAATAAAAACCCGATTTTAAACGGGTGTGTAGATGGAAAATTAGTTGATATCACAGTTCTGTTTTCATCTGTTATTTTCCAACAGATCTGCTTTATCTCGTTGTGATCCTGTATTATCGTATTATATCCCACATTTACATAATTATTTTATCAACCCTCAAAAGGAAGGAAGTATAAAAACTTGAAAGGGGAATTAGCATCCAGCCACAGAGGTGATAATCTTCATCATCAAGGAAGTGAATTTATACAAGATTTTTTTTTTCCTTTATTGCTTGTGCTTGTTCTGCTATTTGAAAGAAAATCCATCTGGTACATGATTCTCACTCTTTCTCCTCTTCATCACATCTTTCTCTGTTTTCTACAGTTGTGTATGCAGTACTGGCCAGAAAAGAGTTCGTGTTGCTACGGTCCCATTCAAGTTGAATTCATATCGGCGGACATCGATGAAGACATCATCAACCGAATCTTCAGGATCTGCAACATGGCCAGGGTACGCACAAACTCAACGCCTTTAATGTTTCATGGTTAAAACAACAGATTCAAGGTTTAAATGAGATACTTTAATAATAAGGTGTCAAGAGCTGTGAAGTGCTGTGGAGTACAGGTACTTACAGGAGTAGCTACTGCAAAGTACGGCTTTTAAATACACAATACCGGGACAAAAATGTGGCATGTGGACATTCTTAATCGCGTTCAGTCTTCGGTTTTCCACCAATATTTGGAAGCTGGCTGCAGCGGGATCTGCTCCCATTCAGACAGAAGAGCGTTAGTGAGGTCCAACACTGACGTTGGCCAATGATGCCTGGCTCACACTCAGCCTTCCAGTTCATCCTAAAGGTGTTGGTGGGGTTCAGATCTGAGCTCTGAGGGACAGTCGTGTTCTTCCACACCTCATTCTAAAATCCGTTTCTGTACGGACCAGATTTTGTGCACGGTTGTTTCATCAAGAGAAAAGTGCACTTTCCAATAATCCAATGAGAATAAGCTACGAGGAGTTTAGATTATATTTTGTGATCTGTTCAGAGTCTCAGTTTTACAACAAAAGTCCATAAATTTAGGAACTTTATAGACTTTATTTGGCAGTTAACAAGATGGAGTAATTATCACTTTCCTGACACTTAATAGACAAAAAAATCGTTTGATTTTCCAGATAAAAATACTCAAGAATGCCATCTTTGCCCTTTATTTGACATATAACAATAGATATTGAAACGATACACCCAGGAACACAGTGTAACAACACATAAAAGGCATTTCTCATTTCGTGTGACCTTTCCTTCCCCCTAAGCAGCTGGCAAGATGATACCGTAGCAAACCGACTACACTGCTAATACATTACAGCAGCCGGAAAATGGCAGTGCGGTGGTAGAAAGTGGTGCAATAACAACAGAACATTTTGAACACTATCCGCCCTCCTCTCGTCTCCTGCCACCTGTCCTTTCCTTTCACTTTGTCACCTCACCGTCTCATCTCTCCTCCTAGCGTCTGAACTTTTCCTTCCTCCCCTCTTGCCTCCTCTTGTTACTCCCTTCTCATCTCATTTTCTCACCCATCCATGACGGTACAACTCCAGTGGTGCTCTAATGTCTGCATGCTCCTATAGCGCTTAGTGAACTCCCCACTACCCTACCCTCTATATTCTACCTCTCCCTCTCTCTCCCTCTCAGACACATCACCAGTCTAGCGTGAAATGGCTCATATCATCGCCACAACAGCACATCTCACACTGTGAGAGCAGCTCCAACCCAGCAGAGTCGGTGCCATCGACCACTAAGCCATCAAATGAAGAGTAGAGAGTGAAAGAGCAGGAAGGAGAATTTGAGGTTTTAGTGAAGGGAAAAGGAAAGAGTGACGAGGGGAAAGAGTAAGTGAGAGATCAGGGAAGGAAATAGAGTGAAGGAAAAAGAAAAAGTTTGAAATAGGAGTTGATTGGAAGGGGAAATGGAGGATGTCAAGGGAAAGATGAAACGGATGAAACGGAGGAAACAGATTAGAGAAGGAAGAAAAGGAAGGGAAAAAGAGGAGAGACGAGGAAGCAGGGAAGATACAGCCGTATCTGGTTGTGTGTAAATGTCGATGTGCATATGTGTGTGTTGCAAACCTAGCAGTAAATCAGTCTGACAGTGATGGCGGGTTTTGGTATTTTAGGTGGTGGATGCCAACCGCCTCGGGCCAGACGACAAAACATTTTGTCTGCTATGAAATTGAATTAAACATTATGAGACGTCCTCTTTGTTGAGTTCAATCCTATTTCTTTTGAAAGGACGTTTTGTTCAGAAACAAGAGCCACAAGCACAACAGTGTGTTAACACATGAAAAGTGCTTTATGTATCCGTTAAGTATATCATTATCAAATGAGACCACCACTGAGAAGACCAGCAGCTCCTGCCTACCAATGCACGACGTTTGATATTTTATTTGTCCAGACAACTGCTGGAGATCCCACAAACCAGGAAAGAAGTACTAGTTAGCGAAAATGTCATCCTAACTTAAATTCAAAAAGCAAACCGTCTGGACTGCTTTTGTCTTTCTAAATGGCCACTTTCCAAATTAGGTGACTGCACTGGCTTGGAGACAGTCAGACTACATGTTGAATCACAGCTTGGTTCAAAAAGGTTTGAGCAGAATGGGACAGAGACAGACTTTTAGATCGAACATGTCAACAATCGGAGCATCTGAACCATTACAAAGAACCTTTTAGACTTTTAGACTCAGTTTTGGATGAAGAAAATAATTGTGACATTCACATTCACATGGCCTTTACATTTAGGCCTAATGAGGCATTCTAGATGCAGAAATTGTCCTGAATTGACCCTGATATCAGACTTGGAAATGTTTTTCTCTGAGTTTAATGATTTTGAGTGTTAAACAAACTGTAGCACTTGGTTACTGACAGTGCTGGTTATGAATTACAGCCTTCAGTTTTCAGCCTGTACAAATATTCAGTTAACCTCGCTTGGAATGTTTCATTTGTTGATTCACTTTTACTACATGTTGACAGCTGTGGTGATAAAAATCCTAATTGTTTTCCGCCGTCTCTCCAGCCACAGGACGGTTACCGCCTGGTGCAGCACTTTCAGTTCATTGGCTGGCCGGCCTACAGGGACACGCCTCTGTCGAAACGATCCATCCTCCAGTTGGTCAGGAGGTTGGCTAAATGGCAGGAGCAGTACGACGGAGGAGACGGGAGGACTGTGGTACACTGCCTGTAAGTTCAACACACACACACACACACACACACGTAGATGCAAAGGTGAAAGATGTTGAGATATACTTAACAATGATAAAATACACTTCCTCTAAAGGAACACACACACACCTTTAAAACAAAACCAATGTTCTCTTCATAAACAAAATCTCACATTCATACAAACACATGTAAGATGATATATGCAATATATGGTATTTGTAGACTCATCCATTTCTCTGTGTCAGGTCATTCTTTCATGCTTTATTTTCCCTCAGTGATCTGTCAAACATACAGATGGTCTGAGCTCAGCATTTATCTCACTCCAGGTACCTCTGAAAGCCAAACATACACAGCACGGCTCTAAAAACTTTAAAAAGATGATTCATTAATGACATATAAAATAAAGTATTCATTCATTATACTTTGATAACAATGTCAGCTCGACTCGTAGTTTAAAATAAGATAAAATATGCCTCACATTCATTTATGAGTTGGACCTTACATCTCTTACAATTTTGTATGATCTCAGAAGATATATTACAGATCACATGCACACTGAGATCTGCATACGTAAGTCTACATCATATACCCAGCCTTATTTAAAGCTGGAAATCATCAGTGCAGTTATGAAAACTGCATGCAGTAAAAGCCTCAGTCAGTAATAACAGCTGCAGTTCTTTTCAGATTATAGCGAGATTTGTTCGAGCACTTAAGAGACCACTGGGCAATATCACTGTTAAGCTTATGTCGGCAATACATACAAATGAATTACCTCAGTGTGGTAAGAAGTTTTCCTACTTAACCACTGTCTCGGTTTTAAATTTGGAAATCTCAGTCTGAAACTTTCAAATCACAGATTCATTAACACATTTTAAACTGTGTAAGAAGCAACACATCACAACTCATGTCACCTCATCAAAAATGGCAGCTTGGTCAGCGGTATGCTTCAAACTAGGACGCTGTGGCTGTAACATCAGGTTTACACGTGCAGCAACAATTAACATGCAACATCAGGCGAAGTTAGTGATAACGAATATGCAACGTCCAGTTAGACTTTCAAAATAAAGCTCACTGGACATTTTATGAGTTGAAACAGTCGCAGTATGGCTTGGATTAATCCCCAAATCGACTTGTTTTGGTTAAAATAACTACATAATTTAAGTCTCATGTCATAGTTTCACAATTGACACAAAACAGTGATCTCCTGTGTCAAAGTCCTGTTTTTGATCTATGCACCTCCACATGTGGACTTTCTAACTCTTTATACATCACCTGGCTTGTCACACAAAAACATTACACCAGGTGGGCAGATCCATAAATAATGCCAGTGCCTACAGACCTACATTGTCCTAGCTGGAAGCATAAAGCCGCTGACCATCCTGCCGTAACTAGTAGCTGCGGTGTCCTGAGTAGTGCACTAGTTTGTACATACACGTGTGTGCGTGTGTATATCATTGTACACGAGTACACAAACACTGCTCAGCTCCATACAGCTCCTATCTGAGCAGAACAAATGAAGCTGATAATGAGGGAGGGAAACGGAGGCTGTAAAATCTATAGACGAGAGATTACAGGGAACTCCACTAACAACAACAACACACAAACACTGACATGCCCACACACTCCAAACATTGCCTCAAGCACATCATTGGTGCTCATCCAATCAGCTTCCTCTGTTGCAGCTCATTGGGCCAATCAGAATTGGCATTGATTTGTTTTTGGGTTGTTTTTTTTTTTTTTTTCTAGCTGCTGTGAGGTTTGGTTTGCTATCCGTGTGTTTTTTGTCTTGCTGTGAATGAGAACTTTGCTACATGTGGTAAAAGTAAAAAATCATGTAACATGTTCATTCAGTTTTTTGAAATCATCCATTCTGCTAGCCAAAAAAATAAAATGACTGGTGGATATTAAATCAATACTTAGTTTAGATAGTGACAGATACATAGCCGATCTTTGACCCCCAGCTTAAATCAATAGCCATAGCTATTGATTCCACTGCCTTAAGTCTTCTGATATGGCCGTCTGGCATTTTAAAATAAAGCGATAATGATGATAAATGTGAGTGCTGGAAATTAAACACATAAATAAATCATTCAGGAGTAAAATTCTTGGGTTCTAGTTGCCCTCCCTCACCCCACCTGCAACCTTGACTGCTATGCTCAGCCACCAGTAAATGTGAGTGACGGGGATACAGGCTTTCTCTGCTTCTGGGTAAAGACAGATACACCGGCTAATCAGCCCCAGCTATTGATTCCACACACAAAGTAATACCAGAGATAAGGGGAAACATAATGGTTCAATCAGTATTGCGGTGAAAATGGATTATTTTTCCGCTCTTCACTTGTCCTGGAGGTTCGAGTCTGATTTGTCTTTAATGCTGAGTGTATGTCTCATTTTCAGAAAATCACACTCGTGGGGTGGGGGCTGTCAGGGAATTGTGAGGAGTAGCACAGTCAGTGCTGTATTTACTTAAATAGATATATATGTATATATTTTTAGATAGAGGGCAATAACAAACATTGGGTGCTTTGTGTGTCTTGTCCCAAATCCATAAAATATTCCATCATGTAGCACTTCATGACTGAAATAATGTAGTTTCAAGTGTTTCATAAATACCGCGAATCAAACATCAAATGTGACTGTGGATTTCTCTCTAGCAGAGTATTCAACATTAATTCTCAGACTGGTGAGCATACAGAACCAAAGAAGAACTGCGTGAACCACATACGGCACACAATATTAGAAAGCCATCTCATGACACCTCCCCTGCAGAGCAGGTCTAGACTGTACGCTTTATAATATTTCTCACAGAGACTCAACAATTCTCACCATGAGCATGCGTGGTATTGGTAGTGGACGTCAAGCAGCAGCAGGCGCAACCACGATCCCTGATCTAGCCATGATCCATGACGTCCTGCAAGGAGAGAAAGCACAAAACTCTGGGGGGAGGAAGCTAAATTAATAACATGCATTGATGGAAAATGAATGTGTACAGATGGAGAGGGAGAGAGGTTCATGATAACATTTATGACGATAAGAACTTGTGATGAACTGATTTCCTTTAACTATTTTGCAACACATCAGGTTTTAAGTGGAGGATTGTGTCTAAATGTAACGTGTCCACAACACTTTGTACCCATGAAGAGTTTTTGGTCATTTATTTCTTATAAAATGCAGATGAGTGTGTCTTTTTATCGTTTGATCTGCACAATGTCGGCTAGCTAACTGCGAAAGGTGGAAATTCGATTTAACAAATGGCTTGCAAAATGAAATGTTGTGCGGCTTCTGTTGCTTCGCGGTTTCTTTTTACAAGAAGTGATTAAACGGGATGGGCGAGGTTAATAAACTACCCAACACACATCCTGTGAAAGTAACAGCCGCTCTGGCCCTGAGTATCACTTGAGTCTTAGCCTGTGTAGATTTTATTGGGTTTGCTGGTTGTTCTTCAGTAATTAGGTTTCATGCATTTTAGCCCTGAGATGTTATCTGTCAGCACTAATGTAAAATGTATTAGCTCAGTGTTTACCCTCACCTAGAAATTAGCTTTTAGCGTCTAAAAAAGTGAAACTAACTAAGGTGCATAAGAAATGCCTTATTATTTATTACAAATATTAAAATCCAAACTTGTGAGTCAGTTCATTGAAATTTATGAATAACATAAA
Source organism: Protonibea diacanthus (assembly GCA_028641955.1). Lineage (NCBI taxonomy): Eukaryota > Metazoa > Chordata > Actinopteri > Sciaenidae > Protonibea > Protonibea diacanthus. The sequence goes on along the minus strand of CM053978.1, from coordinate 3,117,320 downwards.
TGTTTTTTTTTGTACTGTTTTTAACCTTACACATTACACTGTAGGACTTCAACAAGAATAATAAGTTAATAAAATATGATAAATTACCCACTAATCTGATATATATGATTGAAGATTAAATTGCAGCAGTCCTGGCATTGCTAATGTAGAGTAGTTTAGACGGTGGCTGATTTTAGTGACGGCTGCCACTCCACCTCTCAGCGGCTGAATGTTTTATTCAATCTGAATACTGAAGGGATTCATCTGGAACCGGTTGAGACGGCAGAGTCTGGCGCTCTTTTCATGGTGGACGGTCTGACTGCTGACTGGCAGAGCACGGGCCCCTGTTTGGGCCACATAGCCAGTAAACACACAACAGTTGCACACAAATATATTTGCATCACTGCGTCTTTGTCCATCACAGCAAGTTGGCCTTCAAACTAAGTCTAAAATATTCCAATTTCAGGTGAACACATCTACCCAGATGTCTTAAATCCATTAGCAGAGCTCATATTCTTTTAGCTGCATGCAGTGACGGGTTTCTTTGTCTGCATGTTCGGTCTGTCACTTCCTGTCATTCTCTGTCTCATTTAGCCTTTTATTGTTGTACTTTTTTCACTTTGGGTAGAATTAAAAACATCTTCCAACAATGTCTCAAACTCGACTTAGTTACTGTAACATGGTTGGGCTTTGTGTATTCTTCTCTCTGTGTTACAGCTTTTGCACCATTTTACCCGTAGACGGTTGAGGGGAAACAGACACATTGCTTACATTAGAACATTTTTTAAGAAATGCCGCAAAGTAATATGGATTTAGGAGCAGCTTAGCATGTTAGCACTCCATATTTATCAAAAACAGCAGTCTGGACACACCCGTGTAGCTTAATGGTTTGATGTGAGTACAGTCTCCAACCTGTCCTTTTCTGAAGGCTAAACATGCAACAGAGAACAGCAAAGCAGCCCTCCTACACACAAACAAACATGGGCCTACGCTTTAAACACCATAACAAAGCAACAAATCGTGTTTCTCATAACCTGTTTTTTTGTTGTTGTTCATATTAAAACCCACTGAAGGCTTTCTCAGTTTGGGGTTCAAAGCTTTCGAGGGCGTTTTTGAAAGGTTGACATGATCAAACCTCAACACAGCACCTGCAACAAAGCAGAGGCACGAGAATAGCTGGGAGGAAAAAGTGAAATTTCTCGAAGCAAACGTTACAGTCTATGATAAACAGGTTTTAAAAAGCTCGGCTCCTAGGGTGATAAAAGGGGAAAAAGCAAGCCCTGCTGTTCTGTAATGGAGGGGAGTGAACATCTGTGACTTTAAAACAGCAGGCTGCCTTTTTTTTTTTCCTTTCTTCACTTTTTATTAACTTCATTTTTCTTCCTCTGTCTATGATCAGATGATTTTGGCCTCTGCACGTTGGTTTTCAGGATGATATTGTTGTTACCTGATAATGAAGCTCTTGTATCCTTCCTCTTCCCCTCCTTCTCCCTTTGTCCTTCCTTCCGTCTTCCCTTCCTCCTCTGCAGTACTGGCGGAGGGCGTTCTGGAACGTTCTGTGCCATCTGCAGCATCAATGAGATGATCCAGCAGCAGAACATTGTGGATGTTTTCCACACCGTCAAAACACTGAGGAACAACAAGACTAATATGGTGGAGACTATGGTGAGAACGAACACACACACACAGGGGACATACAGGGGCTGGACGACGCATCAGATTTATTGCATTACCAACATTATTAATTTCTTACCGACTTAAATTTAATCTCATTACTGCTTTCAATAAACACACAGACACACACAGACAGCAAGCAATGACATTAACAAGAAATGAAACAAAGAGAAGATGAAAAGCGAGTGCATTAAAAGTTATCACCTATAGTAATATATAAATGTGACAAACTTTTTCATCTCAAGACCCAAAAAGAAAAGGAACTTACTTTTTCATATTTGTAGTGTAGAAAAAATAAATTAAAAAAATAAAAAAAACATTATTTTGCAGACGACTCACCTCTGTTCATTCTGCTCCCTCCACAGGAACAGTACAAGTTCTGCTATGAAGTGGCTTTGGAGGCTCTCAGCTCCTTCTGATTGGCCGTGAGCTGAAAATCTCCTTTCTGATTCGCCGTTGATGCTACCTGTCATTCTCAACGCAACACCAGGACACACTAAGTGCAAACCTCGCTTCGTGTTGCCCCCTCACCACCACCATAACCCAACCTGTGAGCATGTGTGCCTGTGTGTGTGTGTGTGTGTGTGTGTTTGAGAGTGTGTGCACTTGATTCTGTGTGAACAGAGGGCATGCTTGCGTGCTTGCATATTTGAGCGTGTGTATCTATGTGTGTGTGTGTGCCTGTAACAAAACACACACCCACACACACACAACCTGTACAGAAGAGAGAAAAAAAGAAAAAAAAAAAAAGCGACAAACATACACACTGGTGATTTTCATGTGTGTGCTCGCTTCAGCAAGACTCGGACTTTACATGCTTGTACAAAGAAAAAAGAAAAAATGATATGTTGAAAAAACAAAATCAGATGTTAAAAAAAAAAGCGCCACTTTTTCCTTCTCTATCTCTCTGTCCTCTGCTGGGCTGTGATGTGACTATTGTACAGTATTTCCTTTTTAGATATATTCTACGCCTTGAATGTTGTCTCCCTCTGAAGGCTGGATGCACACTGGAAGATTTTTATTTTTGGGGGACTTTGACATTTAGCTGAGGTTCAAAAGAAGCCTCAACTCTGTGTTTTGGACTCTAATATTCATCCACCCAGAGAGATTTGTAGAGCGGCCTGAAATGTGGATGTTGTTGTCGATGATTCATTTAACTGGATCAAAGCAAAAAACCAACAGACATGTGTTAATATTTCTTTGAAATCATAAGCTGATGAATCCCCTTGAGGCTATGGCCTCTAAATGCTAACGGTACTTGATATTCATAAGTGGTTACAAAGAATTCTCAGTATAGTTTCCTTTCCTGCGTATTGCATCAAGTCAACAGTTCTGCTGGGAAAAAGACGACAAAACAGGAAAGAGTGCATGGAACATCAGACAAAAGAAAAGAAGCAAAACAGTCAGGCATGAAAAAAATCTTTTAGTGTGCATCCACCCTTACTGTAAATAAGATAAGACAACCACAGTCAAACAAACAAACAGACAAACATCGTGCACCAGACACATTCAGAATAAAGGTTATCATTTCAAACAGTATCACTAAAAACCTGTCAGTGTCATTTTCAGCCACATGGTGATTATACTTTGGATCTTATGTTAGCTTACTACAAACTGTCCATTTCGACACGCCGTCTAAAAGAATTTAAAATATATATTTTTGCATATTGCACATTCAGCTGACACCCCACGTTCTGAGTGACTTACAGCGAGGAAGCAAGTTTGCAATTGGATGTATGCATGTAGAAGACTTAAAACAATCAGGTCACCGTGCATATCTTATGTGGAATCAACTTTACTCACAGATTGTTCGTACTCGCTGCAAATGAAAAAAATCCAAACGGTCACTCAAGATGAAAAATACTAAAAAAAGTGTAACTTATTCTTTTTTTGTCCTGTTGGTTCATGTGGTTTTGGAGTACTTGCCTTGACTTGAAACTGATGAAAGGAGAATGAACACACTGGGATAAATTACTAACTGAAAACTGGCCCAACTGATCCTGAACTGTTAGCAGGTCAAATGCAATCAAATGCAAATGCCATCAGTTAGCTTTCAATACGTGTGCACTCTCCAAAATAAGATTTTAGAAATGAGTTGCAAATTAAAATTGGACATGGATGACTGCAGATGAAACACTGCCCACTGTGATAGACCTTTCATTTTGATCAGACCCATAAGCCATGCATGTTATACATCGTGGAAAGATTCAGTGAAGAAATGTGTCCCCCAGCCAGCCATCTACCATTAAAGTGACAACACGAAGTCAAAGAGATAGGTCACATTTACTTTTCCTCTGCAAACAAAGCTTCAGATTTGCTTTTTCTGCCGAGCCTGCTGAGGTGTGCACGTTTAAAAATTCATTTAACAAACTCACCTCCCGCTCTGATAGGAAATGATTTCAGCTGATGATTGACCTCAGGGTGAAAGAAGGTCAACAGGGCTGACAGTTCGGGCGCCAGCGCAGCTCAAAAGACGTGTTGCACTGAGGATCATGCTGGATGTGATGCTGATCAGCTCACCATTGTCTCCTCGTTTGATGGGACTATTAACGTTCACATTTCTCTAGAGACAAAAACAGGCTAATTTTAAAAATATGCTCTCCATTTTTGTTTTAGGACCCTCTGAACTGTGAAGGACTGTGATATTTTGGGATCTGTTGGCACATTTGGGGACTAAAGAATAGTCACAGTGTAGGACAGGACACCAGATTAAGCAATTTTATAAGCTCGCATCTTAAGACAAACTATAATCATACAACATGTCATTTACTTTTGTCATCAGTTCATACCAACAGGTGTCTGTTGTATTTGAGACAGTGGATTACCCAGTTTGGAATAAAACTTCACATTTCACAAAGGTGAAGGTGAATCTTTGGTGAACATTTTTCTTTCATTTTTATTTTTTTATTAGCATTGTAGGTGTCAATGCTTTTGGCCAGTACTGGCATACTTGTGGCAAAATGTTGTGGAAAACTGTTCAGTCTGCGCTTTCTTTTTATTTGTTTGCTGGAGTCCAGTCAGGCTCGTTAATGGACCTATCAAGACAAAGACAGTAAGAGTGTTGTATTGAAGACAATGTGAATGCCAGAAATGTTGATTTTTTTATTTTATTTTTTATTTCCACTAAGGCTTTATTTTATTGGCTTGATTCATGGAAGTTCATCTGTATTATATATTTTGTTTGTTTTATTTTGCGTTTTTTTTTTTTTTTGGCGTCTTGAATTTGTACATTTCTTTTGTATAATTATTATTCTGATGATTATTTGTCTAGCAATGTGTTGTTTAGATCTGGTGATGCCATTACCATTGGTTGTTTAGTTGTTTGAAATGTGGTTAACATGAAATAAAGGGACCAAAATGTTGAATGTGATCTCATTTCTCTCTTTACAGCCTCTAATTATGATTAACATTTCATTTAATGAGCATTCTCTTCAAGTTAGCAAAATTTAAACACCTTTGGGGTATTCAAATCGACTCTGCCTTTAGGGTCTTGAGTCCTGATCTTAGGTAGGTGCCCTTACAATGTGGTGGCATCTGTACGCAGGTGGGAAAAGAATGAATGACAATATTTTTATACAAAGAAAAAAACAAGGAATTAAAGATATATATTCATAGACCATGTTTTACAAAGTTTGTAAAGTAACACAACAACTTAAAATTTTTGAAGGAAGTTTGGGCTGATTTGCTACAACCTCAGATCATTCACATGCAGGCTTTACTTTGAAGGACTGAGATGTGATCTCAGTGAGAATAGCAAAAACTCAAAGGCTGGATTGAATTAATGCCAGGTGTAAATTACAGTCTGAAACTTTAGCAACAAACTAGATCAGTACAGTGATTGTCCAGACCAGACTGTGAACTTGAACAGTAACCCTCCACCACTGTACCCTTCTGCTTGCACAACTGATTTTTTTAAAACCATATTTTCTACATTGCCGTTGCTGACCTTGTTCTTAGCTGAGCAGTTTCCACCATGGATTCCAGTACGACGCAGGAGAAGATGGACGACACAGGAGAGACAGATGATATGTCAGCTAAAAAAAGATTCAATCAATACGTCAACTCTTACAGCCTTGATTAAGTACAGAATGTAGTAAGCAAAACATAAAGTCAGTCTGGAAAATATGTAGTGAATTAGACAAACTTCTACTGTGTGCAGCATTACGCCTAAGGTTACATTAAAGGAATGCTCGCTTCATTTTAGGCCAGGATCTTTAGATCACGATAGAGAAAACATTTCTGAGATGTACTTTTGGTTTATTATGTAGTGCCTGATGTGAGTCGAAGCAGATGCCTGCAGAAATAGTGTTTTAATCACTGGTATGAAACATCCATCCAGTCATCTGGGGTCTAGTCAGAGTGGCAACAGATTTAGCAAGGTGTTGCAGACATTACTCTCCCAACACATTCCAGCTCCTTCCTGGAAGATTCCGAGGCGTTCCCTGGCCAGATGCACTACATGGTCCCTACAACAAGTTCTGGGTATCCCCCCCCGGGGTCTCCTGCCAGTTGGATGTGTCCAGGAGGCATCCTAATCAGATGCCCAAACCACCTCAGTTGTCTCCTTTTGACATAAAGGAGCAGCAACTCTACTCTGAGCTCCTCAGCCTATCTCTACTGCTGAGGCCAGCCAGCCTACGGAGAAAACTCATTTTCACTTCTCATATCTGCAAATTCATTCTTCTGGTCACTACCCAAGGCTCATGACCATAGGTGAGGGTAGGAACATAGATAGACTGGAAAATTGAGAGCTTTTGCCTTCCGGCTCAGCTCCAACGCGCACTCCATTTTCCCATAACTTGTGAACAAGCCCCTGAGATATTTAAACTCCAACACTTGGAGCAGCAACTTACTCCTTATTGGGATGAAGCATTCCACCTGGATGACTTGGAGGTGCTCACTCTCATCCCGGCCGATTCACAAACCGCCTTGGTGCAGTGCCGAACGTCACAGTCTGATGAAGGCAATAGAACATCATCACATCATCTGCAAAAAGCAGAGGCACAATTCAGAAGTCCTGAAACTGGACCTTCTATACTGTACATACGCTGTCATCATCTTTCCAAAAAATATATTCATGGCACAAAGTCGGTAAGAAACAACTAATAAAAATCATGGTTCAAAGTGAAGCGAACACTCACAGCACATGGGGAATGACAGCAGCGTTTCACAAACTTTATTCTATCTAACTGTAATCTTGAGAGCTCCATGTTTTGTTTACTCTCCTCCAAAGTCTTGTGCTCTCATTATGATCCCTGAGCTGAAAAGAAGCAAAAAACTCAGGTCTTTATAGGCTGATTTTTTTTCCTCTTTCTAATCAATCAGAGTCGGTGATGAACACAGCTCCAAGCCAACGGCCTCATCCTTTATTTAGCTGGTTGATTCCCAAGGAGCTCATAAATATGCATGAGCTTGCGATTAGCATAGGCACCAAGGACAGGGCCTGTACCTTGGCATTATGACGATCAATCAGAAACACTAAGGGGCTCCTCAGAGGGAAGCTGTCTGTCAGCTTGGCTTTGGGCTGAGTTGATGCACGCACACACACATCAAAAAAAGGTATGCTCAAAGCATACATAACACACAAACACACACATCACACAAAAGTCTGCAGAAAGCATGTATCTCCAGCCACACACACACACACACACACACAGAGAGGCAGACAAAAATCACACAAAGCATCCACGTACACACCAGACAAGGCTTGCATATATAAAACCCACACAGTCTCTCACAGATACACAAAAAAACAAACCACACAGATACAAAGCTAATGTCAGTGTTTATCATTTCTCTCATATTCTTTCATTTCTGTCCTTCTCTTTCCTTCTTTTCTTTTTTTTTCAGTCCTTTTCAGAACTGAGTTTGTAATGAGTTTGAAAATTGGCCCATTTCATTTGCTCTCACTGAAATGTCATTATCTGGGGGAAGGAGGAGGGGTTCCTGGTGGCACTGCAATATATTTTTCTACATAACAGGGTTATTAATATATTTTCTCCCAGAGAACTTGTAACAAGGTTATCTGGTGTCCGCAGCAGATCTCATGCATCTCCATGAGCTGCATTTACACTGATTCAGAAAATGTGATTCATCCACATTCATTCTACATCTGTACTGAATCAATGGCGAGCTACAGTAAGGTCCATTTTCTTCTTTCTCCTGTAACAGCTCTGCAGCTCTGCAGTCCTATGATTTTAAGGCTCTCATTTACCTGATAAACTATAAAAAAGAAAATGTTGATGGCTCATCCTGGTCTTGGGGGCTTATAGTAATTTTGCATACAATGAAACACTTTCTCGCTCATGAGGTTCCCAGAGTAAAATAATTCCTCTTTGATAGTCTATGAGTGATTCCGAGGCTGCTACATGCATCTATGGCCGGGCTTCTCTGATTACTGTATGAAAACTCAACATTATTCACCAACTTTGAAGAAACTGGATCATATTTTATATAGAATATTTGCTGGTTTTCACTCTGATGTCCACCGGCTGCTCAGCTTATTTTCTGTAATATTTTGCCTCGTAGGTGGTCACATTCATGCGCGTAGCTTGCACAACCAGCAAGATGGTAAGTGGAGGTGAAATAAGTAGTTTGAAAACGCATATTAGGAAGGGAAGTGCAGATCAGGAGTAGTGCTTTTCCACCAATTTAGCTCTGGTTCTTGATCTAGTTCAGTTCAGAATCCAACAGCAAACTCTTCTAAAATCCTTATTTGATATAAAACCCCCTCCTGTATGAGCTGTCTGTGGCTGAATAGGGACAGCCTTTGCCTTTCTTTTCATTAACAGGTGGAATAAGTGGTGGAACAGGCGGGTGTACTGAAAGGCAAAAGGATTCCACAATGATTAAGATTTGTAAAACCAGAACTAACTGTGCTTTATACTTGATGTTTGTGCATACACGTCATTGATCACATAATCGTATGCATTTAGCCACATTTGTTTTGACAGGCTTGTTGGAACATTTGATGGTAAATGTGATAGAACTGCCAAACATCCATGCGTTAAATTAGATGAAAAGCCAAGAAGTAAAAAAACCTTTTCATCAGCCCGTGCTTGACTTGTCTGATGTCTGATGTAAATACTGACAACTTTTAACACATAAAATCCACAATAACACTAATTATCACTCACAGAATTCAGAGTATCAGAGTATTTCACCCTTTCTGCATTAACATATTTGTACGAAATGAACAGCTCACATCATCTCTTATCACCGAAGATATAAAACCCAGTCACCTCCGAAGAAAAAAGCTGTGACCTCAACAGAAACAGTCAGCTCATTTACCTTTCTGTGTCTGCGTAAATCCTGCCGTTGTTCCACTCTCTCTGCTAGCCGGGTGGAAGCAAACGAGATGCTAAGTCATGCGTGACCCAGGGTGCAATCCATCAGCTCCACTCTCATTCACTTCTGCTCGGTTTCCGTGGAGTTGGACACAAAATGAAGACGTATGGGAAATCTCACCTATGCTGCGGAACAGAAAGGGACGAGTTCTGAGATTGCCGCAGTGCCTCTGTAGCGGCACGGGCCCAAAGAGAAAGCCACAGTTTTCATGTTGGGTTACATTCCACTATATTTGATACGTGTGTCTAAACGAAGCAGAGATGCCTGCAGCAAAGATTTGTCCGAAAAGTTACAGGCATCTAGTTTGCTTACCTTTGAAACATTTTTATCTATTTAGAGGTCTTATTTTACAAGTTTCAAGCTATTGGCCCAATCGGTTCATTTCAAAAATGGTTTTACAAATTCCAATCATGCCTTTGGCTACAAACCAGTGGGTTACGCACTGACTGAATAAAAGTTATAAGCAGTGTTCCCAAGAGCACAAATTAGGGCAGGTATGTTTTTATTTAAGGGGATCGAACCTCCTGACCTGCTGGTTCAATTATAAGAATTCAAAGATACCATTTTCTTCAGCCTGCGGCGATCTATAGCGTCTGCTAACTGTTGCTGTTTGTTTGTTTTATGCATTTTTAAAAAAATTGAATTTCATTACGTATTCTTGGATTCACTTTAAATCTAAAACCTTAAAGGGCCGGTGTGCAGGATTCAGTGACACAAGTTGCTGATTGCAACTCTGTCACCTCACCTTCTCCTTCCTAGTGTGGAGAAGAAAATATGGTGGTCACAAAAAAAGCAACGGGGCCTCACAACACTCAAACATGGTGGATTAACCGTGCTGTCTGTAGTTATGAAAGGCTCATTCTATGGTGATATTAACATAAATGTTAGCTTAAATGGATAATATCAATTCAAGGATGAAACTTGTGATCACAAAGATCCTCATTCTGGGTTGGAAGGTTAAAACATGAATAAAGATAATCCTATCACCTGCTTTGATTACTGGGCCTGTTGTCAGGTGCAAAACCCTGGAAAGAGATATCAATAATTCAAACAGCAATTCAGCAGTAAGGTAAGAATAATCATGTGAAAAGTAGTTATTCCATTACTGGCCTGCCCTGTGATGAACCGGTGACCTTTCCAGAGTCCACCTCTCGCCCAATGTCAGCTGGGATCGGCTCCAATGGCCCTGCAACCCTGCAAAAAATAAGCAGTTATATATTATGGATGGATGGTTGGTTTGATTACTGGGCTGCTAGTATGTATGGTTTTGTGGGCTTTCCACATTAAGTAGGGTTAGGGTCTACATCAAGTTAAACTGCATTTTATATCAATGATTTGTTGGCATAAAATGCAGAACAGTAACAAATAGTAGTACACAGGAGCAAACGAGGAGAAGTGAAGAAGAAATAAAATGATGCTGTTAATTCCAAACTGGAGGCAGCTGCTTAGTCCCACACCTATTCCCCACTCTGAACTCTACTGAAAGACACGACACCTAATTGGACATAATGAAGTTAAAGTGAAGAGCACAGAGTCTTTTTGCTGACTAGCCTTCAGAAATCACCAAGGGCGGTTAAAAAGGGAGGGGAGGTGAGGACAGCGAGATGGAAGGGCAATGGGGAGAGGCGTTAAGGGGTGGAAAAGACAGTCTGGAAACCACAGGAGGACAGAGAATAAGATTTAAAAAAAGCTAAAAGCCTACATCTACAAGGATGAAAAGCAGATTCTAGTCACAAAGAAAATTGCTTCAAAGCTTGAAAAGTTAAAAATTGGTTTTGGTGGATCATTTGCTGTGATATTGAACACTGATGGCAAATAATCTGCTGCCTGATTACCCCAAAATAAAGCAACATTTTGTTTTCAATCAACTTTTCACTCAATAACTGGTTTAAAATCATGTTGATGCTATATGATGATATAATCAGGTGAATGGTGTCTCTGTCATTCCCGCTCTTGACAGAGCTGCAAACTGTAGCTGCTGTTAGCTAACAAATGGCTCAGTTTCTTGCCTGGACTGTGAGTATAGTGCACTGAGGAGTGTTCGTGTTACCACCACACCAAGAAGCAAATGTGTTCAGGCCTTGTACAGGCGAGTGTTTACGGTGGGTGGAGCCAGTGTCATGCCAGAACCTGAGCTGGATAAGTAAGCACTCAGCAGCGTCAGTTGACATAATGATAGAGGTGAAGAAGACGAGGAGGATGTTGGCAGAGGAAGACAAGAGTAAATCTGGGACTAAATTTTAGTCGTTGGCGAGAGCTTGGTGAAATAAAAGTTTGAAAGACAGACAGACTAGTTTTTCACTGCCAGTAAAGTAATCAAAACAGATACAACATGTGTACAACTGTCCATATTAAACTCTGAAACTGGAGGCGGTAAATCACAAAAAAATCTATTTCTTTTCCTTGCCTGACTTTTGAGCTTTTCACATTATTCTCAGCATGCAGAAAGTAACGTTACAATAAGGCAGCAGTCTTCACTATAGTGACACAAAACATGATGACTAAGCTTGATACTCTTCTGATTGTCTGTTATGCACTTATAGTGAGTAAATTGAACTCCGGTCTTGAATCTTTTTAGTTTTCTAAATGCCATCCAGCAGCCTCCTGTCGTAGAGTCCACTCCATCCACCCACTCCGGCCTCCAGTGACGGTGCTTTGAGCTTTAAGTACGGAGCTTTTTCTTTGACAGCAACACTCTGGTATTACATCCCGTCTAATACACACATTGACAGGTATAACTTATTCATTCATTCATTCTTCTGTATTATTTAACTGTGACCACAATCTTTGCCCAGCCATATAACAATACTGAAATTGCTACACAGCGATATTAAATAATTAAAGTCCTAAAAGCCTTAGGAATAGTACAGTCTTTGTAATTGAGTGAAAAACAATTTTGTGAATTATTCATGTGTGAAGTGCATTAATAAAAAAACGACTGTTTAAAGTGCATTAACATGAAAGAACTTTGTAAATATTTTTTACTTGACTTACACTTTGTCTTCAGGCTGCTTCCAGTCATCCACCATTACAATGGACTTGTTAACAGAATAACAGTAATTAAATTGCAGACACGGTGTCTGATGTTTTGACTCAGTACTCTCATTATAATACTGGATGTGTCTGCTCCGGTCAAGCGCAAACATCCCCCCTCCAGGACGGTAATTAAAAGAAAAAGATAGTCAAAATGAAGAAATTAAACCATTATTGTCCTCTTTCTTCGTATCTTTTCATTCTTATAGAAAACTTGTTAGTCCAGTTAATTTATCAACTTGTACTTCTCAACACTTTACAGATTTCTATTTACTTACTTCTGTGTTACTTCTTACCCCTTTTTACTTAAAAAAAGATTTTCATGTTTCATTTTTCATGTGATAACATGAGTGCAGTAGTCACAGCAGGGGATAACTATAGCTGCTCAGCTCTGTTAGCTTCATGAATGTGAGAAGAGCCAGCAGGTGCATTTGCAAGCAGATGATTAAATGTGATCTTTCTCCACTTCCAGCCTGATTGTTCATTGGCCTCCTCCAGCCCTGCTTTCATGCTGAGAGTTCACAGGTTCACTCAACTCTGCAATCTTTTTTTTTTTCCCCTCCATTCTTTCCTCCGTCAGACTGCATTCAGTTTAAAACGATCAATTTATACCTTTACATATTTTAGTCATCACTCAGAATCACACAGAGACAGAGGCATTGCTACTGTTTGTTGTCGCTTATGTCTGGGCAGAAGAGTATCTGCTAAAATATTAGTACTTGCTACTTCAGGTTAATTTCAGGAGAACATGCAGTGTCTGTACCAACGCTCCGATCTCACAAATGAGTACAAAACTTAACACAAAAAATAAAAGGTGCGACACAGCTAATACAAGTTTTCTCCTTTTTTGGTCTCTGCTGCTCTCTGCTCCCTCAGAGGTATGAACATGGTTTTGCAATTAATCAGCAGCAGAAAGTCAAAATTTTTACACAACAAACAGTTGGATTCTGCTGAAGGATCCAATCAAATCGACTGATTTCAGTCTGAAACTTGGCTGTTGGAAATGTGATGCTGACCCTGAGGCTGCGGAAATGTGCAGAGACATGAAGAAATGTACTAAATATAATCTAAAAATATAATAGAACTTCTGCTGGATGGTAGTTACACTATTAGTTTGAGTGTCTTCACTCTGTAGTTATCTGCATTGTCAGAAACTGACAGCAGTGATGATTATTATTCAGGCAAACCGTCTGAATATGGAGTTTCTCAACAGGGCTTTGGGCAGAGTTCATTGACTCCTATTAAGGAGCTCAGTATCACAGGGCACATGCAGCCAGATTTATTCAGTGTCAGACGGCTGAAAGTAAAGCTTTTGTATGCTGCAGATGAGTGTGACTGACTCCAACACTAATTTCAGAGTGCTTACTTAGGCTCGCAAAGCTTAACGGAGTATATTAGCCTATGGAGGAATCTCTTTATGGTAAATGTGGCTTATGAAGGCAGTGTGTGTGTGTGTTTCAGTGCACACAGGAGTGTGTCTGAATGTGAGGAATTGGGGTTATGAGTCTGAGAAAGGGTGAAAGAAAGAGATCACTGGGAAGTAAAAGAAACGAGAGAGATTTATGAGATGAAGACAAGCAGAACAAGAGAAACTGAGAAAGAAAGCAGCAGCAATAAAGTCAAAAATACGGCCGTCTAGCTCTGCAACCCAAAACTAAATGTGTCAGTTTGTCCTTGGTGACCACAATACGCACACTCTTCCAGGTAAATCAGCTTTTACTCAGTTTTATCCCCTAAAACTGATAAATAAAACAAAATTTCTCAGTTTTCCCTCGTCAGATGTGTTTTCCTACGCTTTATACTAAGAGAATCAGTTTAAGGGTGGGTTTGCTGCCTTTAATAAGGTGTTATATGCAGGATTTTGTAATTCTAAACAAAAGCAACCTCTGTGTGCACCGTTAGTTTAAGTAAGTAAGAAAGTTTTCTCTTTTGGATAAACACATAGGAGGTGATTTTTTCCCATCTGCCTCTTACACTGCACCCTATAAGACCTTTAAAAAAATCATGAGCTCCATTTGTTGTGAAGGAACACTCTGCAAAACAATGCAGTAGATTTACCTCCAAATCTCCTCTGGTGTTGCACAGTGTGTGCCATAAGGACTCTTTAAATGCTATATACACTTTTTTAAAGAATGCCAATTATTGTGCACAGTGTGTAAATAAACACAGATTTTTTACAGTGAGACATGGAATATGAATGACTAGACAGAATTTAGTTGAAAGCTTTTTACAGCCTAACGAAAAGAATACAAACACAGCAGGAGTAAAGATGCACCGTTTGTCTTTGTTTCTCTCTTTCTGTCCTGGTGTTGCCTGTCAAGATGCATTTTTAATCTGAGAAAGTAGAGACTGTAGCAAAGATCTCCCGCTCTCCTGTATTGGTTAGTGTGTGTGTGCATGTGCATGAGCATATGTGTGCATATCTACACACATATCTATGTGCATATGCACACAAAAAAACAAAAACACACAAAGAAGTTGCTGCAGAGATCTGACATATAATATAACCCTGATCTTGATTGTTAAAAAAAAGAAATTAACACAAGAAAGAAAGTAACAACAATGAGCAGAAGATGGGGAAAAACAGTTGGAGGAGGAGATAGAAAATATATATATATATATATATACATACACACCATCTGTGCAATATAGAAAGAGGAATATCCATTTTCTCAACAGCATGCGGCTAGAGTGTTAGCATGGAGTGCCAAATCTACTGAAGATCTACGTCTTAACTCTATGACCTGTGATATTTTACCTGAATTCTTTCTTTGCAGTTGCGGTCCTTACCATGACATGATTTGTCTTGTCGTTTTGGTACACAAAATGCACTGATATGATCATAACCTTTTCCCACACATATACCCAGAGGGGGGGAAAAAAAGCTCACTGCAGTGAGTGCAGCAGAAAGAACCAAACATCAGAGGGCCCGTTAATGCGCCGAGCATCGTTTTGTCTCCTCAAACAACTCGCAGAATACCAGACAAAATGACTCAGACTCTGCTCAAAAAGCAGCCGGAGAAAGGAGACGCCGCCGAGCGCAGGCGACATCACTTTAGAGGGAATTTTATATCAGATAAAGCTAATCTAATGCTCTGCTCTTGTTTCAAAACTTCAAACTAGATGGCAACTCATTCTGATGAGGCTGGATCTGAGTGAGAGAGCATGGGAACGAGACAGAAAAGAAAGAAAGAGTATCACAGAAGCTTACTGTTATTTTCTCCGGGGTGACTGCTTCAATCTTAAACAGGCATCTGTGTCTGTGTGTGTGTGTGTGTGTGTGTGTGTGTGTGTGTGTGTGTGTGTGTGTGTGTGTGTGTGTGTGTGTGTGTGAGTGAGAGAGAGAAAGAGAGAGATAGTGAGAAAGAGACAAATGTACAGAGTAAAACTGTGTAAAATTAAGTGAAACAGCTGTAATAAGCTGGATTGCTCGTGGTGGTTTTCAAGAGCAATTTCACCAGAAAATAAAGAAATAAATTGCAGGGATTTATATAGATATAGACAGAGAGTGTGAGCAGCAACGCCAATTTACTATTTGACAACCTCAAAAAAATAAAAAAAACACCACTTTCCTTCAGCATGAGGAAAGACAGACAACAGGAGGAGGAAACTGTGCGCTGCTGCTGCTGCTGCAGTGTAACAAGCTCTGCTGCTCAAATGACGGTCGGACATGGAGAGGCAGTGACAGTGTAACCTGCAAACTGGCCCGATGCATGGAGGTAAAGAAAACAAGCTCTGACTGGCGGAGCGAGAGGAACGCTGAGACAAACTGATAGAGAGGTGTGCTGGCGTGATAAAAATCCACTCGTAAACAACCCTGTCACCGCACTAACATATCCACATGAGGAGGAAGAGGTCTTGATACTCAGTGTTCTCAACAGGTTTGCAGTTTAGTTTGGCAGTAGAGAAGGGGATGAAGTGGAGGAGATGCTTCTTAATACCCTTTTCAGTTTGTGGCTTTAGAGTCAGTTCACCCAAATTACAAAAAAAAAAAAAAAAAAACACATCAGATTGTTTGGGTTTATGCGCCCAAAGTCCACTTGACTGGAGGATTAGTGCCACCAGCCAGGAATTTCAAATCACTTCATGTTTGTAAATAGAAATAAATACAAATCATTGTGTTTCAGAGATTCTGAATGATCCACAGAGAATGCAAATGGATAGAGATGACAAAGATATGATCCTTTAAGAGATGATCCCGGACAAGCTCCCACTTATGTTACAACCCTGCTTGTGAAAGGAAAAGCTAGCAACACAAAAACCAGCCACCCAGACTGTCTAAACTTAGATAAGTTAGTCGCCCGAGGTTACAAGTTACAATTCCACACTGCAGTGAAGCTTTTTTAACTGATTCAGATCCTGTCTTAGTGTCAGAGAATGTTCTTCAAGCTATAAATTTAATTGTGGTGTTCCGCAAGGTTCAATTTTAGGTCCTACTCTTTTTTAACCTTTATATGTCTCCTGACGACTCAGAGCCAACAGATGCCCCCTTTAACTGCATTTTAGACATCACTTCATGGATACCAGAGACATTTCTACAGCTCAATAAGGAGAAAAATATCAGGTTTATTTTGTGAAGCACTTTGTCTTACATTATATTTGTATGAAAATACAAATGCAAATACATGCCCTTCTAGCAGCAAGTAAAATCACTAGAAGTTGACT
The DNA here is from genome assembly GCA_028641955.1 of Protonibea diacanthus. Taxonomy (NCBI): domain Eukaryota; kingdom Metazoa; phylum Chordata; class Actinopteri; family Sciaenidae; genus Protonibea; species Protonibea diacanthus. The sequence continues at coordinate 3,100,622 of CM053978.1, read as the reverse complement.
AAGTCCAGTGCCACCTACATTTGATGATTGGTATGGAAAACTTTGAAAACTTTTTTCTTTGAGGATTCAAAAGAACAAAATACCAAATTTGGAAAAAATGCCGCAATAATAAGTATAACAACAATTGCCATGGCAACGCCCGCTTGCCGTGTTCTGCACTCCAGTGCTCCACTTGACCAGTGATGATCATCTGAGCACCTATAAAAAGACATTGTGCTGCTCCACCTGATGTTCTTCTTCTCTCTTTCTCTCTTTGTCTCTTTCTTTGTTTCTGCTGAAGTGTGTATGTGTGTGTACCTTTCTGTGCATCTGGTTGTGTAGTTTATAAAGGTGTGTATGCATGTAAAGTATCAGGCAATGGAGAGAATACATGTCTGTGCGACATGTATGCTAGTTTGCTAGTGTGTGTGTGTGTGTGGGTGTGGATCATTAACTCAGTCAGGTTGTCTATAAAAATGACAAAGATGAATTATTGCTCTGGAAGTCCCATATGTGCCTGTGGCAGCCATAGGTAATGGAGTGTGTGTGTCGTTCTCTATGTTATTAAAGCAGAGAACAGAAGAAAGAAAGAAAGTTGTAGTGTGTATCACAACATTTGATCTTGTGCATCCATGCGGGTCTTTCCTGCCCCTTTCTTTTTATTTTTCCCACAAATATTTCTTCCCAGTTTTGTCTCATCTCGTCGACCCCTTCTCCGTCCTCTTATCTTTCACGTTTTGTTTGTGGGTTGGGTTAGGCATTATTGGCCAAGCAGAGCCAATAATTCAACCTGCCTAACACGTACACACAAACACACACAAGGTCACACTTTGGGATCAGGGGTTATGCAATATTGATATTGTTAATAAATATGATTATTTTACAGCCTTCAGTCCAGTATAACAGCCTGAGGCAATCTTCAAATAACATTCTGTGTGCATGTATGTGTGTGTGTGTGTGTGTGTGTGTGTGTGTGTGTGTTTGTTTAAAACCCTTTGAACGTGCAGTTGGTTTTGAAGTCATCGCTGAGAAAATAATATGAATATGAATGAATTAACTGGTGTTAAGTTTGATTTTGTCTAACAGACAGCTGTACATAGTTCAAGTTGTATCAAAGCTCAGACTTTTACTTTGAAAGTTTTTCTTTTAGGAACGTGTATATGAGTGTTATGCTTCATGTTAAGCTTTATTATGTTCCCATAAAATGGAAATGTTGGAGGTAATTCATCTTTATTTCTGGACTTTCATGTATTCGTCGTAATTATGAAGTTAAGTGACTTAAAATCACATTCAGTGCTATCTTAGTAACATTGCTACGTTTCAGGGTAGTCATTTTATTTCTTTTCATGTGCACATTTGCTATTCAGTGGAGAAAGGGCTGCGCTCGAACGGTAGAGTTTACTGTTGATACTGTTGTGTTGTGATACTATTGTTACAAGCCTGCAACATTGGGGGACTTTACTCGTGATGCTACACAGGTGTTAAGATCATGCACGCAAGAGAAATCAAACCTGTGAACGATCCGTTTTTCCACAGTTACAGAGCTGCTTACTGCTGGTTGGCAGATACGTCGCTCAGATCCACTCACAGAGACAGACTGCATCATTGTCGGATACAAGGACGCAAACGTGTGGGTGTTTAGACTAGGAACAAAGAGTTAAGGGTGATGTCAGCTTAGACACACACACACACACACACACACAAACACACACACACATAAATGAGTCAGTTCTGAGTTTCTTGCAACTCTATTCATCTTCCAGCAGGATCAAGGCCACATAATATTTCTACAATATCTACACCACAACAAATCCAAGCAAGAGATTTAATTAAACCATTTTCTCGGTTGTCTTCCAGGCTGAAAGATGTCACCAAGAACCTGCACAGTGAAAAAGAAAAATGTAGAGGCACAAACGTGAAAGAAACTAAATGGTTTAAAAAAGTTCGACGAGACACAAAAAGGGACAAACTAGGACACTGCAAGTACCTGTCTTGTGTCAGTTTTGCATGTGCATGGCACCACAGTGAAGTTATAATACACATGCATTGTCCACTTAGATTTTCAAAATAAAGCAAGCTGAGAAACATTTTATATTTAACAAGTTTAAATGGCCGCTGTTAGGTTGAGGCACAACTCTATTTGCTTTAAATAAGTTATAAGTAACGACATTCTGGGTTTTACACAAACAGCGGTCTCATGGGTGAATGTCCTGTGTTTGACGCAGTCATCCATCCACCAATCCAATCTCCTGCATATGTACACAGTCTCACTCTTTATGCCAGAGGGGGAACCTTTTTTTTCCCCTGTTCTGCAAGGACCATTAATAAAGTACTATAAAACACCTTTACTTCAGATTCATAATAAAGGCTGTTCAAAGGTGTTCAACTGTCAATTTATCCTTTTGTTGGTTAAGGTTTTAATAACCAGGTCACATTGCTGCATAGAGTGACTTAAAGAACTGTTTTGTGTAATCAGTATTCAAAAGAATCTTTATAAGAAGAAAAAAAAAGATTATTAAATATATTAAAAAAAAACCAAACATGTCAAGCAATATCAGCGAGACTTAACTGGGAAGTCCACTGCCTATATGTGTGTGTGTGTGTGTGTGTGTGTGTGACTACATATGGGGGTCCTGGCTGTAATGTTTTAGCTTGACGCTTTGATGACCTGATCAAATTGTAGAGGATGATTGCCAGCACTGTTCTGTCTCAGTGGGTTCATCATCTTCACTCATCTCCTCTGCGGACTGTCATCCCCCTCTTCCACCCTGGACTGGTGAAACGTCCGTCTTTCTGTCTCTGCCTCTCTCTCGCTCACGCTCACGCTCCCAAAAGCGAGCACGCGCACACATAATGGGGTTCATTTCACAGCACATTGCCGCCATTATTTGCCATTTCTACCGATGGCCGTGATCATGGAGACTGAGATGAGTGTATGGTGAAATAACTCCATCTCTCAGTCAGATCAGCCTGCCCTCAGCATTTGTGTGTGTATGTGTGTGTGTGTACAGTATGTGTATGTTTGTGTGTGTGTGAGTGTAAGAGAGACAAAGTACTGATCTCAATACCTATTCTTATAGGATATTTAGGTGTCCAATGACAGAGACACAATTGGATAAGTGATAATTGTCTTTGTTTAATGGAGCAAAAATAATAATAATAATAATAATAAATAATAAAAAAAAAAAAATCACCTGTAGCAGCCTTTGCGTGTGTGTGTGTGTCACTGAGGCACAGTGTTTACATATATACTTTTGCATGACTCCAATCATGTTATTTTCATGTCAAACTGTGATGAAGTTATAACACAAATTAACAAATAGCAGGTTATTTTTTTGTGCTCAAGTCAAGAGGTTATGCACATTGTTCAGACTTTAACAGGTAATGGCTTTGCCTCCACTTAGCCAGCGCACATCAGTGGGGGTTTCCCTGAAGGAGAACATTTCTCAGACACATTTGTTCTCAAAATTAAACAAGGAGCACATTGACTGGTCAGCTTCTGTTGGCCTGAAAGCATAACAGCTTTGACATATAAGATATAAAGGAGACAAACAAAGCAGACAAACAAAGCAGCAAACGAATGAGCGGATAGAGGAGATAGAGTACAGGAGAAGGATGAGGCTGCAAAAGAAAACCTGAAGAGAAGGGAAGACTGTGCAGAGATTCAGGCGAGAACATGAACGGAGACGGACAATAGGTTATCAGAAAAGGTCCCTTTTTATAAAACTATGTTTAGGTGGAATAGAGGGGTTGAATCTCCCCTCTGGCTTCCTCGCAGTGTTATTGCAGGACTAAATAGAGATACAATTTTTTTTCCCCCAAGAGAGACAATTTTCTCTCCGATGCTCTTTGCTCGATGTGAAGGTTGCTGTAATTTAGCTCGTCGCCTGGGGAGGAACATGGTGCCACAGCTAGGTCATCAAAAAAGCATCGGTTCACTAAAATGCCAAGGAGATTATTCCTCATTTCAGGCTGTTAAAAAGTCGGCCGGGAGAGGTGGAGGAGAAGTCGTCGGGGTGGACAGGTAAGTGAGAAGGGACGAGAAAAGCATGGGAAAGGAGGAGACGAGATGAGATGCGAGGGTGGAAGGAAGTTTAAAAAAAAAACAAAAAAACAATCAGGACAGGTTAGAAGGAGACAAGAGTGGATAAAAGGTGAGTTGAAAGAAAGTGTGGAGAGAGTAGAGTGAGAATGGAGGAAAGACGTGAGATGAGAGCGATGAGAAGGAGATGAGATGAGGATAAAAAGGGGGGACGAGCCCTACCTAAAGGCAGTGTAACTTATTTTTATGGGTTTCATCCCTTCAGCATATATGAACCTACTATTATTGCTAACTCAGGTGGATGTAAATCTGTCAGTCTTAAAGCTCCAGTGTGGAGTATTTATCTTTATCTAGCGTTGAGGTTACACGAGGCTGTGAATCTCTCCATGGTTTGTCCATTCCAGGCAACTGCAGAAACATAGCAGACTCCATGGAAAGCCAAAACTTTGATCTAATAAATTGGTTTTAAAGCCAGAACCAGAGCTGCATTTGCCTGCACCCCAAACCTGAAAACCCGCTTCAAAACACCCGTGTTCCGAATTCCACCAGGCGCGCAGCGTTGCAAGTCACAGTGATACGCAGCTGTTCCAGTCAATGTTTTAAACCCCACCAGCTCCTCCGTGGTCCGGTTCGGAAGCGTCCCAGGAGCGGGCCTCTGCTTGGCTCTGTGTGAAATACGTAGCAGCTTGTGTGAATTCACACAGAGCACCTCGAACTGGCCAGAAGCCAGATATGGAAAAAGCATAGAGAAGCCAGTGGATTTTCAAAATAAATACACCATGCAAACTGCCAGTCGTAAGAACAGATAAAAGCGAAACAAACTATGTAGCATATTTACACATGTAGAAGCATATTTAGAAGCACATGAACCAGGAAAATGACCAAATCTGAGCAAATAAACCAAATCTGGCAGGCTAAACACTTCTGAAACTCTCCCGGTGGGGGTTGAAGTCGCATGCAGGACGGACCAAAACAGTGTCGTATCCGCAACGTGACAGAGACGTGTCTAGCAGGGTTTCAGCGTAACACTCTCCGAGTGCTCTGACCTCAAAGTCAGGGCAGCCCTGCTAACAAACTGAGATAATATTAGCTAACAGCAGCTATAGTTTGCAGCAGTTTGTCCAACACAAAACTCTGTAAATGACTGTGAGACGAGGACATCAGAAAACATTTTCTCCATAAAATATGATTAGTTTCACCAAAATCAGTCAGATAGTTGGTGTTGAGCAACTTGCGGGAGATCGTACCTGTAAGTTGAAATTGGTTGCTATAAAGAAGCTCTTGAGTTTATAATAATTCATCACAGATATGTGCTCCAAAGGTCGAGATTCACCCTGCATGGTGCCTTTATTTTTCTGGTCATAGAGGATTCTCACAGAAGAAAGTGAAACTTGATTTTTGAAAAACTTTCCCATGTGGAAGATGGAGCAGCAGAGCTACAACAAGAGTGTAGTTAAAAATAGTGCAGCTACTACAAAGTGTGTGTGTGTGTGTGTGTGTTCAGGTGGTGTGTTGTACAGTAAGAAATGCAGCTGTAGAGGGAGGGAGGGTGACCAGCAGGGAACAGGAGCAGAGCAGCGGACATCATTATAATTCTAGGTAGAAGGCTGACTTATCACCTCCTCGTCCCCCGCCGTGCGCTCTGCGCCCCATACTAATGCACACACGAACACACACACACACACACACACACACACACACACACACACCCTCAGCATCATAACGCTGGGTGGAAAAATGACCCCTGGTCCTGCTGTGTGAATCACAACACGCATGCGGTACACAAATATGCAAATATATGCATCATTCTTCACGTGTGCGTACATGTCACTACACAGATGATTACTCTATTCTGCAAAGGTGAAAACACACACAAACACACACATTAAAAACAAAAAACAAAAACACACACACACACACTCTGGAAAGACTGGGAATGACTTTTGACCGGCTCTTCTGTGATGATGTTTTTGTAGGGCAGCAGTGTCCTGGTGTTCTTTTCATTGGCCTGTCGCTTGGTGGTAGGTCACACACACACACACACACACACACACACACACACACACACACCAAACGCGTGCACACATCCAATGTTGTTGTCTTTCTCACAATACTTCTGTACACACACACACACACAAGTTTTCTTCCTGCCTCATACACCCACACGCGTTCAGTCTCCGCATGTCCACGTCTGCGCTCTTACATATCCAGGGAGTGACACCATGGTGACCCCTCTGCTCTCCTTGCTGAGGCTCCCTGTAGCTCCTGGTAATAGAAAAATAAGACAGAAGGAGAACAGACCTCGGAGCCTCCCTGTAGAATCAGCAAGCTGTGTACCTGACAGGTATTCCTAAAGGTTGGGGTTGAATCCTGCTGGCAGAATTCTGTTACTTACACTTCCTCTGCTACTGTTCCATTTCTGTTTCATCCCAGCATTCAGATTGTCTTATTTTATGTAGCAGTATGCAGAGGCTTCCTGCCCCATACCGACTGGGCATGTGCTCCACCAGATTCTTGATATGCAGATTTTTATATGTAGTCATAATTTTATATTCAGGCATTGAACCTGCAGTTTAATATTTTTAAGTGAAAGGTGTTATAGACGCATGTGGCATCTCCATTGGCACCTTTTATTTTCTGCAGCAGCGCATTGTGTGAAGGGGCTGTGTGAAGGTGTATATAGATGAGCGGGGTGTGATTATTAAATACTCTCTCAGCCAGTCACATCACTCCCATGTCAGCTCTGAAACAGTTGTACCGATCACAGAGGGCATGGCTCTGTGACATCGTATCTGTGATGCTGGTTTGGTCCGTCCTCCACACGGCTTCACGCTCCGCCAGGAGAGTTTAAGAAGCATTTTACCCAGCAGATTTTAGTAACCAGCTCAGGTTCTGTCATTTGCCATTGATTTATGTGCGGCTATTTGTTAAATAGTTTCCTTGTTGTCTCTTTTGTCTGCATTAGGACATGAATACACATGACCACAAACCTGCAGCAGCATCAGGTAGTTAAAATATAATAAATATTTTGGTGAAACCGTTCACAGATGAAATACTCAGGCGAGGTGAGGATAACTAGACGCTGAATCATGTTACACCAGACACACGACAGGCACAAGGACTTTCAACACAAAACAGGAAATAACTAAAGTGAGAAACCAAAACCATGACAGCAAGTTCAACAACAGCAGACACAGCAGCTAATATTACTGACTAGTCCACAGCCCGAGCAGCCTGACTTACCAACTGAGCTAACGTTAACTAACAGCAACAGCAATAAATCACAGAGGGATGATATGACAGTCACAAGAGTGACTCATGTTATCATGTTACTATGATGTCAATCCTAACTGACTTTGCACAAGAACTGGGGGACTCCTTGGACAGGTTGCCAACACCTACGCCACTGGACACCTTTTAGAGACGCCAGCTAACATTAGAAGGTGGCTGAGATGAGACTGAGTGAAAACACAAGCCAAAGACAGAGTCAGGACAGAAAACATGACTTAAGATGCACAATATCCGGTGTATATTTTATAAAGTTTGACATTAATAATAATGCAGGATTTCATTTGCAGAGGTGAGGCACTCTTCTGGGCTGAGTCCAATCCCATACAGTAAATACACGGTGCTGTGCAATGGCAGCCTTCAAGTCCGTTCACCTTTGAATTACACTTTTAGCCTCTTAAATACAGTCACCAGTCAATAGACTGGAACAGTTCAGCTCAAGAGGCTGTTGTCGAGCAGACGTGGGCCTCTGATTGCATTCTAATGTCAGACTGAAATACCACGGTGGTGGTGTTGTGTCCGTCTTATCTATATGGTAACTAGCTGTGCTGCAAAAAAAATTGTTATTCTGAACACAGCTCACTTTGTAACTGCTGATTACATGGATCTATCAGCTAGAGAGGCGTTTCCAATTGTTTTTCCATCCGACTGCAATCAACAGACGCTCAGGCAAGTGTGTAACCCCCCCTCCTCCAACTCCAGCACACACACACACACACACACACACACAAAATCACATGCCAGTGCATGTTCACACATCACAAATCTTCAGAAATACACCACAGACTCGGAGACAGCGGGGTACTTTTTTAAATTGTTGGTATGAGGTTACATTTGTGTTTTCCTTTCAGAATAGTTTTTTTTAGTGCATGATCAGACTGACAGTACATTCATATCAGCTACAAAACGACTGCAGCACAGGAGTCCAGCAAAAAAAAAAAAAAGTTCATCCAAACATTTTGTGTCATGAGTGTCATCAAACGCTGGCCAGTGTTTCATGTAACTTGTAGCATTGTGCCAAGTCTGTTTCTATCACAATTATCAAAGAAAATATTCCTAATAACTTCCTAGAATTATAAAATCCTGTTGTCTCTGTGTCGCAGAGCCGTCAAACTCATTCACGTCGCACCTTTGCACCTTCTTGGTGAGGCTCTTACTGCCCACATACAGGGACTATAGCAGCTTATCTGTGCTACATTTATCACATTTTATAAGTTTTGTTAGTTGTTTTGTTAATAATATTTATTTAGCAGTTGGAACTAGAATTTCCCTCCTGGGACAATAAAGATTTAATGAATTTAATGAACATTAATAACACCTCTGCAGTATTACACACTTGATCTGAACTGTCATTTTTTCAGGTTTTCCCTGCTCTGTGTAGATTATCCTGACATACACGGCTTCTGTTTGATTTTGTCTTTCTCAGTGGCTTGACTTCGTACATTCATTCATTCATCGCTCATGTCATGGCTCCAAAATACAACACGTCATTTCAAATTTAGGACGTCACGCAGACACAAATACAAGTTAGATTGAATCGGACTCCATTTGAAATGAAAATTGAAATTAAACAATTAGTATCATGTACTACTCCATATTGGCTGAACAATTTAGGCCACGTTGTTACCACCTGAGAATTTGCATTAACAGGGCGACGGTTTCTGCACTCTGCAGCTGTACAATTTCAGTTCAATTAATTGAATTGAATTAATTTATATAGCAGCAAATCATAACCCTCAACCTTTTCCATATGTAGCACCTATAGACCGTAGTCTTAATAAAAATGTTTACAGCGACTCAGCAACTCGCTGAACACTTGCTGATGGTAGCAAGGACAAACTTATTTTATCAGAAACTCACTCATTGGTGGCCAGGTGGATACAAATACATCTCAGAGTAACTCCAACAGTCCAATAATTATACATTCAATTCTATAAAACAGGCACAACAACAATACCTCTGCACAAACTGAATCTCATGTGTGGGAGTTGAAAAAAGACATATCAGTCAATGGCATAAAGACTAACTAACTGACAGACAGTTGTTTTTACTGCCCTGAAAAGCCGCCCCCTGCACAGCAAGATTCAAAATGAAGCAAAAACATCAACCTATGAATACTATTAGCATTGACTTGTCGACTGCCAAACACTTATGTTTTGACATGCTGCTCCACACAAAACTGTCATTTTCACGGGCAGCTGTAAAATAAAACTTAATTTTCTCTGTAAGTTGTTTAAGGGGCCGTTTGATGATTGTTAGAATTCATACGAGAGCGATTACATTTCCATTTGTTATGACAAGCCTTTTCTAACCACTCGTGATGATGATGTTTCTTGCTAGCTGTCATTTGCACTGTCACTTGTTAAAGCTTGTTGCTTCACGCATGTAATCCAAGTCAAAATATATCCTCCAAAAGTGCTGTCATTTTGTCAGCCAAAGACCGCAGATTTGTTTCTTATCCATTATCCTGTAAGTAGAATTATTTGTCATTTGGACATCGGAACACAAAATTGAAGTGTTTCTTAACAATTTAATCAGTCTGACTGCTAATCAACGGCTCACGAAACAACGAAACTTATTTTCTTCCCTGACAGTTTTGACATAAACAAACACTTTGTCACAAGTTTGTGTGCGTTGTCTCTAAAATAACCTTTTCTGGGAGGCCAGTTGGATGATTATTGACTCTGTATTTACTGTGACTGTGACTAAAAGCGCTGCCATCTCAGCAGCACAAATGGCACATTTGATTGCTGCTTTTTATGTTGAAACTGTATTTTTTTTTTTTCTTTTTCCCGTCATGGCTGAAAATAGCCACATCAGACGTGTAATCCATAGTCATCTGTCAGTGTAATGGTTGCGAAAAAAAGATGAAAATGATTTTGGTGGACGTGGCTTTGAAAAGCAGATAAAAGTGTAAATAATTACACACTGAAATGGAAAACAGAAAAATTTCTTCTTGTGATTTACAAAGTTAAAATCTATGTTGTCAAAATGGGAAAAAGACAACAACAAATATTCATTAACAGCAGTGCACATCATGATCAGCTCACGGCTTCTCTGTTAAGTTATGCATATTTCAGGGTGTGGTCACTTTGATTGACAGGTGGATGACATCACAGGTGGCTTTGTTTGACCACCCAGGCTTCATTTGGAGGTTGGGGTGTGAGGGGGGGGGGGGGGCTGAGGTGGTTCACTGGGGATGTGTCTACATGTGTTGGGTGTGACCGCTGTGAAACAACCAGGAAATAACTTTCTATTTCTCTGATTAACCGGCGTTACGGGGGTCGGCGTTCACTCACTCTCATTCACTGTCTACGTTGCTCAACCTCTTTCTCAAACCATGGCACTCAAGTCGAATTAAACTCCTTCGTGTCTTTGTTTTGCAGCGTAAATTGCGAATCTGACACAGACAGTGAAATAAACAAAGCCAGAACACAACAGGCAGAGTTTAGTCCATGAATGCACCTGGATAAGCTCAGCTTTAGAGACATTTCAGGACGACTTTGGAGGTTTGTCCAATCTCATCTAAGGATTCTAAGGACTGTTGCTATAGTTTCATGCAACAGCAGACTGTTTTAAAATGGTAATTACGCTTCATTTGATGTCTCTATTTATACAAGTGAACACCTCAGCAACTCAGAAACAAGAACTTTCCAAGGCTGGGGTCTAACAATATATCGTGTTAATTATAAGAATTCTAATGGAACTTGATCAATGCATCAAAAGCCATGAGCCTGAATTTCTTTCAATATTATCGGCGCACAAACCTTGAATCCCTTTGGTGAATACGGTTTATGAAAGAGACAGAAAACATAAACCTTCATCATGGAAGGTCAACAGGACCCATACAGAGGAAGAACTCATAGTGCAGAAACAAGCTGCCGGTGTCTCTCTCTCTCACACACACACACACACACGTACACCTGTGTTTAACCACACAAGCACACAATGTGCACAAGTTCACAAGTCCATTTTCTCATTCAGCTTTTTGTCTTTATCGACACACACACACACACACACACACACACACACACACAAACCTTGTCTGGTGCTTGTAATGCATTTGATGATGAGGGTCAGTGGCCTTTTAGATCTTCACTGAAGTGAAGGGAATGAATGCAGCAGAAGGAGGAGAGGAGAAAAGGGAGGGAGGGAAAGAAATGGAGAAATGAAATGAATTTCAGAGTGAGTGGAGAGACGATCCTTGCTCTGCTCTTTATTTAACTCTGAGTTGCATCCTAGTTTTGTAAACTCTCTCCCAAACTTACAAATGACCTAACATGCAGTGACACATAACGCTGAATTTGCCATGTTCAAATCGGGATTTAAAACAGTCCAGCATGTGAAGTCAGTAAATTAAAAATAAAGTGTATTCCCTCTTAAATCTTCCACAGCTCTTCCTTTCTTTCACCATCTGTCGTTGCCAGATTTCCAGTGCAACCCAACTTAATGTTGCAAATGGAGACCTCGCTATCGCGTGATGGAGCCACATCTGTCCACATATTTTGCAAAGAAAGGCTAATTTCACGTAGCTTCAAGGAGCTCCAGTTTCATGCTTTTATAAGACTGTATTAATACTTAAATTCAACAGCCTCCGCACAGTTTCATACCACGGCCAGTTCGATCTGCTCTGTGCTGCTTGATGTGGCTGGTTGTGGCATCCATCAACAGGAGCAGAGTGGAGAGCATCTCTTGGACACTTCTGACATACGTCATCATTCATGCAGTTATGTATGTCAACAGTTCACAGAGGTCCATCCAAAGGACCAGTGTGTAGAACTTAGTGCTCGCAGTGTAGCTGCTGATCATAACTCCCTCCATGGAAGAAGATCTGTGGTATCTGTAGGTAAAAGGCTCATTCTAACATTCTGATTCTTTTTATTGGTTTTATTTTTAACAGTGTATTTCATGTTTACTGTGTGTGTAACCTCAAACTTCAATTCTGAGCAGCTATTTCAAAAATGTCTTAAAAATGCTAATTTGGCATTTATAAACCTGCAGATTTAGCCAATAGTTGCAGGTCTCCCTCTGCACCCTCCTCCACCCGTCCCACCCCCTCCGTCCACTGTCTGCTGATGACAGCGGGCAGATCAAACGGTCGTCGTTGTGACGGACTTCCCTTTGAAAATCTGCAGCTGAAAGAATATTAAAAAACCATGGAAGAGAGATCAGGCAGCAGCCGGATACCTGCCTGGGTGTGTGTGTGTGTGTGTGTGTGTGTGTGTAGGTATGTGAAGGGTTCCTTTGAAAATAGATGAAAAGTGCTGACATCCACAGTCATTCTGGCCTTCTATACTCTCCTTCACACACTCAAATATGCGATGCAGATACACACACACTACTACAAACTGATACTCACACACACTCTCTCTCTCTCCTGGATGCTCAGAAGAGCCAAACCGTATTAATTCACAGCTCCCGTTCTGTCTAAATTGTAACCCTGTCTATCAGTCACACTCTTCCCTATCATTTGTTCTCTCTCACAAACACATCGCAGACACCGGCGGGAACCATACTAATCATATTAATTCAAAATTTCTCTCTGACACTCTCTCACACACACACACTCATCAGAATCTGACAAGAGCCATGCTAATCATATTAATTCAGTCAATGGCCCAAATCAATGGTTTCCTCCCCCTGGACTGTGGAGTGTATTCAGGTTCAGACATGAGCGGGAATCTGTTATCGTTTCCTTTGTGTTCCTCTCCAAAATATATTTAGTCAAAGGATTCACTGTGTCTGCCATGAAACAGATGACCCGACCTTCACATCCTTACTTTCTAAGGACGCACTACTTCCTGCACTTGCACTAAATGTTGGCATCGGAAGTAAATCGTGAGAATTAAATATAGATGTGATTTATGTTTTATAGATGTGCATTATGCACGACTTAAAGGTCCCATATTTTAGAAAGTGAGATTTATTTCTTTTTTCTTATGAAGCAGATATGTGTGTAATATAATACTGCCAATGTTTAAACATTCAGTCAACAGTATTTGAAAAACTGCCTTCAAACAAGCAGTCAGGACTTCTGGAAGATTTTGATGTCACAGCTATGCAGTCATCTCATTAATATTAATGAGTTAAAATTGAATTATATTGAGATGATTTTTGGTACTTAGAAACACAAATATATCTTCTTATGGATATCAGATCTTTGAAGTTTTGATAAATGAAACACTGGAAAAGGGCCTGGGATCCAATGCTGTGGCCTGCTGATTACTTTGGGCTAATTTACTGAACTCATATTTATAAAGCAACTTATTCAGGTACAGTTTTAAGTAAAAGTTAACACTGAACTAAAAAAAAAAAAGAAACAAAAAAAAAAAAGCTTAGAAACTTTTTATGATTACATTTCTAGTTGCACTCTCAGCTAAAAGTTTGAGAGACGTCACTGTTTCTTCAGACTTAGAACTGTAAAATGAAATGAATGAGGCTGGTTCTGGTCCAATCAGTCCGTTACTGCCTGGTAATATAAATACAAGCCTACATACTCAGCCATATTTTCAGATCTGCAGTTTGAACCATCACCAACATCAGCATACGTAGAAGCAGCAGTTCAGACCTGCACATACAGTCGTGCTGATGTTTATATTCATCATCTGTACGAGCTACTGCAATCTGAGCAATTTTGGTAATTAAGCTGTCGTGACATGCGATGTGCATCATTCCATAGTCACAGCACACAGCAGATGCACTGTACAGCGGAAAGATTAAGTCATGCTGGCTCTGCACAAAAACCCACCATGATCTGAACAGTACAGATTGTTGCACGTGATCATTGTCAGTCAGAAACATTAGCTGCACTGTCACACCAAAACTGCCATAAAGTGACACGATTCTCTTCACAATCTTCTTTCTATGAACTAATATCATCTGTTTTTGATCACTGCAGTGGTTGTTAACCTGGCAGCTTCAGGGCTAACACACACACACACACAAACACACACACACACAAGCATTTTGTCCAAAGTCTAGTCTACACTTGATCCACTGGCTGAACCAGAAAAAAAAAAAAAATGGAGGATTTGATTGGACTGAGCCAGAGGACAGATGACCTCTTACCTCTGCAACATCTGGTGAGGAGAAGATAACAGACACTTCTCTCTCCTGGTTTCTCTTTCTTTGTCCACCTCCTCGCATCTCTGTCTCAATCGTTTTTTTTTTTCTTTTACACACTCTTGTTCTTAATCATGCTCTCCACGATTTCCTTTTCTCTCTCTAAGTTGTTCTCCCTCATAGCTCTTGTATGATTCTCTCTTAAAGTATGTGCTTTCTTTTCTTGGTCAGGCTTTTTTTCCCTCCTCTGTCTCCGCTGCTTTGCTGAGATTTAATCAATTTCTCAGTTGCTGTGACTTCCATTGTGAAGCCAGAGCCCGCTAATTTAAATGTGAAGCATTTAAAATGTCAATTACAAGCTAATTAAATTAATGGCACAATGTGATTTAGCCATTTCGCTCCTCTCGCCCTGAGCGATGGATAAATTGTCTCAGCTCAGGAGAGGAAAAAAAGGCTAAGTGTCGCTTGACTCGCATAAACACACACACACACACACACACACACAAAGAGACCCCACACGACCTGTGGGGAAATTGGTTTTAGGAGAGAAGAGGAGAGAAGGATGAGGGAGGACTGGAGAGGAAACGTCAAACAGAAGGGATGAGGAAGAAGACAAGGCTAAAGTAACGACAGAGGGAGGAAGGGATACAGAGAGATTTGTGAAAGGAAAGACAAAAGAGAGATAAGGAGAAAAATGAGAGACAAGAAGAGGCGAGAAGAGGAGAGGAATCAGAGATGGGGAGATGAGATTAGGAAGCAAAATGTCAGAGAGGAGGAGAGGCGCAAGACAATGAGAGGGGAGTGAAAGAGTAGGTGCAGGTAGAGAAAAGGGTGGAAGAAGAAGAGGAGAGAGGAAAGAAAAGTGAAGATGAAAGAGTAAAAGTCATGAAAGAAAAAGCCTGAAGTGATGACAGGAAAAAGAGGGAGAAAACGAGGTAGAAGGAGACAAGTATGTGAAGAAGGGAAGACGACTGGATTTGAGGAAGGATAAAGGTGGATGTTAGATTTGAGAGGAAAGCAGAGAAGAAGACGATGAAGGTAGAGAATGAGGATGAAGGACAGGATGGAGAGAAGTGAGGAAAGACAAAAAGAAAGGACAAGGTGGGAGAGAAATAAGCGGAGCAGAAGAAAAGACGAAAAGGAACTGAAGAGACGAAATGGAAAAAAAGCGGTGAAAGCTGGACGGAGAGAAGGACAGAGGAAAGGAGAATGAAAGGAAACACAATGCATGAGGCGGAGTGAGAAGTGGGGAGAGTGGCAGGACGGAGGAGCACAGCACTCCTTACTCAGCTAGAGTCTTGTGGGCTCATGGTAAATGGAGTATTGATTCAGAGGAGATGAGATTTTCAGAGTAAACACATAACCAAACTCTGTGCTCTGCTGTGAGCCCAGTACACTCACTGGAGACTCGCAGTTAGTGTACAAAACATTACTAACGCCGCTCTCGTGTGGGGCCACTCCACTGCTGTGCACAATACACGTCTCAATTGTCTCTGGGCTCAAAACTCTTTTTTAATCTGTGGCTGCACCTTGAGTAGACCCTCCTGTTATGACTGCAGTGAAGTGGAAGGCAAACTTTGGGGGGAGCGGAAATGAAAAATGACTTTCACTTTGTTAATCAAACTTTCACATCTATCCTCTCGCTCAGTATCTGAAACATGAAATTTAAGTCCTTCACAATAGACTATCCATTGATGGATTTGGTTTATACACAATGTGTCATGATGGAGGTTTTTTATCGTCTCCCTGCCTCGTGTTCCTGTTGTTTAACACCTCCCTACCTTTCTGTCTCTCTATGGGCATGGTGTCCGATCTTCATCCGACCATTCTCTTCCAATTAACCACTACTGTATAAAGACAGGTCTCCCTCAGACCCTTTGAATACTTGTTGGTGAGTCCTGCTTCCTTGTGCTTCAGGAACTTCTGCCTCCCTGTCACGTCCATCACGACCTTGTCCTAACACCAGCTCCCGCAGTATTCTTCCACCACCAGCCCTGCACCGTGTTGGACCTCCTCCCTTCAAGATGGTGCAATAAACTGATTCTGGTCTTCGTTTGATGTTTGAATTTTGGGTCTGTTACCGTTCTGCATAGCGCTGTGTGACCAAAAGTATACGTACACCCAAACTTCATCCATATGTGATCACGAGAACACATAACCACGGGCGTTACACTGCTGCTATAACAAGCCCCATGACCCTGTTTTCTCGGGTGCATGTGTGAATGCATTGAGGACACACAGAGATCCGATCACTCAGAACACATTTCAAGGCCGCAGCATTTAAACTTGGTACAAAGCATAAAAAAAAAAAAAAACAGTCTCAGTCATCATGTGTATCATTTCTATTGTTGAATTTTTCTGTGATATAATGTAGAGGATTACAAACTGATAGTGCTTTCACTGAGAGATTGGGTGTAAAAGACCTTATTTGATATATATATTTTTTTGACCCAGCTAACAATCATTCTGTCAGTGTGGGAGTTCCCTTTTCTTCTATTCCAAAGAAAGTACAGCTGTTTATTTAATGAAGCTCTCTCCAATTCATTTTCCCAGACAAGGGCGGCTCATATCGAGTTTGTTACCCAACATGTAATTAGCCTGCGTACAGATTTCTGTACAATGTACAGCTTTCTAACCAGCTGCTCGGGCCAAACGCACAGCGATCGATACACACAGATCATAAAGTGAAATAGTGGTTAGGAAATCAAAATGAGGCACGGCCTCGGGCAGTGTGATAATTACGTTTGGCTGCAGTGGGGGGTAGAGAACAGCTCGCGAGAGCCTTTATTGACATTTTGCCCTCGCTGGGTTAACGTTGAAATAATGTCTTAACCCTCTAACAGACCTGCAAAGAAGTGAGAACAAGATGATGTGTTTTCACTTCTTATACATCTGTCTCAAAACTGACCCTCACAAAGACACGATTACAAGGCCACACACACACAAACACACACAAACCCCCTGCTGGTGCCCAATTAATATGCTGAACCTTTTCATGTTTTATTGATTCTGAACATTAATGTACGGTGGGTGTTACAAGAACACCGAAACAGAAATCTCAACAAATAGCTTGAGAATGAAGCACAAAGCACTTGCTTCTGATTCCAGCTGGCACTGGTCGAGGCGGGATACACCCCGGACAGGTCGCCAGTTCATCTCAAGGCTGACACACAGAGACAAACTGTTCACATTCACAGCTACGTGCAGCTTGGTCTACACTCGTCGAGCATCAGTTTTACAAATGCATGGCTCTAAGTTAGCAATAAGAAATATGCAACATGAATCTTGCTGAGAATCTTTTCCACCCAACTTCCTCGATACAAAGACTTTCTCACTCGTCACACTACCTGACTTCTGTGTTTTGACAGGTTTTGGAGTTGTGGCCAAGTGTAATTCGTCCAGCTCTCAATTAAACCCTGAACATAACACTTTCTCAACTTGTGTGTAATCACCAGCGCCAAAGACAGCTGAGCGTTGAGTGACACAAAAACCTTGATATTTCAAATTGTTGAATAAAAAACTGTTTCTCAGACGGGCTTTTATGCTGAGCAGGATTCATCGTGACGTTTCTTTTTCATGCTATTGTCTTAGGATTATTTCTTTTATCTTTAAAGGACGATACCTGAAATAAATTAAGTCGCCTCAATCAAGTTACAAATGTATTACAAATTGCAGAGTACATTACGAGTGTTAGGGACTTTATGTCCTGTGTCTGTCCAAGGAACGAACATTTGAATGTTGACAACTGGATGAATATCTACACAGACCCAAATGCAGAACTTAATTTAAATCTTGGCACACGACAGCAGAGCTGCTCCGTGCTCCTTAGCGTAGTGTGTGTCTGAAAAGAGATTAGTGTGTGTGTGTGTGTGTGTGAGAGTGTGTGTGTGTGTGTGTGTGTGAGTGTGTGTGTGTGTGAGAGAGAGAGAGAGAGAGAGAGAGAGAGAGAGAGAGAGAGAGAGAGAGAGAGAGACGAAATAAGTATGACAAAAAGTAGAAAAGTTCGCAAAAGTGTCAAAGACATTTAGTGCCACACCTGTTATTATGCTGCCTTACACACACACACACAACATAACAGGCAAAATGAACCGACACACATTAACACACGTACAGTTCAGTATCCATTTATAGGTGGATGAGCTCATCTAAATGAACACACACACAGAGCCAAATGCACCTTAAGGCAATAAATGAAATACACTCACACTTAACCTACACACACACACACACACACACACACACACACACACACACACGTGCGCGCGCGCGCGCACGCAATTGTGCGTGACATGCTAACAGATATCTTTCCACGGCAATGGCGAGACAGTAATTACCACCATCTTCAATCGGCCTATTAGCATTCAGTTGCTGCCATTCCCTTATCACACTGAAACACCGTGATTCACCACGACGACAACAACAGCAGCAGCAGCAGCAGCGGCGGCAGGAGCAGCAGCAGCAGGCCCAAGCTGTGGTACCAACAAAAATGGAGCTCCATCACTGAAATCCTACAACATCACATTAGAGACATGTTTCCATTCTAAATTAGTTAGACTGAGTAACTTGGCGCCAGTTTGCAGGACTAATTTTGACAAATATACAGCTGCTGTGTTCTTTTTTTTTTTTTTTTAAATGACAGTTATTGCTCTTAATATCATTCCCGTTCTGTTTGCTCTGTTTATGTCTCAATTTGTCTCTCTTACAGCTTCATGTAAACTGATTTTAACTGTATCTGGTTTTCACATTGCACCAGGACAGTCGACCATCATCCACCTGCTGTTTCCTCTCACCCACCGCCATCAAGCAACCCTGAGCTCCACCGTAAAGAAAATAAAATAAAAATGTGAATCTATTGAAAATAGCTCTAAAATTTGACAGTAGTTTTCTGTTTTTTGTTTGTTTGTTTGTTTTTAAATAGTTTATAATGCTTTTTACGGACATGTTCTGTAAATTAAGTATAAAATTACAGTGTCTTGCATGGAACTACAGTTTAAAAAAAACAATTTTCCCCATGTCATCATTTATGATCCCAATTCATAACTTTAGAATCAAAACAGTTTTAAATGAAGCAGATAAACTAAAATAGAACATATCAATTCAACATTTTCACACAAACCGTGCGCACACATGGAAGCTGAAGCTTTTCTCTGCTAATTTCTGACCTTTTGTTTGCCGATACAAAGCCCTGGCTGCTCCATTATTTAAATAAATGGTGATAGTGATCAGTAATTGTTGTTTCTCTGCACCACAGAGCCTAATGCTAATCAGCCAGACACAGGCTAATGAGGTTAAGACAGTCCCACCAGTAAACAATGTGTTGACGTAAGAGAACATGCACCCCGAGCCCACGACAGAGTCATCCAAGTTCAGTACCGATGTTTACTTCTTTGCATGTTGAGAAGTTCAAAAGGTCACCCGTGGAAACAAACTGGCCTCCGAGTAATTACATTTATTTCAAACTGATTGTTTCCTGCCCACAAAACCCTGTCAATACCAAACACACACACACAGTTCTCTTTCCTATTTACTCAATAAGTCTTCCTATGCCCTTGCTCATTGACATCTACCTTCTCTCACAGGGAATACCCTCTTTTTGGGTATTCCAATGCACCAGGCTGTAATGTTTACAAATTCTTATTTTTTCTCCAAAGCTCTGAAGTATTTTATTGAACCTCAACGTGCCACATCCATTTGAACTTACAGTTCGGAATACAGACATTTCCCACAGAGAAAAGTGTGAAAAGAGTATCTCAACATGAGGAAGAGGGGGCCTTTGTTCTCGTGCACAAACACACCTGCAAAGCTTCAGCTGGAATTCTGACCCAGACTCAACCCACCACACCTTCCAGAGAACACAACACAATGCTAGTTACATTTCTCTTTCTCGTGCTCATGTTCCCACCTTCCCCACGGGGAAGCAAACGTGCCAGACAAAATGATGAAAGAACTAAATTTTCTTGCAGTATTTTCAAGGCCTTGCTCATATTTTACTTATTTGAGCATCGACAATCTGTTTTTAAGAATCTACTGTATGTGTTTGGGATATGTGTTCATTTAGAAGTTGTGCTGATTGTTCTTTCAGAATAAAATCAGTCAGTTTTGACCATATACAGTATAAAAACATGGACCGCGAATCCGTGACATCACCCACAGGTTTCTAAAGAGTCGCAGTCTTGCCAGTTCTGCCTCAGCCGCCTCCGGGCTAATCTAAAAATGGGCAGAGACGTTTAGCGCGGGCGGACCTGAGGCAGGCTGAATTACCTCTGGGTGCTTAAATGAGACACCTGTAATGACACCCACCTGGAAATCAAAGTGGCCATGCTGTTAATTCTGCATAACTTTAAGCCTTAATATAATCTGAACAGGTGAGTTCTATAAAAATTCACCCTCAGTACAGTTGTCATGAACGGGGACATTTTTTGTACCAGGCTGTAAACATGTTTATTTCTGCTGTGAAGTTGGACATTTTAACATGGGGACTTATGGAGACTGACTCACTTCTGGAGCCAGCCTCAAGTGGACTTTTGAGGAACTGCAGTTTTTGCTTTGGCTTCATTTCACAGCAATGGAGGTTGCCGCTTGGTTTAGGCCTGAAACAGATGTGGCAAAAGATGTGGTAGCCACCAAATCTAGTCTTAAATATAGCCAAAATATTACATAAATGATTAAATGATTAAAAGATGTCGTGCATCACCTGGTCATCATTTTTGCTTTCTGTTTGATTTATGGAGAGTTAAAACAGAGCGGCCAAGTGGTTTAAAGTGGTCAAAGGTAAGTCAAAATAACAATCAACAGACTCCACTGTGAAGCTTCTATCGGGGTTTACAGGTTTCCCGAAGGGCTCTCTTCTTTGGCAGCAGTGATTTACTCAACTTTAAATCAGTTTTATTCCTTTAAGTGTCACGTTCAGCTGGCAGTATTCAAATTATTCAAATGCCACCACTAGGCATCAGAGCGCCACAGCAACAGCTAACACCTGTGTTCTCTTTGTATTTGTGTGTATGTGTTCAGGTACACGGATCTGTATACGTGTATGTGCTCCAATGTGTGTGTGTGTGTGTGTGTGTTACAGTGATTTATTTCTTGTTTAATCGGGTTTGGCAGAGCGGACTGAGCTCAAGCGCAGCGTCAAGGTGTATTTATGGTGTGTGTGTGTGTGTGTGTGTCTCAGAGAGAGTATTTATAGCTCTGGTCCAATCTGTGTTCTATCCAGCTGCAGTGAGGAGATAACAGTTTCAAACACAACACAGAGCACCTGTACCGATATATTTCACAACCACACGTACATGCGCCGTATACGGTACAAACCTGAATGCTCACAAAATCAACAGAAACAGAGATCACATGACTAAACCGCAGTAAGGTAAGATCCTGTAAGGTCCCAATAAACGCTGCTGCACAAAACAACTGATTTGTGACTCGTTTAATTAGCAGATTTGGAAAGTCTAGAAGAGCCGCAAAATTAAAGATTTTTTATCTCCATTCTAGTTAGCGGACGTTAGCAGCTCAGCTGGTGGAAGCCTCTCGTGTACTTGTAGAAGGATATGTGGGAAATCTTATGCCTGGGAATCGAACCTTTTTTCTGTGCTTCATGCTCCGCTGAGCCACAAAAGTGTCATAGCAATCCAGTGGAAACCATGGATTTCCATGTTCCATTGAAATGGTTCCAGATGATTCTCATATTTTGTAGACTAAACAAACCTCTAGGTGCATTGTAATGAAGCTGAATAGCTAAAGGTGTTTAAGTTGGTCAAAACTTTCTAAAGGTTGTGAGCAGAACTCAGTCGTGGCATTTCTAAAATCTTGGCTGCAGTCCAAAAATCTCAGGAACGACGTTCAGTAAAATGTTTTCTAAACCATCAATATAAAGATAGAAATGTCACACCGCAGATACAAATATAGAAGTCCAGTTAAAAAAATTATAAGAGTTCTTTTATTTTGGAAATTGCCTCCACTCTTTGTCTCCAAACTCTGACTCGCTGAGCTCCATCTGTGCCCTCCACCCTCTTCCCCTCCCTGCTCCGTTACTCCCAATCTGCCTGAGCGATGCCCACCGCGACCCTCATCACAAATCAAAAGAATTCATAATAAAATCAGCCTAAAACAGTGTGTGTGTGTGTGTGTGTGAGAGAGAGAGAGAGAGAGAGAGAGAGAGAGAGAGAGAGGTTGTTTCCTTCATGTGTGTGCGTCTGCAGCTTTCATTCCTGATTAGCAGATGTCATTAAACTACAAGGTGTTGTCAGTGCTTTGCTCCTCGTTAAGGCTGATGCATTTCCCTCGTTAGCTGGCATCACATCGGCACGTGTGTGTGTGTGTGTGTGTGTGTGTGTGTGTGTGTTCGTCGATTCATACAAGCGCGCACGCGTGTGTGTGGTTAACTGGGTAATTCAGCGTGACGCCTGCAAGGCCTTTGGAATCTGCACACTGTCATTACAAGAGTCCTTCAGGAGCAGAAATACCAAAGAGAGAGAGGAGAGGGAGAGGAGGACGAGAGAACAACTGTGGGAGGAGGAAGAGGGTGCCGAGAAAAGATGAGAGGGGGTAAGAGGGTGAAGGTAAAGAGGGAAAGGATGAGGAGAGGACCGTGATGAGGAAGAAAGGAGGTGAGAAGAGGAAGGGAGAGGTTAAATGAAAACACAGAGGAATGATGGAGGAAAAAAGGGGGACAACACGGGAGGAGATGAAGAGTGAAAAGACGAGAATGAGAGAAGGAGTGATGAAGGAATTTGCTCTCCCACTCTTTTCCCTCCTCTCTTTGTTCAAGGCTCTGTAAAGGTCAGAGATTACTTAATACTCCTTAAAATATCTCCAGTTTAATGATGAACCTTGCAGATCCCCTGTTCTTAATTATCTTGCTGTCTCTCATCATGAGCAGCAGGACAGAAAACTTTGTTCCCCTCCCTCTCTCCGTCTTTGTCTCTCTTCATCCTCACAGGTGGATCCTTTTCTTCTCTTGAATTCGCAGATTTGTCCCGTCGTTTCGCTGGCCGTCTTTCTCTCGTGCCTCTTCCTTCATGCGTGGGCGCGTTTTTAACATTTCGCTTTCTTTGTGTCTTTTTCATGTCGATCTGTCTGTTTTCCATGAGAGGCGGAGAGCAAGGAGGTAATTCAAGGATTATTGTATTCTTCAGATTTGCGGTCAGCTTCTCTTTCGGTCAGTTTTTTCTTTCCTCACACTTCAGCTCACGTTTGATCTTTGTTCCTCTCAGACAGACTCAGAGAGGCGCTGGATTGAGTCGTGTGTGCCTGTTTTTGATGTTTGAATGTGGACCTCTGTGCTGGGCTGAGCTAATCTGGACTGGTTGTGTGCCCCTGTGAGCACAATCCTAAAACTGATCACTGAGCTAAAAAAAGGAATTTCTAATATATTATTAGTCTTTGTTGATCAGATCACAGTCACCCTTCCTTCAGAAGCTGTAAATACCTTTCACATAAGTGGACCATGCGGCACCAGCCCAGAACAGACAAACACTTGGGAGTCTCTAGATAAAAAAGACTTGTGGTTTTCTTCCCATGATGCACTGAGCTCTTCTCTCCCTTTCCACCTGTACACATTCAGTGATTACTGTTATTGCTACAGTACATGTACAGTAGCAGTGCAGCAGTGTCTAGAGCCGCTCTATATGGAAAACTTTATATGGAAACACGATATAAACAAAAATTGAAATGATGAATGTGCGTCCCTGTGAGATCACATCGCTCCCTCTGTCAAGTCTGTGACCTAACTTATAAAGTATATATCTTTGAATTTGGAGACTCGTCCTTATCACACTGTTACTTTTAGCAGAGATCATGACTGATGCAGTCGGCATATGGAAGAAAATCTGCTGTTCAGCATAAGAGACACTCAAACATCCGTTCATTAGCTGCTCCTCTTCAGAGCAATAGCAAAACATCTGAGTCTTTACTGTATGCACTAAAGCCATAATACTAATCTAATATGATCAGTGAATAACACATTTCATCTCTTCATCAGGGTCACAGAGACAGACTTAATGAATTAGCTAATTAACTGAACTTACCTATGATCTATGAACTTATTCATGACTAGACCAAAAGAAGCATGTTATTAAATGAAAATAAACCATATATAGGAAAATCCAGACAAAAGCATAGCTTGATGATACCTCACCGGATGAGGTCATGCTTGCACAGTTTCTTTGTGATCAGGGAAATATGTTTCAGGCAAGTGATGTTGGATGGCTGCTGAAAGAGCCGGACTTCTGCAGCTCTTAGTCCTTAACCTAGAGCAAAAGTTCAACATTGATTTGCTTTAAGCATGATCGTGATCTTTTCCTAATTCAAACAAGCAGTTACCCAAACAGACAAAAAACACCAGAAATCAGCTGTTGGACATGTTTTTTTTTTTTTTTTTTTTTTTTGGTCAATTGTCCTACATTTCAAAAAATGACTGAAAAGAGACACTACAGGTGTGAGCCACTGACCAAGCAGGTGAACACTGTGGCTGGGCTGACATACACATTACAGCAGAACTGAACATAACTGTCAGTGTTTTGCGTAGAAGCTTACTCAAGCCTTTAAGGAGCTGAATCTCTAACCCTCTCTCTGCAGTATAGCATCTTGACATACCAAACTCCTTAGCAGCAGTTCCAGAATATGCACGGGGATGTTATTTTTTTATTTATTTATTTTTTTTAAATGCAGCAGCACCAGAGATTCTCATCCCAGTAAATCTGACATGTAAACAAAACAGTTTTTGTTTCATAACGGATTTTCTGAGGCAAAACAAAAGAGCCAACAAAACTCTTTAAGCAGCATGAATTTTGTCTTCCCTGAGGGGGGTACTTTGAACGGAGCTCAGATGAATTGGGCGAGCTTATGTTCTCATTAAAATAATTGGTAGAACAGCCAACTCACTCGCTAGCTGCTCTGACGAGTGATTTATCTAAAGGCTGTCAACCCGACTGAAGAGGAGGAGAAGTCTGCAGGGATGCACTGCCATGGGTGTGTGTGTTTGTGTGGGAATGTGTTTCTGCATATAGTCACGTGTTCTGTGTTTTTTCTGTATATGTGCACTCTTACAATTACACAATTACTGTGTGTGTGTGTGTGTGTGTGTGCCAAGTGCACAGTGCATGCCTGTTTGTTCCCGCTGCTAAACCGAGCAGCTGTTTGAGCAGCACTGATTTGTTTCTCTCTTTCTTTCTTCTTTTTTTTTCTTAATTTCTTGCTCTCCTCTTTCCTCCCTCACCTGCCTCATCACCTACCAAAACACACTTCTTCCGTGGAGCCGTTTAGCCTAAATCAAACCCAAACTTGCCATCTCTTTGTCTCTGTTTGTCTGCATGAATGACATCGATCGGAGCCGGAGCTAATCAGAAGCAGACCTGCTGCGATCATCATAACAAGGTTTGAGGGGGGAAAAAAAAAAGAATTCACATTAGCTCAGATGAATTTGAAAGCTTGCGTGCGTCTCTCTGTGTGTGAGCGACATCAGTTGGATTCGTGAGACGAAACAAAGCTCACCTGCTGTACACTCCAAGTCTGCGAGATAATCAAATGTACTCTAGTGGAAAAAGGTAATTGTCTGGCTGTCTTCTTGTCAGAGTCGCCGTCTGCTCGCCGACATATGCGGATAGAAAGAAGAATGGAGAGGAAGAGAGAGACAGAGAGATAACAGGTGGAAGGGAGAAAAACAGACAGAAAAACGTTGAAGGGAAATAAGCAAAGAAGAAAAAAGTGGAGACAAAATAAGAGCAAAAGGTTTAGAAAGAGATCTGATGTGTGTAAATGATGAGAAATGTTGTACCAGCTGGGTCAGGGTTATTTCAACACCAGGCCCTCTTAGCACCCGATGAGCTCACTCTGACTCCAGCCAATCACAAAAACATATTCTGTGCATGTCTTTAGATTCTATTGGGTTCACTGTGTCCAATGTATAACCAAGAGACATGGATACTTTATACTGTGTGCAACTACATAAATAAATACACCGATAATAGAAAAGACCAAATTAAAGTAGATTAAAGATTCAATTTAACCAGCAATGTTTAGCGTTATGTAAGTACCTCCTGCCAACGGCCCATGTAGTAATTAATTTAAGATTATTGTTGTTGTTGCATTAACACATAACTGCAGCCATCAAACAATATAGTGGAGTAGAAATATGATGTAGCGTTAAACAGAATTTGTCAGGGAAAGTATGAATGGCTTAAAATTGTGGAGACTCTCTCAGTGGCAGGCAGAGGCAACAATTAGTCCCATTTAAAAAAAAAAAAAAAAACAGTGAAAATTGCCATTTGAAAAAAGTAATGGGTAATAAATTACAAGTTACTTTCCATTTTTAGATGTGAGGGTGTGTAAGCCAATGCAAAATGATTGTGACATTTTAAGACTTAAAACAGAGATGAGAACGACACCCCATTTCCCTTTCCCCATTTTCCTGTGTGTCCCAGAATGAACACATTAAATTACCCCCCGCCCCAAAAAAATAAAAAAATAAATAAATAAACAGATCTGGCCTCCCAGCTACTAAATCAGATCGCCTGGTGAATTATTTCACACACCGCCTCCCTGAGCTGTTAGAGCAGGCACACAGGCATGTCAAAATAAAAGCCCTGTAGCGTTTCTGTGAACAGAATACTTCACTTGATCACGTTTGTCACCACTGCAAGCACATTACAACGTGAACGGACTTCTTTTCTTGTTGTTGTTTTTATGATGGCAGTTTACACAGTATTTTTTTTTTTCAAAACACATGAACAGAACTGCTATATTATGTTCATCATATTAAGTTCACGGCTGCTTACTGGGGATAAAAAAACACTTTAAGAATATATTTTGATTTATGACCCCACTTTCTTCTTTCATTTTTTTTTCTGTCCGTCTACTTTACTCATCACTCTCTCACTCCCATTTCTCCTTACTTCCTTCTATCCTAGTCCCACGACCCTCCTTCCCTCCCAACACTCATCTTAATCCCTTCTTCATCACAGCTGTACGGAGAAATTATCTGAGCCAACTGAGCCAACAGCTGTGTCTTAAAAGTCTGACAACACCAGCAGGTACCTCTGTGTGTGTGTGTGTGTGCGAGGCTAACATCATGCTGAGCAGGAAAACAACTGAGGTTGCTTGTTATGCATATGTATCCACTATCAAAAACCAATCATCGCTGCAATGAGAGAACTAACGGCGCAGCAGCGGTGACAGAAATATCAACCATACTAAACGCTCGGCATCCTGCAGGTTCGCCTGGCTGAGGTAAACACCAGGTACACGTACCATAACTCCTCGAAGAACGGCACAAACGGTCGTCATTAACATGTCGCTCCTCCTGTCACTCAGCATATAAAAGAAATAACTAAAAATATAGACAGGTGAAGGTTTGTGCATACAGAAAGAGTCAGAATAAATTGAAATGCTATATGTGGCATTTTCTTTATTATCAGTTACTAACTGTGATAAACAACAAGTGTGTGGCACAGCTGAGGAAAAAACAGATAGCAGCCATCATTCTGTACTTGGCCTGTGAGAATATTTAAGAATCAATAAACAACGTGTCCTGACACGTAATAGACAAGATGGGCATAACAACTGCATAGGCACACCAACTCATTGAATAACATGGACATGGACTGAGCCTGGGTTGGGACTTGTGCCAGTTGACCTTGCCGATCGCCTGAGGTGCCCTGGAGCAAGGTACTGAAACCCTAACTGCTCCCTGTGTACCGCTATGTGGCTGCCCTTCACTCCACCATCTATCTGCATCTGCATGTCTCCAGCATTCAAGCCGTCATATCAAATCAAATCAAATTTTATTTATATAGCCCAAAGTCACAAAACACAGTTTGCCTCAGAGGGCTTTACAATCTGTACAGGTATGTCAAACCTGAGACACAATTGTCCTGTTGATGGACGTAATGCTATTCCAGTCTGCAAGTTTTGACTACTTAACTTCAGAAACTTCATGCTGAGCATATTCAACTGCAGGTCACACAGGTGCATTTGAATGTCTTCTTCAAGCCATTCCTGGCATCCATTTGCTTCCACTTCATTCAGAATGGCTTTAAAATCAATTAGTAGACTCCTGAAACTTGAGTTATGTAATCCATCACAGGGAACATCAAGTGTGCATTATATCAGTATTACATTACTGATGTGAGGTAATGCAGTGCAGATTTTTCAAACCAAACTACGCTGATGGATTACACAGGTGAAGTATGAGCGTAAGGAGGATTTTTAATGCTGAGTGGATATGAATGGATGGCAAGAAAAAAGTAAACACATCATGGATAGCTGTTTTAAAGCAGTAGGAGAATCCCAACATTTCCAAGAATTGTTGTTTTGCCACTGTCACAACGATCAGATTTTCCCAGAAAATATTGTGTTTAAACATGGAAGGCGTCATTATTCTGTAGAAATTGCAGTGTTGCTCATGCTGGGGACTGTTGAATGATGATTTGGTGCAATATGAATCAACACCGACCGTGATGATAGGGTTAAGCAAAAACATTGTCTGTTTCCACTTTAGATTGCACAGATGTATGCATCCATCCATGTTCTGTAGCCACCTGTCTTTATCAGGGTCGCACGGGGCTGGAGCTAATCCAAGCTGACATTGGACGCGAGGTCAAGTCTCCAGTTTTGGATTCTTGAAATTATGTAAAATTATGTAAAGAAATGTATTAACTAACTTATGTAGGTCTAAAATAGGTCAAGTTCTGATACTCTTGGACCAATTATGTCCTGATTGGTCAAGGGGATTTTACTATATACAACTACTTGACCACAATCAACAATGGCTAAGTGCTGTGAAGGCTGTCTGAGACTTGATGGTCTGAAGATTCCTCAGAGGTAGAATTAAGACTCGAGTTTTCCTTCACCTTTAGAATATGTGCAACCCTTTGTGCCAATTATTATATTATTAAACCTTTCAGTCCATTTCCTGTTGTTTCATTCAAAGCGTTCCTCATGCTCTGTCCTTGACTTTCTGTAGTAGGTGAACGTTAAGTGTTTATATCAGTTTGGCTGTATGATTCAGCAGACCTTCTTTGGATTAACACCCGCTTCATCTTTCTTGTTTCATTTACTTCTCTTTTAACCTTTCCTACCCTGTGTTCCCATCTTTCTTCTAACCAACCTCTTCTCTCTTTCTTTTTTACATTTCTTTCCCCTGAACTTTGCTCTCTCACACGTTCATATTACCTTCTCTCCCATTTTACCCTCCCCACCGCAATTTTATATCCTGTGTTGTGGTGCTCAGCATTCAACAGTCTGGTTTGTTTCATTTATGTGCTTTAAAAGCTTTGCTTCATAAAGACAGACACATCTTCGACACAGCACTGAGTTGAATGGTAATTAACGAGCGCAGGGAGGTCATATCAAAAGCGATATTGGAGAAAGACCAAAAACCAAAACACGAGAGCTGAACACATGAGAACAGGTAGACTGAATCACAAACATGGTGGACGCAGGTTTTAAGGCATTCATCAATGTGAGTGATGGTGTTGGGGCATGAGCCGAGTCAACTCCAAGCAGAGGAGGACAGGACCAGAAACCCTCAACCTTACTGTTGTCAACTGTTGAATACATTACATTTGATTTAATCCTTCAGTGTCAGCACCTTGAATTATTTAGCCTGGCGTGCATCAAGATATGTCCCATCCAGAACAAAGGAATCATAAATCCAAGTGGACCACAATGGAAATATTGGTCTGTCTGTCTCTCTGCATCTGCAGCTGGCACATTGGTGCTTTGGGTAAGTGGCATCAGCATGCTAACATGCTAGAATGACAATGCTGACAGTCTGATACCATTTGCCGTGTTCACCATTGCAGTTAAATGTGTTAGCATGATTACATTTGTACATTTGTATTTCTACATACAACATAGAAATGGCCCGTCTGTGTCCTTGAGCAATGAATCGTAGGAATTTATGGAAATATATTTCACTATGATTGCACCTGTATGAGCAAGAGAAAAGAGAAAGAGAAAAGTCAGGATCGACAGTCTGTACGATGAAAACATGGCAACACATGCATTACTTGTCAATATATTTTGCTCTGAACTACAAATATCAACCTCATTCTCATGAGGAAAAGTCGGGGGACCAGAGTCAGTTTGATTCATCTTCTGGCAAACCATAAATGTCTAAATTTATAAATATTTACTGGCAATTCACTCACTAGTTGTTACAGTATGATATTTAAGTCAGAACCTGAAAGCGCGAGGCTGACAGGCCAATGATGTCTATGCAAGGTGCAGGGTCACCACGGCTGTCAGAATAACGCCAATAGATGACTCCACAAGTCTCAGAGTTGAAGCTTGTGGATCATTTTGATGAGATGATGGTGGTGGAGAGCGCTGTCAAACAGATCACTCCAAAATGTCCAAATGGGTTGATATCATAATATGTCCCACCACACTAGTCTAAAGAACGGACGAATAAATTATTGAACCTCACCTGAAATCAACATGACAACTAAATCTGAAAGATGAAACACTTACAGTAAGGTTAGCGTCCAAGCAGGACAGAGCTCCATCCTGGACTACTAGTGACACACAGTGGTTGACACATCAGGTGTCACTAACATTCATGGTTTTATAAGCAAGCAGCGAGCCCCCCCCACCTTTTCTGGACATCTAGAATCATGTCACTGTCTTACATTAAAGCCACAGAGAGGTCAGGCCACTAATGGCATAATTCCTTTCTCTCTTTAATACAATAATTCCTTCCTGTGTTTAAATGGATTCATATAAGCTTCTGTCCTGATGCTGTGCGTGTCTTTGATGACTACTGTTTGAAAGCATCTGTGCTATTGTATGACCATAGCCGATTTTTCTTACATCCAATTTGGTTGCTATGATGATGAACCAGATCATTGACAAGTTCAGTTTCGTGTCAGCTGCAAAAACGCAGGTGAGAAGAACTCACGGCCACCGCTGAAGATTCAATGTAACATTTTAGTTCTGGGTGTTAAAATACTTCAGCTTCTTTTGTTTTTATGCGCGCATCTTTTATACATGATGTTTGTAACAGAGAGCCGCGTCACGCTGCTTTCCCTCAGTGCTGATGTTCAGAGGGCAGAATTTGCTCTGCATTTCTGCCCCAGCTCTGCATGTTTAATACAGCGATAAAGACAACTGAGATAAAACGTCTCTTCTCAGACAATAATTAAACATGACAGTCATCCTAAGTGTGATGTTTATGGGTACAGGTCCACTGGGTCTACAAACAGAATCTTCACACAACTGGCCTCATTTTCTTATTTTCACTGAAAATCAGATTCTGCTGTGCTTTCTCAACAGCCTGGCAAAGTTCAAGTGAAAAATATATCAATTTTTTTTGTCCTTCGCAGTGCAGCACGGTGCTCGCTCAGTAACAACAGAAACGACAATCAGCATTTCCCAAAAGAGCACTGTGAAGTGCTACAAGCCCAACAGGGACACACAGTCCAGGCTCACAGGCACACAAAGCAGCCTACACAGCTGAGCAGTACTCCTGACAGACGGGGAGTCAATGATCCTGAGTCTGAGCGAATGGAGCGGTGCGAGTTTGTGTTACTTTCTGGATTAATCATGGTCTTTTCTATGGAAACTGTGTTCATTTAGAGCAAACATGGAATTAAAAAGTACTTCATTAAACTATCCACTCAAAGAGTTATGCATAATTGACAGCATGGCCGTTTTGACTGACAGGTGTGTGCCGTTACAGGTGGATTGTCGGAGTATACCTGGGCTTCATTCAGCCCACCTCAGCTCCACCCATAGCCAAGACGCAGCGGGGGACTTCCAACATGGCGGCAGCAAGTGACACCACATCTCACAACAGATCAGTGGATCACGTCACGGATTTGGCGTCCATGTTGTATACTGTTTATGATCTATACAGACCAGACCATCACCAGCAGCTTCTACAATTGTTTCAACAGCATTCAAGTCTTATATTTCAGTGTGAAGCAGTGGAACCAAAATATATATATATATATATATATATATATATATATAAACATTTCACCTGACAACGTCACGTCAGAGTGTTAAACTCATGCAGAGGTTCACGTTGCCCATCTCCACCTGACCAACCAGGTATCATAACTCATCACTAACCTGGACGGACCCCATTAGTTCTGTTCAGTGGCGTGTCGAGACAAATCATTTACATACACGCTGCAAATTTCACAAACAATAACAAACATTTGTTTTGGACTGTGAAGCACATATCGACTGACCGTCTAACTAATACACGAGCAACAATGTGGACTCCAATACAGCGAGATCGTGACCAATTGCATCCTCTTCTAAACCATCACATACCAATTGACCATTTGCTCTGCTATTGAATTGTCATTACGATAAGTGAGAGAGATAGATAAGGTCCTTTATGTGTGTCCAATCCTAAAACAGCAAGTGACTTCTTTAACACCAGAGGGAATATCGTGAAAGTCAAGATTGATGGCGAGTTATTAAGAAAAGTACAAAAGAGAAACTAAATAAAAGGAAGGAACGGTCATCACATCACTGATCATTGCACTGGGTGATGGAGGTATTTTGGCGTGTTTTTAACTGTTTCTTGTGTTTTAAAGGTACATTTTGTTTAATTTGTATGTTAATTTAATCTTTAATATTTATTTAGACTACATGCAGGTTACATTAATGTTATACTAAATTTATAACAGACTAGTAATCCTAGCATAGGCTGATAAAAGTTATTGATGTTAGTAACTTAGCTAACATTAAACTGATAACCATAAGAGAAATACTTCATAGCCTAAAAAATGCACAATTAATAATCAGAGAAGGATTGTAAATGTTTGATTTAAACATGATACGATTTAACTTTAACTACCGTTAGCTGTCAAACATTGTAAATCATCCTAGGGATTGAATTCAAAGGAAGACAGAAGAGCTGGATAATACTGATTTTATTCATCCTAAACTTTAGATTTTTGAGGCACACATTGCTTTAACTTTTTATTTCCCATGGTGAGCTTTGCCATGAGCTCGGAGGCCAACAGCAAATAAAAAAACAGTGCTATCTTTCATTTACAGTAGTAGAGGCATTTTTTTTTTTTTTTCCCATCAAAGTTCATTCAACGCTGACTTTTGGTGTGTTTCTCCCTGCATCTCCCATAGGCTTCATAAGAACTGGCATCAAAGTCTGGCAGCAAGCAGAGCATTGAAACACGGGTGTCATGATGTAATCACATGTTCTTCCTTTTTAGTTTCCATGTTGTTTAACATACAGTGCGCTCACTGAGGCTTGGACTTTCAAATAAGCTTTATTATCAGAATTCATTGTGGCTTGATGTTGCTCTACCTGTGTGACAATTCTTGTAATTTTCACTAATTCTTATGATCTGCAGTAATACAGATGTGTACCTCGGGTTTAAATAATCCCACAGAACTGTGAGCCGCTCTGTTAAGATACTGTGGAAACAAAGTTTTTTCTTTTAATAAGCCAGCATGGCAGACACAGATGAGGGAGGACAGACACAGGAGACAGAGGAGAGCGAAGAAGGTTGGATTACATTCGTTCACTCTCGTGGACTTAAATTAATCTGTGCTCTAACGAGAAGCAGAAAGAAAGAAAAAATGCGGGCTTTGTCGCTTTCACCAAAACAATAAGCATCTTAGAAACACGATGACTCATCACTTCTGCCTTGACTTCCCTGCATAGTTTGTATTCGAGCCTTGTCAGCAAACTGGGAGGTAAAACAATAGCGGCAGTTGTCTGTTGTGTGTATCATCTGAAAGAAAGAAAGAAAAAAAAAAAAGCAGAGAATCCCCACAAGGGATGCAGTGACATTTACAACCGCAATCCCCTCCATGATTTTAGCTTAGCTCGTTGTTCCGAAACCTCGCTTTAAAACCCGAGCAGCACAGGCTGATCCTTTAAAACAGATCGGAGCATTTGGAGGAAGACAAAGTAACGCAAAGTGGATAATTGTACAGAGAGAGAGAGAGAGTGGAAGAAAGAGGAGGGAGAAAGTGAAAATCCTCCACTTAGCTTTGTTTACAGTCCGTCAAAAACCTTATGACCGTTTAATCTGTTAAGCGCGTGGCCATTGTCTGGCTATCATCTAAAGAGGATGGCGTAATTTCTCCCCCCCTTTTCACCATATACGGCTCTTTTTCAGCACCACAAAGGAGCTTAATCTAAGCATTTAAAAAGGCCGCTTTAAGCCGTAAAGTGTGCCCGCAGCCTCCATTATATGTTGTCGTTAAAGGGATATTGTGTCAGTGAAGCGTCTCCCTCCGCCATGCTAAGGGACAGCTGACCCAAAAACACTTCCATTGTGCTAAGCTGTGCTTAACCTCATCTGCTGGGGCCCGAGTGATTGTGTGTGTGCGTCTGTGTGTACATATTAAAGTTTGCTGTGTGCGCAGAAGTCTGCTGTTGTCTTTAAGCTATTCTTAAGAGCTTAGAGTTTGTGTGTGCATGTGTTCAAGCCCCTTAAACCCCCTTTGGCTCATAGGTTTTTGTTTTGTGTTGGGGTCTTTACATGTTAATGTGTGTACATGCCATAGTGCGTACCAGCATGCACATCCGTGCTTAAATTTGCATGCAACTGTTGTGAGTTAATGTTTTTTTTTTTTTGTTTGGCTGGTTGTTGGCTGCATGCTCTATTTCAAGTATTTGTATACTTGCAGTATTTATTCACTGCTTCAGCCCCGTTACAGCTGCGGTTGTGTTTGTGTGTGCGCATCTAAGCCTTTTTCCTCATTGTAAGACTGCTTCTTAAGAGTTGAGAGTGGCCCATTTGTCACCTCGCCAAGTATGTTAGGAGCAGATTGGCACTGAAAACACCTCCACGTCTGGCAGATAACTCTGTCTAGGGCACTGCTGCGGATTTAGCAGGTTGTATGTAGCGTCAGCACAGATGTGTGAATATGAAGGAGCTTTAAACCTGTAATAACAGATTTTCTTTTGGCCACCTGGGGGCAGTGGAAACGAGTTGTGAACACAACAATGACATATCATCACCTCTTAAAACCTTTTAGCAAACAGTTGCTTATTTACACATCCAGTACTTCCATATAGGCATAATCTTGAGTTATGTTTCTGACCATCCGATGAAGGATAGTCCAGTATTTACACACTTTGAGCTCTGTTTTTGGTCTCTACCAACTCCTAAAGGAAACATCTGGCCACCAGCTGCCAACTAAGTGAGCTTTACGACCTTTATACACCAGTCTGCTGAGACGCAGCCCAGATTGACTCATGATATTAGACAAATTGACACGCAGACCAGAGACCTGTTGTAGTAAAATAAGACGCTACCTGATCCGATGATATTCATTGAAAGATATTCAGTGTTTAGGTTTCCAAGCATATCATAATATATGTTGTTACCTTCAACCTGTAGTCCAGGATTCTGAGTTTTTATTTACAGTATAACTGAATGTCATAATATGATAATTACTGTAAAGTTCTTTAACGTTGTCTGTCTGTTTTACTTATTTGTGTTGCTTCATTTAATTAACCAGCAAATTATAAGTTTGTAATTTTGACTTTCCTGCACACATTAGCTTTAATCCATGACACACATGCAGTAGTTTTTGCATTCTGTACCTACATTTGCTATGACTTTATTTCTGTAGTAATGTTTTTCATGCGGATCCTTATTATAAAATTCACAAATAACACTTGTGCTGAAAGAGAGTTTTGTCTTGTACTGTTCTGGATATTATTAGTCTTTAGAAACGAACCCTTGTACCTGTGACAGGTCCCAAACTGTCTTTTTAAAATGCACCAAAACAAATAGGCCTAATCTACTGAGCAAAGTGGGACATTAGCAGACGCGGCTGGTTTGTCGTAATTGAGCGCAATACATCACACTTGGAGTGGAATGGATGGGTTGCTGAGGAAAACACACCTATCTCACCTCTACAGGAGACCTGCAGTAATGAGTCTGCTTTGATTTTATTATACCATTGCTCTTTCTCTTCACCTCTGTCCCGCTCATTTTATCCGTCTGAGACAGAGGGGACGTCAGGGCGGGCGGGGAGGAGGAAACAAGTGAAGGAGGGGTGGAGTGAGAGGAGATAAAGAAAGGAGACTGGTGGGCAGAGTGGAAGGATTAGAAAAAGCAGAGGGAGAAGGCACAGTGAAGGTGTATCTCAGCTGCTAATGCATGGCTTACCACATTTACACCAGTTTGGATACTTTATCTGCATCACCACATCTGATCACAACTCTTTGCATTTACTCTCCGCTCGGTATCGATAAGCAGCCTCCCTTATCTCTATTCTGCCTGCCCTGTGCCTGAAACTCAATATGCAAATGCAAACATAGAGAGCTGGTTCATGTGTCTAAAAACTCGGTCATTATCAGGGACGGGAACAGGTGATGCTTCATGGGTTCTGCTTATTTTTCATTAGCAGAAGGAAGGACTCATTTACCACCTGTTTTGCTCTGTTTTTCTTCCTTTTATAAGACATCCGGTTCAAATTAGCTGCAAATAGAGGCAAAAACTAAAAGAAAAAGAAGGATGCAATCGGAAGAGAGCCAAAAAAAAGCAAATAAATATCATAGTGTAAGAAGTTTAGAAAGAACCACAAGCAGGAGTCTATGATTCATCAGTATTCAGAGGTACTGTATACAGCAGAGGCAGGGAACAAAAATCATAAGCTGAGCAGGAATACAAGAAACTAGAGAATGTAGAGTCTTGTCGTTTGTGAAAAATATTTGCAGTAAAGGGCTCTCATATTAGACATTTTCTTTTATATGCGTATATGAATGCAGCACAAAGAGACTGTTTCTCTCCGTTTGCACAATCTGAGAGTAGATCCACGCGGCAGCCATTGAGGATTTCCTTTTTATTGTAATGCTTCAATCAAATGTGATGCAATGCACATGTAATGCAGCGAAGGAGCAGCTGTCATTGATTTTGGTAGTGTTTCCCTCTAATGACTGATGGCCACATACCTGATGACCACTGCAGCTCGCAGGATTTCACGAGCGTGAAGTTCAAAGAGGATGTCCGATAAAAAGATATGTGATATATTTGTAAAAATGAGATTTTGGAAGTTAATACTAATGCTGTAGGTGTTCAGCATACTTGATTGATATCTGCAGGAAATAATGAGATAAACAGACATTTTAATTAAAAGATGTCCTCGATTCTTTAAAATAAAAATAAGGAAAGGACAGAAACTGGGTTTTGAGGTGAGGATACAAGAAAAGAGAGAGGTGGGGACGGGCTGGAAAACATCCGTGAATATTATGATATTAAAAGTGGAGTTCATTAACGAGAAAAAAAGCAGCAGATTTAAAGAATAATACATGTTACCAGTTCACGTTTTTTCTTTGTTATGCCAATGACACAGACCTAGATTACACACTAATGTTTGAAGATATGCCAAGGAAGTATGAAGGTACAAAGAAGCCAGATTTTCATTCACACACACACACACACACACACACACACACACACACACACACACACACACACACACACACACACACACACACCACACACACACACACACACACACACACACACACACACACACACACACGTGCGCACTCACACAGAAATTGTTGGCAGTCAGTCATTTTGGCTTGGATCCTCTCAGAGGGGAGAAAATAAGCCAAACCTTTCATCTCAGTAAACATTTGCTATTTTAGAAGTCTTGCGTAGTGTGTGTGTAAGCATGCATGCGTGCGTGTGTGTGTATGTGTGTGTGTGTTAGAGAGAGAGAGCGAGCATATTGTGTCAGGAGGTTTAAAGAGAACGATATTCAGGGTGGAAAAGTTAATCCCAACCTCAACTGTATTAGTCACACTCCTTGCTTTTTATCCACAGACACACATGCGCAAACACACACACAGTGCACAGCACAGGTGACTCTTGGTTGCCCCCTCCTGATCAGCTCCGTGGCAGTGTCACTGTTGTAGTCTGTCAGGAACAAGCTGCTCCAACTGGAGGGCTTACCCACTTCTGTCTCTCTCAGTGTGAAGACATCTTCATTATGCATAAAAAGCAAAAAAAAAAGAAAAAGACCCCAAATTCTCATCCAGACTGAACACGAGACACTGAATGTTGGTCATTTATGAGTAAGCTTGCTGTGATATCCTCTCGTTGTCCAGAACACACATTAGTGCTTCCTTTCTTTAAATGTTCTCTGGTTGCAAAGCAGCATATTGCTTAATATTTCCGGTTGAAGCATGATGAAGGACAAAACATGTTGCAAAAAAAGTCTGAATATTAAAAAAAACAAAACACGGGGACTCACAAAATATCTAGAAATACGATTTTCTTACAAAACTAAACAAATGAACTCAACAACTGAGACCTTGGTTGTCACACTGGGTGAGGGGCTTCTGGTAATAATGAAACATTTTCTTGACACTACAAGATGTACAGACACAATGTACTTCCTGTAAGTGATTGCTGTTAAGGCCTTGTACCTGACACATCTCCTCCTTCCAGCTGTGGACTGTTCAGATGATAGATGGAGCTGCCCGTCAACCTCTGCTTTGGGGCACATGGGAGGTCCTTGGGAAGATAGATCCTATGTGATCATGTGTTTGGCCAAGAGATTCCCCTGCTGCTGCAGAACTGTTGGGACTCGATCAATGATGAACTGTAAATGGTAGAGATGAAGTACTTTGTTTCCTTTTGGATTGGAAGATATCTAGAAAGATGGAAACCCTGCAATGTTGGTGCCATTGTCCCTTACAGAGGACAGGACAGTGCCATCAACCCTTTCATCCTTCCACGTCATCATTATGAATTAATAGAAAATGGAGGTGTGTTTATCCTGTGAGTACTAGTATCAGTGTGTGCTCACTGATCGATGGAAACATCCAACGTGCAGGGACAGTGAGCATGGCACAGCCAATCAGATTTCACCCTTTTATTAAGAATAATTGCAGCAAAACTGACACTGCTGAACATAAAACCTATAAGAAAACCGTTGTTTATATTATTGATATTATACTCGACACAGGAGGGCTTAGTCTTCATTAATCATTGGGGATGGTGAAAATACATTAATCAGGCTGCGTTGTAACTATACATGAACAAGTAACTACTGAAACTGCTTCCTCAGGAGACTTTGAACGATAAAAATCTACTATTCTGTCATATTCAAGTGCAAACCTTATTATAAATACCCTCATGCTCCGCCAGACCTTGGACATCATCATATCTGCTCTTATCTACTCCAAAAACAATCTCGACTTGTCTTGATCCAT
The DNA here is from genome assembly GCA_028641955.1 of Protonibea diacanthus. NCBI lineage: Eukaryota > Metazoa > Chordata > Actinopteri > Sciaenidae > Protonibea > Protonibea diacanthus. Next base: position 3,061,086 of record CM053978.1, on the reverse strand, counting down.
TGGCATTTGTATTAATCAGCACCTCTACTATCTCTGGGACAATGGAAACAGTTCATGAGCATGCTGTGCTTTTAGAGCAGAAGAACAATTTATGTTTCACATCACATATACAGTTTAAAAATGAAACATTCAGACATCCCCAAACTTGACCATTGATTTAAGAGGTGAAACAAAGTTTGCTGTGGAATCGTCCAACAATACTTTGACTCATAGATTGATTGAGATGAACTATATTATCAAGCGAGGATAGTAACTTCCAAGCAAGTTTCAATCGCCTGCAGATTTATTTTCATATTGAATTCAGTGGAAACACACAGAAAATGAAAGGCAGGGAAACACATCTCTAAATTTGACAATTTGTGATCACAGCAGCAGTAATGTAGAATATATACACGTGTGTTTAATGGGCTAAAATATTCAAAACATCGATATGGATAAGTTTGAATGTTTTCTTAGGTTAAACTTGTGAGATTTATGTGCGACTTTTCTTTTCCCTACCAACCAAAACAAAAAGAAAACAAACAGTATTAAAATTAATAGGTAAGTTGTTTTTCACTGCTGTGAAAGACCAAATGATCTAAAGATCACCTCAGGCTAGAACCCGTCTCTCTCTCTCTCTCTCTCTCTCTCTCTCTCACACACACACACACACACACACACACACAGAGACATCTGTAGAAAACAGCAAAAAAAACTGAGTTATGACCCCATTAATGGGCCATACAAGCCAATACACACAAAAATAATCAAACAGATGCACACAACACACACATTGTTGGCTGATGCAGGATGAAAATAATTCTTTTGTTTGTTTAATTATCACACCATCAAATTACCACTATGGGGACCATTCATCTGTCACTGGCTTTAAATTATGGGTGTGTGTTTTCACGAAAGAACGTGGATGTGTGTACCGAGTTATCATCTGGCCTGGTGGCGCTGCAGGCTGACAGATACGAAAGCATTCCTCCATTCCCTTTGCTTTCAAAACCGACGTTCCCACATGGTATTACTGCCGCATAGATGTGTAAAAAATAATCATATGGGTGATGCCCCGGTTACCAGAACAAAACTTATCTCTGTGTTTCTGTTCTGTGATGAAAGCAGGACTACAGATTCTCAGAGTTTAACACGATCTGTCGTTAGCCTTGATGAGCCACTTCTACAACCAATTCAACTCATCCAGGTGCCTGACGTCAGAAATCGGAAGACACGTCGATGGAAATGTGTTAAATATAACACAACAGTTGTTGTCACAGCCCTGGGTAAAGTCGACGGGGACAAACAAACGTGGACAACATGAGCAAATGCCATGAAGACGCCATCAGCGCTCGTTCAGAGAAATGTGGAGCAAAGTGACCTGATCAGACGAGTCACCCTTCAACATACTCTCCACAAGTTGGACCTCTACATTGATGAGCTTAAGTATCTATGCTGCTGGGGGGTTTACTGGCATGGCTTGGGTCCACTTTGGATCACTGCAAAATCAATACAAAGTTGTGTTGAGAGATCACCTTTATCCTGTGATGAAACATTTTTATCCTGATGGGAGTGGTATCTTCTAGGATGATAATCCTCCCTATCCAGAGGGCCTGAAAGGCCATTGAATGGTTGATGATGATCATGATGTCAGTCATGTGCTGTGGATACATTAAAAAGTAGTGCTTGGTGAAAAGATGTTCAATGTCCAAAACCTATTACACACACGTCAACAGACTGTACTGAGTGTTTTTCTAGTTTTTACACTGCATCTCTCATTCGCCAATTCACACACACGTTCATTCATGGTTCTTGGGAGCTAACCATTCATATGCATTCACTGATGGCGCAGCAGTGGTTGAGTATCTTGCCCAAGGACAGGCTCTGTAGTTCATACATACATAATTGTGCTTTGAATAAACCAGATGTGTCTTAATTTACCAATGAAAATAGTCCCCAAGATATTATTTACTCTTTTATTAATGCAGTAATAATTAAGTTCAACATTCAGCAACATTGTGTGTCTATATGTCTCAAATCAACTGACTGTAAATATTTTTTTTTATTATTTTTAAGGGGTGATGATGCGGTTTAGCAACAAAAAAATAATAATAAATAAAAAGTAGTAGTTTCAGTTTTATTTCTTATTACTTATCCACAGATTTCATATCATTTTTGTATCATTTAGGTTTTTGTGAGTAACATAAACAGGACTATAATTTGTAAAATTGCAGTAAAGGCTGCAAACAATGTGACAAATATTTTAAGCCAATATTTCAGAGATTTTAGAGCAAAGTAATTTCAGTTCCCACCTATATTTGCTTCCAGAGGTCGGTAATTTTGAGGCCTGAAATTGCAGCCTCTAGCTAAGACTTCCTCTGCTTCACATCACTTCCCCTCTATGCATGGCCAACAATCATCTGCTTCCTCCCAAGGCCTACAATAAAAAGGCGGCAACATCAATTAGCCTCCTTTTAGCACAGAGATCGTCTGGGACGCTTAACAATGGCCAGTGCTGAGAGATTAGTGCTTCTCTGGCTTAGCTTTCCCAGTCGATCCTGTTGGGGAGATACTTACTGGATGCTAAAAAGGCAGCTAGCCCCAGATGGCTGATCATATGAGGGCAATGCAAGCCCCATTACAGTAATCCAAATGCTGACAATGTTGTGGTCAGAACAGCAAAAGGAAGGCCATTAGAGAGAGAGAGAGAGAGAGAGAGAGAGAGAGAGAGAGAGAGAGAGAGAGAGAGGGAGGTGGGAGGGGTCAGGGGGGTTGGATGGTGGTGGGGTGAACTCATCTACATCAAAAGGCTTGTGGAGATACAGTGGCGCTCATCACTCTACATCCTCCTTTCTTCCTCTCCTCCTCTCCCTGCCAGAGCCATTCCCTGCATACCAGCATTTCAGCGCTCAGTCTGACCAGAGAGAGAGACAGACAGAAAGACAGACAGACAGAGAGAGAGAGAGAGAGAGAGAGAGACAGAGAGAGAGAGAGAGAGAGAGAGAGACAGAGTGAGAGAGAGAGAGAGAGAGAGAGAGAGAGAGAGAGCTGCAAACAGAGAAAAGTTAAAGAAGCTTCTCAGGACTAAGTTACAAGAGAAGACGAAGTGAACAAGGGGCTGGATTGAAAAGAAATGCGAATAATGGTAGTAAGCTAAATGGAAGGACAAAGGAGGTGATGAGAAAAAAAAGAAAAATGAACGTGGGGAGATGAGAGGATAAAGAAAGACGGCAGACAGATTGAGAAAAGGAACCACGGGTATCAGAGAGACAAAATAAGGAGGGAGACTTTGGGAAGAGGATGGGACAAGGATCATTAGGTAAAGACAGAGACAAACCACAGAGGATATAAACAAAGAGAGGACAAAGGAGGACAAAGGTGTTGGGATGAAGAGAGATAATCAAAACAGGGGAATAAAAACCAAGGAAGGAAAACAAAGAGGAAAAAGAGGGCAAGGAAGACGAGGGCAGATCAAGGCTCATTAGACAGAGTGACAGATGATGATAGGGAGAGAAAAGTACGAGGTTATTTGGGGGGAAAGGCGCAGGGAGGGAGGAAGAGATCAAGAATGTCGGGAAGAACAAATGTAAAGAATTAGAAACAGACTTATTTCATACAGCATACGTCAGCAGATCCTGATTCTATTGACTGATGGGATATGAGAACGTGAGCACAGATGATGAGTGATAGTTGAGACATTTTAAAGTGTGGTTGACTGCTGACTCTGTCCATAGCAGCTCTGCTTCTTCAAACTGGGGTTGGCTCATCCATCCATCCATTTCCTTAACCGCTTATCCTGATTGGGAGGTGGGGGCTCTGACATTGGATGAGAGGCGGTGTAAACATTGGACAAGTCGCCAGTTCATCACAGGGCTGACACACAAGCATCCACACTCACATTCACACCTACAGTTAACCTGTTAAGTGCATGTTTTTGGACTGTGAGAGAACATGCACACTCCACGCAGAAAAACCCAGCCGAGGTCTGAGCCAAGAACCTTCTTGCTGTGAGGCAACAGTGCTAATCATCCCATCAATACAGCCAAACTATCCCTTTAAGTCACCACAAAAAGTAAACAGAGGCATGAATGGAAAATTAATCTCAATTTAGATAATGCAATAATAAAAGACAGACATTTCAGGTTGCCATAAGAAGGTGCCACTGGGAACTATTACTAAGTTAGGAAAAAGTAGAAGTGATAAAGAAAAAATAAGACAGATGAGTTAATTTAGTGGCATCAATAAGGACAGGTGAAATATTATTTAATACAATCATAGCAAGATAAGAAGGCTGAATAGAGAAAAACTAATCTGGCTTCTTCTTGATAGGACATGCACACAATGTTCAGGACTAGAATGTGAAATGTATCTTGTGTATGTGTGTTTCCATCCATCCATCCATCCATTATCTATAACAGCTTAGTCTCAGAAGGTCATGGGAAGCCAATCCCAGCTGACATTGGGCGGGAGGCGGGTTGTATTTGGCAGGTCGCCAGTCAAACCCCAGTTAATCTAACCTGCATGTCTTTGAACTGTGGAAGGAAGGCGGAGCACTCGGAGAAAACACACGCATGCACGTCTCAAGTCTAAAGTGTGTACGGGCTCAGACGCACCCGCTAACACACCTATATATCTCTGTGTGTCTATGTCAGAAAACATCTTTTTTCTCTTCATACAGGGCGAACAAAGCTGCTCAACACTGTGTGACTAAAGCTGAAGGGAGGGATGGAGGCAAAGAAAAGAGAAAACGAGGCACTATTCTTGTCTGGATGAAAATGTACGTTCCACCGATTAGACGCAGACAGATCTGAACAATCAGTGAGACGAATCTGGGAAAATTTGCCCCGAGAGCTATCTTTCTCTTACTGCGCAGACACACACACACACACACACACACACACAGACATATTTTATCTCTCTCACTTGTTATCTAATTCCCACACAGAAGTGGACACACTGTGGAACACACACACAAACCTAATCTTCTCTCACTTGGCCCTCTTATTCTTTGACACGCAGTATCTTTTCAATTTCATTTGACTCAATTTGGACGATTAGCTGCTGTTTTCATCCACAGGAGTACACTGAGGAACTCAGAAGAGGTTTAACATCTCATACAAATCAGGCTGCCGGTGGACATGATGCCTAAAACCTTGAATTTAGACAAAGTTAACTATCGTAGATGCAGTACATAATAAAACCGTTCCTAAAATAACACAACAAAGAAACATTTGATTTATCTTTCAACAAACTGCAAATCATTAGTGTGAACGCATTGTTTTACCGTTCCATCCTCAGCCGTTTCCCGGATAAATGTACACAAAAAAGACAAATGAGAAAGCAAATTGAACGTGCGCATATGTTCTGCGTCTTCCTAATCAACCTCCTAGTTTTGCTCCACTTCACCAAAAATAAAAAAAGAGAGAGTTGAATGGAATGCAAATACTCGCTCACACTTCAAAGACAGAAGCTCTTACTTTTGGCAGACAGACAAAACACCAAATTATAAATTCCAGTTATTTTGTGTGAAACGGCTACAAAGATAGTGTGAGGATCTTCCTCTGAAATGCATGCAGGGAAAGGAGGAGAGAAATAAAAAGCATGTGAGCAGCCACACAAAAAAGGTAAAAGCAACCAATTATCATCGTTTGGTATTGTATCTTTTCATAAGTTTGTAAGTTTTGAAGACAGATTTCCCCCATTGTTCTCACCACACCACATTTAAAGAATCCACCATCCATTACACTCATTCATTCATGCAGAGGGAATAAAGTAACACCTAATGTGTAAATTGAACTGTTTTTGATACCGGTGCTCCTTCACTCTCATTCACTGTCTATGTTACTTGACCAATGCTAGCTCTCTCTTTCTCTCTCTCAAAACACAAACAGAGAAAACTTCTTTGTGTCACTATTTTGCAGCATAGACTGCGAGCCAGACACGGACAGAGAAGCTGGGTACATGAAATAAACCAGACCAGAACATGATGGGTAGAGTATCATTGTTTAGTCCATGAACTCCACCTGGATCGTGTTCTAGTTTCAGGGACATTTCCGGCTGACTGTGGATCAGTTTGACCGGTCTTAATGTCTGACTGGTCGCCACAGCATGATGTTGGGTTTTCCGCGACTTACCACTACAAAAGGACCGCTTGTAGTGGTACTATATTACTGTCATCACAAACAGGTAAGAGAAAACATGATGTACAAAAACTACAGGTTTGAATAACATCTGCAACATCATGACACAGACATACATCTAGAGCTGTCACTCAGTCATCTGTGGTGAAAAATTTTAAATAATTTAGTAACAACTAAATTCAAAAATTGCTTTATTCTGAATAAAGGAGAGAGTGGGGTTGCAGTTATTAACATGGCAGCCAAAGATAGGCCTTGAATGGGAAAGCAGAGAGGGTGGAAGAGAGAGTACAAAGAATTGCAACTGAGAGGTCAATGATTTGCCTTTTTATTCCTTCTGCTTCTTCTTTTTTTCTTTTTCTACTTTTTTGGAGCTCCAGTGCCGTGCATGATTTAAATCTCAATTAATGGGTTTCTCTGTGTCTTTGACTTGAAATCAGAGAGAATCAAAAGCCTCAGTCAGGGAACAAGAGAAGGGGATGAAGTGCAGAGACAGAGACTCAAAACGAAGGATGGGGTGAGAAAAAAAAAAAACTGATGGGAATGGACAGGTTGAGAAAGTGAGAAAGACGTAGATACCAGAGAGGGCAGGTGGAGTGAGACGGAGATAAAGGAGCTGAAGGGGAGATCCAGTGTTTCTCATCAGCTATCCCTTCGTTCTCCAGGCTCATAAATGATGGAGATTACATGACAGGTATTGATCGCAGTTTGAGTGAAATTGAACAAGATGCTAAAACACACAAGAAAGAAAAGACTTATGAATATTGATGATTGTTTGACTGTAGTTTGTGCTCAATGCAAATCTTTTTATGTATATTTAATTCATATTTTTAATGGTTTAGTACTTTGTTATAAAATCCCTCTTTATTTCCAAAAACATCAAGATCAAATCCATTTATATATTTCTATTCATTCTTTCTGTATCTATTTATTTCCACATACCCAATCATACAGAGTTTTTTGGTCATTTTGATGATATTCCTGACAAAAAAAGTCAACAAATGGTCAGATTTTAATTAAAAGGGCAACCAAACCTCTGACCTGCTTATTGCCACTGTGCAGTCACCTAAAATACATAACATACTATAGGGGCACTCTATGATATGCAAATCTGTAAATGTGTGTGTCTGCAGTACAACAGATCTATCTTAAAATGTTAATGAAAGTGGAAAATAATTCCTGTATCCGCTCCGTTATTCGGATATCTTCCTTGACTCGTGCTGCACCCCATCACCAAGTTTAATGAAAATCGGGAAAGTAGTTTTTCTGTAATCCTTCTGACCGACAAACAAACAAACAAACTGAAAACATAACCTCTCTGGTGGAGATAAGGTTTAAAGAGGCAGAGAGGTGAATTGAAAAGGGTGTTTTATTTCATCCTGCATAAAAGTGGAGGGTGTTAGCTGGTTAAGGACCTTGATCTGTTCGTAACATTTCAAAGGCCTGGGTGTGAGACGAGTTTGACTGACAAGGAAAAAAAAAAAAAAAAGAAAATCACTGACAAGACGACGGAGTTCATCTTGTCTTTTATCCTCCTCTCTTCTTTTATGACTGATTTATTCTCTGTTATCGCTGTCCTTCTGTCTCTTTTAATCTTTCTTTTTCCTTGCTGCTTTCTCACCTTTTTCAAGCCCATTACACCGCTCCAGTCTTTTTTTGTACCATCATCCTCTTCTCTCTGTTATTTCTGCCTCGCCTTTAATTGATGCTTCAAAAGTTGAGCACAGATTTGTGTACGTTTTGCACATGCACACTATCCAATTTCATTCTCAGTAATGAAAATAATTACATACTCCAAATGAGCAGCAACGTATTACGTTAATCACACAGACTCTGCACGGTAACAACTGTGGCAATTTAGACCTTATCGTATGCTTGTAATTTTTTTGTTCAGATTAAAATGTGACTAAAATATATTATTTTCATTCCTCTAAATAATGGTGCTAATGGTAAATGGACTTGTATTTATTACCCCTAGACTGTATGAAACATTGACGTAGAACCTGTGACATCAGCCACAGGTTTCTGAAGAGCCGTTATGATATGCGGCTCTGGCTGCTGCCATCTCGGCAGTCCTGCTTCCCACAAATAAAAAAAAAAAAAAAAAAAAAACGCAAAGACGTGGAGCGTGGGTGGAGCTGAGCCAGGCTGAATGAAGTCTGGTTGCACAAACAAGGGCACCCACCTGTCAATCAAAGCACCACGCTCTTAATTATGCAAAACTTTAAGCCTTAATATGCAGGTGAGTTATAAAAAGAATCACCCATAGAAGAGAAACCAGAAATTGTTCGTACAATGTGAACATTAATTTAATTAAAGTTAATTTAATTAAATTTCTGTTGTGAATTTTAATATGGAGGCTTATGAAGTTTGACTTTGCCACATTGGATTCACTTCACAGCCACAGAGGTTGCAGATTGTTCCTGTCATATGAGCTCACGATAACCTAAGATGAGGTTACCATGGTGTTTTTTTTTACTAATTGCAAATCATATGGACAAAATCATCTTCAAAATAAATGCTATATTACAGAATTTTAATAGGTGAAGTAATTATCTGAGTGACCCGAGTGTCCAGAACACAAATAAGTAAAATACAACAAAGGTGTTAGACCATCAAACATTAGGAGTTATTGTGTGCAGTAACATGAGAAACACAAACGTCACAAAAAATATGTAACATACTGAACTTACTACGGACATTAGAAGTGGAATATACTCGCAGGCGTGCTTTAAGAATTTTATCTGTGCATTTTGATGTGTTTTGGTGTAAAACCAGGTGATCATTGGCAATAATGATGTACTACACATTGAGGTTGAGTAAGACTTTCTCGTCCATACATTTATTGATCGATAATGAGACGTATAGCCTATTTAATAGCAACAATTTGCTCGATCACAATATCATTTACTCTCGGCGGCCATGACATCGTATTATAGCTAGGCTATGTGGCAAAGGCTAAGGCCAGCTAGACGAGCTAATCAAAGACTAGACAGATAATATGTGATTAATATGCACATTCTCCACCAGCTGGACGTGAGGATCTACTACAGGTGGTCTACATGTGCTCATCGACGGTCCATGTGAATTACATTCTGCCACAGTGAGTAAAACTTTGATGCCTGTCATCAAAAAGCTAAATTATTTAATAAATGATGTTTCACGGATTCATTTCCTGCTGCTTTGCAGCGTTTTAAAAGGAATAAGACACACAAGAGAGAGCGAGGACGGGGGGAGATTAGCAAGCATGTATAGTTTTCTACATCACTGCTTTCTCATTAAGAACACATTTTACACTCGCAATAAGGCCTCGGGGTAAATACACACACCCATGCACACACACACACATACATATTGATGCACATTGAGATTCAGCCAGATGCGTGAGCACAAACACTCTAATGACCCAGACACACAGACAATAACTCCCTCGGATCTTTTGTCATTTTGTATATTCTCTGTTAATAAAAGAATGAGAGGCCAATAGTCAGACAGCCAGTGAAGGAGAACAAGAAAAAAAAACTGAGATGGAAAGAAGAGGAAAAAGAGAGAGATCTATTCCTGTGTCGTCTCGGCGGGAGCACCCCAAAGTAGAAACTCATTAACTACTGCCTCTCCGAGAGCGATATTACAATTGGCGTGACTAAAAAGGCAAACAATTTAAATTGTTAATGCCCAGCAATCAGCCAGAGGGGGTAGAAGAGGAGGGAGGGTGAACACACAGTGAGAGAGGAGGAGAAAGAAGGGGAGGTGAAGGGGGAGACGTGCTTGGTGTAATGCTGTTTCAGAGAGAAAACAAGGAATCAAGAGCAGACTGCAGTTTTAATTCTTCCATTACGGTCTACTGGTGACGATTTTAAAATAGTATTGAGACCGAATAAATGAAACACACTGATGTTATTATTCATGCAAGTTTATGCAAAATTTGACAGAATGTTGCACTGCAGTGTTCACAGGTTCATTAGTAACATGTCATAGAATCATGATTTGGTGTGAAAGTTGCATCCTCGTAAGGCTCAGTTGTTGAAAAGTGAAAACCCGTGTGGGAAATAGTCCAACTGATTATGAACAACCTGTCTCTATGCACAATGGAAAGAAATGCAGAGATTTCACCATCTACAATCCAAATGATCATTAAAAGAGTCAGAGGATGCAAAGAATTGTGTTCACGTGAGAGTCGGTGACCTTTGAACCGGCCCGGCAGCGCTGCCTTAAAACTGTCTGATTATATAAAGGATACGTCTGCACGGGCTCTGGAACACCATCAGTAAACACAGTCCATCGCTGCGTCTTCAGGTTAAACTTAAGACTCCATCAGAAATGCTGCCGACTTCTTCGTCTGAAATGGATTGATGGAAGGTGGAAAAGGTTGCTGTGGTCTGATGAGTCCATATTTCAAATTGTTTTTGGAAATCATGATGTCTGGTCTCAACTGTGCACACAAACAGTTCTGCCTACACACACACACACACACACAGTCACAGTAACAGACATCCAAACAGAGGCACACAAATACGCATGGAACATACACACACAATGATGACAAATGGGAGAACATTATGTGCTTATTGCTAAGTGCATCGTTGTTTGTACTCTATTGTGAACACGGAAGTAAGCAAAACAGAAAGCGCAAACTGAGTTACAGCACACATTCAAACACACACACACACACACACACACACACTAAGACATATGCACCACATTAGAAATGTACATATAAACAGTTATACATTTTCTTAGCCTTCTTTTCTTTGGTATGGTTGAATTATGAATGAAGTGTGAGGGTAAGGTCTAAGTCCAGTGCCTTATAATTTATATCTTTATTAACAAATGTGTTCCTACAGCAGATAATGGTTATTCTCATGAAATAAAGCATGACCATGAAGGGTAAACAGTGTACTGCTGTGGATTGGAACAACACTGTCTAAGCACCAGTGTCTAAGTGTTGCTATTCTTCCATCAATCCATTCCCTTTGGCTTATTCGGGGTCAGGTCGGGGTGGCAGCAGGTGTAGCAAGGTGTTCCAGATGTCCCTCTCCTGAGCAACACATTCCAGCTCCTCCTGGGGATCCTGAGGGGTTGCCAGGCCAGATGGGCTATAAAGTCCCCCCAGCGAGTTCTGGGTCTCCTGCCAGTTAAACGTGCCCAGAACACCTCGAAAGGAAGGCCACCAGGAGGCATCCTTATCAGATGCCCGAACCAGCCTACAGTAGCTGCTGGCTCCTTTCAGTGCGAGGGAGAAGCAGGTATACTGCAAGCTCCCTACAGACACCCGAACTCCTCAGCCTCTCTAAAACTGCACTGACCCTACGGAGGGAAGTTATTTCTCCACTTGTAGCCACACAGAAAAGAAAGTTAAGCTGTATTTATAAGATTTTCTCCTACCTTGCTGTTGGACAGCCATTTTTGAGGAACTGTTTATATTGATCCATGTGCTCATCAAAGCTGCCACACTTCATTGACCAAAAATGTAATTTTACCTCACAGAACATGGAATTTGAAATGTTTAATTTGCACTTGTCAATGAAGTTGATGATAAAAACAGCTTCTGTTTCCCGTCTATTGTACCTCATACATCCACAACCCAAACTATCCATTTAACTGTTTTCTATCTAAGTAATCATCATCACACCATGATTACTAACTTGACCAGCTCTCTGACCTCTGAGCACCAATTATCTCCGGTACGCACATGTGCTGATAGAGCACACCATCAGTGCTCATGAAAGGCAGAAAGCTCCTGTCAACAGCAGTCCAAGTCAACATATCGTTATTACATAGCCTAAGGTGTGAGCTTATCGTCTGATGGAGAGCCTTCTACTGAATCTGTGTCTTGCCACTTGCTTTCGAGGTTTAATTTTATCCAAAGCGTGTTTCTCTGATGTTGCATCATTGTCAGCTTCAGTAAACTCTTATTGATTTAGCTTTTTCTTTTTCAGTGTCGGTATGCCATCTTTTATTTATTGTATGAGTTTTTTTTTTAACTGGATATTTGTACAGCACAAACATCTGTCAGTGCTGAAAAAACTACTTGTGCATGCAGCTTGTAACAAAACAATAAATACGAGCAGATTTGGATCAACTCAACTTACATGGGTCCATTATGAAAACAACATCCACATGTCTTTGTGAGGTTCTCTGAGTGCACCGCATCAACTATCTGTGTTTCAAAGAGTTTCCTGATGGATTGAAAAGTAAACTGCTGCAAACGGTAGCTGCTGTAAGTAATGTTAGCTCAGTTAGTTAGCCAGGCTGCCCGGACTGTGAGCTCAGAACACCGTGGGACCAATAGTGTTTGTACCACAGACTTGTTGGACCTCTGGGGAGGTTTTAAGAGTGCGCGGGAATGCTGACATGGACAAGAGCGGGTGTCGTGCCAGAACTGGAGCTGGGCAAGAGAGCAACGTAACGGCTTAGCAGCATCTATGGACATAATGGCAGGGATGGAGGAAGCTAAGAAAAGAAAATGATAGGGTGACAGGAGCAATGTGCATGTAAAATATGAGGGTCTAAGGATAGATGGTGCCCTGTGCTGTAGAGATAATACAGTCCCTTGAAGCAAATTTGTGATTAGTGAATTATAGATAGCCTGCTGACCAGCAGACAACGGTGAAAATATAACTTTCCAACTTCCTCTGAGCCAAATATCAAAAGCCAAACTGCATGCAAAGGGTGCAAATTTCAAAATCAACATGTTAATATACTACTAGTATGAGTATAAAAAGCAATGTCCGCTTCATTTGGCCTTTGGCCCTGTATGCAGACATGAAACCACATATTTTAGGTATTGCAAATGAGAAAAAATAAATAAAAAATGATCCAAGAATCACCACTTTTATAGTAAAAGAACTTCCAGCAAACAGGTGCAGAGATGTTCAGAATCTGCCACCATAAAATACCTGGGCTTATAGCACAAACCCGCAATTTCATGCCTTCTTTCTGAAGGACATACTTCAAGAGAACACACAAAAACCGGTTTATTACGGAAGTCCACAAAGGGATCCTTCAATTACACTGCAATACCTGACTAGCTCCCAGTTCTCACTTTCCCAGAAGCAATTGATATAGCCCGAAAATACTTATTTTACAGGCATTATTCTGGAGCTTTGTATTAAAACTCCCCTGACCTGCAGTTGCAGTGTTCAAAGCTTGCAGAGACAATCACAGAATGAAAGAAGGCCATGTCGGCAGGAGGACAGAAAATTCTCTCCTTTTTCACACTGGAGAGGGGTAATAAATAGTGGGTTCTTCATACTCCGTGGAATTGAAATCGGAAGCTGGAGTGGAGGGAGGGAAGGGCAGACTGAGTGTATTTAGCAGCGATTCTCAATCTTTTCTCAGCTTTCAGTTGGGAATTGATGCCCGAAGAACATGAGGAACAGTCCTCTGACTTAAATGGACCTGGTAATATGCCATGTTAGGTAATATTTGCACCTGTTCGGCTTTGCATCTTTAGGGCCTATCATATATGCCACTTCTGTGTTATAGATATGTTTGGCTGTGAACCAATTCCTTCCATCTTCTACAACCATTTTAACATGATAGTTGTGGTCGATATTGTTTGCAGTTTTCATACGTGCCTCTCTTCCCTCACCAGCACAGTCACAAGAGCAAAGACTCAGAGTTTCTGTAATCATTAGATTTCTGCCAGACTCTTTCATCACTCCTCGAAAATCTCTATTACACACCCCAAGGCCCTGACTTAGCCCCTGGTATGAAGGCAGCCAAAAACAGATAGATGAAGAGATGGACAGATGGACAGATGTTACTAAGACTCTATTTGATCTAAAAACATTCAAAGGGAAGTCTTGGAGCACAGCGCTGAGAAGTGTGAAGTGAGAGAGCAGAAAAGGCAACATGAGGAGCTGCAAATGGTGAGTCAGTGTGTGTGTGTGTGTGTGTGTGTGCGCTTTGGCATGAGATTGACTATCAGAAACAAACAGAGAGGGGGGTGCTTGTGTGCTCAGCTGGATGCAACTGAAGATGAGATGGAAAATTTTGGAGGAAGAGGTCGGGGGACAACAAGCGCCGATATAAAAGAAGGAAACTAATGACCTTTGAGGCTATGATCCCAGTGATTCAAAGACAGGAATACAAAGAGGAAATCTGATGAATCTGTAGGTGATGAGGGGGCAACTTCATAGCTGTTACGATATCTAGGCAAGTAAGTGCTTAGTTGTTTAACACCATTCAACAGGAAGATAATTCAAAGTGTTCTACAAAAGAAATAAAAAGGCAAATATCAGTTTGAGCATGGATGTGCTCAGAACATTTCATGTCATGTCTACTCATTAGATCCGCCCTGACCATTGCACAAGGGGTCCTACATTTCATACAAATCTGGTCAATGAGACCAGATTTTGGTTTGACGATGTCTTACTCATACTGACTGGAAATGTTGACATATTTTCTAGTCTGTAATTCACTGATGTCAAGCTGACCAACTTATCATGGAGCTTGAGCAAGTGTAAAATTTTCATGATCAGAATTTGCTGCAATGAATTATTGATGTTGTAATTGTTGATTGGCGCTGCAAAGGACAACATCTAGTATGAATTGTACCTCAATAACAATGGATCCTACATTTCCCATAATGCAACTCAATTGCATCTTTTCTTCAGATGTTCTCTGGCTGGTATATGCCCGTGTCATCACAAATGTGATTTGCAATGCAGGGTCTCTGGTATAAATTGGAACCTCTAAACTCAAGCTGACCTGACAACTGTTTTCACTGAAGTGTAAAATTAGTGGCGTGGCCTTAAATATGTGACGAAGTCACATCGACAAAAGGTTATGCTGTAAATTACCATTTGAAAACATATTCCTTTAAAAAGCTTAGATGTCTTCTAAATATAAATATAAGAGTTCAAGACATTTTTAACATTTAGTGAGATGTAAAACGCTTCTGAAATATTTCATCAATTACAGAGTGAAAACAGAACAACACGAGGTTGTGTTTAGTCCAGAATGCCAAACACTGTTTTTGCACCTTTTTTCCGAGTTTTTGCACTTAATCTAAAGATCACACATCTATCACTAGGTTAATCAGCCGACAGGTAAAAAAGGAACCGCTAAATGCAGAATAAACGCACGAAAAACGACTTGACATTCGACATATAGATATGTATATATCACCCAGAGCATGATGGGACCCTTAAGAGAGATAATGGGTGGGGAGGGGAGGGGGGTGTGGGATCCAATCATTGTTGGATTGATTTTCCACGAAACCAAGAGAAACAATTACAGGCTTGAGAGCAGCGTAGCACATCTGGTGGTAAAAGACGTTAAGAGACGCGGGGATGTGCTATCGACCCAGGCTCATTCCACACATTGGTAAACACTTTGCATTAAAAGGTGCTAAATTGCTCTTGCCCCACGGTGGGAGTGATGCTTTGTGGGTAAGTAGTAACAGTCACAACAACGTTGAGAGACCGACTGGTGGAATGCACGGCTGAGGGGACAATCACAAATCTAAACTGAGAGCCTTGGCATTGGGCTAAAGTAGGGGATGAAAAATTGATGAAGGGATGAATAGAAAGAAAAAAAAAAATAATTTTAATAAAGAGGCTGAGCTTGGAACGGAGTAGGAAAAGCGTTTTGCTTGCTGTAGACTTTCATCCGGGGCCATAGTGTAGTTAATATTAGCAATCATTTCTGATTACGATGTTGTGATGGTGACGTTGTTCGTTAAATAATGATTACTTTATTACAAAAAACAGGTTTTGTAATTCAACATGAGGTTAAAAAGTGAGCATCATAAAAACAACTTTAGGGCCACATATGAAAAATGTATTTGAGTTCTGAGTTTAAAGTAGAAGCATGCCTCTAGCATGAAAGTCTGACAGGCCTACATGCTTTGGACTGTGGATTCGAAAGCACTACTCACCGCCTTGATCCTGAGCCATGGCATTAAATGTATTCATCAGTCAAGAGGTATGGATTTATGAAATATGAATGTAATTGCTGGGCTGTAAGGTTTCTCTTCTCTGTTGATTCATTCACTGTATGTATTTCTTTACAACACAATGTTTTCTATCATGTCTGCTTGAAGAATTCAGTGAACATGGGGTTAGATTTATAGTATATATATATATATATATATAGTTACACTTCTGAACCCATGTCTGTGATATTTTATGTATGTTCAGTATGTTCCAAACATTTACCACCTCGGCAGCAGTTTGGTAAATATGCTACTCTACGTGAAGAGTATTTGTGACATACAGATCAATGGTGAATAAACTATTTGACACATTTTGCCTCGACTCTTCGTGTCCATCGAAACTGCTGCGAATCCCAAGTGGTCAAACTTTCAGAGTCATCTTTCACGGCTGCAGGCGGTGAGTATTTCATACTCGTATTTCATTAATCGGAAAAGATATCAGTATCTTCAGGAGTATCCCTTGGTTGTATTCATGTTTCTTTCAGTCAGTTGATATCACTTTTTTTTTTTTTTAATAAATCTGTTACTGGAACATTTAAAGTGAAAATATTTAAGGATACAAGCGTAATAGTTTCCAAAAATTGGTCAAAGATCCAATGAGTTCTGTGGAAATGAAAGCCGAATGAAGATCGGGTGTTTGTACCGGAGACACTGGCTACTTGGATGTGGTTGACTCACTTTCGCCTTTTCTCCATCTATTTTTGTTTCTTTCAACTATTTCTCCATCTTCTGTTTCTGTCTGTCACTTTATTCCCCAACTCTTACCATCACCTTCATTTGTCTTTCTATACTTGTTGTCACTTTCTCTGTATGTGGTAAATGAGTGTGTGTCTGTGTAATCCTGTCAGTCTGCCCACTTCAAGTCTCCAGTGACAGTCTGTAATATTGAGGCTCGCCTTCATCAAAAGAGAGATAGAAAGAGAAGGAGAGATGCTGAAACTGAGAGACGAGACAAACATGAAAAGGAGTCACAAAGGGAGAAAACGGAGAAACATGAATACTGATGGAGAAAGAAGAGATGGTACAGAAAAGAGAGATGGATGAGCAGGAAACCGTGGTGGTTTACAAGGTCCAAGTAACCTCTATTCAATCCTTTGCTCCACTTCCATTCTTTCATTTCCTGTCCTCTGTCCTACACCAAATTGGTAATCATTGCTTCTTCTGCATGGCATCTTTCCCATCACACCTTCCATTTTTCTTTCACCATTTTTCCCCCTTATCCCCAAGCCTCTGAAAAAAAAACAGTGCCGAGCTGTGAGGCAATTTTAGAGGAGTCTCTACAGTCATGACAAACACTGTTACTGTCTACTAACATTTGTATCATTAGGATTTATCAGTTCATGTTTTTAACATGCACACTGAGCTTCCAGGAAGTCACCCAACATGCTTATGAGCTTAAAAATCAGCATGTGCTGCGTGAGCATCTTTAATTGGAATGAATGGGACGACATTGTGGAATATCCACAGTTGAGCAATTTTGTATTTTCTTTCCAGCTGACAAAATATCCAGATTCACTAAACTTTGATGCTTAAACAACTTTTGTCCTCCATCCTATACTCTCGTTTTTTGAATGGCAATGTAGAAAACATCCAGGTAACATTAGCAAGCTTCATGTTTTCAGCAAAAGCAGTACAGCTCTTTGACTGTGATCAGTCAAAGAGCAGATTATATCAGCTTTAGCTACTTTCAATTTATTCCTGAAGCAAACTGACCAGATTTGTAAATAAAAATCTTGGCTGTCTGTAATGTGTCCTGTGAGCCGATGTCTTGGCCAAAGATGGAGCCTCCAACAAGACCAACAAGTTTTCTCTGGTTAGAATCAAACATTTAAATTTCCCTGATCTGGTATCAATGTTTAACGCTCATCAGCTTCACAGTTTTGAATCAGGGCCTCCGTAATTTGGGACACGAAGCTCTCAAAAAGTGAGTTTTTAAAGTAAGTAAGTGTCTTTTCGGTGTCAGGAGCACATTTAATTACCATACCATCTGCTGTTTATCTTATTTTCAGGTTGTGAAGATTAGGCTGCCACTAAAAGTATTTCTGTCTTCTGCCAGGCAACAAAAGGTGATTACAAATCTCAATTAAATCATTTGTGTGATTTTTTTTCACAAATGCTGGAAGCTTCATTTTTCATTCTCTCTTCCATTTCTTTTTTAGTCTCTGCCGTCTCCTCTCCACATCTCTCTTCTCTAACTCCTTTTTCTTGTATGTATGCGTCTTGTGTTTCCTCTCTTTCACCCTTCTTCTCTCCATCTTTCCTCCGCTCTCCTTGTCATATTCCCTTTTCTCATATACTTGGCACATTCTAATTTTTCTTACCATCTTTCTATATCACTTCTTCCTTTTCTCCTCTCATATATCCTGGCCCCCTCCACTGCTCCCCTCATCACCCTCTAAACCAATCATGTGCAGTGGATTTGCATAGTAGCGCAGTAGACAGTAGGTTTGGCTGAGAATTTGACTTCCCCAGAGTTGCTTGTGACAACAGGTGGGTTCAAGGTTATGAGAATTAACATGCGCACACACAGTCTGAAGCGGGGCGTGCAGGACTCTCCGGATTCAAAAAAAAAAAAAAAAACAAATTAAATTTGAGGAGAGAGGAGGGACAGAGAAAAACAATGAGAGGGTGTCTGTGGAGGAAGAGGAGGAGGACTGGTGAGAGAAAGTTAATGTCTGAATCCTACAGTTTATAATTCTATCAAATTTATTGTTATAGAAACATCTCTTCCTCTTCTCTCATGAACTTGTTGTATGATTGCAGAAACTTGTTGCTTATGAAAGAAGACATTGCTCCTTGATTTCTTTTTCTTCTGCTCTTTGCTTTTATTAATTAATTGTTAAATATAAACATATTTACCACTCAGAGGCCAAAAATGTTTGAATGCATTGTCAAAGCAAAAAGAAAGAGAGAGAGAGAGAGAGAGAGAGAGAGAGAGAGAGAGAGCGCTCCATCTGTCTGCCTGTCTCTGCAGCCTTTATGAATCTGTCTCTTTAGTCTGAATTCTACTCAAGGTGTTCGATTAACAGAACAAAGGAACTTCTTTTTTTTTTTTACCTCTCGTTTCATTTGAGGCATTTATTTCAACTCAATGTTTTTGTTCTTAATGACACAAAAAAGGTTTTAAAAAGTCTCAATTAACTCTCTCCAGTCTTTCCCCAGCAACTTTTCCATTAAAGCAATAACCATGACATGACATGAAAACATTAAAAAGATCATTTATTCCCAAAGTCACTCTTTAAGTTGAATGTCTGACTGATGATTCAGAAGCTTTCTGATTTAATTTCAAAGGGTGAAGAGATACAGTGCGCGCGCACACACACACACACACACACACACACACACACACACACACACACTCTCAACCCAGGCATTATGTGCATTTATTTTATTTTTATTTATTTATTTATTTTTTTGACACTCCCAGCTGTAATAACTCCCTCCTCACACATCAAAGACTGACATAACCCCAGGACGGCAGAACAGAAGATTGTGTTTTTTCTCTGTGCATGAGTGTGTTTGTGTGTGTCTAAAGGCCTTAACAGCCACAGAATGTGTGTGTTTTGTGTGCACTCATGGTTGCATGCCTGGAGATGAAGATGCATGACGTACACCAGAGGTTGGAAGCCAAGTACGATCATGTGTGCGAGCATGTGTGTTTGTGCATGAAAACTCTTAGAGAAAAAGAGGAATACTTTGTTCCTTAATAACTTTGACTCCAAACCTTTCTCTGTCTTACTTTGAAAGGATCAAAGCATCTCTGCTGCAGCCTCCCTGCTGAGCTCTCACTAATTTAGACAGCAACTTATAGATCACTGAACACAAAGTAGAGAGGGTTACACACATACAGAGAGATCACTGTACACAGAGCACAGGAGGTTACACACACATCTAGATCGGTGTACAGGAAGCACGAAGGGTCACGACAAATAGTCTCTTGGGGACAATAATTCCTGCCATTTGTATCTGAGTCCGTGTTCACTCTCTGTTTCCAGGGATGGATGTAGCACTTTGCTCATCGGCACTTGTTAGATTTAGAAATGTTTGACATCAACTAGAAGTGTTGTGTACCTAATCAAATGTTTAATGTGCCGAGCAAATTTTTTCTCCAAATTTACCAAAATGTTGCTGAAATTTGCTGAATTTGTGATCGCATTTTTGTAACGACAAAAAAAAAAAAAATCTACTATCACTCCACACATTTGTGCATGAAAATACACATCTAAAATGAGGATGTTACACAGCAAAAACACAATGTGGAAAATATGCACGAGTAGCACTTGTAACTGACAGTGAAGGATTGTGAAGAATCGTTGCAACTCTGTGGGGGACTGACGGCTGCTTGACAGCAGAGCGGGCTCTCCGGTCTGCTACGAGGAAAAAGGAAAGGCACAAAATCACAATGAAACCAGCAGGGACATGTCTGACTCAAAACACTCACAAAGACCTTGAGACCAGATTCAAGCACTACAGCCCTGAAAGCTACCTGTGTGCAGGCCAGGACTGGCCATTGTGAACACCAGGAGAATTACTGGTGGCTTGCCAGCTGAGTGTCAGGCCAAATACAATTATGCTCACGAGCGACAGAATATGGATAGTGCCAAAAAAACATGCCCTCAGCAGATGTCAGATACTGTTCCTGAATTGAATCTATGTTTTAAAACACTAATAAATGGCACCAACATGTGAATATGCATGGAAGTCATTTTGAATTTGACTCGTGTCCTCTTTTTTTTGGATACACCCTTCAGGTGTACTTTAAGTTTCAGGTTGATCAACATGTTAAAGTCCAGTCAGAGGAAAGGTGCCAAACGAACATTCCAGTGTAAAACAATTATACATTTGCAAAGTATGTAAAGTATGCAGTGTTTGTTTGCAGTAATACAATTGAAAGATGTTACAGTATGAATGAAAAGAAGAATTATACTGTATGGCATCTCTGCAGGGACCAAGATTTAGACACTGAAAGTGTTCAAGTTTCTGTTTTGGTCATCTGCGTGGTATCGGCCAAAAATGTTTGAGCGGATTTGGTTGCATGAAGATAAAAAGTCTGTGTGAGGAGCAAAAATGGCCAAACGCTTGGCTGAAATGCAATCTCAGAACCTATTAGCTATCGTCTGATGACGTCTGCATTCATAAGACGATATATGTTTATAGAGATTGTGTCTTTCTTGTGAATTAAGCTACAAATCGAACAGCAGAGGAAGTCTTGGTCATCCATTTTCTTCTAGCTACACCTGGAAGCCCCGGAGCTTTGCCGTCGCCCCCATAGGCCATATTGTTGATATGCCAATGGCTTCTGAGATTGCGGTATACGGTCTGTTGTGAATGTGTGAAGATTGGCCTGGGCTCAAACTCGATTCCCAGCCTGAATTATTATCTCAGTCCACTCCTGCCTGTGTACCAGCTATGAATGTAATATTATATTTTACTCTCTACTAAAGTTCAAGGGCAAAAAAAAACAAAACATGCAGTGGCCTAAAGTGTGGTTCGGGTCTGTCTGGACACTTCGGTTACTGATTGCTTTTGGAAAGTAGCATTCTACAAACTTTCCAGAAGCACCTTCCAAGCTTGTGTTTGAACCAAATCATGAAATTGGATCCATCACATACCACGATAATTATCCATCACGGTCTCCATGTCACCTGCAATTCACTGATGGAGAAATTTGAACTAATTTGTGATGTCCCAGTTCGGGATGGGACGCGCTTCATGTTTCATACCTAATTAGTAATTCAAGCTGATAAAACCGGTGTGTAAAGAGTTTGCTGACAGCAGTTTTTAAGTTCACTTGACTGAAGCCATGCACATCTGTTTGCATGGCAGCAGGGCTGTTTATAGCCACTTCAAATATCAATCAGTTACCATTACAGCAGCCAGCCTCCCATATTTACCAGATTGCACCGCAGTTATTCAAACTGACACAGTCCATATGAGTGACTGATTGAGGGTGTCCTTCATATTTTTCACCTTGTCTCTTTGTGATGAGAAAAACTCTAAACCCTGCTGTCTCATTACCAGAGACTGTAATCAATCTGAGAGAGGAGAAAACAGTATAAGCCGTCTGAGAGAAAAAAAAATCAAAGAATCAATGGGATGGAAACAAGTTTTCAAACATTTTTTCCATTTTATTTTTAAAGTAGTTTTTCATCTAGGGAAAGTTAAACCAACATGATGTAACTTCTCTACCCTAAAATAAGCTTCAGTATCATTTTTTATGCTACACTGACTTGTAATAATGTGAATAGTGTCTAAGAATAATCTTTGGGCCACTGAGAGGGGAGGTTTTCAGACCTCAGTTGAGTTTAGGGGCACAGGGGTTGCAGACAGGGAGTGCAGATGGAGAGTGGGCACCAGAACTGTAACTGGGCGAGCAGGCAACAGCAGAGGCATGAAGGGGAAAAAAGAAAAAGAGTGACCAAGCAAGAAGCTGCCAGATAAGAGTAAATCTCAGACGGACTTCAAGTTCCTTAAACAAAGCCTAAAAGACAGACTAGTAATATTAACTGGCTGTGAATGTGTTGTGGATTTAAATGATGTTTGGTTGTTAGCAAAGTTGTCACCTCACTAATTTTTGATCATAAGAAATGCACGTGTGTTCTTCATGTTCTTCTTTGCATGACAGCCAGATAGAAATGATGTGTGCTCCTTGAATTTCTGATCACATGAAAACAAATGTGCACAGTTGCCTAGAAACAGGAGGAGGGCCGACTTATCCGCTCGCTTTCCTTCTGTCTATTCAGTTTTATTAAAATTTGACCAGTTCTTATTTATTCACTCATTGTGCCGGGTGTTTTCACAGCACCTTTCGGTGCTCAAGGAATATAACATCCAAGAACACTATCAGACTCACCGAGGCGAGAATGCAACAACTTGCAGTCTCTCTAGTCATTGCCACAAGTTCACCGATGCAGCTATGAAAGCTAGCTACCCAAATGTTAATGAATAGAGTCAGCTTGGGTTTGTGCATGCTGACCGCTTCAAAAAATCTGTTCCTCAACCAGCAAGAGGCTGACATCAGCCTGATAAGAAACTCTGAGGAAGATAAGATTGTAGATCAAAAGTTGCAATTCATGAGTGGCCATTTGAATCACCCGTGTTGATGAGATTTTGGCTGTTGCGTCGATGGCTTCCACAACAGCGGATGACATTTTCAACTCTCTCTCGGAGTGATGCCAGGTTGCAACAGCGAGAAGCCTGTAAAATGCTGCCACCCTGACCAGAGTACAGCTCTCTGAAACAATGACGAATACTCATTGTTTACTCATTACTCACTGTGCATGGGTGATTCATGAGTTGTGAACATTTTCTGAATGTTCTTGTAAACAAGTAAACTGATTGAATGTGGGAAGCTGTTTGGTCCAGCCCACTTGAGATCAAATTGAGCTGTATGTGGCTGTTCAACTGAAATGAATTTGACAACCTTGATATACGTCGGGGTTCTGTTTGATGAGGAACTTGTTTCACATGAAAACAAATTGTAGATGCTGCTGTTAGCACAGGAGTTCAGCGCTCAAAACAGTTAGAAAATATTACCTCAGTGTCAGTGCAACGCCATCCTGGACTTATATCATTAGAACTAAAGAGTAGTTTATGAGGTTGGCTTGAAATGCATTTAAAAGCAAGGACTAAAATGGGAGGCGGTCAAGTGGATGTGACAGTCAAGATTGGAGTGGTGGCATGAGAAATTCATTGCGGGGCATCACGTTTCTGAAGCTGTGCATGACTATGAAGTCATAAATCAAACTGTTTTGATACTGTATTAGAAAAGTATAACGTGACCATGATGTTCTATTTTCTTGCACAGACTAAACTTCTTTGTCCTCCGTGCAGACAGATACACTGCGTTGAGTTTTCTGACTGACTGACTGGGTCTCCTTGGAGCGAAGCTTTTCTGGGTTACAGAGACAGTGAGGGATTACGTTTCCCTGGTGCCAAGACGTTAAAATCCCCGTTGTTATTAATAAACCCCTGAAACCCACGGGACACCTCCCACCACCACCCCACCCTCCTCCTGCTCTCATATAATTGACTCATTAATTGACTCATTTAAATCTGTCTAATTATTTAATCAATTAAATTCAATTTAGCTGATTGCACACTTCCCATTTAGAATCAAGTGTACGGTCTGGAGAGGGGGGTGGAGGTGAGGAAAGCGAGCAAGAGAACTGACGAATAAATGTGTTTCGTGGTAATAACCGCTAATGCACGGGCTAATTACTGAAGTAAATTGATCATTTTGTCTTAATTGATTTAAGCTTGTTAAAGGGGCACGGTGCCAGCTTCGTTAGTGTGCCGTGAGCACTTTATCTGGATGACAGTAATTGGAGGTGAATGGTCTCGTTTCTTGTGTTTCTCTGCCCTAACTAGGCCTGCAAGACATCAGTCATAACTAATGGACAAGTACTGTCAAACTGGAATGGGTAGAAATCTAGGAATAAATCTGACTTAGAGGTTTTCCAGCTCAAAGACAATGCACTGAAGTCAAACTAGTTATGTGGTCACTACATGTAGCATCACTGCTCCCCACTAGCACCGGCTCCAGACAATTATCAGCAAGGGGCCACAGGGTTTTTCTGAGTGGGCACTCCCTTGTACATGGTTATATATGTCAGATTTCTTGTTTTGTTTTTGTCTTTTTTTTTGGTGGTGGGCACAGACATTACCCTCTGATGCTCCCTTCGACTGTTGATCAAGCTAGCAGGACGAGATCTCTGGACCAGTGGATTGGTGTTTGTTAAGATTTTATTCTATTTGAACTCAGAATTAATTTCACTTACTGGAACTGAATTCTGTTGAGTCTACTATCAAATCTATTTAGCTTGAGCTTTCGACAGTTTTAGGTAACAAAAGTGCTGAGTAGAGGAATTTTTAGCTAATCCCGGTTACTGAAGCTAGTCCTAAAAACTAAAAGTCAGCAGTTTTCAGAACCGTTTCTCCAGAAGAAAGTGTGAAGACTGTTCCCAGTGAGGTCGGAATTATTCAGAGAAACCAGGACGTTATTCTGGAGAGACGTGTTGCTGCTGAGTTTTTCCAACAGGACCCGTCTTTGTATCAAGCACAAAAAACAAAGTTTGGTTTAATCCCAGAGCAGCAGCAGAAAACCATCTAAAAAACTGGTCTCATAAAAAGAACCGTGTGCACGGTGCACTGTAAAGGGGTTGTAATAAGGGTTTACCAAGCCTTTAATATAAAATTGTTGTTTAGTGAACTTTGCCAAAGTGGAAACACATTCTAAATGAAACCATTGCCCAAAATAATAAAACACATCAATCAGCTAACTTGCAGTGTGTGCGCACAGTTATTGCAAGCTCTCCTTGTACAAAACGCCGACTGACAGATGCCAGCACATTTTGTACGAGTTGTTCCGAGGTGAAACTCAATGAAGTGAGTATCAACTTATCCTCCAGTGAAAAGCCTTGACTGGGCCGCAGGGGGAAACCGGAGGTTTTGTTCCACATTCACTTGGAAATTCAAGGCAGCAGGTCCTGTAGAAAGCTATTTTAGAGAGCACTTAGGATTAGATTGCCCCTATGGTGGCAGTCAACCTATTTCCTCACAAAGGGGACGGGGGAGAAAGTACTGTTTTCAAAAGTTTCAGGGAACCTTTTTCTGTGACTACAGCATCTGGTCCAGATTCTCTTCAGATTGCCATCCTTCCATTTAGCTTTACCATTTATTTCCAGAAATGGATCTTTGGGGGCAAAGAATGTGAGATGCAGAGAAAGAGAGAAGAGAGAGTGGAGAATTGCAGGTTTTTAGAGTGAAGATGATGACACTGCGAAAGACCCAAGTCAACTGTGTGTGTGTGTCTGCATGTGTGTGTGTGTGTGTGTGTGTGTGTGTGTCTGTGTGCATCTCCCTGCCCATCCAGCCATGGAATGTCAGATACAGAAGATATGGCTCTGCAGGGGATGGCTGCTAGTGTGTGTGTGTGTATCTATGTATGTGTGTGATGTGGGATATTGCACTGCAGGGGACAATCCTAAACTTCAGTATCTATCATTAAATCCTCCTTGAGTCTCTACAAACACACACACACACGCACACGCACACACACAGACAAGCATGCACATCTACGCACACTCCTCCTTTTAAACTTTCATAGTCAATGCTGAAGGGTGCAAAGTTTTGCCCTGAACTGAAAAACTTTGCAGAGGAAAGTTCTTTGAATACGAGATATGTTTTATTTTTGCAGAACTCAACCATTACTCCAGTTTTTGCTAATCTGTAAGTAGAAGATTCGTTACACACAAATTAAAATTAAGACAATTACAGCTCTGCGGCTGCCAGAGCTATTCGCACCAGAAGTAGCTCTCCACTCTGCTCCGGCGATAATACGTGACAGTTTGAGTTTTGATGGTCACCACGATCAGCCACGTCAAACAGCTCCGGCTGATTTTCAAAATAAAACACCCCGTGCAGACTTGTTACTTTATAGTAAAAACAGACAAAAGGGAAATTATTTAATTATGTGTTCTATTAACTTAGAAGTGCATGCACAGATGAAAAATCAAATCTGAGCAATTTAACAAAGTCTGATGGGCAAATCGCTTCACTTCTGCGCCGTATAGTGCCCAGAACTGGGCCCAGTGGGTTAGCGTAGTCCATGGCAGCGGTTCTCAGCCCCTCTGAAAAACTATTTTTCCACAATGCAATGCACAAAGGAAACCGAGGAGCTTCTCATAGCTGCAAAAAATTTAATTGCAAAGAAAAAATAAACAAACAAAAAAAATCGACCTAACATTACTATTTTATTATTACTAGTGATTTCTTTATTTGCACTTGCTTTTGTTCATCTTCTTTATGGCTTCACAGTATGAGCTACCATATTAAGAAAACACAAATGCATCTTTAATAATACAAAGCATTAAACCAGCAAGCTAATAAAGTCATAGATGCATCTATGAGCATAATTAATGTTGCTCACTCCCAGACAAATGATTCCCTTTTCAAGATGCCAGTTCGTTGCACATTTACAATATGCAATGCAGAAAGTCACAGTTTTGTGTTATTTATATATGTAAATACTTCTGAATATGTTCAACCCATTGTTTCCTCTGCAGGTCCCAAAGGGTTGGTTCGTTTATTAAATATTAATAGAGCTAAAGAAAATTCACTCATTTGAATACTGACTTGGATGTTTATCATTTACTGTGTGCAGTGGAAAAACAATAATCCTGTTAAATCAACATCAGCATTTTCTTTTGGGGAAATGTAATTTCCTTGGCCTCATTCACACACAGACACTCACACACTGTACCTACACACACACACTTGTAAGTCTCGTGGGAGCAACTCAACACATGTATAGGACTTCAATCATTCAACATGACGGGCTCCACAAGGAAACACACACTCCGAATCCCTGCAGGACTGAGCCCGCGGCTATACAACCCAGAGGCTGCAGCTGATTTTGATTCAACTCCTCTTTATTTAAATCCTCAGAGACTCTCACCTGTATCTCCGCGGGTAACGAAAAAGGCCTCGTCTACACTACAAAAGATTTTTGCTGCAAAGAGCTCGGGGAAGAACCGAAGTGAAAAGACCGATATACAGTACGCTGTGGAATTTATATTTATTTATCAATGGAGCAGTGTGAATCCCTCAGAGATTCAACCTACACATTCCAATGAAGCAGTTCACGGTGTTGCTCAAGGGAAGCTGTTGAGGGACGGTGAAGGACACCTGGGTTCATGTGTTCACACCTGTGGTTTGTTTTCTGTGACAGGTCGGTCATACGAAAGTCAGTCTGTAAAGCAGTGGCTGTTGTAGCTTCTGGGGTAACGGTCAATGTTTTTTCGGCTTTTGGGTATCTGGGTAGGATAATAGATAACGGATATCCAGGTCGAGATTTCTAGTTCTACAGTTCACTTAGCAGCAGATACCTGCATAGAAATGCTGGATCGCCAGCATGCGATCTGTATCTGCCTTATCTGTATCTCTGTACATATCTTATTTGGACAGTCGTTGATTAAAAAAAAAAAAAAAAAAAAAAAAGGTCTTTGCAGCTACATCTGGTATTAATAATTATTATTAACTCCAGTCTATCTTTTTTGGCAGGCTTGCTTGAGTTAGATGACCTTCAACTTGGAGTTTTTTTTTTGTTTTTCTAAAATGTGGTCAAACTGTTGTCACAGATGTCATTTTGGCTGGGATCTGATTACACTGTGACCCAGAAGTCACAGAAGATCAAGCAGAGCTTAAATGTTTGTTTCTATTCATTTCCCTCACTAACTTCTTTGTTCTTAGATACATAGTATGGCAGTACGTATAGTCCTATACAACAACAAATACACATTTTTTTGCCTTAAACATGAGTCAGCAATTCACTTGATCGCCGTTGAAAAACATACGCTAAAACAATTAGCATCGGGACACTTTGACTGAAGCTTTGTCACTATAAGAGGAGCAAACTGGAGGTGAGTATGAAAGTATTTCACTCAATATTACTTCATACTCACAGAAATGTGTCCTTTACAGTCCTCTCTCCTAGAAATGACATTCACAAACCATGAATCTGAAGCAGAATGGAACTAGGACGCGCCATCATGAGACCAGAAACTGAAGCATAGAGAAGTGACTCACAGAGCAGATACGTATTCATCAGCAGACAAATAAACACTGTTGAATTTCAGCTGGACGTTATAATCAGCCAATAATTATTGGTAGAATAATTTACGTCTTGTGGTCTTTTCACAGAATGAAACTATAACTATGATATAACTTAAACCTAAAATCTGTTTGGAATGCAGCCGCAGTGTAAACAGCCTCTGTGCTTTGCAGTCGGCGTTCTACCTGCCTATCACCCTCTACCAGACTGATAAAAGAACAAAAGACATACTGAATATTTATAATGTGTGTGTGAGAGAGAAGAAGGGAAGATGAAGACAATAACTATATTAAGAAGAAAAGTACAAAACAGAAGGACTGGAAGGAAAGACAGCAGGAGATAAAGAGGAATATGAGGTTAGGCAGCAAAAATAGTCAAAGAGAGCGGTATAGTGAGGATGAGATGGAGTGGAGGGAGAGAGAACGTGACATTGACATAGAGACTAATGCATTCTATACCTGCTGCTGGAGCACAGAAAGCCCTGAGGGAGGGGAATACACACACACACACATATGAAAAAAGGGACACACAAAAATGCATGCATTTGTGTGAATGTTCATACACACACACATAAAGCTTCACAGTGAAAGCACAGCACATTGCAGGTTTGCATGCATATTTTCCTCAGTTTCCTCCTTCCATTCACACTCATCCAGCGTTTTTCACACTAAAAATGGAAAAATAAAGGGGACGCCGGGATTCTAGAGCGCAATGCTGTGTCAGCTAGGTGTCAGTCAGCAACTTTATGTTTCGTCCCTCCCATTTTAAATGTCACCATCTCTATCATTAACCCGCATTCATGTTCATGATCATAAACCAGTGACTTCATCTTAGCACGGCAGCACAGGAATTATCGCGCTTCCAGGTTTTGTTATCTGACAACAGACACTGGAAAGAAAATGTAAACGAGAACAAGGAATACAAGAGTTAGGCTGAACTAGAACAGAGTAATGATGAGAAGGCTGAGAAGAGGTTTAGCCCAATGAAGATTACTTGTTCACGGTATGTTCAGCGCTGATTCAGTGGTACGTTCAGTCGGTCGCCTGTTCCAGCTATTTTGTTTGCTTCAAAACCAGGAACAGGTTTGTACGGTTAAAATCTCCACAGCTAAAAGCTTTGTTTGATCTGTTAGCTGACAATGCTGATTCAGCGCGGTCGGGTTCAGTTTGAGGACTTTGTGTCAAAGATTTGTTTGCACGTGCACCAAACACCTCAAACGAAAGAGCTTAAACCAGCTGGGATTGGTTTTGTGTGGATGCAAGTCAGTTCAGGTCAGTTCAGTGTCGAGCACATATTGAACACACATCTGTGGAATTAATGCACGTAGATGTATAAATACCACTACTCCCGCTGGCAGGAGTAAATATGCAAACACACAACAGTCTGTCTCTTGTACAGACATGTATACAAGCGTGCACACACACACACACACACACACACACACACACACAAATAAAGGCTCCATTGGGGCCGACAGGTAGCCTCAGCCGGTGAGTTCACATCTAGTTCAGGTGATGTATCAGAGTAATTACACACACATACACACACACATACACATACACATACACATACACACACACACACACACACACACACAGCTCATGTGATGCATTTGAGTGATTAGGTGTACCACTGGGCCCAGAGCGTTTCTTTCTTTCCTCCACAATCTCTCTCTCTCTCTCTCTCTCTCACACACACACACACACACACACACACACACACACACACACACACAACAAATACACATGAAGCATCAGTGTAATTACTTCAAGCTCAGTTGGGTGTCACACACAAACAACACAGACACATACACACAGACTTTCAGTGAAGTTGGAGTTGTAATGTGCTCACAAGGTTCTCTCACTCTCTCCACACACAATCAAACACACACACACACACTCTGTTCAAATATGGACGTAATTACTCCTTGCTTTGCTCTCATTGGTCACAGGTGTTGCTTCCAAATGAGTGTAAATGAAAGCCATTAATCGTTGCTGGAGGCGAAGCTGAAAGAGAGTGATTAGCAACAACACAGTGGGCACTCTGCACCGGAAAAAAATGACTGCAGGTAGGAGATGGATGGACGGACGGAAGGATAGATAGATTGAGCGCGGAAGGAAAGGTTGCATGCATAAATTTTAACTTAAGCAAGCAACTGGACGGATAAAAATTGCTGTAGACTGATGAATGTGTTGAAGGATAGACAGAACTTTCTGACACAATAAACAAGGTTAGCTTCTATGGGGATGGATGACAGTCTGACTGTTTTAGAGAAAGCACTGACGTATGGTGTTTAAGTTCTATCTCAAAATCTGGAAAATGCAAAGTTTGACAATGGCAGAGAAGTCTTTAATTCCATTTTTTACGTGACACAAGGCTGTCATGCTCCTGTTGGTGTGTGAGCTGCTGGTGGAAAATGTCTTTGTCAAGAAAAGGACAAAAGCGGACACAGAGTGCTGGGGTTTCCAATAAATATTGACCAGTTACTATTTCCTTGAGGAAGTGAAGTTATTCTGTCTTTTGTGTGCAAAAATTTGCAAGGACAGCTGACAACCGGGCAGATATGTTGGCGAGACCAAAGAAAAGAGAGAAAAGGAGAAAAGAAGAAAAGAAAAGGATTGTTCTCATTTGTTTAAAGAAACTGGTTGGTGTTAAAGGAAAAGAAAGCTTTGTGCTGTTTTTCTGATCAGAAGTTGGAGGAAATATTTACAGTAGCTATATTACTGATTTGTCTTTATTAGATTGTATTAATATCTGGGTTCTACAGGCATGAGGAAACAGATATGGTAACTGTTTGCCTCCATGTTCATCGGTCCAATCACCATCACAGCAGCAGACGCGACAATGGAGAATATTAAGGTGGTTTAAAACTGTTGGCACCTGATTGCCGCGCTTAGATTCAACAATCATACACAGACATGACACAATACGTATTACACACATTATCTCAGATGGCCATCTCGATGAAGCGCCCATAAGGTTGCTTAGAAATTACAGAAAATTAAAGACCTTTAAACTTCAGAAGTTGCCTGAGAATAAACACACAAGTATCAAAGCAATTAAGTGACAGTTTGCAAAGAATTCCTCATAGCAAATGGTGCCAACTTAACATGTAAGGCTGAAAGTACTGGGCTTCACTTGTAGTTCATCTGTCCATTGTTCCTCTTTGCTCCATTTGACTTTTCTTTGGCTGTTGGGTTAACATTGTAAGCCACTTGCAGCCATCAACCACTGCCAACATCTTTATTAGATGATAGAAATTATTGTCAGTTTCCAGAATTAAACATATTCTAGTTGACAGAGAAATGGATGGATAGGTTGACAGACAGATGAGTGGGAAGATGAATAAATTATCCCTGCGCATTGCAAGGCACAACTTGGCCAACGACATGAAGCCATGAGCAACAGTTAAGTGACAAGCAGCAAAATAAGGAGGGCTGAGTCAGGGGGAAGGTGGAAACAGGAATGAAAGGATGGATGGAATGGCTAGAGATGGAGGAAAACATTACAGGGGTGGAGTTAAAGATGGACCGAGATAGAGATAAATTGAGGTGAAGATATGGGGGTTCATTAGATAGAGAAATAGCTTGTAAGCGATGTAGACTGATGGATGAATTGATGGTTTTGTGTGTGTATGAGTGAAAGAGTGGTTAGATGAATGAACTGATGAGGTCTTTCATTGGGGTGTAAAAGAAGCTGAGCCTATGAATGTGCTGTTTGCATATCATTAATCAGCCCACTAACTGTATTGATTCGCAGAAGAGACGATTCTAATTACACTGACGCAGCGATGTAGGTTAAAGTAACATCACCTTAAACTCGAACAGTCATTTTTCAACACACCGACATTTTGCTTTGCTTTCTTTTTCCACAACAATTCCACGTGTTAACTTCATAATGTCAATGATGAACAGGCCACCCTCCAGTTCACCAAGCCAAGTCACTATGGACTGAGCTACCGCCGCCCCTTAAAGGTCCAATGTGTAGACTTTAGCTGCATCTAGTGCTGTAATCGCTGCGTTCCAATCTCCTCACATCACCCTCACCTTCCTAGTTTAAAGGAGAAACCACACTTGAAAGGCCTGGAGTCACTATTTAGTTTGTCTGTTCTGGGCTACTCGTGTTTTAACATGGCAGTCTCCATGAATGAGGACCCACCCTCACTGTAGATATAAAAAGGAGAATTTTTAAGTAACAAAAATAAAAAAAAAGATTCTCATTTTCAAGTGATTAAACATGCATGAAATCAGAGCTATGAATATTATATTCCATGTCTGCCTTATTGTGAAAATGAAGGCAAATCCAAATCTTACACACTTTAATAGAAGTAATAATAATAATAATAAAAAAAAGCACTGAATGAGAAGTTGTGTCCAAACTCTTAAATGCTACTTGTCACTGGCCTCTTCAGTGGCACCATCTGACAGTTTTTATAACTGTCAGATAAACATTAATATTCATAAAAAACATTTTGAATTGTTTGTTTATAGATAAAATAATGGGCACAAGCACGGAGCTATCTTCCAGGTTCATGAGCTAACTAATTAACAAACAGTCCGTCCCTCCCTTCCTACAGTTTGCGTCGACCCTGCATCTTTGCCTTTTGGTTTGCAACTTCAACACCTCCATAGCACATTAACCACACATCCATGCACTGCTTTCATTGCTCACACTGCTGAGCTACACACTCCACTGTTAATTTATCTTAACATTAGTTTCATAATTTGCTGCATGGACTCTGCCTGAGCCAGTCTGTGATAACATTATCCGTGAGACTTTTTTTTTTCGACATTGAGGAACCTTGAAAGTAATAATAAAAGAATACTTTGGGGAGTACACGTGCTTCCATCTGCTCCCAGCTGGCCGTACTGTAAGAGGGATAATACCCTCATTGCGGTAGATGTCATAACTGTACTGGACTCTTCTGCTGACTCATCACGCATTTCATTTACTCTATCAAATGGTTATCAGAAGTGAAAAAAATACCTGCTGCAAACATTCAGTAAATGTCTCCAAAGTATGACTTCTGTAGGATGTAATGAGTGCGGATAGGTGGTGTTCACCTGGCATTAGCAGGTTGGAAGACGGTTGGTAGGACACTGGCATCCCACACTGCGCTCCCTGCTGTGTCAGTATCATATGTCCACTCTACTTAACAACCTCCTCCATCACTGAGCAGCCATCACCAAGGTGACACAGTGAGGCTGTCACTGCCATACCCTTGGAGACAGTCACTACGGTAACATACTGCTGTGCAGGCTACAACAAGCCAAGGTACGGGGGAAGGATATGTGGAGGGTACGAGCTCAAGATCAACATCAAGTTTTGGGTTTTTCTTTTCTGTCAGGTGAAAGTGAAAAGCGAGAGAGTCGAACAAATATCTACAATCAAGCAAACATTTGAGTTTAGTTGAGAAAAAATAAAACCGCCTGACAGATATATTTACCTTTGATTTTCTGGCCAAGATAGACGGCACGCTGACATCCGGGCCAAGTTGTACAAAGTTGATGAGTGTTGCAGAGGCTTTAACTCTGCCTGTGTCAACAACAGATATCTGTACAGGGCTTAAATCTTGTCTTCGCCTGTGTGTATGAGTGCGTTTAAGAGAGTGTGACTGATTAAGTGATAGAGGAGACAGATGCTATTTGCCAGTCTATCAGTCAACAGTAACAGACCAGAACACTCTTAATATTGTTCTACTGAGGCTACAGAAGTAGTGCAGAAGTGCATCAGTGATATGGGCTGTGCAGCTCACTTTAATAGTTACAACATGTAGGTTTAAAAGCAATGCAAAAGTGATGTAGTCAACATCATCAAACCGACACCAAGTCATGACTGAGATCAGTGTGTACTGAGACCAAGACCAAGAGGGGTTGAGACCAAGTTAAGACCAAGGGCTGACAGCATACAGCCTACTTAAGGAGCTAATATTGCATTGCAGAATTTACATACTGCAATGTTTGAGTCAAAATGTATTACACAAGACTTGGCTGATATCTCCCAGACAGACAGCTTGTTCTCATGTCTCCCACCTTGAATTTCTTGGAGTGCATCAGCCGTTAACAGCAAGAAAACTTTTAAAAATTAGTCAATATATTGGTTTTACATCCGAACAAGTCCTCTTTTTCTGAGACACAGACAAGACTGAGTGGAAATGCGGGCAATTCCAAGACCAAGACCAAGACCAAGACCTTCAAAAAAGGCTCTTGAGACCAAGACCAATCTCGAGTACTTCACACTGGAGAAGGTTATTCAAACTCTGTGTTAGACTACTATTTCAAACATGGCTAATCAACTGCATGAAGTTTCACATTAGGCTGCGGGCTCAGTCACAACAACGCACCTTAAAAACTCAAGTTAAAATGTATTAAACTAGAATATTTGTCTTTGTAGGCAGAATGAGTGGGCATGGACAGGACAGGTCAAAGACTGTGAGTCTGCCAGTCCAAGAAGAAGCTACAATGTCGTTTATCCTGGGAGGAATGGGCAACTTTGTGTTCATGAACCGCCACTGACAAACTCTACAAAAGTCAGCTTTATAAATGAGTTAATATCTTGAAACAGAACTTCATAGAAAGTTCTTTAAATCTCAAAATAAGATCTTTCACCAATCATATAACATATCACAAAAGCTACTTCGTCTTCTTCACGTTTGTTTGGGTGGAAAGCTGCAGAAGAGAGATGACAGGAAATGAGGGAGAGGAGTTCCTCAGACTCTGGGACAGTGCAGTTCATGGTGTCTTATCTTAAA
Organism: Protonibea diacanthus; assembly: GCA_028641955.1. Taxonomy (NCBI): domain Eukaryota; kingdom Metazoa; phylum Chordata; class Actinopteri; family Sciaenidae; genus Protonibea; species Protonibea diacanthus. The sequence goes on along the minus strand of CM053978.1, from coordinate 3,025,663 downwards.
ATGTTTGTCTGTTATTTCTGCAGTATTTTTTTTTTGTTTGTTTTACTTCAAGAACTACAAAGATCTAAAGCTTTGAAATGACAAAATATTAAATTATATATTTTTTTTAATACATGCAGCTTCCTCTTATCTTCACTCATCTGTATGGGTTTTCAAATGGCAAATTATATACACGTTTATATTATTTTTAATATACTTTCAGTCCCAAGGCTGCCAGTTTTAAGAATGAAAGCTCTTCACAGCGAAAGGATAGGTGTGGGTTCTGTTTTGCCCCAAGGTCGACATACAAACTGCAGCTGGGATCTATTCTGTTGCCCCTCGTTGATGGAAGAACAGAATATTGGAAACATATCTCCGTGTAACGTTATACAACCAAACAGGTCAATGCCACCCAAACTACATCCACCAACATGACGGTGGAAACAACCTCTCTCTAAAACAATGCCAACAAAAACTGAACAATGCAATCAGCATGAATGGAGGACTTATTACACGACTGTTAAACTCAAGCCAAACTCAGACTCAGACCAAATAAACTGGTGACTGAGTGTACATAGTAAACATTAAAAGTTCACTGAAAAGGTTATTTTGCAGCCTTACTCTGTCTGCGGACCAGAACGCAGACATTTTGTATATTTTGGAAGAAGAGACCAAACTATCCACTGCCTGCAGGCCATATTCAAACTTTACAGTATATTTTTGTTACCTTCAGGCCATGCCCCAACCCCTTTCCTTACCTTGTGGTAACCCGTCTGCCACTCCACTCCTCTTTCAACGTCTCTCTCTGCAGTGGAAGACCTTCCTGCGAGTGTAGAAAGATAATGTGTAAGCTGGTTGGATCAATTTGAAGGGTCTCTGTGTAAGATTCATTCTATTTTCATTCAGGAAAGGAGAATTTTTATGTTTTTCTTACCTTGGAATGAGGCTTTTATATCTACAGATGCCACAGGTACTCTTCAACATGCTTTGAAATGTTTCTTGCAGGTAGCACAGGTACTATGGTACACCATGTTAGGAATGGGCTGCAATCCACATCCACACTCCTTCAGACTGAAAGAATAAGCTGGATGGAGATGGATGACCACATGTTCATCAACTGAACAAAAGCAACACTTCCTTGTTTTTTTCTCCAACATGTGATCTATTGAACCAATCAGAAGCCAGGAAGGCAATACTAAGGTAAATGTGAGAAGAGAGTGCAGAGGCACACATTCAACTGATCTCTCCGAAAACTCTGTAAATGTACATTTAAGTAACTGAATCTCATACATTCTCTTCTTAAACAGCAAGCTTCACAAAAATCTGTGACCCCAACTCCAACCCCTCTTCTATATCTCCATCTTCTTAAAAGTCAAACTACATCTTTCTGCAAATCATACTTCATTTGCTGTTCAGTCACTTTGGTCAGAGGACTGCAGCTCAGCTGTTTGCACTACGATGCTTGTAATGTCAGTGATAGAGTTTAAGCGTATTCAGAGTCACTGGATAGTGTCTGCTACATGGATAAAAAAAATGTTCTGTGTGCCTTCCCTCAGGCTATATTATGCATGCCAGTCAGCCTATCAATCACCACCCTGCAAGCACAGCAATCACATTCAAAACACTCCAAACTGTAGAATAAAGATGAGGGGCTGCTTGCATTTACAGTGTATTGACAGCTACACTTACAAAGACAGATGGACTTGACACAAGGATAAAAAGTTTTGTGATTTTCTTTTTTCTCTTCTTTTTTTTTGACGGTGGGTAAATAGGCCAAGAAAAAACAATGTTTGATGTTTGCCCTGTCAATATGGCGTGTGCTTGATAACCATGCAAGCAAGGCAGGAGGCACTCGGCTGTATCCTCCAATGGGATTGGGGAAAACAAAGTAGACCAGGAAGGGCTCACGCTGTGTCGGTGATGAGTGGTAATCATGAGAGGATGCCGGGCGCTTTTATTAGGGTAGAGCACGTCAGGAATGAAAGCACTTCTGAAGGCATGCAAGCACACTTGCACAAGACGCAATGATGTGGAGAGACCCCATGTCTCTCTCTCTGTAGTATGAATGTAAACTGCTGATGACACACATAAACATCCTTTGGCTTTCTGAGGCAAGTATGTACAAGTATTTTGTCACAAGCTGCCAAACTGAAATGTACACTAGTCCTTAGTGACCAAGATGGTGGCAAAGCTAACAAAAATATTGATTCATCTCATATTGTGTGTAACTTTAGTGGATCGTGACATATCAAGGTTTTATTGGTACTTTACTTTCACCACGCCTACCATAGTCAAAAGCCAGTTGTTGGGAATGAAATGAATGAATTTCCAGCCATGCTTGATTAAGCTGAGAAAGAATCACAAGGTCAGAAATCACAGAAAGAAAAAGCTGAGCAGTTTCTGATTTTAAGCAATTACATTTTAATGACTTAACAAACCTTTGGTTTGGTTTGTTATGCATGGTTAATTTGATTTTCAAGGACTTATTAAGCACTTCATTGAAACAGGGGCTATTTTCAAGTTGACTTTTTAAATACTGATGTACACGCTGCTATGACAAAACAAAACAATCCTTTTGGCTGTAAATATTGGTCAGTGTGGCTCCTTGATGAATGGCACTGAAAAATACAAAATCGGCCAACCCTACGAGATAGAAGTTATGGCTCTGCATGTGTGAGTTGGTGCATAGATCCATATTACATCACAGCAGTGCACAGCACTTCAAAATGACTGAAAGTGAGCCACATACGGTGGTCCCCAATAGGTTTCCATCCTCTTAAGTCCAAAGCTCACTGCTGCACTGCGCAGCACCCAACAAGCACAGATTGGATAATGTTTGAAGGTCAAAAGATGTCTAAAGATGTCGATGACGAGGTTAAAGCTGGGCAGAATGTGGGAAAAATACTCAACCAGTAAAAGATGACGGACCACACAACATAAGTAAGACTTAATAAGTGAAAATGGAGTGCTGTTTTTTTCTCAGACAAGTGATAGAATCTAAATATCACTCATACCTGAACTTTTGGCTGAATTTCTTTCTGTCCATTTCAGACGCCATGCCATTAAAGGCAGAGATGCATGCAAATAGAAAGACAAAGAAAGAACAGACATAAAGAGAATGAAGAAATCTGCATGCAAATGATTTGAAATAGCCTGACATATTGATAAACACTCAAAAGGCTGTGAAAAGGGCTTATCAAAACCTCGGCCGGCAGCACAAAGACCGAGTGTAGAAAGTACAAAGCCCGCCCAAAGGTTAATGGGATTCCTCCCTGACAAAAATATCTTAATATTTTGGAGAAAGCCACAGGGACTGTTGGTTGGTGGGTGATTCAAGGGCTCCTCAACGTGTTTACAGGAGATGAAATTTGAAGTAAAAATTCTGCCTGAGCAATAGAGAGGTTATAGTTGTTTGTTTTGCGTTTTTATGGACTCACACATATCATCTGACAGAAAAAAACTAAAATGAATGGTTTGAAGACGCCTTTCATTTGGCTTGACTTTCATCTCTCTAACAAACACCTTACCAATGGTGCGTAACGGGACGGGAGACCCTACAGTAACTCTTTTGGTATTTTGCTCATGTTTACATGTCACACGAGGAAGAACAAGCTGAAAGAACTGCAATCATCAACTGTGTCACGAGATGGCACTAAATCCTACACACTGCTCCTTTAAATACAAATGGACCATTTGAGATTGACACGATTACAATTCAAGTTTACTTGAACAATGACGATAAGGTTGTTAAAGCTTGAATCTTGATGGCTCAATGGAATTTGAATAAAATTGATTTTTTCTTTTGAGCATCAACATTCTGTAAATGACGTTCATTGAATTTATTATTTATTTATTTAAGTGGCATTTTGAGATTTTTTTTTTTCGTCCACTCAGGGATGCGAGATATTTAGTGAATGTTGGCATCTGACGTGTGTTTTTATGTCTTTCTTACAATGCCATGTTGATTGTCCAGATCAAAATGTTGAGTTTTAAAATGAATCACAGTAAATGGAGGCAGAAGCTTTGGCGCTGCAGGAAACCTACATTTCCTTTAATGTGATGATGAGATGATGCAGTTGTACTCTTTGTTTTAATTTGCCTCGTGTATCTGCTCTATAAAACCTAATTCTCTGCTGATCAGCGCAGCCTAACCCCCCTCCTCCGCCTGCCCTGCTGCGACTGTAATCACAGATATCCTACATCTCCATATCGTCGAGTTAGTGGCAAGCGTTCTTCACTCAACACCCTCACAGTTTTAATTGAAGTCTTTCAAGTGGAGAAACAAAATAATTACTCCTGCTGACCTTCAAGTTTCTCTTTCATCTACTCTCATCTCATTTTCTTTTGTCGCCCTCTGTGACTTTCTATTTTTTCGGTAACTTCCCTCGTATCATTTGTAATTTCTTTTCTTAGACTCCTCGCTGAATGCTCCCCAGAGTTAAAGGGAAAGCCAAACATATACACAAGCATGTACACGCACATATAAGACATAAATAAACTGCATGGCTTCCTGCAGACGTTGTCATTGTGCCGGCTTAAAGCCTGTAATTTGCAGGAGAATTATTCTGTTTTGTCCTTTAAGTGGCACGTTGCATCTCTCTGGGGCCTCGGATGGGATAATAGCCGTCTCTTAATAACAATCTCTTTTTTTTCTCCGGCTGTGTTTATTTTGACAAACGGCGCGTCTGAAGCATGCAAACAGATGTGACCTTAGCAATCGCTGGGCGGATTTGTGTATTCGATTAGGTATGAAGGGAAAAGTCATTTGTGCATATCTTGAAAAGAAAGAGAAGAAGAAAAACAGGCTGATTTCATGACGCTGCATTCATACGGGATCATCAGGGATGAATACAAATAAAATGAACTTTTTTTCTGTCCTCTTTTTATGTGTCATTAACTTTGCTTTCCCTTAACAATCTAATTAGATTAGACCTTTGGGAGTATTTGTAGCAATAAATACTTTGAATCCATGCTATATTTTCTGAAATAATAATTTTGAGAGACATATCGCACTAACATTCAAACATTCACAAACATACAAGTACATTTCCCCGCTGTGGGATGAATAAAGTATAATCTAATTCTACACGCTAATACCTATATTTATATATATTAATGTCATTGCCATATGGTTTCCCATCACCTTTATTTCACACCGTGGGCTGGATGGGGATAGATATGCAGATGCAAAACAGAACAGCAGGAACGGTGGAGTTAAAGGCTGCCAAGGTCTCACATGTACTGACACCTTGATGTTTTTTTTGCAGCTGAGACCCGAGACAGAGGTCCTTTGTCACATGTCCATGTGCCGACCCTGAGGCATGGGTAAACACTTCACATCTCATTCATATATGTACAGCTCCAGGTGTTGTTCAAGCATGCAGAGTTACCCAGTCCTTAACATGATTGGAAAATAGAATATTGATAATGACAGAAGAGCAATAGGAATACAGCATATCCATAGTTTATTAAAGAAAGCAAGGTCAGCTTGCTATAAGAACAACTACATGTGCTTGCACTGAACATCATATTCTCAGTCATGCTTGTGGCACGGCTTTAGGGCTGGAAATGTCAGAGAGGAAACAAACAGCCACCATCGATACATTAGAATATGTTGTTCATCTGGGAGCCTGTGTTAACTCCTATTTATAGCCAAGTGCACACACAGTGAGCATGTTTTGTGTTCTGGAGCAGTGTTTATCCTGACAAAACCAAGTAATCATGTAAGAAACAGGTAACCTAAAGAGAGGCTGGTTCTTAACCAAGTTATCCAAACTACAAACTAATGGCTAATCTAAAAATTGACCAAGACGTGGAGTATAGCCACCTCAGAGTGGCTACATTGTTAATTCTGCATAACTTTAAGTCTTAATATAATGTGAACAGGTGAGTTGTATATAAATTCACCCTCAGTACAGTTGTCATGAACGGGGAAATTAGCTATAGAGACCAAAACTGTTTTTTGTACCAGGCTGTAAACATGTTTATTTCTGCTGTGAAGTTGGCCATTTTAATATGGAGACTGACTCACTTCTGGAGCCAGCCTCAAGTGGACGTTTGAGGAAGTGCAGTTATAACACTACCATGTTGGTTTCACTTCACAGCCATGGAGGTTGCCGCTTGGGTAAAACATTATACACGCTAAGCATCAGGATATGAACACTGTCGCTGTGAGCCACTGTGGACTCTTCTGTTTGAAAGTTATGAGCTCTTCTTTATGAGTACAGAATACTTTTTTTTCTTTAACTGACTTTCATTGCGAACAATAGCTAAGTGTTCTACTCGATGAGAGAGTCCAGTGATCAAGAGTGCATCATTTGATTCTAGTTTACAGACAGGATCACACTCTGGTATTCTCCACCCACTCCTCTCACACCTGCTGCTGAGACAAAATCATCATAATGAGTCCTCTAGTGCCGATTTAAGACTTCCACAAAGGTCACGTTGCTTTTCCAGCTTGCCATTTCTTCCAGTAAGACAGGAACACACTTGCACACACACACACACACACACACAAATTGGAGCTGAACACAGAAGAATTTTATCATTAATACTTTAACAACTTACCAGTGTTAGTTAGAATACACACACAGACACACTGAATCCATCAGGTGCAAGCAGTGTGCTGGAGAGAGGTGACAGGTTCCCTTCCAACTGTGAGGCATCGAGAAGAGACCAATGAATATTTAAACATGTAATATATTTCACACACACTCTCCCTCACACACACACACCTACACACACCTACACACACACACGCATTATAAATTAATGGGTATATCCAGATTCTTGTTAGTGTAGTGACCCAAGTCAGTATCGATGTACTGTATCACTTGTGTGTGCGTGTGTGTATGTGAGAGACAGGTGACAACTAAGGTCACTGCACAGGATTTGATATACGTAGTCTGCTGCAAAATGACAACAGTAATTTTATGGATGTACGCACACAGACACACACAGACACACACACACACACACACACACACTCAAGCATATATAACGTTTGCTGAACATGAAACATTTCCAGAGGTGAAAAACAACTCGTAGAGTTCTGTGAGTCCAGCACAGTTCAGTTAGTAACACACACGAGTTCAAGAAGTTAAAACACGCAGCTGATACTGTAACACTGTGACCACAGTGTGATAATGTGATGGACGTTAAACAGGCAGAGAAATACAGACACTCCATTTGTCAGTGAGTTTGTGGACTGCTAACAAAAGTAGAGGTTTTACCTGAGACCTTAATATGACACAAATGGCATATTTATATCAAGTTTTCTGCGTTGTTTGCCATCGGTTAAAGTTTAACCACCACTGCATAAAACATGGACAGAGTATCTGTGATCACCAACAGTCTGCCTCTGACAGAAGACAGAACAATCCGCCTCAAGTTGGAATTTTAGGAACTGCAATTTGACACTCTTGACACTGGGTTTGACTTATAATTGTCATGGCCACAACACTGATTTGGTCCGTCCTCCGTGCAACTTCAAACCCCACCGGGAGTGTTTCAGAAGCGGATTGGTTCGCCTGCCAGACTTTGTCTGCTTACTCAAATTTGGTCATTTTCTCAACTGGATTCTCTTCGTCGTTTTAAATGTCTGGCATATGTGAAAAATAGAACAGCCGCTTATTTCCCGCAGAGCTGAGCGGAAAAGCGCTTCCGGGATGCTTCTGAACCCGGGCTTTGAAGCATTGACTAAAACGGCCACGTATAGGTCCACCGGCTGTGGCACACAACTCATCTGTGCCCGGTGGAATTTGGAGTTAGGGCAAGAGGCCGGGTACACCCTGGACAAGTCGCCAGTTCATCACAGGCCTCACAGAAACAGACAACGTTCTGTTTTTTTCTACTGAATTGGCACCACCTACTGCCCATCTCGAGAAGTAACTCCTAATATCCGCGTAACAGATGGAAACAAGCGTTTGTTCACATTTTCTCTTGTTGATTCACTTGAAATGACGTCGAATCTGTAATTCATTTTGATGGAAACACACTTTGACTCGTTTCTCATTCAAACTGCTGTGGAAGCCAGAGCAGTCAGTCAACATTAACAAACCAAGATGAAACATGTCATGTCAGCATCATCATCACAGCTGGTAAAAAATTGGTAATGGCAGAGAAGAAAGGACTATTAAACCAACACACTTACACATCTACATACACGCAGACACACAGAAAAAACACACACACACACTGCCACCCTTGCTAATGAGCGCTAGAGGGTGAGCTATTGCTCCCTTGTCCTCCAAGCTCAGCTGCAAACAGGATGAACATGGACTTAACTGTTATCCCGAGAGGAATGTGATGACCTTTCCTAACTTTACTGCTGAACGTCTGTGTGTGTCTGTATGTGTGTGTGTTTATGAGTGTTTAGTTTATACAGCATGTGCAAGTTCGTGACATTATTAACCATGATGGGCAAATTGCTTTAAAATAGGATATTGGACACACTCCTCACAAAAACATGAACATAAATGTAACACAAAAAAAACAGAGTATATTTAATGGTACCATAAAATGTTAAATTGGCTGCATGCATAATTCTGTCTGTCTATTAGAATGATGAGACAGTTTTATGTTGGTTTGGTTTACACCACAAAACAAGAGGAGGGTGCAGTTTTTTTACAGAGGTTTTCCTCTGCGGCACGTTGTTTTTTTATTTAGTCCTCGCAAAATCATCAGTCTGTCTTGTGTAGCCAGAGTTTCTCAGCAGCAGCGGCAGAAGCTGAAGCAGAGCTCTGGCTGCCGGTTCAACTCTTTCCTTCCTTCCTTCCTTGGACCACTTTTGATGGCACTGCCCACCTGCAGAATGGGAGCACCCCACAAGAGCTGCAGTTTTTCTGGAGATGCTCTGAACCAGTTGTCTTGCCATCACAATTCGGCCCCTCGTCAAAGTCACTCAAATTCTTACACTCGCCCATTTTTCCTGCTTCTGACATGTCAGCTTTGAGGACAAAATGTTCACATGCTGCCTAATACAGCCCACCCACTGACAGGTGCCATGGTAACAAGATAATCAGTGTCATTTGCTTCACTTGTCAGTAGTCATAATTTTTATGGCTGATTGGAGTACATATTTAGGACAACGTGCTGCCACAAGTGTTTCAGCTACACTGGGAAACTAAAAGTGCCAGGATGATGCTCAGTTAACATTGAACATGCAGTACTTGTCGTATAATACTTCAACATGGATAAACTTGGCATTGATGGAACCCTGAGAGACTCGAATAAATGATGTAGTAAATTGCTGAAAATTTGCCGATGGAGGACAAAATGTGTACGATGTAACACGGAGGTCGAACTTTTCAGTTTATTAGCTTCAAGGAGAGATTTTTAAATGGTGAGGTCAGACTCAAAAAAAGATCAGCACATTTGGGAAATCATTAAAAACGCATTAATACTTGACTTTAAATGTCTGTAAATAAACAACTTTAAATGTTTGTAACTCCAAATAGCCTCCTGAGTGTAACACAATGGAAGACACTGACATGTAAAAGGTCACACAGTGAGAGCAAGACACCCAGACTGATGCGAAGGTCCTCACAAGTTGGGAAATATAAACACGTATTTATGACAGTTTACCAGGTGGAGGTTGTGATGGGGACTTTGGTGTGTACATACAGGATGTGTGTTTGTGTGCATGTGTGTGTGTGTGTGTGTCTGCCCGCCCAACCTTGAGCTGAGGAATGACTCTATAATCTCTGCTCTGCTCTGCACCTATCTACCCTGCAAGCATTAGTTATTATACACACACACACACACAAACACACACACAGTAAGCCATAATTCAGGAATTCGCATTAATAATTCTGCACAAACACACACACGTCCATAATTCGCAGAGACAGACTGACAAACACACGTCTCCGTTTTGCATCTTGCACCACGTAAGACTGATGGATGGAAAGACACACGCACACACACTCTCTGGCATGCAATATATCAATATAATATCAGCAATAATAATAATAATAATAATATAACATGGTCTCAGCAGTAACCCGTCAAGTCAGCCATGCCCATTTGACCCTTTACCATTACATTTGTGTGTTATGTCAACAGCAACAGCCTCGTCCTCACTCTTCAAACCAAAGTGTGATCACTGAACTGTACATAAAGGAACATACGCATATATAGAACTGAGGCTGAAACAAGAGACAAAATAATCTGTTGATAATCTTGTGAAAAACTTTATTGACTGTAATCGTTTAATTTAGGATAAACAAAGAAAATGACAGCTGTTATTCTATTTTAAAAATGTACCTTTAAACGCAATCCTGCACCAAATAATCATGAAACTGCGACACACCTCTGGGGTCTGATAAATGCATAAAATGCTGAAGGACTACCTGGGAATGTGAGTGTCATGACAAAGCACATCATTCAACATGGAGGAAACTTCAAGGACTGCTCCACCGCGTTCACAAGGCCAGAGGTTTCTTTGACACAAGTTATCAAATGAAGTCCTCCATTAGCATCAGTGTCTGTTTGAGAGTAATGCTATTAATACTGGCATCTTGTATTTTGCAATGAAAATGAATGATGATAATGATGATGATAATGAAAAGCCAGGATGTTTGTGAATGGACTAATCAGCAGCAGACTCTCAGTAAAAGACGCCTATGTGTTGACGTTCAAGGATCCTCGCAGGAACAGAGTGCGGTATACTTTCAAAGAGGATGCATGGGTGCGTGTCCCTGACCCCGCCATGCTGCAGTGGTGAACGTTAAACTGATCAGGCAGTGATTGATCCAGCCATTCCTGATCAATTGGCCTTTAGTGATGAGTCGTCTGTCAACATCCTGACACCTCATTCACTCACAGTCCCCTGTTCCGGCCTTCAGAGCTGTACTCTGGGTTTATTATGTTTTACATAATAAGAATCTCTTTTTGGTGCAATGTAGCAGTTCATTTGAGGCGATCATACGTACTTTCATGCATAAGCAGCATACTGAACACATCGGGATTCATGTAATGGATTCTGGGAGGGATTCCCCCCTCTGGACAGGAAGGAATGTCTAATGAGGTCATCACGGCCTGTCAGCTAATCACAGCCTTGTGTGACAGCCAATCGTTCAGTCAGATAAATTTATGACAGCTTAGTCAGACCAGACTCCCACTCATGCCCTGTGGCTGTGTGTGTGTGTGTGTGTGTGTGTGTGTGTGTGTGTGTATGTGTGAAGGAGAGAGGAGAGAGAGAGAGAGAGAGATTGTGTGTCATCAATAGTTTTCATCCTATGTGGAGACATTTACACCCCACCAGACACATAGATCAGGCACATATACACACAGCGTGATGCACACAGTAACATGTGGTGATCATTAACGTGGCTGCAGAACTAAATTCAGCAGTTATTTTTCTTTTTAGTTTGCAAGAAGACACCAACAGTTTCCAAGTGGAATTTTTCTGACAGCGCACACTTCCCATTGTGCGACTGTAAGCGACTGGTTGTGCTGCAATGGTGTAAAGCAACATGGTGTAGAAATCAGTTTCAGAGTGCAATACCACCAAATATGGACAGCTGTACACGTGCAATTCTGATCTTAAATTGGCAACAACTTTTCTAACTACCAAACATCAATTTCAACAACACAAGACACAGCAGCCAACAGCAGTCAGCCCAGCTCGGCGTCTTTCAGCCTTTTATTTCACAGATTTCTCCCCAACGAATAAAAAAAATACTGATACAAAATACTGTTTCCTGCTTCTGAGGCTCTCTGTTATACTAAAATGCACCTCCTGCCCTTGACCTTGTCCTCCTCAGTTGCATTGGCAAGCTTCAGCCTAGACCTCACACCTTCCTAGTCTGGTGTAGAAATACTGTTGTCACCATCTAAACTGTCTATACAAGCTTAATCCTTAGACTATTGCTGAGACACTTTGTCTTCTTTGTCAGTTATTTCCAGTCTGACTTCAAACCATATATATATATATTAAGATTACAAAAATGCTTCAATTTGACTCATTATTGTAACATATTGTTAGAAATGACCAATCTGGGGGAGCCCTAATGACACACCTTTCAGGGCGTGAGCCCCATGGATCGAGCCCTTACTGCAGCCTGATTTTAGACTCCAGCCTGTCATCCCTGTCTCTTTCTTTCCCCACAATTTCCTGTCCATCTTTCCAGCTGTCACTGTCCAATAAAGCCAAAAATGCCCCCCAACCCAAAAAAAAAAAAAAAAAAGAATTAAAAAGAATCAGTCAGTCTGGATGTTATTTATTTTATGAGACCTGATTACTTGGATGACGTATTTCAGTCCAATAATTTAGTTGGCATACAGAATAAGACCTTTTTGTTGTTGTTGGTGTTGTTGTTGTTGTTGGGTCCAGTTGGGAAGAGGTGTTCAAGGTCCACCAGACTGGTGCAAGAAGAGAAACACTTTGGACCTCTGCTGGACATCTTTTTTTTATTATTTCATACTACCTAATAATAAAGGCACTTGTGTATAAGTCATTTCCATGAATGCTATTAAAATATAATTATTTGAATATTTCCTAAGCATTTTGAACACATTTATTCGCTTTATGCAGTAACATGACATGTATACTTAAATATCTATAACCTTCTCACAGAACGCGTCACATCCACCTGATGAATACAAATAACACATTTCAATTTAGTGTGTGTAACTGCAGAAGACTGAGTGTCAGGATAAATGCAACAGTAACTGGTGTCATTTTTAATTTTTATGGATCATTTATTTGAAGCGCTTAATGAATGGCCCTGAGTCGTCAGCATCCATTTGATATAATTACTTCTTTAATGCACTAAAGGAGTATTTTTAATGATGGATTTTAACGACTCCTGTAATTAACACAGACAGGTGTGTTTCTGAAGAAATAAAGGCATTTCACTCAAACGATGCCCGTTTGAACTTTCTGCAAATGTTCTGACTCTCCTCTTCTTTAACTCCTAATTATATTTATTGTTCTTTCTTACTTTAATCTCTCACTCTGCTCTGCTGTTTTTTCTTTCTTTCTATCTTACATCACCACTCTCTCTCTCTCTCTCTCTCTGTCTCTCTCTCTGCCTGTCTCTCACCATGTCTTGCAGGCTTGTCATGATTCTGTCGATCTGTCAACCAGTCACACTTGTGTGTGACAACAAATCATCCAATCAGACTGGTCGGTGACAGCTCCCAGCACAGTGTAGCGCCTTACCAAACAGGGTGACTGTTAGGTGTGTGTGTGTGATTGTAAGAGAGTGTGCAAAAAGAATATGTGTGAGAATTTGTGTGAAAATGTTTTGTTAGTGTGTGTGTGTGTATGTGTGTGTATAGAGCGACTCTGTTTGTGTCCATGTAAGGGGAACATGTTGGATAATTGACTGTGTGTGTGTGTGAAAGAGAAGGAGGGAGTGATTGTCAGTGTGTGTGTGTTTCTTACATGTCCATAGGTAACACGTATAATAAAGTGGGTCACAGACTCAGGTTTATTTCAGGTATTATCTCATATGACAGCAGTACTGGCATGTTTTAATGAGCCCGGCTCCACAGAGAGACTAAATCTGGAACCTGCACTGGAAACCTTAAAGTGGTAATCCTCAGGATCCCTTTTTTTTTTTTGTTTGAGGGAGTGTGGGGATGTGTGGTCTTGGTTTCCACATGTGCTGCTAAGTGCTCATTACTTTTTCGCTGTGGTTTTCTTGCACTACATTTATCAGCGATCACCTGTCAGTCATTGAGTGGAGGTGGTTACACATTTCTCCCTGGACTTTCTGTCACTTTAGCTTGAGTTGCTGCGCATGTTGCTCTTCTTTTCTTTTAATCCATCATGACTATTACCTTAAGATTTATTGCAGCCAAACCGCAGGCATAAAATTCACGATATTGTGATTCTGTGAAGTTGGAAAAAAGAAAAAATAAAGATCTTAAAAAAGATGCCAGGGGAACTACGATCAATATTTTTATTGACTACCATGAATTATCATATAAAAGCTGGTGTTCGATAATGGCTGGAGGCCAGCACCAACAAATTAAGACCGGTAACTCATACCCTGCGGGTAACAAACACATTGTGGTGGGTGAGATTACTTGTTGCCAATAACGATAGCTCTCACATTGTAAACTAAAAATTATTTCCACAGCACAAATTCCATCAGTACAACAACAGAGCCAGGCCACACTCTGAGCTTCACCTGTTCATTTTTTCCCCCCAACACACCACCATTAGTGAACTTTTTCACATTTATAGAAGGGCAATAACAATGTGAAGAATGTCCATTAAAGGTGCATTGTGTGGTGGCATCTACTATGGAGGTCACAAATCATGTGAAGAATGTGAAAGGCCCTGTAAAGTCAGTTTGTCCATTCTAGGCAACTGTAGAACCATTGCAGTTCAACATGGTGGACTGGCCTCCATTGGTTCTTAATGCAGAAACAACATCCAGAGTAGTTCATGCATGCATTCTCGCTGCAAGGAAACCTGCATGCATCGCACCGTATGTCTGTGACAAAAAATGAACTGCCATCAGTGAACATTGGTGCGATTTAAAGAAAACACATTCATCATGTTAAGTGTGATCAAGGCGTGAGCTGATCTGCACAGGAGCCAGAACAAATTTCTTAAAATGCTTCACGAAATCACTTGGAAGGTCGAAGAAAAATCACCAGCATCCAATATTATCAACTTGCAGAGGATCAGTGCTGTAAAAGGTGTAATTTTAACTCAGGCAGAATGCATCATGAATCAGTCACTATGATTTGCATAAAAGCATTGAAAAAAATGAATATGTAATTATGTGTTTTTTTCACCATTTTTCAGATTTTAAGCCTTGAACAGCCTTTTCTTCTTTCCATAATTGTTATGTTGAGCAGCAGACCCGATGATGCAAACACAAGACAAAAGACCAGAATCAGGTAAACAGTTTATTGACACCAGGATGTGTAATAATTTCAACACAACACTCAGTAGGAGGGTGAATCTGGGGTGAGTGTAGTACAAAGTGGTGCAGAGCTGAGCAGAAAACAATACAGGGTTGGACATGGCAGAGGTGGCATGCAGGATTTCTGAAGCGCGGGGTGACCGAGGTTTAGACATCACAAAAGCAAAATTCAGAAAGCACTGCAGTGACCACAGCGTTCGTTACCTCGAGGGAGGCTGAACAATCTGGTTGAGGCTTGGAGGGTGAGCCGGTCCTTTATGCTGCGCAGGTTGATTAGATGATTGGAAGCAGGTGTCGCGGTGAATGGGCAGGTTAGAGGGAGAATGGAGGCCAAACCCAGCAGCACAGACACAAAAGGACGGGGGGGACGATGGGAAACACAGGCAAAAAGTGTCAATCATAACGCTAATGAGCTTTATTCCATATTTATAGAACTAATTATGATGGTCGTATGATAGCGTGGGAAGTGTGTTAGCAGACTAAAGTGTTTCAGGTATTATCTGGCAAATGATATGGAATAACAAACATTGTGACGTTGCTAAATTTCAGTATATGCGTGTATGACTGACAAATTAAAAGAAAGGAATCTGAATAAGTGGAGAAACATGCATATGCATCAATATAAGGCACAGAAGGTCACTGAATTTAATTTAATTTATGATGCGAATCATGCGTCATGACCTTCACAAATCCCCAGATCTTCAGAACATCTAACTGTTGTTCTCAAACCCGAGAGACATGTTAGACGATGCCCTTCACCACCATCATCAAAAGGCCAAGTGATGGGATATCTTTTGAAGACTTGAGTTCCTTCCAAAAGAGTTCCAAAGGCTTGGAGATTCAATGCCAAGGAGCACTTCAACTAAAGCTGAGTCCATACAGGAACATGAAAAAAGCACTGCACCTTCATTCATTCGAACAGGAGTGCTGTGCTGATGAAGACCACGCAGACGTTGACTCAACTCCAAAGCAGTAATAGTCTGCTGTGCAGTATTTTGTCATCTTTGTCTCACCAGTACCTGAAACAACACGACTGCACCAACACAGGCTCTTTCTGAAGTCTGATCAGTCAGTACTATTGTTGGGCTAAACCTACTAAGAGAGCAGGGTTGCAAGTTTTCACAAATTCTTGCAAAAATTTCACAATAAAAGCCTTGTCAAGCAATCAAGGAAGAGTTGAGTTTATATAAACAGCTATATACGTTAACTTTAACAGGGAGAGGATCAAATGAGGCCTGACTGACTGCCTGTTGGACTGTACTCGCTGGCCTTGCTAATGTAGCAAACAGATGTGTAAGCATGAGTACAGTAATGGTTGTCAGGGACAGGGTTATATTGGAGTTATATTGAGAAGTGGAGATGATAGGGTCATGGTTTTATGACCTTTCTTGCAAACTAGTTAAACTCAACTTACAGTGAGGATGCCTCTAACTCTGCACCACCATCTGCTCAGCTGTGTTGCTGCTGAGAGTATTGTGATCTCATCACTGAGAGCTGCTTCTTGTATCTATAAAATCACCATAATGACAAATGCCGAATCAGTTGGACAGCCAACCCAACCCAACCCTACCCTGTGCAACATCCGATGTTGTTCTCTACCTTTAATTTTTTCACCCAATGTCAATTTCTTTTGTGATTTCTGACAGCCTCATATTTCAGAAAATGGAAATGTTTCATTTTGTTTCTCCCCCCAAAAAAACCTTTTTATATTTGGCAAACCAATTAGACAACTCATAAAAGCACAGCGTCAAAGTGAGTTGCCTGTTATGATGGAAACATACACGAGGATTTCAAAGCTAATTCTCTCCCCTAAAACCTTTTTCCCATCTCATTGTTCCCTCCACCTCATCACAGGAACCTCAGGGGGGAAGATGAAGAAACAGTATCTTTGATGAAAGCATCCCTCTAACCTGTGTCACGCTTACTTTTAATTTAGTGCCATCATACTCGACATGTCACTTTTACCAGACAAAAATCTTCTCTCTGTACTCGTCCTGACCTCTCCCCCTCTTCCTCTCTCCTGCTTCAGCAATATTGAATCTCACCCCCCCCCGCCCCCCTCCTCCTCCTCCTCCTCCTCCCCCCCTCCTCCTCCTCCTCCTCCTCCCCCATACCCTTCTTGTTGTGTATTATTGGTGTGTGAATACAGTGGGAGAAAACTGGGTGACCGGGCTGACATCCGTCTGGTTTCCCTCCGGGACAACAACTGTTACTGACTGCTGCCTGATAGAGAGAAAGAGAGAGAGACGGGGAGGTACCATGATGGGAGGATGGGTGAGGTTTTCATCCTTATAAAAAAAAAACAGATGTGTGGACCAAAAGAAAACTGGTGAACAAAAAAGTGGCGGAAGTAAAAGTGGATGACAAGAAAAGAGGGAGATTGTGGAAAATAAGAGGTGATCAGAGACGTAAAAAGAAAAACAAAGGATTACCAGAGGAACGAAAAGAGGGTCAAGCCAGATAGAAAAACACACAGAAAACGGAGAGATGGAGAAACAAGACAGGATGCAGGGTGACAGTAAAAGAAGAAAAGCAAACAGACGGAAAATTGTTCATTTCTTTCTTTCTTCCTTTTTTAATCCCTCTTCCCTCTCTGCATCTTTCTACTTCTTTTCTGACTTCCTATCTTGTTTCCTTTTTTAATTCCACCATCTCACTCCCTCACCACATCCCTTCAGTCCTCTCCCTCCCAACTATCCCCACTTCACCATTAGTTTACTCCTCTCCCTTGTCATCACTTTCTCTCTCTCTCTCTCTCCCCCCTCCTCTCTCTCTATCCTCACTTTATTCCCAGCCATCTCTCTTGATTCCTTTCTCCCACACTTCCTCTACATCCAGTTAAAACCAGTTTATGTGTATTCTGACTGGACCGGGGCTTTGTGTGCTCCCTTATCAGTCTGAGCTGCAGCTGACTGCGTGCCGTCCAGCCGCTCTGTGCTGGCTTTCAGCACTCAGCAGATGCCAGCGGAGGAAAGTGGCGGCTGAGTGTGACAATGCCGCCCCCTGTTGGTAAATGTAAATGCAGCAGCACACCTGTGCAGGAGAGGAGACATAAAGATGTTTGGAGATGTTGAAAGAAATTTTTGACTTTATGTATGAAACTGATCATTGTTCAAGTTTTTAATCCTGCGTCATATTTTGCATCACAGGCTGTTTATTTGACTATTATTTGTCTTTCTACATTGAATTATCCAGGTTTTATTCTCTAGTGCTTCTGTGTACTGTAGTGTGGTTACAGTACATATTAAAGCGTTATAAAGGGTTGATTAGGATTTGGGTTTTTTCATAGTGTCGCCCATCATTGTATGCTGTGACATCATTAATAGTTAAGATAATATTTTGATGCAGATGAGCCCAACTGATGGATTATTAACAATAACTAACTGCTTGTGTTTCTTGCCCTGCCTGACTGAGAGACGTCATCACGTTTGCAGATCTCAGTAATGACTTGGCAGACCGATAAATGTTAAGACCACCTTGAAGGGATTCTCTGTCTTTCTCAAGGACACTTGCTTCTAAGAGAAGAACACTTTACAGTCCTCGTCCAGAGAGCCACAAAATTTTAAAATATTCACTCATCTTTTCTTTTACCTCAGCATTTTTGCACATCCTGTGTGATGTTTCATTAATTCTCTATTCCTAATTTTGAGAATGGATGATGATATCCATCCATCCATCCATCCATCCATCCATCCATCCATCCATCTCCTCTCTGGGTAAGCCTTCAGAGTTTGTCTGTGAATATGGCAGAGACCCAACATCCACTAGAAATATGAAGATATAGACACAGCTCTAACTTTGGTTATACAGGGACTGGATAGCTTGTAGCAACAGCACCCACAGTGCTGCAGTACTCCACCCACAGGACTCCCTGAGGGACACAGTTGTAAGCCTACTCCACGAAGTCTGCATCGCTCCTCCTGAATTCGTCAGACTCGCAGCCTCCTTTCCAGCACCATGGAAAGATTTTTTTTTTTTTTCCCCCGGATGACTAATGTGTTACTCCGATAATTGGATCATAACCTCAGGTGCCCCTTTCCGGAAATGGGAACCACCACCTGGGTCTGCCACTCCACAGGTACTGTCCCTGACCTTCACACAACACTGAAGAGGCTTGTCAGCCAAAGCATCCCACAAATGTCCAGAGCCTTCAGCATCTCGTATCTTATCCACAACCGGCACCTTGCTGACAAGGAGCTTCTTGACTACCTCAGTGACCTCTGCCGGGGGTATGTTGACCGAGACAGAAGAAACTGAGATAAGAGCGAGAGGAGTTTCACTATTATCTGTTGGCAGCATAAAAATATTAAAACAGTAGATATGGAGACAGATGAGATAGACTGAAAACAATAAGCAAAGACAAACGTGTGCTGAGAGAAAGAGTTTCAGAGTGCAGAGTGGATTAATATGAGTTTCACTTCTACAATAGTTTCTTCTCAAATATTCCCAGCTTTTTCATCCTCGTCGAAAACAGAAACAGCACAGCTACAACCAAAAACCAGACGGCATCTTGCCCAAGGTGTTACTTTTTGGTTATGAAAAGAAAAGAAGACGCAGAATTAAAGATCAAAATCTAGAGCAAGAGATTGCAAGATTACAATTTTGATTACTTTCAAACCCCCTACCGACACACCCTCATTCCCTACTTTGATACGGCGCACTCTTCCACCTCCACCTCCTTCTCCTATTCTCAGCTTGTGTTTCATTGTTGTGAAGCCCTTACACATCAGTTTCAACTGGGTCAGATATGAGAGAGGGGGAAGGTGGGACGGGAGCGGAGTGAGGAGGAGAAGTATCTCTCTTTCAGCAACTCTTGTTACCTTTATGTCATATCAACTTGTTCGTGTCAGCTGTCATTTCTCCCCCATCTGACACAACAGTGCGATGTATCACATTATCACACAGAAACAGAACATAAACAGAAACATAAACAGAGGTGACTGAGGAGAGAGAACTTTTGTGTGTGTATGTGTGTGTGTGTGTGTGCGTGTACACACAGGACCTCTATTTTTGTGAATCGAGAGGGGATGTAGGTTGTCAGAGGCTCCAGGTATATATTTGTTGGCAGCAATGACAGCTGTGGCCGAGAACATCCTCTCCTTTCATTCTCTTTGTAACCCGGCCTTTCCCCATCACGATGTGCAGATAATTTGGGAAAGGTTTTGTAAACAGAAACTAATATTCTCATCCAGAGGGTACAGAGGTGAAAGTCTGAGACAAAATCTGGTCACTGTGGTGTAATGTATATGATGCTCATCATCTCTGTTAGCATGTTAGCATACTAAAGCTCCTTATTTGGATATAAAAAATGTAAAATTTGTTCGATGTGTTTGTCTCTTCTGTTTGTTAAGTACAACACCGAGGTGAGCTCCACACATGCACAAGCCGATGCGACTGTGGCAGTTTAAATAATAGTGATGTGTGCAAAACTTCCAATCCTGGTCCTCCAGGCCTCCAGGAAGGGAAGAGTAGGTGACCACGCCTTCTGCAGCTGGGGCCAATCAGGAGCCAGCGACCACACACCTTACTTTGCATACAGAATGAGACACTACAAGCAAACAAAAGTACAAAAGTCAATCTTGTAGATGTTGAGATATTTCAATTCCGTCAAAACTTTGAAAGGAAAAAAGTAAAAGTCAGGGCGTCATGGATGGGTCAGGCATTAAGACTCATCCTCTGGGTGACATGACAAGTCTGTACTTTCAAGATGTCATTAGTTAGTTGGAACTGGAAGCAGAGGGAGAAACATGGAACGTGGCAGAATACGGAGAAATGTTGAAAAGAGAAGTTGAGGGAAAAATTACATAAAAAAAATTACATAAAAAAAAAAAAAACAGTGAGGTGGGGCACAATATCAAATATTAACCATGAGAGTTAATATTTAATGACAGGAATCAAAGATGTGCACACACACACTGCTTCCAGTGACACAGATCCTGATTTCTGTGAGGTCGACAGCCGCTCCCTATCCTTCCTCTTCAGAATGTTCTTTACTCTTCCTAAACCTAAACCTAGCTCAGAGCCTAGCCTAGCCCAGCCTTGCTAACTGTGCTCAAAAACAGAGTGCTCTAGAGAGAAACCTCCATCAGTGTGAAGATCTCTGCTAAAGTAAACTTAGATATCACTCCAACCTATACCTTCAGCCACAGGCTTACAGATAATGCAGAGTCTTTTCCTGTTTTGTGGTGTGCGAAAGCTTGCCGAAGCACAGCTACCAGTTTGGTTTAGTTTGCAGTCAACTCTCCCAAGTGCAAACCGTTTTTTTGACGCTCCCAAAAAGCCCATCTGTCTGTCTGTCTGTCTGTTTTTTTTGGTGTACAGGAAGGTGACTTTCATCGTCATCATGACAATGAGCAATGGGCCTTCTGAGCCATGACTGTTGGACTAATGGGTTTTCGGGTCAATGGTGCCAAACAACAACCTGCAACAACTTTAAACAAAGCGAGCTAGTAAAAGAAGACTTCAATCCGGCACACAATGCTGCTTTATCAACATCGTTATTCATTTCTGGACTAATAACACGAGGATGAATCAGTCAGTGATCACAATAAAACACCTCTGCATCAACTCATTGTTTCCGTTCCCTTACCTGTAGGCTTACTTCACTGAACCACAGGCCGGCTTGTCGTTATCGCCAGCAGGGATTCAGTTTTGTTGAGAAGTGGTCGCTCAGATTTGACCAAAAGCAAATTTCTGAGTTTCGCCCCGGTGGAATAGACACGGCTATTTTATCGAGGAAGATTCCTGCTTCTTGTCGACTTTTTTATGCATCCTCTGCTTCTTTCCTGTTTTGTTTGTCTTCCTAATTAATTTCTCCTTAAATAAATCTTTCCCCTTTGTATTTTTCCCTCTTCACATCCCACTTTCTTCATATTTTCTTCCTTTTTCCCCGTTCCTTCCTCCATTCTGTCTTCTCCTTCCCTTTTCTCTAATCTATTCTCTCCTCCCTTCTTCCCCTGCATTCTCTCCTTTCGATTGCCTCTTCCTTTCCTTTCCTTATCTCCTGTGTCCTCTAACTGCTTCCTCTCTGCCTTCACTCTCTCCTCTGCTGTCCTCTCATTTCCTCTCATCCCACTCCATCCCTTTTTCTTTTCTTTTTTTTTGCTCCTCAGAGATTTTCTCCCACGGGAGGCGGCAGCAGCTAATCTCAAAAAGCTGTTTTGAAAGGCGGCAGAGAAGCGGCGGCTCTTCAAAACAGACAAACATCCACCAACAGTCTTCTTCTTCTTAATTTCCTTCATTCCCGTCTGATTGCAGACTTGTCTAATAAAGCGCACACCTCCATAAACAGTCTCTGGCTTTGTATTTATGATCATCATCCGTTCCCCTCGTCCCCCTGACCAGTCAACCAGAGTCATTGCAGAGCTCTCTGTGAGTGTGTGTGCGTTTGCTGGGGTGGCACTTCAGGGATCGCCGCTATGAGAAGCTGGACATACAGCACTGAGTGGGCAGAGGAAGCTCACTCAAGCCTGGAGCTATAATGGGGCCTTGTAATAAACACATAATACTGTTTGATTCTGCACTCCTCCTCCATCTCAACCAACTAATGCTGACTGTTTTTTTTTTTTCATTTTAATTGCACTATATCCCACTTGGCAAAATGTCTCTCTTTTTTTTTTTTTTTTTTTTTAAACATCTCCCACGGCGGCAGAGAACAAAGCAAAAAACAGGCTTCTGGCTTGCCTTTAATTTCATGTTTTAATAAACTCCATGAAAAGAAATATTTTGGGTCCAACAACAGGGAGACATCTTGCCTCCAAGTGCATGAGAATCTCCTCGGCATGAAATTGTTAAATGTGCTCTAAATATGGTGGCAATGAAACGTAAAATGACTGGCTGGTATCAGCGGTGGGTTGGGAAGACGGAGGGAATGGCTCAGGCGGATTCTGGAGGAGATGATAAGGAGGATTGGTTGGGAAAGAAGGAAAAGGAGGTGAGAGAGAGGGGAATAAGGAGGGAAGAGCACAAGGGAGAGAATGTAAAATGTAGAGGAAGGAAGAGGGGATGAAAACAAGGGTGGCACGGAGATTGGAAAGTAGAAGAGGGGAGAATATGGTGTGTAGAGATGAGATTGGAAAACAAGATGATATGGGGAGGAGAGCAGAAGAAGAAAAGGGAGGAGATTAGTGCAGGTAGAGGTTGAGTCAAAGTAGTGGAGAAAAAAAGTATTAGAGAGGAGAAGAGGGAATGGGGAAAGCATGAGAGTTTAACGTAGATGCTTGGGGAGATGTGATCAGGTAAGAGAGGAACAATGAGGGAGAGCAGGAGAATAGTACAAACAGGATTAGACAGGAGATGAGAGAAAATAAGCAGCGATGAGATCTGGGTAGCAGAGAAGACCTGACAGGTGGAGGGAAACAGAGTAAAAAAGATAGGAAAAGTGAAGAGTGGGGAGGCAGGAGAAGGTGAGGAGGAGAGGAGATATAGGAGGATCGGAGGAGAGTATGTAGCGAACACAATGGATTTGGATGGCAGAGTTAGAGACCTCCAAATCCCCTGAAGAAAACAACACAGCGAGGCAGAGAAAGACAGAACCCTGCATGAGGGGAGATAGAGGTAAACCACACTGGATTCTCACTCGCAGCCAGAACCAGCCTACATTTTCTGCACTCTCTCTGGCCCCCGAACCAACAGCGTTACCCAGCATTGCTTCCAAAAGCACACACCATGCAGTGGCTGTGTAATCCAAATTTCAAAGGCATGTAATTAGAAGAGTTAAATTGGGAGCAGGAACTGTTGTGTGTCGTGCAAGGCGGGCGCTTATTTAGAAAATGCCAAAGTTACAAACCAGATTTTGCAGAGCACAAATTTCTATTACTGCTTGTGCTGTGAAATCATGGAAAAAACACATTAACTATGTTTCTACTTATAATTCCATGTTTTTATGATCTTAACTTTATAGAAAAGCAAATTAGAATTTAACTCAAACTGTTGTTTTCTTGCTGGGCTGAAAATTTAAGTTAGTAAGATACCAAACTCATCGAGGAAGCAGAGGTCAGAGTTCAGATCATCACTGACACATGATGTTTTTTAATGTGCGATTTGTTATTTCAGGCACTGAGAGAGACTTCCTGAAGTATTCATTTTATCAGCAGTTGGTATAAACATTTTTACATTTAGTTATCATCTGAGCCTCACTGATGTTGAAGTATCAAGAGTTATTCAACGTATAAAGCTAAGAAAAGATGGCTCTAACATAAACCTACAGTGTCATTGTGTTTTATATTAAGAAGACAAAACTTTGAGATGGGAACTTACAATACATTTTCATCAGATTTACAGATTAAGCTATAAACCTGCAGGTCTTTGGAAGGAAGGGCAGGAAGACAGAACCCACCCCAACCGCCTTCTTGTGATGAGGTTTGGTTGACAATGACAGTTTGGTTCTTGTTTGTTTTTTGTTTTTTTAACTTAAACAGATAAATCAGTCACACAAAATTCACAGATTCGATTACAGCCAGCAGTTTCTGTAGCAGTGAACATTTGGCTGCTTTCACATCATGTGAACTCTCAACTAAACCATGGATTATTTAATGCAAAACAGCTGAAGTGTAAAGCAAACTGTTACAAGTGAGCTTTGCAGAAATATATAAAGAGAAATTTATATATATAAGAGCAGGTTTTTACGCAGTAAAAACCTGCCAGAGGAATGCTTTATGCATGAGTCTTCATATCAATGAATGTGAAGGTAGGTTTGAATTGTGTGAACCTGAGAGCCACAGTGTTGTGGGTCACTTTCACATCACTTTCCATTTTAAATGAATACATAATGCATGAGTGTGACTGTAGTTGTAGGGGCCTGCTCATCGCTTTATTGATTTACAATTCAAACAGATTTAAAGGCCATCAAGCTGTTATGGCCACAATATGTTACATTTTGTTTTGTAGCAGGAGCAACGCAGGGTGCTAGAGTAAAGTCAAATGCATTCATATGCATATGCTAATGCAGTTAGAAGAGCTCAGACTGATATCAACCTGTTGAACCATATACAATGTATTAGCATATCTTATCATATATTATACTGCAATAATCCAAATTAAGTAAATAATTAAGAGAAATGAGTAAAAAGAGAAACAACAGTCGAAGACATGAAGGCCATTCATTACAGAAAAGTTCAAGAAGTTTGAATGTGTCTCAAATGCGGTTGCAAAAATCATCAAACACAGTGATGAAACTGACTCTCAACTGGACCGCCCCAGGAAGGGAGGACCGCGGGTCAGCTCATCTGCAGAGGACGAGTTCATTACCAGCCTAAGAAATCACCATTAATGGGAACGCAGATTAGAGCTGACATATGTGCTTCACATAGTTTATGTAGGTAGCAGACACGTTTCAGCATCAGCTGTCAAAAGCATCTGTCACACCTTCATGGTTGAACTGCTGCAAAGAAACCACGACTGAGAGAGACCAAGAGGAAGAAGAAGAATAAGAGAACTGTTGGTCCAAGGTTGCTCCAACAGCCGCACTTTTGTGAGAGGGTGAATAGCTGGTATCTGCATTTGTTGTTCCCACCATGGAGCAAGAAGGTGTGATGGGTGGGGATGCTTTGTTGGTGACACTGTTGGTAATTAACTCAAAACTTAAGGCCATCATAGCAAAATTCAACATTTTATCTAATATGGCTTGCACGTCGTGGAACCAGCGTTCGTTTTTTAACAGCACAATGACCCAAAACACATCTCCATCTCCAGGCTATGTATGTGCAACTTGACCAAGACAAAGAGTGATGGAGTGCTGCATCAAATAAACAGGCTTCTAAAACCACCCAACCTAAATCTAATTGACATGCTTTGGGATGAGTAGGACCCCAGAGTGAAGCAAAAGCAGCCAGCAAATCCTCAGCATGTACGAGCTTTCCTTCGAGACTGTTGGAAAACCATCGCAGGTGACTACCTCATGAAGCTGACTGAGAGAATGCCAAGAGTGTTCAAAGCTGTCATCAAAGCAAAAGAATCATTTTGCTTTCTTTACAAATTACCCAAATATTGCTTTATAGATTTGATTTAGAGTTACAGCGTAGAACGTATGTTTCCATGTATCACCCCTGTGACGAACTGGCGATCTGTCCTTGGTGTCCCTCTTTCCCAATGTCAGCTGGCTGGCTCCAGCCCCGTGACCTGATAAGGATAAGCGGTGATGGAAAACGAAACATGTGAAGACACACGCACACACACACATACACATACATGCACACTCACTAACACACATTTGGCTTAGAGCAAATTGCATGCATATGAAGGAGTGTTGGCATGAGCAGCCCTGTGGGGGAATGCTAGCTCCTTATGCCCACATCTCATTCGGAACCCCCAGGGAGCACAAAGGCCTAAACTGATGCCCAACACACACATACACACTCACACACACGCACACACACAGAAATACAGACAGGAAGAGGAGAACACACAATCCTCTAGCTTGACCTGATGCCAAATGTGTTGATGGATTTATCTAAGAGCCAGGTACACACACACATGTACACACACACACATACACACAAGAGAGAGGCCGTTGCTGTAGAGTCAGTGGCACTAAAGCCCTGGCAACATTACCCAGAAGTCTTGGTGTGCCAGTTTCCATCATCCCTTGCTTAACTCTTGAGCCCAGAAGGTGAAAAGAGGGTGGGATGATAGGAAAAAAAAAGTGATAAAGCAAGAGGTGGCGAGAGAGAGAGAGAGAGAGAGAGAGAGAGAGAGAGAGAGAGAGAGAGGAAAAAATGGAAAACCTGTTTTTTGAAACTTGAGTTTGAAGTAAAAAAAAAAGTGAGTGAAAATCGAAAAAAGAGAAAGAAGGACGGATGAAGCATGAGGAGGAAATGTATAGTATGAATCAGTGCGTGCAGTTTAGACAAATAAAACATACTGAAGCATATTGGGATGAGCTTTTTCCTTCTTGAGTTTGCAGAAAAACTCCACATCAGCATCTAAGACAGGCATCCTTATTTGTATAGCACCCTTCGACAATAAGATCACGCCCCCCTTCACTGCACAAAAGAAGAAAATTTCACACCCCAAAAACGCTGTCGTTATAGATACAGGTTTAATCTCATATTTGCCTGTGTTTGATTATACTCAGTTCAGTGGAGGTAGCATTCATCGTACTAAGAGTAGTGGTGCACCACAAAAGAAACAAGAAAAGGAAATACTCCACGATGGCAGAGGCAAAAGAGGCTGGTGGAAAACGGACCAATGAGAGGAAGAACACCAAGACATTGTTTTACCATCGCGTAATGGATTGAAGTTCTTTATTTCAGTTTGTCCAAAAATAAGTGGACTAGCCGGTCGCATATTTGTTATTTTCTCCATTGCAGCTGTATTTGTATGGAACTGAAACAAAAGCATATTTGTTCTTTTGTCATTTTCTTTTCTCTTGAGGCACAAATATATTAGTTTCGTTTGGTGCAGAAATAGTTTGAATATGAATTGTATCATTTCAGAAACTTTAACAAAAGAGCTTTCGCGATGGGGAGCTTGTCGTTTCTACATTTCTGTAACCACGGGGTGTCAGCTCACTGATCTGCAAGGTGTGAACTGCAGAGCCAGACAGCACAACAAACATCCCAGTGTTCCTCCAGGTAACATGGCTTTTTTCAAAGATTGCTCTGTGTCGCTTTGAGAATATCTCAGGCCTTTGCTGCTTCTTGGCACAGTTCTTAATCTCAACGAGCAGATGTGCCAGCCAGAACCATCCAATTCAAGGCCCTGGCCACTGGCTCATCTGCTGCCTCGGAGCAAAACAGCCTGCTGGCCTGATCGCTGCCTTTTTTCTGCCTCACCGCTATAGCTCGCTTTGTTCATGTTTTCATTTGCCTGTTTTCTTACGGACTGCACATCAGATGTCCTTATCAGAGGTTTATGTCATGTTGTTTACCAGCCTGTTATATCAAAGTGGCTTGTCTGGTTATATAAGTCTACTAATGGTGTTATTTATTGAACGGATGTCGAAAAAGACCTCAGTGGAGATCTGAAATTTGATGCTTCATAGATCTGACACGGAGTGTAAGTTCCTTCTCTCACCTCAGTCACCTCAGTGACTCACTAACTCAAGGTTCTGACACTGTTTAACCCTCTGGAGTCTGAGGCCTGTCAGCCACTTCTGGGACATGTTGACATGTAGTCACATTTTTATATATATACTATCCAAGTTGAGCATTATAACCTACTTTGTTGCATCCATGGAGCCTTCCACCGGCCTCCATGGTATACAGTGACTTAAGTAGTGAGTTTTAGAAGTGTTGATAGGTGAATTTTAGACTCTTGGATGAAACCTGGCTAAATGTTTTTCCTTTTTCAGCCCAATTTTTTTAATGAAATTTGGCCCTGTGCTTGAAATTAGGCTGTGGGTAACACTGTAGTGTCATTTCTGGATGCACCCATCAGTGATGTAGCAGGTTGGGATGTACTGATCCTGTGTAGGAGCAACAAATATCAACACAGACTTCTTTTTAACTCATATTGTTGATGCTAAGTTATGGTATTTACACCTATGGTATTTAAACATTGCATAGCACGTCGAATTACTTATTTGAACTCAAATGACAAAATATTCCAAAACCAAACTGTTGTAAATGTATGAAATGTTTCTCAGCAAGCTTGATTTTGAAGTCGAACAGACGTTCCATATCAATTGTTTGCTATGCTAAGCAACGCTAACCATGTCCCTCTACTTAAACTCAAATGTGAGATTCTCATCTCACTCTGCATAGAAGAGAAACCTTACTTCAGTTTGTTCGGCAAACAATACATTTGTCAGAATTCTTCACAGTAAACAGTTCAAAACACAGCATACAACAGATGTTTGTGTTAAAGATGTGCATCTATATAAAAAAGCAACAACAGAATGTTTTCATCCTTCAACTCTACACAAGGGCTCCATTATCATCAGATTAACCTCCCGTCTACTGTATGTATCCTTTCATAATATTGCTGCCATTAAATGTTTGCCAAACACCATTTAAATCAACATGTGCAAGGATCACGAGGCAGTTAACGTAATGGGGTTGAGTATACACCTGCAAGCAAAAACTGTAGAAACGTGGCGAGCGTGTCTACCAAGGCACACACACACATATTTACACACACGCCGTCCGTGTGCACGGATGCATGCACAGACTCAGGCAGTTAGCTTTCATTAAAAAGAGATTTAATTACTCGGTATCTTAATTGGAATGACACACAGCATCCCAGAGAAAGATATATAGCTAGAAATAAGAGGAGTGAGAATGACAAAGACAAAAGCAGGCGAGAGCAGCAGGGGGAAAAAGACAGAGGAAAAGACGCCCGCTGTTTTAATTTGAAAGTAATATCTGTCTCATTAAATGCCCTCCTGATATTTCTGCTTGGATTCTTCTCAAAACTCTCTGAAACCTGACTGGGATCATTACAGTGACAGCAGGCAGACGTCATGCACTGATTATGATGTTATCCCTGAATCATGAGCTCACTTACAGTTTCTTAGGTCACCATTTGAAATAGTCTCATAAAACTTGAGTTCAGACAGGCGGAAACACAGAGAAAACTCAGAAAAATGGCTAACTCAGTTTTTTTTTTAGTATTTTTTAGTAAAAATTTCCTCTTTTCATGACTGAAACTTTAATTAGTACCACATTATCTCCACATGAACATTGTAGGAAATGTCTTTCTTTGTGTCTTTTTTTCTGTATCAAAACAATAAATGTACAGATTTGATTTTCTTTTAACAAATGTAAAAAACAATTTAACTTATAGTCAGATTTACACAGATGACAAAAAATATTGGTTCCATTGGTACCAGACATTTGACTTGATGGATGAAGGTTCTGATGTGCACCCATTTGTGTATCATATTATATTTAATCACATGTCACATGAGGTTCCTCATTTCATCTTACAGGAATACATAAATTGTCTCGTAGGTCTGCACAATGACAATACTGGACCATGAAAAGCAGCAGATTACCATTTATCTTTTTTGAATCTATATTGTAAAAGTCCAGAATGTGTGTGTATCAAGAATTATGGAAAAACAAAAAAAAAAAAGAGCACAGAACTAATAAGGCTAATACTTTGAAAAATTGAAAAAGGTTCAATGGATTCGTCCTTAGTTCGGTAAGTACTTAAAGCGCAAAGCAAATGTGTAAAGGAAATGATAAAATTCCACTGTGGGTAACTCACGACAAAGATACTGTTTGCACAAAAGAAGGCTGTAATCATCGGGAATTTGGAAGCACATAAACAAGTCGCTCTGGGATGTTTGATCGCCATTCATTTTTCTCTTTGCTGTTTCATCATTTAGAGTTATATCAACTCTGATTCTAGCCAATCATTTCTGTTAGTCATCACAGGATATAGAGATTCAGATTAGTCCAGCAGTGCGTTGGACTAATCTGAACCCCCCTCTCAAAAAAACAAAAATAAATGGCCTCCTAGTTAGTGACCCCAACTGTCATCCTGAGAAAAGGAGGAAATAAAAAAGCAGATTAGCATTTAAATGAGCGAGGGAGTCCACACTGCACTCGCCGATCTCATTACAGTATCTTCTCCAGTAGGTGTATGGAGTGTTTTTATAGGGATTCATCTTTTCAAAAGGAAGCCGGGAGCTGAACAAAACAAGCACTCCTCTTGCCAAGGAGGACTCTGCAGAACACAGCTACCGAACTCCTCTTGGCTTCAGTTCAACATTCCCAAAGCTGTTTATTAATGTTTATTAATGTAGAATTGAAATTAGTGGCAAATCAATCTTTCATGACTGTGTTTGTTCATCTGTGCACGTGTACAGTAGATAATGTAATATTCAGTTTAATTATGAAAAAACACAGCGGGGTAAACAAAATAATGTAGAATCCAGTAGAATCCAACAGTGACAGTAGTGTGTGTGTGTGTGTGTGTGTGTGTGTGTGTGTGTGTGTGGAAATATAACAAAGCTACATTCCCTGAATTATTTTTAACCTTTAGAAAAGTTGAAAAGCATGTACAAAAAAAGTGTTTTTAGATCTCAAAGGAAAGTTTGATGCTCTAAATAACATTTATTTTTCAATGCAAAATGTCCTATTAGGGCTAAATGGGTGTTTTATCATGTACTGTAGCTTTGAAAGGGTTTGTTTGAAATAGCAGAGGGTGATGGACACCAAATTGTATTTAGAAGAATCCAAAATTCCTGGACTAGCAATAAAATAAGTGGTCTTTGCTTGGTCCGAGGATGCCGATATGAACCAGGATTTGGGATTCATTGGGGTTTATGAAGGTCACAATAATTTCAGATCCCCCACTATGCCCACAGTAACCTCTATGTTCCCACCATCTCCTGACCTCCCTTGCTCACGTGTACACTTGTCCCCATAGAACAGACCAGCAACAATTCCAGCCCACTTCCATTCATTCTCCACCAGCTCATCGATTCTGCTCGTCTTATAGGGGTCTAAACTATTTTCTCTGCCTGTCTGACTTTTGGAACAACTTGCTTGCTAGCCTGATCCCCTGTTGGATAAGTTTGTTTCATCTCCTCTGCCTGCCAGATTGAACTTTTTTATTTTATTTGCCCGCTCTTAGAGTTGTGCTTTCGGGGTCCAAATGTGTTTTTACTGAGCCTTTACAGATATGAGCACACATAAAAGTGTGTGATCTGTTTCTTGCCAGAAACTGATGAATTCAGTTTTAAAGAAAGTTGAGAAGACGTACAAATAAAATCATTTTTACTCTGTAACGTTGCCAGACTTTATCTGTGAATTGCAGAGTCTAACTAATAGAGTCACGTGATACAAGCAGTCATAGCACCAGGCCATAATAACAGAGTTTTTGTTGCTGCTGATGCAGAACAAAGAAACAAGACAATTTGTTGTCAGTTGGTGGAGTGAATGCTGGCATGGTGCTACATATATTACTAATGATATAAAAGAGGATCTGGACAGTGATGTACATGTACGGAAAAGCAGTTATGGCATTTGATTTTAGTCGTGCACAAATAGAAGAAGTTCAGGGGTGTTTTTGTCAACACTGCCTGACTGTGACTCTGGCTGGATGCTGGGTGTGTGTGACATTTGTTTGGCTGTGTTGTGGTGTTCTTGGTGTTTTTCCATTTTGTCCTTTTTCCCCATGTTTCCTGGAGTTGGTGGGCGTGGCCTCAGCTCATTGACTATGGCACACCTGCACCCCGTCAAGCACCTGACTTCCATCCTTCAATCACTGCACACTATTTAAGACCTGCCCAGCTCTACAGTCCTCGCCGGATTGTTGTGTATCACAGTACACTTTGCGCCAGTGTCTGATATTTGTTTTTGCTTTATCCTGTCTGTGTTCCCGTTGAGCTCATTCTCTCTACTCTGTTTTTGCCTTAGGAAGTTTGTCCTGTTCTCCCTGGATCACCTGTCTTCTCTGCCAGTCAGCACCGTCACCTGGATCCAACTCCACCTTGCTTGCTCTGCCAGTCCCCCACTTCTCTGTCCACAATGAAACCCGAACTCAGCCTTGTTTTTCCCCCCGCTCTCTGTTCAGTATTTCCTGACCGTTCTTCAATAAACTTTGTCACTTCCTCATCAGCTCTGCCTGCTTTTGGGTCCTGTTTCTAAGCCTGACAGTTTTAGAGAGTTTACAGGTTTTCAAATGGATCAAAGTAACCAGACGTTAGGGCACTGTCAATCCAGCCAGCTATTAGATCACGTAATGTATCTGTAGTTACTGTTGCTGTATATGGGCAGAGGTGTAAAACAAAACCTTCATGATGCCTAACGTTACTCTACAGTCTGTGGTTTATCTGTGACTTGTATGAAATGGTGCAACACCAAGCTAATTCAGGCAGACAGCTTGAGCTGCACTGCAAACATGCCTCACATTCCACAATCATCCAATCCAAATAGAAATTCAAACACAACCTCCCAATCTGGCAACCTTGTTGAAGCTCTGCTCTACCAATGCCATGGCTGCTGCAGCATCCCTGCCTGTTCCTCAGCAGCACCACGAACCCAGACACTGAACTCCAACACTATGTGTTCTGCAAAAAAACTTTCCAAACAAGAGTTGTCTGACTGAAATGCAATTCAGACTCATACAGACAGTGAATGAAATGTATGAAACGCTGTATGAAATGTCTGTATTCTCTCTGCTTTTTGATCAAAAATTGTCAATAAAGTGATTATCACAGCCTTTTAAATTCTGCTGATGGCATTTTGTATGACCTCTTTATATAGACTGAGTTTCTCTTGTTACCCCCAACTCTGATTGACCTCCAGCATCCCAGGATACCACACAAAGAACATGTGAACCAGTGTTATTTTAGTTTCAATGAATGGGAAATGAAAAAGTCAGAATCAATTTAAAATACAGCAGGCAGCTGACGCCGCTTTGTTGAAGCAGAGGACACCTACCCTCAAGAGCTTAGAACGATTATGTCCCAAAGCTATCGTGCACAAAGAGCCGCATAATTGCAATCGCCCTGTTAGTAGGCTACTATGATGAATAACGTTTCCCCGGTGGCAGATTAAATGAAACCATTGGCTTAAAAGCTGCACATGAGGCAACTTTACACACTGATAGGCTCCAATTTCAGAGCACAGAATAAAAAAAAGATCAAAAAAGTAGTAAAAAAAAATTGTCAGACATGTCAAAAATATAACTGAATACATCAATGTGTACTGTTAAATAATTCAGATAGTGCATAAATAAATAAAGCTTTATATTCCTTTTAACATCAAACAATAAAATAAATCTGAAGGCGTAAACTGAACTTTTCAGAGCCCTCAGGGGATGAGCCTTTGATACGCACAAAGATAGATGTTTGGTGGACTTTTCCTTTAGGTTTCTCTGGTCTGCACATGGGCACGAACTCACACCAGCGTTTCTTTTCTGCAAGTGTATGGCTTTTCAGTCAGAAGAAGTTGGAAGTCTTTTAAAGCCCCCTTTTGTGATTAATGAAGCTGGATGTGTTTTTTTGTGTGTGTGTGTGTGTGTGTGTGTGTGTTTTCATCTTCTTCTGTGAGACCTGTTACGTAATCATAACCCCCCAACGTGGCCTAAGCATGGACCTCGTGCTGGTGAAGATGTTAATTAATTAATGTCTTCTCATGTCAAGTATCAGAAAAATGTTTCCGTGCACATGCTTGGGGGTCACATGTCCTGGCTGTTGTGCCGAGCAGCCGTGTGTCTCAGAGGATGCAGGGTGGAGAGGTTTCTCTTTAATGAGGAAGCTGAGGCAAATGTTTCATGAACTTTTCAAAGAGTTTTAACTTTACATTGCGTAGGCTTGACTGAACAGATGTTTTATTAAACATGTCAAGCATTTATGGAACTCAGTGTATCATTTGTGGATGTTCACAAAAGACTTTGTGGTTTGTTTAAAGTGAAATAATCCAAACCAAACAAGGATCCATACAGCTGGGTGCTGTTTGTTTGTGGTGAATGTTGGATGTTGATTCAAATAAAGCATTTAATATATTTGAGAGAGAACTGAACTTTTTGTCAGCTTCATGTCAGATTTTGGAGAAGGTGGAGGATTGTGACCTGTGCTGTCTCTTCTTCCTTTCCACTAGACTGAACATGTTGCATGTAACAAACATCCATGGACAGAAACTTCTCCTTCTGCCCTGTATCTGTCTCCACAGTTACAGAAACAGCACTGATGATGGAAACTTATTCATTATTCATGCATCTGATACATACAGTCTACAGATCTCAGACACACAAACACCTAAGCATGCACACAAACACACACACAGACACACACGCACTCCTTGTCTATGTCTCAGAGTCAGAGCAACTTAGGAAAAGTCACCTCTGACCTTTCTGTCTCTGTGTATGAGAGCACACACACACACACACACACACACACACACACACACATAGAGAGAGAGAGGGTCAAGGCAGGTACAGTACGAGTGTAGCCTTTGACATCTTCTGTCTCCATCTCCCGACATTATCAGCTGACCTCATTCATTATATAGTGACCCACACAAATTATATATTTCCACACAGACATGCACTCACATACACACAGTCTCAGTACATCTGAGTTCACTGAGTTTTTCTCCCCTGTACTTTTTAATTCCTTTATCTTTTCTCTCCTTTCATTTATATGAATTTGATTATAGAAATACATTCAAATAAGCTCCATATGTTTCAACATTTGTTACATTTAAAATTAAAAGAAACAGCACAATCAAACTTCTCTAAACTTTGCGAGGTTAACTAAGCTTGGTTTGATGAGATCTTGTTACAAATCATCTAATTCCAAAAGTGCAAAAGTTCCCAGCAAAAGACATGAAACTCTCCGGTGCTTAAACATTCATAGTTTCAGATCAGACTCAGACGTAACCAATGAGCCATAACTTTAAAAAGGCAGAATGTACAGGCAGCAAAGACGTAAAAACATGAATTTACTAAAAAGGCCAGTGTCATCTGCAAACTCAAGCACTTTCTGTTGCCCCGAGTCTGTTACTGCTTTATAAAAGTACAGCCCAACCCAATCTACCCTATTATTCCTTTCAAACATGTTAACTGCCTCAATAAAAACTTACTCATGCGTTCACAAACTCATGGGTATCCCCAACCCCAACCTCTACGTCCAGTAAAACAACACAGTCTCTCAGCCACCACCTCAACTCGTCCTTCACACTGCCCCCATCCGGTCACAGGTGCAGGTCCCTGGCCTGGAAATGAGTTTGTCCCCTCTGCTACAGCATCTCTAAACGAAACACCCCGGTAACTGCCATATGTTGGGAGCTAGATGTATTATTATTATGGATTATGGGTGGAAAATGGCATCAGCACTAATAACAACAGCCTACCAGTGACTGTACTTGTCAGGGACAAAAAGACAAAATATTTAATAGTTAGTAATAGTTTAGATTTATGTCAGGACTGCTGTGTGTCTGATTCTGTCTTTGTGTGTGAGGAGGCCGCAGGTTAAGAATTTTCCTATGGTAATAGATCATTGTCATCCAGCCGAATGCCTGAAGGACCCCTTCATCTGAGCCAGGAACCTATCATTCTAGTCGGGCATCCCAACGGGCACCAGAGGGAAAGAGCAGAGGGAAGTGGAGAGTTGCGACTGATTCAGTTGGAGGAGGAAAAGGAACTCAGAAAGAGGGAATGGCTTAGAGGGAAGAATGTGAGGAGAGACCAAAGCAAGAGTGAGACCGAGAGTCATTTAGCCTGGAGTTATGGGCCTTCTCCCAAGCTGCCTCATGCACACGCACAAACACACATTTGCCATCAGTTCAATTAAAAGACTTATTTTCCCACTTTTTATGTGAAAGTGACTAATGGGAACAAGAAGTTTTGAATTTGGTCCAGTACTGAGTGAGTGCACATCCTGTTGTCGTGAAATGCGCTACAATGTAGTCCTTGGAGGCAATTGTGCACCATTGAATTACATCCATTTAAAGTGCTTTATTTTTGCCCCCAAAACAAACACAGAGCTTCTCCAATCAGCATTACTACATTCACATCTCCACCAGTCCTTCCCCTTAAATGAGACTTGGTTAGATACACAGCAGATCAGGAGAAAAGTACTGAAAAAGTTGATGGGCATGTTGTCAGACACAATCTGAGCTGGTCAGTGGCACAAACAAGCAATTTTAACTCTTTTACGTCCGTCTCTGGACAGATTTTGTACTTTGTATTTTGCACAACTAAGAATTACAGTGTAGCTGCAGCTCTCTCCTGTCGACTCCATTGGTCAGTTAAGTTAGTCAGACAAAAACAATGTACCACAACAGCAAAGAAGTATATGTGAATTTACACTATAGGCCTGCTGGGAAAGGCTACTCTCAGGGTAACATATGAATAATGCAAGCACTTATAAACAAGCAAAGGTCATAAACTTGTCTTATGAGGCCACTGCCACTCAAGCTAATGAGACAACTGCAGCAGAGAGCTATCCTGATCACACGTGATCATGGAGGCTTGGTAGTGAAGGTGTTCTTCTCCATCAGCTCACTTTTGGGGATCCCAAAGTGTTTCAAGACAAAAATTTTCTCGGTCTGTCACTTGTCCAATTCGGTCCACGGCTTGTGCATGACACATCCTGATCAGGTCATGGTCAGGTTTGGCAGGCCTCAAACTTCCTCAATTGACTCCTCTTAACTGAGAGGAGCAAAAGTTGTACTCTGATCTGTGTCCACCCTGTCCCAAAAGGATGAGCCTATAGACAGCTTTTATCCACCACATCATATCACTCCAGGTGAAGGTTACATTTTAGATGGAATGCTAAATTGAAAGATTCAGACAGTCCGATACATGGTCTGCATCTTAATAGATGCTGCTTCAGCCCATCTGTTGGTCTCACAGTCTGGGTTACCCTCGCTTTGTGAACGATATTCCGAGATGCCTGAACTTCTTCACTTGGGTTAGCAGCTTGCTCCCATCCCGAGGGTGACAGTTTGTCTTAAGGCAGAATGCTACAGCCAGGGGTGTCCTGGAGGCCACAGCAGGGAACTACAAAAGGAGTTTAAAATAAATAAAACTAAGGTAAGACTTTATTGATCCCCAGAAAGGACCACCAGGGAAGTAGGTATAGGAGCAGGATACATATAACAAATAAATCAAAGTTAGAAAGCTATGTGTTAATCCATCATCTCTACCTCCTCTTCTTGAGGATATCTGGGACAGGGGGTCTCCTGCTCCCCATGGGAATGACCCACAACCCCCTTTTTCTTCAATCAGACTTTGGTACTCTTCGTGGTACTTCAGTGACATTGGAGGAGTCACCCGAGAATATTTGGAGGTGACGAGTTCCCAGAAGTCAGAGGTGGAAAGTGTGGATGGAATTTGTGCCAGTGCAGTCCGTCGTGGTGCTCTGCTGTTACTCATTACTATGTCTGAGACACCACCACCATCCAACCGGACACGCTGCTGCCGGCCAGTCAAAATAAATCAATCAGGCTCAAAACATTTCCTTCAAAACATTTCTCCCTCACTCACTCCGTCTATAGCTCTCTCTTTCTTTGCTCTCTCCTCACAATCATCCCTCCAAGCGATTCCCTCTTACTCTCTCTTTACTTCCCCCCCAGCTGAATGAATCACAGCTCTCCACTCCCCCTGCCTTTCTCCCTCCAAAGCCAATCTCTCCATTCACTGTTCTAATTAGAGTGTTCATTCCCAGTGACTCTGCCCCATACCTCTACTCTGCTCGATGGGAGTTCTCCATGTTAAATAATGGATGAGCAGTGTGTGTGTGTGTGTGTGTGTGTGTGCGAAGGACTGAGCGGGATCTAGTGTGTGTAAACAAGCAAGACAGCAACACACAGAGAATTGGTGTGTTTTCTATGTGTATGTGTGTATATGTGTGCAGACCACAGGGACAGGCCTTTGCCATGGTAATAGATCATTGTCATCGAGCCCACTGCCTGAAGGACCCCTTCATCTGAGCCAGGAACCCATCATTCTAGTCGGGCATTTCAACGGGCACCATGGGGGCCCTTTAGTCATTTAGCCTGGAGTAATGGGCCACATGCACACAAACACACACATACACACACACTGGGAAGCAAAGGCACAAAAATGCACGAAACGCACATCTGCAGTGTACTCAAACCAACTCACACACAAATTATACCTGATAATATTTTCTAGTTTAATGTCCCTGCAGTCTTTTACCCAGAAAGCTGATGTGTTTTTTTTTGTTAGACAAAATGTGTGTGCTCAAGAGGCAAGAGAGGAAAATGGAGAGCAGGCAAACACAAGGTGAAAGCTTCATTAGGATGATCATTAAATATGGATAAACTCATTCCACAGATCAGAATAGAAAAAGAGGAGCTCAGGCCATAAACAGTGTTGGAGACGGCGGGGGCAGGGAGGAGGGGTGGAGGAGGAAGGGGGTGTATTTTCACCGCAAATCACTCCAGAACTCACACGCTAGAATTTACACTCAGGAAATGTTCCTATATCGTCCTCTGTCTCAATTTGAAGTCTCAGAAAAGATTTGCGCGAGTCAATATTTGAGCGCGACGCTGCAGCAGCTGCAAACTTATTTGCTTTCATTTTCATTTTTCTTGATTATGTTTCCTAGTTTAACTCTTCGTGCGGCTTCTGTTGCACCCTCAGGGATTCCAGCGTGTGCGCGTGAGAAGGTTTGATACGCACGGTTTTAATAAAAAAAGACGCATCTCCACATAAACACACGCAAACACCCATTACTGATAAGTGCACATGCACACGCACAAATACACACAGGGCTGTCTGAAAGCTGTTTGTCATGATGAGGTGACTTTGGTCAGACTGTGTCCTGTCTGGATCTGGAAGGACACACTGTTATGTTCAATGACACACACACACACACACACACACATCTTTATATCTCCTAGTGTGTCTGGGCCAGCAGCACAGTGTCACCTCTTAATGACAAAGACACAAATGTGTCCTTCTGTCTTCTTTGTTTATCTCCGCTCTCCTTTCACTGGCTTTTAAGTTTAACCTACTTGATTTACCAGTGGAAGTGGACATGACCAGAATGATGAGATTATTTGCACGTATTTCAAAAATGAAATTTAGTTGAAGCTACAACTGGAAATATCCACCATGTCAGGAGTTATGTGAATCCAAACATGGTGTATTTCAGACTAATTTAGCACACTAATGGTTGATTGGAGTAAAAAGTGTACTGATGTACCCTCATAACGAGTGCATTCATTAAAAGGAGCATAGCAGGCAAAAGTTTAGCCAGGACCAGAAGAACAGAAGTGTGGTTTGTCATTATTGTGTCACTTTGAAGTGCCTAAGAGACAAAAACAGTTAATTGATATTGATTAACTTGTAATAAGAATATTGGCTTTTTCTGTAATGAGTGAAAAGTCACAGATGGAAAAATCTATTGCTACCATACAAGATGTTCTCACTCCTAACAGGGCTGCTGGGTCAGTGGACCTGTGCTTTGAACCAGCGGTCACCAACCACCGGGCTGCGGACCGGTACTGGTGGGTTATTTGCTACTGGGCCACACAGAAAGAGAGTATACAAAACATTTTATTGATTATTGGAGTCTGAGAGATGTTTTTCTTTTGAAAAATGACCGGATACATCCATCTGTGGGTCTGTACCTCTTGACAAACGTCAAGACGCGTCAAGATGCTTGTGTCGCTCACGTGATACGTTACTCCAAAACAAAATTATGGAGCAGACTAGACAAAGGAACACACGTCGAGTGTCATTGTCTCACATTACATGTCTCACTTCGATGGGACCAGCTCATTGCAAACAAGCTCAGGGCTCTGACTAAATTAACCTTTTTATATACTTCATGTTTGTTTTTATGCCAGCCATATCATTTTATTTTGTCATATTTATCCACTACACTTTGAAGGCAAGTCCATGAAAATATTGACCTACATGAAACTGGTCCATGGTGCAAAAACAGTTGTGTTTATTGGGGACATGCAGAGCTCTGAGGCGAACTTAGAAATAATAGATATGCAACATTTGGTTAGACTTTCAAAACAAAGAACAATTTGAGTTTGGCAATTTGGTTAGCAACAGGCACCAAAGCACACTGGTTAGGTTTATGAAAAGTTTAATGGTTGAGTTAAAATAACAGAAAATGTGGTGATGAAGAAAAATGTTTCTTTTTTTCACCCACTTCAAGTTAATGCACCGTTTCTTTTTTTCCCTCTGAGTCAGCTCCCGCAGGGCATTGTGTGTGTCATATTCAAAAGATAACATAAAATGAACACAGCTCTTTCACTTTGCTGCAAATGGGTTATTATTAAAATGGCAGAACGTGTCTTGTTCATGTTCATTTATGTGAACAGTGTGAGATATGTTAGGTGAGTGGCCCCATGCGAGGCTCCTACTCAACAGAAAATAGAATTGCTTCATGGATAACAGAGACAACATTGTTTTCATAATAGTGGCCTTGTATTCATATTCTACATTTTCAATTCAATTTATGTAGTGCCAAATCATAACCAAAGTCATTTAGAGACCCAACAATTCTTGATCCGTGAACAAGCACTTGGCAAAGCTTCCTTTAAGAGGCAGAAACCTCAGCAGAACCCAGCTCATGGTGGACGGATCTGCCATGACCAGATGGGTTTAGAGGTGGAGAGGATAAAACTGGACATTAGTATTCTGAACCTGAAATGTTGGACAAGTAGTAAAAAAAAAAATACTGGTGGCCTAGATGAAACTTCGATTAATCACCACAATAACTGAGTGTCTTGTACCAAAGACAAAAAGCAGCGTTGGTTCAGTGGAAGCAGGTGGTGGATCCTGGGATCATTCTGGAAATCTGGGTTTTAAAAAATAGAGTCCTGTCCCGCTTTGTGACTCGTTCTTTAAATAAAGCTGACTTGACTTCACCTGCAGCTCTCTGTCTCTCTCTGTGCCACTTTCATCCGCCCTGTTTAGGTATTCCCTCTTCCTCCATCCATCCATCCCCTTATCCCAAAACACTTAACAGATTTCTCCTTCGCAACATCCTCCTCCTCCTCCTCCTCCTCCTCTCAAACATCCCTCCCTCATTCAGCCTCTCACTCTGTACCTCCCTGACTTGATCCCACCTTCCTCTTCTTATGTCTAACTGATTCAAGCTCATTGGCTCCGTCATAAAGCTCCTCCCCTCAGTGTTTGTCATCTCTCTCTCTTATTCCTGTCTTTTTATTGCCGTCCTTTCCAACTCTCCCTCCGTCACTCTCAGTGCTTTTTTTTCCTCTGTGTGATCGTCCTTCCGTCTCTTAGTCCGTCTCCTCTTTGTTCTTGTTACTCCTCCCTTCATTTTTCTCATCTCTCTATCTTCTCTGTCTTTTCTCCACTTGTGTTTCTTTGTCCCCTCATTTCCAACAATCATTTTAACATTCACCCGTGTCCCCTTCCTCCTTCTTTCTCTGTCTTCTTCTTTCAGACTTTTCTCTCATTTCCTCCCACACGTTTATTCTTTTTTCCTTCCATCATTTGTTCTCATCACCTCTTCAGTACTTTTCTGTCAGTTTTAGGTTTTTGTAAACCACGTGTCCTTCTTTTTTACCCTATAAATAAACTTGACTTAAATGTGTCTCTTTTTCTCCTCTCATCCCTCCATCCCTCTGTCATCCCTCCACCTCATCCTCCTCTCTGACCTCTTGTCAGTCAGCTCTGTCCTCAGCCAGCTGGCTCGTCAGCACTAATGAAAATCCTTTACACTTTATTAACCAGGACTAATGAAGCACCCCACCACTCACAGTGTGTGCCTGTGTGTTTGCCCGTGTGTGTGCACATAATAGTGTCTAAATCTAAGGTGAACGTGGGATTTGTATTTTGCGTTCTTACAACTGTGTGTGTGTGTGTGTGTGTGTGTATGGGTTTGTGGATGTGTTTGTCTATTTTAGTCTGACATTGGCTGCTCCGTGCCTTTTCAGACTTTGAGAAACATTTGGATGCATACACACAGCCAGTTTTGTAACATGAGCTGTCCTCGTGACGCCCTGCACCTAAATCATGTAACTTTTCCTTCCTGGTAAATGGATTCAATCCAAAAGCTTTGCAATTTGCCTCATATCCACCCATTTACACATGGCAGGGAGCTGCCATACAGGGTGCTGGCCTAATGATCAGGAGCAACGCGGGGTTCCATGTTTTTGCCCACGGACTCTTGCAGGCAGGAGGACCTGTGGATCTTTTAACCCACCTCGGTTCCGAAAGATGAATCCTGCTCACTTTGGTCTAGATCAAGCTCTTTAGAATATAATTTACAGAGACAAAACGTGAGCTAGCACTTTCATAGGCAGAAACCCTGAGCAGAACCCAGCCTCTGCTGACTTTGGTTCTGTAATCATCTGAAATCCTCTTTGCTTCCCAACTTGTCATGTAGCACCACTACTAGGTGGTGAATGCACTGTGGACGAGCTACCGTCTCACAGCAGGACCTCTCCTCTCCAAGACTAAGAACCCAAATTCATCTGGGTCTGACAGCAAGGAGCTTTTGGTCAAAGTTCCTGCTAGTAGACCACATGGATGTTTAGGGGTTAGTTCTCTAAGCTCTCTTGGACTTTACCCCAACATGTGGCCATGTTACTGTGTTGTTACTGCTGGATTTGCCTATGGAGCTATCCCTGGCAGCTTATCTGGTCCTGTCACTCAAACATGGTGTAGGCTGACCCACAACCCTCCCATCCAAGCACTGCAGGGTCTCTCATACTTCACCTGTCTGATCTATGACCTGCAGTATTAGTAGAATGTCCTGCAGGATCTGTGACGCATCACCAACTATTCTGGATCGTAGCTCAACTGGACTCCAGGCTCTGCTGATCCAGCCTGAGGTTGGCAGAAGCTGAGAGATGAGGACAGGTTAGCACAAATAATTAGAATGAAGGATTGCTGAGCGCAGAAAGTGGATGACAAGATTAAGATTTTTTGCAGAGACAAAAGCAGGTAGGAAATAAGAAGATATCCATTCTAATGCTATGGTAATGGCCTTGTCAAACAACAGCTTCCAGTAAGATAGATATTGTAAAGTGAAGCCTGTGTGTAACTATTCTGCGTCTTGTTTTTGAATTGGCAATTTCCTGGGCCCTCAGACCTTGTACTTCATTCTGAACAACAGCAGAGAAAAACTAAACGACAAGCAATTACCGAGAACAAGCAATTACCCGTGCCGAGTTCTCCAGCACACAAAGGCAGCCTTAATGCGGCACACAGGCCATCAGTAATGAACACACATGATATTACACATTCACGCTGCTGACAGACACACACTGGTTCAGCAGGTCTTTGTGGGACAATGAGGATTTGGCAGCTTTCTAAAAGGTTATGAAGAAAAAAAAAACATTAACACGGTACCACTGAGACTGTGTGTGTGTGTGTGTGTGTGTTGTTCAGATTAATGAGTGGTGTCATGTCACTGTCAGAGGTCTCTCTCGCCCATGCCTGTCAATCTTTCTCTTTGGCATGGACATATAAACACACACACACTCACACACACATGATCTGACAGAATCTTGGCTGGCATTAAACTGTCATTGGGCATCGGGCCAGGTGGACGGCACCTCTCTCCAGCCACCCGACTGCCTGTATGATGTCTGCGCTACAAAAGCAACCAGAGGGTTGGAAAAAAGGAAGGTAGGACTGGAAGAAACAGGCGGACGGACAGACTGATAAAGTGTCGCTGCAGCTGATTTCCTTCCATCCAATTTGGGGTGGAAATATTTGTACACTTTTACACATGATTCAAACTGCTCACTTTAGATGCCAGGTGGGTTGTGGTGAAGTAGAGGTATATGATGACCTCTCATTTCCTGGCTTGGATTCACCGTCTCCGGTGTAACAAGACGAGGAAATGAAGGTAATAAGCTGGGAGTGAGGACCACGTCTCAACTGCTGTTTGCAGGGCTTAAAAAATCCTTTCCACTTTATTAAAGGGGAAAATCCAATTTCTTTCATCCTGGGTCTTATTGTTTGGCAGTCTTTCTTATCAGTGTTGATAACATTGCACTCATCCCTGGTTACTCAAACTTTTTTTTGGAAGAGAAAATGAATATGAACCGAAATGATTATTAACCTCACATGACGTGTTTTCCATCACCTGACTCTGAAGTAGAGCAGCAGAAGAGATCCACTGCCATTAGTCATTTCCAGCAGGTGGTTCATGGAGATCTATCAGAATCTAACTGTTGTGTTCTTGCATGGTTTATTTTATGCACCAGCATCTAAATCTAATAAATCATGGCCTCACCCTGTCTGAACAGAACCTTAAATGGCGTCAATTCCCGAGTCAGAAAACCAAAAGTAGAGGCTGCAACAAGAAGACATAATTAAAAGGTCACCAGTTAAATCTCAGCTGTTGAAAAATAATGTTTCATGTATTAATGTGAGGAAGGCTACATCATCATGGATTATTAGCATATGAGGTGACATGAAGTCTTACCATAAATGAGACAGGCAGGTCTTAAATATCAATGCCACACAGATTTCATGTTTAATTATTAAGATGCTCAATTCAAAGCAAAAAAATAATAATATTGGCACAGCTTTGAAACTGAAATGTTAAAATGCTGTGTCATGTCATGGCCAGCTATCTGTCTGTATGAGGCTTGAAAAACACTTAATACCCCAAAGATGTTCTGTAAGAGTGCTGCAGCCATGTTTGGTTGTTGGGTAGCACCTCTGTCAAATGGCATGCTGTCATCCCGTCAAATGAACCAAAGGA
The DNA here is from genome assembly GCA_028641955.1 of Protonibea diacanthus. Classification (NCBI taxonomy): domain Eukaryota; kingdom Metazoa; phylum Chordata; class Actinopteri; family Sciaenidae; genus Protonibea; species Protonibea diacanthus. Next base: position 2,980,714 of record CM053978.1, on the reverse strand, counting down.
AGAAGAAAGAAAAACAATAAAACGATTCTGTTGAACTGGTTTCTGGCTCCGGCACTAAAACTGACTGCAGGTGGGTGAATACAGGACATCTCTGTCAGCATGAGTGAGAGAAAACTACCATAGAGCTCAACAGCCCGCCAACAGGGTGGCGCAGAGGCCACAGTTATATGGACAAAAATTGTGCTCGTTATTGCACTGTGAAGCCTGTTGACACAGGGGAGGGACACACACGTTTGCTGCATGTTGAGCCGTTTGGATGATGCACACATACACACACACTGTCTGTGCGCCTGTGTTGACATGATGATGACACAGAGCTCAAATTAACAGAAAGACACCGAGGCCTTTGTAGAAACGAGAGCATGTGGTTTGAGCATGTGTGTCCCCGGGCCACAATGTAGTTAAATCTGTGTTTGTGTGTGTGCATGTGTGTGTGTGTGTGTGACACTAGCCCACACCAGACACTAAAGATTTCAGACACAAGCGGCGCTCCAAATGGCAGAACAGACGAGCGACTCGACAGACTGTTCAAGGCCACACGTGTGGACAGCGGGAGACATTTTGGATACAGGAACCTATGAGTGGATGGTATGAGGGTGTTTGGAGTCAAGACAAATTAGTGTATGTGTGTGTGTGTGTGTGTGTGTGTGTGCGCGCTTGTACATTATCTGTGCATGTAGGTCTGGAGGGCAGCAGATATTATAGAAGGTTAACAGTGTCCATTACTGCTGCATTACGCCTTTCATCACAAGGGAAGGAACACATACTGGTGTTATTGGGCCATTTATTTGATTAACGTGCATACACACTGTAGTCTCCCACTCCGCCTACATAAACACATTCACACACATACAGAGAGACAATAATTTTTTTCATTAATAACATTTAATGCAAGGCAATATGAGATATGAGATGAAGAGCCGAATGGTGTAGATATTCTTCAGACAGCCAGAGATTATGGCTAAGAAAATAGACAGATGACCTTAAAATGGAGCTTTAGTGGATATGACGGATAAAGGAGAAACATTTCCAGTAATGCACTGCTCGTAATGAGAAACATGAGAAACAAAGTGCAAGGTTTCCTGCTTTAATGAGATCCTGTTCATGCTATAACAAGATCGTTTTCATGTTAATGTGACTAGCAACTCTTTCCACGTGTCTTATTTCAGGAAACTTATTTTAAAGCAATCTCTGTGGGCGACAAACAAAGCAACAGTTCCTCAAATGGCCACTTGGGTGCTAGTTCCCAAATAAGAGTCAAACCAGAAACAAACATGTTTACATCTGGTTTGGTTTTGTGCTTGGACCCAAGATGCAGAGACAGAGTACACACAGTACACACATAAGAAATGTATTATAAGACAAGACATTATAACACATAAAGTAGTTGTTGTTGGTGGTGGTGGCTGAAGGCTGGCTGGCTGGCATGGTGGGTGAAGTTATGCAAACAGATCTGAGGATTCATTGGAGAACACTGGCTGAACAAAGCGAAGTACACAGGAGAAAACTGCAGGGAAAAAAACAACAACAAAAAAACTTGAATGAGCCACAACAACAAACAAAGAAGGAAGGATAGTGCAAGGCCTGCAGCCAGAAACACATTGATAAATCACAAGACGCTGAAAAGACTGCAACAAGGACAACCAGTTTCTTAATCACAATCATCGTTTGCTCATGTCTCATATGTACTATTATCAGTGTCAAGAAGCTCTGCAGTTCTTTGATGCGTCATTGTCCTCTCTGTCTACCATTGGATTCAGTTTAATAAGAATTACGCAAAACTCTCTCTGATGGGCACGTTTCCCTTTCTGTGTCACAATACATAAAAAGAAGACACTGATTTCCAAATTTTATTATCTCAGTGAAGTCAATAGACTCACTAAATGTTCAGTACAGCAGATGTCAAATGTCACTTACATCTATTCTATTCATCTACTCAGGTAGTGTTTTTTTTTTTATTATTTATTTAGTCTGAAATTTAATTTCAGGTGGCATTAAAACAATTTAAATATGGCAAATGTGAAGATACAATCAATCTTTTCCGCCCACAGTGTGTGTGTGTAAAGCACACACACACATGCACACACACACACACACACACATGCACACAACCTGTTTCTCCGATCTCTCAGGGACATCTCCCTCCCTCTTTTTCAGCCTTTTATAGACTGATTTAAATTAACATCTGCTGCTACTCCATAAAAAAATGGAGCCTGGAGGATTCATTTCAATTAGAATAGAAAAAAAAAGCATGGCTTAATTCATTTAGAGGGAGATGAACTCTGAAAACTAGGTTGCCCTGGCCACCTGTGAGGAAGTGGAGAAAAAACAACTATTTAATAACAAAAGCAATTTATTCCGGCGTTTTCTTCCTTTCAGCAAAGACAAGATAATTTTACTCATTCCTGGCACTGATTAGATCAACTTATACCTTGAGAAAGAAATGTCTCAAAATAATTCAGGACATGAACACTCAAAAAACCTTCCAGTAAGTACAAACCTCTAAACTACACCCAAGATTACATTCAACAGACAACAAAACAGCCACTTTGCATTTCTGCGTGCTGCATTCATCTGGCTCTCGTTGAAGTGCACTTTGGGATTATTTTAGCCTACGCTTCATGCCTCTACGTATCACCACATATAGTATTACCTGCCCAGTTCCTTGAACATCACGAGTACCATAGCCTCAGTACGTTTTGATGTTTCTTTTCAGTCCCGGAACGCTCGCCCGCATTGTCACAGTGTGGTGCGTCACAGTGTGGTGCGTGTGGTGGTTTTGAGAATGAGAAGAATTCTGTGCAAAATAGCTATGACTAACATTACAATGCGAAAGATATATACAGATATATATACAGATATATAGACTTATTATCGTCATTTCAAGGAAAGTTGTTGCTATTTATCGCGGAGAAGAAGCTCTAAAACCCACTGTACACTACCTGCCCAGCACCAAACAGCAGTTATTGATAAGCTGGTGATTACAGTGGAGCATTTACAAGCTAAACAGTCAGACATTTTTTTTCTAGGAGTTGGTGGAGACCCAAACATGAGCTAAAGGACAATGAGGATCTGACACTGACATGCGTGCATCAGTCTGAGAGATGACAGAGATCGTCGTCTATCATTCAATCAAAATTCAAAACATTATCTATCCAGAGCTTGTTTCTGTCCTGCATACATACATGATGTGACAAAACATCATTCTTCTTATACCATGTATATATTTGGCACTCTGTGGTTGATTGTAATAATCAAAACTCCTGGATCGTGGATGTATATATGCGTATATGTCCAGGGGTTTTATTAATTCCCACAAACAACCACACATCATCACAAAGAAAGCACAGTATTAACATACTGTACATTCTGTGGCCTCTAATCTATGCATAGGTGGGCGTCTACAAGCTCCATAAAGCTCTCCGGAAGAGTTCAGGGCTGCATCTTTAAAGAGTTGATGTGATATGCGTTGCCTCTTCAGTACATACTGTATACATGCCAGCATAATCTGGACCCCTTGTCTTCTTTTCCTTCTCTGCCATTTCTAAGCCCTGTAAGCTCCGTCACAATTAGCCTCCTACACTCAGTGCGTTCCCCGCTTATGTGTAAGTCATCACAACTGTGTGTATTGACATATGTGGTGTAACATTAATCCTTTTGGCATACCCACGCTGCGCTCTTTGGCTGATTATTAAAGTGTCACATCACATTTGGTTCAGCGTCCAGGACTGACGAGGCTTTGAAGGATTACAAACGGCAGCTGAGATACAAACCAACCAAAAGCAGGCACGAGTTCAAACAGTTGGGTGAATACACATACAGACATGATGCACATTTTTCATTGCATTGTTATGTAGTTGTAAATTGAAATTTGACTAATGGTTACAAGGTTAAATGGCTGACTTTCAGCTTTAACCGTTGGCACTCCATTGATCCGTCACATCCCCTTTTCAGACTCATATTCAGCCAATATGTCACAAATATCAATACATTCAGAAATTAAGTTAAAAAATGCCTCTTGCCTAGTAACCATTTTGTGTCGATGTTTTCTTCAGTGTTCAAAGTCAGCTAGCTGTCACAGAACAAACATGAAATGCTCGTGGCTAAATCCAGCACGATGCAAATTTGCCAAAAATGTGATGCAGCCTGTGAGAAAACAGAACATTCTTCCTTTGTCATTACTTTTTCAACTCACCGTTACTGCTCCCTCTTGTCCACCATGTGCCAAATATCCTGAGTACTTTTTTGTAATGGTTACATAACAAGCTTCTATTGTGAATAACACAAAGGACATTAATAGAGTGAAGGGAGAGACAATATGACTGTATCTGAATGGGACTACAATGATCATTTGTCGGTCTCTTAAGTGCTGCTGAAAAGAAGGTGACCTACACAGCAGCTCTGTGCCGGGACATGTAGACACTGAAGGCTGAGGCTGTTGGTGCTGTTGACATGCTGCTTTCAGTATAAAGCTCTGAAACACAGAGTGCTGTCTGAGTTTGTAGAGAATATATAGAGAGAAACATTTAGCCGGATAATCACAAACTCACTACATCGTATATTTCAAGTAAAAAACTCAGTTATAAAGTTCAAACTATTTAGCCTAAAAACTACAACAACAAAAGTAAACTTATGTAAGATTTTAATGTTCCATTTTTCTGTTTGTTTTTTCTTCTTAAATGTACAGAAAATTAAAATTATGTAAATTACGGACATTTTCTGTAAATTAACAGCCACTCTTATTTTAACTATTATGCCGATGATGACAAATTAAAAGCTATTTTCTAATTTCTGTTTTCGTAAATGTATAGTTTTTGACATTTATTTGAATTCTAATATTTTAATTTAACTGTATGTTTTTGTTGTTTTGTTCATTTTGTTTGTTTTTTGGGGTTGGTATGCGATGCTAACAGTCATTTGACCGTTTTAGTATCATCTTTTTTTTAATATTGTGGGAAAGCCCCTAACACAGATTTTCGGAAACAAAGCCTGAATTTTAAAACAAGCAGACATATCCTGTAGTACACCACTTTCTTGTGCTTCTAAAAGTGCCAGTTCAAAAAGTTTCACCGTGAGAGCATCAGCGTTACCTTAGAAACTCTGAACTCCCGGTGAGGAGCGTCCTCCTGCCTTCCCCACACACCACCTACAAACACCTGTGCTCAGCACAAAAGGAGAGCCCTGCACAGTGAGCACTCTGAGCAGCATGCATGGGAATGAATTACAATCTAATATATTTGAATATATTTCTCACCTTTTCCCTCATGGTCTGAATAAGTTGCTAAATCTGATGTTATAATCTAAAGTCTAAAATGCTGCTAAATCTAGCAAGAAGATCGGCAAGTTGGCGGCACAGCTATAAAGTCAGTTTCACAAGTACATATCAAACACATACGACACACAAACACACACACACACACACAAAGGCAGCAGATGCCTGGAAACCTTACATGGCCTTGAATTATGTGAGCAGGTTTCAGGGTGTTTGTGTGAAAGCTGTTACGATCTGTCCTTCTCACCCAATGCCTCTGGCAGGAACACCTGCCACACAATGTTCAGGTCCATCTGGAGGGTTCACACACACACACACACACACACACACGTCACACAGACACACACACTCCCCTTCAGACACAGCCACAATAGTGATGTGAGTCTGTTCTTTACCTTGAAGATTTTTTTTTTTTTGCTCTGCTGCTTCAAAGTGTCTGAGCAAGTTCAGTTTTAGTGTGTGTGGGAGCTATAGGACCAAAATGTGTCTGAATTATTTTTTTTTTTTTTATTCCTGATTTGAAAGGGTGCAATTTTCAGATCGCAACAGCTGTGATTTTAATCACAACTTACATAATTAACGATGCTAAGCTGCGGGAGGTTAAAGTTTTATTTGCCAATTATGACAGGTGGAAGTGGCAAATTCACTCAGCTGTAGTTAAGTCTGATGGCTCGAGGTGTAGTGCTGTCGGCAGCATCATGACGGGTCATCAGTTGAATTATTGACGTCGTCTCACGTGACTTTCCGTGAAGTTACATTTATTCTGAGGAGGTTGACTGCTGAGTTTGTATGTTCTCCCCCTGTTCTCTCTCACAGTCCAAACACATGCAGGATAACAGGGTAATTGGTGATTCTGAACTGCCCATAGGAGACTATGTGAATGGTTGTTTGTCTCTGTGTCAGCGCTGTGATGAAGCGGCGACTCCAGCTGGAATTTGATCAAGACCCCTGCGACCCCAATGATAAGTGAATATGGAAGATGGATGGATGGCCAAAGTGGTAGCTTATCAGTATATTTAATATCCCTTATTAATATTATATATTAGAATACAATATTGGAATAACTGTAAAAAATCTTCTGACTGACTGCTTTGAACAAAGGACCTCGACAACAAGCAGGTTTTGTACGGGCATATCTCATTAAATGGTGACAACTACGAGCCTGAAGTTTAATTTATCAACAATAAACAGTTGAAATTATAATTATTTGTTTTTCCTCAAATCATTCACCTCCAATTAAAGTGTGAATGGGAAACTTTCAAATTGCCTTAAATAAATGTTTTGTTTTTTAGTGAGATCACTGTCTTGTCCAAAATAATCAACCCAGCCACAAACATCCTTCTGTTTAGTCAAAATACAATTTAACTCAGCTTCTGTGTGAACTAATTGCACAGTAATAACTATCGACAAATATGAAACGTGTTCCCTACTGCTGTGCGTGTCTGTGTTCATTAGATTTCAGACCTGGTGCCGCAGCGCTCGCAGTTCAGAGAGGAAACGGAACAAATACAAGCAACGACGGGAGGCCCGTCGGTAATTGCGAGTTTATATTTTATACAAAAGCACAGCGTGATGCAAATGTGTGGGAATGTGTGTGTCGGTGTAAATGGAACAATCTGTGTTGGAGGGAAAATGACTTTTTCAGTGAGTGTGTGTGTGTGTGTAAAGTCATATAACAGCCCAGCATGAAGCCAGCGTGTGTTCCCTCCCATGTGTCAAAAGGTTTCATACAGCAATAATGGACGCTGTTTGCCTTGTATTATCACTACTGCCCTTAAGGCCCACACACACACACACACACACTCACACACAGAAACTCAGTGAATATAGTAATATGTTGCCACCCTGCAGGCAGACCGGTTGCCTGTATGGTGTTTTCCTCTTGGAACAAAGAGTCAGAGCGCGCGCTGAGAGCGGCTGTGAGGGAGCATGGAGGGAGAGTGACAATAGACACAAATAGGAAGGAGGAGAGAGAAAGCAAGGAAGGAAATATGGAGGAGGAATCGAAGAAAAAGGAAATAGAAAAGGAAGAAAAACAACAAAAAAACAATCGAGGGTGAGGGAGGATTGTAAAAAACTGGTGTTGGAATAATTGCCAAACAAATAAAGTCCCAATAGACACAACAAAAAACATACTATATAATAAATACTTCCATTCATGTGGACTGAAATGTGCTCTTTTGATGACTGACCCCATCAGTGATGTTCAAAAGCCTCCTGTAGTGATGGGAAGGGTCATGGGCTTTAAAGTGCTGTTGGTTTTTAATGTAAAACATCTGCGTATTAATTAGAACTGCCACCAATCAGAAAAAAATGCAGGCTTTTTACTAAAATATGATAACTAAAACTAAAAACAGGAATGATTAGGGATAAAGGCCTGTCTCTGATATAAGCTTATATTACATTAAGGCTGGTAAGTTGTAAATAAAGTCCACTATTTGAGAGAGGAGAGAAGAGAAGATGAGAGGGGAGGAGGCATGAAGAGATAAAATTCTTATCTTATTCCACAGTCACAAGTTTCTGGGCTGTATCAACTCCATCTCATCACTATTCATACAAATATGAAAGTTTTGACAGCTGAGCTAATTTCAGAGCTTGATGCCACTCGGCTCCGCGTGTGTTGTCGTCCGATTGTCAGTTACACACCTGCCAGTCACAGCGGGAGAGCCGCTCAGGAGAAGGACGCGAACGTAGACGGTCATTATTAATTATTAATTTGAAACCTGAAATGTCCTGAAGTAACTTTTTTCTCGCTGCAGTGCTGAATCAGTTGCTCTTTGGTTATCAGGATGTGGACTTCAGAGATACTTGGAGACTTGGAGATAAAGCTGCCATTTACTGAAGCCTCCCTTTATCGGGAGAGCGTGAAGCATGTGCGGGCTGTTTTTGAAATAGATTTCAAACGTTTTGTTCCAATATGTGATAAAATATCTCCTACACAATGACCGATAGGGCTGAAATGCATTCCACTGCTTTGACAAAGGCAAGTTTGTAACTGCACTTTTACAGGTGACATGATTTAAATGACAAAAGACAGTCAGAGATTTATGCTCTCACAGAGGCTTGAGAAGAAATTAATACAATTTGCTGGATATGCAAGAGCCAACCCCGAGCTATAAAGACCTACTTGGACATAAATCATCTGATTCTTGATCATGTTTTTTAGATGTTATGCAGACTTGATTGCATTGCGTTGATGTGACTGTTAAGAGTTTAACTCTGCAGTCCACTATTATTGAGTTGAAATGAACTTTAAGACTGTGTTTTTGTCTTTGTATCGTCTGTGTTTAGCTCAGTGCACATCCAGTCAGTGATTGGCTCGATGGACTTTGTTCAGAGTATCTATGAGGCTCTAGCTGCTTGGAGACTTTGGTCACTGTCTGCATCATTATGATTAATAGTTGATTTACTTATTGATTTTGGATTGTGACTGAAGAATCCGCAAATCAAAAACCATATAAATAACTGCACATTCAAACACAGAGTATGCACACTTCAGCAAATATATATGCACATCTTCACATTAACACACACACAAAAAGATTCCACCTGCTGCATGACAGACAGGATAGGCTGGAGGAGGAGGAGGAGGCGTGTTCACTGGCTTGTGCTTGTTTGTCTTTCCTCATCCTTCCGCCTGTTTATCTTTCATTGCTTCCATCCACCCTTCCCTTTAATGATGTGTGAAGAAGAGGAGTGTCAGGAGGAGGGGAAGAGGAAGGAAGAAAACAGGGAAGTAACAAAGGACGTGTTATAAAATAGGGATGGGCCGATAAATAAGGAAGTGAATGACACCATTGTATTTGAAATGACTCATTTAATGTAAATGTACGTGTTTAATGTCAATAAGAATGCATTTAAGTTTAATTCTGTGAAATTATTTCTTGATTTTTATATATTAAAGTGCATTTTTACTATTTTTGCATGTGAAAAATGTTTTGAAGATAGTTTCATAGACTGTTTCAATGCGTACTGTATAGATGCAAAACAGTATATCAATGCAAAATTGGTCAATTAAGCTACAACAGACTTTGTTTTACCTGTGATAGACAGAAACAATGAGACACAGATGCCCTTGGATCATTAACAGACAGGCACAGGTCATTACCTACAGCACTGGAGAGTAATATGGACAGACAGGCTGCGAAAAGGTTGATGGATGACATTAACACAGCACATCTCTCACATCAAGTGCTTGCGAATGCAAATGTTTGTTTCCTCCTGATGTGATCTTTGTCCTGGCAATATATCAATACGACGCCTGCAGTCGGTTCCCGCCGGACTCGCCAACATTTAATAGTTTAATAGTTCAAATGTCTGTTCAAAAGTAAACAAACAAATGCATTTACACCGAATGATGCGGCTCGACTCAGCTCACTTCTGCTACCAGGTGCTTCTCTTGATTTTCTGTGGCACTGCAGATAGTATCCAGACAGTGTTGGTGGGATTTTTAGCTGATCATAGTGAGGTTGCATGAAATTACCTTGATATTATCTTCAACACAACACAAACGCAGGAACAAAGGAGCATGATTGTTCATGATGTGGCTGTTTGTCACAGCAAAGAGAAAAAACTGAACGCAGCAAGAAAAAAAAAGTCCTTCTTCAAAGCTCAGACAATGAGATGACTCCTCTGTGTCCAATCCACCCTGACCAATCAGTGGAACATCAACTGAGGTCTTACCTGTGGTGACAAAATGTATCCATCACACCGCTGAACTTTTAACTAGACTGTATTTTGTATTTTCCTTTTAGAAAACTAACAGTAACAGGTTGCAGCTTGTCTCGTCTTGCAGCTCTCAGGGTCAGCTGAAGTTTCTTTGAGGAGTTTTTGTTCATAGCCTTCGTATGGATCACATCCCTCATGATGTGAGGACTTCTCAGTGATAACTCAACTTCCCCTATGCAGGATCTGTATGAATGTGCATTTCTTTCACTGTTTTGTCAGACTCTGGGCCACCTTGGGTGTGTGAGGATCTCTGACCTTTGAATAAAATACTTGTAACTTGGTATTCTCTGCATGGTATTCTTTGTAACGATGGCCTTAAATATTAAAGTTGTATGCTCATATTATACCCTGTGATTTGTTCATCTCCCACTGGAACCAGGTACCAGGTTTTGCTCCAAGTGGGTAGAGTTAAGAGTCCAGCATACAGTGTGAGCTCCATTTAAACTATGCTGTGAGCTCTGTTTTAGAATAAATGGGTTGTAAGCACTTTCAGGAACATTCTTCACTCATTAATTATGACATTTCTCATTCTCTGTGTGATCGACAATACAAAAAGTAAGAGAAAAACTTCTCTGAGACATTTTGATAAAAGTATTTTGGGTTTTCTTTGTATAGATTGGTTTCATTGATGAATAAGCAGTGAAACTATTTAAAGATCTTGTTGACAAATGAATTCTACATTTGGTACCTCCATTTATGTTAAAAGATCTCCCTCTTAATGCAGCTGAAGTAAAGACCAGAAGAAATATGTGCAGTAAACCTTGCATTTCTTTTTCAGTCAACACGAAACATGGAGGTCTATACAAGTCATTAGCCATGTGTCTAACAATCAAACAGCTTGGCTGAGTGTCCCCCGTGTATAATTTGCTGCTCTGTCCGTCTCTATTTCCTGCCAGCACAGGCCGAGTATCACGGCTGTTAAACAGCTGACAAATAACAGGGCAGCGGAATCAGTTCAGACCGCAGGAAAAATAAGAGGCGTCAGTGGAAGTGATTATTTCCGAGATTCCAAGAAGGAACGGAGTGATATTTTTTTTTTATGTGCAAATGTGTTTGCGTATGTTTCTCTCAGAGTCTCTCATCTGTCATTCACTTGTGCTCTCTTCACTCCTCACCTTTTCTTTTGTTTGTTTTCCATTATCGGCTCTGTCAGTCGTTTCTGTGACTCCGTCACATTTGCACATTTATTGAGCTTGACACGAATCGTACACATCAAATGTAACAGACTGCAAAAGTAAATAGAAATTGTACTTTTTGATATTACATTTACTAATGTGTAAGCCTAGTTCAACATCTTTTTACACTGACAACTAAATGACTGTGTGTACTGTGAAAGGGATCACTCATGATATCAAACCCAAATAGAGCTATCGGTCAATTATCCTTAGTTCTGAGAAGTAGTTTAGCGTCTTTCAGCTGATTGTTTTGACTCTCATCAACTCCATTTCCTGCCTAATGTACTAACTACTAACGACTCCATAGCAATGCATATGTCAAATATTTATCAACTTTTTAAAGTCAGTATTGTGTTCACAAAATGTTTGGCCAATGAGAAATCTGTCATTGCTGCTTTAACATTCAGAGGTTTCAATTTGTGATTGACTAAATTAAATTGTGAGACACGGCAGCAGTGTGTACCTCGTGCACGGTGACAGGAGTGATTGCATCCTTCAATAACGTTAGCACAAACACGCCTGTGCTGATCAAATTAAACCTGACACAGTCTGATTACATCGTAATCGTGAATTAGTGACACCTTGCCATTCCTGCACACACACACACACACATAAACACACAAATGTCTCTTACAAGCAGCTCGCAGACGGGCATGAGACCCTGCATGCATCCAGATCTGGTGGAAATTCATAATGGGATGAAAAAAGAAATGGACAGAACTACAGGAAATGTTTTAGCGTTCTGGTTGAATGCATCACTGATTTTCTTCAGCTTGTCACTTTTCAGTCTTTCCTTTTAAGCCTTCTCTACAACCTCCTTCCTGCATGTTCTCTATGTTCTCTACCTTTCCCTGCCTTTTAGCTTTGATTTCCACTCCATCTCCCCATTTCCATTTTCCTTTCTTCTCCCCTCTTTGCCTTGTTTTCCCACCACGTCCTGACTTATCCACTCTGTTCGCTCCATTTCCTCTCCTCCATCTTCTACCTATTTCAGCACCTTCCTCCCTCCCCTCCCCTCTCTCTCTTTTTTTTCTTCCACCACAGTCTCAGCCCTCTGAATTGAATGAGTAACTTGCTTCCAATTCTCATCCTCGGGGCCCTCTCTAGGATGTCATTTAAACGGCAGGATAGGAACACACACACACACACGCTTATACCTGCTGAGTATGCAGACGGAAACTTTTGATTTTGCACAGCTACTACATACGGTATCACACGGCGAGAGGTGCTGCACATAGACAAAAGGCGAAGAATATTCCTTTAGCACATTTTTCTGCGCAATTCAGCAGTGAAAGGAAGCAGTGAGAGAGGGAAAGTGCTCCAATAGATCACACTCGCTGCAGAGGAGGGGGACCGAGCTTAAAAAAAATGTAAGGGAAAACAGAAAAGGAAAATAAGCACGTGATTTTCCCATCGTATCATCTCCCACTGAAACTGAAGGACATTTTTTTAAATTTCTTTTGAACATGAGAATATTACTTAGATGGTGAAAAGCTGCCGGAGTCAATACTTCAAACTGTGCTAAGAAATCTCTCTGAAAATGAAATCATCAAAGAAAACACTGGATACACTGGTACAGTTGCAAGACATGAAAATAGTTTTTTTCTTTTTAAATTATCTTCTTTCATAGTTCTCTCATATGTAATTCATTCTGTGTAATGTCTCTTATCTGGGCCCTGAGTCGGAAATGAAGTTTCTGGGTTTGATTTACATAAAAGTGCAGGGCGCACACGCACATATATAATCAATAAAAAAACTTTCAAAGTTTTTGTTCTGCTCAGTTTCAATGGACCTTTTATAGATTGTCTTTGATATTTTTTTCTTAAATCAGTAATAGTCCACTGCATCCCACAGACATATGTGCAGATGATAACATACATAACATCTGTAGATGTTGCATTTCTATGTGACCAAATGAAAATACAATTTTATGATGAACAGAATGGCTTCATTCCATTTTGCTGCAACAGTTGCAGCTGCAAATAGTTTAACCAAAACTGAACCCTCACAAACATTGCATTAGTCAATACATTTAGCTATAAGTGAGTTGAATGATACTAAAGGTTTGACATAGCTTAACCTTTGCCATCCCAGAGTTCAGTGGAGATCATCTGATGTGCAGTGTTTTCAGAGAGAGCTGTTTCAGTCTGCTATACTGGTGTTTTTCCCTGTGGTGTTGAAAATGGGAAGTCATCACTGCTGCTGACTGCGTCTGCAAATATGAAATGATATGCAAAAATCTAATGTTTTGTAAAGCCGAAGGTCTGAAGCTGCCGTTCATTCCTCTAAACGAGGGTTACTCAAATCAGCACTGCCCCTGCAGGATGGCTCTGGATATTCTGAGCAAGTTTACTTCAACCTGTCTTCATGATTCATCCATTACAGATGTGGATCCTTCCTTCCAAAGAGTACTAGTGTCAGACACCACTGACTTTCTGCTATGATAGTCAGATGATAAGAAAGCAATGCACTTCATAAAAAAGCCTAACAAATCAGCTCGTTTCACGTAGCATTTCTTAGAAGCAGACATGATGTATTATGGTTTAATTCCCCATCAGCCAGTCTTCATGGACATCAAGACAACAATTTGGAAACGTAGTATTCAGATAAGCTCTGTAGCTCTGTTACAGTCAAGCAAACACTATTTGACATCTTGAAGAGATATATAAAGAAAAAAAAAACTAGGACAAGGACAAGAAGCAAGCCAGCAAGACAAAAGGAGAAAAAGTGAAAACTATCCTCCATGGCCCTCCATTTTCTTTTTGCCAGCCCACAGTGAAGACAAATGGAGAAAAGTAGAAAGACGAATCATTCTCCCTACGTGAATCTGCAGCAATATATTGCAGAAAGCTAGCAACGGTGAGAATGACATGGAGAGCGAATATTCTTCATAGTGTTTTTGCTGTACAGACCCACAGAGAGAGGAATTGAAAAGCAGGAGGAGGGAACCGCGGCTGGAGGATGTCATTCCTCCTCCTTTCATCAGCTTGGCGGGGCCGTTTGGGCGGTTTAGAAAGGCCGTCGTGAAGCTGAAAGGTCATGGGTTAAATCCTTTAAATGGTCAGTATGTATGTGTGTGCCTGCGTGTGCAAGAGCTAACGCTTGTCCAAAATCTTTTAACCAGTGACTGAAAAAAAAAGATGGTGGACATGACAGCTCCCTGAAAGTGAAGCCAAAACTGTAAAAACATTAGTCAGACAGTGCAGTGAGTGCCACAGGTCAGTGTTAAACCCGTATAGTTCATGAATACTGACCTCTTTGCCAGAGGTACTGACCATTTTTGACCTTTGCTAGACTTGTGTTTGTCACATTCAATGGGACCACAAGGCTGTTCCATTCCAATGTAACTTTATTGCCTCTAAACAACACAGCTGGAGAAACTGCAATGTTGTTTTGCATGAAAGTGGGATATATCTTTTATCAAATATTCAGAACCCGGGCAGACAGTGCTGTTTAAGTGCCGAGCTTTTAGGCAAAATTTACATGCACACACCAAATAGGGAGAAAATTGAAAGGGATTACAGAGTGAGGGGAAGAAAAGAGAGAGGAAGGGATGTGTAAACTACATCCGTAGAGAGGAAGAGAAACGGGGATTAGCAATACATGGAGGGCGAAACGGGATGAAATCAGATACAGCGATAAAGGGAGAGGTAGAGGAAGTATGCAGGAAGTGGCATGAGAGAGCAAATTAAATGTGAAATAACAAAACTAAATAAAAGGAAGCGAAAACACCTTCTAGCTACGTTTTCTCTGATCAAGTTGAGGTACACAAACACAACAGAGGATGAAGACGAGGTAAAAAGTTGGACAAAAAGCCATGGCAACAGCAGCATGAAATGAATTGAAAGGACTAGAGTGACCGTACGAGAGAGGGTGAAAAGTGAGTAAAGTGAAACAGAGAAAAAAAAAAGAGGGATAAATAGACGGAGAGTAAAAGAGAGCGCAAGGCAGGAGCTTGTCGCTAAGCTCCACATTGACTTGACAGTTCTATTATGAAGAAGGATGAGCGGTAGAAAAGTGGAATTTGAGCAGATCACTCTTTTTCTCTCCCCCTCCCTGGTTGTCTCTGGGATATTTCTCTCTTTCCTCCTTCTTCTCTAGCTTCCCTCTGCGTAGATCTTTTCCCTCTCTCCGTCTCCGTCTCCGTTGCTCCCATGTGCCTGCCACCTAAATGAAAAAGGAGCGTTCTAATCTTTCGCCCCCTTCTGGATGATTACCATTTTAGCTTTCAATTACCAATAATCTCTCTCTTCCCTCTCTTTTCTCTCTTCATATTCCCTCCTTGCTCTCTCAGTCTGTCTCCAGTTTGGTCTGCCCAGTTCTTAAAGAAGAACTTCTTATTAGTGAGACACTTTTAATTACCTGACATGCATGTTCTTTTGCTGCGTTGACACATATTTAGAGGTTTCAAGATCAAGTTGGAGCCAAAATTTGTTTGAATTTTTCTTCAAGAACACCTCACATAACTGATGTTTTATTACTGCTTAAATTACAATATTTCAATGTGGACTGTGCAGTCAGAGTTACAGAGTCAGCAAACAGCCTTACTTTTATTTATGCTTTCTGGAGTCAAATGTAAATCCTCACATTACTTCTCAGATGGTTTGGTGTCATAATTGCTGATCAGCTTGGTAATTAATCTCCATTTTGCAAAGACAGCAGCATTAGGGGTGGTTCAGGTGTTTGAGGAACACTCAAGGTGAAAACACGAACCAAGAGACTGAATCACTTTAAGATGTTTTATTGTGTTTTAGACATGGAGGATGTGCAGGTGAGAAGGCGATCCAGAGGAACGGGGTGTCTGGTTGGTGGTGTCAGGTATCCGAAAAGTGCAGTCATGGGAACAAACAGAGCAGGAGGATGGTAGATGAGGCTTCCTGAGGCACAGGGAAAATCACGGTTAATCCAATCAGTTAACTCGTTACCACTATGGACCGCTGCTGCAGTGTTAACATAATGGAACTACTTATAATGGAGTATTTCTGGTGGTACTTAGCTTCTTTCACAGTACTGACAAGAAAAAAAAAAATTCCAACTAATGAACTATTTTCTTTTTCAATTTTAAAACCCGACGTCTAGACATCTTTAGACCAGCAAGTCAAGTTGCCCTTGAGCTCCTCCAATAAAAACCCTCGAGTCAGACTCCCACTGGTCTGCAACCTTCCACTTATCTCCTGTACATTTTTTCTCTTCTCATCTCTAAAAAAACAAACTGTTTCCCGATCCCATTCTATCTCGGTCCCAATTAAACCCCCTTCTTCACTCTCAATGTTCTGTCTCAGTAACTTTAAAGCTGCACCCTATTTTGGGAATCTTTTCTTTTTTTTATGTACCAAATAATGCCTCCTCCTCCTCCATGTGTCGTACTCTTCTCTGACTTTACTTCTTGACCTCACAGTACAGTTTTTCCTTTTTTTTCTCTTGAACAACCTGCAAATAACGACCCAGTTTTATAATCTGACTCCTTATTTACAGTGAAAGCAGCTTGGTTTATGGGGCGACCTGTTCTTGCCAGAGGCCCTGATTGCATAGTAGTCTGCAGCATCAACATTATAAACCTTCAAATTATGTATTTTTTCACTACTGTGGTATTGCTTTTGGAAATAAAACAACCAAACACTTCAATAAAAACTGACTTCCACTCCATCAACCACAGTGATGCCTGCAACCATTCTCCAAACATCATTTTGGGGATGTTTATTCCCTTTCAATAGGGGAAACAAAAACAGCATCTTCTCATAAGCTGACAATTATGAGACAATTATCAGCAAGATTCACATCTTAAATTTTATTACTTATTTAGCTTCAGAATAACTCAGTGCATAATGATCTTTTTATAGACTCAGACCCAAATACAATAGTGACCAGGCTGTACACGTTTATTTCTGCTGTGAAGTTGGACATTTGAATATAGAGGCTTATGGAGATTCACTTGTTATGTAGCCAGCCTCAAGTGGCCGTTCAAGGAACTGCAGTGTTTGACACTTCCACATTGGCTTTACTTAACAGTCACTGAGGTCACTGCTTGGTCTGGACATGCCCGAGTAGTTTAGTGCTTTGATTTGCCTTCAAAGTCAGGTTACATAGTACAAAGAGCGAGATCGTCTGCATATAGACAGAGTGGGCTGGATGGACGAGTCAAGCAAAATTTCACCGAGGAGGTCGCTGTTGATTCATGTTGAACATGACGGTTTTCATGGTGTCTTCTGATCTTTTTGTGCAGATGGAGAATCCTTAACATGAAAACACATTTAAGTTTGTTAGCATCACTGTGGACGTGGCTTGAATTTATGTGTCGGTTTCTGGTTAGAAACACATAATCACACATTAGAAGATGTCTTTAGGAATGATGAAATCATCCTTGAATTTCTCAATTTTACTGCATTTTTCTAACCTTAGAAATATGTGTCTCTCTTTCTGTCTTCCTAACCTTATCCTTAGCCTTATCTCTCCTGTCTGTCCCTTTCCTTCTCACTCTCCTCGCTGTGTCTTCCATATTTCCTCTCTCTCTATCTCTCTCTAAAAGCCTCTGGTTTCTCCAGTTGATGTATTTTACCTCCAGGTGTCAGTCTGGTTCATAGATTAAACTGACTTACAGTTTGCCTTTTCTCTCTCAGTCCCATCACAACACACACACACACACACACACACACACACACACACACTTCACCCCACCAACCCCAGCCTCCTCCATGTTTGAAACTTCAGCCGACCCATGCTTCACCTCACTTCAAAGGCGAGACGAGCTGCAATTACCTACCAAAGTATCTCGTCTCATCCGGACTTAGAGCCTGGCTGAACGGAATCCCTGCTGTGTGTGTATGTGTGTGTGTGTGTGTGTGTGTGTGTGTGTGTGTGTGTGTGTGAGACTGCACAGGCAGTTTATGTATCTTGTGTTCTTGTATTTCTGTATATGAGGACCACATCCTGCATTTTTGCTTTGAACGTCGACACATTCCACTCACTGTCCTCCTCCCCATTGATCAGCCATAAATGAAACTGCACAAACATCCATAAATATATAGAGAGTCGTGTGGGAGCATAAACATATACAAAGATGGATGGCCTGACAGCTCCCTGAGGTGGTTTCTGTCACTTTAGGTTGCTCTCGTCATGCTGACATATGTTCAGGTGTGTATCTTTCTGAAGAAATTGTTTGTAATTTGTTAGCTGATGATATAAACAGGGATATGACTGACAGCAATGACTGACAGCTTACTCTCAAAATTCAGATGTGCCTGAAGGAGTTAGCCGAGCAGTTTCAGGAAGAAGGCGCTAATTAACCTAGAGTTTAATTGTGCTTTACTATCATCTTGCACCTGATTTCACAGTCAACTGTTACTCAATGGGTCTTGTTTGCATTTGGATCAGTAAGCTAGTCACTTTTGTCACGTAACCCATGCTAACTAGCTGGCTAACATTTGCATGGCGCACGGTCCGTCTGTGCATTTATGTGTGGGCGACTGTTAGTAGTACTGTTATAGTATTTTAATGGTGAATTTCAAAATGAAATAAAAAAACTGGTTACCAAGGCTTCAGACCTTTGCTTTTTTTTAATATTAGCCTCTTCTCAGACAAACTCAACTCCAGAGTTTGCACTTTATACTAATGCTATACAGTACCATTAGTAATAAGGTAGCTAACTTTCAGAGATGCATTGCTGATCTCTTGGCTATGACTCAATACAAACTGCTGTTTCCTCAAACCTGCCAACAACTTGTTTATGTTCTCTGTTCTCAGTTGTCCTTCCAAGTTTTTGTATTTTTCGTTTTGTTGACTGAAAAAAATCATTAAAAAACAGAACTGATCCATTTATTTTTTCTTGGAAAACCTCTGTCACGCAGTGCGGGCCAGAGTTGACCCTTTGGTGGGCCAGCTCTGGCCTGCACTCTCTCATTTTAACAGCTACAGGTCCTCAAGACATCTAATTATGTGATATTACATAATAGCAGTAAACCGACTAGACTGTTGTAGATTCTCTTAAATCTTGTAGATATTATTAGTGTCTAATCCACTCCAATCTAACTTCTGATGAGACTCACAAATTCATTATTTCACGCTTGTTTTTCTGTCCTCTGATCTTTTGTCTCATCTATTTGGATCACCCAATTACTGAGGACATGCAGCTGAAACAGTACCAGCCCTCTGTTGCTTTTTGCCTCAATCATCTTGTTCAGTTTTTAATTAAGCTTTATTGGTCCCTCACCACCTATCTAAATAATTAATGACGGTTACATAAAGCAGTGCACAAAGGGAAGTTGACTTAGTAGAAATGACTGCAGCTGTTTGCCCATTCTTCAGGCTTTGATACCATTGTTATGGCCCATCGAGACACTCCTGCTAACTAGTTTAGCTTCTGTTACATAACGTATCATGTATTCTTTTTGGAAGCTACTCACCTGATGGCATAAAACTTCTGAAAAGTTTATTAAAGTTCATCAAAAAAGAGGCCTGAAAGTATGCACATATCTCAGTGTGGTTATGTCTTAATATCTCATTATAATCATTAACACTGACACATTAAAGTAGGATGGCATGCACTGCCTGTCAGTTTTGGGGTGAAGTACAGTTTACCAGATTTCTGTTAATAGTCATAAACTAATAATGTATTCCTTGTATATCACAGTGCCCTACAGCACAATAAACACCTCCTCTGTTCATCCATATAAATCAAACACTCTGTTTACTCCCAAAATATTGCAAGAAATGGAAAACCTGATAGATGCTGGGCTCTGGATTAAATTGCATTCTGTCCCTTTTGTTTACAATTTGTTGTTTCTGTGCTCTTTAGTCACTTTCATTATGCATGTAAAGCTGTTTTTTATCACTTGGTCTCTGTAGTGTATCACTTTGTAGTGGTGTACTTTACTAGTTATACATGCCTATTACTTTGGACATAAGGAAGAGAGCACAGACGTCGTGTCGTACTCTTTACCATTTGGGATTTTTAACTCTCTACTCGGGAAAACGCTGGTGGGTTACAGTTTAGTTGAACTGTACTGTGGGCTAATGTAACTGGGCTCAGCAGCCTCTATGGACTTAAGAGGCAGAAAGACAGAAGGGGTGAGAAAGCTGGAACTGACTTTTAGTCGTTGGCGAGATCTGGTGATCTTGTGCTGCTTTCTTTCTTTCTTCAACAAAGAATCTGTAAAGAATTTTACCCAAACTTTTTTTATTGTAGATTTGTCTGTGTCGCCGCAACATAAGGAGTTTCACACTCGCACATTAGAGAATCATAACTATTTCATCAGCTGTGACAATGTTTTTTTTTTCCTTTTGTTTAACATAGTTCATCCAAGAGTGTGTCGGGTATTTTGATGAGATATGTGTTAACAGTTTTGAAGAAAGGGCGTGAAAAATGTATTAACACATTTGCATGAGAAGACTTCTGCTGTGCTAAGAAGGTGAAGATGAAGATCAGCTGGATCCCAGTTTCATTAAGCGTGTCTTGGCAATCGTGAAACTGTAAAAGCATAATATTACATATTATATTAAAAGCATAAAAATCCATTCTAGGATGGAAAACATCTCCCACATTTTATAAAAGTCAAACCTATTTCTCTGCGTCTTGGTGTGTGAATGTAGCAGCGTTTAGAAATCCTTTCATCATTATCATTTCAAGACAGACACCATGACGTATAACGATGTGGATGGTGTGTAACAAAGGCTAACTTGCAGTGATTATATGTCATATAGATAATAATGCGGTGGCTGCACATTATGGAACAACGCTGCTCTGCACGCTGCAGGTGTCTTTGCAGGAGGTGGAGTGTGTATGCATGTGTGATGTTTGTCTGTTTGTGCATACTGTATGTGATTTGCATACAAGAGCATTTGTATACATTGTGTGTGTCTTTTGTGTGATTCTGTGCATTAGTGTGTGTGTGTGTGTGTGTGTGTGTGTGTGTGATGATCCCGACATCCTTGTCTTTTGGCTAATGAGGTGTGAAGATGAATGTTG
Source organism: Protonibea diacanthus (assembly GCA_028641955.1). Taxonomy (NCBI): domain Eukaryota; kingdom Metazoa; phylum Chordata; class Actinopteri; family Sciaenidae; genus Protonibea; species Protonibea diacanthus. The sequence continues at coordinate 2,959,578 of CM053978.1, read as the reverse complement.
CTGCCGTTGAAATGCTGCCAAGAAGATGACGATCATCACGGTGATGATCGGAATTACTCTGCGTGAGGTAGTGTGTGCATGTATATTGATGGCTGATGGTTGATGGGAGATACCGTATGCGTGTTGTAGATCCAAGAGGTAATGTTTGGGCCCGGGTGAAGCTCCACGGTAACTCATAATGCATGTCTTATGAAGATTACCCCGCTTATGATACCATCCCAACCCACCACAATCAATCATTTAATAAACTACAGATACTCTGATTGGATCCCATGTGCTTCAGTAATGCAGAGGAAATTGAGTTATTTCATGAATTGATGAGAGGAAAGCCGTGTGTAATTAATGAGTCTGAGGGAACAAATAGGAAATTGGTTGCAGTTCGTATTTGATCCGCTATTTAATTAAAAACATTGTGCATCATTCATCAAGTACCATCGTATTACATGTATGTGGTAAAGTAAATGAAGCTCAAATTTGCAAATTAACTGATGCAGTTGGAATGAATTAGTCAGTGGCAATTTTGTTGTTGAATTTAGACTCTCCAAACGAGCTCCGGACCCCAAAATTGCGTCTGTAAGGAGTTCACCAGGGCAGCACAGCCTGACATTGAATCCCGGGGTACAGTGGGTCCTTGGATGCAAGTGTTATTACAGGCTACTGTGTCATCTTTTTCTGTCGGGAAAAAAAAAAAAAAAACACACACACACACACACAATTGTGAGGGTGGACCGGACCTCAGAGGAGCTTTGACAGCTGCAGTTTTTGACTTTTCAGACAAGGTCAAGGTCACGGTTAAATCCACTTGACATGAAAAGACAGACAAGATCCACAGCAAAAGGAAACAGGCTGAGGAAGTACCTGCTGTCAAAAAGCAAAGCTATTGGAGAACAACTAAGATGATACAGAAACATGTTTCCATCTACAGTATTTATGTTAATGGACTAATGGGAGGGCAGGTGTACAGTCATGTGACTTATTACAAGGTCAGTCAGGTGGCCACAAAGACAGATGGTCTAACGGGATATAAACACACAGGAGACGTGGTTTGACAACCAGTGTAACCATGACAACAAGTTTTTTTGTGTATTAATTATAAATAATTCACATTTTTTATTTTCATATGTTTATTTATCATCAGCCTTCATTTACATTTGTTCCATTATTTATTACCTGGCATAAATCTTTTAGTTGTTCTGAAGCGGAGTGAGACTATGGAGCCCCGAAGTGACCAAAGAGAGAAAAAAAGAACAGTTATTAATTATTGTTACTGATTAAATTGTGAAAATTATTTATGGAGTAAATTGACAGCTGCTGTATCTTCCAGCTTGTGCTAGCTCTCTGTACACTTTGTATGTGCACAAAATGTGTCATTTCGAGCTCTACGCGCAGTAAAATGTGGCCTCAAGGACCATTTTTTCCTCTTTATGGTCACTCTGGGTTTCCGTACAGGACGATAACTTTTGGTGAAGCAGCTCTTTGTTTTTATCATAGTCACAGGATGTCCTGATATCTTATTGTACCTATTTTCTTATTGTCTTTTCTATTCCATCACTTATTTGTTTATTTTCTTCTTATTATTTTATGTCTTATCATATTGCCTATTATCTGTGAAACACATTTAAATTGCACATCATTGACATTAACAATAACGTGTGTGAACTGTGCTGGAGTTCATCATACAGTATTTGCTCCTGTTCAGCTGTTGCCTGTGTAAATATAAAGTGTACAACATGTAATCCTTTTTTTTATCTGTCAAATCAAAAGAAAAGAAATATAAGATCAGTGAAGATAAATTGAGTTGAATTTGTATATTCCTGCACAAAACTGTACAGCACCTTTTATTTTCATAAACAGACCTTTTTTAAAAAATGTTATAAATGTTTCTTATGTACCAAAACACCAAGGCAATTCCTCCTATGTGAAGTATGTGTATTCTGATTTGTTTTCAGCATCTTGTGTGACTGATTGAGCCAAACGTGTTTACAGTATTTAAGTGACTATTTAAATATGTAACCCAGTATTTAAGTTTAATATGCATACATAGTACAGATAGAATACTTTAGACATAGTTGTGACCCACATGCAGCCCACCTTCCCACAATCAATTAGCCCACATACTGTAAGTGAACACAAACACGGCCCATGTGGAGTCTAAGGATCATTGCTCACACAGGCCCCACTTGTAACTCAGCTTGGCCCCATTAACCTCCACATGAACAGACACACATCAGGCCTGTGTGGAGCCAGTGGACAAATATGGCCCATCAAACTCATCTGTGTCCCACATCGACGTGCTGGCTGGGTGCCTAATTCCCTCTCGCCTCATTCGTTCTCTCTTCCAACTTCTCTTTGTCCTGACAGCTATTTTCACTCCTCCGCCTCCTCCTCCTCCTCCCTCTCTTTTCCCTGCTCCCTTGCTTCATCCCGTCCTTGCACTCTCTGTCGTTTTCTCTCCTCTCCATCTCCACTCTTCTCCCATCCACTCCACCTTCCCCTTTTTCTCTCCTCTCTGCTCAAGACATCTTGCAAAGAAACTCTGCTTATTTGTCTGAAGGTCCTTGAAGCCTCAGTACATCAGATTAAAAAAAATGGTCCCACAACAACCTAACAAAGCCATGAATGTGTGTGTGTGTGTGTGTGTATGTGTGTGTAAGCTAGTCTGGATATAAAGCTGCCCACTGTAAGCATAAAGCTGATCTGTTGTCTAGACAAGTCCTTATATCTACAGTCACATATCAGAGTGCCAAGCAAACACACACACACACACACACACACACACACATGCATGCACAATCTAAGGATCTGTGGCCAAGACTGTTATGTATAATGTATAAAACTGTGGTGACCAAAGAACAGTTTATGCCTGAATAAATATTTGATTCGCCGTCCATGTCTTTGTAAAAAGAGGTTTCAGCTTTGCTCTTACAGCTCAGCAGAATGAAACAGTTGCTCCCGAGTCCCACGTACTGTTTTGAAGTGAGGCGTTCACTGCGCCTTTTGTAGTGTAGGGAATTGTACTATTGTCAACACGTCAGTAAAATATTAAAGCAGTTCAGATTGCGGGGTGTAGTAGTGACATTTTTGGGTCACAAAGAGTGTAATCATTCATGGACACAGGGTCAACAAAACTATCTCACAACAAGGTTTATTTAGAAGACGTTCTGGAGCTCTTGATTGCATCACAAAGTTTTCATCGGCTAGTGGAGATTTCATACAATATTGTTAAAATGTTAAATGTTAAAGTTCATGCTTGACCTTGAAAACAATAGTTGACAGAGCAGTCTCACCAAAGGTCCATTTAGCAGCTGTTCTGGAGCTTTTGGGTGAATCATGCAAGCTTCCTTTTTACCTTGTTGTCATGGACAACAATATTGGATATTGAGATTTTTCTAATCTAATTTCATTTAGATCCCAAAGATGTTCATTGAAATAACAAATGGGTTGGAATTGATATGTGACAAAATCATATTTTATAGCTTTACAGAATTTACTCAAAGTCTGTCAATAGGGAAAATATAGTTCAGCATATTGAAAGAAACTTGAGAAGGTTTAATGAAAGTGGAGGGCACCAAATAAATGTGCTTGTTAAAAATTATACTATATAGAATTTAATATTGTGTTGTGAGTTATATCAGTGTTTGCAGGTTTGATATCCAGGATTTGAGCTTGTGTCTCTCCTGCTGCTGCCTTAGGTTGTCAACACAGTGAACATTCAGCGGTGTCATGTTGCCATCTAGTGGATCTTTTTTGCACAAACCCATTGCACGTGTGCCAAATCCAGACAGAGCAGTGATTGATTGTAATCATCCTCACGCCTTTGACAAAGTGACGCTTCTGTCTAACCACTGTCGATACCTTACAGGATCTTCCTAAGAGTTTGATGAAGAATGTTGATCTCAGTGTCCCAAAGCGCGGGGTCATGTCCTTAATGTCTTGTTTTGTCCACAATCCAAAGATGTTCAGTTTGCTGTCATAGAGAACTAGAACATACTATATAAATGTTGATGTTGTAGACATTCAGTGTGGAATCAAATATGTTTTATTTGTTGTTTTTTTTTCTTTAGCTTTGACCTTGATACTAAGAGTCAAAGAAGTCAAGATGGATTCTAGAAAATTGTGAAGGTTGGATGAAAGCTTTTCATATGATGTTTGAGAGTTCTGTTCAGGAAAGCCAACAGCATTAAACATCGAATCAACACTTGGGAGAGTTTTTCCTAAGACTAATAAAGTGTTGACATTGAATACTGGTGAATTTTATGATAGTTTCATGAGAGAGTAAATCTTACATGGTCTGAACATCAAGAATTAAAATATTTCAATGTAGACGCACATGTCGGGTCACTAATGGGGTCTGTGTCCAATGTCTGGTTCCATTTTGGGGTTGTAGCATGATGAAGAAGTCAACTCATGTATTTCTGGTCATACGTGAAAACATTCCCAGTTCACAACAGACCACATAGGCCATGAAGGCCTACACCTTATGTCTGTGACAACCCGTGAAGTGTGCTGATGTAGTGATGTATGCTGAAAACTAACAGGTCAGATGCTGTACTTGGGCTTTTATGATCACAATGGTTGCAAATTGTGTTGATGTTGTTTATTTAACCCTCTGGTGGGTGTGGTTTCCATGTATGAATACGATGAGTTGTGCTTTAAGTGTTTCTCAAGACCAAGAATGCAAAGAATGAACGTGTGTTCTTGGGGAGAATGTCCTTGCCAATTATTTTTCAGAGAATGAACTCAAAACACTGTTGATGGTTTGAGATGCTGTTATTATATTCAGCATATACACTGGTGCCTGAATCCAGATTCCTGGACATAAATGGATCTTCTGTATTTGCTTCCACATATGCTGAAAAAACACAATTTGTAAATGACATTGTGTTGTTGGTCTGTATGTCAACACAAGTCACAGTCCGATTTATCTCCAAACAGGAAGTGCAAGAACACATCCAGGTGTATGACAACTGGGTTGCATGTAAAGGTGGACTCCATCTATAGAGTTATCTATAAAGATTTGTGAGTTATTGTTGTATTTTTTGAATCAAAGACATTGTTCCAAAATGATTACACAACCTCAAAATATGACAAGCAGTAAAAAAAAACACAAGTTGGTCACTTAAATGTTCAGTTCAGTCATAAACTGACCTTCAGAAAGCTTTTGCTACTGTGAAATGACACACATGGGAGCAGAGGGAATCAGTGTTTATTAGTTATCCACATCTTAACATGGACCTAAGTGACATTTTCATCAGACTTTGGCTGTACTGACAAACAAACGCATCTATTTATTCTCCTGGACTTTTTTAGGAGGCTGTGGGCCCTTCCAGACTCCTGTCCTGGTTTGCACTGTGCTCCAATAATAGTTGGTGAGAACCTCTGTCAATTTGTCCTTTCCTATGTTGATATGCTATATGCTTGCTAGTCTTTGTTAAAAATATAGTAACTTATGATTGATGTAAATTAACTACCTATTTTGCTAGACTGCAATACCACAGAAAAGAAGTTTAATTTAGAGACTCAGTATCAGTACAGGTTTTGTAGACTGAGTTGTGTAATGTAATTTGTCATCAATGTCATAATTTGTTCAAGGAATTAAATTATAATTCAATTATACATACATCAAAATGTTCTTCAAAAGCAAAAGAACTGTGAAAAAAGTGATTTTGAAAATGCAAACTTAAGCATGAAGCGTGTGACCGTAGATAGATTAATAATAATAATAATATCCTGTAAATGAAACCAGACTAACATGTGCCTCTAATGTACTTTGTTACTACAAAATATAAACCATTTCACCTTTGTAACCATTGAACCCTACGAATGTATAAAATCCTGCAATATCTTATAAATTGAATTTTTATTCTGGCTCGTAGTTCTTTATATTTCCAGCTGATGAGTGTCGATGTGTCAAAAGACTGTAACCTAAATTTTCACCTATACACAATGTCTAATTTTGTACTATTAAAAGAAAACCTACATATTTTTATTTGTGTGTTTTGTCTTCATCTGATATTAGATATTCTTTTTCAATATAACATGATGTTTTATTTTCTTCTTGTATTATTTATCTCTTCATTTCAACACTGGCTAAGTTTTGTATTACTATGTAAAGCTGAGCAAAGATAAACTGCTTCATTTTTGTTTGAGTGACAACACCATCAAGTCTGGTTCAAGTTTGGTTTTTAAACTTGGGCCACGATGCTCTGTCAATGACAAATTCTGACTGGACTGAGCCTGTTTCAGTCTTCAGCGCTGTCCATCAATCAAAGTAATAGTTCTGCACAAAAACGGCGTGGGTGCCTCTGTAAACGGGAGAGAAGTTGTAGATGAGAGCTCTTTCTTCCTCCACGGGACTGGAGAAATTGTGCTGACTCTTCATGGCTGTGGGAGAGAAAGAACACAGGCACAAAGCAGAGTGTAATTATGGAGCTTCACCCATACAGACCTGCAGCTGCTCTTTATTCATAACGCAGATAAGCTGTTCAAGTATTCATTGAGCTCTATGCATTTGTTAGTCTGTCTTACACTTGTCTGGACCTCCATAGACTCAATTTGATCTGTGCATGTCATTTAAATTCAGTTGTACTCGTGCAATTTACGCATTAAGGCAGTTTAGATGAAATAGGCCACACCTGCTGAAATTTGGTTAGCAGTCAGAAGAATGACATAATCAATTTATCTGAGAAATTATCCTCCTGGTGCTCAGAAAAAAAAAAGACGCCTATGAAGCCCTGCTGCTGATGAAGATCATGTGATACGATTTAAAGCTCCAGAATAGCTACTAAACTGACTGTAGGCTCATCATAACATGAACAAATATGGTTATAGGGTAATAAATCACAACTTGACCTTCTTGACACCGCCTTTTGGCAATATTCTGAGATACAGAGAGATATGTTACCTTCAGAGACAAAGAAACTTGCAGTGTAGAAGCAGGCTCTTATAGCAGAGGTGGAGTGAACCATGCCCGGCTTATCTATCCACTCAAAAGAGCTTTTCTCTGGATGCCACTGTACTGCATAGAATGGGTATCGGTAGGCTGAGAAAAAACACAGAAACCGCGTCAGCAGACGAAATCTTTCAAAGATTTTTTGGAAAAACTATAATGCTGTCAACATTTCCCCTGTTTCATCTTTAAATTTCAAAATGTTTCTCATTATTAGGATCAAAAACACCAGTTCAGTTGTTGGGCGATGTTGCCATCTGGTGGACAGTAGTTGTGAATGCTGAAAATTCACAGTGGCTTCTTGATTATGGATTATATGGCACTTAAACTGCAAAGTAGTCAGTGAGGAATGGTACCTTCCATGGTGGAGATGAATTCTTTCTTGCCATCACTGTTAGTGGACAGGACCTTGTAAAACCTCTTCAGCTTGGCATTTCGGCTGTAGTTCTGTTGATTCCAAGGCAGAGATTCATATTAAAGCTACTGCTCCTTCGATGTGGAAACAACACTGAGAAAATTGGACAAAATCAATGATACATGGAGATATGAGCTTGTACTAGAACGTAACAAGTACATTAACCAAGGCACAGTAGAAAAATTTGTCAATTCTGACATTTCATTAAGCTTCCAAGGAGCTTTAAGTCACAGGGTCTGATCAAGGCATGGATGGGGGTCAAACCCATGATCTTTGGTTTACGAGACCAACGCCTTACCACTTGGCCACCACGCACACAAAAACCCACCATCAGCTAAGTGTTGTCAGGTGTGGATCAGCCCTTAGGCCTTAGGCCTGGTCATGTGTCTTGTTAGCCTGGGTGAATTTACTGTGGGGAAGCTGCATACAATTGTCTTTATTCACACCTCAGGCAAATCAGATCTGTTTCTAAAATCAGGTGTGAGAAACAACAGAGAGCTAAGAGATCTCAAAGGTTGGACATGCTTATCACCAAGAAAATCATGAATGTTGGGGGACCACTTCTAAAGGCAAAGGTCTCTGCCAACTGTGATGTGGGGAAAGGCAATGAACAGTGAACACTTCTGGTTAAACATGGTGATGGACTTGGTTGAACAGTGATGGTGCCTATCAGATTACTGGTTTCTAAAAGTTGCAAAACAGGATGGACGCCGTCTTCCCAATTCCTATGTAAGAACGATGTCTGGAAAGGGGTTTCCGAAACTGTTTGATGATCCAACAACAGAACATAAACAGGGTGGGAAAAAAGCCAACAGCAACAGTCAAATACCTGCATAGACAGACTCCAGCTGTGGAAGTTGGAAGTGATGTTTTCTTCGGCAAGAGACTGCAACAGATCCTTAGGAAAACTCTGGAACAGGCGGCTGGACTGGGCCGCTTGGGGATACACAGATTTGTGGCAAGGCAGGAGGTTCACACAACACAGTGGAGAGGAAATTACATTTACTATTATTGAAGTCCTTTGACAGAAGGATTGGAGATAAGGTAATGATTACTTAAAACACTCTCACACTTAGCATAACTTGAAATAATTGTTTTGCAATAGACCTGTATGCTATATTTGTCTCATTTGAATTGGATCCGCCCTCGTTTAGCACTTGGGTTTAATGCAAAGTTTTGAAACTTGATAGAATTAGGGACGTCCAGTTCAAGCGAGTATCGAATACCGAGGAAACATGAAACAAAAGACTTGGCATGCACCCAATGTAGGATGTTTGTTCCTGTGTTCCCTTTCAATCTGCATAAATGTGTGAGTGAGTGTTAGGTTACACTAAGACTGCTGTGGGAACCGGTCCGACAATACATGTAATTATTTGTTTCTGTCAATTTCACATTGACAAAGGTGTAATGATAGATGGTTCGGTATGTCGTGCAGACTATAAAACACCTGGAGGTGAATTTGTTGGGATCCTCCTTGCTGGACATGGACTTGTGGACAACCGGTCGTTTTATTTGTCAGATAATCATTAACCTGTTTTTTTCTGGGAGCAGAAATGAATGGAGGAAGAGGTGAGAACCTTGATTGCTGTGTTGCCTTCAAACGAACGTGGTGAATATTTGGAATTTAAAATCAGCAAAATGATCTGAGCTGTAGAAATCTGAACTTTATGACCTTACACATCTAACACAGTGACACCTGCAGGACTTCAGGTGAATTCTATGGAACACAGCAAACAGACTCCGCCCTGGGATCCGCCCACATCACACTACATTTTGAATTTTGCTTCCTGCAACGTGGACTCAAATTCAAATCTAATAGCAATGACAAACAGGAAGCCTTATCTGAAGAGTGACTTCCTATTGCATTTGTCTGGGATCCGCCGATATTGCACAACATTTAGCACCACGACTGATGTTGTTGTGGGGCAGATGGATATCATAGATTCAAACGCTAGACAGGCAGGAAATCTTGCTCTTTGTTGAGTTTTTCTAGTAGGATTCCAATGAAAGGGATCCCTCTTCTTGCTGTCTAAAGAAACAAAGCATACCATCCTTTCTGACTACATTGTTTCAGTATCCTCATAACTTCATGGTAGCACAATGATAGAAAAGAATACCTGGTGTGAGATTGAGAGGTAGGGCCACAGCCTTGGTATCAGTGAGGGTGAGCAGGTTTTTGTTGGCTGTAAGGACAGACAGCTGCTGGAAGCCTTGGCAAGTTCCCCAGATAGGAAAGTAGTCCCCAGCATTGTTGGCCTGCAGAGGGTAAGAGGATGATGAATTCTTTGTTTTCACCTACAACCCAACTCCTTCGCTCTCATGCGGTTGCGCACATTCATTATAAGCAGGGTGACAAATCTTCTAATGTTAGTGTGTTTTTTAGCACAGAATTCCCTCCTCCTCTTCCCGTTCTTCCACTACAGCTCAGCAAATAGCACTGCTCGAAGAAACAAAGAGGGCATTTTGTACCAAAAAGACCTTTAGATTTAGAAAACGTCCTCTCAGTTTGTCTAAGGCTGAGTGGATTTTTCCCCATCGCTTACACAAGAGTTGCATCAGAAATGTATCTCTTTAATGGCAGTCTGGAAAGGAAGGGAAAAACACGGCAACCAGAAACTCTTTGAATGCACATGTGGAGCTGTGAGTGTGGTTTTAGTTTAGAAAATGGGAACCTGTCCTTTAATGAGAGGAACATAACACACTGGTGTCACCCTGAGGTGTCACTCCATCTTTGCAGTCGGCTGTACATGTCAAATGTCTTACCTTCAGAGACAAGTTGTAAAAGATTCTGGCGGCTCGACTGAACTGCGATGTCTGAATATCTACATCTCCTCCCGGCAGCAACAACCTGGCAAAGACATGTTAGATATTTAGGCTACATGCTGGGAAATGCTGGTGGGAAATCTAGTGCAGAACTATCAGTGGTTGATCAGATTTTTTTCCACAGGTTTCACGTGTTTAATGAAATTTTAATAGCCCATAAAATGTTCTAAGCAACACTGAGAGACATGAATAGGTCAAAGCCACAGTCCATAGAAAGAACAATCACTGTGTCCCTATTTATGTGTTGCGAATCACTTTTGATTGACTGATCAGCTTCTACCCAAACTGGAGCTTCTACAGAGGGCCGTCACTGCAGGCTCCACCCACAGGAAACCACATCCAGCACCATGACTGAAGGTAATGTCAAGATGATGGAGATCACAGTTTGACAGTGGCAGATGTTGGAACTAAGCTCTTTTAGCATTTTTCTAGCAGGATTTCTATAAAGGAAATCCCCTTAAAACTGTGAAAGTAAAATAACAATGAAGTGTGACTGCACTCCAGTAAACGTACTACACTACATGCTAACGTGTGCAAAGTACTGCCTGTACATCACAGAGGGGGAAGTAGGAGTGGCACAGCATTCAATTGTGCAAACTAATCAACTGTTCCACACTGCTGTATCTTCAGAAGGTAGAACGTTTGTCCTACAATCACAGGGTTGACTGTTCAATCCCCTGCTTCTACTTCTGTGTGTGTGAATTAGTTACATTTAAAGAACAGTGCCTGGTTGTATGAGCCTTGCAGAGAGGTTTTGTTTAATCATTACACCAATGGCAGCAAAAGTCAGCCTGTGTGTCATACTGAACTCACAACTCACCCGTTTATTGAGTAGAATATCTTTGCATATTCTTCTTCTGTGCGGTTGATTCTGTTGAATAAAAAAAATACACAATAAATACTGAAACCAGAACATTTTCAAATACAAAGCAGCAGATAGATGTCTTCACACCTGTAGCGACTAATGAAAAGTTAGCCTAAATAAATAAGAACAGACACTGTAGACTGGAATCAATAACCATTATCACCACAAGGAGCAAGAGAAGAAAAACACTGAGATGTTTTCAGCGAAGATACAAATTTCTTCTTTAATTTATTCCACCAAATACACTCATCGTGTTGTTGAAAAGAACCTCATACATAAACTAACTGACTTTTAAAGGCCGTAGTCAAATTATTCATCATGCTATTGACACACGGTGAATGGGAGGGTCATCACCACACTCCCATTTCCACAGAAACCACATCCACCACCACACCATGACTGAAACTGATGTGAGTCACATGGATGAAACAGTTTGGCAGGGGATACAAGTTGGAATGAAGCTCTTTTAGTAATTTTCAAGCAGGATTTCTGTAAAAGAAGTCCCACTGAACATGTAAATGACAGAGTTCAACCTCAGAGTATGTTTTATGCGACCTTATGGAAACATACTGGTGGCATTGAACTGACCATTTTTACCATAAGACATCACAGCAGGTGAAACACAGGTGGACTGAGCAGTCGTTACTGTTATTAAGGCTCCCAGTAACTGTGACATTGAAGCAGCAAGCACAATAGCAGGACCTCCACCTAAGCAGAGTGCAGCTATCATTAACACACCAGAGAGTTTGCTGCACATTGCTGAACCCTTTTTCATCACAGAGACATTACATAATCATCACAAATGCAGAGCCTTATAAGCAGCATGCTACCTTTGACTTCTTTTATTTTGAAATTGTAATCATTATCTGACTGATCTGAGCAGTGTCAAGCAGCCTGATGTGGTCTGAAATGGGCGGAACCACGTGTGAAATAATTGTGACCATCAATAGACCATGAAGAAAGACATGAGTTAGATTACAACAGCCTTTAACAGTGAGTGGAAACCAGCTGCTCTGGGTGCAAACGAGGTTGCTAAGTGTAAAGTTGTGCGTCATTCAACAGAAACCGTAGCTAAGAGATGCTAATTTGACCCATTGTTAATTAATTAAATGGAAACATTGATTGCAGCCAGCTAAGATGAGAAACTGCTTGTCTGGTCACTAAAATGCCCTGAACCTTCATCTATCATATTACAATAAACCATTTAATGTGAGTGGTTAATTAGGTCGTGTAGTGATTCATTTAATATTCCAATATCCTCACAAGTGCTGATTAGATCACATCATTATCTCATTATTCCTTGAGAACTCACTTACTTGGTGAACCTTTTTTTTCTGGCTGGTTTTTGTTCTATGTGACATGTTTGGTCAAAAAAAAAAAAAAAAATACTGTCATTACAGTAATTAACTGGAAGCCATTGACAGTAACTTACTGTAAAAAAAAAAAAAAAGTCTATATTATGACGTTATGTTGTTTTATTTACAGTAAAATATCTTTACACATCATAACACAGTTGAAGTTTGAGAAAAAGTGGATTATCTTGTTAACAGCTGCATGTGCAAAATACCTTAAAGAAATCCTTGAAAGGATTAGAGACAGAGGTAGCATAGCGACCCTTACTTGACTATAGAAACACACTTTAGTGAAACAAAATCTTTCTATTGATTGCTCTATTGATCCACTTATAATCGACTCAAATAACTGTTAGCTGGCAGGTTTGACTAATACTGAGGGATAAACGAGCCAAAAGGCTCACGTCTCAAAACATTGCAAAATATGAGCGTTTTTCTGTCACATATTTTTGTTGTTCCTAATTTTCACAAGAAATGGTGCATGGATGCATCGTGACTTTGTGTCAGTTATGATCAGTGTTTACAATTTACACAACACCATATCTGTATTACATTACCAGTAATACAAAGGAACACCCTGTTGCAGCTGATTCACATTGAAGGCGTCCAACTGTTGAAACGTGAGGTGGTTTATACTGTGAAAGAGCTGTGGGAAACACTGTATTTCTACACAACTGTGTTATACACTGCACTGTATAGCTATAACTGGTCAGTCAAGTCTAGCCCCTGTGGCATGATAAGCAGTCTGCTGTACCTGATGGGTACGACCCTTGCCCCAGCAGCCTCCAGGTATTTCACATAGGAAGCAGCGATGTAAGAGGAGCCACGAGCGAACTGGTCTTGCGGAAGGTTTTCCTGCGCCAACACACCTGGAGTGGACAGATAGCAAACAAAAGATTAACAAGCAACAATACAGGGCAAGAACAGAGATCAGATGTCCTACAGGTGTTGACTTGCTCAGTCTTGTGACACGTGCGTCTCCCAAACACGTAACGCTTCATCTCAACGCGAGAAAGGTCTCTGGAACATTGCATCATAATTCACACGTACAATCTATGCAAATCCTGACAGCGCACATAACACACCTTTAGCAGAAGCAGGCATCTCATACTACAGGTGAAAATGAAATGAATATAATGTATAATACCAGGTGCTGAGCCCCGAATACCTGCTACCAATATAATAGTATTATCAAGTTTTTGTTCTGACACCTACATATACAAAAATGTGTCCACACATCACACGCAGGCTCCAGAGTAGTTTTAATTGCTAATCCTCAAGGAACTTAAGAAATGTTTTGATACTCTGCATCCATAGAAACACCTGAACATGACTGCGTGCCAAGTGTGGTGTGACAATGTGTGCAATGCTACACACTTAGACTTGAGTCATAACCACAGATCATGAGTCTTAGCCTCGGTTTGGAAACATGGTCTGACCACAGTGACTTTTTTAAAATAACATTGTGCAATGTCATATTCTCTCCTGCTTCTCAGTAAAATTCAGCAGCATGGACTTCCTGTTCTCTGTACACGCCTCACTGCCTCTGCAGACACTTTTTTAAGATGAGCCTGATGTCTGGATGTAAAATATGTATTGAGTGTTTCTGTCTACAGCACAGTACAACATGTATCCATGTGTCACCCTTATTATTATAAACATGAATAAATCATAACTGAATCCTCAGCAACCTTTCATCCATCCACGCATCCCCTCTTCTGTCTCTCTATAGCTCATATTCATAACATGCTGGAAATGCTATCTGTAATTTCCACATTATTTTGTTCAACCTCAACCTTGTAAATACAAATAAGGACATCTGACGTCTGATTTTAATTTGAATGGCGAATAATATCTATAAAATATGACACCCACAAACATGAACATACGAGAAGCTCCTCCAGATTATGTAATACGCACTGACAGCAGGTATTAAATTAAAGACATATAGTCAGAACACACGCACACACACATCCTCTCCATCTCAAACACACACCTTCTCTCGAACATTCTCGATGGGGAATCACATGAGAGATATCCGGCATGCACAGCCGGACACCGACAGACATTCACGCGTTTTGCATCTTACCGATGATCGGTCGGTAATTGAGCTGCTGGCTTCTCCCCGCCGCGCACAGAAGCGCACCGCAGCAGAGGCAGGCGGTCAGCACCGCCAACACCGCTGCAGCCGGCCGACACATTCAAAAGCACCTCTGCGGGATGAGAACACCGCAAAACCGCCGGAAAGATGGAGGGATGGAGAGATGCGGGCTGATGCACGTTGAGGTTGAACAAAACTGAAATGCCGCTGCTGGTTTTTGGTTTTTAGAGGCGCAACTTTACACAATAACGATGCGAGTGAAGCTGTGAGTCCACCGGGTGCTTCTCCTCTTCTGCCGTGGGTCTGCCCTCTGATGATCTGCTTTACCTCCGTCCAGGCGGTTATTAAACAGAAGCATCAAGTCAGTCACGTGTGGAACTCCCCTTCACACACCCACGTCAGCTAGACAAGCCTCCTCCTGTTCTCTTCTTTCCCATAGAAATAGATCAGTCAGATCAAACTCAAGCCCTTTCTAGACCCTTCCACGCTCAGGTTAAATCTTCCAGGTCCAGCTATTGAGCTTAATTCCATTCTTTATAAATACTGTGACTTCTTCTTACTGACTTCTTTCAGTGGAAATGAAGAAAATAAGAACTGGTGGATGTTTTGCAACAAGAGAACAACTGAAGCTAAATAAAAAGAAGAAGAAGACGACGATTTACTCAATCACTCAATGGTGAAAATCTTTTTTCACTCAGGTTTTACATACATAGGTCACACACTCACACACACACACGCACACACACACACAAAGTGTTGATAGATTTGAAAGTGTGGAGCGATGGTGGAGGGATGGGCAGCGACGCAGCAGCACCCTGGGAGCAGTTAGATGTTGGGTGCCTTCCTCAAGGGTAACGTGGTCCACACTCCACACTGTGCTGAACACATGCTAAAGTTGAACTCGCAAACCTCCGGTTCCCGAGCTAACCATGAGGTTCCGCTGAGAAGCCGTGTCCATGCCATCGATTGTATAACACATGGATGTCATATCACTGACGGCACCAATAGGCTTCTGAAGATCAGTTGTGAAGGTTGGAATCTTTACAGTGCTCTCTGAGTGGAGAAAATATGGTACAGTGCCATATAAATGGTCCTATACTACATTTTTTTCTCTAAATGTTTAAAGCAAAATAAGTTTTGCTGTTGTTTAAGACGACATTCGATGTTGGTTCCTGTTTCAACAGGTTCCTCTTACACCCTGCTCATTGGCTGGGGACTAAGGTTGATGCATCAAAGCATCTTGAACACTGAAATAAGAAGGCAAAGGACAGAATCTCTGAATATATACAGGCACTGGCACACAGCGGGTTATAAGTGATGAGTCTTGTGCATGAGCAGATGGATGATCTTGCAAGGCTTCAAGCTGTGTGTTCAGTCAGTGCCCTATGAGAAACTACTGGCAACTACGTGGCGTAACGCTCAGTGTGTGTGAGAAGACACTCTGAACACTAATGGCGGCTGCTAAAGAGGTTAGCGAGTTCTTCTTCACTAAAAGAAGAGCAAGGGACAGAAGTGAAGGCTTTCTGGATGAGAAAGATGCTCATGCTCTTCTTTGGTAAGAGTGACCAAGTCATTTGTTGATCGATTGGTTAAAGTTCACCAGACAGATTGGATGAACCATCATCCAATCACCTGCTACGATGGTTCCAAAAAACATCTGGCTTAGTGATGTTAAGTAGTTACAGGCTGTAACCATAAAATCCAGGGTTAGGAACCGTTTCACCATAAATTCATCGAGACTTCTGGTTGTTGCCCACCACAGTTCTTTTTTTAACCCCTGCCCGTCAGACTGTGTCCACCACTGCTCGGCTCTCTACATGAACATTAACTAGAAACACATTCTCCTGTGTGTGTTGAGGTAAAACGCTCTGTGACACCGCGAGCCTATGATTGAATATTTTACTGAATGACTTTTTGAACCAGGTTAATTCTTCTTATTTGGTGTCCAGCTTATCACAGCATTGCAGCTGTTATGAGAAACAATCCTAAGCTTTTATTTTTTTTTCAATGTGACAAAAAAGGTACTAAAAAAAAACAATAAAAAATATGTTCCATTACTATCTCGTGTATTTTTGCCCACGCTGCAGCTCTGTAGCTCTATAAACTTCAAAACTTCTGCTGACCTGCACATTTGTCATCAGGAGCAGAGCACTCTGCTTATTTTACTTATTTGTTGTATTATGTCACTGTGTCAGCAGGTCCTTTCACTGTAATTACATGTTGTATCTTCTAGAATGTTCTCTTCTTATCTCATTGCTGCGTGTGTGTGTGTGTGTGGTATAATTTCAGCTCTACAGCATGCACCATCAAAGTTCTCCTCTTAATTTGTCCTTTGGGAGACATCTGATCACTGGGTAAGCGATGGGACACAGAGAACTAGATAGAAACGTGTGTGTGTGTGTGTGTGGATGAGGGTGTGTGTGGCCTGATGTGTTTAGAGCGAGCACTGCAGTAAGGAGAAGGTTGTTTTAAACTGTGTGCAAGTGTATGTGTGTATTAATTCGATGAAGTCAGCAAGTTGGTAATGCAGGTAGCCCATGGATCAGTGACTTCACTTACAGTACATTGCAGAGGAAGGTGGGGGTGGAATTGTACTGCACCTCTACTGAAGAGCCACAAGAGGTCACAGTCCTCCACCAAACAACGCTGCCCTTCAGCACTCTGCACAAAATCTGTGACACTGTGTGTGTGTGTGTGTGTGTGTGTGTATGGCACCATCAGAATCAGCTCATTATCCAGAGACCATAACTGCATGAGGATTTATCCCAGTCAATAAACAGGATAGTTTGCTTTTTTATTCAAAGTTGGAGATCAGCCTTTAACGTCCTCCATGGATGTAATTCTGGTTCAAGTTATTAGATAATAAATGGGTTTAGTCACATGTCGAATGCAGCGTTCTGATATATTAACAATGTCCAATCACTGTTTTAATGTTTCAATTACGTATTTTCTGTTTTGTTTGGTTTTCTTTTTATGTGTCTAACCAAGGAAAACAGTTAAGAGTGGTGGGAATCTTACCTGCAGTGAAACCTGCCTGAGTGATCTGCTGACTCTGGTTTTCAGTCGGGAGTTTTTGCGTCCTCTGGTGATCTAAGCATCTTAAAATGAATCCCAACTGCAGTTCTCCAAATGTCCACTTGAGGCTGGCTGCAGAAGTGAGTCAGTCTCCATAAGTCCCCATGTTAAAATCAGAAATAAACATGTTTACAGCCTGGTACAACCTGTGGAAATTATATTAAGGGTTGAAGTTTTGCATTGTTAAGAGAGTGGACGCTTTGATTGACAGGTGAGTGCCGGTACAGGTGGCTTGTTTGAGCAATCAGGCTTTATTCAGCCCGCCTCAGATCCACCCACACAGCGACCACACTCTGAGCTTCACAACAGCTCTTCAGAAACCAAACTGACTGATTGTACTTTCAGTCCAGATCAAAGTGGTGGATCAAAATTAGCAGACCAACATTTCCATACATCCAAGCAGAATGGTAACCTAAAACTATTTGCCTACAAAGATACTGGGAGAAATGTATGTCAACCTGCTATTTCTAAGATCAAGAATGAACCTTTAAACTTTATTTAAAATGTTTATAAAAAGTACATACTGACATCAGAACTGAGCTTTGCTCTTGACACTGACTCTGCACCCAACCCGGCGTGTGCTAAAGAGAGAGAATGCAATACTACTACAGCTATGATATGTGTGATTGTGTGTGTGTTTGCGGTTGTGTGCTGTCAGCCATCTTGCACCATGATTGCAGATGTGTATTCAAATCTGCTCTTCCTAGGCCTCGGGGCAGTTTAGTTTGTACTTCTGAACTCTCTCTCTTCAGTCTGCAATTACCAAATGAAGAAGAACCGCTCTACCCACTCATCTGCGATGTCACACCGATGTACGCTGAAGCTCCACAGAGACTGAATTAGGGAACATGCAGTAGATTAGTGTGGTAGTGGAGCTACATGTGCTGACTGGACACACTCTTGAATTCTAAACGGGAAAGGAAGCTTAAAGCATCGCTAATCAATACTTTCTGTATTGACAACAGACAAAAGGGCGGTTCTCTGAAACCACAGAGACCGTCGCCAGCTCTGTAGCTCTGCAGGTCAGTGGTGGAAAATCCTGGAAGCTGGAGGAATCCAGACCAGAGTGAAAACAAGAGTGAATATTGGATATACATTCACCCTGTGGACAGAAAACACAACTTCAAGAAGCCACCTCAAGCAAGATGATGCTATGTCAGGCTTTGCATTTGTCAGTTTGTCGGGGAATCAAAAAAGGAAACTAAATGTAAGTGCTGATAGCGGTGTACCCTGAAAACACCCCAGTTCATACAAAGTGTCATCTAACCACATCTAAAGGCAACATATCTGTTCCTACGCCATCACTGAATGCAGAGAAAAAGCCTGCAGTCACAGCGAGGGACCAGATGCAATGATTTGTATACATGGAGGTAAAGATGCACACGTTTGCACAGTGTTACCTCAAAGTTTTTTTTTTTTGGTTTTGTGCTAGCTGTACACACGAGAAGTGGCAGTAACAGTCGTGTCTAAGAGGAAATGTATGGAGGTTTTCAGACACTGTTCAACCATCTGAGAAGCACTTTGTTTGAAGAATTACTTCATGATATAAAGTCTTTCCTTGCCACTGTCTCCAAGTGCTTGCCCATGGTGGGAATTGTGAGTCTGTAAGTTGATTACAAAAAATACAAGTTTTACATTCAGTCCTCCAGATTTTAAAGTTGCATATGTCCAGATGCGTTTTAATGTCCAGATGCATTTCCTTTACAGAGGCAGGATTTTTTAGTGACAGGCAAAAACTTTTATTTACTGCCATTTCATATCAGTAACAGCTGGAAATGGCGTCTCCATATAAACCAATTATTCTAGACAAACACAGTAATATTTCTTTAGTTAGTGCCCACAGTACACCATGTAATCTCCACTCTGGATTTTTGGGAGACAGCACTGGGGATTTGTCTTGGTGACAGCTCAATTAACAAAACAAGCACAGATGCTGTCGCACATAATACAAGGTCAACGGCGCCTCGCTTCCATCACATGGGAGCAGTGGAGGCTATTTGGTGCAGTTACTGCACATCCTGACCAGTCCAGCACTGCAGCGAAGTGACACACCTTGCATCAGAGATAATGGACACACACCCTCTAACTCTTGTTGCACTTGTGTGGGAGGGACAACTTGCACCTCACGGCGGACATTTTGAACTGTCACAGCAGGAAAAGCACAGGTTTAAAAAATTCTGTCAAGCGTCCTGTTCCAAAGCCAGATCAATTATACCAGATCAATTATACGACAAACGTGTGTGTTTTCTGTGAAAATGATCAATCAGTCCACAAAGCTTGCTGACCTCACACAGTTACAGCATCGCTGCAGCTCACTTTGACCTGAGCAGAGGTCTCATTAGACCAACTCAAAACATCTACGTGGGCGTCTGGAGTGTTGCTTTTCCTAAAATGTTCAGCTTCTGCACGATGTCACATTTTGTATTAACACTTTGAGCTGAGAAGCGTTAGGAAGAAATAACTTCCTCCAACTCCTTTCTGAACACGCGCTGTATGCTTTATTTTGTGATGTAAGTGCTTTATCAGAGTTCATTTCAGTTTATTCCAACTTTTTATCCATCATTACACATTTCCCAAAACTTCAGCTTGACATATCTGATATTTTCCTTAAGAATTCATCTGTGTGTCCATGTATGTTAAGTCAATACATTCATTCATTTGTATGTAGCCTCCACATATGAAGACATACTAATACTAAAGCACTCACATTTATTCACTGAAATCGTCTTGGAATTAAAATGTTTGGTCTTGATAAGGAAATAAAACCAAACATTTGAACTAACAATGAACTCCAGACAACCAGAGAGAGAGAGAGAGACAGGGGGACAGCAGGGGTGACACACACACACACACACACACACACACAGAGAGAGAGAGAGAGAGAGAGAGAGAGAGAGAGAGAGAGAGAGAGAGGTGAGTGGACTCGGTTAGCAGAGCGCGCGAGGGTGAGAGAGAGAGAGAGACCATTGGTGCCGCAGCGGGACCGACTGTCACACGGACTGTCAGCGGGGTCGTTACCGGAGAGAGCAGCTGCTGCTCGCCGTTTACCGACAAACAAACCGGGGGAGAAACACACAGTAGGAAGAAAGAAGAAGAAGAGAGGAAGAAACAGTGGGAATCGTTATATTTGCCGTGGCTGCTTTTTCCTGCGTGTCATCACCTCCACCTGACAGGATCTACTCTCTCCTCATCATCACTCCTCTTCATCATCCCTTCTCATCATCCTCTTCCTCCTCCTCCTCATCTTCAGACCTCTCCTCCACTTCCTCCTCACCTCCATCACCATGCCGGGTTGGCGGAGGAACCTCACTTTCTGTCTGCAGCGGATGCACGAGGAAGGTAGGAAAGCAAAAACAAATTCATGTGCTCTCATGTTTGCGCCAGCACGTGAGTGTGTGCCAGTGCGTGTTTTTTACGCGGACGTGGGGTTTGTCTCGCTACAGTTTGTTTCTGGAGACACTTTCTAGTTTCTGCTTCATGTGTTTAGACTTTTCTGGTTCACCGGGAAGTGTGTGTGCGCGCGTTTTCGTGTGTGTGTGTGTTGTGTGGGCTGATTGAGAAGCACCTGCAGCTTTGGTTAATTGTGTGCGTGTGTGTGTGTGTGTGTGTGTGCCTGTGCATGCGTGCAGCCTTTGTGTGTGCGTGGACACGCTTGGTCTGCTGGAGCTGCGCGCTGTGTGCGCACACGTGTCACCACTGGTTTGTTCCGCCGTTTCAGCAGAGATTGCGCGAGGCTACTGATGCTGGCAGGTCAGGGTGCACGTACGTGCGTGCGTGTTTATGTGCGTGTGTGTGTGTGTATGCATGAGAGAGAGTGGGAGAGGGAGAGACACTGCGTGTTGGTCCTGCAGCATGAACGCAGGAGGAGGCAGACACTGATGATGTTGGTCAGCTACAGTGTGCACGTGCGTGCGTGATTGTGCGCATATGTGAGTGTGTGCAGCTGAGGAAGTGTCGCATGTGAAAACAAAACACAAGGGGTGGTGTTGATGACACAGAGGGGACTGTGTGTTTGTGGAGGTTCAGGTCATGTGCCAACAGAGTTAAAGTTAGAGCCTCAGGACAAGATTACAACGTCAGTCGTAAATTGTCATTTTGTCTGAATTATTAAATAAGTATCTTCATATTGAGTGTCATTTTCAATATTTATAATCAAATACATGTATGACGATGAGAAAAAATGACCAATAATATAAAACTGTATGTCTATGTAAAGTGAAACTCTGATTTAAACATTATTTCTAAAAAATATAATATAAGTATAATAGCAAGCAGTTATTGTGCATGTCATGTGTACTTGTTTTGCTTGGTGTGGCCATAGAGATCTGTTCCCAAAGCAGTTTCAGTGCAGGTGATGGGCGACCAAATAAACAGTTCTTATTCAGAGCACAAATACAAAAGAGTTAATCTGAGGCTTTGGCAGTTCAAGTGAGTAAATTCTTCTTTTCAGTATAAAAAGTTCCTCTGTGTGTCACTGTCCTTCCACTCGAGGAGAGCCTGTCACGAAAACACAAGACACACTGAGCTATATACTTTAAATGTTGTGTGCAACAGCCCCTTTGTGTTTATTTTTTATAATCTTTTAAAGTTTTTCCCATAAGATGGAAAGCAGAACGATATTTGCATTTCCTGTAGAAACAGGTGGATGTGTTGCAGATATTGATCAGCATTTGCATTAGCCAATAGCGGTCAGTGTGTGTTACAGCCCCACTGTTATGCATTGCAGGTAGCACTATGAACTAGTTCTAGTGGGCCAACACAACGTCCGAAACCAGTGGTGGCCAGTTCGACAGGACGTACAGTACAGTAGCCTGCCGAGGTGGTTTTCTTGCCGGGTTTGGCTCCTGGCATCCATGGCTGAGTCAGTTCAGTTAGCTGCATGGCTGTCTGAGTTAACGGTAGTTAGAAGTTCACTTCTTAGCAATCTTTATATCAAGAAAGACTGTAAATCACACCCAGCTGGTCAGTTCTGTCGCCTGCTAACGGCAGATACAGTTAGCAGTTAGTCATCCTTTAGCTACAGTAGCAAGTCGTTTGGTTAAAGCATCAGGAAACACTGTAAATTACTCTGAAGGAGTTGAAGCTGAGCAGCAAAATCACTGAACAAAGTTGTGCTTTTGCACAGTAATCATCGAGGCCCGGCCGTAGATGCGCCATGAAAAATAAAGTTTCACTGGATGCAAAATTAGTATACCCCCCTGAGTGTGGGATGAGTCATCAATGACAAACTCTAAAATACCCCAAAATGTCTTAAAAATAACTTTTCTGTCATTGTTGGGCTGGATCCTGCTGACGTACAGTGCTATATGTGATAAAAGCAATTGCTAATAACTGTGAATTACTTTGTTTAATGTCTTCTTGCAGCAGAAAACAACGTGAGTGTGTGGGAGAGTGAAAACTAACTGCCCCCTAAAACCAAGAGCGGCACATTATTACCCCATACATGTGTATGTGTATAACAGCAGTGCCTTCTGTTGTGCAGAACGTGGCCTGTTTGTGGACACTGCTTTCCATCTGGGGCTGTTTTTTTTTTCATGGTTTGAACTCTCCTCCTCAGTCCCAAAGAAGGTAAATCTTAATGCTACAACTCTATGAGAACAGTTTGTGTGGGCCATTTTCCTCTTTTAACATGACAATGCTCCTCTGCACAAAGCCAGGTCTGTAAAGAAATGGCTTTTCAGAGCTTAGTGTGGAAGGACTGGCCTGCACAGAGCTCTGACTTCAACCCAGTCCAACATTTTTTTTTAGGATGAAGCTGACTTAGAGCCAGCCTTTATCTCCCCACATCAGTGACAGACCTCATTAATGCTCTTGTGGCTGAATGGGAGCAAATCCCTGCAGCCAGGTTCCAAAATCTGGTGGAAAGCCTGAAGCCAGAAGTCGGGTTGGAGGCTTTTATAGCAGCAGATTAATCGTTTTGGAATGAGGCACGAGAATTGATGCTCGGGTGTGCGCATACTTTCGGTCATACACTTCTCTAATATCTACTATATTAAAACAGGATAGTGATGGCAGTGTGTTATAATGTTGAATAAGTTGGGGGATCCCCTTGTGTGAATGAAATGAATGACAGAAGGTGCTGCTTTTCCTGGAACAGTTAAAGCAGTTTATTCCCAAACAGACCTCATGCCAGGATTTCCTCATTTCCATTCATTAGCCCGGCCATTAAGACACACGGCTGCTTTCAAAATCACTGCAACAACTTTGACAGATTGTTGGAAAACCAACTCTGAATGCACACCTTCCACGCGGACACCCATTGGATCAATTCAGGGTTTCTCTGGGAAAGAAACAAACCTCTCAATTTCACGGTGTGGGAAGAAAACAGGTTTAACACACCTGGTGCACGTAGCTGATGATGAAGTTCTGCATTTGGAGGTCTCGCTATCGGTACAAAGCCAGCTTCTGGACTGGTGTGTGTGTGTGTGTGTGTGTGTGTGTGTGTGTGTGTGTGTGTGTGTGTGTGAAATAAACTCGCTCTGCATTAGCAGCTCTGAGATTTCACACAGAACACACAACACAGGAGGAAAGACTATTAAAAATGGGACTTAACTGATCAGACACATGGACCCGCCACTCGCAAAACTCAGTAGACACTTCCCGGCACGCCACCTGGCACTGCCCACCTATTAATCACTTTCGGTACCAAGTCACTGATCAAATGATGCACACACTGTGCTGCAGCATCCATCCTTACCCCAAAACTCTGACTAGGTGTCTAATCACCGCCACAATCCTCATCACCGCCTTAATATTCGCCAAAAACACCATATTCCTAAAACTGGAAATCCAAAAGCAACACAAACAATAGAGCAAAAAAAAAAAAAAAATAGGTTTTCGATCCATAACTACACAAAAGCCTGACCCACACTCGCCACAATACATAAAACAACAAAACATAACCTCTCTCTTCTCCGACCTGTTTTTCTCTGGATGTCTCTTATGATCTTATCATGATTCTGGTTTCTTCACCTACTTCAATCTGTATTGTTTTTATTAGTATTTTATTTTTAATATTAGTAGTAATGTTGATGATGAATAAAAATATTCTAGTTAACCTCCACACTACTTTTATTTTTCTTTTTTTTGTCTAGTTATTTGTTTGTTTTGTTGTTGTAGTTTTATTTATTCATTGCTTTACTTATTATTTTTCATTTCTCTTCTTGTTTTACCTCCCAACAGTTCTTCACACTGGAACACTGCAGTATACCCTATAAACCTCTCCAAAGAAATGTATCTTCTTCTTCTTCTTCTTCTTCTTCTTACTACTACTCTCTGTTCTCCTCTCTTTTCCTTACCTCCACCCATCAAACCCTGTTTATGGGTACATGCCCATGGTGGCCCAGTTGGGATTCTCCAGACTCCAGGCGGAGAGGCGTGAGGTCCCAGGTCAGGGGCGCACACAAGTGGTACTGAGACAAACAGACAAACAAGCAAGACCGAAGACCAATCAGTAAACCTCGCTGGTCCGGCCTGTGCTTCCCTCTTCCTCTGCACTCACTCCCTCTGCAGTCGTAGAGGTAGACGGGGCTTTGGCGGCCATCTTCCTCAGGTCTAATGAGCCCCTCTGTCTCCGTCCCATCCTACTACAACTCGCCCCCAAACATCTCGCTCTCATATTCAGGAGTTCATTGATTTCTTTGCTCCACATTTCCAAGACACGCACGCTCACTGATTCATTTACAAATGTACCCGCTGTATCTCATAACTCTGCCATGACCCTGACTGTTTGTGGCCGTCAGTCTTACCATAATTTTGTAGTTATGTGATGGAGTGATGCATCTGTTTGTGTCGCCGCACATGTGTTCTGTTGTGTTCACCAATAAAAACAGTGATTTATTCCGTTGTTGTTGTGTAGCAGCAGACGATGCACCCTATAACCCTGCGAGGATGTTTATATTCTGATTGAAAATCCTCTGCATGTTTACTTTAATATGAGTGTGTGTGTGTGTGTGTGTGTGTGTGTGTGAGAGAGAGAGAGGTAGTACATGATGGGAATAAGTGTTTAAGTGTAGACTTTGTGTGTGTGTCCGTGTGTGTTTGGTGTAGGGCTATATTTATGTGTGCGCGACTAAGTAGAAAAGGTGTTTGCACAAGATGAGTGTGTGCGACGGAAGGAGATGGGGCGAGCGAGAATGATGTTTGTTTATGATGTGTGTGTGTGTGAGAGAGAGAGAGAGAGGGGGAGCAGGAAGTGTGAGACACGGAGCAAATTGTGCGAGAATTGTGTTTGCTCATGGTGTGTGTGTGTGTGAGTGTGTGAGTGAGAGATGCAGCTTTTAAATCAGTATGCTGGTTACACAGTGACCCTGCTGTGCAATGATAACTGCCTTATGGACCCATCAATGAGGCCCCTAATTATACAAGTCCTTCATTTTTAATCGGGGGGCACTTCATAAAATACGCTTCAAAAAGTGGAGGTGACTTCATCCTCTTCTTGCTCTTGAGCAAGGCACTGAATCGACCCCCACCTGCTCTAAGAGGTGCTCAGCGGCAGGAGAGTGCATCATTACTCCAAGGAGTGTGTCGAATGTGATAGAGTGGCAGTAAACGTCGTAATGTAAACCATCAGAAAACTTCTTCCCTCCCTTGGATAAACAAATCAAGCTGTAGATGTAGACTTGGATCAGCCTTGTTCTGTCCGACAAAGATGGAAAGACGGACAGAGGTGGAGTTTTTGACTTTCTCTACAACTGTGAGAAATACACACATTAAATAGGTTTTCTGGATTTCGACTCGGAGATGTGAGTGGTAAGTTCCCTGCGTTCCAACGAATAAAGAAAATAAACTCTCAAAATGTCAAGAAATTAAATATTTTTACACATTTACTCAACCTCATTGAGTTTTAGTTTATTTTATCAAACTGTGACAAGTTTTACTGCCTCGTTAACTCGTCATAAAACAGACTTCATTCAAACATTAAGACAGGAACATCAGAAAATTCAGCAAAGCTCTCACTCACTCGTCTCGGTTTCTCTTTCAACTGTCAGACAAACAGTCACCAACTCCAGTTTGGTTGAAGTAAACCTCTAATCCACTGAGTTAAATGTGAAAATATTCTGGTGAATGTGTGTACTCTCACTCGTTGTTTGGAGTCAGACCATTAAATTAGCAACATAAAATGACAGAAATTAAAAATCCAGCTGCTATATTTGTTTAATTGTCCAACCCTCCTGTAGATCAACAAGTTTTTGGCTCCAAATTCCTCAAATTGGTCATTTACTCATGTTAACTGTCAGCGTTACTAAAACGTTCGTCTTCCTCACAGGAAGTAGACTGTGGGTATACGTCTGCTGTTGGCTGAGTTGACTTTATTTGGAATTCTGGTCTCCTTTCTCTGTTTTCTGAAACTATTTTTAAGGGCAAGGTCGTGGCATCCTGGGCTTAGTGCTGCCCAAGACAGTTATGATTGGTTTAAAGAAATACTAATAAGCCAGCATTATTCTTCTCCGTATACCAGAATGGTAATAGGTCCAGTTAAACCTTTGTCCAGCGCTGACACAGTACTAAAGTGACGTGTGGCGGTCTGGAGGTTTGGCTCTGCTACATCATCGAAGCAGTTTTCTCGGTAAAGCCGTGCAACAAAGACCCTGAGCTGACTCAAAGCAGCCATGTTGAGGTTTGTGGCTGGGTATCTAACCCCTAAGGCATTGCTAAATATAAAACTTAGATATACAGATATATAGATGGGTATAGCAGTCACTTCTTGCATATATCACTGCAGCGCGCGCGTGTGTGTGTGCGGTTAAAAGAAAAAGAAAATGACCACTCTAATGCATTTATAAGTAGCTTTGCCAACCATCGCATAACAGTTGTTTGATCAAAACATCTCATTCCCCGTTGAAGGACAGGTTATGCATAAGCAACCCTGTCACTCTGTGTGTGTGTGTGTGTGTGTGTGTGTGTGTGTGTGTGTGTGTGTGTGTGTGTGTGTGTGTGTTTGTGTCACTCATCCGTCATGCAGCCGATGTGGGGAAATTTAAGGGTACAAATAATAATGGCCTCCGTGATTTGCATGAAACAGAGGGAGAAGGAGGAGGAAAGGGAAATGAGAGAGGACAAAAAGACAAATGAAAATCAAGTCTGAGTGAGCGAGACCTGAGAGAGGAAGTCATGAGAGAGAAACAGATTAAAAAAACAAAACAGATAGGAGCGTGAAGGAGAAGGATAGAAGGCCTGGTTTGTAGTCCTTATCAGCTGAAGGAGGAGATCCCATTAATCAGGAGGCTAGAAGATCAAATAATGTGCTGGTTAGTGGAGAGCGAGCGTGTGACTGTATGTGTGGGTGTTTAATAAACTGTGTGTGATTTAGCTTCAACCCCCAAAAACCCCTTTTAATAAGGCTTAGTTGTGTTATCACTGATGGACGGGCGGAGAGCAGCGAGGAAGACGGGAGAAGGATGAGAGGAGGCGGCGGGAGAGGAAAAAGGAGGACGAGAGGAAAGACATGAGTCAGAGGGCAGAACACAGCAGCGAAGGTGCTACTGGCAACATTTAACATCAGTATCATTAGCCTGCATATTTATAGGCATTAGTGTAATTACCGGATGGGACTATTAGTGAGAAAATAAGCAGTGTCTGCTGACCTCTACACCTGTGATACTTAACCTGAGGCCTATGGGCCAAATCTGTCCGGCTAATGGTGCGAATATGGCCATGTCTTCAGCCAAGTCGCAGACTTTTACTGAATTTTGTGTAATTTGGCAAAAGAACATGCATCCATCCACTGCCATAATGCGACTGAGTTGGTTCACAAGATAAGCAGTAGGTGGTGCCAATTGTCCAGCCGGAAAACCAGAAGAAGAGGACGCAAAAAGAAAACGTAATTAAAAGAAATCCAGCTGATCCTCGACAGAATGCAGAAAACATGACAAATATGTTTCACACATGTATTAATGTGAGGAGGCTTACATCAAATCGATGTGGAGCAGTCATGGAAGCATTATGGACTTTTGCAGCGGAAACAGCTGATCATTTACCTGAAGCTTGCATCTTTTCATAAAACTGGGCACGATTTTTCAAACTTTTAGTATCCGATGCTTCAAAATGTGCAATTCAGTGAACAACGGAAGAATTAGGTGATAGATTTACATTTATTTTCCCGCCTCGTACCAGTCCTAAACCCCTGTGCGTATCTTGTCAAATCAAACGACAGTCGCTGTATGCAAGGTTGCGTGGTTGTGTATCGTTCCCACCTGGTAGCACCAAAAGAGAAGATTACGACTTTGAAGAGGTCTTATTCTACCAGATCAATGCTACTAATATATATTCATTTTAAAATGTTCATTAACTGGCCCCTGGCTTCCTGTCATCGAGTATGCCTGCTCTACACTGTAGGGAGGAAGGCCAAAACTTATTAACTTAAAAAATAACAATAGTAATAACAAGGATTTTCTTTTCCTAGCCTCCTCTTTTGTATTTTAACATTAAATGTACTATTTAATCACCTATTTATTATTCTGAGTAAATTACACCATTGAAATGTTTTTAATGAACTGCTGTGTCCGCTAATTGTAAAGTTGGCGGGTCGATTTCCGGCCATTATCTGCACATCAAAAACAATGCCAGCACCTTACTGCCAATGGTGTGTGTGTGTGTGTGTGTGTGTGTGTGTGTGTGTGTGTGTGTGTGTGTGTGTGTGTGTGTGTGTGAAAGGGTTTATGAGTGGCAAAGTGTGAAGCTAGATGAATACACTTTACCATTAATACTGCAGTGATCTGCAACACCTGGTCACTCCACAGTACCAGAAAGTGTTAATGGAAACGTAAGAGGAGTCAATGAGTCATTATTTGACAGAGATCAATTAGTCATTTAATTGTTTACTTGATCAACGTGAAGATAATCAATAACAGTTTCAATGAACGTGTCAGAACTTTTGGATTGGGCCTGCACGGTGCTGCAGTGTTTCCTCCTGCAGCCCAAAGACATGCAGGTCAAGTTAATTGGCAGCTCTAAATGGCCTGTAGGTGTGAATGTGAGTGTGAAACTTGTCCATGCGTCAGCCCATTGATCGACCGGAACCGTGTCCAAGGTGTACCCCGCCTCTCGCCCAGTGTCAGCTGGGATCGGCTCCAGAGGATAATCAGGTGCAGCTATTGGACGACTGGAATGGATTTTGGACTACCGGTGGGGCCAAACAAGCTATCTAGATGCACCTGGTAGTCCGTTTCAGCACTGTGCAGCAGTTTATTGGAACGAGAACTCAATAACTGTATTCAGAAAAAAGAGATGAAAATAACTGTTAGCTGCAGCTCTAACAGAGAACTGCATGTGACAGCACCTCTAAGGCTCATTGGTTGTTGACTGGGAAAAGATGGCCTTGAGTTTTCTAAATAATCCAGAACATTTTCTCCTTTTTTTGAATGCACTTATCATTGTGTGTTATATCTTGGCCAGCTGATATACACCGTCGTACTTCATGACACTCTATTACTGCCGTTAGATAGATAGGTTTCATTTATTTACACCAATCATACCTCATGACAATCAATTTTCCAATGACGTATTGATGTCTGGAAATGCCACATGCAGGACCTTTTGCTGAAAAGGTCACATGATGGCAGCATCCACCATACGTCCATCAGCGGTCAGGCTAAAGTGTTTGTCAGTGAGACACAAGCTCACCAAACACTCGGTGATTGTGAAGTGCTCCCAGTAAGAGCATCGGCTCTGTGCAAGCAAGGAAAAATGTAATCAGTGAAGCTATCTGAGTAGCTCAGAGAGGCTCCTAATAATTTGTATGTTTGTGTCTGTTCTGAAGACTGAAGAGACGCTGCATTGCAAACACACAACGTTCTTTGATATCAGAGCAACAGAGGACTTGAATGTAAGAAGGGCTCATTGATATGATGCACATTTTATTCCTTTTGATTCTGTGTCTCATTCTGAATAATCTGCCAGCGATGGAAGATTTTCACACATCAGCGGGCACCTATCTCGTAGGTGCTTGTACAGTGTGTATGGGTGTGGATTGTTGAAGATTTTAAGATAGCGTATTGTCATTCTTCACAAGTTGTGCAAAGGAGATTGAAACTGTATTTACTCTGATTCCAAACTTAACAAACGTGTTTTCCTGTGGAGAAAGAGGTTATGCTGAAGGTGCTACCTTGGATGTTGCACACCGCTCAGATTTTGCATCTCGCCACTAACTGAAAATTCAGATTATTTGAACCTTTAAAACTGTTTTCTGATCTTGACGCTTACAAATTGTCTGACTTCCAGGGATGTAGTATTGGGATATAGTATAGCAAGAACTGATACTTGTTTCTGAGTTACATGATGACATATCGGCTTCGAGCAGAGCTCCCTCTATTGACTTTGCCCTCAACCAGCAGAGAGTGCAGCTCAGACCGCCTGTCATGTGGAGGTAGCCTCCGGCACATGGTTTCATCCTGTTTGTCCCTGTAGTGTCTCCTCAGCGAGAGAGCATTCGGAGAGCATCTTATCTCCATGTTTGTATGTGTGGTACATAACACCAGAAGGGATTGTGGAAATGTGTAATCTGCGAGAGACAGGCAGCTTGGAAGGAAGAAAGAGAGAAGACAGAACATCAAGAGTAAGCAAAGAAGCTAAAATGCAGCCATCTCGGTGTGACTTTTTTGTATTCTCCAGACATTTTAGATTGATCTCCTGTTTCAGTGCTCCAGTGAGAATCAGCCCCTTCACCTCGGCAGTGTTACTGCCTGAATCTACCTGATTGATCTACAGATTTCTTCACAGGCACATTACTCAGGTAAACAACAAACAGGTTGTTTGTCCGTGCCTTCTAAAATGACCTATATGACCACTGCAGTAACTGCATTTGCATTTCCTGCTCTGGTCTCATTAAAGGTCCAGTGTATAAGAGGCTCGATTTAATATCCAGAAATGGAATATAAAATGCATAAATGTGTTCCCATTAGTGTACAATCATTTGAAAATAAGAATCGTTATTTCATATCTACAGATGCAGATCAGCCTAGACTTTCACAATCAGTGCATCCCTATTGAATATTGGCTTAAAACAGGACCTTTTTGAGTTTTTCATGGTTTTCACACTCACTAGAGTTTCTCCTTCATGCAAAGGTGGAGAGGGTGAGGTGATGGGGTTGCAATCAGCAACTACACCACTAGATGCCATTAAATTCTGCACAATCATCCTTTAAGTTTAGGCAACTAGATGAATGAACAGGATACAAACCCTAGTTTTTTTTATTGTAATTGCCATGTATTTATTGAACAATCCACCCAGACTTGCTCTCCTAAAGGGTTACTGTGACCATATAACATTGAAACGCTACTGAAAGAGGCCAACATTTTTTTCCATATGGTGATAAAGTAGATGAATTTTACAAGACCAAGGTTAAAAACGGACGGTCTAAATCGATGCAACTTGATACCATCTTTAATTAGGGCCTCAATGCCTTGTAAATGCCCACACCTACAGTTTCCTGGTGTCCAAGTCCACGTCGAAGTAACCCTAACAAGCAGTAACCCAAATTCTGTTGTTTTTCTGGTGAGGAGATTCTAACATCACTCCACACTGATCCAGTAGGAAGATGGTAAAGTGATTAAGCCTGTCACCACCAAGTTAATCTCTTAGAATGTGCATCCATAAATCCAGTGCCTGTGGTGACTTTCCTACGCTTGAGCACCACGCATTTTACAGCAACCAGTAATGCCGGTGTTTCAAACAGCACATGTACGTACCAGTGACAGAAGCCCAGTCTGTCCTCTGTTCCCAAATCTCGAATTTTCTCCAACTCCATTCTCTTTCTACCCCATGGAGGGCCGATGCATATTGTATATTTTGTGTATATTTACCCAAAGATTGGACCGATCATAACCAATCTTACCACCTGGTGTCACACGTGACTGAACTGTTTTCCACAAATCATTTCTGCACGTTTGACAACAAAAGAGGACGGAAAAAAGGCAAAATGAAAGGGTCATTGTTTATTAACTTTTCTGCACCACAGCCTGCTCAATTGTTATGCATACTCTGCTAATCCTACAGCGCTGCCTCTGTTTTCTCTTTAATTTGCCAGAACAGCTCATTATGACAAATGCCGGTTCAGTTGGTTTGCACAGAATTAGATGGATCGGCAAAACCAGAAACTGACCCAATGACACAAAATCAATAGCCGGCCATCCCATATAGCTATCAGCATCATACTAGCTGGACTACGAGGAGTAGCTTTGGAGTTGTTGAAGAATCACAAACCACCAGCCTATTAGATAGATGAGGCTTTTTTACGGTAGTTTACCGTATTTTTGTTTGCTTCTTCATGGTTAGTTGAACTGCGGGTTTTGTATTGAGGACTTATTGTAATACACTGTGGTGAACGCTCAGCAATAATAAAATGCCACTACACATAGGGAGATACAAACAACAGCACAATATAACAGTGTAGGTTAAGCTATTGATTAAATTATGAGGTCCAAGGGTTACAAAGCAAATGTAAGTGACTGTGAACATTTTGCTGTCAAAGGTACAAAACCATGAGTCCTAATCTTATTTGTAGTCAGCGTATCTAAAAATTGTAATCTTGTTAATGCATTTTTGTGGACCCTACAAGAAAAGCCGTTACCTTGGCATTTTCTGACGTGAAAACACAGAGAAAAGTCCTCCAAAAATAGCAGTGGAAACCTGTGTGTGTATGTCAGTGTGCATGTGATGCGTGTTGAAGGCATGTAGCCGTAGGTTAGCAGTGGGCGAGAGTGGTAGCGCTGGTTCAGTCATAATAGGATCTGACGATGACTCATGCACAGTGAAAAACAAACGCTCTTCTCTTTCCTCCTCTCATCTTCTCTTTCTTTTGCCGCCTCATGACAGACTCTCTTTTTCCAGTCTCCTTTGATACCTTTCTTTTTCTGTCTTTTACCGTCTTTCTACCTCCTCCTCTCTTCTTTTCTTATCTCATCATGCATCATTCCCTCTTGCATCTTAACTGTTTACTGTCTTCTTCCTCCTTTCTTCTTCCCACATTTTTACAGCTTTCCTCTCCTGTGTCGCCTCTGATTTAATCCCCATCTTTTGGATTTTTTTCTAGTCTCTTCATTCAGCTTTTTTCTTCCTTTTTGTTTTGTTTTCTTTTTCCTTCCCTGTTCTTGTCTTTCCCCCTTTTTAATCTTGTCTCTCTTTCTCCTCTTCTCCTCTACCCTTCAGTCACTTTGAATATAATAATTTCCCTGCCTGAATAGATAGTGGGTTATTTTTCCAAATTACTTACGTACGTATTACGTATTTTTTCTAGCCAGATTATTATTATTATTTTTTTTATTAAAAAAGTAATAATGTCCAGATGATGCCTCATTCGCTGCCAAATTGCCAGGTGGAATCAACAAATGTATGTTTGTCTCAGCAGGGATTTGGTGTGTCTTTATGTGGGTATAGAATTCTGAATTTGAAGTTTTATTAACAAAGTTTGCATGTCACTTCATCTACACAACTGTACACTCCACTGTATATCCAGTAGATGATTTATATTTGGGTTGCGTATGCCATCATGCTCACTTTTTGTTCACCTGAAAACTCCTCAAACAGCTGCAGCTCTGCTTTTCTCATATATAAGCTCTGTCTCCACACAGCACCTACCTGTAGTCCACTCTCAGAAGCCATTAGCTATTGTCTGATGACGAGTTAGGCTCAGTGGGACAACGGCCGAAGTTCCTGGTCCTGTCCGGGCAAGACTCTGTCTGAATAGCAACTTGATACATAAGAGTCATGAGACTCATTTCTGCTAATCTCTGTGTCTAAATCGTCATTAGAGCTGGGTTCCCAAATTGCTTCTTTTGCTCTCCACACAGACTGGTCCAACCAAACCTTACTCAGATGTGATTGGTCAGTACTACTCAGACTACAACCAGAAACCAGAAAGCTTCCTGTACCAGAATCTTCCATCACGTACAGATTCTGCTTATATCTGTTTATATAGATTACCTGAAGTCTAACTTTGGAAGCTGTTGTCGTCACTTCCTGATCTTTATTGCTCTGATCATAGCTGTGACACCAACAATTAACTCCATTCTGCATCCACATCCTGCATTAATCCATCCCACTTGAGCTAGCTGACTGAAAAGAAGTGATTTACTCATTTATTCCTTTACGGCTTCCATTGATCATCAGGACAACCTGTTGTCGCCGTCTGAAGGCATTAAAATAGATGATGTTTGTCTGTCTTAGACTCACTTAGTCTCATAATCAGACTGCATTGTCATTCTGTTCCATTTCATTCATTCAGGCTGACATCGTGTACATTAGCCCGTCTCTCGGAGAGGTGTTTGTGTTGTTTCCCCTGACTAATGAGTGGCGATCCAACCTGCCAGTGTAATATCCAGAACCTGCAGTAAGAAGAGTTTAAACTTAAGATTGGCAAAATACTTCAAATAAAAATCATACAAAATGTTCCAAAGCTTTCAGCCACATCCAGCCTCCATAGGATGGAGTTAACACTGTATGTACCAGTTTACCTGGCAGCTTATTTTATCGTGTTGTGTAAAAACTGGTACAGCTACAGTAATTAAATACACTTTTGATACAACTCTTTCTCTAATTCAGAGAACAAACAGCCACCAATGAGAATGACACATAAATCTGAGACGTGGGGGTTTGGAAGCAGCCTGCAGGTCATCCATTCATGGAGTTTATACTGGGCTTAACTATAAAAAACAAGTACAGTATTACACTGGTTGCATCACAATTTATCTAACCCAGACAAAAGCACCGTCTAACACAATCACATCTCCTTCCTCCAGCATCATTAGGGACAATAAAGATGATTCAATCAGCCACTCTTGGACATGTCTGTATTCCGCTGTAGTTCCTAACAAACTCTACAGACTGAGTGCTTCTCACCTGCCTCTTTCCCAGTAAACATGAGCGTTGGTCCGAATCGTTATTATATATTCAAGACAGACCCGCTGCAGATTGTTTTTCACCTCGCAGACCCACACATACATGCTCAGTGATGTAACACTACAACTGGACCCGCTGTCTGTCTCTCTGCCCCGCTCTTGATTAAAGTGTGTCGTGCTTGTCTTGGGCTGATTGCTTTCCGAGGCGCTCCTCTGTGTGACTGAGCTGCGCACCTCAGAGCTTCTTGCACAAAGAGCAACTGCAATTTTGTTGATTTGTTTCATGATCCTTGGGCCTTGGAAACCTATTTGAGTCACATTGTCGAATCTTACAAACACAGTGGTGTCGGCAAGTTTTTCTTTTTCTTTATTCCCGGGGATAGAAATATGTACTTTTTGCAGAGGTATGTGGTTTCCTTCGCCAAACTGAGATTAGCCCTATCCCCGTGGACGAGAGATTTATGAGCCTCAGAATGAAATTTTCGTCAGTGCGTGACCCAGAAGGCAGATTTTTTAAAAGCGGTGTGAAGCATTGTTCCATGACGAAACACTCCTCATCGATGGAACTGGTTTTATCATCCTCTCTCCATTTGTTTTACGGACATTTTAAGTATTTTGATGGAACAGACCCGAAGCCTGTACAAGTCCCTCATTTCCAGTATCACCAAGGTCATCGACTTATCAACCTCGCTACCTCATCTACTCTCCTCTACTTTTGTCTGAGCTCTGTCCTTTTTTTTCCCTTCTCATTTTGTGCCTTTTGCCTCCTTTCACATCACCCCTGTCTGCATTTTTTATCATTTTTCATGGATATACAGTCAAGAGGGGCGCAGAAAAAGAAGGTTGACCTACAACAACCTAGATTCTAATCTCGGGTTACTTGGTTACACTTAATCAAACTTTATCTTTATCTCTTCTCATTGTTTCTGAACATCTCAAAGCATCTTTCTCTCTTTCATTTCTCTGATGCTTTAACAACACTCTGCAGCCACGCCTTTCTCCATCTTTGTTTCTATTTCTACTGCATATGCAAGGCAATCACCCAATGTGCTTTGTCCTCGTCTTCCTCTCTTTCACACAAACACAAGCATTCAATCTACTCCTCTCCTACACCCCATACATCTGTGTGCTCTTCAGTCTATCTGCATCTCTGCTGTCATTATCTGCTAACAGCGGCAATCATTTGTCCTGAGCAGGGAGCTTTATCTGCGCTCATGTGCATTTGTCCTCACTGCGTCCTAAATTTAAATTGCTGCAAGCCCCGCTACACCGCCCAAACTCTGCCCTGCTATACCTTGTACTGTACTCTTTCTATTTTATAGCAATATCCCACAACATCAACACTGCACATTCTGCAGTGCACTCTATTAATATCTCCCTATTTTGTTGGGTTAAGGTTAGGCTTCACTTTTCTACAACCTATATTGTCTGATAAATCCTCTCCAAGGCATTTCAAATAAAGAAAGTCATTTGTAGCTAACTGTTTGACACCTAGATCAATCACTGGCCAAACCAGCTCTGTGGCTACCTTCATTATTTTCCAGATAAATGGTGCTGATGAGCCGTTAGGCAGTGCTGCTTTTTGCCTAATGCATTAAATTAAAGGAATCTCTCCAACACTTACATAACCGCTGTTTTCTGGCTGAAACCTGCTTTATTCCCTCAATATAGCCTGAGTTAGACTTCACAGTTGTGTCCAGCCATTCCGCTTTCAGCTGTCTTGCTAACTATCCTGGTATTGTCTTGTATACTGTCACCGTCCCTGCTAGCCCCGACATTACTTCTTGGCTACGGCTGGATGTAGTTGGTGACAATGTTTTAAACATTTCATCAGTACATGGTGTCACAGCACAGGTAATAGTAAAATTAGTTGTTGTTAGGGCCACTGAATGCCCTGATTACTTTCTGTGGTCATTTATCTCATCTCCCCATAACAATGCTCACCCTGTGATTGGTCCTGTCTGGTCCTTTTCTTGCATTTCGCCAATTATGCACTGAGTCTTTATCCAGTCCATTTAGATAAACGAATAGGAGACAGAGTCGAGGACAAAATACTTGAGGGACAAGAGCAGGCACGGCGCCAGGATTTATTTTCTCCCGGGGCTAAGGGGGGGCTTGACTGATACATGGAGGTGCTAAGAAAATAATTGCTTTTTATGACTTCACTTACTTTATAAGGAGGTTCATGCCACGTCCTGCTGTGCATTCGTTACAGTGTAACGGATTAAATGTCACATCACATCAAATGCATCACAACTAGTCTATGATCGCAACGTCAGGAAAAAAACTCACCAGAGTTTTATAGGAGAGCATGCGTCTGTTGTGGTCTTCGCTTTCTTCTACGTGCACTCTTTTTTTCCTGATCACAAAACAATCCATTGCAAGTAAGACCCCAACCCCCCACCTCCCCCCCTCACACATGCAGGTTATAGGGTACACCAATCAATGGAGTACAAGCGCAGCACAAACAAGCAGGGACTGGATTGAAACAGAATGGCTACTTGTGAACTTTGTTTGTCTAGTGTTTTTTAACTAAAACAATATTTTGATATATACATATATAGCCCCCCCTAGCCCCGGTGTAGAGCCGTCCCTGGGCAAGAGTTATCATTTATCGTCCATCACAGTCTCAAGAGTTCCTGTCTGTCTGTGGCATGCCACTCTTATGCACTTCTATCTCTACCTGCTCTCTGACGCCTGCTCTTGAATCAGAATCATCATCATGTATTTAATTTGTTTTCCTACAATATCAGATTATACATAGTAAATTTAGGCACGATAAAGGTCCAGTAACCACATGCAGAACTAACAAACGTCGGAGTTAACTGTCTAAAACGACTCCCTGAACGACGTCTACGAACTAAACAACAGCAGAACTTCTTTTCCTGGAAATAAAGAAATAAACAGTATGTGAGCATGAATTAGAGGAGACAGGGTTGGTTAGCCATATCCCTGCTGGTCTAATTTGTCCTGTTTATGTGCTTCTATCCATGCTGCAGTACCTCCTCCATCGGCTGTTAGAACCACTGCGAGGTATTAACATTGGCACAGCTGTGAAAGTCAGGTAATTCAGGCGGTCAGTCAAAGATGCCCATACGTCTGATTCAAACAAACAACAAACTCTTCAGACCATGACATAATATTGTAACATAGTTTATAAAATCGATGTGTGGGGGATGAGAATGTGTGAAGAGCTATATATTACTACATATCCCTGTCACTCTGCTGCTATAACCTCTCCATTGCACTCCAAAATTCTGCTGCAGGTTCCACAGTATAAGCCAGAGCTCAGCAATATCACAGAGGATAAGAGAATTGAGTGTGTGTGTGTGTAATAGTGGTGGTGGTGGTGAAGGTGGGGGCGTGTAGAGGGCCAGCGAGAGCCAGGGAGAGGGGAAAAAGGAATGAGCTCAAGATAGATAGATAGATAGAAAGAGAGAGAAAGTCGTAAGGGAGCGAGTGTGAGAGGGAAGAGGGAAAAAAGAGATAATTGAATTTTAAAATGCCCTTTTATCGATCGGCTAGCAGAATGTTACAGCTGCATTTCAATGCGTCAAAACGCAGAGTTACATCAGCCGCCTTCTCCCTCGACGTGGCCAAGAAAACAACAACATCAAATACAATGGAGTAAAAACAGCAGGGAACAGGGGGAAGAGAAAGATATCAAAAGCAGACGGCGGAGCAGAAGATGGATGGAATGAGCGCTCGCTTCCCCCTCAGCAACAGACGAGGTGCTTCCGAGCAGGAAATTTAACCCCAAATCGAACTGGGAGAGCAGAGAACACAAGTTTACTTGAGTGGTGTTCCCATATTTCGCTCACGGTTTTTCGTGACTGGAGGACAGTTTCTCTTCATCCGCTGTCTGACACACGAGGGACGGGCAGGGCCCTCATGTAATTTGCCCTATAAACAACTTGTGTACTGAGCGTGCATGGCTGCCCAACTCTGCGTGATGACAAAAGATCATAGGCCCATGTGCTGGGCCCAGTTTAACCCCTGGTTATACCCGTGTTTAAAGGCACTTCACCTCAACGTCGAGTGTGGTCATTTGAAAGAGCCATAAATGCTTTTGTCTTCCATCATTGTCACGCATACGCCTGTCTTTAACCTATAAATCACACATCTAGGCGTATTCAGACTGAATGCAAAGCGAGTTTTCTCCCTTGCCTTTTTCACAACAATTTTAACTCCTGGAGTGTTTTCTTGTTTGACTGACTGATTTCAAATTTACCAGGAGCTTCAGTTTGTGATGTTATTTTCTCCTGAAGTCCAGAAGAGTCCGTATACGTTCATGAATTGGCGGCACTCAAGCATCAAGCAAATCACAGTTATCGCTCAAGTTGAAACATTCTCAGCTCGCTCGATTGCGTCTTCGCCTCAGTTCGTGTCTCCAGGGGTGTTAGTGTCCACTTGTGCGGCCTTATTAGCCAAGTCTAAACTTGAGTTTATATTCAGTCTGAGCACATCTTTGCAGAATTACATTTTATCTTCCGTGTCGTAGTTTCTTATCTATTAGAAATGCAAGAAATCGTTCAAGTATTTATGCCGCAGTTGGAGAGAATTGACAAATACATTAGTGCACTTAGATCAGTGTACAGCTTCAGTATAGTATTATAAAACACTTATTAACTTTAGCTTTAGTACTTTTAGAAAAGTTAAAGTGGTGACGTGTTCCAAACTGATGTTGGTTCCTGTGGTTTGAATCACACCAAGATGGTGAGGGCCACAGCCACCACACTCTGAGCTTCACAATAGCTCTTCAGAAACCTGTGGGTGGCATCGCTGGTGCTACCTCCGTGTTTTATACAGCTTATGGGGTTCAATAAAAAAAATCACAGCAAGACTGTGAGGCAGCACTCAGTCAACCTTGTCTGAATCAGAAAAAGCTCTTAAAGAAGAATTACATCAGCCTGTTTCCAACAGATAAAAACAAGAGACTAACAAAGTAGAAGAGACAAAGAAAAGCAGAATGACAGAGAAGGAATTACTGTTTCAATCCGGCTGTCAGACGAACTTCCGAAACATCACAGAATAAATTGTGACTTGACCGAGGTGGAGGAGAATAAATCAGCTCCCCGAGTGTTAGAAAACATGCAACCACAAGAGAAATGAGAAGCCTCTGAACAATTTATGACTACTGGGAATGATGAATTTGCATTCAGATAACGTTAGCCATAATTCATACTTTCATATGAGAGGAAAACACATTTACTAGTTATGGATAATGTTTCAACTAATGGCCATACAAGCACGAGGGAGACAGATACCTTACAGACGACACTTTAGGCCACTGGCACTTTTAAATTACTAAATTGAACTATTCATCAAATGCATATTACCGTTCTATACGTTCTTTATTTCAAGCGAGCGTGTTTGTTTTATTTCACTAAAGAAAATGTTATTGATTCTTTTTTTTTTCATTGGAACTCAGCTTTCTAGTTGAATAAATCACGTTGTGTGTGTGTGTGTGTGGACGTGTGTGTGTGTGTGTTGACTGTGTTCAGTCTGCAGGGCACACAGTCTCCAGTCAGGCCATGTGGATTCACTTTCTGTATCCTTAAATGTCCTGAAACTGCGTGGAAACTCTGTGTGTCTCAGCGGCTGCAAAGCAGCATTCTCGCTGTTTGTTTGTGTGTGTGTGTGTGTGCGCGCATGTATCAGATGAGAGTGTAAATGTGCATGTCTGATGGTTATGTGTGTGTGTGTGTGTGTGTGGCCCCTTCTGCTCTATAGTTTTAGCTGGCTGACCTACAGACAGACAGGGCAACTCCACAGAGAGTTATGCCTTATGGCCTTTTCTGCAACACTGTGTGTGTGTGTGTGTGTGTGTGTGTGTGTAGTTTTATGTCTTGTGTGTGTGTGTGTGTGTGATAATCTGTTTTTTTTTTTTTTTTATGCCAGAGTGGACACGGGTCTGAATGCACAGTGCACGCACGTGACTTTGCCG
Organism: Protonibea diacanthus; assembly: GCA_028641955.1. Lineage (NCBI taxonomy): Eukaryota > Metazoa > Chordata > Actinopteri > Sciaenidae > Protonibea > Protonibea diacanthus. The sequence continues at coordinate 2,918,216 of CM053978.1, read as the reverse complement.
TGTGTAACATTGTTAATGTTGATTTGGCCTTTGTCTTGCACGCTTGTGTATGCATGTGTGTGTGTGCTTTGTACGTCTCTCTATCTACTCACAAACCCAACACATATTTGATGTCTGCTTCGTTTGGCTCTGCAGCGCTGCACGTGGTTCAGTCATGCGTTTCAAACCAAGTCCTATTTTCTTTTTTTTTCAGAATAAAATAAAAAAGCTAAATGATTTATTTAATATTTCCTGTGTAACATTTGGCTTTGCCATCTGCTTCTCCAAATAGAATCAAACCACGTGCAGTTAGTTTTCTCATTTGGCTTCCCCCCTGCACAAAATGCCCATCGACAAGATCAGTATTGAAGCCACTTATACTGACGGTATCTGCACTCTGAGCAGTGAGTGGCCTGGTGGCTGCAGATACTGCCTTCCCATCCCACGCTCTCAAGTCCAATCCCAGCAACAGCTCACGTGTCGCGCAGAAATGTCACTAAGTTCTAACCCACACACACACACACACACATACACACGCAAGAGCAAAACGTGAGCTCCAGATGCACTGAAAACAATAACAATAATAATTTCACCCTTCAGGTGGCTTGGAATTTATAATAATAGTATTGTTATGGGTTAAACCCCCCTCTTCCGTTATGACATTTAAATTTTAAAAAAATGGTAATTCTGCAGAAGTAGACAGCAAACATTACCCATTTTCTGCCCAGCAAACTGGAGTCTGTGCTGGCTGTGTTGCAGGTGCTGCCTGTGTTTTTTGCAGATGCTGCCGCCAGCTGGATCCCACCACAGGCACAATGCTCTGTGGTGTCGCCTTCACTGTCGGCACATAGTCCCATTTTCAGTTGGATTCTGTCTCAGCTGGCGGTGTTGTGACATCAGACTTAGATAGAAACTTCGTTTGCTTGTATTTTTATGTCTCTTACTGTACTGGCGTGGTCTTTCTTTTTATTTCTTCTTTGTTACTTTTCCAGTTTTAAAAAAAACTATTAACCTTCTGGGGGGTTCTGGCCCAAGCAGTCAGTTGTTATGTGGTTGCTGTCTATGATAATGTGCACACAGCACGGCTACAAGGTAGAAAGAACACAATGCACAGATCACAAGAAGTGTAATTGGCCAACCTCGGCTGCTTTTATGCTGCCCTACGAGTTTGTGATGCAGTGCTGGTCATGAAGAAAACATGCCTCTGCTCATCGTGATCCCCGCTCGAATAAAAGAACAATAAACACAGCAACTGTGCAGTGTACTGTTTAGTAAAGAGACAAGGTGAACCCTACCATTGTTGCTCTTCATCACAGACTGGGTGAGAGAACAGAACAGAACTGTCTGGTGTTACAGTTGTTGAATGAACTAGTGGAATCTAATGCCGAAACATAATTCCAACCTTGCGCGAAACGTTATATTTACAGCAGGACTGATGTGTCAAGTATAAATCTCAATTACTCAATCAAAAGCTCGATACAGATGTTGTTATAGTCGGAGCTCTACGTGGGCTCAGGTGGCAGACGTCCAACACATGCTGGTATCTGACCTTGAACAACAAAACGTAGCTGTTTGAGGACCTCAGGGTACAGAAAGAAAGAAGAAAAATGGCTTCATGGGGGGAAACGTTAGAAATGACAGGTTTCAGACTGCAATAGCCAACATATTCAATTCTGTAGCAGGTTCCCTATAAAGGATGAATGAAGTAATAACACTATAAAGTAATCTCAAAACTCTTATATTTAATTAATCTATTTCGTGTTCTTGGATACTTACCATTAAGTTTCTAAATGTTAAAGCATTTAAGAGGATATGAGCATAATTATCCATCTAATGTTGTATCCTGCCAGTGAAATGTCATGATGGAAATGATTCAAAGAACAGCTTGGAACCAGAAGTGCTTATGCAAGTTTAAGGACCATGTGCAGAATTTAACAAATATACATGATAATAAAATATATAATGCATCATTTGTCAACAGCATGCTGATCAAAGCGCTTATTTATTCAAATGTCAGTGTATTTGTTTAATCAAAAGTCTATAAAAGGAAGCTCCGGCGTGGATGCTGGCTGTCGTTGGGTTGGCTTAACTGCTTATGCAGATTTCAGGCAGTTCCTTAATTAGGTTTCAGTTAATTGCACACCCACATGCAGCTTATAAGTCAATTATAGGCTAAACTGATCGTGGGCTATGAACAGGAGTAACACGTACACTTTAGTAGACACGTGCACACACACACACACACACACACACACCGCCTGCCTCTCCTCGACTCTCATGCATGCTGCCAAACTAATAATTTGCATGGCATGTGAAATTGGGTTGCATGTGTTTATTTCTTTATTTTTGGTAAAACAGTAGATGAGCAGGTGGCTAATCTACAACCCCGCATTTGCAAAACACAATAGCTGGTTCCATTTTACAGGTCGTGGGATTTATGACATCTTATAATGATGCACTTACTTACATGTCAGCTGATTGAAAATTAGATTTGAGGATACACTGGTATGACGAGTGAAATGCTACATGTGGCACTTTTAAATGACACAGTATGATTGCCAAGTAAAGCCTGGCAGTTCAGTTGAGCTGACTGTGAGTCTGTCTTAAACAAACTGCACTGTTAGTCGGTGTTTTACCAAATGGGAGTGATTTCCTGTGAAGCCGTTGTGTGGAGGATTAACACAAAGTGATTTTTACATCTGCTTTTTATTCCTTTCTCCATCTGTCGTCACTGAACTGCCAGTTTCTTTTTAGCTCAGTTTTCTCAGAGCCAACAGCACCTTTCTCTCTCTCTCTCTCTCTGTCTCTCGTGTTGTGAAGTAATACACTGATTTCCAAACTGAAGTGGCCAGTTAAATCTTTATCATGTGCAAAAATACATATTGTGTAAATCTTCTGAAAATCCAACATACGAGAACAGATCAAATAACCAACTGAGGATGATTTTGGCTGATCCAGTTAATGAAATAATTGAGGTTTGTGTTTCATCACATTGTCTGAAAAGCCAATATTGTGAAATGAACAATCAGCTCGCTCCAGTGTCAGCTCATTCATTATTTATCACACCTGTGCAATAAATAAGTGGACACTGGAGCCCTGCAGAGTGCTAGCTGTTTTTTTTTTTTTGTTTGTAGGTTTATTTCATGATTTGCTCATCCTCGGCTCACCACCTGTCCTCTTTTGGTCTGTGTGTGTCCAAACTCCTGTTCATAAATCCAATATTGCCATAAAACAGTTCTGACTGAGGGTATGGTTACTGCCCTCACCAGAAGAAAATTCAGCAAATATCAAGTCCCATTCTTTAAATTAAAAAATAAAACTATATAAATGTGATATTTCCATCATGTTTTCCACGTGGTTTTCCATCCTTGGAGGTTTGAATGTTTCTCTTTTAGTTACGTCATCTTGTTAATCTCCTGCTGCAAAGATTTAACGGCAGCTGACCAGAGAATAAACTGTTGAAGCTCCTAACTTTAAAAATGAACATTAATTTACCTTTGCATGTTGCTTTTATGGAAATTCCGAATCTGAATGGAAACTTGACTGTTGGTAGAAGACTGGAGGCAAACCGTGTCAAAATCATATGCTCTGCTGACCTAACTGCCCACACCGACCACGTGAAGAGGTTTTACATTGTTGTTATAACCTCGTACTACTTCCATCTTTATCGCTCTTCTTTATTCTTTACTTGTTAAAGTAAGTAAGTTTGTTTCCAAAACCTAAAAGTTGTTTTTTGTGTGATCGTTTATGACTAATGACTTGTAAGTATTTGATGATCATTTTGCCTGATGTGGAAATAAAACTACAGCACAATGATTTAGAAAATGTATATGTCTTTGCTAAAATGTATATTGAAACAGATACAAGTAGCACAGCTCTTCACATTTAGTACAGTCCTGTTTGACTTGTAGAGCAGGTCAATAAATAATGTATAATTTAAAACAACGACTGTCTCCATCTCTTCTCACGCACCATTAAGACGCCCTTGAGCCAGGCACCAGCCAGTGGCAGAGTGGGTTGGTTTTAGCAGCAGGAGTCCAGGATAAATTGTCTCTGTATATGGGAATTCATCATCAGGTGTTGCCAAACAGAAAGCTCCAAGCTCAGTGAAATATTTCAGGTGTGTACTGGTGTGAACAATGTACCACCTCCACCTCCATTTAAAGGGATGCATGATCCCGGAAGCGTGTCAGCTCTCAAGGTATCTACACGTGAACTGCAGCTAACCTCACGCTGAACTTCACACAACCTCCTGATCCTCTTACCGATGATAGTGCGTCCAAGTGTGCATGCAGAGCTGTTAGCACTTACAGTACGTTACAGTGTGTGAGTGCCTTATCTGCTGAAGGCCTGATATTATCTTACAGCTGTAGTTGTTGTTATTCTGCACCACTCGGTATATGATTTACACGGAGAGTAAGAAGAGGGTAAATAAAAGGGCTGTTTTCTTCACTCCCCCTACAGGAGGTTGTCTTGTCTGCTGCATGGAGTAGATTGTGATCTACAGTGGAAGCTAAGAACGGGTAAAAAGAAAATTCAAAGATTATCTCACTGTGTTTGAGGCGGTAGCTCTTTATACATGGTTAGGGCAGTGATGTTGGGAGTGGAGGGAGTCAGGAAATGATGCAATACTCCGTCTGGATCGAGCTATCGTGTCGACAGTTTAACTCTATTATCCGAGGTATTCAAGTTCGTTTATAACGTAATGAAATCCAATTACGGGAACTTCACTATTTTTACATTTCCAGATCAGTTTATTAAGTATGAAGTCCACAGCTCAGCCACTCTGAAGATGATGAGGATGTTCCAAACTGCAAGGAGCATCATTAAATCTGTCCCTCGTGTTCCCAAACTTTATGGAATATTAAATTAGTTTTGCTCATTTTTTAATGTGGTTTGCTTTCGCTATCTAAACTCGTACTTTTATGTTTTAGTTCAAACAGCAGTGATGTTTTTAGTTCTTTTTGTTGGCTCATCTTTTTGTCTGTTAGTCAGCGGGATATCTAAAATCTTGGCAAGAGATTTGGCTACAATTTGGGGAGAAGTTACTGTATTTTCATTAAACCTGCGCTCACTTGAATGAAACGCTCCCTCCTTCCTCGCTCCTTTCAAAACTTTTGTAATGCTCCGTAACAATCCATCTGCCTCGTTCTACAATGTGAAAATAGCTGGAATATTGATCTTCATACTTCCACCCACAAACCAATTTTCATGCTCACTACAGGTGTTTGCTGCACACGCTCGGCTGAGTCTACAATATGGAGTTGGTACAGGAAGGAACAATAGGGAGCAGACCGATATTCACACCTGATGGGTCATGTTGGACTGCGTGTTGTGATGATTTTGGGACTGTGTGTGTGTGTTGTGTGAGACTGCAAGGTCTGGCCTGTCGTCACCCTGTCAGCTCTTCTCTCCACACCTCACATCATTCTCTGAAAGATCATTTCTCTGTCACATCCTCTGGCTTCAGCACACAGAGGATAGAATATTCCAAACCAGCCATACCTCCTAATATTAAATCTTTAAAGGACCACTTAAGTGGATTTCTGAGCCACTGAGAAAAGAAATAAATAAGAAATAAAGTCTCCTAGTAGGTCACACAAACACATTTATTCATATATTTATTTATTTATTTCCACATTTAGCTGCTGCACTGGTATAATGCAACTGACAGAGCAGATTCACCCATTTGGTATGATGCCTACTAAAAGGACAGATTCATGAACCTGATCAAACCCGTGACACTTTTGTTTATGAGATTTCAGTGGGAGAACTTAGAAATGGTTTTAGAAATGACTGGAATAATGTGAAACATTATTAGTGATCATTACAGAAGCTCAGACCCCAAAACCCGACCGGGCACATGTCTGTCACGTAGCAGCTGTGACGCTGTTCAGGTCCATCCTCCGACTTCAAACCCCAACAGGAGTGCTGTGGCAGACTGGGTTTACATGTTCCTTTGTTCAGGTGCTTCTAATTCTGTAAATATGCTGCGTAGTTAATGTGTTCCCCTTTGGTCTGTTTTTTACAACCAACACTTTGTACAGTATTTTGAAAATCGAGCAGATTCTCTATGCGGTTTATGTGTCTGACTTCCTGTGTGCTTGAGGTGCTCTGTGCAGATTAACGTGAGCTGCTTGTGGCGTCTGTTGTCCGTCGTCTGCAGGTGTTTGAAACATTGACCAGAAAGGCTGTGGATAGCTCCAGTGGCTGCTGGATGAAATTTGGGGGTTTACTTACTTCTTAATCAATACTGTATTGATCAGAGAAGCATATCATTTCTCCAGTATCATAAAAAGAACGTGATCAGACTGAGAATAAAGATATAAAGATACTTATGTTTCAAATATTTAGATACGTTCAGCTGATTGAAAATACCAATACCAGTCTGTGTCATGCTGTGTGCTTCTTCATGGATGTTCACTTCATGGCTCTTCAGCTGACAGGCTGACATTTCATAATGGACTTTTAAATATCCGAATCACAACGACTTGATTTACCAAAACAGTAATTTATTGGTGCGACACAGTGACAGCTCCACACTAGAAACTGAAACACATGCTGCAATTTTTACATTGTGGAGCCGCGAGAGTGTCAGACAGCAATTCTGAGTTTGATTTTATAATTGAACAAAGCAATTAATACCCACCGACGAAGAATTCCTCCTGGCATGTTACTTTGGTTTCACTGACACCGAGACGTCAGACCGCTGTCAACCCTCGTCGTAGGTAGGAAGGCGGAGGAAGCGACGGTATCTGTGTCTGCATTTGCTTGTTCATGTGTGAGCGAGTGTTCATTTGTGCCAGTGGGTGCGCCGCATGTTGGTCCGTGTTTGCGTCTGTTCCAGTTCAGTTCTCTGTCTGCCTTCGCTGTGGCAGCTCACCTGCCTACTGAAGCATAGACACACAGACAGAAAACAGAGATTAGTATTTTTTTTTGTTGTATGTTTTGATTTTTCTTTTCATAATGCCAATTATATTTGAACACTCGGATTGGGGCGGATAGGAAAGTGAAAGGGTTTTGCTTAAGGGCCATAAAAATCCAAGTACCATTTATCATTAGTCAGTCATGGTCGTCAGTGTTCTTAACCAATTTATTGTTACCTTATTGTTCTAATCATTCTTGAAAATGACAACATTGGTCGTTGATTGAAACCTTTAAAATCGTGTTTTTGTTCAAGGTGGAGGAAGCACGTCATTCTCATATCACTGTGATAAACCTTAAAGAATAGGTCAGCGTGCCTGAGGTGGAGGGATTGGTTTCAGGTTTCCTGGGACCTGATTTGGACCCGAATGAATTAAGCTCGGGCTAACATTTAAAGTGCAGTACTTGTTCAGAGAGACAAAAAATGAGTGAGGACAGAGGGAAGGATGAAGGAGGTGAGGAAAGGGAGAATAGACAATTACAGAAGTCACTGAAACGGTGGTGAGAGAGAGGCAAAGGGCGGAAAGGCTTTGACACGGGAGGAAAAGAAGCAAGAAGAAGGTGGAGAATAGAAGAGGGAGAGAGAGAGAGAGAATAATGTCTCAGTGTCCAATCACATTTCATCCGGACTTCAAAGGCGCAGAGCAGCAGGGAATCGGACTTCAGCTGAAAGGAGGTGGTCACCTCCACCCGAGCCTCACCACTTTTTTACATTACAGTCATTTTAGCTGCAGCTTTTATCCACCGGGTCTCCACTACAGCCATCAGCCACGGCGGGAACTTTTCCTTTGAAATCAATCAAAGCTGCTCTGCTGTGACCACTGGAAGCATGATCAAATAATTACACGGGTTTGGTTCTCACTAGTCTGGATCTCACTCTGGAGTGCATTTAAATAATCAGAAATGTTGGTGAAACTGGTAGATTCAACGAGTAACACTGACCACAGTAACATGAAATAATGCTTTTTCTGTCGCACGCAAACTAAAATTGACGTGCAGCTGGAGGAGTTTTATTGATAAAACCATAATGAAGACATTCAGAGGTGAGCTGACTTCTAACATTTAGAAAGTTACAGAGAAACTTTAGTACTTTTCAACCTGGTTCCTGTTATTTTATAGCTTTGTTTTTTTATAGATCCAGTTCAATTGCCACAAAGGACGAGGTTTCAGCTCATTTTGTCACTATTGGCGCTACTAATTTCAAGAATTGTTCTCCGCATTTATTACACACAAACGTGGGAAACTGGTTTAAAAAGTTTCCCTTTAAATGATCATATCAGGTGTTGTGCATGATCTGACCCATTAGAGGTACACCTTCTGTCCATTAGTTCTGGGCAATAATTCAGTGTTACAGTATAGACATTTGGTTGAATAAATGATCTGATTTGTACAAAATAATGTTTACAAGAAAGTTGTGATTAAAGCAGAATAAAAGATTTTGTGTTTTTATTGTTATTATATTATTATATTGTTTTGTCTGATAAGTGTCCAACAATGGCTTAGATGATACAGAATCAATGATCTCGTTTGGCAGGTCATGAGATGCAGTGCCTGTACCTTCTGTTAAGAGGGTTTTCTATTTTGAAAAGCTACTTAACAAAGGGTTAACAGAATATTCTCCTATTTTTAGAGCAAAGAATTATTTTCAGGATGAGTTTTTGAAAATCTTTTTTCTCTTTGTCAAAAATGGTTTGTAGGAATGCGAGTACAAGATCTGATGAACAGAAGATACACGACTCATAAATCGATACAGGAAAAGTATTCTTAAATATCTCGTGATATTGATGTCAGCTATAATATCCATAAAAACACTATGTAGCACACTGAGACTCGTGATTTCAAAGAGGTTTCAAGTTGCTGTCATTGCTTTATAGGAATCAGCGGCTGACAGGGAAAAAGAAAATCAAGCTAATAACCTACAACAGACTTTGGAAATGTTCGGGCGTACCACAGCTTCTTAGACAAGTTTGATATTTAAATGTACTTAAGCTGTACTAATAATAAAAGCGTGTTTCTCCCTCGAGTTGAGGTGAAGCCTCCAACCTCTAGAGAACTCAGTATGTGGACTAATTTGTATAATTTGTAGATCCTGAGCTTCATCTACCAGTTCACGCTGTGCTCATTAATAAAATGGAATAAAAATGTGAGGCAGTTTTCAGTTTTTCACCACTTGTGATCTAATTGCAGCAAAACAGTTTAACTCCTGTAATTTATCCAAAGCAGTGACAGATATTCACCAGATTTCAGACCACAGGGAACGCTTGGATTCTACAGGATGATCTTGGATTGCTGAAACCAGTCGGACTCACCGGTCTACGCTGTGATTTCGACCAGGGAGTCTCAAACAGCATGTCGCTCTATTTTCATCATTTCTCTTCATGTTTTCCCTTTTTTGAGGTGAGAATTTTAACAAGTCCCCCAGAGTCTGTTTGCCATACCTGCACAGTTTGCCTTTATTTTCTCCTTTCCACTTCTCTACTCTCTTCTCCCCATGTCCAGATACAGTCAAACAACACAGGGAGGCAGAATCACACATTTCACCTTGTACTCTTTATTTAATCTTTTGAATCCAGAGTCTGTATCTGCATTTAATTGAAGATTTATATCTTCCTCCCCCTCCACATAAGTGCAGATTCTTTTCATCTCTATCTTTCTTTGTTTTGTGAGGTTAGATCATAAGATGATGAACCTCTTGGGATTTCTTAAGTTGTTTATTCATTTTCTGTCAAAATGGTGAATATGTATGAAAAATGAAATATATCTTTGAAACCAAACTGTTTAGGTATTAGCCTTGAAATATCACATCAGAAAATCATTGTGAGGCTCGGCCCAACCTTCAAACACTCGACCTCAACTTCTGGGTCGAAACCAGAAGTTTTTCTGTCGTGAGGATGTTGATGCGGTTTATCTCACGAGAAAACGAGAAGCTTCCTCTCTCTCTATCTATCTGCCTCTATCTCTCCATTCAAGACAGACACCTTATCTGAATCATGAGCCTGTCTCAGGAATGAGAGCTGTAAACACAAGAGAAGGGCTTAGGTGTTTTATAGCCCTGCATCTGTCTGAGAAACTCTGAGAAGAAATTTTCATGGGGTCATTCATCCCGTGTGGAGCAAAGCATATAAAAACGCCAAAGACGCAGACAAAGACAGGTGATTAGATTCATCTTTTTTCTTTCTTTTTTCTGTATCCTGGGTCATGGCTTTTTCTTCTACTCTGTAGACGGACCTGTTTCTATAATCTTGCTGACTGTCTTCACAGATGACGGGGTGTTAAAACATTAAATTTTCTCTTTTAGTTTCTGAGGTTCACAAGATTCTGTGAAAAGCAGAATGAATAAGAGTCTACAGCCATGCTAGCAGCTCTGTGAGGCTAAGGCAAGGTGCTGCTTTGAACAAAACGCTAATGTCCGCATGCTAACACGCTCACAATGACGATGTTTAAAATGTTGCCATCCAACCAACCGCTTCATGGTTGCCATCTTAGTTACCCTGTTAGCATGGAAATATTTGCTAATTAGCAATAAATGCAAAGTGATGGCAGCTGATGGGAATGTCATTAGTTGTTAGCACCAACATCTTGTCAGAATTCCACTTGTTTAAGACCAAATACCTCCTGAGTGGAATGCCAATGTTTTACCCAAGTTATTACAGTTTGTCCTGTCGGGAACACAAATGTCTGAACCACATTGTGTGGCAATCAGTCCAACAGTGTTTAGATGTGATTCTGGACTAAAGCTGTCGGCATTGACAACTTGGGATGACCAAAGTCTTTTTTATTAATCTTCTAGGAACCATAAATGTCCAATTCCATAGCAGTGCATCTTTCTAAGTAAACTCCATGGTTGGCAGTTAATGAGAAACTTCCTATAGTAGCCCAGCCTGCTAAGCTAGCTGGTTGCTACAATAATAAGATAAATAAGAATAAAAGATCCACCTCTGAAAATCTAATCCATAACATTAATATTCCTCAGCATTTCCTACTTGTTCGATGGTGTTTCTGTGTGAGCAGCAGGCACTTAAATTAAACTGTGCATTCATTTTTACTCAGGCTATGTGCGACACGCGCACATGTAAGGCAGTTTGTGAGGTTTTAAGGGCCTTGAAGTTGTTTGATTCTCTGGTCAGTCTGTCTTATGAAATGACAAGTGACACAACAAAAAGTGAAGTTTGTCAGAGAAATTGCAGAGCTGCTTTGTTGAGATAGCTCCATAAAGATTTATAAAGATAACTGTGTGTGTGCACGTGCGTGCGTGCGTGTGTGTGTGTGTGTGTGTGTGTGTGTGTGTGTGTGTGTGTGTGTGCGCAATACAGAGCCATTGTAATATTCAGAGTCATGATGTGATTTCCGATGAAACGACCTCAATTATCATTAAATTCCCCTGCTGCCATTTATCAGACAATAGGTGAGGGAGAGCGTCCAAGACTGTGTGTTTGTGAGTGTGTGTGTGTGAGTGTGAGTGTGAGTGTGTGTGTGTGGGCTTGCGTTTTATGGTCCCTTTTCAAAGAAGAAGTCGATAAAGAGCTTCTTTACCCCCCAACCCGCCTCTCATCCTTTCACTCTTTTCTATTTTTCAATCATTTCACTGTCATCATCCCCCCCTCTGTTAGAACAAGTCAATAAACTGTGTCATAGGCTCAAATAATGTCCATCCCTCCTCCTCAACTTCTTTTCCCCACCTCCTGTCGTCTTCTATTCACTCATGTTTCTTTTTTTTCTTTCTTGTAAACACTGATTGTCAGTCTACTTCCCCTCTTCTTCCTATCTTTTTCCCCTTCTCTCTCTCTCTGTCTTCTAACATCCACTGGGATTTCCTTTCTACTAGAAAAACATCAAATCAGTGCACACTGGGATACTTTGTATTGCACACGTGTCCTTGTAGTAAGCCAACATTGTGATGGAGTATTGTAAAATCTTTACTCAGGCATTTAAAATGACACATTCCTGGGAAAATGCTCATGTTTTAGACAATGTTACACTTTTATTACTTGTACATCCAGATGGGGACCTATATCTTCTGGTCCTTTCTTTGTGTTTACTCTTTCAAGGTCTCAGTCAGGCATAAATTCAGTGTTGCAGCACTGCAGTAACGCTCAAGTGTACCGATGTGGTTTTGCAGTGTGTGATTAATGTGCTATTATAGAACTAGAGAAACGAACCGCTCCAGTGTCACCCTTATTTTCAGGTTTCTTTATTTAGTTAATGAGGTTGATATTGATGACAGAAGTTTCCCCCCGTTACTGCAGTAATTGAATGCAAAGCTAATGGAAATCTTTGAAGACTGAACCGTTGTAATACCCAACTATATCTGACTCACACACACACACACACACACACACACACACACACACACACACACACAGCTGGGCACGAGTTTGCTGCATAGATGTAGACGTTCTGTGAGCACGCGCCGTTATTTATGCGTTCTTTTCCGGGGACTTGAAGTTGTCATCAGGCCGCTGTGCTCTTTGTCACAACACTGTGTTACATCATCTGTGCGCGATGTAAAAAGGAAAGTGGACTGTTGATACTGTGTGTGTGTGTGTGTGTCTTCTTCTGTGCCTTTAAGGTGAGGCTTGTGGAAAAATGACATCACTCAGTGTAAAAGGCAGAAGTATGCTTGTATGTTAGGTCAGAGTCGGGATTTTAACAACCTTTACTAATGACACTTCAAAATGTGCATCAAAATACCTGGATAGATTGATAGAAACATATCTACTGACAGCCCCTACGCTGTATTTTCTTCAATGTGTTGTTGCCAGCCACAAAGCAGCAAAGCAAAGATTGCTCTTTCTTGGATAGTTTGAACATCCTGTTAGGTTCATAAATCAGAAAGCTTATTTTCTTTTTTTCCAAACAAACTGACTGATTTCAGGATGCTCAGACTGATTTTTCTGGCAATCAACCAAAAGGAATTGTGCAAAATTGTTTTTTTAATCATTTATTTGATAGAAACACCAAAAAAGTAGCACCCTGAATGAAGAGGAGGGACGAAAAAAGATTGTCTGAGGCTTCAGAATGAAAATACAAGTTGGACACATTAGTATGCTTGGAAAGAGAAAAGAAAGAATGTTCACGATTCTTTGTGTGTGTTTGTTCGTTTGTGTGCTTGTCCTGAATAACAGTGGACAGCAGCCTTCGATGGCAGCAGCAGCAGACAGATTCCAGTGGCGGCCATGCATGAGTACACAGCTGCAGGGAGGACACACATGCAGATCCAGACACACAAAGAGACACATACAGATGACTTGCATTTGTAAACACACACGCACACACATATATTCAGGCCCACACACTCATGGTTGCCTCTGTGTTTTAATCCGTGGTGACATTAACAAACAACAGTGTGACAGAGACTGAAAAGGAGACAAGGAGTCAAGGAGAGCGAGACACAGAGAGAGGATGGAAAGCAAAGGATAATGGCTGGAGAGATGTCACACACACTATAGACATGATAAACACAAAAGAGAGACAGAAAAAGAGGATAGATTTGGCTCTCAGAAACGGAGACAGAATAAATGTACACTTAATTTAATAGGCTAAAATTAGCACGTTAGCTCAAAGTGCAGCTGAGCCTAATGTCTAGTATTTACAAGTAATTGGTAAGTAGATGACATTAATGCGGTATAAGTAGAGCTTAGACTGACAAAGTACAGCTCAGAGTGACAGGTGATCAAAGTGTGATAATGAGGAGCTGAGCTTCATGAGCTGAGTCAGAGAAATCTTAAAATGGCCCCAGCACAGAGGATAAACCCTGTGATGTATTAAAAGGGCAGCTCCATTCATCCCGGTGTAAGCTCTTCGAACTCTCGGTGGTGATTGAGATCACAATGGCACAAACAAGTGAAAATTAGTTATTTAACTAAGAAAATGCCGAACTCACTGCTGCCTGCTCTCTCTTCCCCTCTTTTGTCCACCATTTGAAGGAGGATGGGAGGAAGTGGAGAGTCTACACAGAGTCTTTATATTTATAAGGCGAGGGATCAGTGGGCGAAGAGCAGGCAGGCGGGTGAATTCCGTGAATTCGAAAGCCGACAGCAGCTCCCGGGGCTGCATGTGAGAGGCGCTAATCTGCCTGCTCTGCTGGTCAGGTCCTTTGGTATTCAGGTTAATGAGATACGTGAATATGTGTTTATATTGTACACATTTGAATTGATTAATGTAAATGTTGGGTTTTTTCTATGCATGTAAATGTGAGAGAAACACAAATAATCGTATGAGCTAATTGGTCACGTGCAGTGGTGTGGTTAAAGGAGGTCAGGAAATGTGTGTTGGATGTTGAGTCGATTGGAGTTGGTTGGTTGAGCCGGCGATCTGTTTGCAAGTGAGATTATTGGAGTAGTAAATTGTTTGGATTTGTGTTCATTGTGTATATATATAAAAAACTCTGAGGCTACCAGGGAAGATGTGTTTCCTCCTCAATCTGCCTCCTGGCCGCTCGGGCCGCTGACTGATTGCCTTTGGCCGAGCTCGCTGGCTTCCTGCTCGCTCCTCTCACATGGACAGCATGAAATGATGTTGCTCTTTTTAATAGTTTCCTGGACTGCACTCGAATACTGATACACAAAAAGTCATTCAAGTTGTTTGTGATGCGCAGATTGATATTATTTTATGAAGCTTTGAGATTATTCCATGCTTGAGCAGCTCATAGTGGCAAAAAGCATTGGATTGTGTATTGCAGCAACATTTTCAACACTAGAGAGACATTTATTAGTACAATTAGTACATCCTGACATGTCTTACAACATGTGACATTATCAGCTTTCACGAGGATGACGAGGGAAAAGAAAGACTTGTACTAGAAAGAAAACACACACAAGCACACTCACAGAGGATCTAACCACTCTTATCTTGTTATTCCTGATGTGCCTGTACTCTCTTGCTTTTATCTTTTGCTTTTTTTTTTTATCTGTGTTTGTTGTTCTCTGATCTCCGTAAAGCACTTTCTGACAAAACTGTTTGATAAAATCACCGTAGGAATAAATCGAGCTCGGCTCGCAGAGGAGAACAAGGGAAGAGGAGAGAGGCAGACACAGAGGCGGATCAACAAGAGGACAACAGATAGGAGGAAGGAGTCACACAAGGAATGTAAGAGGAGGACTGAAGGAGGAGGAGGGATAAAACTATGGATCTGATAAATAAGAGACTTTTACAAGGACCAACAAGTGAAAGAAGTGACTTGTCTTTTTCCTCGCTAAATGCAATTTAACATCGCGCTGTAGCCTCCCTCGGCTTTGCAGAGCTTTATAGCATCTTCCAACTCTCAAAGCAACACTTGTGACCACAGCAGACAGCTGAGAAAAAGCTCTGATAAACCCACTTCACACTACTCGACCAAGTACAGGAAGTATTCTCAGAAATGATTCAATTATTAAAAGCGTAACTGCTCACACACAGTGCTGGAAAGTCTAACCTGTGGTGGAAAGGTCAACTAAGACTGCACGTCCATCCATCCATTTCCTTCCGCCTATACAGGGTTGTGTCATGGTGGCCAGTAACACATTTCAGCTCCTCCTGGGGGCTTCCCGAGTTATTCCCTGGCAGGATGGGGGTATATAGTCCCTGGAGTGAGTTCTAGGTCTGCCACATTTCGTCCATTTGTATTAATTATCTAATTTTCTAAGTCACTATCCAAAGCTCATGACAATAGGTGAGGATTACAACGTAGACAGAGCTTTGCCTTCCAGCTTAGCTCCCTCTTCCCAACAATGGTTTGGCAAAATGTCTACATTGCATTGGACGCTACCCAAAGCTCATGACAACAGCTGAAGGGTGCAACGTAGATAGACTGGTAAATCGAGAGCTTAACGGCCCGGCAAAACGTCTGCATTGCTGCTGACACGGCACCAATCTGCCGGCTCATCTCACACTCCATTTTCTCATCACCTGGGAACAAGACCGCGAGATACGTGAACTCCTTAGCTTGGGGCTGCAACTCACTCCCAACTGCATGTGAAATTGGAGCTTTTTGACTGTGTTGTCTGTGCCTGTCCCAACAATGTAGTGGCCTGTCAACAAATACAGTGCTATCGAAGGAAAATGCAAAGTAATTTGCAATACTGCACCACATTTTTCTCAACTTCTCATGAAGACCATGGTCATAGATCTGTAAATGGAGTGTAGGGACACATCCCTACATCACCAACTAATGATGTGCGAATCGGTTCTAAATCATCCACCTGCCACCCCTGAACAAATTATTCAGAGATCCACACTTGCGTGGACATTTCACTCCATCTCTACAGTCCATGCCTTTTAAACATGGTCGTGATGGCCAATCCTGAGCTATGGAGGACGGCTGCGTTACTCTATGGACCTGGATTGTGTCTGTAACCTTTTGGATGTGTAAAGAACACAGAACATTAACATTAAATCCTGCTCGATCCTGTCGCCGTGTCAGGACATTTAAATAATCAATGAAAAACGGGTTGTTGTGTGTGCTGAGACCGAAGCTACACCCCGGATCGCTTGTTAATGAAGAGCCAAAATGTCTTCTGTGCAAAAGGTCGACGAGACGACCTTTTCATCTATCGTTGACCAGAAAAAAAAAAAAGAGGACGACGTGCTTTCACCTCACAAGAGAAGTAAAGATGAAAAAGGTGATCCATGCACACCTGCGCCGACATACTCCCAGACTTGTGTGTGAGTTCACATAAAAAAGTAATAGGTTGTGTAAATGGCACCATTGTGTTTTGGACTGTAGCGCTTTGACTCTGGCCTGCGGTTAAAGTTAAAGTTAAACTTCAAATATAGTGTTTCGACCTGCCCTGCGGTTCTGCCCCCTGAGAAAACATTTGTTGAACTCCAGCTCACATCTGTAGTACTTAATGTAACAGTCCAACTGCTCTAGTGGAGCTGATCCAGTGGCTGACAGTAGGAGACTGCGGCGAGGCTAGTCCAGCTCCCAGGTGTGTCAATGCTGTGCGAATGAGACAGCAAGGTGGTGCAGGGAAGTAACAGAAAGCGTCTGCAGCCAGGTTTCCATTGAAGGAATATTATTTTTTCATGAAAAGGGGAGAAAAACTTCATTAGGAATCCTGTGAGATTTTCTTTGATGTCAGGAATCGTTTTGTCCGAGTCTGAGTCGCCGTGTTTCGGCTGCTGGATATCTCAATATTGAAAGAAACCTTTTAAACACAGACAAGGCAGGAAATGATGAAACTGCTTGTGTGTCTGTGTGTGGGTGTCACACACAAGTTAGACTCATATGTTACAGAGCGTGTGTGAAAGAGAGATAAATGCAAACGTAAAGAGGTGACATGAATGACCCGTCATAAACGTTACGACCTGGAGAGAAGCAACCTTCATGCTCTATTCCTTTCACTGTCTCTCTCTCACAAACACACATAGACACACACACACACACACCCCGACACGCTCGGTCTCACACATCTAATTAAGAACCAGCGATCAGCCTGTTTTGTTCTTGCTAATGCGTATTTTTATTGCCGTCCTCTTCCAAATCACATGCCTGGGCAATTTAGTCGCACTTTAACCACAACCGCAGAGCCCATATGTTGTGATTAAAGTCCCCGTCAAATAAAGCACGTCCAGAGATCACACTTAAGCTCATATAAATTACACGCCGAGACACTCGACTCAAAGCAACGTCGTTCCTCTTTTCATCGAAGGTGAAGAATTCTGTAGCAGAGGACGATGAAACAAGAATTAAATTAACATAGTAATGACATTCTGACAGCGGTAGCTGGGTTTCGTAATGACAACAGAAATATAACTCCTTTTTTTGATATCTTCATTTGAGGAATGTAAAGTCTGATGCTAAATGACAAAAATAACTGGGGAAGAAGTTTGCCAAACTAAAGCGACTTCACACAGCGCTGTTTAAGCATATAATATATTTTCAGTCTGGTGTCTGTGGCGACTTTCCTGCACCGGAGAAAACAGCAATGCTGGTGTTTTAAACCAAAAAGAATGTAGGAAGGAAGTACTCACCAGCAGAAGAGCCCTCGTCCATCCTGAGAGCGATGGGCGATTAGCCTGTCAGCTCCTGGCAATAAACCAAAAACTCCATATTTTATAGTTTATATTTTAAAAGTCCATATTTTATAAACTGCCTGGTTTCGAGGTTGGACATTGCCCAGACCTGATAGCAGCACACTGGCGAGACAACAGGTATCTACCAGAGCTGTTGGGGAATCACTAACCTTGTCCATCAGACACACGGTTTATTTTCACAGGCCAACAGTTGTATTGATTCTCAAACTGAGTATTTTTGTCTGCTTCCTTGGATTCAAAAGCTGAATTTCTTGTTGCCGAAAGGACTCATTGATTGTTAGTTGAACTGTGCGTTTTGTATTGAGTATCGACCTCAATACACTGCGTGGACTGTACTTACAACACTTTATACAACACTTTTCTAGTCTTCCAACCACTCAAATGTTTTTTACACTACATACCTCATTCACCCATTCACACACATCCATACACCAATTGCATTGGCTGCCATCAGTTTTTGGAGTTAACCATTCATATGCATTCACACACCGATGGTGCAGCCTTCAGGAGCAATTTGGGGTTCAGTATCTTGCCCAAGGACGCCTCGACGTGCAGACCGGAGGAGCCGGAGATTGGACGACCTGCTCTACCTCCTGAGCCACAGCCACCAAAAGTTCTGCACTCCATGTTTATATCTAAAAATAATCTTAAATTGGCATAGTTATGATTTTGGTCAACAACTACCTCATCAAAGAACGAGTAAAAAGACTACGAATCGGATATGTTATGTATTTTTCAGTCAGTGTGGAAAAATC
Source organism: Protonibea diacanthus (assembly GCA_028641955.1). Taxonomy (NCBI): domain Eukaryota; kingdom Metazoa; phylum Chordata; class Actinopteri; family Sciaenidae; genus Protonibea; species Protonibea diacanthus. The sequence continues at coordinate 2,899,542 of CM053978.1, read as the reverse complement.
TGAAAGTTTGAAATCCAGCTCAACTTGTGATCTCAGGATCAAATTGTGTTCCTAAATGTACAGTAGGTCTTTCCATTGAGCATATATGCAGATATATTGCAGGATTGTAATATAATGTACTGCACTTCATCCTCGCTATAATTAAAGTGTCACATTGTGAGTTTGTTTCGTCTTTTCTTGAGTTTTCGAGTATCGGGCATAACTCAAACTTCCAAGCTCACTATTTCAGCTGAGTGATCAAGTACTTCACTTCAGCGATCGTTTTTATAACAGAGACTGTCATTTTCCTGTTATTGTTGATGGTGGGTATGCCATACTGGAACAACATTCTTCGTAAGTTCTTCCTGTCAGTGGGGACACTTTAGTCAATATGAAGCCAAGACAGTTTGTCATTATCTGCCAAAACTGTCATCAGTAAACCCGTTTGTGTGTTCTCGCCGGGAACCTGGTTGCTTTTTAGTGTCATTGCTGTTGTCATCCTTGAAATGTGAGGTCAGAGTTTGTGTTTGACTTTTATCCAGAGTATGAGATGTTCTTGTTCTTGCTTGTTTTTATCACTTGATGCTATCTGCTCTGGAAAGTCTCTGTTCTTAATAAGGGGACATCAACTTCAACCTAATTGCTCATTTCTAAATAGATTGGCTTCCAATCTCAGAGGTGAGATGAGGACAGGACAGAGAGAGAGAGAGAGGGAGCGTTTGAGAGAGACAGAGTAGACGTCCAGTGGAGATGACACACACAGAGGAATCAATTCAAGCCCATTTTCTTCAACATCTTCAACGCAAGCTAGACAGTTTCCTTTAAATGGATCCAAATGAAGGTTTTTCACATGCCAGGATTTGAGCTTTACTATTATATTTGATGTTTGACAGTGATTCATTCATAGCTTATGTGTAGGAAGTACCATTTCTTCACCACTCAAAGTGTCGACTTTGCAGGACAACCCTCAAGGCGTATTAACACGAATGATTAATCTGGAGGCCGCAGCCTTTTTTCCAGGAAACTGTTTATATATGCAGATTGTGTTTTAGTGTGAATTGTCCCTTCTGGGCCTCTGTCTTAGCCCCATATGTTTCATCATCTGCTCCACTGTTGGTGTCAGATGAAACCATTATCATATAGAATCATTAGCACTGAACTCCCGGTGCTTAAAGTGATATTTTAGTTGTGCGGGATATATTGCTTTCGTTTTATTTTATCACCTTTGGTTGTCTGACTAATGTTCCTGTTAGAGGGCACATAACCATCGGCATTCACCTTACACATCACACATCACAGAGCTGCTGAGAGAGATGCACGACGGCTGTTGAAAAATGGCTCGGGAATCTAGATCGGGAAATTAACGAGTGATGCCTTGAGCGAGGTTCTAATTCGACTCCAGTGGACTGCAGTTAAAATAAGTGTAGGAAGCAAAGCTACTCTGATTCTGTGTTAAGATTAGGAACAAAAAAAAACAGGCGATGTAAAACTGTGACCAAGTACTTCATCTTAAAATGAACATAATCATTAATGCCAAAAAGAAAAAAAAGATCATTAGATTAACTTCTAAAAGCAGACGACATGGGAGTCAGTGATGTTGCTGTGGGTGTTTCTGATCCTATACAGGATGTAAACATTGTAGCACTAAAATGCTAATTTGCCTGGGCTCGTGCTCCTCTGGAGCCGGTGGGGCTCACTAGCTTGTGTTGGGACGGTCGTTGGAACATCTGTTCGCATCCGCCAAGATTGCCACAAGAGTGTGTTGTGGAAAAGTACAGAGATATGATGATTTCACTCCCCAAAGATCTCTGCTGTAGATAGCTTGCTTTTTAGCTGCTCGATGATCTTGGCTTAAGTTCCCAGTTTTGTGTGTTTGCTGCTAATTTCACAGAGGACTCGGCGCAGCTGCGAATGGACTTTATTCTGAGATAAAGATACACAAAACATTAGCTGTTTTAGAGCCACTATGTACAGTGCATTGTGTAGTTGGAGCCTGCTGTCACTCACAGTGAACCCCCCGTCAAACTCTTGGTCTAATTGTTTTGGCCCGGATCCAAGTGGCACTGCTTTCTGCTGTCGTCATGAGCCCAGATGAACTGAGCTAAAGGTGGAAAAAAGAAAAAAAAAACACTGCAGGGTTTGGATGAGCAGTTCTAACAAGCATGGAAACAAAGAATGAAATGCTCTCAGCAAAGACAAGACTGAATTTGCCACATGAGACATGATGCGATTTTCAATGGATGGCAACAGTTTTGTTCGGGTCCATTTCATTCAAAGGATACGATTGCTACTCTTGCAACGTAATCAGAGTTAACATTAGCCACAATTGTTCAGATTGGAATTTTACTGAAGACGGTTAATGTTAATACGACAGTTTCAGTTTTATTAGTCAGTTGTGCTCAGTGGTTTCTCTGGCCAATGACATCTTTGCAGTCCTGCCACCGCTCGCTCCAAGCCAGTCCAAAAAGAGGCAAAAACGTGAAGCTGAGGTTGGCGGGATGAAGCCTGGTGGCTCAACACCTGGAACAGCACACCACCTGTCAAAGTGACCACGCCCTTAAACTATGCATACATTTGATACGTAGTTTGAGTTTGAACAGGTGAACCACATGGAAACTCTTTCTCAGTACGGTTGTCATGAACAGAGTCATTATCTATAGAGACCAGGCTGTAAACATGTTTATATCTGCTGTGAAGTTTGACATTTCCATATAGGCTCTTATGGAGACTGACACATTTTGTAGCCTGCCTCAAGTGGCCATTTGAGGAGGAACAGTTTTTTGAACTTCCACACTGGTTTCATTTGGCAGCCATTGAGGTTGCAGCTTCAAAGAAACCATGAATCCTAGAATAAAAGCATTAAACTCATTATTATTGTTTGTGTGTGTGTGTGTTAACACACTTTAGTGAGTCCACCTACTTCACTGACTTAGCTGATGCAGTGCAGCCACGCCGGCCCTTCAGAAGCCAGACAGCATCGATGTTTCCTCTCTGCTGCATTCTCCAATGTTGTCGGAGCTTATCGACGTAAACGCTCACACGCATAAACCAGCTCACAGAGAGGCATTGGCATAAATGTACAAAAACATTACCATTACTGTTATATACAGCTGCACTTTAAACACTGACAAAGATGCATGCATGCAGAGACTCGCAACCAATCAACAAATGCAAACACACATTATGGGTTAACTATAAACACTGTAGGACAATGGCACATTAATCCATAACATGTATGTGTGTGTAGGTAGCTCACACACACACTATTATGGACACACACAGTTGTATAAACGATGTACACACAGAATAAATGCATATAAATAAGACAAAACATAAATAAAATATATGCGAATGCAGCCAAAAGCCTTATTCAGACATACACACATGGACACACACACACACACACACACACACACACACACTGTGTGTTTGTTGATTGGCATTGGCTGCTGCATTGCCGACGACCAGCACAGTTTCATTTGCATAAAGCACAGGGGCGATGCACCTTTCCCTCGCTCTGCTCCACGGGAGGATGATTGGCAGCGACTCGTGCGCAGCCAGACGCTGAAATGTGACTCTGCTATGACTGAATTCAAAGGAGCCGCTGGCCCCGGCGGCTCGGAGGGCTACAAAGCTCCACTCAATTTCACCTTTTGCTTAGATCCAATTTTTTTTTTTTTGACTGACATTTCTGTATGTGACCCGTATCTGATGCCAGTTTGATGGATGCATCCTAAAATGACCCATGAGTGCAAACTAACAGCACGAGTCCCCACATTCAGGTTTCTGTTAAATGCATGTGGCTATAACGTAATCTGCATGTGTGAATGGGTAGAATAGTTATAAAGTACAATTATGGCTTTCATATTGGCCAACACAGGGTGTTTTTCTTTCAGATGACCTTGAGTGTTTCTTTCATACGCTGCATTGAGACCCCTGCTGTGCCAACACAATGGTCTGATTATAATGAAACGTGGGGCGGCGTTTTATTCACACATGTTAATATCACAAGTATGCTGGAGTACAAATGGTAAAGTGGACTACTCTGAGCAAATCATCTGCAGAGCATTTTGAGCTCTGACCGTTTTCACGCCTGTGCACATCTTGCCGTTTGCATGAATGAACATTGCATTGTTGAATTTGGCAAATTAGAATCATCTTCAACAGGATTTTTAGCAGCTTTAAAAAGACTTAGTAATCAATGTTGTTCCAAAAAAAAAGACACAGAAATATAAATTTATTTGGCCTTTCCCCTGTGCTGTAGAATCAAATACACCTTGCAGCCCTCTAACTTGGCAGCGACCCCTTTTTTATGGCAGAAAACAATTTCAAAATGACCAAGTTTCTAAAGCGACGTTTTGAAGCTGAAAACACGCAGCCACCGCCATGTTGGATGCACTGCTTCTTCCACCTCCTGGCTAATCTAAATATTGACAAAGACACGGATCATCAGCGGACCTGAGGTGGGCCGGATAGCGCCTGGGTGCTCTAATAAGCTGTCTGTAATGGCGCAAAGCGGCCACACTGTTAATTATGCCTAATTTTAACCCTTAATATCATTTGAATGGGTGAACTACTAGCTGATACGTATAGTTTGCTGCATGACAGGCTGGAAAAGTTAGTATTAGTTTCAGGAAGAGGCGTCACCATCAAAAAATGTCACCATTGGAATCAATGGTAAATATCAGCAGCCATTTTAGGGTTTTAGACATTCAAAACAGGAATATAGAGGTTCTATAAAGACCTCAGTGATAACAATAATCTAGTAGTCAGCTTGTTTAGTGAAATTAGATCAAAATGATTTGTTTCTACCGTTTGGTCAGGAGGAAATAATTGAGTCACTGCAAATTAGATTCAGAGGTGGGCCTTCAGTTGGATACAGTGGACTGTAACTCAGGAGGGCAGATGTGTGAAGGTGGATTTTGTTGTAGATAAAACTGCAGAGATTAATAAAACACAGTTTATCACTGTGACAAAAAAACAAAACAAGAAGACATTCTTCCCTCTTTAGTCATGTGCTGAAATCCCAGCTCACAGCCCATTTCATCTCTGCCTGCCCGTCTCAGCTCCCTGCTGTCTGAGAAATAAGAGAAAAAAAAAGAAAACAGTAATCCAATAAACTGAAAAAAAAACAAAACACATACTAATACATTCAAAATTGACTGAAACAGTGTGAAAGTGCATTTATATATTTATTTCTTAGCGTTACATCACTTCTCTGAGCCCCGCGGGCGGCTCAATTAGCATAATAATTAAGCCGGAGCTGTAATGCGCGGTTTGTTCCTATATTGCTGCACACTGCAGTCGGTTTTGAAGTTTCACTCCTCCACACACAGCCTCCCACAACCCCTCCACCCTCCACCACCACCGCCTCCTCCCCTATCCAAGAAATTACCATGCATTTAGACAATGGGAATGAATTAACAGAGAGCTAATTTCTCCTGGACTCCTGTGTGTGTGTGTGTGTGTGTGTGTGTGTGTGTGACTGGTTATCAGCGTTACGAGTGTGTGTTGGCGTGTGTGTCTCGAGAGGGAGAAGGAGCAAAAAAAAAGGAGATGGAGGGAGGAAGGTGCACAGGGGGGGAAACTTTCATTATGAAACTGAGAATGAGGATTCAATCAGACCTCATTTAAAGACTAATGTTACTCTCCTCTGTCATCCACTGTCTCTCTCTCTCTCTCTCTCTCTCTCTCTCTCTCTCTCTCTGGGATGTTTGCGTGGATTGACATGATTTATAGTGAGCTGCGATGAGAGCATAATGATGTTCAGAGTAATGAATTGATTAGCATTTAAATAGCTGGGAGAGCGCAGTGCAGGGGCGACTTGATCAGTTACAGGTTAAAGTTCAGAAAGGGTTTGATGTGATTGTCATATTAAAAAAGGAGCGCTCTGCAGAAGTTTGACAGGTTTTCATTTTTATCTCTGGTTACAGTACATGTGACGTCAGGCGATGGCTTTCTTACTGTCAGAGGTCTTAAAGCATAACCTGATGTTTGCTCATCAATAACGCTGATCACTTCTCAAGTTGAAACTAATCAGAAATCCATTAATGTCACATTCCGCTGATTGCTTATTAATTTAAGGACTTCTAATTAGATCTGATTAATCAGTCAACTTGATTTATTGGTCAAACCGAGCCATGAATTGTTTTTAGTTCTACGGGGAACAAGTGATGCTTACAAATTATAATTTAGCATGCCAAAATTCATCAACTTAACTGATATCAAATGTAGCAGTGAAATATTATTAAATTATGAAATATGAGAACTGCTTTATTACTTCATTATTAGCACTTCTCTGCGGTTACTGCCACTGTTATCACTGTTTCAGTTAATAATAGCAATGAAAGAAATTGTCTTTATTTCACTGCTGCTAAAGAGTCGTTAGTATAAGTGTCTAAACTGTGTTACTTTATTAGTTTCTGTGTTTGTACATAATTTTCTAAAAGCCTTAGAAAACATTCTGTGTTAATGCCCACAGGTCATTATTCAGTGACAAACAGAGATGGTACTGAAACAAAGTCACTTAAAAAGCTTCCACAGCATAATTAGAGCATTAATATTAAAAGGTAAATTTAGGGAAATGAGTTTTGAGTTGTTTTTTTTTACTTGTTGTAGTCCAGTGTCTCAGAAACCAGGACACAAACATCCATGTCGCTCCATGCTCTGCGCATGATTCTCCAGTGAAGAACAAGTGATCAGACACAGTGCAGGCAGGTGATAGTGCCGTATAATGCAGTTTTAATGTGCATGAGCAAAAAGGGTTTGAACAACACGATGCCTGTGACAGAGGTTTGTATTGACATGTTTTTGACCATGTGATGAGGACGTGTAACATACAGCGCCAGAAGTCTAACTAGAGCATGAACTCAGTAATGAGCTGAGATGTTTGTCTGATTTTGTAATTTATAGTCAAACAAACTCTCATTCTAGTTTACCTGCTTCCTTGAATTGTGATTACGTCGGTACGTTGAGTCAAGACAGACTCTGCAGACGAAGTGACCTCGGATAAATATCTAATAATAACATATGAATGAATCCTCCCACACACACTGGTCTGTCTCACATGTGCTGGATGCTCTGTTTTCCAGCCAACGGCAATGACCGGTGTGTGTGTGTGTGTGTGTTTGTGTGTGTGTTTTGTTTTTATAAAGTCTGATTTCTGTCTGAAGACTTGTCTTGTGCACTAACAGGAAGTGAAGCAGGATTCATCATTCTGAGACACAAACGCAGAGTAAATTTGACAGTGGCTACGAGGCTGACGCTGCGATACTTTTGTATTCTACATTTCCTCTTGAAGCCTTGAAGCCAAACCAACTCGCACTTTTTACTCCACTGACATGTAAATGAAGTCAAGGTGATTGTTTATTATAACAGATGATCTGTAAAGATTTTTTTTTTTGCGCCTAGACTCTACAGGGAGATTTTTGGGATTGAGGGGCGTCGGCTCTGAGCAGCAGCAAGATAAATCCTCCCATGTAGTGCAGACACCGGTGGCGGTCACTGATGACTCTGCTGAGACTGATGACGGATGAAATGATGAAGCTGATGAATCTGCAAAGACTGGGTAGAGCCGGAGGTGGAGGTGGAGGTGGAGGGGTGCCGTGACAACAGTGTGGACAGACTGAAGGCAGAGAGAGAGAATCATATTTAAAAAGACATCAGGTGTGCTGCTGTGCTACTGGATTTATGTGACCTGCTGATGGGAACGTGATAAGATGATTGACAGCCCCAGATAATAACAGCAGGGAAATGAGTGTGAGATGTGTGAGAGGAGTGAATGTCAGGATGCAAAGAGAAGTTGAGCACAGGTCTAGGATGCTAAATAATAGTCTTCCTCACTGAGAGGTTCATCACTGCTTTCAGGTTTAGAAAAGTATGCAGCTGAAGTTCAAATGAAGTGGACACGGCTCGAATCAAAACAACGAAACGTTCTCACCTGATTCAGAAGCTGCTGCTCAGAACATAAAGAAGCAGTGACACACGCCTGCTGACTTTAAGCTGTTTTCTTGTCTGAATTTGTGCTTGCGTGTGGACTAATTTGAATGTTTGAGTGCTTGTGCATCCGTGTGTGTGCGCGTGTGTCTGTTCCTCGAAGCCGAGCAAAGACCGCTTAGCTTGTAATTCTCTTTTAATAACAGTAATCTTGCCACAGCTCTGCTCTGCATCAATAGTCATTGCGCTATTATTCTGAAAAACTCAGGGAGGAGAGGACGACATGACAGAAAGGAGAGCTGAAAAGAAGACAACAGACGATGACGCTTGGCGGACAAAATGAGCCGTCATTTCTCTGACTCAATGTCCTCTCAGTTGTCCTTATCCATACAGCCAGGTGGTGATTTTATTGATTACCGATTCAACTCTCTCTCTCTGACACACACACACACACACACTCAGACATTCTAACACTTCCTTTCTTTCCACTAGTTTGTAACACAAACTCTGCGTCCATATATTTCATGTTCACGCACACAGACAAGCACACACTGTCTCTCATCTGTATATATTTACACATAAAACCATTCACTCTCTCTCTCTCCTCTCGCTCACACACACTCAGTAGAACCCCCCTCAGTCTTTCCATTATTCCACCCAATTATACTTTGTCGGTTTATCCCTCACTCACACACACATGCATGCACAATCCCTTAATGCCTACACGCCCAGTGTTTGCGTACGACATCATCACACACGGCCTTAAACTCTTAAGGCTGTGCTTGCATCATGCACACGCAACGAGGGGGGCGCAGCGGGGTCTTGGGCACACGGACTGTGTGAAATTGTTAACAGGATGGGTGGATGCGAATATAGATCCGAGGGCGTGGTGATCAATAAATACAGCCAACCACAGTGACGCATGAAGGCAAGATCTGAACACATAAAGAAATGTCTCCTGCAGGAAATGAGAATGAGACCATAGTGTAGGTGGTTTTAACGCTAATTCCTGAAATAATGGTAGTTACAGTTAATAATATTATTTTTCTTGTGTGTAATATGGGTGTTTGTGGTTACTTTGTAGCAGCCTGATATCATTTGCATGACGGCAAACGTGGTGGACAGCCATGCACGGTGGCAGCACTCCTCAAATCGGACACAACAGATTTCATCGTATACATCCTGCTGCCTTCAGATGGTGATGATTATGTCATAAACATGATTCTGAAGGAAAGATCTAATTTCCACCAAAATACCAACATCATTAGCATGTCCCTCCCACCTGTGCACCGTGTGCTCTGCACTTGGCGCCAAAGTACCGCACAACCAGGCAGTGTAGATTTCAAGGTCAGGAAAATACCAAACTGTCAGAGAGCTGTTTGTTTCGCTGCCATGAAAATATGGCCCTCAGTCTCTTCCAATATCACACACAATTTGGCTTTTTCTTTCACTCCCTTACTCTCTCTTTGTGCTTTGAAGCAGTCATTCTGGCGCATTATATTTCTTGCATCTTTGATAAATGCGTTCATCTGTTACAAAGTCCCACTGTGGCAGTGCAGGATATCGCAGCCTCTCTCTGGTGTGGAATAAGTAGTTTGTGATGGGAACATTATGGTTTTACATAATAACTGTGGTATCTGGCACCAACATGTAAATCCTTGTGTGAACCTCCAGCACATCACACAGATGCTCCATTTGATTGAGATTTGGGGAATTTGGAGGCCAAATTGACACCTTGAACTTGTTGTTGTCTTTCTCAAACCATTCCTGAAGCATTTACGCTTTGTGGCAGGGTGCAGTCCCCATCAGGGAATACCATTTCCAAGGAAAGTAAGTAGCACGTCTCACAGTAACATCCACATGAAGGGCAGGACCTGAGGTTTCCTAGAAGAACATGGCATCACACTGCCTTCTTTAGCACATCATGGTGCCGTGTGTTCCCCAGGTAAGCGATGCACACACTCCCAGACATCCATGTGAGGTAAAAGAAAACATGACTCATCAGACCAGGCCATTGCTGTCCCATTGCTCTACGGTCCAGTTCTGATGCTAACCTGGCCTTTGTTGGTGCTTTGGGGAGTAGACAGGGGTCAGCATGGACACCCCGGCTGTTCTGTGGCCACACAAACAAAGATGTACTGTGTGTGTTCTGACACTTTTCTTAGAACTTGCCACCCATGACCCTGATGCCGGTTCACTGCTTTTTTTTTTTTTTTGGACCACCTTTGATTCTGTTCTGACAACTGCAGATGGGGAACACCCCACAAAAGCTGCAGGTTTGGACATACTTCAACTCAATCACAATCTGGCCCTTGTCAAAGTCGCTCAAATCCTCGTGCTTGCTCATTGCTCTTGCTACTTGTACATCAACTTTGAGGAGAAAATGCTCACTTGCTACCTAATGTGTCATACCCACTGACAGGTCCCATGATAACAAGATAATCAGTGTCATTCCCTTCATCTCTCAGTGGTTGCATGTCCTTATGCATGTGCATAATGTCTTCAGGATAATATGTTTGTTGACAGGCTGCCTTTACCTTTTAGGTAGAACCTCAAATGTATGTATGTTTTCCCCTTTAGACATTCATCACAAACACACAGTGAAGACATTCCCTCCCCTGTTGAATCTTACTTTGTAATTCCTGCCACAAGGTTATTATTCAGAAACAAGCCCAGAAGCGGAAACATTAAAACAATATCTTTAATATCTGACTGGCAGAGATGGAGAGACAGGATGTGACCTGAAATCTCTGGTGTGAAAATCAACCATGTTATAGGTCATTACCTCCTCCCTCAAACGTCAGAAGAAGTGAACAACATTTCTCCAAGTTTTGACTTGCATTGAAGAAATGTGACAAAAGAAACAGGATTTTTTTTTATTAATTGCAGTCAATTTTCTGAAAGTTTTGTTACCGCCGCCTCGCCGCATATATCTGTTGTGTGCAGTGTTTTCTGTATATAAATACAGGTGTGCAGGTGCCGGTTCCTGGTTGGCAACAGCTGCCAGAGGCGGGGTCATGCATGGCAGCATCCTCAAGGAGGTACAGGACGGGGATTGGCGTGGCAACCTCCGGGGACTGGCCAATCTGGCCCAATTGACCCAGCACAGGCTTTTAAACTTGGAGCGCTGAAACATCTGAATAGCTTATTGTTTTGTGTGTGAGCTCGCCTTGTTGTTGCCAAATTGTAAATGTTAACTGTGGCTGACTCGCATGTTACTTGTGGAGGTTTGTTTCATTTGTTTCTGGGACTGGGGCAGGGTTTAGTTAGTTATAGTACTGATTACATTAGAGAGATTTCTGTTGTAGCCTAGCCTATGGCTCCTTTTTTCGATATTAAGTATTAGTTTAGATAGTGAGATTTTTCTTTCCTGTTTTGTTTCAACTTAGATAATATAGGCTCTGTTTAGAGTTCTCTTTTTGTTATATTTATTTGTTCATCCGCTTGCCCTTTGTTCCCTTTAGCACCTCACTTCCTTTTGTTAACAACAATTAGAATTTTCATTTAATAAACACCTTTGTTTATCATCCTTAACACCTGGTTTTATGTTACTTCCTTCCACCCCTAAGCTGGTCGTGACAGTTTAATTCTGGAAAAACTGAATCCTGACACAGTATCAGAATTAACACAGACTGTCATGATGATTTGGATTAAATCTGACATCGTGGTGGAGGGGGGTGGATGGGTTTGGATCACACCGAGATCTTTCCTACATCACAAGAAGAAAATACTCCTTTTTTTAAAAAAACATATCTAACTGTTGTCACTTCCTTTTTTGCTCTCTTTTTTTTCTGTTCTGTACTTCATCCTCTCCTTTGACATTGTATTTTACAGCTAACCACATGACCATTTGCGCTGCTCTGGTAACAATTAACTTGGTTCCAAAGAGTCAGCAAAGATTTTTCCTCATTCTCTGTCAATGGACATTTTCCTCCTGCTGATGTGAGCACTCTGCTGTGCGTGAGAGTGCGAGAACCAATGTGATCGTCCGTAATTCTGTGTATTTCCGTGCGTCCGTGAGTGTCAATCTATAACTGCAGAGTGTTTGCGTGTGTCTTTGTGTGATAGCCAAGCAGCTGAGGAAGATGGCAGCCTGTCAGTCTCTGTTAGCATCTTTACTTTGCCAAGGCTGCCCTGGCTTACAGCCTAAAGCCTGGATACACACACACACACACACACACACACACACACACACACACACACACACACACACACACACACCACTGACATTCATCAGTACACTCCCGTATGCATATAGAGACGTCAACACGCCCATGCAGAGCTTGACTTTGACATGAGCACACATCAATATTCACTAGTAATTACAGACTGTAACATAAACATGCATACACACACAAACATGAGACTAGCATCTGAGTACACACATGCACACTCACACACTCCAACACTAATGGACAATTCCATTATTTTTAGACTTATTTGTAATTGTGGACAATATTCCCGTGAGTCATAAAATCATCCTTCAAATTCAGATGACAGGATCAGGAGAATTGAGAAACAGTTTTGATCTGGAAACAGTCCCAAACTGTTACTGGAGGAATGAGAATCACTGAAGCGTACCTTTGCCTTCAGAATCTGGTGAATTAGAGCTGGAAGGCGACTTTGTTGGACAATTATTGATCCACCTTTTGAGCCGGCAACAAACAGAGCCAAATGGACATCTGTGTAAAATGGCTGATCTGGCAGGATGGGACACACACTCATCACACTAGATGATGCTGTTGTGTTTCATGTCACACTTCTGTTGCTTCTGGGATGTTAAAATGCTAAAATGATAGTTCAGTGTAAAAAAACAAAAAAAACAAACCTGCCATATCGCAAGACCTCTGTTTAAAGTTGGTGTTCTAAGCTGTTAAAAGAAGTGGTCATGGTGTCACTTCATATTTAACCATTCCTTAATGTAAAACTTGGTTTTATCCATTGAGTAGTTTGCAGTTACTAACTAGGCTTCAGGATGGTGCAGCTGTTCTACAATAGAAAATGATGGATGATGGTGAGGGTGGCATGGTGGTGCAGTGGTTAGCAACACTGTTCATTGTTTAAACCTATCCTTTCGTGTCTGTGTGGGTTCTCTTTGGCTACCCCGGCTTCCGCCCACAGTCCAAAGACATGCAGGTTAATTGGTGGCTCTAAAATTGGAGGGTCCTGCCTGTTGCCCAGTGTCAGCTAGGACCGGCCCCGACAAGGATGAGTGGTTATGGATGGATGGATGATGGTGAAGCTTTGTTTCTCTCTTGCTGTGCGTAGGTAAACTGGCAGCATTTACAAATGGTCGTTTTGGCTGCTCCTTTAACCATGCACACACTCACTTCAGTGTAATAGAACATACTGAATTTTGAGGCTTTTGATATTCTCACCAAATGTGATTTTTAACCCGACATCCAGTTTCAGTGTCAGCTGCCGAGGATGTAATCATGTAGTCTGGAATTGTTTTAAAAACGGGGATTAGCTTCAGTAAAGCCTCAGTCTGGCTCTGACAATCGACTGCAGCATTGTGAGGAAAGCAGCTGAAAACAGGCAGTGACATCAAACAATCCACCATGACCTGAACCGCGTCCCGGTCCACCCACACAGGTTGACTAAAATGGAATGGAATCAAAAATGGAAATCAGGTTTATTTCAGTCATAAAGACGACAGAAGTCGTCACACCCATACATCAAAACTGCATGTGGAAAATAATATTCCATGTTAGCATTTTAGTCTCAAAAATATGTTTTACTCTTTTTATGTTGTTAGTCTGGGCAGCAGTTCTGTCTGCTTTCTTGATATTGAGCAGGATGTCAGACAAAGATCTGGATTTAACACTTTTTGATCATAGATCAATGATGAACTGAAGAACCTTTCACAGTGACTGGCTAAATGGTTGGTGCTAAATTATAATATATATAATTAATATCATTGAATTGGCTTGGGAGTCTCTTGTGCTGCAGTCTGTTGCAAGCTCATATTGTATGCAACAAAGTTAGGCAACAGTTGCCTCTCCATGGATTTCCTCATTGTTCTCGTATTTACATATGCCTGCATCTCACAGCTTCTGTTTTCATGATACACGCTATGTGAGTTCAGAGTGAGTCAGTCAAAGGTTTTGTGCAGCTGCAAAGTCGCTCACAATGAATTAGTGAGCCTCAACCACAACAAGCTCCAGTCCAGTTTCGTCAAAAAAAGCAGCTGTGTATTGTGTTGTAGGGATAACTACTGAAATTAGCATGCTAAGCCGCTAGCTTAAGCCTGCACTGTCTCGTAATAGTGTATCGAGAGGTGATAGAGTTGTCTACGCCTTCACTCCAACTTGGGGGTGAAGATGTAGAGATCCGGGTGGAGCAGAGCGGCACAAAGTTTCTGCTTACCGACTGACAGCTGCTGATCCAGAGCTGTCTATCAGAGGAAGAGCTCAGAGCTTACTTTTGGGATTAAAAGTGGATTTATCTTCACTCTTACTTCTAAACCAGTCTTCAGCAGTGGAGGTGCAGATATGCACTATTGTGAGTGTAGTCATCCGTGGGCACCCTGAACTCTATGATACTACCTCATATTCATATAGAGACCAGACGAAAATGGGGTCTACTTGGGGGGAAATAAGCGAAGAAGCTGAACTATCTGGAAATGTGTCTGTTATGTGATTTTGGTTCATTAAACCTTGAAATAAGTTTGCCTAGGCCTCGATGATCCAGATTTGCAGACATGACAAATCGCCTAGTGATGGAGTTATTTCAGTATCCTTTTTCAATGTGTTCCTTGTAATCAAGGCCCAGTAAAATCCCTGATCTTTCTATGTTTCTGTGGTTCATACTACAGTAGCTTGCATGAATAAACACAAATGACCTCATGGTCAGATTGTACTACCTGGTAATGTTTCGAAGGTTTACTATACATTTCTGAGGACATGTATAGTACAAGTTCTATTTACGTGAAAAACCCTGAACATGGTCATTGCATTGAGTGTGGACGGCAATATGCTTTTCCTTTCCTTCTATTTTTTTCATATAGAAAATAAAGATTAAGGTCATTGGTCTGGTAACATTTATAGTAATATGATTAAAGGTCCATCAGGAACAAAACCCTGTTCCAACAACAAACTTTCAACTCTGGGTAATATTTTTTGGGATTACTACATTTTGAGAACAACAAATATCTATATTTTTATCTTATTATATTTTTGTTTTACTTGGCAATAAATCTGTTTCTGATCGTGAGGCAACAAACTTGCACAGCTTCAATACAAATGTTTTTTTTTTTTTTTTTTTTTTTTAATGACTAGATATAGTGGACCCCACATGGTCTGTTTAAATAGCTGGTCCACTTTTGGTAATGTAGGAATGTACGTGTGTGTGAGAGGCTGATGGGAATTTTGTATAGCAGTGTGTATCTTTCTCTCTAGTGTGTGTCTGGGTCAAAGCCGTTGCCCTGTTGGCTGTTGAAGGGTGAAATAGCAGGATCACCTTCAGGTAATCATAACGTTAGCGTCCTATACAGCGCCCAGTGCTGCAGTAGTCCTGCCAGGCATTGTGTATGTATGTGTGTGTGTGTGTGTGTGCTCATGTGTCTGACTTGCAACCAAATCTGAGTTCAGCACCCTGGTACTGCGGTAGTTATTCCTGCCAAGCCTTAGCTTTCTGTGTGTGTGTGTGTGTGTGTGTGTGTGTGTGTGGGTGTGTGTGGGTGTGTGTGTGTGCATATGGGCGATAGAATGAGTGATACAAAGCAAATTTAGCAGTAAAGGGAAAGACAAAGCAATGTGGAGAGAGCGAAAGAGAGAATAATGCAGGAAAGTAATTAATGAAAAGAAAGATGACGATAGGCTCTCTGAGCATTTGTGTGTGTTTGTGCGTGTGTGTGTGTGGAAGACAGAGACAGAGGGGAGTTCAAGTTCTGGAAAGCAAGGAGACAGAGTATGTATGTAACGCAGGAGAGGAAAGATGGAGAGAAATCTAGTGTGTGTGTGTGTGTGTGTGTGTGTGTGTGTGTGTGTGAGACTGTCTACCCTCTGCAGTAAGGGGATAACCTCCTCCTGTACTTCCCCGAATGGGATTCAGTCAACCAGGGCTTATCACACACACACACACACACACACACACACACACACACACACACACAGACATAAACACGTTTGTTAATACACACTCATGCTTAGTCATTCCTGCTCTCTGTCTTTTCACTCAGTCACTCTCTTTTTCTGCTTTCCCCCATACACAAACACACAACACACACACACACACACACACACACACACATCTTGGCGGGAAACACTGCTGCAGTATCAGGGTGCTGAAGCCAGACCTGCTATAGGTTATATCACACACAAACACACAATATGTCTGACACTGATACACTCACACACGTGTATGCACATAACTGGGCATGGTTAATATAATTTTTACACCTTCACAGACATGTAAAATGCAAATACGTGTGTACATACACATGCTTAGACAACACAACACGCATGCACAGGTGTATATTTGCATACTCTCTCTCTTTTTGTGCCTCTACCCTCTCTCTCTCTCTCTCTCTCTTTCTCACACACACACACACACACACACACACGGTATGCAGCAGTGAGCTCTTGCCTTCAGGATTAGTTGTGGTAATAGCTCAACAAAGGCCTGGGAAATGGAAAGCTCTTCTGAGCGAAAGTTACCATGAGGCGTGAACAACCTCCTCCCCGCCATCAGCCAGCCTTTTTTTTTTCCCCAGCGTACAGAAAGATAGAAAGGAGAGAGACAGCCGCATACAAACCCACTAAAGCAGCGCTTACAGTATATACTTCATTACAGAAAGGCACAAAATGGCGGTTAATGAACGTGTGAAAGAGTGATGAAGAGAGAGAAACGACACCGAAGGCAAAGTACACCGTGTGAAAGAATAAATTAATAAGACGACTCGGGTGTATTGCAGCGGCAGCATGGTGACTCAGCTGGTTAGGTGTGTTGCCTCAGAAAGTCCTGCATTTAATATGTTGACCCCATTCCTCTGAATATGCATGTTCAACCTGATGAGCGTCACCTGGGTGCCTCTCACAGTCCAAACATCGCACGTTAAACAAAATGTCTCCAACTTCTCCGCATCTATGCTTCTGTGTGTGACTTTGTCACGTGACGTCATGTTTGGCTTGATGAACTCACAGAAAAAAACATAAGTGCTTCTGTGTGTGTGTTTGATACACATACAGTACAAATCATATATTTTTACTATACTCAAATCAGCACAAAAGTGTATGCAAAACTACACAGCACCCAAAGATATTTGGCGAATATTAGCTACATATGAGCTACCTAAGCAGGCTGTATACAGTCTAGTCTTGGTCTCAACCTGGTCTTGTCTTGCCTTGGTTTTGGTCTTGACTTGGTCCCAACCCTGACAGTCTTAGTCTTGGTCTTTCTCTTGGTACATTCTGGTTTTGGTCATGACTTGCTCTTGTTTCAGGTGGTCTGAATTCAGTATTTTCTTCTGACGTATACCTTCCCGATACCAACATATTTTTGGAACAGTTTTTGGTTTAGCAAAATTTCAAATTAGAAGTTATTGGTTGCATTTGAAACAGGCAATCACAGCAATAGTGTTAACACATAACTCAGACAATGCACGGGCGATTTAGGGATTGACTTTTGTTTTTGTGACATGTAGTTAGGAAAAATAACTATAATGTGTGTGATATTCTTTGTTGTATCAGTGACAGTTGGATACTTTGACTGAGTTTTTAGCCACAGAGGGTAAATTATGGTGTTTTGAAAACCTTTATCGATAACAAAATGTCACGGCTTTGATTTTTAAATGAACTGACCTTTTGTCATCCCATTGAGATGATGAATGAAACAGGGGGCCCAGTTGTCTGTATCTGATGCTCACTGAACCCATGAATAAAGATATTACTTTGAAGATGTCGAAGGTTTCTTTATCTTACTTGTTCTGTCTTAAGGGTTCAAGTCTACGCTCCCCGTGGCTCTAAGCCTCGTGGAACTGTGAGACTCTGCAGAAAAACCTCCACCAATTGGCACATTATCTTCTGTCGAGGTAGTGAAGGAAAGCGAATATGACAAATGTATCCCTGGGAAATAAGTCTTTGATCACCGCAGCAAGAGGTAGAGAGTGAGAGAAAGGAGAAAGAAGAAAAAAAAGGGAGCTGAAGCTGAGGTTAGCCTAATTGAAATGCAAACCCCGAAAAAGAAACCTCAATAAGGCTGTAGAATTTAAGGCCATGATGAGAGAATGAATGAATGGTTGGAGACAAAAGTTTTCTCTTTGGAGCAGGTCCTTGATCACTATATCAGCACTGAAATACAAAACCATGAAAGTTACAGTAACTTGGTGTTGAATTTTAGGAGGAGAGATAGACAGCAAAAAAAAGCAAACAAGTTCAACTTATTAAAATGCAAAACTGCCACAGTGAGTTTATCGACGTGAGGTTGAATGAATGAACAAATGATAGGTTGGACGAAGGACAAAGAAAGTCAAAGACAGAACTGGTCAGAGGCAGTAAGAGAAATATTACCTCGTCCTCCCTGGCCAATAATCCTTTGAACGCTGAAACCAAGAGTTAAGTGAGAGAAGCC
The DNA here is from genome assembly GCA_028641955.1 of Protonibea diacanthus. Taxonomy (NCBI): domain Eukaryota; kingdom Metazoa; phylum Chordata; class Actinopteri; family Sciaenidae; genus Protonibea; species Protonibea diacanthus. Next base: position 2,881,056 of record CM053978.1, on the reverse strand, counting down.
AGGAGCTCAAATCCTCATTGAAATGCAAAACCGTTAAAACATAACCTTGCTAATGAAACCCAATTGAAGACAGGACTAATTCTGTTATGCTTAAGGCTTGGCCAGTCGTACTAATTGGTGGGTAAATAAATTGGAGCGTATGATCCTCAATAAGGTCCCAAGTTTTGATTCATTGTGTTACATTTTTAGAGGAAATATAAATGATCACAGGATCACAGGGGAGGGAAATGATTAAAAACAAACTCCACCGGTCGTCCTCACAGCCTTGTAATATTCATAAAAAGTGACATCTAACATTTAAATGTGCTCTCTGGTGGAAGTTCATTGCATAGTAGTTCAGATTCAATGAATAATTTTATTGTCTCTGTATTTTTTCTACTTTTATACAGTGTTTCTTCGCAAGTTGACCCGGTATACTACAATCATTGCCTGATCAATCATCTCAACACATCTGCACCATACATTTTATGTTCATGCTTTCTACAGTTGCGTTACCTCTCAGTCTGCACCCTTCGCTGGTTAAAAAATGCAATCGCATGAGCATGGAGAGCAACAACAGAGAGGGAAGGGGAGTGAATTAAAAGGATGAGGGTTATCATCACCAACACACAGGCTCACTATTCAGCAGCGCTGCTATAAATTGGCCAAGGACTCGAAGGAAAATTAACCAATGAACCATCCAAGATTTGAATAAAATTCATCAGCATAAATAGTTCTTTTTTTCACCTCCATCTCCGCAGCTTGAACGACATCTGACCTCTCTCTCTGCTGCTTTGCAAGTTTAAAGTACAGGAAATTGGAATATCTAGGTTTGCTTACAAAGTAATTTAGTCAGGGTGGAGACCTGTGGGATTAGAAACCATGAAGTAATAACCATCCTGATGAGGTAAATGATATAGGTCCTGTAGATTTTACTGCTGTTGTGGCATCAAAATGTCAACATTTGATTCAAAATCCAGAAAAATGGAGACCAATTCCCTTAAAATACAGTTAAGATGCAAGATATTCAGTTAATACCACCAAAAATATTAATTTTACACTGAAAGCCTAATTATTATAACTGATATTGCGCAGTGGATTCATCGGAGTGAACTAAATCAGTAAAATTTCAAGTCAAGAAACCAAAACAATGAGCTCAAAGGCGCTAAAGCACTCCATAGGTTTGAAGGGAGCACTGTAGGTTCAGGTGATATTTAGAGACTGCTTTGATATTACATGTAGTAATTTCATCCATTATTGATATTAAAATACTGATCAATGCAACTTTAATAATATTTATAACACAGATTGCGTTACAGGTTGTGACACTGTGGTGTCTTATTTCTCCACAGCAGACCACTGCTACCGATGTCAGACCATGCTATGGACACATTTCTGATCATAAATTGATGTATTCTGTGTTAAATAATTGATTTATCTAATAAGTAGCCAGGTAATAAGCAGGATATTGTGCAACAAGCGTCTAATATTATGCTACATAAGCCAAAGAAACATGGCATACAGGATTCTGACTGTGTTTGCAATTTCTCACTTTTTTGACAAGCTGAGATATGCAATAAATAAATGCCGGTCAAACACAGCAGCGTCGTTCTTTCATGTGTTTTTAATCATTTTTGTTTTTAAAGCAGCACTGAGGCATGTAAGAAATATCAGGACGGGGTTGCACGAACAGCATTTTGTATGAGTAATAGCAGGATGAATTCATTGTTGGTTTAGGACTCTTCAGGGAAACTATGGATGATAATAAAACGATACAATAATACCAGCATCATCCATTAACGTTCCTTGGGGCTGATTTGTATTCCCAAGATGAAGATGAATCACTCCTTTCAGACTTTTCTTTTGAAAGTTTACTTGTTTAGTGTTGTCCTGTCTTTGTACCTCACCTAAGGTATAATTCCCCATCATTTGACTGCTAAACCTTACTAAAGTATTTTTTGGAATCAGTCATCCTTTGTTGAAGCGATGAGCAGTATGATGTAGACATACAGATGTGTCTCATTAAGTGTGCATATGCTGAGATGAGCTCTGACGCTCTGTCGCCTTCATGAGTGGGCATGTCTGCAAAGACAGAAGGTGTTACAGTTTGTGTTGGATCTCATCAGGCAATCTGCACGTTGATGTAAAGTCAATGAATAATTGATGGCAGATGTTAGCGTCTGTCCCAGTTGCGTTTCACTGTGGTTTGCCTGGCTTTCACGGAGGTTCGGGCGGAAACAGAACAGGAAGTTTGTTCCCACTTTTATCTGGGTTTTTAGATAAAGAACAGCAGATGGCATATGAAATCCAAAGTTTGGGGTTTTACGGAAAATGAGGATTTAGTGAAAAATGAAGAAGACTGGATGTTAAAGAAGAAAAAATATGATGTGGAATGTTTCCAGTCAAAAACACAAACGCTACAATGCAGGCCAGGATGCAAGAGTGGGGAGAGGGTTGGGTGTGTGAGGATTTTAAAGGCCGTGGGTGTTTAATATAACCTGAAGACCTTCCAGTTGACACAGGAAATTGTTTGGAAATGCAGCTCCCTCCTCCTGTTACTGATGTGACATAATGTGGCACTTACAAATGGTATGTCACCCAATTCCTCACTGGCATCTAGCAGTTTCTTTCTACTGATGCTCGCTGGCAGATACATTTCTCTAGTATATCGATGGTGATTCTCAGTCATATGCCACAGACTCGGTACAGTATGTCACTGCTGTTGCCATTTTCGTGTGCCGTATGCTGAGGGCATATGGCACATGAAAATGTTATGTCACTCTTCTCGCACTGCCACAGCGGCTTATGACAGTTCTTTACTGTCGTATGCTGCTGCATGCTAAAGTACAAGGTCCTGGTTTTACCCCAGAAACAAAGTCTGCAGTGAGTTGAGATCCAACATATCTCATGGTTATTAACGTGTGATCAAAACTGTACCCCTGACCTTTACAGAAGAGCTTTTGTTGCCTAAACCTAACCTCAGATAATAGCGAAGTCTGGACTCTGGCATCAAAGTTCCTGTGTGTTGTATTCCGACTGTCCACCTGGACCACCATCCCATACATAAATCTGTCACCACAATGTACTTGGGAATACGATTTAGGACCCTAGATGTGATTTCTAGAAGACAGGGTTGGTTTCTCCTGGTAATTTTAGATTTATTCTACAATAATTCTAATCTCAAAGGTCCTCAGCATCGAGACGCTGCAGTCTGTGTTTGAGATATTGTATAATCATCCTGCTTGCTTGTTTTGCAGTGACCACAACACAGTTTCAAGTGCTGTGATTAGATGGTCCTTCCTCAGGAGCCGTAGTTTGATTTCCCCTCCACATTTTTATCCAAAGTATGAAAGCACCTAACATTTGTTCCGTTTAACAGCACTGTCCATGTAGAAAATAGTTGGTGTCGCTGCGTCTTAAACCAGACAGGCTTTGCAGGATTAAAGAGTAACTGATAGTATTTTCAACCTGGACCTTATTTTGCCGTGTCGTGTTTGTGTCAGAGTGACTAATGGGGAATTTTTGAGTGAAAGCAGCTGTGAATGGGTCAACAACTGCATAATCCTTTCAATTGTGCACCATCAAATCACATCCACTAAAAGTGCTTGTTTTTGGTACTGACTGGATCAGAGTGTCTGACAACATTATGAAAAGGCCTATTAGACACAGACGATCAGGGAAAAGATACAGAAAATGTTTAATTTCCCGGTAGGATCGTGTTGTAGGACACGTAATCTGTGTGCAGCCCATGAGTTATACTGTATGTTATAGCACGTTTCAAGGTGGCAGCGTTCGCACTCACTCCTGCACAAAGTTTTGATTCGTTCTATGTGGATGAAGAACAAAAAACTAAGGACAGTTTTACCAGATTTAGTTTTTGCATGTGAGTGAGTCAAATTATAATCATGGGACTAATTCAATAAGCGGGCAATATTAGATGGCAATTTGCCATTAATGGCTTTATAAATAAATAGAAACTAATGCCTGTTACGTCTTACTTCTGCCTCCATTTGTCTTTGACACAAAACATGGCTGAATAAAACCAGACATGAGATGAGTTACTCTGCCTGAATGTGTCTTTGTTCAACCAGTCAGCTGGTAATGGCGAGGTGATTTTTCATTATTAAAGAGTAATTCATAAAATGCATATTGCTGTAAAGTTTTAGGTCAGCACAGCGTATGAACGATATCACGTATGACACAGTCGGATTGTAAGCTTGTTGCAGTGTCTGTTACATTATTAAAGCGCTTTGTGCAGCCTGTTACGATCGCTGATACAGACAGCCTGAGGCTACAGTGTGTACAAAGAGCAGATGGAGAAGGCAAGGAAGGAGGGAACGAGGGAAAGAGGTGGGGAAAAAAACATGCAGATACACCTGAATCCCTCCGGGTCACATGGTCGACGAAAAGAGGGGAGCAAAAAAGAGAAGGAATGAAGAAATGTGAGGTTAAAACGAGCTTGAGGCTGTATGTCAATGCCGGGAGGGATGGAGGGATGAATGAGAGGTGGTGGGGAAAGAGAAAGGAGAAAACATACAGAAAAAAATAGGTTGGGGGAGGAGAGAAATGAAGGTTAAGAGGACGGGGAAAAGGAGATTGGAAGGAGAGATTTGCAGGAGAAAGTGTGTGGAAGCAGTGTAGGTGTAGAGAGGAAAGAGGGAGGGATGGGAAGGAAAATTAATATATAAAGAGGAGAGAAGGAAGGAGAGGAAATAAGGGTGGATGGGAGGAAATGTAAAGAGAAGGTGGGATGAAGAATAAACAATAGAGAGAGTTGAAGGGCAAGAGAAAAGAAATGAAAATAGCCTGAGCTTGTATATTCAGAGAGAGACAAGAGAGGAGAAAAATGGAGAGAGGGAGAGAAAGACGTCAGTAATTGCCGCAGGTTCAGACGCAGAAGAAAGAGCAGCGTGAATGACAAAAGAAAGAAAGATGTAAGAAAAAGAAGGAAAGGCTGAAGGCGCAGCGTGCTGTTTGTGTTTAACCTGGCCTGGTGCATGCTTCAAGACAGCACCGTCTCTATCTGTCAGAGCCGAGGGCTACACTGTACATCACACACACACACAGAATAGAGATACATTGTGAGCAGACAGACAGAGAGCAGCAGCAGCAGCAGCAGCAGCAGTGCTCATCGAGCTGAATGGAGCAGCACGGTGTAAATGTTGTCTGTTTGTCTCAGGGGAATCTTTAAGTGCTCAGATTCAATCTGCTTCAAGCCAAGCTAGGGGGAATACACAGCACACACACTTAAAAACACATAAGTGATGTGTCCACGGGGCTGCAGCTAATGATTATGTTCAATATTGATTGGCAGAAAATGAATAAACGAAGTAAAATTTATCAAGAAAAAAGACCACCTCTCACGTCTGAGGGTTTCTTTAGGTTTCTCTCTGTGTTATATCACATTTGGGCTTTTGGCTATTGGATTGATAATGCAAGCACGAAAATACAAGAAAAATCTTCCCAATTGGACTAAAAGCCCGTTTCTTTGGGAAAATGCCCCCTTGCTCCAAAAATACACACTGTTGTCTCACCAGCTTACAAAGCAGCTCAGCTGACTTAACCTATAAAAATACAGTAAAACATAACACACAAAGTACTTATGTAAGTACTTATTCCTGAACCTAACCAACTCGCTATGACACCTCAACCTAACCAAACTTCCATTTCCCAGCATTAACCACCTGTTTATTACTGTTAACCTGACAGTGAAGGTCACAGAACAAATGTCACATGACCTCATCCTTTCTGCCATGTCCAAATACACTAAAACACTAAGGGCACACCCACCCTGCTGTTTTTACAGTAAAAAGGCAGCTGTGGTTGCCACAATTATAATATGTAATGTATCTAGTATAACTTTTTTTTCTAATATTACGGTAAAATGATATTTGTACTTTTGATTTTCATGTATAAGGTTGCCGTTTTATTCCGTGTCCAAGACTGTTGTGCCATGTAACTGACATGAAAATTCCATAGGAATGCTGTACAAATAAAGGTTTTGCCATGGAATATTACTGTGTTTTATTCTACAATTAACAGTCCTGAATAAAAAATACTATACTTTGTACAAATTCCCCTAAAATGGCAGATAAATTAAGATTGATGGCGTGGTTTCAGAACAGTGTGCACTCTCCCTCCTGATTTTGAACTGCTCGGAGCATTTTGACTAAAAATAATTTGTTTGGAACGAGAAAAGTTTGTTTGCAGATGGAACCAAAACATTGCAGGTTTCACTTGACCCGAGGTACGAACTGTGACGACATCAGTGGTCGCGTCATATTCTTAAAGTTAAAAGGAGAGTATGGAAAAGGCAACAGTGAAGACGTCAAGAGAGAATGTGATATAGTTATGTGATTTTAGTGATTTGGTCAGATTTGTAAATTCATTGCTAATGTTTACCTCGGTTGTGGAATGACCTCCACTGATGATGCGTCCTCGATTACGAAGGTTCTGCTCAAAGTGATGGTGGTAGATAACACATTATGTGTATTGGTCCCTGGTGCTTTTTAGTGTTGGTGGGTTTGGTAAATGGTTCAGTGACTGAGAGCTTCTTCAGCAGGATGTGATTAAAATTCCCTTGTGTGTGTGTGTGTGTGTGTGTGTGTGTGTGTGTGTGTGTGTGTGTGTGTGTGTCTATGCTGAAACAGTGATTAAGACTGCAGCAGAAATAGAGCTTCTTATGAATTGATTTTTATGCTCTTGCCTTTCTTTCTCTTCCTCTTTCTTGTTCTCTGAAGATGACTCCTACTCTTCCTTTATCTCTCTCCTCCTAAGCCTCCTATTACTCCCCCAGATTTGTCTCTATCTTTCTCTCAGTCTCTCTTCCTCACTCTTACAATCCTGCTGACTGTATAAAAGTTGAGAAGCGGTCTTGTTGTAACTTAATTTTAGCTTGGCCGATGCTGGTAAAATTAGTCTGTCATATGCTCCCATACTTGTCTTTACTCTTTATTATCTCATAAACTGAGTCTACTGGGAAGCTCTGCATATTTTTTTCGCTCTGATTACCAATTTTAAGAAAATATGATGGGTTCAGCTCTCTGTTGATGAAGATCAGTTCACTGAGACATACTAATTTAGTAAGTTTTCATATGCCGGTATATTGGAATCAGCTACAGAAATGAATATTATTGAAGGTAAATATCTCAATACCAGCATAACCTGGCAGCATGTTCTGCCCTATATTTGCCTTACAGCTTTCAAATGTTTGTTTAATTAAGACTCAATCTTTGAAGCTCAAGGTATAAACTTCCCCCTAATAAAGGTCACCAGTCCTAACTGATGTTTTTCTTTGCCATCGCCACCAAGTGCTTGTTCATAGTGGGAATTGTTGAGTCTGAAAATAATATTCTAAAGTGTACGGTCTTGACCAGCTCTATCACTGATGACACCTGATTTAAAAAACCTTAACCATTTTAGTACTAGGTTTGAGCACAGCTTTAAAAGAACATTTATTTATGTATCCTCAAACAAATTGATGAGGTAATCCTCTCTGTCCTCTGTCCAGAACTTTCCCATTTCAACCAGCTGACTCGACTACAAACTGACGACTGCTGGCTGTTGAAACGGACGACTTGCTTTAAAATCAACCACTGGCAGCTTGACAAAGCTGAGTCGAGGCCAACAGCTGGCTTGAGTCGAGCTGAGACTGGGCCAGTTCACACTGCTGCAGCTTTTCCCTGCAACGTTCTGAAACGGTCACGTCTTGTTGTGAGTCTTTGGCCTGAACTTAACAGTAACTCAACAGTCATTTTGTTACTGGCAGAAGAAACACAAGCTGTCACACAAAATGCTGTTAAAAGATTGCTCAGCAGTTCAAACAGGTCTGGTGTTGTGACCAGTGAAACAACCCACCAGTCAAAGTTTTGAGCTCATCTGCCTGTAAAGCTAATGGTCACAAACATTTGTCGGTCTGTGAAATTACTGCTTTTAGTTCAGTATTTTTCTTTGATATTTGTCAAAAACTCTGCCCCTTAATGTAGCTTTAAAAAACCCGACTGGTACAAAGCATAAAATTCAATTCAGTAAAGCTAATGGTCCCCAATCTGACAACTGGTAAAGTTTGGACATGATTTCAGTATTCAACATTTTTCTTTGATATTTGTCAAAAGTGTTTTTTTACTTTTGTGTAAACTGAAACTTACATGAAGGGATGGACGCATCACTGGTAAACAAAGTGAAAAAAAAAAACCCTCCTGGTCCAAGGCAGAAAACTCAATACAGTGTTATTTATACAGCTCCAAATTATAACTAAGACAATAAATTATTGTGTGACACTTTACGTATAGATCAGGTTTATACTCTTTGTAATACTGTTTGCAGCAGTTCAATAATTCCAACCTTCCAACACTTGGCAACAGTGGAAAAGAAAAACCTCCTTTAAACAGGCAGAAACCTCGAGCAGAACTGAGCTCATGGCTGGCGTGGATCTCCTCTCTAGCAAAACTGCCTGAAACAATCTGATTAACAGGCTACAGTGACACAGCATCAATGTAAAAACTGTAAATATAAATATTTACTGAACATAATTTCAGTGTAAAAACATTAGGAATGTTGTCGCGCCTTTTTAGATGGGGAAAAAAATAAAAATCACATAAAGCTCATGTTGCTCCTTTAATTTGGCAGGAATGTTAATTTGTTTGTGTCATTTCCAGGATGTTATATAAGCTGTGAGCATTAATGGATCCAGCACTGGAGACGCTCCATTTCTAAAATTACATTTCATTGTAGTTGTTTGTGATGTTGTTATTGTTGATCCCCTCATGTTGTTTGAACAGCTTTAATTTGCAGCGTTAGTTGAAGCGTGTTTCTGGATTTTTGCTGAGTGTGCCTTTGTGAGCTGTAAGCCTTAATGGAGCCAGCGGTGCAAAATGGCTTTTTTTTATAAACATATCACCTGTCTGATAAGCTGGCAGTGCTCTCACTGTGCTGTAGCAATGTTCTCCATTTGTTTATTGGAAATCTGATATGCTCTCTGAGTTTCATTGAGCTGCTCTTAACAACAATGTACACTACTTCTCTTTATTCAAGTTAATTGTTCACTACTAAGATTTCATTGATTTTGAAATCGTTTGTCGTACTAAGAAAATTCATCTTTATTAATAGTTTCCTCTGCAGTCTGCATCATTCTGTGCATATCCTTTAATAAGAGCAGATACAAATTTATACAAGTTCATATTTTATCATATTTTTATGTACGATCTGTCAGTGAGAATAACGCACATTTTCAATTAGATGATAATTTTATTGACCTTTAAAGTAAAGGGACTTGCATGCATATCATCTATGCTGATGACCTGATAATATTTCTTCATATGTGTGACAAAACAAGAGCTAAGTCAAATATTTTCACAAAGATCTATTCAATGAAAGCACACGTTTTCATAATAATGTCTACAGTACTTCAAATTTCTGAATAATACTAAACCTGGATTCATTCACCATCAGTCGGAGAAGAAAAAGTCTTTTTCCTGTCTGATGAAAATCACATTTTCAACCATGATTTTTGACTTTTTTTCTACATTTGAAATGTGCATGTCCAAAGACGTGTGCTCAACAGGTTTACTGGTGACTCTAAATTGCCTGTAGCTGTGAATGTGAGTGTGAATGTTGTTTGTACCTTGCCCTCGCCCTAAGTCAGCTGGGATAGGCTCCAGCTCCCTGCGACCACGATGAAGCGGTTACAGAAAATGGGCAGGTGGATGAAGATGTGCATATTCTCTTCAGCCTATGATCAGCAATCTTATCGACCAATGAAAAGATGTTTTGTTACATTGCGTATGAAAGGAGGATAGCTTTGGATGAATAACATTTTGAATTTTGATTCAAGGATAGATAGACTGACGCACATACGTCAGTGTCAGATGGCCATTAATCTGGATTATGCTGATTACGAGCTTTGATTAGGCTAATGTGCCCTGTGGAAACGTGTAAGGCAGTCTTGCAAATCATAGTTTACCAACTGAGGTGACGCACTTATCCACATAAATCCATTTTGAAATATGAAGTGGTTCACTGATGATGGTGTATGCATAGATTTTCATTTCTGGTGCTAAAAGTGTCTCATTACGGTGTTTTAGGCTCATTTTGGAAGTTAGTTTCTTTCTTCATCCTCCTGAAAACATGCCAGCGTCATGGAGCGAGGTGTAGAAGTTGTCAAACTTCTACCATGCTACTGTAGCATCATTTTAGGATGTGGTGAGGCATCCCAGGTGCTGCATCAGTTGTCTTCCACTATAACACGCTGCGTGGGATAAAAATGAGCAATTGTTGGACCTGGCACTCCTTTTCATCAGGTTGGGTCGTTATCAGACAGATTTCATGCATGAAAGCTGCTTTGAAACTGTGCCAGCAGTGGTTGCTACCAGCAGTATATCCAACTGGCAAAATAAATACAGACTTTTACACATAAATGTTGTGTAAAATGATTGGGAGTAAATCCAGCCTGGTTCCAGACACACCGCATGGGATAATGTGAGCAATCGTTGCACCTGGTGCTCATCTCCATGAAATCAGACCTCATGAGGTCAGTTTTTAAAATAGCTATTTCACCATTTTGATTAAGTTTTGATTGTGACTCAGTAAGTCTCGCTCGTATCAAGCATATTTGGATGACAGCAGCACATTTCACTGGTAAACGTATGAATCGTGTTGGTCTGTAATTGGTTCCACGGTGAAAAGTGGCTTCAGTTTTGTGATTCATATTCATATTTCTCCAGAGAGTTTGATTGATTGGCTGGCTCCGCTTCATCAGGTATGAAACAAAGTGTGGATAGCGGGCAGGCCAGGCCACTCCGCTCTGTCAATCAAACAAGTAATGACGGGACAGCAGGGCATTGCCGATGGCGCTCGCTGCCTCTGGGTTCAGTTCATGAATCAGGGGGCTCAGGGTTCAAGGTTGACTGTATTACCCCTGTAAGAAACTTCTGTTAGGAAAAATAGAAATAATGTTACAGTCAGTGGTGGGTAGAGGACTGAAAAATTATATTCAAGTAGAATTATTATTGCCATTTGAGAAACTTAAGTAAAGGTGAAGACATACCTGCTTAAAAAGTCTCATTAAACCAACAAGGATAGCCAAATTCAGATGATATATTCAAGTTGAAAACTTAATTTGATCGACTGTAAAACTTTTAAGTACTCCACTGAATATGTATTTCTAGAGACTCAAATATAAGCCCTGCTCAAACTGTTGCAGGCTACGAACATTTCAAACAGAAATATTCTTCAATTGTAAGAAGATTGTTGCATAAACTGTTTGATTTTTCATAATTTAATGAGTATAAAATAAAAAAAGACAGTCTTGTTACTGTGAATCTGAAGGAGAATGTTGGTATGCTGTTTATATCTACACACTCACAGCCTACAGTACAGTCTGATGAATGCTTCCTGAAGGTTTTCCTCTTACTTTTGTCACGGCTTTGAACATGGAACTATCTCATTGTCACACACTCCAGCAGAGCTACTTTATTTCATTTAATTTCACTTCCAACTTCAGTCTATGTATATTCTTTTTTCACTGCTTCTCTTGATGTTAGATACAGTCCACGCTGTACTGTACAGAGTCATTCATCTTTACCCTTCTGTATCTTCAGTTCTTTATCCTATATGAGGTTTTGTTCGGTTCTGTGTTTGTAAAATTCCTCCTGGGATTTGTTTTCTCGTACAAATTAGTAGTTTTTCTTTGTTTTCTTTCATTTGTTTGTTTGTTTGATTTACATTATGCTGATAAAATGAACCTTAAAATTATATTTGTATTGTCCTTGAATTACTAAGCTATGGTTACTACAAACACGTCAAAATGCTGAAAATAGTAAATTATATAAGGAGTAAATAGAAATAAAGTTGATGAAACTTGTTTGAAGTAAAATTAAAAAATGTATGTTCCTCTTCAACGACGAGTCCAGTAACTACAGGATGGAGAAAAAACTGACATCACTGTATTGTAAACTTTCAACATGGATAAAGTAGGATTTCTGATGTGTGATATTCTGCACTTTTGTTTTTCAGCAAAAAAAAAAAAAAAAACAGTAAATTGCTTTCCACGGTCAAAGGAATTGTTTTTACTGTTTCTGTCCCTGAGGCCCAAACTCAATTAGGCAGAGGAGCTTTCATGCCCTCTACTCCGTCTCAAGCAAACTCCTCGGAAAGGGACTCTGAAATTGAAAAAGCTGAAACTTTTTGTCGATCCATCCATCATTCCATTGTTTTATTTTTCTGCTCTCATGAAGTTTTTAATCATTTTATGACTGTTTTTATACACTGTTCATCTATAAACTTACTCCATCATTCTTCAGGTACTTTATCTGTTGTTTTGCTCTTTTGCTGTCACCTTATTAAAACAGTTATTGATAGTTAAGTTTGCATATGGTTTATTGATAGCAGTATACACTTTGTGTGTGCTTTAGTTACACAAACCTCAGACCTTGTTGGAATTTAAAAAAAAAACGTTGCCCCCACAACTGGGACTACTTACAGCATCAAACAATATATAACACATTTATGATACCGAGTAATTATAAATATATACAGTATGTAGAATATATATTTAGATATACACGTATGTCGGGAGGTTGAGCGGGTCGTCCACTAATCAGATGATTGGCGGTTCGATCCCCGGCTCCTTGTGCAAGATGCTGAACTCTAAACCAAGGCTGCACCATCAGTGTGTGAATGTGTGTGAACAGTTAGCTCCTAAAACTGCTGAGCAGTTGGCACCTCGCGTGGCAGCCAATGCCATCAGTGTGTGACATCTTACATTGCTGCTTAACACCTGTACTGTACTGGTGTTAGCAAACTCACCAAACAATCCATACACAGCCATTTGATTCCTCTGCCCTCATCTTTCCTTTGAACTTCCTCTTAATGCGGTTTATGATCTTGTCTTTATGCTGAAAACATATTGAGTTTATAAATCGATAGTATCGCGCTGCAGATGCAGTTTTTGATGTTTGAGCAGTTAATGTAATGCAGCAGAAACACATCGTTTTTTTGACATGGAGCTATTTCAGCATTTTGTTTTAGTTCTTGTTTTTTTTTTTTTTTTTTTGCCATAGTGGCAATTCTTTGATATAAATGGACCCTTTGAAATTTTCATATTAATGCCAAGTCATGACTTGTTGTTAATATTTTATGGACTTGCTGTAAGGGATTCCAACTTAATAAAAATGAGATTTAAACTTATATAATGCAGGAGTTTAAAAGACTTGGCATTCAGATAAAGTTGAGGATTCATGTATCATTTATAGCACTAAAGACATATTAGCAATGGTCCATATGATATGATGTATAAAAATAGCATACAATAATAACTTTTTTCACGTATTCCCCCTGTACACAGTATAATTAAAATATAAACAACACAATTTAATGATATAAAACTTATTTCTGTGCGTTTGGTCTGTTTGCTGTTGAAGATTGTCGACAGCCCCTGTGATGTTTTTCTGCTCGCTGCAGTTTGCTTCAGCTCTGTTTCTATCGCTGACAGTGACTGAGTGCCTCGACTCTGCTTTGGCCTTTAATGGAGCACACTGACTGCTTTTGTGAATGAAACTCTGTGTGTGTATGTGTGTGTGTGGGCAGCAAAGGCAGGATATGGAGAGCCGTGGTGTGAGGAAATGGAGAGGAAAAAAAAAAAAGTTGGCGAGAGCGAGAGAAAATAACTGATTGGCTGCATCAATTTTTTTCACCGAAACTGAAAAACTGAATGGGTCCATGTTCCACGTCTTCACTTTCAAAGACTTCCGGCAGCCGCAGGAATCATGACTTGTCTGTATCAGGACCAAAAGAAGGAAGTAATGTAGTAATAGTGCCAGGGCAGAGGAAGGAGGTCAGGGTGGACGGATGGGTCAACATAATGGTGGGCTTCCAGATCTCTGTTAACCCTCAAGAACACGTAGTGCACCAGAGTGCTTGTTCTATATTTCAGTATAGCGCCTGGGAGTGCCAGGTATATAAATATTGTTTAAATTCTCATCAATAATAAGTCCCCGCAAAATAGATAAACAGGACTTAAGAGGTTCTCAGTTTGCCGAAGAGTCGACAGGGAGGACACTGCTGAAGTGTTGAACCAAGCTCAGTTTAAAAAGCTACAAATGTCACACAAACTGAAGAGGAAGGGACTCTCTCAAGCCTTCCCAAGACTTTGTGCACTAAGAGCCAAAGTATCTGTGGCGTCAGTGCCAAACGTCCCGCAGAGGGCTGTCTTTGTGAATAATTGTAGTGCCATTTTTCCTTCCTGTGGTAATTAAAGAGATATAGTTTGAAACAAAAAGGTAAAGCACTCAATTAAGACTGCTGATCGATGAGCTGATATGACGTTCGTCCATCAAAACACTTCATGCGCATTATCTTTTCATCCAGCCTGCATTTAATCCAGGGAAGAAGACCCTGATGGAGGTAGAACTGCCTGCTGGGAGATTTGTGTGCAAGGCTCTATTAGGATGCCCCTTCCTGCTCACATTGGCAATTATGTTTCTCAACTTTTCATATGACTTATTTCAATGGTCATACCTGTTTCCACTATTCGATGGAAGGCGCATACATATTCCCATTCACAACCCAAGTACCTGCAATAATGACACTGGCTAATGGAGTGGAAAGCTTCCTGTGCACTAAGAGCTTCTCTCCAGGTTAATGAGGTGTGTGTGTGTGTGTGTGTGTGTGTGTGTGTGTGCACTGTGAGTGTGTGTGTGTGCACTGTGAGTGTGTGTGTATGGGAGAGAACCAGTTAAACTCCATCATTGGGTATAATAGGAATAAATTAAGATAAGAACATCCCATTGTTTTAGCATTATGCCTTATGTTGTATACAGTATGTGCATCGCAGCTGCTTTTAGCCGTAGAGGCTAGTAGAGAAAGTAGCGGAGGAGGTTGAGGAGGAGGCGAGTGAAGGAGAAAGAGGAAGCAAGAGTACCCTCAAAGAGAGCTCACAACACAAACGTCCATCAGCATGTCTCTGTCTCACCAACTAAATTTACAATCTGGCTGAATTTCTAGCAGATCAGTTTTTCATGATTTGACAATCATTTGGATTTCTGGCATGTCTGAAATTCTGTCAGCTGTCAGGCCGTTTGTGCACTCCAATTTTTCAAATAGCTGTTCTCAAAAGATCTCTTAACGAGTCGTTATTATTACTCATTGTTAGAGTAGTATTTTACGTGTTTTGCCTGAACTGTAGTCCTGACTGAGACTGTGCTTTAACAGACCGTATTGTCGGCATCCTCCAGCCATCTGCTGCTCCACGATTTTCTTTTTTTTTTTTCCTGTTCATAGTAAAATTGCATAATGTAACGATTTCTTTCTCACCCTTTGTTGATATTATTGACACTGTGGTTGTCTTGTTTGATTTATTTCTTTATTTTGGAGGGGAATTAGCAGCTGGACAGTGTTCAGTGTGAGCACAAAGTGTGATTTGATCTCCAAACCTCGTCTGGAAGTGTTGTGAACGTTGCGTGGATGGATGAAGGCAGCTTGCGTTGAACCGGAGAGGGTTCAGCCAGATCTTTCAAGAGTGTTTTCCTGCTGAGACAGAGAGAGCTCTTGAACAAAGTTCATTTTCTGCTGATTTTCCAGAGTGAAAAAATGTCATTTCAGTGTCACAATATTAAGAAGATATGCGGCTTGTGATGAACTATGGGGTGAAAGAGTCCCTCATAACATGTGCTCACATTCACTTCTCCCATTCGAGTCAATGGACTACTGCTGTGGTCTCCTAAAGGGGAGCGTGAGTGGAAATGACTCTTTAGAGAGGCGTCCCTTTTCTTATGTGTTCAAGTGAGACACAAAGGTCAAAAGTCAAATGCGAGTCAATGCAACATGAATAAATAAAAATGCAACCAACTTATTTCAAGAATCTTGAATCTCAAGTTTCTGCATTACATTTATTGACTTCTATTGAAAACAGTTTGAAATATTGTTGCTGCAGGTTCATGGCATTTATTTATTCATTTGCTTTAGAAACAACAGAAAGATTTTCCTTTGGAGAAAACCATAATTTAAGCCTCAGTACAGACCAAATGACTGCTGGACATTTTTTTCAGTCTGTTGGTTTCATTGGATTTCAGCCAAGGTTCACTCTCTCCAACATGCCATGAATTCACTCTGCATCCTCCTCTCTGAGTTTCCCTCCTCTGGCTTTCTGCAGGTTTTTGCTCTGGTGATAAAGGAATGGAAATGTACAAAGTCATTAGAGATTTCTCAGGGTGACTGTGCATGTGTCAGGCGAGTGCAGGAGAGTCGGAGAGAGATTTAGAGAGGTGATGAATATCTGTAATGACTGTTGAAGAAATAAGTCGTGGTTTGTACCTGATCAAAGCCGACTGAGGGCTGCACACACACATATGTTTTGTATGCTACATACAGTATGTGTGAAAGATAGAATGTGCGGTGTGTGTGTGTGTGTGTGTGTGTGTGTGTGTGTGTGTGTGTGTGTGTGTGTGTGTGTGGTTGTCTGTTTAAGTAGCTCTGGTCCATTAGTGAAGGCTGCTGTAAACAGCTGTGTGTTTTGGTCTCAGGTGGAGGGAACAGTGGTTGCCAGGCACTCCATCAAACCCCAGGGAAGCAATGCAGGTTCTATGAATGGAGTGTGTGTTCATCTCTCTCTCTTTTGCTCCCTCTATATATTTATTTCTCTACATCTTCAATTCTTTTTAGCCTCAGGGAACATTTAAATTTCTATACCCCTTACCCCTGCTGCACGATCTTTGATAACTTTGATCTAAATTTAATATTAAAGATTATTAACCTTTGAATAGACTCGAGTCTTAACACAAATATATGCCCTCACCTGAATCCTCTCCTTAATATATCAAATATATCCTCTAATCCTGATGTTAACCTCATAGCATTGCATTCATAAATTTTTCACCTTAAGCCCTGTCATTTATAGTCCACAGTGCTGTAGTACTCAATACCACTTTCTGAAGGTCTCCGACTTGGCTTGAAATCGTCCTCATTTTTACTTTATCTTGTCTCGGCCTCCGAGACGATCACTGTGGAAATGTCACTGTGTTTCACACCACTGAAGAAATTAATGACAGTGAGTGCTGCTGAGAAACAGTTCAAAAAGTTCAAGACAAACACGTGCGTGAACACTTAGCAGAGAAATATAAAAGAGGAAAGGAGTGTCATGAACCGCAATGCAACATCTGCAATGTTCCTCCAACTAATCAAAGTCAGTATTTTGTAAACTCTTCAGTGAAAGAATGTGAACTACATCCTGCAACAGTCTTACTGGGAAAATCCACTGAGACCATCCGTGGCGCGTTGCGTGGGCGTCGCGTATTTGGTCTGTCCTGCACGTGACCGAGAGCGTTTCAGAAGGGAGCGTTTGAGGCTGGAACCTCGCTTCACCTCAAAGATTTGGTGAATAGTAGCTACATGTCAGCTCCCTAAGTTGGCTACATACTGTCTGGTATTGGTCTTGGTCTTGACTCAGTGAGTTAATATCCAGCCATCTTAGCAAAGAACTAAAGAGGGATCAATTCATATAAAATACAGATAATGAATATTGGATGAAGCTTTTTATTTGTAGTTCTATTTAAGTGGATGATTCTCGCTGCCATTGTCTGAGCTTTATTCCTCCAAATGAAATAATTTAACAACTTAATTTGGAGTTGGGAGTCTTAATGTTACAAACTTTAAATTGAACATGATTGGGTGTTGTACCTTTTTGTCCTATAATTAGGATATTAACGCTTAGTCAGGTGCGTACTGACTCAGAAAGACACTGTTAACACCTAAAGGTGCTGTCAGGAGATGGTTGGAAAGGTGGTAAGAGAAAACAGTGAGGGAACAATGCAGCAGTGCTTCAACTGCACTGTGTCAGGGAATACTTCTGGATGTCCAATTCTTTGGTTTCTATCTTTATCTCCCCTTTACTGTATTAAAATAACATTATTTCTAAAAAAAAAAAAAATCCACTTTGAAACATTCACAGAATTAATCAGCTGCACAATACTGCACAATTCACGTCTTAATCAAAGCTTTCCATTGTTGGCAAGTGTCCTAAAAACTTCTAAAATAGCAGCACTGGGAGGCCAGAAGAGAGAGCCGGAGCAATAAAAGCATCCAGGAGCAGGTGGGCGATTCTGGGAATTGCCCTCACTTGTATTGCAGCCCATCTTCATCCCAAAGAGAGCCTGAAATTTTAGGAAAATGTATAGTCTCATTGTCCGCATACTAAAATGAGCCACTGAATATATGGTCTGTATTTAAATGAGGTGTATGGGATGGGTGAATCAGCTGTCAGATGAGAACTGCTGCCTTTCTCTCCATCCGACCAGGTATAAATAAGCAGTGCTGCGTCATGTCTTGAATGGCATCTTATTTGAAAAAGATGAAATGGTGTTTGCGTTTCATGTGTTTGTGTGAGAGGAAAGACATCCTGCAATGAGGCTCTAATAGGTTCTTTTTTATGACTCCCTCTGGGAATTAGGTCACATGAAATGAGGCCCCCCTCAGGAGAAGGAGAAAAGACGACAGGATGTAGTCGTCACGCAAGGCTGCATCCTGCTGTACTTGTTGTTGTAGTGGTATTAGTGTTATTAGCATTAATGGCTGAATCAGCCTGGCAAGAGAAGCACATTTACATCACCACAAGAGGGCACCACCTTCACACCAGATGGGGCTAGGGAGAAGGCAGAGGAGAGATAAAGGAGGGAGGGAAGGGGACGGAGAGGTGGGGAGGAGGCATGAGGACAGAAAGGGACAGACGGACAGGAGAGAGACAGGACAGAGAGAGGGGGCGAGGAAGTAGTGGAGATGGAAGAAAGGAGGGAGGAGGATAAGGGTAGGAGATGAGGAGATGAGGATGAAACGAAGGTCAGATAGGAAAGGAAAGAGAAGAGAAGATGGGATGTATTAAAAACAATGAATGCGAGAAGCAGAAAGAAAGAAAGATATTTGTCCTACTTATTGTGAATAATATTCAGTTTATTTGAATATTATTCATATTTATTCTGACTGCTGTGAATATATTCAGCCTATTTATCATGCTGTCCAAACACAAACAAACAAACACTGTACTTCTGTTCTTGCAGCAACCTTCACTGACGTTCCTTTAACTTCACACCATATTCCAACATAAAACACAGTCTTAAACCTCAAACAGCCCAACTTCAGTGTTTCCTCTTTCCAAAATGTCCTTGTTTTCCCGTGAGGGAGGACATTAGTATCATTGCTCCCCTCTCCCTGCTGTCCTCGGCTGGGTGGTGTCTCCCTGTGGGGAGCGATGAGGTCGGAGCCTACGCACGCCAAACATTTGCCGTGCTATGAAAACCTTAAAAAGTGTCCTCATTTACTGAAATGGTTTCACCGAATGGTCCTCAGAAAGTTAGAAGTGCGAGCTCAAACACACACGCATACAAACACACACTGTGCCAGGCATGGTCATGAATTCAGATTTCATTATCAGCACACAATGAATAAGACAACAGAGGATTGGATTACCAGTGGACTGTCTTGCATTAGTTTGTGTGTGTGTGTGTTTACAGGACGGACTACACACAAACACACACACACACACAAACACAAACACACACACACACGGTGCTGCCTGCCTTCTTGTCCGTCTCTCTGGATCTTCCCTTGCGTCCTCACAAAAAAAAAAAAAAAAAACATTTGTCAGATTTTCATTACACTATTCTCGACACGTCTCCACCTCCTCCGCCGTGTTCCATTATTATTATTTTTTCACCTGTTTTTTTTAATACAGAATGCATCAGCCCCGCCTCGGGGTTTGTGTGCCAGCCAATACATCTTTCATTCACCAAACAGCTGTCACTGTTGACCGGGTAACTCGATGGGTGTTGTCGTCACACACAAACAGGCGTACATTTTCTTTTTGCTCCAGAGAACCTTCGCTGTCTTCATTCCTAAACTCTTAACTCTAACAGACAAAATGAAGACAGTCCCATACTTTGATTTATGACCAAATACCTGCAGAGCGAAAGACGATGAATCTCACATCAATCTTACCAAAGTTATTGGTATTTTTTCAACATTTTTTTTTAGTATTATTATGATTTTTTATATTTTATTTTTGGTTTTATTTGTGCCAGCTTTGTTTTACTTTCAGTTTTCTTCCTTTTCATTGCTTCTGAACTTTATCATCATCATGATGGGAGAAACAACAGAGATGGATTCAGTTTTTAAATCACCAACATTACATAAAGTCTGGAGCCAAACTGAGACGTCCACCTTAAACGTGACACATCCACCTTAAACAGACTCCTCTGATGAACAGGATCATCTCGGCTTTATTCTTTACCTTCTCCGGGTTGTCAGGAACATTCTGTTTCTCAGCTCGTGTCATGCTGGTCAGGTAACCAGACAGGAGGAGTTTGTGAGAAGAGGTCTTTGGATCCAGAATCTCTGGAGCGTCGGACACAGTGTCGTTCATTTTGTTCCAGATGTTGAAGTTCAGGTTGTTCATGTATTTTGGCTTGTCTATCAGAGCTCCTGAGGGCAGCTCTGTATCATCCAGCAGGGGGCGCTGCTGGCACTCCACTGCAGCCTTGCAGTTTAGCAAGAATGAGGCGTCTTCAGCTCTCAGCTCGTCCTCTGTGGCTCTGATTGTGTCTGATAGCTGCTATCTCTCTGCTCAGAGCCTCCATCTTCTCCTTCGTCTGACTCTTCTGCTCCTCTTCCTCCTTCAGAGCAGTGACCATGGCCTCCTCTTCCTCTTCTAGAAACTGGTGAAGCTTCTTAAACTGCATCTGCACCTTCACTTGCCTCTCTATGCGTCACGCCTTGAACCTTTGTGTGTTTTGCCATGTGGTCAGACTTCTCTTTAAGTTCTTTAGAAACTAATAACTTCTCTTTTAAGGGCTCCAGAGTTTCCTGAGGGTTGTTCTTGGGTTTTCGTGCAGCTTCATCATTAGGTCTGAGTCTGTGGTTGGTGTGTTTTTCTGAATTACTGCAAATGATGCACACTGGCTGCTGATGATCCACACAGAAGAGTTTGAGTTTCTCAGACTGCAGACAGCAGAGAGCCTGGTTTAAAGGTGGTTCTGATCTCGAAGATCTTCTCTTACAAATCGGACACTCGCGTGTTGGTTTCTGTTTCCACCAGCTCTTCAGTCAACCTTTACAGAAGCTGTGGCTACATGACAGAACAACAGGATTTTTAAAGACATCCTGACAGACCGGACAGCAGATCCTCCTCTGATCTGCAAGCCATTTTGTCTGTGAGTGAAGCTGAAACACATCAGAAAGTACAGGCAGTCACGGCTCTCCTCCTTCCTCTACAAACTTCACTGAGATTTACTTTGAGTTCAGTTTTTAGTTAAACTCACATTAAGTGTTTGGAGCGTCAGCAGCTTGAAGTAGTTTCCTGCTTTTTTCTCCTGTAGCTGAATTCACTCACAGGAAGTTGTTAATTTGGTCTAACGGTGAATGGGGGGAGGACCAGGAAATATCAAGGGAAAGGAGTAACAGGAGATACTGTTAGAGCGGGGTACCATGTGCTGTAAGATGTACCACTGATTGTTGTAGTGATACTAATAGCTAGGCTTTTTGTACTGGAGACAAAACACAACGACATGAAGATAACACTGTTTAACAGATGGACAGATAATGCACAGTTTAAGAATGGAAATGTTGCTGTATTATCGCAGTCCTGCAGTCAAATGTCACCTATTGTGGAATTGACCATTTTCTTTCGCCTCTAATCTCAACCAAACACCCAATCATTTTCATCAAATTCAAAATCTGCTCAAATTACTACTTCTGCTTCTGCTCCACTCCGGCTGCAGTTTTTCTTTCAAGGAATAAACCTTTATGTCAGAACACAGACTGGAAGCAGGGAGCAACAGCCGGTCTGCTCTGTTAAAGCTCCAAAATATACTGTACCTACCAGTTTGCAGGATTGGGTGGCATTCAGAGGTGTAGTTGCTGATTGCAACTGCCTCACTTCGCCTCTCCTTCCTAGTATGAATGAGAAATGACGGTGTCTGCATAACATTTTATTTAGAGCTTTTAGACATCAGAAATGGTAGTTAACTGCATGGACACTAGGGTGTGCTCTCCTATTAGTGAGAAAAAATTGATAGCGTCCCAGACACACCAGTGTGTGTATATGTGTAATGCAATCTCAAATCTAACATCCAACTTTTGCAGAGACTTAATGAGTACATTTAAAGCTAAGATTTGTAGCAGCGAGCAAACATAATAGTACAGTGCAGTTATTTTTCGAACAGAGAGAAATCTAACACCATTTTAGCCGCTAAGTGTCTTTTTAGAATTGATTAGGACGTCAAACAAATGGCTGATTACCTGCCGAAGTGACTGGTAGAGCCGAATGAGCAACAAAAGCAAGCTGACTAATTTCTGTTGGTAATTCAGCGTCAAAATTTGCATTCACTTCTCCCTCTTGTAGATAAAATGGGAAGACTGCAATGAACAGAAAAGCCAGAGAAGAATGCACCCAGAAAATCAAATCCATGTATTATTCATGTCATAATGCAACATCAATTTCTCATTATCATGCCACTGTTTGGCAGGGACTAGTGTCAATTTGCTTCCGCAGCTTCAGGCTACTGCTAAACACAAAGTGATAAATGACATTGTTCAGAAGTGCCATAATCTTTTTTGTATGTAATAAACGTGAGCATTTCTCTCCATTTTGCCATGTTCACTTCAAACAGTGACATTACATACATTCATAGGACAGCAGTAGACTACAGGATGTCAGGCTTCAGGGTCATTTTCTGCAGGTTTAACACAAACAAAGTGGAAGCAGTGTGTGCTGTCTGTTCATTTTTAATTTGCTTAAAGGGAATACTCGCTCTTTGTGTTGTAATTGAAGCCCCTCTGTATTTTGGATGAATCTTTCCCAGTGAAACTATTGGCTTTGTCCTCAAATAGTCTGTTTCTTGTCTCATCTAGCTCTGTCAATTAAGTATTTATTTTGACCAAAACAGAGTTGGTGATTGTTGGAACAGTGGAAAGACTAACAAAGATAGTTTTGTTGAGGTTCAGCTTGTTTCTGTCGAGTGTTTTACGATGATCTGTGAGGTAAAATAACTGTCAGTGGAGTCTGGTGGTAAGCGGTAACGATATACAGGGGCTGTTTCTGGGGCTCAAACTGGATCTTACTCTCAGAGTTGGTTAGGCTTCTATTTTAGACTTTTATTTTGTTTCTGTCTAGTTTGAATGATGTGTTTTGTATTGTCTGCAGGATAAAACGGCTGCTTTTGTCAATGAAGTCTGGTGGCGTGTTTGTTTTGATCTGAGATACTAGTGCTTAAGTGCAACATTTAGAGGTTCTGCAGCATTTTTGGAGTTGGAAAATCCATAATTATTGGTTAAATAAAAAAAAAAAAAACATAAGCCGAGGTCTAAAAGAAATATATACCATTCTCTTCACTTACATTATTGATTAATAACTGCTGTACATAAGCCTTTTTACCCAGGAACCAAAAGTCAGTTCAACTCACACAAAGTCTGCTGCACCGCTTTATACTCTCATGAACAAACAAATCACTCAGGCTCGATCTGAAATGACTGATGTCTGGATATCTGAAGTCTCTAAATCTCCACAGTGGGACAGATCTCAACCGTCCCACTGTGGATCTGATGTGAAAACACACCAAGGACTTTTTGGTTTAATGGAGCTTCCCTGACCCAAAAATGTTATTCCTGTCTGGTTTGTTAATGTCTTTTTCCAGCTCAGAAAAGCTCTACGGGGGTAAACAGTCTGGCTTGTACTACAGGCTTGCTGTGAAAAACTTCAAAACTGATACAAGAGAGGTTTAAAAAAAATCTGGAGCTGTTCAGAGATTTAACCAACTTTCTCTTCTCTGGATTCCAACTCTCTAAATTGAATGTTCTAGAAATTCCTGTACCAGTGGGAATTCTGGATCGAATCCCACGTGGACCAACATAAACATCACACAGCAGGAAGCCTACTCGAAGCCAAGTGAAGCAATAGCTGTAGTTAAGTTTAATCATCACAGCACATAGTGACAAGCAGAGACTCGAGTGGCGAGTGGCGAACGGAGTATAGTGTTGGAGCCATTATTTGTATTTGTGTGTGTTTGTGTGTGTGCGCGCGCATAGGAGTGATGGAGCTCTCAAGGGAGGTGAGGCGAGCCAAGACCTGGTGTGTGATCATCATCGCCACGGGACAGCTAGAGGAGCGCACGGCTTATTAAGGGGATCGCCACGGGAGGGCAAGTCGATCACAGAGCCAGCTGGAGTTTCCTCAAAGCAGTTAGAAGCAGAGAGAGAATGAGAGACGGAAGACTGACACGAAAACTGATACAGAGACGGATAGAGGAGACATATGCAGACAATAATCACAGAAAGGGGGATAGAAAGAATATGAAACTATTCATTAAATAGTCAAATAAATATTAAATCCCAAACTACGATGATATTCTTGTCTAAGACATCCAATGATAAGATTAGACTACATGATCTAATTCTGCACGCAGAGCATTAGAAATTTAATTTAGAGTTTTAAAAACAATCTATTGTTTCTTCTTGGTGAACACAGACAATTCTGTATCTGGGACACCTCATCAGGCCCGAACATAAAAGCTAGCATGTTCGTCTGAACAGCTTTGCCTTTTCTTGACTGGTTTGATTTAAAAAAAAACGTTCAATATGTTGCTGCAGGCACAGTGGGTATACTGACATTCCTGATCCCAAAATTCAGTTCCTGGTCTGACTTTGTTGTGAGATTTAAGTCGAAGGTTAAAAAAAAATAGCAACCAAGAGATTGTTTCTGGTTCTGTATTGTATGTTCTGCCAATGATACATTGATGCACTGGCACGAATCCCATCATATAAAACCCAGAGTATATATATGGCTACATACCAGCAGAGATCAGAGGAATGCAGCTTTGACCCAGCGAAACTGACTGCAGTGAAGTGGGTAGAAGTAGAACTAGAAACTACATTACATGTTACAACGTATATGTATTTCCTGTGCTGCTGTGAACTGGAGACATTGTTGTATCTATAGCAGCTTCTTCTCAGAGTCTGCACAGAGACGTCCACTGGACTGAAATTTCACAGGATTTTTCTCTCTTTTTTATGCCCCACTCAATCCCCTTAGGACAGGATGAGTGGCTGTTTTGACTGTTCAACGCAGGTGTAACTAATACCATTAAACATGAATGGCTGCATTATATTCAGGTCTTCCAAAAACACTAGAACCCCACAGCCTCTAGGGTAGCCCCCCGGGTAGCTGTAAATCATCAGCCGTAGTATTTATTTTCATTAACTGCAGCCATTTTGCCACACAGTAATCCAGAAGAGATTTAATTGAATCATTTGATTGATTGATTTAGTTTACTATGATGTGTTTGTGATGCCAAGTGGCTCATGCCAGCCTGCAAGCTAATACCAACATTAACTACGATAATGGAATTCTATCTATGATAATTGATTAGTCACTTGACTTTACATCCAAACTAGTTAAGATATGCTTTAAGTAATCTGGTGAAACCAATTTCAATAGCTGATCACACCACTGCTATTATAAAATAAATGAATAAGTGGGTTTTGAAATGTTGTTTGAAAGAGTCTGATCTGTTATGGTGGAGCGGATGATTGTTCCTATGTCTGGTTGCAAGGATAGCAGAAGAACAATCGCCTTCGGTTTTAGTTTTGGGACGTGGTATAGACACAGGTTTTGGTTGGTTGGTTGACCTACCGTGCAGTAACTGGTTACTCTGTGGTGTGTCCTTGTTCAAGCATGGAAACAGGGACTCTGAGGAATTGGACCCAGATGTAGATGTTGGTGCAGTTCAATGCTTAAATAATCAAAACAAAGGGTACAAGTTCTGAATGAATAGTGAGACAAAACCAGGAAGGCAGTCCAGCAAAAAAAAAGGCCAAGGTTCAGAAAACAGGCAACGTCCAAGAAGCCAAAATGGAAATCCAAACAACAGTGGGATACTCTAGGAATGGCTGAAACACTTTAATAAGATGAACTGGCAACCAAAACAAAGGCTGCACCACATGGCAAACGCCGTCATTACCGTCACCATCATTACACAGTTTGGCCACTGTGTTGAACTGGCTTCAAAGAAGTCCAGCTCTTTTCCTGGGGGCCTGCTTGAAACATCTGTTGAACCCCCTCAGCCGGTTGTAGTCGAATATGATCTGTTCCTTTGACGGCACCCACCTGAGATGTAGAGCCACACCAGCGTGGTTTCAAGTATCAGGACTCTAAAAGAGGCCAAAACACAGCAAATGGTGTCCTGTTGCTGTGTGATTGCTCCTCAGTATTCAGTGAAATAATGCTTCTTTTGTTTGTGATACGCAGCTGCATGGCCTCAGAGCCAGAATACACAACAAAACACACCAGACACACACACACACACACTCATCAGCATCCCTATACACTGCATGTGCAATTATGCCAACACTGTCACACAAACACAAAAAACAGAATGACAATTTATGTAATTATACCACACACACTAATTTGTGCACATATTCCCCTTCCTGTCACACACACACACACACACACACATGCAAATTCAGTGCTATAGAAATAGACAAAGTGCCTTAACACACCCACTCCTGTGAATTTTTTAATACACACTTGTGCACACACACACAATAACTCCACAAAATCCTTAGGTCATTGTGTTAATTAATTAGCCTGTACAACAACCCAGCATGGAGTTAATTAGAAAGGCTGTCACCTCCTGCAAGTCTCCCAGATATCACTGTTTCTTCAGGCCGCATTCAGCCACTATCACAGCAGACACAGGCACACACACACACACACACACACACACACACACACACACAGCTGCAGGTGGGCTTTGACATGCCTCCCTGAGTGAATGATGCAGGTAAATCTTTCTATTGTGCCTCTTTGTCCATTTTGCAGGTAAACAGGGATTTCAAATCTGAGGCTGGGAAAAGATGAAATTGCCTGTTGGATTAACTTTTGCTGTCATCTTTGGTCATTTTGTGCGTTTCTCCAAGTGTTTCTCAAACTGGCAGACAATTCAATGGCAACTTGGGCTTCGCGAAGGTCTAGATGTGACGCTGGCCTGCGTGGGGTTGTAAAAGCCGAACCTGAGGCAGATCAGATGGTAGAGCGCTCGAGAAGTTTTGGTAGAAGAAATGAATGTGACTCATTTAAATATTCACACTCATGCTGCCGCTCTTCTTAAATTGGTTGCTTTAAACTTTTAATTGAATCAATTTTACTTCTGTCTAAATTAAATCGTGGCGAAGAAAATGAAGTTGCCTCTCTTTGATGCTTTTTCCATTTTCTCTCCAGCGTGCGCAGCAAAACACCTGCTCCAAACACACACACACACAAACACACACACACAGTGTCACCAGAACACACACACTGAATTGTTTCTTTACAATATTAAACAGCATAAAAACTCTGCTACACCGGACACTCTGGTAAATGTTGAGTTTAAAATTCTCCTCTCAGGCTTGATGAGACTCATTTAAATGTATTTAACAGTTTGTTCCATCTTTGGTTCTGTGCACAATCACTTTAGGTTTTACACTCTTTCTTTTAAATGTTCAGGCAATTCAAATGAATTATTCTACATTTAACTTCAACATGGATGTATTCTTTTGAGTTTCATTAAGGAAATTCAGTCATGGATCTGTTTGGAGTGATTTACAGTGTGCAGATACGCATCAGCAGAATATTCCCGTGATAATAGAATGATTATTTGACATGCACGGAGGAGTGAAAGTGGAACATCATTTCTGTTTCTGTTGTTCATGCTTTCCAGTCTCAAGTGTTGATTTATTTTGGCCACTTGAGGAGAGAAGAATACAGATACAGAGAGAGTCACAACCCTTGACATCTCTGGTCATTGTTGCTGTATTAGAGCCTTTCACTCTGCTTATGCAGTAAGCCACTTTGGATGATTGTACATGTAAATGTAAATGCTATGCAGTACCTGTCCCTTAGGCTGATAATGTGCTTTTTGTCACCAGTTAAACTGTCTGTCTGCAGTTTGGTGTTGGGCAGATAGCACACGGTGGGTTTATCAGAGCTTGTCTGCTGAAAACATCTGCTTGCTGATGCTGGAAATGGGGTTGATGACATGAACACACTAACGTGACAGCAGCATGAACCCAAAATCAGATTTGCTCAAATGCTCAAAGTGATGATGATGTAACTACATCGTGATGTAGTTTGCAGTTTAAAAGTGGAGGAGATATGGAGATAAAGTAAGGACATCAAAGTGTTGATACTTTTACATGAGATATGAGACTTTGAGAGATATTCGTACAAAGTATTGATAAAAGTGTGGGGTTGCATTGTTGCCTCACAGCAAGTCAGTTCCTGATTTGAATTGGATCTTTTCTGTGTGGAGTTTGCATGTTCTTCCTGTCTCCCCGGCATCTTCCCACAGTCCAAAGAAATGCAGGTTTATGGGTTAATTGGTGACTTTTGCCTTGCTTCCTTTGAAGTGGCTCTCGCCCAAAGCCGGCTGCAATCAGTTCCAACCCCCTGTGACCCTGATCAGGATGAGCAGTTATGGAAAATGTATGGATATATACAGTGTAGCACATTTCAAAACACATGTAGTGCTTTAAAATTAAAATAAACCTCAATTACAAACAATGACAAATAAAAAGTCTTCAAAAGAGAGTCAAATGGGTTTTTAGGCCTGATCTCCTCAGGCAGGTCAGTCCACAGCCTCAGTGCCCAGACTACAAAAGCCCACCTTTGTATATATTTATGTACATCTGAACCTGAAATAGTAGCACATACAGTCATATAGTGTGTATATAATGAATATCGAAATATATTAATAAAAACATACTAAGATGCTTTTTCCCAAAATTGATAGAAACACAAGAAGAATGTAGGAGAGGATTTAAGTTTCTTACACTATATATAAAATGTTTGATTTTATGGAAGACCGTAGTGAGTTCCCCTGACAACCATAATCTTTATAAGTAATAACTAATCTGAAAGCTTCTCTCAAAGACTCATCTAGGAGCTCCTGCAATGACTTCATGGAAACAACCTTTTGGAGGCTGAGCTGATATTAACTAAAGCAAACTATCATATCAAACACAATATCTGCCTTTATAAAAAAGTTTTAAATAAAGTAAATATATTGCAGGTGTCATTGTATTTTAATGTCACCCTCTTCTTTCCAAATCACAAACATATTGTTCTTTTATAAAGGCAGGGAGCTGACTGGTTCCTCTGTGTTTAATAAATATGTCATTATGAAGTGGAGTGTATCGACAGAGACGCACACGGAGTGGAGAAATAAAAGTGACAAAAGATCAAAGCTGAAGGAGTGACTGAAACTGAGCGAGATAGAAGGTGAGAGGAATGAAAAGAACTGAGCTGGAAATAGGATGAGGATGACAGAAAGAGGATACAGAGGGAAGGAGAGTTGGCATGAACATCACATGTTAAACCTGTAACTAATATTGTAATATCGTGTGCAGCCCAAAGCTGCTGAATTTTGCATTTGGAAGGCGTGAAGCTGGCAGCAAAACAGTTTCTGTAACAGCCACCAGTCGAACACCAACGATGAATACATGAGAATAAATACAGAATTTAATTGTTTGTGTGTATCTTTGTGTTAATTTGCATTTTTGTATATTCATTTTTGTCAAACAAACCTTAGACAACGACTGCAGCCTGTCTGACAGAGTGCAAAACACATTGGCAGTAATGCAGAGAGTGGCGCCACTTATTGTGCACGAACTGATGCCTCAGACAGACAGAAGAAGTGATCACAGATGTCATCACATTGGTGCGTTTATAGAGGTTCATCACTGCGACTAAGATCAGGTGTGTATGCTGAGCTGCTGAGTCAATAACCTGCTTTGCTAGTGCACGGGTGTTTTATCAAAGTTATCGACTTCTTGGCTCTTTAACTGGATTGCTTCACGAGGTACACTGAGTAAATTCAGACTAAAGAACTGACCTAATTTTGGCAAAATAATTCAAAACACACTTGTCGATGCGCCATTGTGTGTACGGGGGTCTAACGCCTTTTAAATATGACTACAGTTCTCTGTATTAGTAATCCAGGTGGAGTATTTGCATTCGCATTTGTCTCTGGACTGTTGAATAAATAAAAGCACTGATAATCTTCAAACGTCACACCCTTATACCCACTTATCCTTTTCAAGGGGCCCAGATGAGTGATGGGGACAGGTGGCTCTTAAATGTGACTAAGCCCTGCACATCTACATGCTACAATCAACTCATATGTACCATTTTCAGCAGTCTCTCCCTCACAAATATGCTGATTCATGGCATGGCATTCATGACACATAGCTTATCTGCTTAATCCATCCATTTACATTGTATGAGTCACTCTTTCAGTAAACTGTGCGTGTGTGTTTGTGTGTGAGAGAGAAAGAGTGTGCTCAGGCCATGCTGCAGTGTGTGACATGCAGCTCAACATTATCTCTGCTGCACACACCACTCTGCTCCTCTCATGACCCATTTAATTTCCTCTATACACCATTGACACAGTCCCGTTACCCATGGCAACACATGGCTCGAGCACACGTGTGTTTCAGGTTTAGTGTGTGTGGTCGCGTTCGAGAGCAAGAGTGTGGTCCGAGAGATATCCACATGTTTATTAGAGGAAGTTTAACCTGCGTATAAAAGATTACTATTGAAGCGAGCGTACTTGAATGAGAAGTTTTGTGTGTTTTCAAAGTTTCTTTGTGGTTGTACGTACGGTGCTTTCTTGTGAGAGTGTGTTTGTGTGTATTTCTTGAAGGAAATTAGCATTTGTTGCCTGAAAAGAAGATAAACTCCAAAGCTCGGGTGTATAAAAACATTTACAAATTAGCATTAACACACACAAACTTTCATGTATTTGTCCCTGACTTCATGAAACCCCCAGAAGAGCCTGAGAAATACAGCACATTGACAGAATCATTCAAAAGCCAAAGAAATGTGAATAATAACAGGAATTTGGGCAACAGAGGGGCTCAGATTGCTCAGTATCGGTGTATAAAGGCAGAGATAATGGCAAAATGCTGCAAAGGACCATTTCGTCTTTTTCAATCAGGCACGATGCTGAAAGTGAACAAAAACACCAGTGCCTTTGACACTGATGTTAGAGAGGTGGATTTTATTTATTTATTTTTTAAACTGGAACACTGCACATTAATATACAATGCTGTAAATGTGCCAAATGTGCCAGCACTGTAAATAGCCATGAGGCTATTTTTCCACTGAGAGAGAATATCATATTAAAATCAGACTTAAACAGAAGCAATAATAAGCAATAATAATAAAATATTAATGTTTAAACAGAATACTACAATATTAACATGCAACACAGACAAATAATGGAGTGGGACATTCTGTGTTAATAGGACTACAGGCTGAATAAGAAAACATTGTACTCATGCACAGCACACACATACAGAGCGCACAGTACATAAAATACATGAATCACGCTGGCACAATAAGAACAAAGCTAAAATAATAAGTCAAGGAATGGGTGAACAAATCCCAGCGAGATCAATGGATAATAACTGAGAGGTATATCGAGCCCCGGTGTGGAATAATTGTCTTCCAGGTTGGACTTGAATCTGTCTGAAGCTGTGTATAAGCTGTAATTGGAGGGTGTGTGGAATGGGTGTCTATAAAGCAACTTGTGCTCCTACACGAGTGACATATCAGAGAATGAATGTGAATCTGCATCATTCTGCAGCTGCACTAAAACAGCTTATTATTTTGTTGTTTTTACGGTGTTATCATGACTCGTTGTGTACGTTCTTGGGTGCAACAAGAGAAGAATAAAACTGTTTACGAAGCAATGAGGCATGTTCAACAATTATCTAGCCTCTTAACGTCAGA
Organism: Protonibea diacanthus; assembly: GCA_028641955.1. Taxonomy (NCBI): domain Eukaryota; kingdom Metazoa; phylum Chordata; class Actinopteri; family Sciaenidae; genus Protonibea; species Protonibea diacanthus. The sequence goes on along the minus strand of CM053978.1, from coordinate 2,849,270 downwards.
AAGTTCAGGTCTTCCCCCAAAAGGTTCAGACACTGAACAATGTGATTTGGTGGATTTCTTCATGCAGATCATAGCACGTAATCTCCACAGCGGACCCAAGGTCACGTCACAAAGAAGCGGGTTGTTACAAGATATATAATCAGAACCATAAATGAAGTAATGAGATGTTCTTTATTTTTTATTCTTTACTTTGATCCCCATTAACTTGCACAAAGTGACAGTTACAAATGATGTAATGTTACGAATATAATCACATAACTAGACCGCGCTTTAAAGAACTATTTCATAAAAGTAAGGAGGCAAAGGGTGAGAATAAGTGTGGACAGCCTCGTCTAGAGTGTGTCTTTAATATGAGACAGGCATAGTTTCGCTGTCTGAACATTGTGCCTTTGATGCAGATGGAGCTCGGGCTGCAAAGGCTGTTCAGCAAACATGCCATAACACAATGGCGAAATCAGCAAATTTCCTTCTACATCACAGAGCGCTCAGGCTGAGCAGTGCAAACACATAGGGAGCTATTGGTTTTTATCTCACCCTGCAGCATCATCGGCCCTGTTGCCCCCAAAAAACAGTTTTTCATCTCGCTTCAGAAGTTTGTTACGTTTATTCTGGCATCGGTGGTTAGTACGAGTTCCTCGTCTGGTTTTCTTATAGTTCCAACAGGTGTCAGTCGTATCAAAAAATACATCTTCAGCTACTATGCACCTTCATCTCTCTCCATCCTTACCACTCACACCTCCTATAGGCCTCACTGTCACTTTATTTCTCTCTTCCTGTGTGCCACATTTTTCTCAACTTCCCCCACATCAGGCGAAGTTTTTTATTTTATTTTTTTCAGTCAAAGTGAAAGACGGAATACACTGAATTTTCTGGAACATGGCCTGGTTTTCACATCCTCCCTTTTGTTTATGCTCACAGTGTGTGTGTGTGTGTGTGTGTGCTCATTTTGAATGTACTCGTATGCCACTCAGGGAGAACAAGCCATAAAATCTTCAGAAACATTCTCAGTGAATATATGCGGCATGCGCGGTGTGTCTGCGCGCGTGTATTTGTGTATGCAACCCAGAAGAATTAAGAGAGAGACCGATGGAGAGAAAGTGTTTGCTCTGCAGTTCACATCTATAATTTGTCCTCCTCTCCAGTTTTTCTTCCTCACTTTACCATTCCCCTCCCTTCTCATTTCATATTCTCCCTTTCTGCCCCCATCCCTCTTATAAAAAATACTCACATTGGAGTGTGTGTGCGTGCATGTGTGTCTGTGACTAATCGTCTCATTTTTTTTGTCAGTGATGCAGTGCAGAGGTAGACTCTTGTACCAGTCACCTCAGCTCTGACTTGACTCATCAGCGCTACAAATGCTCCATTACAGCTACATGCATTTATCTGGTGCATCTCCTGCAGTGGCTCTGCAGAAAGTCCTTCCTCAGTATTTCACTGTAGAATTGGTGTACAGTAAATGTCTAATGTATTTGAACTGAGTTCTTTTCAAATTTGGACAGCTAACAGAAGAGCAAAATGTGACAGTCCTTGTCCCAGACTGCCCATTATGTAAAGGACAGTGGAGAATAGCTATCTAAATCATTAAAGGGTGCCTGTTCTCAATCTGCACAGTTACAAAATGCCCCTGAGCCGCCCCAGCTGCTCCAGCAGAGCATGCTGGTGACATTAGCTTCTATTAGCCAGTGATTTATTGCATTTGTTACCTTGATATAAGTCAAGCTTTAACATAGTATATGGAAAACACATGTTGATGCAGGTATAAATCAAACGCAAACACATCAAACTGCATTTTGGACCTGACAGACAAACATATTTAAAGGTGGTTTGGGTCACACTGTGATCTTATATATTAGCCAGGCGTAAACACAGTTTGAATAGACGGACTGCATTCTTAAGAAAACAATCTGGCAAACATGGTTGGACACTCACCTAACTCTGTCACCTGCTGCAACCAAGACAAGCAAAGGGCTACAGATTCCTCAGCTATGGAAAAAAAGAGTGCATAGACAACTTTTTTATCCTTGACCAGGGACAAGTCTACTAGCTCTGGCACTTTAAAATCGGGTGTGAATGTGGTCTTAAACGTACCCGAGATCCATGAGGTTCAGAGACGACCTGGATCCTGGATCTGGATTTTACTTTGGTCTAGAACAAAATGTATTTCTAATTAAAAAAACAAAAACAAAATTGTTATCAAGCTATTATCTAAAAAATAGGGCCTTTCTCTTAAAAACATGAGAAAAACATCCTCCACTTACATCCCTTCTACAGGTTTTGAGATATCGCTGTCTTGTTTTATGCCTGTATATAAATACAGTGGAGGTGAATGGAGCTTTGTTTACGATGCTGACATTGATGAAAAACCATTTTTAAAAACAAGGAAGCAGTTTAAGTTTAAACAGTTTGCAGAGAGTCTGTAGAGTATCCAGAGTAACGAGGGCAATGTCTCTGGGAACACACATTTCTTTTTTTCTTTAGCCTGCTTTTGATCAGAGACCTCCTTCAAGGCAAAAGCAGATGGACTACTTAAAGTACAACAAATACAATTCTGTTCACTACCATTGTATTTGGTTGGCACTTGGAATCTCTGAGGTAGATATCTCAAAACATGAAAAAATAAAAGCAAATGGTTAGATAAAACGATGCTTAAGTCAGACAATGTTTTGTTTGTTTGGGTGAACTGACCATCTAATCTGATTCTGTACATTTGGTCTGCATGTATATGCATACCCGTCTGAATCATCCATATAGTCACATTCACAAAGCCACTGCCAAGTTGTTCTCTTAAACTAAACTGTTTGACATGAATTAGTTCCACAGATTTCCCCCTTTTGTATCACGTCTAAATCTGCCTCAGGAAACGTCAAGACAATTTATCCAAGGTGTCTAGCAACGTGCCGGCCTGTCACTTCATCACTTCTCTGTAGTTTGCTCTGCATTATAATTTAGCACTTAGAGTACAATCAAGCATCACTTAGACTGAGATCAGTGCTTAAGAAGGTGGCTGAGGCTTGGGCAGGAAAACAAAAGCTAAGGATGGTAGTGGGAGAGACGATAAAGTCTGCTGTTAGTCCTGATATGATGTCTTTTTCAGGTGTAGAATAATAGTTGAGAATGTTCGCACTTTAACTTTAGAATGGAGTCACACCACCATCTACTTCTGTGGTCCAAATCAAAGAACGTTTTACGGTAACCAAAAGAGGTTCATCTTTTAGCTGCACGTGGATCTCACGGACACGGGCAGGTGACAAAATGAACGTCATGCTGATTCATTGTGTGAATTCCAGTCAGTGAATTTCCATCCAGAGCAAAGTCATGGAAAAGTTTGAGTGAATTTAAAGTTGGACTAAAAAAAAAATGGGTCATGAGCTTGTTTTTGTGTGGTTTGCCAACATGACACAAGGTTGTTTTGATGAGCCGGTTCCCTGGGTGTCACACCAAGTGCTCTGCACCAAATGCAAAGTGAATATGCAGTCAGAAATATGAGCTGTTCAGATTCAAAGTTAATCAGGAGGTGTCCCATAGACATTAAATGAGTTCCACAAAAATCAACATGTGTATTTATTTATTTATTTTCATCCTGTGGAAGTTTGCAGACACCTGAAATCACAGAGCATCTAAATACACAGAAAGCATAATCCTTATCCTTATTAATACACGCTAAATTTGGGACCTGGCTTTCAGAAGTCTGAATCTATTTACAGACTGCAGCCTTCAAGTGACACTTTGTGAGTTTTTTCATGGTTTTCAATTATTATTTTTTCTTGTCTGAGAGCGCTGTCTGTTTTTAAATTTGCATCTGTGTACTGAACGCTCTGTTCCTGACTTATAAATCTCTACATCAATGCAAGTGTGTGTGTGTTTGTGGACAGCGTGAATTGGAATTAACATTGATGCTCTAATTGGACAATTAGAAAGAGGAAATGGGGGAAACAACCAGCATTAATAACAGATTTGTATCCCATAAGATTAATTAATTGGTATAGAAACAGACTCATAAAAGTGACTCAGAAATCGTACTTTTTAATTTCATTTTTCATCATACTTTTTTCTGCTTGTCAACAGTGACATTAAAAGAGAAAGACATGCTCATATCCTGCTGTCGTTTTATCTAGTTTAATGTCATGAGTTCAGATGGATCACACAGTATTCTGAGGTTTCATTTTCTTCAACATTTTCTCTCTTTTGAGCAAACTCTTTCACTTCACTGTCACTTATTGCTATCGTTGGTTGCTTACAAACAGTCAAGACAAGCAGCCGCACGGTTCTTCAAATCTGGCTCAACTTCTCCGCTGCAGGCTGCTGCAAATGAAAAACCTTAGTTTTCGCCGCAGCACTGGATATGGTCTGAATGGGGCCTAACCTTAAGGTAATATCAGTTCTCACCTTTTTTTCAAACCTCATAGCTCATCTCTGTGGTCCTCATGAGGACTACTGGTCCCGACAAGGTCAGTGTTGATACCAGAAAAGATCCCCAATAGGTGAAATGTACACACACACACACCCTAACATTAACTTGACCTCAATCTGCACCTTACCCTCTACCTCTAGACAAGACCTCAGAAATTACTTTTGCCATATGAAGTCCAGTATTTGGTTCCCATGAGGACCGCTGGTCCCATCAAGGTCAGTGTACATAAAAGAAGAAGTCCCCTTTTGGTAACAAAAACACACACACTTGATTGACTAAACATCTCTCTCTCTGGCATGGAGCTTCCCAGTTCAATTAGTTTCCAGTTACTGGACAGGTAACATCTTCACTGGATCAGCTGGATCTTGAATGCATTGCTCAGAAGAAAATTTCATAAAGGAGAGAGACCTTTTTAACGCCTCTCACACACACTCTCACACAGTGCACCCTTTAAGAGGATAATACAGAAGAATATAAATTGCTTTTTATTTTGTGGCTTTAATCAGCTATCAATGGGTCGCGCAGGCTGTGTGTGTGTGTGTGTGTGTGTGTCCGAGCGCGTGTGCAAAGATTAATTCATTTGAAGTTGAACCGCTGATTAATTCACACCCCCACTTGGTGAGACTTGTTTCATAACCAGTTCATGTAGAGTACCAGTGATGCACGCTCACACACACACACACACACACATGCACATCCACACACACGTGCACAGTATATATCTTGTTATGAAAATTTGAACACCCTCCTGGCATCAGAAAATCATCACTTTAAGCCTCCGTTAGTGAATTAATGGAAGAGCAGCAAGTTTGTGGAGTCTGTATGCGTAAGCAGTGGGTGGATGGGTGATTTTTTTGTGTTTCTCTCCATATGCAGATCCACTAAAATAGATGAGAAAAAAAAATTCACATCATTCATCCCTATAAGATTCAGCTTAGCTCTCATTTTTTTAAAAAAAAGTTGTGTTAAGAAGGAATTATATTAAATATGGTCCACAAAGCAGAATCAAACAGGCAATATAAGTACATGGATTGCTGTGAGCAGCCACAGTGGCTCTGCTATGGCAGAGTTTAATTTCCCCTTAATACACCGCAGAAGTCAGGAAGAAACAACTAGTTTTAGGTGTTGGAATCCGCTGACAATGCTAAATGCTGAATTGAATCTATTTCTGTCTTTCTGACTCCTGCAGAGACTGTAATACTTTGAAAATCTTGATACAGTGAAGCGAGGACAGTCATTTCGCTGCTTGGGATGTTTGCCAGTCTGCAGCTGACCTCCTTTTTTCTGTATTTTGAGTTCACATTCACTCGAATTGTTTCTTGAGGTTGATTCGTAGAGACATCAAGCAAGTGCTGACTGATATTGTTAAACCAAGCAACGAGAAAACAACCAAGAAAAGACAAAATATCACAGTCACCGCTGAGATTTTTCAGCCCATCTTCCACACACAGTTATCTTGTTCTTTGTCGTATTCATGTCAAATAGGGTGTAACTGCTAAGTCTAAAACATTAAGCAGCTGTGGGCTGCACAGAGGGGTGAAGGGTAACTGACGCTGCAGCTCAACTTTACCGTGGCCACTTGAGTACGGACCAGAACTCAAACTTGTCATTTTCATGATCTCCAACAAGTGGCAAAGATCCATTATCGATGCAACACTTTATCTCCATGAACTCTACCCACACAAACAAACGCACTCGTGGCGTGGTGGTCAAAAACTAGCTAGTTTCTTCCTTCTTGTTCTGGCAGCACACCTGTGCCTCGCAGTACCTGCCCTACCGATGTAGAGTGCCACCTGAATTGACATAAAACCATACTAGGCCAAATATTTGTGCACATGTTGAAATGGCTCGTACATAGAGGTTAAAATATAATCTTTCTCATTTCTATTTTGCATTCTGCACAATGTGGATGCCGGATTAGGGAAAAATGATCATTTCCAACGTGGGGTTTGGTCTCTAAATGAATCAAAGCGGTTGCTAGAGGATTTCTGGGACAGGAGATAATGGAAAACAAAATTCTGCTGAATCAAATTTCGTGAACTTTATGAAGTACTGTACAGTTTTACGCTATCAGGCCTCTAAAAATATTCAACGCACTGAGAGAGGAAAAATATTTTGCTTCCTATTTATAGGTGATGAGGACAAATTGGTGGGAACTGTTGCCTTAACCAGCCAAGCACTCATGCAGCATCCCAGTCTCCCTGGCTGTCCACCACCCTCAGCAATTTATTTGTTGATGCAAGTCAAGACTACACCCGGAATGAGGTCGTTCCTGACATCATGTCTGTATGAATATGTCTGCTCGATAACCTTAAAGAGCAAATGAGTGCTGTAAACTCTCCCATGATGACGTCCTCCAAAGTGTGACAAGAGCAGCTGGCTCAGGGAACTCGAAACCCTCAATAATCTTCATGTGGTGACTTTTAATTTCGTGGCAGCAATCAATTTTGTCAGGTGTCACACTTTACTAAGAGTGAAAACTTCACTGCGGGATCATGCCGCCTGTATGGATCGTCTCGGGTCAGTGATTAAAAAGCGTGTCCTACACCCTCGGGTGAGTTTTCATTATAGCTACCTGAGATTCACACCATCAGCTCTGCAGTGTGTGTGTGTGTGTGTGCGTGTGCAAGTGAGCAAGTGCAAAAGGCTGTATATATGGTATACTTTAGTGTGTGTGTGAGAGAACTAAGCTGAAGTGTCCACAGTGTGTGTTGTCCCACCTACCTGCTTAAACAGTGTGTGTGCATGCGTGTGTGTGTGCGTGTGTGTGTGTGTGACCTCCCCTCCAGAGGAGATGATGAGCTCATTATGGAGAGACACGAAACAGAGATTAAAAAACAGATGAGAAGAGGCAGAGGGATGGAGGGATGGAAGAGGAGGGAAAAAGATGTACAGAGAGATGAGGAGGGATGTTGAGAGACTGAGATGGTCGACTGAGATGAAGAGGTGAAGAGACGGAGAGAGGATAGGAAAGATGAGGCAATGTAGGGAAGAGAGAAGGGAACAAAGGAAGGAATGAAGGAAAGCACTAGGGAGGGAGACACGGATTGATTGAAGAAGTTAGCTGTGGTCGCTCTTGTGGAAAAAGACAAACTGTGTGTGTGTGTGTGTTTGTGCGTGCTAACTGACAGAATGAAAAAGTGTGTGTGAGAGAGAGATAATGAAGCATAGAACTGCAAAGAGACCAAAAAATAGCACCACGCTGAGCTTTTTTTTTTTTTTAAATGTTATTTTATTTATTTTTCCTCCCCCCACTTTTTCTCTGAAAGTACCGGCTGAGAGTTTTGAAGGTTTGATGTGGGAGGTGGTGAGGGGGGAGAGAGAAGAGGGTGGGTGCACAGTGATAGAGAGAGAGAGAGAGGGAGAGAGAGAGGGGAGAAGTAAATGTGCTGCCTCTCCCTTTCTCCCTCTCCTCTCTTTTCCCTCAGTGTCTCACTTCTCTCGTCGCTTGGTTCATCGGATTTTTCTGTGAGCTGAAGAAGAGGGAGGAAAAAAAAAAAGAAGAGAAGAAGATAGAATAAAATTCCGGGCATGGCTGGTGTGTTTGTGGGACTAAACCTGAACAATTAAGTGCTGCGTTGTAAAGGTAGAGGAAAGAAGACCACACCAGGGAGAGGAAGGAGAGAGAAGAGGGGGTAGGAGGAAGAGGAGGGATTTGGGGAAAGCAAGAGAGCCACTTTGCAAGAGAAGAAGATGAGAAATAAGTAAGTGCAGAGTGGCGAAAGTTGTCAGATTTCCCAAAATAGATTTTAAAAAAAAGCCAAATATAGAAAACAAGTGGAAGACGAAGAGTGAGAAAGAAGAGCGAGAAAAGAAGGAGGTGTAAAAAAAAGGAAGCCAAATCCACAGCTGATACGTGGACGCTGGTCATCCATCCATCATCCAGGATGGACAAAGTGGAGCGAGTGATGAAGATGGTGAAGAGGATGTCACCGAGGAAGAAGAGGAGAGAAGGAGGAGGAGGAAGAGGAGGAGGAGGACCGGGAGAGCTGGAGAGCCCGGACACACTGTGCGACGAACTCTGTCGTTTTAGCCTCTGCATCAGCGGTGAGAGGTCGCACCGCCACGTGCTTGTTTAAGTGTGTGTGTGTGTGTGTGTGTGTGAAGTTGGGTCATGACTAATACTAGCGGACAGGTGTGTGTGTTAATGCGTGTCTGTGTGTGAAATCCAGAGAAATAAAGAGTGTGTGTGTGTGTCTACAGGAATGCACTGCCTGCACGCCTTATTAAGTCTGAATTTTCATGTTAGTTCTCTGCTTTGGTTGGATGGGAAGACACTGCAACATTGCTTAGCTGGCTTTGCAGACAACAGTGTGTGTCTGTGCAGGGGCGGGGGTCTTACACAGAGGGGATGTGATTTATGTGGAGATAAAAAAAGCACACTTTGGAGGGTCTGTTTGAAGTATTCAGTATATCTACTACCTGCACTATATTTAAATGATCAAACCATCCATGCTGACCTCCTTCTCTCAGTGCTGGTCAGTTTAAAATGGCCAGAATTTACAGAAGCAAAGCGGCAAGTGGCAGCCAAGTCTTAGGGAGGAAGTTGGGGTTCATCCCTGGAGATCAGCCTCTGTCTTTGTACTACGCTGTCTCCTACAATGTGTGTTGATGCTGGTTCTCTCAACCTTAACAGAGCAATTCCAATTTTCTTAATTTAATCAGACCTTAACAAAAAACGCTTATGAGTCGTTTTCAGAAGTTGCCAAAGACTTGTTGGTCATCATGAGCTTGGTAAGAATGGTTGGCCAGCTTATCACAGATTTGACATTTCGGACTACTGGACAGACACTTGTATGCAGTCCATATTTAAAAAATACAAACCAGCTTTGTTGTGTTGTTGTCCAGTAATCCAGCTGGTCTAAGTGACCAACACTTGAATACAACAACTCTGAATCAGCAGTGACTTTTTTGGTAAACCAATGATCTAATGGTGCCCAGATTAAGTTTGCTATCACTGTTGAGATGTGTTTCTAAATTATTTATTAATTATTTAAATAATAATTCATTTAATTAATTATTTATATTTAAGAAGTATATACTTTTTTTTCTTTTTCTGCGATGCTGTTTTGTTTGCCAGTATTTGCAGTGTTGCTGTTCATCTGGCTTAATTAGTTAGTGCTACCATTTAATTAGCTCTAAACTGGTTAGTGTTGATGCCACAGTTTGTTAGGTGCCTCATGTTCTTCAAAGACTTTGGAAAGTGTTTCACAGACAGTTCAGATTTTTATTCTGAGGCTTATTTTTTAACCCGCTTTGATCGTACACAAACAGCACAGTGAAGAGCGAGAATGTGAGCGCGGTAGAAAACATACAGAGGAAGTGAATATACAGTATAGTAAACGTATGTTTGAGAGGGCGAGTGTGCCTCTATCCATCTCCTACTCCCGTATATCCTTTCATCAAACAATCTTTATAATCACTCAGCAGAAACTGAAGCCGCCAGACTTCAAACAGCATCAAACAACCATCAGAGAACCAAATATTACACTGCAGGCGGGGGAAAGGTCACTTTGTAAACAAGAGGGAACACAAGCATTTCAAGGCAAAAAATCCTGATATAAATCCTCTGTTCCAGCACAATGGACGATGTTGTTCTTCTCGTGACACATGCCATTTTCTGGAGGCTTTTATCTTGTGCATCTCACAGCAACAGATCATAAATATCTGGATGCAGGCGACGTCCTTTTAGCTTAATGGAATGCTATTCAGTTGCCAGGCATATACACTGGATTATTGTACTTGAAGTATGCACTGTGCACAGTGTACCTGTAATAGCTGGGAGAATACAAGTATCAGATCAGAGCTCGGTATTGGCAGATGCTCAATATTCTATTTCAGAACCCATCAGCTGTTACTGGACAACGATTTAGCCTCTGCAGGCAGTGGCTGATGTTTCTGAGCTTCTGGCGTAGGCAGCATATATCTGAAATTTGGATATCCTGGCAGAGACTTCTTGTGTGGATAACTTTCAAAAAAAAAAGCTGAAACATCGTCAGATGATAGCCGATGGATTCAAAGAGTGCTTTTCAACCAATGCGTTCCTCTTTGGACTGTTGCAACCAAAGCCTACTCAAATGTGACTTGTCCTTAACTACTTCTACCGTTGCCAAGAAACCAATTTCTAGCAAACGCACAAGCTGTTCTTCTTTGTCTACGACTGGCTAGTTATCATTACTTTTGTTGGTTGGGTTGGTCAGGTTTTGCCAACCAACCAGAGACAGGCTAGGGCTTTTGAACATTGCAGGAAAATGGTGACTGTGAATTGGCAGTCGGAGCCACACCAGTAATAGTTAGAAAAGCACAAAGAGCATGTGCTGCAAAGAAGTGGAAAACAAGGACTACTGCACCTCTCATCAGAAATGTTATGGGTCATTAAGTTGGCCATGAAAGCTATACTGTATTGTGCTCATACATGACTGAGGTGTTTTATTGCTCCATTTTTTTAGATAATAGTGCTGCTGAAACTTTCAGAGTTCAGGTTGCATTTTAACTGAACACAACACATTTGGACTGTGTGGACCTTTCTGTGGACCTTGTACAGATAGACTCAAGTATGGTTTCTTGGTCTGAGACTAATAGACAGAAACTGCAGTAATCAGAGAGGAGAAAAGCATGACACACTTAGTCTAACGTCTCTGAACAATGTAGGTGTGCATGTGACTGTGTGGAAGAGTTTTAGATGGGGAATTACTTGCTAGAGTGAAATACAAGACAATTATGGAATACTGAAAAATAAGAACCTTTAAGATCATGACGTACCATTATACATGTCTCAAATCGTGATCGTTTCTTGCCAAAATGTCTCCGTGCTACAAGTAAATAGCAATAAACATACCGACCGTCATTCTGTGCTAAATCTGAATAAGCATAGTGGATGTGCCCTGCAGCAAAAAATTCAAATTCACCTCAGGTGAATAGCTTGAACTTGAAAGCCTGGGTAATGCAAAAGGTAGAAAGCAAAGTGCACATGCAATCAGAGGAAAACAGTCACAATAGTCGGTCTAGTCCGCATGCCGACATATGCACAGAAAGCAGAGCGCTAAAGTACAGAAACACGATGTTAGTAGCCGAAAACATCTCACGTCCTTTACTGACACTGCATTTTAAATTTGATGGAAAAAACTCATTTATTTTGGTAAGAACAGGGGTCTGAAATGTAATGTTGGGGTATAATGAGCAAAATGTCATGTATTTAATATGAAAATAATAGTTCAAAGGTGGTGCAACGCAACACAAGTGTGTTTTGGATCACTTCAAGTCTTGTACTCTCCACTTAACTTGCCGTCAATTTTCTTTGGGGTCAGGTCATGCCATCAGATTCCAAGTACCCCGAATCTCCACGTCTATAATGCAGAGAGATGGCACTGGACTCCTCCCTCAGCTTTCTGCCTTAAATATTACCTGTTGTTGAGGTAGTTATTGTCAACATAACATGGTCATCATCATGAAATGAACTGTAATTTCAAAACTCCTAAAACTTAAAGCAGATGTGTGAAATTCCGGTGGCAAAAATAGAACACAAAACAAAATGTGGTAAAATTACAACGATTATGATGCTCAGGTAAGTGTTTGTGAGAGATTGTGAAAGCAGTGTTTGAGCTGTCCTCCAAAGCTTATTGATGCTGTCGAACCCTTTCAGACTTCATTTGTGCATTTGTGCTCTGCGACATAAATATATCCCAAAGCTCCTCTGCATTATTTCCATGAGAGCCAATTATCGTCTCAAATCTGCATCTTATAATTGTGCCTCACACACTGAAATGATCCGTTCCACAGTGAAACTCCAGCTGAAATCCTGCAGCAGCCCCGCACACATAATGCAAACTAGATTTGTGATCGAGGTGGGAAATTACCATCAGCCGGCAGCTGAATGCTGCTCCAACAGTCAAACTTTCACCTTTACTGGAGTGCAGATAAACAAACCCCCACAGTGCATTTCAGAGTTTAAGCATGTTCAGGGAGCTACAGAAAGGCATTACCTGGCACGCTGTGACCTTTTCACTTGACCTATAAGATATCCTGCAGTGTATCAAAAACAGCTCCCATTTGGTTCAGCCTAAATCACAAATTCTGACTGCAGGAGAATGCATTGTCCCCTTGAGACAACATAGACATTTTTCTGGTCAAGTGATTTTGATTTTGAACATAGACAATTCTCACTTCAGTGGTTTCCTATACAGAGCAGTTGGATTAGCCTGAGCTTGTTGCATGAGGTTGAGGTGCAAACAGTATGCAGTTCACTGTTTGCCTTTACTATTTATGGCTCAATCCCACTGGGCAGAGCTGTGGCACGTTTCAGCCGCACCACAGCCACCGGCGCTCATCACGAACGTTCTAGACAATGTTTTTGATGGCTCTCCTCTCTGCTCCGTAGAGAATACCTGACTGTTGTGTTTTTGATGGACAGAAACAGAGACACAGAGACCTGATACAAAATCCAGCCAATTTTCAAAATAAAACACCCAGTGCAGACTCAAGATCATAAAAACAGACCTAACTCATGGCCTACTTACTTATAATAGAAGCACATAGACCAGGGAGAAATCACCATATCTGAGCGAGTTAATGAAGGCAGGCAAAACGCTTCTGGAAGACTCCTGGTTGGATATGAAGCCGTGTGGCGTACGGGCCAAAACACTGTTGTGGTTGCATTGTCACAGAATCCTGGAATCCAGGGGTTAAACTTAAAAAATATGAGAAATATAAAAATAAAATGTGTCAAAGTAACACTTTATTCTGCTGAAATGCTGAAGGTGGTCGTGGCTAAAGTAATGCTGGTCTGCTTGCTTCCACCAATAATCACATTAAAACTTTCCACAAACTTTTTTACATCTTTCTTCCCATTTCTGCCCCCTCGATACGATCTGTTTGTGGTCGGAGAAAGGTGTTTCACTTTCTCACAGATTTAAATGCAAAAATTCTAAAGGCTTTAGGCTGATAAAAATATATCTCGAAAACAGTAGGAGCCAACTTCCAGTGACAATGGGAAATTATTTTTAACCACAAGACAAACGCCTATGAACATTTGGCAGTGGCTGCTGCGTTTTCCTGCTTTAATGGCCGCACTGGCAGCAAACAACTGCCATTTTAGAGTCCATTTCCACTCTAACTGTCTTATAAATTGTTAAAAAATAATGATTCTGGCAGGTGAGTTTAGGGATGAATTTGCTGTCGCTGCCACTGTGGAGTTAGGTCCCTGGCTTGTTTACAGCAACTGAAGTGGGTGAAAGACCCGTTGACTGGAAAAATGAGTGGTAGCACATCAAACATACTGCTGATGGGGGAAAAAAAATAAAATCAGCTGCTCACAAAGGCTGTAGAGGTTGAACGACATCCACAGCTAGCTAAACGGCTACATCAGCATCAAAAGAGCAACAGAGATGGGAGATAATTGAATATGTCAGTAAAGAAAAAACAGATCACAGCAAAGAGAAAGCACCCAACGAGGCAAGGTAATGAAATGTGACATTAGAAACCTGCTCTAAGTGGGTAAATAACATCACGCTGATAGCCACCATAGCACACTGCCTGAAATAAATATAAACATCATGATCTATTTGTCTGCACAGTCTTATTTAGTCTGGTACAATCAGTAGCTTAGTAGCTTTAGTGCTGTGAAGTTAGTCAGCTTGCTGACTTTTTCACTTTTCTAAACTTGTCCTTTGTGTAACACTGTTTTAGCATTTACCTTTAGGCATATGCCAATTATTTATAATTGGATTGTGTGACCGCAGTAGCTGCAGTTCAGTAAACAAAAATACACTTGATTTTCTTTCTGAAAAACATATTAAACTTGTATTAGTTAAATATGATGTCCCGGGGCTCCTGAAGCATGAAAGCTATTTTAATCAATACAGTTGTCTACACAGGTTTCATAACAGTGGACATTGTACTCGTTGCTAAAGAGGAGACACTACAGGGGAAAAAACTCAAATTGTCTTCTTGCTCGGTCACTCTTGTTTCCTTAGCTTCCTCTGCCAATGTCACTTTCTGCCTTTTTGCCTTTCACATCATGCCCATAGAGGCTGCTAAGCCCGCTTGCTCTGCCAGCTCCTGTTCTATCATGACACCAACATCGCAACCCATTAGCCTTGGCCTGCACCCTGGGCCTGAAACTTCCTCTTCCCAGTGGTTCAAAATGCCTGTGGTGCAAACACTAACACTCTTCTAGGGCTCTGCGCTCACAGTCTGGGCAGTCCAGCTAACAAACTGAGCTAACGGCAGCTATACAGCAGCAGAAACTAATGGAAAATTCCCATTCAGATGTCATTATACACAAAGCAGTGCAGGAGGAAAAGCACGGCAGTAAACTTTACAAACTGAGTCAGGTCTCGATATTTTAAAACTAACCTTTGTGAAAATAGAGAAAGGTGATGGAAACAGAGGGAAGTGGGAGGCAGGTCAGTGTGATCGTGTCTGTTGGCTGCTCAGGCGCTCTCAGCTCTCAGCGTTGAACGTTAGTAAAGTACTTTTGAACCAGACACTGGTACATCCTCCTCTACTGCCGCCCGGTGTGAGTGTGAGTGTTCAGCTGACAGAGATGTCAGCAGCCTGGCAGGAGAGATGCTGTGAGGTGGCCTACAATTGTATAACTGAGCTATGAGAAGAAGAGGAGATACTTTATTAATCCCTCAATGGGAAATTCTTTTTTTCACTCAGTTTATTTTACATGCATTTCAACCCTGAACACGCATACAAAGGCTCATAGACATGCAGTGTGGAGAGAGATGGTGAAGTGATGGGCAGCCTTCCTGAGGAGCGCCCTGTGGGGTTCAGTGCCTTGCTCAAGGGTTCATGCTGGACTTGAACCATCCACCCTCCAATTCCCAAGCCAAGTCTCTATGTACTGACCTACTGCAGGATGCACACTTTTACTTGTAGTCTGATGTCTGCACATTACAGATGAACAAAGGCATTAAAGTGCAGGTCACAAGACTACAGACCACCGCAGCAGATGCCAATTTGATTTGGCTGCTTAAGTGGAGATCTAACATTAATCCCAGTGTCAGAAAACCAGCAGAACGAGGGTCAGTATTTGATTCTAAATCTACTACTGATCGAAGGTTAGTCAGTTATTTTCCATTGTTGGTTGGAAGGTTAGATAAAAGATTTTCCTTTCAAATAGAATCAGCACAGTGACAGTGATTTTCTCTTTGTTTGAACGCTGACTTTTTTATAATGCATGAGCGTCTTTTTACTGCAGTACATACATGCACACAAAACATGATACACACACACACATAGACTGGCACAGGCTGCAGCTGACACATACACCTAAAAGGGGAAAGAGAAAGTGAAGTGTAGTGGGCAGGAGTTTGTTTTTATATTTTTTTCTCAATCACATATTGGTGCTTCATTAATTCAGTATTATTCGGTAGAACAAAATTAATATATTGAAGCACTAATGTGCTCCAATCAACAAATGGTCAGAGTGCATTTTGTCAGACATTACTGAAGATATTGGAGAAATTAAGTGAAAGACCCCTCGCCATCAACTTTCTGTTTCCTGATGGACAGCAAAGCAAACTGCTGCAAAGTGTAGCTGCCTTTAGCTCAGTTTGTTAGCCGGGCTGGCCAGACCGTGAGTGGTAGTGCTTGTACCAAAGGCGGATTGGATGACCGGGAAGCTGAGGTTTTCTGGCCTGTTTTCAGGCTGTGGGATGTGGTGCCTGGACTTTTGCCTGGTTGGTATAATGTAACCGGGCTCAGCGTCTTCTGTGGACATACTGGCAGAGGAGAAGAGGATGTTGATGGATGGGAGTTAGGAAAAGAAAAGGAGAAAATGACCTGGCAATATTGCGTGAAAATAAAAGTGTGAAAGACAGATTGTTGTCGTCGACTCACTAGTTTTGATCATAAGTAAAATAATCATAACAAAAGGAACATGGCCAACTGTCCATATTTGCAGCATTGGTATTGAACTTTAAAACTCGGGGCGCTAAATCAGAGAAAAGCCAGTTACTTGGCATTCTGTAACAGGACACATTTATTACTGTGGTCGGGATGCTGCATCTTTAGTTTTATACATATTTTAGTTTATTTATTTTGTAGCTGGGCTATTATTTGCAGCTGGAGTGACCCAGTTTTGCCTCAGGGATCAACAAAGCTCATCATATCTTCTTACTTATCTCACATCTGAAATTAGACTGACCATGTTATCTTTGCAGTCAGAAAATAGCACAGTGTGAGATGACAGCGGTTATGCAGACACAAACAACCTGATGTATTCTGTGTTCATTTATGTTCAAATATCATCCTTTTGTTCATCACGGCCAATATTTTCTGGATTTTTGGATGACATTTTACTCAAGCCTTAAATTTATAACTTTACCTAGCAGACACTGATAACTTGTAACGTCTGAGTCTTTCATGGTATTGTTGCTCATTGTTGCTTGTGAGCAAACTCACACCATTTAAAGTTAGTGAAAATCTGATAATTTCTCAGGCAAAGCCGATGAGGAAATGAAGCTCATTTGTTGCAACGTCTGGAAACGTTTTGTGAGCATAGAAAGAAATCTCTGTTGAATTATGCGTGCAAAAGAAAATAGCAAGGTCATCACTTTCCATCCAGTGTTTGTGATTGGAGTTCATTCTTTAGTGTCTCCTGATCTTCTGGCATAGTGTGTGTTTCTTTCCAGAACATCCACACCAGGTTTCTACAGTTCAAACACAATGATAGGAGCGATGCATCACGTCTTGTGGATATAATGAGAAATGCCTCAGTGGCTTTAAAATAGGAAAATCTGTCTGGTATTCATCCCTGAATATCAGATGTTTTGGCCACTGTGTTTGTCTGTGTGCGCTCATGAGACACATTTGGCAGCTAAATTTAGGTGTTAAATCCTCCTTTTCTTTTCGCTCTCTCATCTCTCCACCCCCAGTCCTCTTTCTATCTCGCTCCTTTGGTCTTCTCTTTCTCTCCCTCCTGTCGCTCTGCTACTACCTTTACTGTCTCTGTCACCCTCATATATTTTGCCCTCAATCTCTCTCTGGGTGATACTACAGTCGTGTGTGGGTGGATGTTTCATTCCTTCTCTCTTCTTCCAGCTCTAGAACCTTCTAACCTGCTTGACTGAAGCTCCATGTGTCATTTATCCTGCCACTGCTGCTACTGTTGCTACTTCGTTTGTTGCTTGAGGAAAACACAGGGTGAATTGTACTATAACAAGAAATATGAACTTCTGTTTAATATAAAATAATGATTTTAATTTTCTAATAATAATAATTAATAATAATAATTTCTAATAATCTTTGAGACAGATGGAGAAAAAGAATCATGTTTACTTCCATGAGTTTTTAAAAGCTTATTAAAATATGTTTCTAGCCAAAAGAAAGACATGACAGTTATATAACCTGCTAACACAGATACTTTGTGCATGGAAAAATTAAAACTGAAGTAAGTAAAATAAGTATGAAAACAACAAACACACAATCCTGAGAAAATAACAACAAGAAACCTTGTTCCAGAGATGAAAAAGAAACGTAAGGAACAAAACATAAGAGCTAACCTGCTCTTAAATCATAAATACAGGAGAGAAACAACAATATTACCTCAAAAGTAACAAAACATGGACACAAATCTTTTATATATACCACAAATACAGCTGTTGGGCCATTATCTGCAGGTACTTTACTATTTTGTTCTGGGCATTTTATTTAAGAAGATAATTCTGTCGTCAGTTTAGTGTTGATCATTAGTTCATGTTTTCAAAAACCAAAACAAAATCATGTTTCAGATTTTATGTCTCAGTTGTTATAAACACAGCGTTCTAAACAAGTGTTAGCAATTACAGGCCTCATTTACTTCCATCCATATTTTGGCGGCAATTTGGGACAAACAAGATGTCCTTGTTGGGAGTGGTTAGCGCTTTGTGCTTTCCAGGTTCAGTTCTCTACACGGTTACCTGTGTGAGTAATCACTGCTATCTGTGAGGTGCAGTAAGGCAGGAATTGTGTGACATCGTTATCAGTAGAGCATGGTAAAGGTTGGGTAAACAAGATACATGACATTAATATTGAAGACCCCTGTTTGCATTGCAGTACTAAGAGTAAGATCACAACGAAGACGTACTTGTGTTTAAAAATCACACCTTAATTGCAGCATTGGCAGATCAGAACGGTGTCATCACGCTGATAGAGCTTCAGGATCAGATAATACGTAGAGTTAGACAATGTACAATAAGAAACCACATGTTTGTCATGTATGATGGATGATCTGAGGCCTCCAAACTGTCTGACACTGCTGACACGGGCCCAGAGACGTTTCTTCTTATATAAATCAAATCGTCTCCATATAGAAGTCCAAATCTCATAATCAGGGTTTCACCATTTGAGAGCTCTGTCTTGTCTGTCTTGTTTCTCCATGGTAGAGTTATCTACCATAACTCATCTAAGCAAGACATACTGTACCTCACATCTCTCTCACCCCACTGATTCACATATTCCCGTCTCCTCCATGCAGTGCAATTGATCTCACAAAAAATCCTTTTCTGTGTGTTTTGCAACTGCATCTCATTTTGGTGACTGTAGAAAGTGAAAATCATCCCAGTTTTGCACTCGATTTAATTCAGAACTCGTACTGTAGGAAACTGTAACTATGTTTTGTTGGCTGAGGTCCATTCAAGCTTCCTGACCTGTTTGATTATTACAGTGGTGTGCTTCAGCTTGTTTCATTTGTTATCCAGCTCGACATGAATCAATATTATAACCACCCAAGTTCTTGACTCCACACCAACCCGTGCCATGAGAATTAGTTCCCCAAAAAGTTGAGTATTATTTATTGTCCCTCTGCAAAGCTTCATCTGATAACGCTTGATTTCTCTACTTTTGATTAAGGGAGGTCATTCCGGACAAAACAAAACTGGAGCAGTTATGTAGCATTTGGGGAATGGTGTCTCAGTCACAGTCCTCAGGGGTGAAGCCAAAATATAAATCAACTACAGTAAAACAACTCCAAATGACAAGGTTTTAGTACGAGTGCAGAGACAAATGCTGACATCTATACAACCAGCCTCCCTGCAGGCAACTCCTGAAGGGACACTTTGAGACACCTTGGTGTGAAATACTTCCTCAGTATGGGGATGAGGAATGATTTCACTCTGAACACCAGAGGAGGCAAATTGCAGCAGAGAGCATCCATCATGAGTCTATCCGTCAGAGAGTCCATCAAACCTAGACTGATGTGTTTGTGTCACAAATTCCTAATCTCACGGGGAAGCAGGTTGCCAAGACTCTTAAAAAACTACTTTTGAGTCTGTGTGACTTTTGTTTAAAAGTCTGGATTGTTGGAATTTAGCATAGTCAGTGGAGAAAACCTTTAAGCTAGGTGTTTGTAGCCAAATGCAATGGTGAATGAGAACTTTGCACCTGAAGTGTAAAGAGTAATGAGAATGCTTTTGTCCTAGTTAGTAACCAAGAGCATAAGTAGCTTAAAAAGGATGCATTAATGAATGTTGTCACCAGGTCATGATCTTTCCTAAACCCTAACCAAGTAGTTTTGTTAAATAAATGTGACCAAACTGAGCATGTTCTGGTAATATTCCCTATGTGTTGAAAGGGCGAGACAAAGGATTGTTTGGATTTGATGACCTGAGATGAGAAAAGTTCATACATGCTATCATATTACATATCATACAACAACTCCGAACAGAACATTGGTTTTGGATCATTGTCTTCCGCAGCAATGCCGTCACTGCCAAGTTTTAAAATAGTTTTCAATTAATTATTGTATTTCAAAGATAATTACTGTATAAGGGGAAAAGGACAATGCCCAAAATAGGAATTAAATTAATGGAAAATGAAAATATGTGACATTAGAATAACTCTGACGCCGATTTAATGAGGTAACTATCCTATCAAATAATTAAGAAAATAATCAGAATGTATCTATTTGATGCTGTAAAATTAAATCTGCTTTTTTTTTTTTTTTTTAGCTTCAAGCCTCAGCGTGATGTTATATAATCAATCAGCAGTGGCTTTAACTCCGCTCCATGTTTGCATTCTCCTTTGATTAAACACTTACCTTAAACTGTTAGCTGTCTGACAGAATGACCACTTACTTGACAGGGCTGATACACACTGTGGAGGCTGAACAGTGATTGCGGGCAACTCACAGGGAGAGAGAGAGAGAGAGAGAGACAGAGAGAGAGAGAGAGAGAGAGACAGACAGAGAGAGAGAGAGAGAGAGAGAGAGAGAGAAGCTATCTACTTATAACAAGTCAAGCCAACTCAGCAGGCTCTGACAAGAAAATTGGCAATTTGCTTCCACTCAGAAACGTCTGGGTCAAGAGGTCGATTGGCTGGCAGGCACACATGATAGAATCGAGATAAGCAAGCCGTGCACCACTACCCAGTGACTCCCGCAGGCATGAGAATTAACAACCGGGCCGCATTTGATCAATACCTGGAAGCGTCATATCACTGAAAACATTTGGGAAGTTGGTCTGATGCCTGTAATTCACTCGGCTGCTTTAGTAACACCATTTGGGTGTTTTTAAAAACACCTTTCCACGAGAGAACACATTATTTGTTGTGCACAATTTGGGAGATTGGAGATCCGCCATCTGCTTTCCTTAATAGAGTCTGACCTCTCTCATTTGATGTGTCAGTAAAATTGGCAATTTGCTTCTCATCTGAAACATCTGACTGGAAAGGTCAATTCATTTCACCTCCTGTGCAGGAGCTGATGGAGTTGAGCCATGCATGGCCGCCTATAGTGACAGAGAGAGGAGGTGCTGCTGTAGATAAGAGTTGCAATAAATAGAGACATCTTGATGGGTAGTCAATTGGTTGCCCATTGCAAAATCTGGCTCTGCAACAACACATTCTTGATTGTCAGTGCTTTCCAGAATAATTCAGATGAGAACTCATCACTGTTGCTTAAAAGCAATGGTTTGGGTCTGACAGGCAGTCAGACAGTGACAGTTGTCTCGTGTTTTTCTTTTATAACATATTTTATCAAGCAGTCCATCTGGACAGTGCATCCTTCACCTCATGCAAAGCTGGCTCTCCTCTGGGTCTCTCTGCAGGGTTTGCGATCATTGTTGCCAATGTGATGCTGACGCATCGTCTACCTGGGGATCGGATGGGAGAGCTCCTCCTGTCCACAAAGTG
Source organism: Protonibea diacanthus (assembly GCA_028641955.1). Taxonomy (NCBI): domain Eukaryota; kingdom Metazoa; phylum Chordata; class Actinopteri; family Sciaenidae; genus Protonibea; species Protonibea diacanthus. Next base: position 2,827,744 of record CM053978.1, on the reverse strand, counting down.
TCCTTGAGCAAAAGACTGAATTCCAAATTATTCTACATGAGTAGGCCAGCAAGTTTGGCGTAAAAGTGTATAAGTGGTTTGTGCGCATGGAGGCAATGTAAAGCTTTTTGTACTGAAGCTGAAAATTGCTTTACAAATGCAGTCCATTTGGCAGCTGTTCAGCATCCTCTCCTTTTTCTCAGTTGTTCAGTGTGCTCTTCTCTGACCAGGCTATACAAGTATGCATATTGTCATAAGGCTGTTAAATATTTTCAAAGATCTTTTTCAAAAATCTAAACTGTGAAGTTTTGGTTACTTCAGGCTATTAATTTGGGGTTGCTGTGGTTAAAACAGACCAAAAACTTTAAACTGCAGCTTGTCTATGCTTCAAAACATCCATCCATCTTCTGTATCCGCTTATCCTTATCAGGGTTGTGCTGAGGCTAGAGCCTTTCCCAGCTGGCACTGCGTATTGCCAGTTCATCACAGAGCTGACAGATAGCAACCATTCATGCCCACATTCACACCTACACCTTAGAGTCAACAATTAACTGATTAACCTTTGTGTCTTTGGACTCTGGGTGTAAGCCAGAGTAGTTAGAGAGAACCCACACAGACACGGGGACCCCACACAGAAAAAGAACTAAACTGAAGCGAACCGAACCGAACCGAACCGACCCTACTTGCTGTGAGGCGACGGTGTTGTGTGCCCTCAGTGCCCTCAAATCCTGATCAAATCAGTTTAATCAGCTTTTAGAAATCTCCTGCTAGAATTATGTTAGTGTGCACTTTTTCACCTTGAGTTCTACCCTCACCCTGTCTCAATTTGTCTGGATCTCTCCACCCCCCATCAATCATCTCGGCAAGCTGTCCATCCTCAGTTTGAACCACCTGGCAGCTTGACAAGTCAGACAATTGAAAGATTTAGAGACGAGTGATACTGTAACAATTCGATGTCCAAGTCCAACACTGTCCAGGTACTCCAATGCACATACACGCACACAGGATGCAGACAGAGACGCACCTATGAACACATGAAACATAGAGTGTACAAAGACAGAGATCAGCAGGGCAGCAGTGGAGACAGGAAGTGCTGGATTTGGAAACTACTTTCTGTTCAAATCTTGATCTACGGGGGGTAAAAACTGTGTCAAAGAGAGTTCTGCCATTGGTGGCAAGAGTAAATTAAATAATAATAAAAAAAAACTCTCCCTCTTCTTCTCTTTGTCTCTTTTTTCTTGATGCTATTTGGAGTATAAGAAATATCGTGTTCTCTGCATCTGCTTGTGCTGTCAGTGTTAAGGCAAGTTCTTGCTTCTTGCATCACTCTCGACTTCCTCGTATGGATCGAAGCCCATATTTTATCATTTCATTTACACTGTTATATTGTGTGAGGTCGGATTTATTTATAAAAGCTGCACTGACACTGTGTTTTTTGGTTTGGGAATGGTTTGGAACTTTGCAACTTTTGTGAACGTTGGTGATATTTATGTATATCCTGAGAAATGTATGTGTAGTTTAAAAAAATATAATAAATCCAATGCAGTCTGCATTCACAGACCTGTGACTAGCAGTTATTGTATAGCTTGTATAGTGGATATTGCAATAACAGAACTGATCTCCCACACAAAAGGGACAGATTCACATTTCCCCAGTAGGTAAGCAGATTTTTGAAACGTAGGAAAGTTGAAAAGTTGTTATTTTGAGCTGTGTGTAAATTTTTTATGAGCTCAAAAAAAAAAAAAAATCAATGCATGAAGCTCCTGAAAGTTGCAGAATGACATGACTTCTATGAGGACGTGCAGAGCTCAGTCATGTCTCAGTTTTTTCTGTTCGTAAAAAGTTCTTGTTAACGTCGGTGATTTTGCATCATTATTTTATAAGTGAGGTTATTAGCAACCACTAATATATTTTAACCATTGAATTCATTGGAAGCAAGCGTGTGAAAAGTCATTTTTTGACTTTGACTGAATGTGCTGGGTAAGATGTGATGTCAGTGTTATTGCTTGTAAGTGACTCACCGCACTGTGAAGGATTAAGAGACCCAAAAGTTTTAGATACCCTGTGTGTGTTGTTTTATCCCGTACAGGACTGTTTCAGTGGAACAAGCCTGTAAACAGTGCCAGACAGTGATCAAAGTGAGGCAATATAAATAAGTACTGCAGCATAAATTTAAAATGAGCCGTCTGACTTTATACTGTAAGTTACAGATTTCAAGAGCCGCATTAATAAAACATAAAAAGGTGAGTCATATGACTGCAGGAGGTTTATTCAAACACAGGCCTTCATGTGTCACTGTGCCTCAGCGTTCTTGCCATGTGTCACTCAGTCTTTCTCTCGCAGCCACACAACAAAATGCCAACAGTGTCAGTATAGAGGTGAAGATATTTATTCCCCAACTTATTATAGCTATTATTATGATATTGAAAATCTAATTTTCCTCTGTCCTAGTTCTCAGATTTCATGAATCACGTCTGTAAGTGCATCCAGTCACCATCGCAGCAGTTTAACTGATTTATGTTCAATATAAAATGAAAACAAGCTTCTTTAAAAGGTGTTTTGCCTTACTTTATAATTAATATCTATTTTGTTCTTTCTTTCATGCCAGTCTGATAAATTTCTATTACAGTTTACATCACAGGCAACTTCTTTTCACCTCCCGGACCAGTAATGACACTTTCTCTGTGATGCAGTGATCTGCCAAAGTCAGAAAACATTACGTGCTTCTGGTAAAGTAAAAACATGTTTGTTGACCAGTCAAGCATCTTCGACCTCTGATCCAGGGTCAGGTCTCATCCCGGTGAAGATCATTTTCCTGCCCATTTACTGAACAGTTCATCAGTTCTTCATTGCTTCCAGGGTTGGACATGAATTTCAATTTTGACTGTTGGGTTGACTTCAGAAGAATATTAGAGGCAATAAAACAGGATACAAAGTGCAATATGAAACAGGCAGTCTCCTGACATGAATCTGTTATGGTTTTAAAGTCAGAGCATTTACAGCTTAAAGATTTCCACTTAACAGAGAATTCAGTTTTGTCAAATAAAATATGTTCAAGTCTTGAGGCACCAACTTGAAGAGTTTGCTTTCAGGGAAAAGAAATGTGAATCATTGATTAACTTTAAAATGTGAATCCAGGATCTAAAAGTGTTTCATCATTTCGCCACCCAAATGAATTGAATTCCTGACAGCTCTTAAAAAGAAGCACTGTTTAGTTAAATGTACTACTATTCATTATTTTGTTGGAACAGAAGCCATTTTCTTTTCATTTCTCTTTCTCAAGGAGCGTGGGAGGTGAAAAATTAAGACAACTTCTCTCTCTCTTCGTCTCCCTTTTTCATCATGATTTGAATGGCAAATAGCGTGGATTCATTCTCCATACAAATTATGAAACTGAAGAGGAAGATTATGCTGAAGTTGGAGTTGGATGGCTCACCATGTGTTCTGTCAAATTTAGGGAAATTGCCCTCCAGTGGTTCCTCTCATGTGGAAGCCTGCTGTTACAGGCTGTGCGTCCACTGAGAGTCTCTCTTTGATTTCTTTATCTGGTTGTTTTTTTAGCGGAAAGGACGAACTGTTACACAAGAAGAAGTTGACTTTATTGCAGCTTTTGGTGAAAAAGTCAAACTCTTGAAATACGGTTTTAATAGTAGTGAAGTGTCCGCAGTGGCCTCAACTGGCACGTCCCATTTCTCTGTTTGACAGGTCAGTTTTGGTCCAGACGCCCAATAGTACCTTTTTTTACACTTCTTACACAGAACTCTTTTAACATAACTTTAGGGAAAACAACAAACTTTCATCTCTGGTCACGCGTCCATCACAACCCCTGTCTTCTGACTTTTCCCAGCAGTACAATAAATACCAGCTCTGTGTTTGTCCATTGGTCAAATGTTTTCTGTTGTTTTTAACTCAGCTTCTGTTTCTTCTCAGAAAAAGAGAATCAGCGGCTGTTTTAAGGCTTTCCAAACAAATTAACCAGACTAACCCCTGACAAGGATAAGTGGTTACAGAAAATGTATGAACGAAAGCTGCTGCTGCTGTTTTATTTTAGGAGCTCTTTCAGTTATAATAACATTGTATTTGCAGAAGTAATGCCGGTTTCTGGGATCCAACAATATTACAAATAAACAAAAGTTCAACAGGGTAAAAAAAAAAGTGAGCAGAAGATGAAACAAGGCTGTAAACAAGCCAGCAGTTGAACCAGGTTATCTAAACTTAATTAAAACTTAAATAATACCATACTGTAAAGTAGTAACGGCAAGGTCAAAGTCTGACCAGTGCACTGCGGTGGATGTGTACAGCAGACTGAGTAAGACTTTGTCCTCTCTTCCAAATAACACTGACCAACCTGGGCCGCTCTCACTGGCTGTGTTGCTCTTGTTCTTTCCCCATTGAGCCTATTTTTAGTAAATGTGCTTCTGAAATTTCAGCTATTACTGTTGGGAATACAGCAGTATCATAACTGATAGAAAGGAAAAGCCGAGGAACAAAAGTTAAAGTTTAACAGAACTTGAAAGTCCAGATGTGGGTGATACATCTGAAATGGGTCAAACACCATCAGCTCCATCCACGATCCATCCAGGATTCATCCACAGTCAGCCTGAAATATCACTGAAACTGAGCTCTGTTCGGGTGGAAATCGTGGACTACCAGCACCACATTATTATGTGTATATACTTTATATGAGATCCTGCATATCGTGTCTTCTGCTTTATTTATTTCTGTGCTTCTATTGCAGACCCTCTCTGCATGCCAAATTTCACTTATGAGATAATATGTTTTTTAAATTGCCGTGCGGCGGGGGCGGCTGAAGTCCCTCAGCTCTGTTTATGCAGCTCCGCTCGGAGGAAAACAGTGTCAGACGCAGCGGGAAAGTTAAAATATGAATTATAGTGTTATTGCACACTGCCCGCTGTGGGAACATCGAAGCAGCTGCTGCCTTCTTTCTGTGGCGTTACAGGTCCAGAGAGTGTTGGTGGTCTTTTTGTTGCATTGTGGGAATGAAGCAGCAGTGGGTGCTGTTGCTTTCAGTTGCATCAGATGTTTAATTAAACAGCAAGGAAATGTGAAGAGGATGGAGGGGAGAGTTAGGGGTGGGTGGAAAGGAGAGGGAAGGAGGATAATGGGAATTGGAAGGAAGACAAACAACAAGGAGGGGAAGGACTGAGAGGAACAAATAGTGAAGAAGGAAGAGAGGAAAGTAGATAAGGAAAGGAAAGGGAAGAAGTTAAACAAGAGAGACGAGAGATAAAGAAGACAGGAGGAAGGAATTGATTGAAAGAGGGAGAAAAATCGAGTTACATCCGTCTGCCTAGATCTGTTTGTATTCATATTTCCATATCTGCTTAGTGATACTTGCCTGCACATCTGTGTTAGTCATATTGTCTAAATGTTTGTGCAACAGTGTAACTCATATAGTGTTTGTCCTCCTCTGTTTGTTGTGGTTTATTCTGTCTGTGTGTTTGATTTGGAATTTAAAGCCCACCATGTGTAGATACCAGATAAGTATTATAGCAAATTGCTGTGTTTTGTCTTTTTATATATTGTCATCGAGAGCATTTTGCTACAAGTGTCAAAACTGTTGATTTGAGTGAGCGAGCCTCAGGCAGAGATGAGGATCTGGTTACTAAAATGTTCCCTGTGGGGCTTTGCCACATCCAATCCATTTTAACAAATATCTCAGTTTGATTTAGTGAAAAAAACACAACAAAATATTTAATGTTTTTATCCCAACATGACATTAAACAATAAAAAACACATTGCCAAACAAAATCAGGGAATCTGCATCCTATTTAAGTCATCCATGCAGGCGAATTCAGTCCAATATGAAACGTGTAATAGAAAATGTTTTGTTATTAAGATGTCTAGAGGAAGGGTTAGGGTTAGGGATTTTCATCTCAGAATAGGAAAGTAAGGGTCAAAGTACGTAAACAGGAAGGGATTGGAATTAGGAATAATCATCTTAAGTTTTTGGTAGACATTTAATAGACAGCTTTGGGTCACGTGCTTTGAGCTGTAAGGATGTAAACAGTGGAACACATCCGCAAACATTAATACTGTACAACATACTGACTTATGAACAAAGCCTCATGAAAGACATGTTAGATCAGCACATGCTCTCATGAGTCGTGGATGTTTCTCTGACCTCTTGTGGCCTTGTGATTTATGACATTTGTCTGTCAGAAATGTAGGCAGACGTTGCATGGCAGAGCCACAAAACCTCGTAGAGACAAGGTCAGAAAACCATTGTTTCCTAATGACTGTCGATATTTTTCCAATCTATAACCAAGCCTTAATCATAGTGGACAGATCAGATCATGAATGGACATGTGAATGTTTCTTATAAAGGCGACAACAAACACATTTTGTCTTTGAGTTTTTGGCTGTGTCACAGTGTCTGAGAGAAAACACACATACCGTTCCTCTCTTCACCTCTGCAATAAAGAAATGAAGAATGCCAAGCCAAGCAGCTCTGGGATTCCCTGACTTCCATATCCACACACACACCCACAAGCCCTCCTCAGACTCCCTCTTTGCTCTCACCCTTTTCTGTCCATTATGCCTCCATCACCCCCTGCCTCCTCCTCTCCCATCTGAATACTGCGACTTCACCTCTTAATGGTTCACTTAGACCTCTTTAACCCTGCTTTTACTGTGCAGCTTCTCCCAGCAGGACCGCAGGAGGAGCTGAATACTTGAAATGAAAATCGTTTGCAGCTTTTTTTCACCAAACCTCGTTCTCTGAACCAAATGCTGAAATCCAGTGCACGACATCCACCTATCCAATCACTCACTCTTTTGGTGAAACTTCATATTCGTTAAGAAGAATGTGAACACAACTACCAGAGCTGTCACCATTTCCACACAACAACTCAAAATTGTGTTATGAACAGAATCTGGATACATGAGTGGCTCATACAGTATGTGTTTGTCTCAACCTAATGGAAACCAGAAAACATATACAGGAAAAATCCCCCACAGGTAATGGACTTGGCTTGTAGTGACACAAGTGTGGAGGTTTGTCAAGACTAGATCCAGAACATCAGAGGTTTTTCTGTTTGTCTGTTTGTTGTTGCCTGGCAAAGGGAGAACGTTGCTGTGATGTAGACAAAGCTCTCTGTCCTGACAGGAGGAATCAGGAGCTGGAGGAATCCCTCGTCTCTGATATATTCTGTGCCGTGTTGAGCCACGTTGTTCAGTTTAATTTCGATTTTTCTTTTCCTCTTCATCTACATGCCCTGCACACTCTGTGTGTATTTTTTGATGTAGTGTATAATGACTGTGTGCATGATATGAGTCAGTCACTTCAAAAATGGTTTTGAAGTGACTGTTAGATTTTGCCAGAAGAGTCAGAGGATTCGTGTATAAAGTTTTGTGTTTACAGATTTGAGAAAAAAGAACATTTCACTGTAACTGGCCAAGTTGTGAATCGGTTTTATCTCGTACACACTGTAGTACTGGAAGGTGCTCGAGGTCATTCACGTTTTCATCCCATATTAGACTCTGTATCATTTATACTTTTTACTGCCATATAAACCTCCTGCTTTAGCTTCAGAAATAAGTTTGGAGGAATGTTTCCGTAGGGAGATCCAAACCTAATGACCAACATCTAACTCATCTTCCTCTAATGAGTTATGTAAGACTGAGTGGCTTCTGCTGATGCAGAAACATCAGGAGAGGAGAGGAGAGGAGAGGAGAGGAGAGGAGAGGAGACCATTTCAGGAGGACTCATTCCAGTTTGCTGCTGACTCGGACAAGATGCAAAAGACGTTAAAACTCGACACCTTCACCTTCCTTTACCTTCCAATTCATGACAAGAGATAGTTTCTGATCACTGTTCCTACCTTTGAATGTGGCCCATAGTTCTCTGTTCTTGTATCGGCACTTTCGAGTAACGTTTTGAGTTTCAATTCCAGGATAGACGACGAGCTCCGTGATGTCATCAGTGTCAGATGGCCATTAACCTGGATTATGCTGTTTTCAGTCTAAGATAGTAAATGCTGTAGCTTTGCTTAGTCCAATGTGAAGGCAGCACAGTGGTGCAGTGGTTACTGTCGACACACAGCAGGGTCACGGGGGGAGTCGAGGTTTGGAACCACCCGCGCATTGTTTGTACGCAATCCACGTAAATCCATTAAAATATTAACGCTTCACTGTGTAAACATGCTGGTGCTAAATGTGTCTCATTACATTCTGAGGAAAAAACATTTTTCATCTTCTTGGAAAAAAAAAAAAAGATTTTTGGACATGTGGTTCTCATTGGGCAGCGACGATATACTGAATATACTGTGCTTGTCTTTTATTGTTTTCCTGCTCTAGCTGTATCTGTTTTAATGTCTTGTATTGACAGGCCTCCATTTGCCAGGTCTCATTGTAAATTGGTTCTCAACTGATTTATCTGGTTTAATAAAGGCGATCATATAGAAACGCTAGATTCATATTAAAAACATAAAATAAACAGAACGTGTCTGTCAGCTGTGTTTACATGTTCAGTTCTGTCCTTCTTCACACGAATCAGTGAACCTTCTTTATTCTCTGTGTGCTGCAAATGAAGGTTTCAGTGCAGCCCTGATGTTTGACTGACACGCTGATGTCACAGGACGAGGCTGGGCTAAAGTCAGCATCTCGGCTCCTCATTGGCTGCTGAACTGTTTTGGGATTCTAATGTGATGCTCTTTTGGTGTTGAGATCTGAAGATGTGGCCTAGATTCCTGACACACACACACACACACACACACACACACACACGCATCAGACATCCACAAATCTAGACCGCACTTGTTTGTACATACACACAGAAGAGTACCCAAAAAGCAGACATCACAAATGCAGGACAAGGCAGATGCACACATACATGAGTATATCTGTGTGTGTGTGTGTGCAAACACTGAGCCTCTTGCTCTGAGATCAACAGCACTTTTCATTCCTACCAGCACAAAAGAGAAAGAACAAATCAGATATCTTATAAAAACACGAGAGTGTTTGAGTGAATGAGAGTCGAGGGAAAGCGAGCACACAGACGATGAGAGAGAAATATATCAATTTATTTGGTTTCATGATGTGCTTGCTTCCAGTGTGTACCCAATCAATTTTTTTGTTTTACTTCATGCCTTGGCTTTACCTGAGATCTGTGTTTATGTGGAAGGTGAAAGTAAAGATACGGTAACAGCAACCTCAGAATAATGGCCAGTTGCAAACACTCATACACTCAAATATTAATGAACATGTGTGTGTGTTTTCACCCTGAAGATTAAGCCAATGAGAGCAGAGCAGAGTTAATCCAGCCACAGCACTTCAGACCCCACACAAGAGTGTGTGTGTGTGTGTGTGTGTGTGTGCGCATGCATATACATGCCTGGTTTGTACTGGTTCTTTCTTTCTTACAGATGTGTGACTTCACACCAAAGAGTCTTTGTAATTAAAAATCCACAACAGATTGTACAGTACAGAGAACCTGATTACTCTGTGATCATCCATGCCATAAAGGCAACATGCAAAGTACTGACAGTGCATAGTTATAGTGCATTTTACAGTATTACTATATTTTTAAATGTCCTCTCCTTTCTGTGGCCTGAAGAGTTCATTGCTGTTCTTTCTCTGCAGATCAGCTGTTAATCAAACTTATCCATGGATAGTATCCTGATTCACTGGAAGTGTCAGTGAGTTTTTATTGAACAATAACAGTCTGCTGGTTGTATAGTCAAAGCCGAAATGCTGTTTCTGGCAGAAAGTTTGATGGCACCTTTTATTTTGTTCTTGATCCATCCATTCAACACCAAGTTGAGTTTTTTTTATCTTCACATCCGGAGGAAATAAAATGTGACTGCTTTTCTATTTGGTTCTGCGATTTACATCATATACACATCTGTGAGCCGACAACTACTTTAATTATAGAACAGGAACCCTCAGCGGATTAGCTGCCAGAGTGAATGTTAATGTAACTTCCAGAATTGGATTCGGCCACTGAGCGGAGGTCATTTTTCACCCTGCAGAAATCAATATTTGTATCCTCCACGTGTTGCATAAACCATCGCCATGGGCTCGTTAGGTCACGTTATCTTAGAGTGCTACATTTGTCCGATATCTGATTTTGTCTACTGCGCTGATCCGGAGGAGCTAACTGAACAAGACACAGACATACAGAGCCTTACAGGGGATGTGTGTGTGTGTCAGCTGGAGTTATATCCTCAAAACAGCCGTCTCTTAAGTTAGCTGACTTGTTAAGGCTGTCAGGTTTAATTTTAAAGTGCTGTTTTCTTCCTTTATGTATCAAAGAAGAAGGGGGAGGAAGAAGAGGGCAGTGCACACATCCAGCCCTGGTTAGTACACTTGCAGGACGGAGATAGCATTCCAGGGAAAATGAGAAGTTGGCTGCTTATGACATTTGCAAGAAACAAACAAACAAAAAAAACATATTGATGAACGTATAAAGTTGTGTTCATTTCCTGTTACATCACCAGAAGGAGAGGAACCATTCTCCACCCACGGCTGCGGAAGGATTCCACAGTTTGTGATACACAAACACCGTTTTTTGCCAGTTATCTTTGCCAAGTATAACACACCTTTGAACCCGAGATGGATGGCAGCCAAAGTACCAAGCACGTTTTAACAGTGGTACTTTTCATTTGTTATAATGTAGCAGATTGAATTTAGGCTGGTGGTTCTATGTAACCCTCCAGGCATCTATATTTTCATACTGTATTGAATTATGCGCTGTAGCGAGCAGTCACATTGGCTTCTGTGGACGATGCCGCTTTGATGATTTATTAAACAAGCTTTGGACTGTTAGTTCCTTCACTGCTTATCTGCATTGTGTGCGACTCAAACTGCTCTGCTTTCTCAGAGGTTGGAGGTTCGTGTCGTGTGAGTGCATCATGTGCTGCATTGCAATTGAGTGACCGCGATTTGGATTTAAAGCGACATCTGCCTCATTCATTCAGGACAGGCTGAGGACACAGAGTTGGATTCGTGTTTCTCAAAGTCACAAGCTGTCAAAGATGAATAAAATGTGTGGAAATCATCGTCATTGTTCTGTTGAACAGTGAACCCATCTGCACTTTGATGCTCTTTTGTCTGTTGTGTTAGCTGCAAAACACGTCCCTGATTTTGTTCTTTGTGCTGTATGGACCGATTAATTGAACAAGCGTGGTGTTACAGCGGCGTGCTGCTCGGCACATCTGGAATCGGGGTGTGCTGAAGGGTGATAAAGTGTAGTAGCTACACAGCAGTGCTGTGATTAATAACTCTGCTGAACACACGCACAAGAGACTCAAATAAGAAGCAGAAAATGATGCAGTTGCACTCTGCAAAGCCCCTGTATGTGTTTCTTACTTAAATGTCTTTCATCAACTTCCTGCTGCTCTGTATGTTTGAAGTAAACTATGTTTTATTCCAACTGCCTGAACCAAAGATTTGAAAAGAAATGTGGAGAATATCCTCACCTGAAAATCATGATGTTATAGCATCACATTAATATATCTTAGCAGGTAGGTTGTTCAAAGCATCTTACTTCGACCCTGGAGGCAATACAGACCCCATCACATACCGACAGTCAACATCTTTCAGGTCTGACTCTGATCTTTCCCTCGTGTCATCCATGTAGTTTTGCAAAACAGTCACACCTAAAGTTAAGTTCAGGGACAAAATCTTCTTTGCTTTAGGAAAAGATCGGGAGTTACGTAACAAGTTAACATACACGGTGTTGTAATCAGGACCACCTAAACCAAGACCAAGTCATGACCAAGACCAGAGAGTATCAAGCTGAGATAATACTAAGACAACAAGTGAACAACAAGACCAAGGCAGGGCAAGCTCATGTTAAGACCAAGACCAGAGAGTACCTCGCCTACTCAGGTAGCCAACACTCACCGAATCTCAGTCAACACTGCGTTGCATGATTTAAAGGCTGCTGTGTGTTTTCTTTTGGGTGAACTCTTTGTGATTTAAGCAGCTAAATGTTATTACAGAAGATTTGGCTGACATGTCATCGCAGCCAGCCACAGCTTCTTCTTCTCCTGTCTCATACGTTCGTTGATGTGTGAAGGGGGGAAATAAACCAGACAATGCATGGGCGGTTTAATGACACCCCTGGAGTTGTGGTCTTGGCATGACCTATAAATAAAACTCGAGTCCTCTTTGCCTCAGATTAAAATCAGGCTGAATAAAAATGCTGATGATCCTGAGACCTTCAAAAGTTGTCTTGAGACCAAGACTGATCTTAAGTACTACAGCACCGTTATGCAGCCTATGATTTGACACACGTGACTTTGACAGCACATGAAACCAATAACCAACACAGCAGTGTGCAGAAATGATGCCGGACTGGTACTTATCGTCATAGTATGAAGTGTAGGACCACCGACTAGGGATGATACCACAGCTTTTGTTACAATTTTAATAATACTGAGTATTTCTAATCCTTTATTTGTCTTTTTAAATATAAAAGATAATAAATGGTTACAGTAATATAAATCACCTCTGCCTCTGCCAATTAATTTATTATGGTTCAATACCTGGATATGTTTTGCTTCTCTCACCTGCAAGTCTTTTGTCAGACAACAGGTGGCGCTGGAGACTTAGATGTCTGTGCACCGTTTTTGTTCAGCCTCAAACTGTCACGTGTTGTTTTTTAAATGTCTTGAGAGGTGACTTGTGTTGCTGTGTGGCACTTTCTTCTTGGCACCACACAGCGCTACGTTTCCATCCCGCCGTTCTTTGTTCATCTCTGTATCATCGCATCATCACACGTTAGTTTGAAGTGTGCGACTTTTAATTTTCACGTTTTCCACAGTCATGTGACGCGGGCCAGCTAAATATGTCAGGGCTGATTTGGCTGTTTTTAATTACATCTTTCTTTCCTGTTTTCAATTTCTCTCTCTCACTGTGTGTGTGTGTGTGTATGTGTGTGTGTGTGTGTGTGTGTGTGTGTGTGTGCTGTTGTGTAGGCAGATGTTTGTGTGGATGTTTTTTGCAGTGCCCTCTGCTCTTGTTTAAGTGTGTGTGTTTGTGTGTGTGTGTGTTGTGCATGTGGGTGTATTTTTTGCCTGAATTTTTCCGAGGATAATAGTTCTTGTGTATATAAGTGTGTTACGGCTGATGCACAATCTGTGTGTGTGCGTGTGTGTGTGTGTTTGGTGGTTAAGAAGTAAATACAGCCAAAAACAGAGGGTGTTTACAACTTAATGCTTTGGTGAGTCCCGTTGGTGTTTAAAATCGGATTTAGATTCTTCTTCTTCTTTTTCTCTCTCTCTTGATTATATGTGCATTTCTGTGTGTATACCTGCATTTGTGTGTGAGGGGAGGCGTATGTACACTATGCGTGCATGTGTAAAATGATGTGGAGGAGGGTGCCAGGAAGTCAGCATCCTAAATATTGATCGCTTTCTCCCTCAGGGTCCTACAGGAAGCTTCTATCGCTTCCAGTTCAGCTTCCTGTTCTGCTCTGTTTGGTTCTGTTGTGTTTACTTGGATTGTTGTGGTTCTATAGCCGAGAAGCGGCTAACACAGAGCACTGAAGCTAGTGGTCGTCATAAGGCATGGCGCCACTGATAGCTGCTCCAAAAAAATGTCTCTGAGAGGAAGTTCTGTTCTTCTGTGAGTTGTTCTGATCTCAATTATCAGCTTTACTCGTTCCAGTAATTATGCTGAAGAATTAGTGTTTTATTGAGAAGATAATCTAATGTATAATCTGGTGTGTCTGCAAGGTGGGCCTTGATTGACGGCTGTGATTGACAGGTTGTTTACTTGCCACCGGATTTGCACTGACAGTGTTTTTTCAGGTCGTATAATAGAATCCGTTTGTGTTTTGCAGTGTGCGGTTTAAGCAGCTTTATTAATGAACCTCAAAGGATTCTGTGTGACTTGAGTGCGAGAAGCTGCGTGACAGTGGATTCACTTAGAAGTGAAATGGGAGTGTCGGATGACAGTTTGAGTGACGTTTTAAAGCACTGCCTCTTTGGTGACCTTCCTGGTTATTGAAGTTCAATATCAGACTGTGCCACTGGCCTAAAATTGGCTCTGTGTTTTTGTTATTTTAGTTTTAGCGCACTTCTGTGCTCAACCCAAAACTACAGCTGAACAGCTTTCAGCTTCATTCAGCTCTTCTTTTTATTTATTTCTCTTTTTTCTGTAATCTGCATCCCACTTAAAGGATTGGTTGTTTGTGTCCTACGAAACCAAAACCAAGACGGAAAGGAAAGCGTTCCCTCCATATACATTAGTTGGAATCTTAACGTCTCTTTATCACCCTCATCAGTACTCCCCCCACCATCCTTTAGAAAAAATCGATGCTCCAGGGTCCTCAGATTTCCCCCCTGAATGCATTTAAGCCACATTTCAACTCATATATTTCATGTTTAATCAATACACCTTTAGTGTAACTGGACACATTAAACTATTCACCATCAATGTGACCATTAAACTGGTCGCACACACGTGATTGAAGCCGAGTGAACTGCTGACCAAACGTTCTGGATATTTAAGTGATTTTTTTTATCAGTTGGTGTTCACTCAGATTTTCTGTCCACATGCACTTAATAGATATTTTTCAAGAGGACACACATATTCTAGTGGATTAAATTCTGTTCTGAGAACTTTAAAACTCCATTTATATGTATGTGTTTGAAGGAAAATAATGAAACCGCAATCTGCAGAAGAACGAAAACCAAAATAATTTTGTTTTTCTAAACCAATCATCAGGGAGGACTCACACATCGGTCTCAGGAGTCAGCTTGACCACCATGACATGTTGTCCGTTCTTTTAAACGACTTAAACACCCCGAAAATGAATCCTGAAGAACCCAACGTCAGGTTTACATGCACTAATTAGAAGGCTTCACACAGGCACAGACACTGGATTATTGATCCTTTTTTTTCTCATTGTTCTTTTGCAACTAAGTATAAAATAACCAGGCTGGGAAATAGCCCTACTGTACCTAAAATAGACTGTTGCTATGTGGATGTAGGACTCCCTCAGTCTCTTACTCAAAAACTCTGCTGCTTCCTTACTTCATCTGTTTGCTGAAATTCTTATGCTGTTTCTAAAAACCTGAAAATAATGATAGCTCTCACAAACATTTCTCTCTTCCCTCACTCCTAGCTTCCTCCCTCCCTTCCTCTCTCCCTCACTCACTCATCCTCACACTCTTACCTGTCACCTCTCTTTTTCCACTGCTCTATGAGCCACCTATTCCTCACCAAACTCTCTTTTATGGGCTGTAATCTGTGTCTCCTCTCTCACCGCGACTAAACAGCTTTATTCTTCGCTTCACTTTTCCCCTCTCTTTACTCCATCTTTTTTCTCTCTCACTCTGCTTCGCTCTCCTTTCATTCCCCCATCGCGTCTTTTCTTTTTTGTTATCCACATTTTGTCATTCCTTCCTCTTATCTGCTCGGATGTTCTTATCCTCCTTTTCTGTCTCCCGCCCTTCCTCCACATCTTCCCTTTTTTTCCCCCCCTGCTCCGCTTTTTCAACACCCCTCCAACCGCCTTGTCCACCTCCTTCACCTCCTCATCTCTCTATTCTTCTCTTCCGCTGCTGAGCCCAGCCATTTGCCGCTTTGATCTCTCTGTTATTTTGCTATATAGCTTACCCTTCAACCTCCCCTCCACCCCCTCAACGCAGTTACCATGACACTGAGAAAGAGACAGAGCTGGAGAGAGAGAGAGAGAGAAGGATTGTAAGAAGTTGGAGTCATGCAGAAGATGATGCAGAGTGAGAGAGTTTGAATTATAGGAAAAAGAGCGAGTGAAGGGATTTAGTGTTGGGGGTGAGAGACAACAAGACAGAAAACGACAAAGAGAGAGAGCGATGGATGAAGAATGAGAAGAGAGAGAGATAAACAGCCATTTTATTTTCATTTAAAAGAAAATAGATTCATTATTGGAGAAAATACATTTCTTTTTGGGAAACAAATGAACTGTAATGGCACGTTCTGGACCGACTTGAGTCTTCCCATTGGTGCAACAAAAAAGTTAAACTCAACTCTAATTATCATTATTTCATCAATTATAATTGTTGTTAACATTATTATTGTAAGCGGTGAATTAATGTAGACGTCCCACAGTTTGTTGCTGGTTCTGCTGTAGAGAAAACGTTTTTCACACTTACCTTTCCTCTCTTCTCTGTCTTTCTCTCTCTTCGTCCTCTGTTCTCTTATTTATTTTGGAGTCTACGTGTCATTGTTGATGTCTAGGTAACTATTCCTTCATAGGTGAAAGATACATAGTAGCTCAATGAAATGAGAAAGAGTAAGAAAAATAAATAGAAAACGTCTGCAACGCTGTCCTGCACGGTGCTTCCACAAACATGCGAGCCAACATTCCTCGATCACTTTAGGACATGAACGCTTCGAACTGAATGCTAATGTAAGCATGCTGAAAGTTAAGTTTGCAAACTAGTAACTAATGTGATAATTAATGGATTGAGATTGAGATTGGATGGAGGAAGAGCGGGAGAGCAAAAGAGAGAGAGAAAATGAGGCAGCTTGAATTCACACTACTTCCCACACAGAGAGAGAGAGAGAGAGAGAGAGAGAGAGCAACAAGAGTGAGAGACAGAGGTGAAAGACACATGAAGAGAGAGAGAGGCTGTGTATCACTTCCCTCCTTTAGAGAAACGGATTCGCCTGCTCTCTCTCTCTTTCTTGTCTTCGCCATGTGACCGGCCAAAGCTCCAATACCGCTCTTTTTCTCTCTCTCTCCCTCTCTCTCTCTCTCTCCCTCTCTCTCTCTCTCTCTCTCTCTCTCTCTCATCCCTCACTCGGCTTTCACACTATGTCTGACTGAGGAGGAAGAAGAGGAGGAAGAGGGAGAGGAAGAAAGCAGGAAGAAGATTAAGAAAAGGAAGAGAGATGTTCTCTGTTTCGCTTAAGTGCCGCTTAGGGGTCATCAGACGCCGAATCAAGGGTACAGTGTGTGTGTTTCTATTTGTGTGTGTGTGTCTTAGAGAGAAAGAGACTGCTGCCAACTATGCTGCCGCTGTGTGTGTGTCAGTACGCTGCTGCTCTGTGTGTGTGTGTGTGTGTGTTTGTAAGTGGTTTTGATGTATGTTAAATTACGTCTTTGATGTGTGTTTTTTATGTATGTAAATGTGGATTTATACAGCAGTGTGTGTATTCTTGTGTGTTTTTAACACTTAGATGTGTTTGTGTGTGAGTCCCTGCAAGTGTAAATGTTTGTGTGTGTGTGTGTGTGTGTGTGTGTAAATATGTGCGTCTTTACATGTATTTATGTTGTGTGCGTGCAAGGAAGAAAGCATGATGCCTGTCTCTCTCTGATGGTTGTCATTTTATTTTCTCATCTGTCCTCGTTTCCTTCTTCTTCTTCTTCTTCTTCTTCTTCTTCTTCTTCTTCTTCTTCTTCTTCTTCTTCGTTTCAAAGACTGAATATCCCCAGGAAGCCTCACAAACTCTGAACGAGCTTTGTGTTCACACTGAACATCTTATTCGTCTCTCAGCAAGTCAGTTTGATTTTCCTGATGTGAGTAAACAAAGCGTCTTGGCCGGTATTAGGAGGCATAAATGACTCTCAGTTTTCTTTCTGTGCATCGAGTCATGCCGATCAGCCTCACAACAGGTGGGTGTTTTCCATGTCTGCAGTTGGTTGGCACTGATGTGATCACCATGTGTAAGTCTTATTATTATTATTAATACGGAAACAACACTTTATATTTCGGTTAAAGAGCTCAGAAAAGTGGATTTGGGTTTCAGTCCTTGGATTGAGCAGCTTGGTTTGTGTTTGTAAGTTTGTCTGTAGTAAACCTGTGAAGTGAAGTTTAAGTGAAGTGAGACACATTTTGATGCAGGTTTAATGACAAAAAAATAATAATAATAAACTTATTTCCAGTGTTGACATCATGATTAATGCAGGTATTGATGCACTGATGTTGTGTATGTGTCTCAGGTCTCTTCCTGTTATAAACTTGACATATATCATGGAAAGTGATGGACATAATGCTGACAGCTTGTGTGTGTGAGAGAGAGTGAAGGAAAGGTACCATTTCTTCGGACTGGATCGGTGCCAATTCATAAACTTTTATGGCTGGAGTATATGAAGCTCATGACTCTTGTTTTATTCAACAAATTCACTCAATTAAGTGAAATGAAGCAGGAGATAATGTTTATTATTTATCACAAGGGAACTAATGTCGTCGGTCGAGTGTCAGAATTAAATTATTGAAGCAAAAGGCAAACCAGGTAATAACCAAAGGAAAACTGCAGTCAACTTCTTGTTTGTTGCAGTTTGGAGGAGATTGCAACAGTGTGTGAAGTGATCTAAAGATTATTACTCATGAGATTCAGATAATCACCAGAAGAAAACAAGAAGGACAAAAAAACTTTTCAGATGAAAAATGTATGAAAAGCCACTTTACTGCATAAACAAAGCTCGTAATGCGTTTTAATATTTAAAGTTTCCAACTAGCCTCGAAGAGATTTTGAATTAAATTTACATGCAGATTTCACATTTTGGGATTTGAACCAGTCACACTGAAACCAGTAAAGGCTGGAACACACTCCAATGAACTTCTCTCACCTTTAGCTCTCAGTCTGTGTATCCACATCTGAAATCATTGTGTCATCGGAACTTTGTATTTTTTAATCTTTAAAAATCTATTCTACAAGACGACCCGTTGTCCAACCTCTCTGTAACAGAAGCTTGTTATGGATGAGGTGTCTGGTAACCGCAGGTTTCATTGTGTTGCCCCTGTATGTGTATCTAACACTGATTACAGTGCTCTACAGTACCTGCATCTCATTACTGCAGCAGGCGGCTTCAGTAGCCTATATGTGGGTTTGGTGTGAGCTGTGTGTAATGTTTCATGTATGACATGCTGTAGGTTGGGACTAAATGTTTGTATGTGTGTGTGTGTGTGTGTGTGTGTGAGAGAGAGAGAGAGAGAGAGAGAGAGATGCATGCTTGGTTGGTTACCACTGGAACTTGGGGCCAGTTTGTTGTGTGTGTGTGTGTGTTTGTTGTTGTGTGTGTGTGTGTGTTGATTGATCTCCAAATCTCTGCAAGCTGTTGGGACCACTAAATCTCTCTCTCTCTCTCTCTCTCTCTTTGCTTAGTGACTTTCATTACAAATGAGGCCACGGCTCACAGTATGCGGCATGTTTGTGTGTGTGTGTGTGTGTGTGTGTTTGTGTGTTTGTGTGTGTGTGTGTGTGTGTGTTTATGTGGCCGAGGGAGCAGGTGACACGTCTGTGTGTATCCATATGGTCTGTGTGCACACTATGTGTGTGTGCGAGTGTGTTTTTTTGGGGTTTTTTTTGCATTTTTTGAGTCCATATGAGGGAGAAATGTATCATTAAACATTGTGTGTCCGTACAGTTTGACATATTGTGTGTGTGTGTGTGTGTGTGTGTGTGTGTGTGTGTGTGTGTGTGTGTGTGTAGATGAATGGTGTTTGGTCTCAAAGGAGAGAAAAGTGTGTAACAGAGGACGTGGCTGGAAGCTGCAGCTGAATACAAATCAGTCTCGCTTTTTCGCACTTCGGCATTTACTGAAGTTTCCTCAACAGTCGCTGACATCTCATACAAGTCACTAGTTTCCTCAAAGTGACGAATCACAATTACTAAATGACTCCAGAAAGGACTTAAATGAGTCTTTTCTGCACCTCAGTGGGTGAAAGTTTAATATCTTAAAGAATAATTTATTTGTTTGCTAATATGAATCCAAGAGATGCAAAGACTGGAAAGCAGCCCTGTTCTGACATCATATAAAATTGTGATTTATGTTTTTTTTTTACGAAAGAAACCTCCGTAGCTGTGAAATCAAGCCAACATGAAAAAACTGCAGTTCCTCAAACGTCCACTTGAGGCTGGCTCCAGAAGTGAGTCAGTCTCCATAAGTCCCCATGTTCAAATGTCCAACTTCACAGCAGAAATAAACATGTTTACAGCCTGGTACAAAAAACAGTTTTGGTCTCTGTAGCTAATTTCCCCGTTCATGACAACTGTACTGAGGGTGAATTTATATACAACTCACCTGTTCACATTATATTAAGGCTTAAAGTTATGCAGGATTAACAGCATCGCTGCTTGAACTGAGTGGTGGGTGTTGTTACAGGTGGCTTGTTTGAGCAACATGGCTTCATTCAGCCCGCCTCCGCTCCATCCATGCTTTAGATTAGCTGGGAGACGGCGGAGGACTGCCAAGGTGGCGGTGACCAGAGCCACGACACTCTGAGCTTCACAACAGCTCTTCAGAAACCTGTGGGTGACGTCACGGATACGACATCCATGCTATGTTTTTCATCATCATTAGCTTCCCATTTATATGCTGTATGTCTGTGAAGCATTTCAAGCGCAGCAAATACTCAGGTACAGTCAGCACTTGCAAAGGAAAAACTATCACTACGTCTTGAAGAAACTTGTTCTCAAAAGTATGAGAGAGTGACAAATGCCTTCACCAGGAACACAGCAACAAGCTCCACATTTAGTGTACCTCTCTTATTAACCTGGGCTGGAGTGAAGCTGGTGTACTTTAAACTGCAAGGCTCTCCATCTCACAGGAGAGAGTGTGTGAGTGTGTGCGCGAGTGTGAAGGAGACGTGGCTGAAAATGAGAAATATGTGCTCAGCAAAGTTTCCCAGGGTGGAATACATTTTGAAAATAAGGCTTAGGTGGCTTGTGTGGAAAACTCCCGTGTGCAGGATTCCTCACTTAGTTGTCAGCGTAGAAATCAATAGAGCAGAGGTGTTCCTGGGCGCATTAGATAAGAGCTTTGCACGGTTCAGAGAGCTAAATGGCAGAGGCGTGCCACTTTAAAGTCTCTGCAATGTATCTAAATGAGTGTCCCGCTCAGGTTCTTCCTATTTATCACACTTCTTGGTCATGTATGATCGTTCCAGGGCCACAGGCATGCTTCATTACATGCTACTTGAATATAAGCAGTGGTATACGATATTGAACTGGGTGCTTTAGCTTTATCTGCTGTTGGATATGCATCCATCTAAAAAGAAGAAGAAAAAATATAAGTAAGACACCCAATTAGCAGCTCGTGATAGAGTAACTGTTAGGACATAATTACCCAGGGATAAGGATCTTTCTGTGGTACGTTTCTGATTTGTAGCCAGCAGTGGGTGGAGTGGCCATGGTGATCTCCACTCAGACATGTTGCTCACTTGATTCTTTTTTGGATATCTGGACTTGGATACTTGTGAGTGATTCATCACTTTCTGTAGGTGGAGATTTCCCACCAGTGATTCCAACAGAAAACACAGTTTCATCTGTTTTTCGGTCTCGTCTTGCTGCTAGTGCTGAAGTTGAGGCGTTTCTTCATCAGACAGCTCAGAAGCTCTCATTAATCTCCATGAATCAGGATGCATGTGTCTTTGAACACAATAGGAGATGTAAAGTTATGCTTCATTCCCACTGAAATTAAATGAGTTGTTTTTGTACCACCGGCCTCATATTGTTTCCTCCTGGTGACCAGAAATGGTAGCAAAGCGTGCAGACTGTAGATCATAGTTAGCGTAGCCGGGGGGCAGGGATCCCATGGGATGTCGATTGCACCAGCAGACTTGAACGATGAGTGCACAACTAAATATAAAGGTTATCGTTGCTGTTTGCGGCGCTGTGAGATATTTCCTCAGCTCTGTGGCCGATTTTTGTAGTTGATAAGAAAATGGGGAAGGTTCTGAGTGGCTCTGGGTTTTCCTGGGTCAGCCTTGGATTAGATTTATCATGGCACCCAGGTGAATAAGGCTGACAGATATAATATAATGTAATATAATAGAGAGCCTTAAATCAAATTGTGAGATTATACTGTATGAATAAAAGAAAATAGCAGGTTCCTACACCCCCCAAAGGCTTTGTAGCAGTCCAAAAGAAGATAAAGTCAAGAAGGTAATACAACACAAAACACAAAACACAAAACACAAAATAAACATGAGTTTAAACTCATTTAAATGAAGGGCTACACTTTATTCCAAAATACTGTCCAGTACTCGTACACTGTAGTATCCAGCTGCCATGCATTGAACAATAAGCTGCTGCACTGGGATTACAAATGGACATTTTTACACCCAACATCAAACATACGAGTGAAAATTCTGGAAGTTTCAAGAAGAAATAGCTCATCGTGGATTTGGAGTATTTCTCCGCAGGTGAGGGTCTCAGGATCAGATTGGACTTCTATCCTCCTCAGGGGGAAACAGAAAAGAGAATCCTGAGCCTGAGACTTACCTTTTTATTGGGTTGGTTACACTTCTTTAGCTCCTCTGTGGGACTGTTCTGACTGTATTTTTTTTTTTCTTCCTCTGTAAGCGTGAAAGGATAAAAAGACTTTACTGGTGATTACGGAGCGGTCAGCGGTGTCTCCGGGTCCATGATCCATTATACTGGAGGACCTGGACTGGAAAAAAAAAAGATTCTCTGCCATACTTAATTTAGTTTTCTCCCAGTGGTGCTGTCTCTAGTTCTGATCTCTGGCCTTCAGACACTCTCTGCTCTCTGCTGGTGCTGAACTTGTTCTGGAGAATACACACTTGGTCCATATGAGTATAAATGTGTTATGACATGCATTCATCCTTCCCATAATTTGTTTTCTGGATGTTCTATGCAAACCTAAGTTGTGTTGGGAGGTTTACATAAAATCTTCTCCTCACTCCCTCCCGTTGCGTTCTCCTCCACACATTTAGATGTTTCTCAATAGTATTTTTATCCACAGCAGGGGTACAAAAGATCAAATTATATTTCTGCATGAGTGCAAAAGGAAGTCAGTGCTTCTATCTTTGCTGTTCTCTGAGAAATGTGAGTGGCAGCAGATAAATGACAGCGTGATAGTGGTGTAAGCCATTTATTTTGATCCTCATTAAATGAAAAGGTCACAGAATAGATCCCCTAAAGTGTCTTGTGTCTACTGGCAATGAACTCCATCTCCCTGGTAAATGTGAGATCAGCAATCATAGCTCCATAGCAGTAGTTGCTAGGTAACATGTAATTTAGTCAGATAGTTTTGCTATGACTAAGTTCATAAGCAGTAGCAAGACAACAAACACAACACAAAACAAGATGTCAGGGTTTTTTCTTTTTGTCTAGCTTGCCTGGCTGAAGGCTTGTTTGTACCTTGCTCTAATAATAATGTGATATCTTATTGATCTCTGTGGGGAAGGGCACTTTTTTTATTTGCTCCCCTCGAGGGAAGTTAGAGCACACTATCTGATATTGAAGCAGCTCTGTAGATATGAGGGATTCACTGACCTACTGTGCTGCAAGTCAGCTACAGTCAGCGGCGTTTGCCGATGGTTGTCATGTTTCTTGAGACCAAATTATGTAAAGATACTTTTATATTCAATGAAGACCGAATGAAAATAAAACACTAAGAAGACACAGCAAGAGACAAAGGTTGCAAACAGTGGTCAGATTCCTTTTTTTTAAATATATATATATATATATATATATATATATAATTCAGGTTTTCTGAATTTGTAAGTTTAAATATTTAAATGTTTCATAATCTCATGCTACCTTTGGTGAATTTAGAATTTAGGAGAAAATTACAGAAACAAATCAACAGACTGTAGTAAAATAAACACCTAAATATTATTATTATTGGAATTTTGGTGTTTTCTAATTAATAGTCTGAAATAATGCATGCCATGGAAGCAAAACAGTCCTTGATTTTCAGTTTCCAGAGTGTTTTTATGAACCCCAAGGCCTCTAATTCTAAACTCTGCACCATAAAAATTAAAGAAATAAATAAACACCGCCTGTTAATTAAACTGTTTCTTCTGCAATCTGTCATAATTGTGAAAACCAACAGCTACAGTGGGCACTGAGACCTCTCGACCCATCGCATTTTGTTGTGCAACACAGTTTGTTTCAGAGGACGCTGAGTGTTTGAGCAGAAGTGGCAACAGATTGGCCTCTCAGTTAAACTGACCCAAACAACAGCTGACAAAAATGTCCTCCGGCAAGACAGTGAAGCCTCTGCCAGCTCGCTCGTCATAGTGGCCTTCAGTGTGAGAGCGCTGGCAGTGCAGCAGGAGGAGCATCAAAGGTCACAGATGATTTTCTTTGAGGGTGTAACAACAATTGCAATGCATGTAATCTGCCACTGTGAATCAGAGGGTTTAAGGGTTAGTATACGAGGAGACAGCAGGAGCGGCGTCAAAGCCCTGAAACCCGATAAAGAACCAAGCGGGACGCCACGTTTCCTCGAGGGGGCATCCACAGATGTCTCCCTCTCCCTCCCTGTGTCACTTTTTCTCAAAGTCACACATACAAACATTTAGATAACCAGGAGGAAACAGTGCACACTTTCAGAACACTAGGAAAAAAATGTATTCGCACATGCACATATGCACCGACGTCAGGTTCAAAAATACCTGAACTAGATTTAACAAGGCATTAATAAAGGAAGAATGTGTTCTGTTTCACACAAAGTCGAGACAATTAGCACTAAAACTCCACACAGAAGTGCTTTAAGATGCAATTTAACCTTCAATTTAACCCAGTTTGAAACCATTTTGCCTTTTGTCTTCAGGATTGAGGGTGATGATTACCAGCTAAGTGCTGCTAAGTCTCTGAGGGCCATTTGGCATATAACCAACAATCATTTCAAGTCGTATTCTATAAATCTAGTCACTGGAAAATATGTGCTCCATTTGTCTATACTGCATCCTGTCTAATGCTTTTAGTTTAGTTTTTTCAAGGATGTATGGGATTGTTTCTGTTGTTTGTGTGTATGGTAGAGTTCCTACGCTGTGTTAAAGGTTCCACGATTTGACTTTAAATGCACCATAGCATGTTCCAAGAAGATGAAGTCTTAAACTTCATCCTTGCAGACTAAAACCAACAGTAACCAACCACTGCTTGCTTTTTTCTGTTCATGTTGCAAATGTGAAGGGTCCTTAGTTGTTTCTAATCAGCTTTAATCATCTTAATAATGTGCTCCTTAAAGCGGACTCTAAAATAAAATGAAATTAAACTGAATTACTTCATTATAGGTCGATTTAACGACTTTGAACAACTGGCTTTACTGGAGCCTGATTAGTCATCAAGAGTAAGTCCTCAAGTTCAATTGAGGTGGAAACCTGCTGAGTGCTTGCTTTCCAGTCCAAATGCATAAACTGGCCTGATTGGACAGATTTCAGTCATTCTTTTGATGAGTCAACCTCAGGAACAGCTGTGCTGGAGTCAGTCCAGTTGGACTGAGTCGAAAAGTGCTGCAAAAAGTAGACATACTTAGAACGTTCCACCTATACTTTATACCTGAAATTCATACCTAATATTGTGAGATATTTACTCCAATCTTGGTGAGATTAACTGTTCTATTTGGAAATATTCTGCATGTATAGTGAAAATTAGAGAAATGGATAGACCAGGGTTAAGGAGCGATCAATGTTGCTGATGTATATTTTCTGTTGCATTTCTGTATCTATTACTGTCTTTGTCATAACGGTATGACTGCGTTGTGCCTGATTTATTTGTTATAGTTGTTTATGGATGTACAGCTGCATACGTTTTCAGAAATAAATGAAATAATGGTCACAGAATATATATTTACTACAATCTGTAACTCTAAAATGAAGCTCATCATGCTCACAGGACAATATAAGATTGATGATCGTGTTTCTTCTCTGAATGGAATATCGCAAAGTTAAAGATGTTTAAGAGGTCTGAGATGTGTTAAGGAAATATCAACGCAGAGAAAGCGAGAGTATTTTTAGCTATTGTTCTGAAAACTGCTGATGATCCCTCCACCTGTTACGACTGCAGTGGTACACTACTAAACACAGTGATCAGAATAAACTGTGACTTCTCCATCCTACACATGCGGCAACTTTCCCACTTACAGTATGTTGCTGGTTTGTTTAATTCTGGCTGCAGCTTAGCTTCATCCTGAACAGAACTGGTCCAGACAGAGCGGTGTTTGGAGTCACTTCTGGTCAATGATAAACTTCATCATTGACTTGTCTGCTGTCAAACATTCAAGACAGAATTGCCTGCAGTGCTGAAGCAGGAGTGATTCATGTATGTTTCAATGTTTATTTGAGCTGAAAGACCCAGAAAGACCGACTGAATTCTCTGTATTCTTAATCTTGCCCTTGACTACAGAAACTTGAAGATTTGACACGTCAAACATGTCAATGATTTCTCCTTGTGAATACTACTTCTTAAGATTTTTGTGCTATTTTTGAGTTAGCTGCAAACCTTGTTTTCTAAACTTAAATAAAATCCCAAGCAGTCAGAGACAGCGAGAAGAAGAAGCTCTGAAACCCGAGACACTTTCTGGAACACGATGTTTGAGTTTATGTCACAGCATTCCTTTGCCACTCTCTTTGTGTCTAGAGAGCATGAGAGTTTAAAAAAGAGGAGTGCGTTTGTGTCTAATATGCCCCAATTCCACTAGAGGTGTTTTAATATTCACTGTTATCTGGTTTAGTATATAGCAAATCAAATTAAATAAAAATACTGACCAGTATCAGACATCAGCTCCAGAAAACAAATTTAATTTAACCTTTTTTTCCGAGAACTTATGGCTGACTTTCAAAGGAACAAAAAGACAATGCAAGCTGTCACTTTCTGGTATTTTCAGCCTCGTTGTTCCTTCAGTGCAAAGCGAATTCTAATCCAAGGTGCGTCTAATGCACTTCTCAAATTCTGCCGTTCATTAGCTAAACCTTTGCCATCCGTCAGCGAGCCCCAGAGGCTCCCAGAACTATTTAATGGGGAGAAGGCATTAGACTCTGACAAACCGCAGTCTCACTTGAACAGACTGTACAAGTGACATCCTGATGCACCACCACTGTCTGCTCCCAGCGGAACACGGTGGAACATGTAGGTTAAATGAGGTTAGAGCGAACAAGATGTTTGTGCGTGATGCATTAGAAATGCACAGTGTGGTGGTAATTTGCTTGAGGGCACATGTACCTGCTCCCTGTCTCCAACCTTGCTTTCTCAGCTAATTAAATAAATATAATTCCACAGAGAGGTATGTGGGGGGGAAAAAAAACAAAAAAACTTTGCCATGTAAATCTTTTTTTGGATCCGATACACACTTCCTGTTTTCACCTGCAAAGAAAATCAGTTGTGTGAAGTCCTCAATCTTTAATGAGTTGCTGGTTCTTTAAAGTTACAGACCCAGAGGGTGCAAAATACTCTTTTTTTTTTTTGTACCCCATCTCTTTCAGTTAGTCAGTGTCTAGCCTCCGAAGTTGTCACTCATCTTAATGAACTGTCATCTAACCCCGAGGCTGAGGTAATCAGTGCTGAAGAGACAGAAACTGAATCCATAATTTAAGAATGAAGATCATTCTTCTTTCTTTCTCTCACATTTGTCTTTGTCTTTCTGTCTCCGTCAATGTCGCTCTGACTTTCCTTCTTTTTCTGTAGCCGCTAGCTTCACGTAGCCCCAGTTTAACAAACCTCAAAACACCCCAACGTCACTCAGGAACCAATTCTCTCTGCTTTGTTTAATGACTCCGTCATATCATTTATGAATGGTCAGCAACATAAAATCCTTATGCCATCCTCATAATGAAGGTAGATAGAGTCTTTATGCTGTCGGTATTTGCAAGGAAGACAATAACTGGATGTTGGCATCGGGCCATGGATCGATTGAGGTGTTGTTGATTGTTGAATGGTGATTTGTGATGGCTCCCATGTAGGTAAAGTGAAAGCGCGGGTGGTTTTTACAGGAGATTTTTTTTCTTCAGACTTAATTAAATTCAGTCCAATGTAATGGTCCTATGCTCTGCAGTGGAACAGGGTGTGATATGATGGGTGCAGCATACTGTAGGAAATGTTGACCGGAGTGATCCGGTCAGTTTCAAAGATTTCTTGTTTTTGTGAGAATTCATGTTACACAGCAGGTGAAAAAACAGACAGGGCAGGTCAATAAGATAAATTATGTATCGTAGTGTTATTGTAGTCTAAGTTAGAAACAAAATATGGATGATGATAGTGTTTGGGAGAGGTGGCCGCTGTGCCCACTGCTCAACCACACTGCACAATGAGCACAAAGAAGGGAAGGGAGCAAATTGTGGCTGAACTTTTGCTAATGTAAAAATGTAAAAATGTGGATGCTTTCCTCTCCAAGCCTTGTCTCATCTTTACCATGACAATCTCTCACGGGATTTGAACCTCTAACCTCGTCAGCGTCTGCGTGTTGTGCTACCCATTGAGCTGCGCAGGAACTAGGGAGTGATGTTCTGTGAGGCAGGGCCCAGAGGATATATTGTATAGTTACTCAGTTGGATTAGAGTTATGAGTCTAATAAAGCAGCTCCAGCATTTTCTGTCTGCTTGCTCTCGGATTCGAGAGGATTTCGTCTGTAAGCTGCAACTCATGCGCAATGTTCAGCACGACTTTGAGGTATTCAGTTCTTTCAGGACTTCTCATGTTCGGGTAGCAAAACGGGAGTGTTGTGGCTGATGTGGAGGTTTGATGAGTAAAAAACAGGCTTACACTCACGTTGTCTCTGGTTAAATCTTCAATGAAACAACAACATTGATAGCCATATGTCTTAGAGACATTAAGGAATGAAGGAGTAGTTTGTGTTTGACAGAATATCTGCTGACACAAATCTCAAATAAAACCAAAAACATCAGCAGGCCATATGAAAATATATCACCTCAGGCAGTCGACTGTGAAAACAGCATCTTCCAAATACAAAAACATCTTTTTTCAAAGTCTCATCAGGGAAGACCAAAGCAGACCTGAACCTTTAGAAGTTCCTGAAGTGTAGTACGAGTAGTCTGTTGAGGCTGCTTTCCTTTTGTTTTCGTGCCCATAAACTGTGGAACACACTCCCTTCAGATACCTTAGATCCCCTAAGAGGAATGAAATACCTTTAATTAATTGTGTTTGGACCACAGTCTATGTTTACTTCATTTGTTTTTCTGTTGCTTTTTGATATTAACTGTTGATATTTTTACCTATTGCACAGCATTCAGTTCATTTTTCTGTCTTGCTTTCAGTGTAGCATGAAACAGTTTCATTGAGGTCTCGGGATCGGTTGATTTTGTGAAATTTTTTCTGCTCACAGTCAGGAGAAAACATCAGACCTCTCATATTTTAAAAAACATTTATGACACGAGATGGAGTACGATTGGAGTTTCTCGTCTTCAACATTTGACTGAACTTCAGCATGTTTGCTGTAGTGCGCCGTGATAGATGATGGCGATGTCGTCAACATTCAGAATGGGTTTACGCTTTGATGAATGTAGAATTCATATGTAAATTTGTCTCCATATCTTTGTACAGTGGCAAGTCTTGGATTATAATTGTTGGTTTGATGCCTCTGTGTTCGCCTGAAGGAGACACCATTGCTTCCCCCCTTCCCAGGCTCATTTTATTTGTCACAGCTTGGTTTAATTCCATCCTTGGGCCTCTTCGTATGACATGTTTCTGTCACAGCACGGAGCCTCTAGAAGACTCGTTTAAAGTGCTTCTGTTTCCACAATTACTGTATTAGTGCAGATAATGAGAACTAGGATAACAGTTAATGGCCACAGTGTTGAGTTGATTTGGTTTCTTTTGAGTGTGATGGTTTCACAATGAGGACTTTGTTTTCTGACAATCAACCATTAAGTTGTCATTCAGACAGATCTAATACAGAAGATGTGGTGACAACAATTAGTGATTACACGAGTCTTCGAAACTCCTTCCAACCACACCAGTCTGCAAGACCACTTATGTTGGCGTTCCCTCCTTACATTCAAAAAGTCTGATAACCCCTGGTGTGTATCATCACTATAGAAGCCTTTATTAGGAGTGCTGCTCCTGATCTGTGTGAGAAACAAAGAAGAGAAAGTGGAAAATTCTGTCAATCGACTGATCAACAATCAATCAATCATTCCAGCTCTGCCTGTAAAACCGCCTTCTTTGAAACACTCTGAAATGTTTATTGCTATTAACTATCTCAGTTTTGTTTATTTTGTTATTTTTATCAGTAACCACTTATCCTCATCAGGTGGGGCTGGAGCCTATCGAGAGGCGGGCTACACCCTGGACAAATCGCCAGCTTATCGCAGGGCACAAAACTGAGTTCACCTTCGACCCCTGTAAATACATTTCTAAGACTTATAGCAAACTTGAATTCTGGTTCTGAAGTTAGATTTCATCTGTGACTGCATTTCTGTGGGTAGAAATGATTGACATTGTGCCTGTTACTCCAGGAAAATCCCACGAAGTGTTCCATCTTATGAAATGAACCAAATAACATTAATCAGTGGGAAGGTTTACTCTGATGTCACTTTGTCAGCCTAAGTGGCTCCATATTTCAAAGAGTGTGAATCATTCCAGAATGAAACTCTTAAAATATTAACGTGGAAGTCTAATATACAAGTGTCTGTAAAATCACGTTAAGCTGCAGCTAACTTGAATTAGATTTGTGGGTGAGGCAGAGTCTGGATCATTTATAATGAATGTGCTCACTTTTGAGCTCATGAAGATTTTATTTTGTACACTTCTTACCACGTCTGCCCACTGCACAGGCTCAGCTGCACTGCATTCAGTGAGGAAGCCCGTGGGGGTGTGCTTAGATCATTAACAGTGTCTCCTTTCAGAATCTTCAGATGTTAATTAAATTAATATGGATTATATTCACTCATGTTTTCAAAGACTTCATCACTTTTTTATTGTGACAACCTTTTAATTACATATGAGCATTACGTAACGGTAAATGTATTCCCCATTCTGTCTTCCACACTAATACATTCATTTAGTACATTTATAGGGTCCATAATGGCCATATTATTGTCATATTCATTTATGCAACAGAAGGTTGTTTCTCAAGTGGCAGTAACGTCACTTTAGAATGACTCTGCAAGCAACTGGCACATAACAGTGCATGTTATATTGGGGTAATTAATTGAGAACTAGTAAGGCTGTCTCTTTTTTGATAAATAGATGTATTTTACATACTTACACAATACAGTCATACGTCTATCCTCACTTAAAACAGCCCTGAGTAGTGCTGCAGGCTACAGGTTCTGGGCAACAGTCTGGTCAATACAGTACATGTCAATGACAAGGTAGCCATGCCCTGAAACATACCCGCTTTATCGCCTATTTTACTCTAAATGGAACCATAATTTACTAAATGAACATCATGTTGTATAGAAGAAGTCTTAAAACTAGCAATTATGACCATAAACTTTACTGAGATAATAAATGAAATAAGAAGTATACTCATAATACTTCTAATCTGACTTTTTATTATATTGCATCCAGTGAAGCTGTCCCCTGCTGGCCATTAGAATAAATGCAGGTTTAAGGCGCTTCTGTGCTGGCCTCATTTTTCACTCCCAGAAGCTCGTCCACTAATTACATTCTAAAGATTTATGACTAAATACCTGCAAAGCTAATGACATTCACATCAACCTCGGCTGTAATTTGTGTTGAGCGCTAATTAACATTTGCTAATTATTAATGTTAGCATTGTAGCAGCCTAAACCAAGATGTTGAACATAGTAAACATTTGACCTGCTTAATGATCGGCATATTAGCATATAATAACAATATTACAGTGCTAAAAATAACAGCACTAATATTTAATTGGATTAATTAGAGCTGATATGCACATACAGAGTTTGTCTCCATCTGCTGGGACTCTCTCTAACTCGATTTTTAGTTTCATGTTGAGCTCGTTTTATTCATATTTGATTCACAGTGCAGCCCTGCAGAGGCTCCGCTCTCAGTTCTTTCACTCAGTTCTTAAAATACAATAATAATTTAATCATTTAGTCTCGCATGGAGACCCAGTCCAACAAAAACGTATTACAAACTTTGTCATATAGAATCTCAACAGAATCAGGATGACAAGTGCATCTGGAATCCAGCATGCTGAGGAGAATACTGATATTTATATTACATTAACGGGAACTAGATTTCTGTTGTCAAAATGGCAAAACTTTTTCTTAACTTATGAAAAAAAAAAAGGTCAATAAAAAGTTCCTGTGAGCAAAATGGCTCGTTCATCTCCACCCCGGTTTTAAATCATCCGAAAAATTTGAATTGTCAAGAAAGTTTCTTGTTTTTCCTCAACTGTGGCATCTGGAACACTCCTGTTTTCTAAAATATACAGTATTTTTTTTCTTCAGTGTTTAGGGAGCAATTATGAGATGCAGATTGCAGGTGTAAATTAGAGAATGCAGAGGCTCAGCAGCCTTGAGTCTATCTGTGTTATCTACTTTCTCACCCACATGAAACTTGGAAAAGCTTCACTGGCTCGAGGTGAAGTTTGTTCACACTGACTGAGAACAAACACACCGGCCCTGAGCTCTTCTCTCAGCTATCACGCATCGCCCTCTCTCACACAAACACACACACAAACACACACACTAACACACCTGACACAGAGGGAAGCTCCTACAACTCAAACACTGCTGACACCTTCATAACTTGTGATATTAACTTCAGCAGAAAAATGGAGGGCAGATTTTTAATTTGCCCACCATCCACCTCGGGGTCCTGACTCAGCTTCTTAGCCTCACTGTCGTATTCGTCGGAAACGTTTCTTCACTCTCGTAGCCGTGTGTCAGATGTGCTCCTTGAAAAGACAAAATTTTGGCCAAAGTAATTTCATTATGTGTCAGACCGGTTCACTGAAGGTCCCACAAGGGTTGTGGAGAATTCAGTTCATCAATGGTCAGTTCAGTCAGCGGCGAGATAGTGCACAGGCGCCCGAGATGTCTTGTGCTGAAAGGTTTATTGAAGCCCGGCCAAGGAGAATGGAGAATTTATCAATACGCTTGTCATGGCGTGATGCTGAGCTGATCTCTCTGGTTAGTTTCTACGCCCTCAGAACAGTGCCACAACTTCTTTATGTTCCTAAATACTCAATACATCTGCAGCCAATTGGTTATTATAAGCAGAAGAATAGAGACTTTATTGATTCCTCAGCAGTGCTCAGGAGACGAACTGGCTCCTCTCACTCCATACTTTAGCACTCCATATTGGACTTGAAATCCCAACAGACTGAGCTACCGCTGCCCCAAACTTAGTCTACAAAGAAGGAAGTATGTTAGCTGTCCTCTGATCAGAATGACGCCCGCTTTCCTAAACACAATCATAAAGCTGCTCTGTCTCTGTTATTGTGGCTTTGTTCATTTTAATAGGTGTGACAGTAACTCTGCAACATGCAAGGGCTGAGTCTGTCCATTGAAGTGGTGATGAGGCCAAAGGTGTGAGGCCAAGTGTCGCAATGCTTTCTGAGCTAATATTCATATCGTAGGAGCAGAAACAACCACTGTAGCCGTACTACAGTGCTAGCAATGAGCATATCCACAGGCGAGCCAGTTCACTCAGGCAGGCTGTTGTTTTGCATGCTCAGGCCTGTAGTTTTCTTCATTCTCTTTCCATCCTGCCACTCACTCATCTCATGCATGCTTACTAATCATATTCCGACCTTGAGACGTTCCATGGATTACAAAAATCTCCCTCTAGAGTCTCCAAGACTTTCTGTCCTAAGACTTAGTAATCACATATCTTTACTTCATTCACTTGAAGTAGTGTCGGAGCTTTTATGAATTGTGGCAGAGGAAGAGCAGCTCAGAAAAAAAAGCTCCCCCATGTGACCTCTAAAGAGCTCCGTAATATTCTGTACTTACATTATGTTTGTGAACCGGCTGACTCAACTGCTTGTTTACATCTGCATATTAACATTTAATTTGCCACGTGTGATGAGTTGTCACTTGTTTTTTTGAATTTTTTTTCAGAGTGAGGTGAGGTGCTCTTGTTAGACATGAGAGATTTAATTTCCAGGAGAACCAGCAACACAAACAACCACTCATGACTGAAAAGGTCAAAGCCGCCACAACATGATCACAGATGGAACAACATGCTGCTGCAACCTCCGAATTAGCATGTGTGAAAGACGAGAGCAAATGAGAGCAAGTGGGAGCAGGAGGATAGTTATTAGGACGCTTCTGGAGTCATTTGATTTTTTGCTCCTGAGGACATGAGCTTGAAGCTTGCAGCGTGCAGCGGATGGTTGGGCGTGTGTTCTTCTGTATATCTTTAAGGCCTGTCCGTGCTTTTTGTGTTTTTTAAATGGAGGTTGTAGCCCACACAGTGTCAGCAGAGCTTAGCCTTCTTAAACTACGGAGACGTTAACACATTAAGTCTGCTGCTGGGGCTTTTCACTGCTGCTGCTTCTGCTCAGTAAGACCCCAACATCAGGAAGCATTCTGCTGTGGCTTAGTACATCATACACTGTGTCACACACACACACACACACACACACACACACACACACACACACACACACACACACACACACGCACGCACACACACACACACACAGTGAGCAATTCGGGAGATATTTTATTTATAGTGTCAGCGCAGTGTGAAACTCACATCGTATATTATTCACAGTATCAGGACATGTGACACACACATTGATGCAGAATGTTATTCATACCTTTATACATGCCAACACACACACACGCACACAGGATCTAGTCTGACACCACGGTTAGCGCGAACTTGGTTGAACACTGAATGTGTGAGTGCTGCTATAACAGGGTTAATTCATCTACGTTCATATTTAAGAGAGCTGTCTGCAGCAGCTGTAGCAGTGCTGCTGTCAGATTGCTCTGTGTGTGTGTGTGTGTGTGTGTGTGTGTGAGAGAGAGAGAGATGCATTATATTTTAATCTACAATTATGTTAAGATGAATTTAACAAATTTGCCGCACTGTGCATCACAAAACAACAAAAGGTTGCAGCGAGAGTGATAGGCAGAGATGAAGTAAAGAAGCAGTTGTTAGTATTTACATAATTAATATCATTGAGGCAGTGTGTAATTTGAGTTAATGAAATGATCGTGTTGTCTTAATGAATACAGCACAGTTTACTAATATGAAGGGAGTTGGCAACTCTAGAGCTGAATCATCTGAACGTCTGCGGTCGGTCTCTGGCTGTGCTGAATAAATTCAAAACCAGGAACGTTTTATGGTTCTCTTTGTAACCTGCTGACCTGCAGAATGGAATTATACTTTGAGATAATTAGACGAACATATTCAGAATCACACGATTCTTAAAATAACTGTAGCCGCTCTCTTGGTTTCTATGATGCACACTAAGGTGTGAATAACGATAAAAAGTGTGTTCATATGTTTGTGTACAGGTGATGTGATGCAGCTGTCGTGTACAGTCAGAACACGACATGGAGCGTTCAGCTGTTCTTCTCTTCTATTGTTTGTAATGCGAATCAGTATTTGTGCATATTTAAATATTTATTATTTGCACACAGTTTGTTGAGGGTCGGGGACTTTACTCAGTAATTGTGTGATTTGAATTAAACGATGAGTCATCTTAATGTTATGTCTGTTTACTGTACGTTTACATAATGGCCGTTTTATAATCTGTGTATGAATGTTTGTTTGCTCGAGGTAAGAGAGAGAGGAAGAGGAGGAAGAAGCAGAGCAACGAGCCGAGTGTTTCGTGTCTGTGTTTTTTGCATAATTACATATTTATTCTGTTTGGTTTTTAAGGTCAAAATAGTTATCTTTGAAGACTCGCTGTTGTTGTTTTTAAACCATTTTGAACATTCAGTACTCGCCACCTGTAAGCTCAACAGTTGGATGAGAACAGCAGCTTTGAGTCATGCTGGTTACAACGGGTCGCAGTGCTGAAGACGGGTCAGGGTCATCGACCGAGAAGGTTTGAATGCCCGTGTCAAGGCCAACACCAAAGGTCAAGTTTAAACAAGATGCAGGTTACAGTCTGTCCACTCGCTTGACTGAAGGACCGAAAAAGTTGTTCCACAGC
This sequence comes from Protonibea diacanthus, assembly GCA_028641955.1. Taxonomy (NCBI): domain Eukaryota; kingdom Metazoa; phylum Chordata; class Actinopteri; family Sciaenidae; genus Protonibea; species Protonibea diacanthus. The sequence continues at coordinate 2,792,040 of CM053978.1, read as the reverse complement.
CAGTTAGCTGACCTCTGTGCTTCTTCTCTGCTAACGGAGTGGCTTTAGACTTTGGTGGAGATCTGGTGGAGGTCTGTCTCTCTGTTGGTCCTCCACTTTGACCGAGACTTAAATATCTTAATGCTACAGAACTATGAAGGCGTTTAGACCATTTTTAAATAGTGCAATGTAACTTTTCCTATTCTCACATTGTTATTTCATTGAAATTACAAAACACAAAAGAGTATTTATCAGCTAATTCACGTCATACTTGAGGTATTTTAATGAATAAGACATGTTTTTCATCTCTGGTCACACCTTCCCTCCTTACTTCTGTAGGTTCCTTGCCTCTCTTCTCATTTCCTTCTCACCTTCTCAGGCCATCCCTCCTTCTATCCTTCCCTTCTTATAGTTTGGTCCCTTCATTTTATCCTCTCCCATTACTTCTTCTACTCCATCCACCTCTTTTATTTCCTCGCCTTCTTTCATCCTTTCCTTTGTACACCTCTTCATCCCTTCTCCTCACCCCTTCCCTTCCCTTTCCTTAAATCCTCTGCTCCCCTTTCACACATTCTCTCAACACCGCCTGCTGCTTTATCTCCTTTCTTCTTCCACTCTGTGCCATCAGTGCCCTCTGCTGAGTGATGGCAGCTTTACATCACACGTTGTGTTACAGTTTTCCAGCGGTCCGGCAGTGCTGGACTGTGGCTTTAATGGTCAGCTGACGCCTGAAAGCTGTTGTTTTTTAGCTCTGCTCTCCCCCTGCAGCTAATCCATTATGTCTGTGTGGATAATTCCTGCTTTTCCTCATGCTGTTTACCACTTTTGATAAAGTGTTGAATGAACATCTGCCATGTGGGAAATGCTGTTACCAGGAACAGGACTAGATGTGAGCGAATAATAATAATAATAATAATACACATTTTGGTTTTGTGTGTGCACAAAATGGATTTCATTTCCCTTTGAGCTCACTAGATACATTTTGTTTCATCCCCTTTGTTCCATAACTCCTATTATTTTCACTTCGCAAACACAGGGCAGCTCCTAATGCATGGACAGATTTATAAAAAAAATTTCCCAAAGATGAATTGATTTATTGATAACTTAGTCCAGTTTTAGAGTGACTGAACATGAATCATCACGCTGAGCCATCTAACACGTCATTACTGCAAGAAAGAAACAAATGACAGTTGACATGTTTGCTCTTAGATCCTTCAGCACAGACGTCGATGCATCATCTAATAAATTAGCATCAATCAAACTCAGGTAACACTCTGATGCCACTGAGGCTCCAAATCTTAGAAAGCTATGAATAAAACTGTGAATTTAGCAGAAATGAAAGCTCTGTGTCTGATTGTTGGTTGTCTTTAAGACCAAAGAAGTGCTGGCTGTGGGCTATGTTTTATTTTTCAGTGTCCACACTTTGTTTCTCTTTGTTACCAGATCATTAATGAGATGATTGACTTTTTTATTTTTTACCATGTGGGATCCACAGAACCTTTAGTCAGCCTGGATCACAGCTGTTTTCAGGTGCTGTGGTGGTTGTTGATAGTAAAATCAAGTTAAATCTGAAATAAACTCCCATGCAGAGGTTAGCATGTCTTTTTTGTGCTGCACACTTCACTTCACTGCGATGTAGCTTGTACTCCAGCTCAATAATCGCCATCAGTTCATTGAAGCATTCTCTTTCCACAAGGCTTAACGCGATCACATGGGCCGAGTCACAATACCTGTTATGAGCTGGCTAATCTTCTCTTTCCCGACAGCTTTGCAGTGGCACACGCTAACACTGCTGGCGAATAAGGGAATGGAAATCTGTCTTTGCGCACAAACACAAATGGTTAGCGGTGGAACTTGTTGGTCTGTGACGGGCAAGTTTAGTGTTACATAACTTCCACTGCATGTTCATTTATAGTCTTGTTCATTTATAAATGTAACCTGTTTTAAACACGTCATGATCCCATGTCCTCTGTCTTTCATTGTTAAAGCAAGTGCAGGAGCTCGCCATTATGCTGTACAGCATGTCGCTTGTGTAATCTTTCAGATTTAGGAAGCAAATGTGCTCACTTGCAGCAGCTCTGGAGAATCCTGTCACATATATTTTAGTATCCAATAATGTGATCACAGCTTCCTTTGATTTGAACCCCAGTGGAAACATTTACACTGTCCTGGGGGCTCCGAGGTTGCAATATGTTATTTTAAACATGTCATTACCTGTATATACAGATACTGAGGAAGGAAGTAGACAAGGAAGGCAGAAAAAGCTCCCGGGTTGGTTCTGATCAGATGATCAAACTATCCTCAGAAGCCTCACGAGGGGATGCACAGCATGCTGTCGGTGCGTGTGTGTGTGTGTGTGTGTGATGAATGTTTGATTGCGTCAGGGGGGATTTCTGACATATCTGGAGCAGAGACACACAACATTTCGCTCATTAGAGGAAGAGGAAAGGTGAGAGATGGATGAGGAACGAGAGAGCAAGGGGGGAGGACAGACGGATGGACGGATAGACGGAGAGTTATGACAAGAAATAATTACCAAAAAGGAAGGAATGAAAGTGAGAGCTAGGAGACGGAGGAGGATGAGCTCGGAAAAACGTGGAGGTAGAGCGAAAGTAAGGAGATGATCATTAAGATCGAGAGAAGAGGGGTGGAAAGAGGGATGATTAAGAAGATGTCAGACCTGGTTCTGTGTGCGAGTGCATTAGAAAAGTGAAGAAAAGAAAGAGAGAGGCAATTAGGTCTCTGTCAGTCCTCGAATCAAGTGCTAACAAAATCATTCTGAAAGTGGAAAAATGTTCAGTCTAATAATAATCACAATAATTCTATAATTACTGTGATTGCCATTTAGTATAATTATGATAATTCCAGCTTTTAAACAATTTTGGGGGAAGCCGAGTGGAAACAGCAGAGAGCAGTCACATTCAGAGACGTACAAAGCGTTTCATGCGCTCCTTCCTTGAAGATGCGTGGTGTATTTTTAGGGGGAAGCAGATATGAGTCACAAGATGTCGATTTGCAAACGCTCTGGAGGGAAAAAAAAAAGGCTTGTGAATGGAGCTGAGCCAACAGTAAGCCTGCGTCTTTGTATCGGGTGAGGAGGATCACCAAGGCCACGGCGTGACTTTGGAACTTCAAACGCATTCCCAACAGATCCAATTTCTCTGCGTGGACACTTTTCTTATTCAGCACTAAGACGCCGTAAAAAGACTTGTTTGATATTTCAGGAGCTCTAATTTGCTTCCAAAAGCAGCTTTAGGTCTCTTTTCTGAGCCGCGACTGTTGACTGCGAACGTGACCTTATTCAGCCAGACAGTGGCTCAGCTAAACAGTTTCATTTTATACAAACACGACTCGCCGTCTTTGCCTTTATTCAACATCACAGGTTCACTAACAAGTCGATGAACAACATACTCTATTTAACTAAAGTGAGAATGTGTGGCAGCCCTGTGATGAACTGGTGATTTGTCAAGGGTGCACCCTGCCTCTTGCCCGATGCCAGCTGGGATAGGCTCCAGCCCCGGTTCATTACAGGAAATGGATGGACAGAGAATATGGTTCACAGTTACCTGAAGCAAGATGACATATTGGTCTTTAACCAAGTAAGCACACTTTACTATTCTTAATCAACTAGACCAGATTGATTGAAGATAAAGGAGCTTCACATCTTAGCTCAGCGAGCTTCATTAAAGTCTGTGTGAAGGCAAATCTCAGATTTCTTTCAAAACACATTAAATATGTTGTAAAATAGTTGCTGAAAACACCTGAAAAGACTTTCAAGGTTATATTACTGAAACATGGAGTTAGAGGTTCAAACAGTTTTTCAGCTGTTTTCAGGATTTTGTGGGCGGTCCTTAAAGGGCGGCTCGATGACACGCTGAGGCCTCCCTGAGCAGAGAGACAGAGATGAATTCATCTCAGCTCAGTGTTTCAAAGAGTGTCATGTCATTTCCTGAACTCATCTGACACGTTTCAGTCGTTTTAAAATGGCTGCTTGACTGCTCCCAAGTACACACATTTTGTAGAAAAACATTCATTTTAACCAAATAAACGACGTGAAACATTCTTATCAGAGCAGAATAAACATCTCTCCTCCTCAGCCAAGTAGATAAATCTCAACAATTGAGTTCAACCACAGTAGAACGGTATATTAATCAACAACAAGTCCTTATTCAGTGCAGTAAGTCAACCAGTGAGGCTACATTCTTCATTTGACCCTCTTACTAAGAGGAAATTAAAAATATCCAAGAAATGGTTTTGTGTGAAGACCTAATTCTCACATGGGCGGGATGAATAATAAGAACACATCCTGACCTACCTCTGTACTGTAGATGACTCATTCTAATGCAACCACGCAGCTTTTTTCACCACATCTTACCAAGAATACATTAAAATACAATGTGACATTCTTATGTAATCGAGTTAAGCACATACTAGAAGACTACCTCGATCTTCTCACAGCCAAACCAACTGCGGTCTGCACAAATGACTGTCGCTTCAAAATGTTTTAATCTAATGTTAAATCATTTTCAGGTAGATAGTTTAGACAAAATGTGTTTCACAAACACACTCTGATTAAAAACCCCTAACCCTGTGGATAAACAGACAATCCAATCAAGAACACCTTCTTATGCGAGCCCGGATCAGTGTTAGTTAACCTGGACCAGGCAAAGTGACTAAGAACACAAGTTCGAGAAGCAGCAACCTTCAGTAACCCCTCACCCACTTCACAGCTGCTTTCACTCCCTCCGTCGTTAGCCTCTGCCACCCAACCAGAGACGAGCACATCGAGTCGTGACGGGGAGATGAAGGGAAGTCCGACCCTGAGGACACAAACTGTTTTAACTTCAGTTCATTACGGACTCGCAGAGGTGAATGCTCTCACACCACATTAGCTTAATAAACGGACGCTTCCCCTGTCTGAGCTCAGCCATGCATACACCTTTTCCCTCCAGTCTGGGCTTATTATGAATGAGGCTGTTAACACTGTGGAAAGCCTTGTTTGTTTCAGACCACAGACTTTGTAGAGTTGATTCATTCCGTGTTGCTCGGATGGCAGCATCAATGTTCACAGTCATAAAGGAACAGTCTAGGAACAGACTGTCAGGGTTACAAAGAATGTAATATGAGACACAATGTTATTCACCTTACCAGAGCACTTAAATTGGACAGTTTCATGTTTTTTTGACATACCACTGCTATATTTTGTCTGTATTTTCCACCAATTTGTTGGAAACTATTTCACCCTGAAGCGATAACGTAAGTATTTGACATTTGGCTTTTGGGTGAAATTTTTCTTGAGTCAAGAAAGAAATCCAACACAAAACCTTGCACGCAGTGTAGATGGATTACTCTTACTACTACTTCAGTATGATATTTTCTGTGAGTCTCGATGAAGTGGAAACCTGCATTGTTGTGAAATGAAGCCAATGCAAAAGTGCCAAAAACTGCAGTTCATCAAACGTCCACTTCAGGCTGGCTCCAGAAGTGAGCCAGTATAGCTAATTTCCCCGTTCATGACAACTGTACTGTTCAAATTTTCAAATATTAAGGCTTTAAGTTATGCAGGATTAAGAGCATGACCTCTTTGGGTGCCATTACAGATGGCTTGTTTGAGCATTAAGGCTTCATTTAGCCGCCTCAGCTCCGTGCATGCTCCATGTTTTGCCCATTTGTGGATAAGCTGTTAGGCGGCAGAAGGACAGGGCCAAAACACTTTTGTCATAGATACTACATCCATGTTTCATACAAGCTATGGTGTCAACTCATCACATCCGTATAGTCGCTCAGCTGTGCTAAATTGAATTTCTACTTGTTATTGGTTAAAAATAACATTATTCAGCATATTGGCTGCTCTCCTGAGGAATGTTTAACTATAATTCTGTATTATAATTTACGATACAAGCAAATGTTTTGAACTTTTTTGGAGCAAGTCGTGGACTAAACATGATTGCAACAGCAATATGTCTTCACAGTGACCACATCACAAACACTCACTAGAGAAATAGCCTTTATTTATTGTAATGATTTGCTCAATGGCCCTTCAGCAGTGGCACACTGTGCCTGTGTTCTCAGTTTTTTCCAGCATGTTTCCAGCCCTCCTTGTACCTCTATGCCAGATGTATTAAGCAGCAAATTTCTAGTTCAGTTCATTTGTACAGCACACAAAGACACTCAGTGATAAAAGTAAATGCAAGGATTACTCAAGTGAAAGGAAAGAGCCAAAAGAAAGCAACAACAAAGCCTCAGACGCTCTTTGTTTTCTTCTCGGGTCTCTCGTGTTCTGGTTCATTATTCGAGCCCGTGGTGGCCCCGGTGAGTCCTGCCCTCCACTGCCACTGATCAAACACAGAAGATCCACCTCTCTCCTCGATACATAAATGACTTCTGTACGGTGGAAAGACGGAACAGAGGAGGAGAGGAAGACAGTATTTTCATTTCAAAGTGCTAACTTTTTGTTTTTTAAACATGTAATAAGTAGAAAGTAAAATAAATGGGAAAATGAAGCATCAGAGCTCAGATGATGCCCCATCATCTCTGATATCTCTCTTTGATATTTGGCTAATGGTATTTTATATGAACTGTGCATTATTGTTTTTTGTTCATTGAAACCTGAACAGTTTTTCAACTATAAAAATCAATCCTGATACATTCCCTGTTTTTTTATTCCTTTAAAAAAAATAAAAGCAAAAAATAATGAGCTCCGTGTATCTAAAGCCAGCATGCTTCATTAAGCGTGGCATAACGCGTGTGTGTGTGTGCCCATGACCTTAATTAAGTCTAGCAGAACTCACTAGGAATTCTTTATTTTTATGTGTGTGTGTGAGAGATTGCGTGTGTTTGTGTGTGTGTGTGTGTGTACATCTATGGGATCCTTATTAACTGTGGCAGACTTTTCTTGCACGCATGCATATATTTCTGTGTGTATGTTGTGCATGTGAACAAACAGGGCAGTGGTACCGCACATAAAATAAAGAAACAAAGAAAAATAGGATGCGAGAAGAGGGAAATGTTAAGAGAAAGAGAAAGGGAACAGACAGCAAACATCTCTTATTGCTCTATATGAATTTGTGTGATAGAAAGCAGCAAAAGGGACACTATTCTTGCAGCTGCACAGTATCAGAATACATTCTAATTATATAATTAATTATAGTATGTCTCTCTGTGTTGAAACAGATGTACTGATTTGAAGAAAAGCAGAATAAGAAGAAGATAAGACCGACCTATATTAAAATCAAAAACTCCAAGCAAAGTCAAATTATTCATGCGTCCTTGTCATGGCCCACTGGAAGATTTGCTTCACTTCAGCATAACTGCAGTCAGAGTGCTCATCTCGTCTGCGGCATCACACCTTTAAATCAGCACATCTTTAATCCATTATTCACAGTGGTAGTCAGTGGAAATCTCACATCAACACATAGCTTATTTAAAAGTTGGACATTTTAGACTCACACTGCTGCTGCTCACTCCACACGGACATCCATTTTGTCAGGTTGGAGTCTACCTCCGGTCACCTTGGTCTGAAACGAAAGCGAACAAACAAGAAGAGACAAAGAAAGAAAAAAAGGGGGGATATGATGAGGGAGAGACTGACTCCCGAAGCAGACTTGTTGAGCTGAAGAACTTGTTCTTTCAGATGTTCCATGAGACAGCGTGTTGTCTTCAGAGCCTTCGAGGGATGATGTGGAGAGGCAGGGGGAACCGTGTATTTCTCAGTCTGTCCATCAGTGTCTGCATGATTTTCAATACTCCAGCAAAACATCTCTGCATGTTTGCTCACCGGGAGTCACAACAAGTTCACGTGTATTTCATCAGAATAGGAGGATCGGGATTATACCCAGCATAGAAATATATCATGTTAAGAGAATATTGCTTTATGTATCCAAACATATACCAACATTTGACAAACGACTTGATTACTGCCAGGAGGGTGAGCAGCAGTATGTGTGTATACTGTATATTGTAGATACAGGAATGCCATTTTATCCCATCAGGGAGCGTTTGCAGCATCATGAAGCAGACTCTGAGGTACAGCTGTGTTTGTTAACAAGAAGCTGCCCAATTAGATTATATCTCCAGCCCCACTCGTCCACTTAGATTACACCAGGGCTTCTTGATTGTCCAATAAAACGAAACCCCTGACTGACTGACTGAGTGGCTGTGCACGAAATTGTCAGGAGCTGTGACCTGTCGGTGTACGTTTAAGTCCTGTTTGTGTATGTGTGTGTGTATATATGAGGGGCACTTAGCTCCTGTCGGCTGCTGTCTCCAGCTGCCGTTCGATTTAATCATCCTGACGCACCAGGTGGGATGGAGTTAATCTCCCTGACCTGACCCAGAGAGGAAAAAGCAGTCTGCATTCGATTTCAGTTTATCATGCTAAACAAGGTGCCGGGAAGAGAGAGTTACAAGAGAGACAGAGAAAGAGAGAGAGAAAGAGAGAGAGAGATGATATCAAGGGCAAGGGAAGAAATACCAGAACGTATTGTGCAGAATAAACATGGACTGTGCAAGTGAGAAAAAAAAAAAAAAAACAGGCTGCCTCCACATCAGCTGCTCACTTCTCCTGAATCATGTCGTGACTCATTCATTGGCCCTGTGTAGCTTGATGATTTGTACAGAAAGCCAAGAGCTCACCACTTGTTCCCTCATCAAAAGGTAAAAGGAGTCACAAGTGCAGCGGCACCAGAAAAGGCCAAAGCATTTATGCATCCCCATAAAGGGCTAAAGTTCCATCAGCTGAAGGGGATAAATGGAAATGTCACTACAATCTCATTGCCGGAACCTGACAGCTCCGGTTCGCACCAACAGAGCAGTTAGACTGTGATAGCAACCATTCGTCCGCAGCTTCGCCTCCCTCGGATTTATGTCCATAATTCCACACCACGCTTCTGTTCAATGCTAAAACAGGAAGTTCTTTATGTAATAGTTTTGAAAGTGAAGGTGCGGAAACGGGAGTGATGGATGAAACGACACTGGACCGACTCACCGTGCAGTTTGTCTTCTAGTCAGCAGGACACACGCTCGGTCTGTCTTTGCACTCTAAGCAAACCTTTGCATTTACATATGGCTCGTGCACATCGCTCCGCTGTGAAATACCTTGGGGAAGGACGAGCATGTTTGACTACATGAAATAAACATGAGGAGAAAAAAAATCATCTTGCAACTGATGTGTCAGCCATATCGAACTCGAGTTTGAGAATGGGTCAGTGGCAGGATGGGCAGGAGTCTAGAAATGGAAAGATGGATGATGTTCTCTAGCTTTTAATGACAGAGGTAATGACTTTGTTGGGGAAGATAATGCTGTAAGATGACAGTGAGTTCTGACTGTCATGATCATGATGATGGGCATGAAGATGACAGCACATGATGGCAATGATAATGACTTTGACATGAACACTCTTGCAGCCGAACACTTTAACTCGCCTCTCTTACGTATGCTCTCTGCCAGTCCAAATGTTGCTGATGAAGGCTGATTGTAACGAGGTGAAACAGCTCGCTTCAGCCGTCCGAGGATGAGAGGAATGAATATTGAAGAATGAAACGAGTTAAACAGATCCTGATTGGAGTTTAAGTTTGTTTAAAGCTTAATGTGGGAAGACATCGCTGGAAACGGTCGCTTTAAGAAAATATTTGGCAGGTGGTTGGATGAACCATCTCTTTATCACATGTGAACATCGACCAATCAGATCAATGACGATGAGGAAAAGCCTTCAACACTGTTCTCTGCTCCTCTTTTAAGAAGTGCTCTCCAGTTTGATATCTGATGCTAGTTAGCATCTATGCTAACCTCTTCATCAGCCGCCATTATCCTATTATCACTCATAGGATGCTTAATGGTGTGAATCACTGTGATTTTAAGATGTATTGATGTGTGATCTTGTGATGTTGTGATCTTGCCAGCCCAGCTAGATTCGGTAAATTGGACAGGTAATCGTGGGAGATTGAAAAACGATGACAGTGACAAAGTAGCAATGAGTATTTTCTGGCAATTCTATCTGTCTTTTGTATGTAACAACATTGAGCAGTGTTTATATTTGTGTTTGTGTATCCTTCTTAAAGGATCAGTGTGTAGGTTTCAGTAGGATTTTGCTGCGAAATGTGTAAAAAGTGTCCATCTACAGCCAGTGTTTGGTCGAATATTCTAATATTCAGATGATTATACACGAATGATGGGACCTTTCTTTGTGGAGTTTGCATGTTTTCCACGTGTCTGGGAGTCTTCCGGTACTGAGGTGTGAATCTAAGTGTGAATGGTTGACTGTGACTGACTGGCGATGTGTTTAGTGTGTACCCCATCGCTCACCCAGGAACGGCCCCCGTCTCCCTGCAACCCTGCAAAGGAAGTTTTTACTACAGTGTTTTGTATATTATATTCCATTTCTGCTATATTCTGTAAATAAACCATTGAATCTTACACACTGGACCTTTAACAACAATAAATCTGTCACCACACTTACTGTATCACAGTGAATATGTTTGCACACTGTTTAAATTCTAGTTTGGTTTTCTGACATTTATGTGTTGTGAGTCATGTACAGACCAATATAAGAAATAGAGCTTAATAATTCACAGAAACAACTTCAGTTACATCCAACACAATGTCTCTGTGTGTGTGTGTGTGTGTGTGTCTGTGAACATCAAACTGCCATTTCTTAGCGTGCAGTTTGAGGTCACACTCTCTTCTAGGAGATGAGAGATGAAAAAAATCACAGCAGGATTCAGAGGCAGCAGACTTTCACATCCCTTCTCTCGGAGGGCCGCTTACTTCAGATGGTTCACTGTTGACACAGGAAAAGATGAAAAGATCTTTTTTCCTTCAGATGGTGGAAACTTTTCCTGACATTTCTCTTGGTGACAACGCCTCTGCGACCAGCTGCAAGGTAGAATATTCTCATTTGAAATCCGTAATTGCGAAGTGTTGAGGAAATTAGAAAGTGGTGGATAACTGACTGACACATTGCATGAAGGTGGATGGAGGTGGAGGTGGTTGATATCTAAGGTCCAATCATCCATTTTATGAAATTTGTCTTTGTCCTGACTCTTTTTTAAAATCTTTACAAATCTTTTCACTCTGTCCAGGAGAGACAGGAGTTTCCCTTCCCAGGCGCCCCCCAGGCCTTGGCAGGCTGTTGGAGGTCAACGCTCCTCCATATCGCATCCCAAACACCCCCATAGACCCAGTGGGAGAGAGGTTCTACTAGTATTCTCACTTTAACAGCTAACAGTGGTGTTAATCTACCTGATAATACTGTATCCACAGCTTTCAAGTGTTCGTGTCGCACCTATGGCCTGTAAATGTTCCACTGGGAGCCCTTTAATATGAGCTGAAATCTGCTGCTGTTTTGTTTGAGGGGTTGGAATAGGAGACTCGGCTGGAGGAAAATATGTCATGGCGGGAGAGCGATGAACAGAACCGAGCAGGATACAATACAACAAGGTCTCACAGGAGTTTGTGAAATGACTAAAAACTCGAAACACATTTTTCGTGCGGTGAACAGTAATGATACAAACTTGATTCCTGTACCAGGGGAGGGCTGTGTGCACAGACTGCACTCAGCATTTGAGTCACGTGATGTTATATGGTGGTTAAATTCTAGCAGGTAAAAAGCCTGAGAGAATCAACACTTCATTCACGAGCTGGGAAACGTGACAACAAGCTACTTCTTGCTTCTGATCTTCTGCGCTTTTGTGGTGTGAAGATTGAGTTATCCGCTGCTCCATTTCCATTTCTTTTCACAGCTCTGCCAACCCATGCATCCGTATACACATCCTTAACTCAATATTCATCCATAATTTAGGACCGGTAATCACGGTGAATGTGAACATATAACAGGGCGACAGTAAGATGCTGAGTGCATAGGGAAGTCTAGCTCGGATTGGAGTTTGGACTGGTACCTCCTGGACATTGTTTAGAAGGCACTGAACTCCTAACTGCTCAGTGCCTACTATATGGCAACGCCTCTGTAAACTGCAGAGGATCTATACCGTCAAACTGTTACCAGCCAAAAATACGTATAGCTTTAACCCATTTTACTTTTTTATACTCTGCAGAATCCGTCATTTTTTTTCAGCATATTACAGGTGCAACTGTAGATATCTAATCAAAACTTTCTGTTGTAGCTTTTGTGTTTTGTGTTCTCCTCACCGCAGATATCTCACTGTTGACATATGAAGACATGAAACAATTTCTTTCCCGGGACAAAAAACTTGTGAAACTCCTCTCTGTCTGTCAGTTCTTGCCGCTGTGCGCAGCAGTGCCTCCGCATGTGAAAGACAGAAAACCTAGTAACTATATATTCTTTTTTAACCTTTATGTTGCCCAGACAATGTTGACAGAAAAAAAAACATTGGCTTCTTTACAGCAATGTCCTGCTTTTTAATTCCACTGGAAGCTGCATGGAGCTTTCTACTGTTTGACAGCTCGGAGGATGAAAGAGTTTGCATGTTTGCAACAACTGGTTGGCGATGTACAGGTCTGTGGATATAGACATATATATATATTGTTGCTCTGCTGTGGGGCCTGGCAGTGGTCACCATAGAACCATAGTCTCTTGATTAATTGGACTCCGGACTAACAATCTCATAGTTGACAAGGATGTTAAGTATCTGCAAGAAGGGGAAACACTCTTCTTTAAAAGAGAGAAAGAAGAAGCAATGCTGTTTTTATGTCTTGGTACAATGATGCTACTATCTAATACATAAATCTACAACATTTATGAGATTAAAGCAGATTTAAATTGGCTTTTTTTTTTCAATATGCAACTTTCTGCTTGTTTTTTTGTTTTTTGTTTTGCTTGTAGTGTCAGATGTTTACATTTTTAAATGCAGATATCACTGCATATTTCCCATACATTATGGGTAATTACTTCTTAAAAGTGTACAGGGTTGCAGACTCTGTAAAAAAAAAAAAAAAATCTACATTGAAGTCTCTCAAAGCCTTTAAGCACTTGCTGATTGTGCAGTGGCACAGTTCTAAGCCCCTGTGGACTCAGCAGGAGTCTGTGCATCAGGGTTTAGCCTGTCTGGTGTAACCAAGTAATGTACTGCCAAGCAATCCAGGGTGTCACCTGGCCTCTATCACTGCCCGTTGCATGTTGGGACAGCGTTAAGCAGATGAATAAAATTAATGAATGAGATATATGTTGATGTAGTCGCTGTCCATGGTGCTGAAGTTCAGTATTAAAGTTCCCATGAAGTCTAACGTGTCATTTCCTGGTAAATGATAAAAAGTTGTTGATGACTCATCCTGCACTCGGGGCATATTCAAGTTTTGGATGCAATGAAACGCTTTCTTGGTTATGACGCCGCCGGAGCGGAGTGATTCCTGTTTGATACAGTCTATGAGGGATTCTGAGGGCTGCTTTATAACTTCATCAGTGATTTGGGTGAAACTGGATTAGATTTTATACAGAATATATTTGCTGGCTTTCCCTCTGATGTCCTCGGGCTGCCCAGCTTCTACTCTGTGAGATTTACGGACATAGCTTTAGCCTAAAGAATTGCTGAAGTTGCTAATCGTTTATTGCCTGCTGCTAACGTTATCTGCTGTTAGCTGGAAACAGAACCAGGCTCAGATCAAGTTCAGGCACAGTCTCTGAGATCAACAGTGAATAAGGTAACAGCAAGTAGCACTCTGCTTCCTGTTTCGTGGGAACTTTAAGATTTAATAGGTCTCAACTGTCTTATTTAATTAGAATTATCCTCGTGTTTGTATTCAACAATCACAGTAGTCTGAGTTGTGTGCAAATGATGTTTGACTGCCCATGTGTTTACCTGTCTAATGATGCTTTTAAATCTACAGATACCATGCGTCCTCTTCATATTTCCAAACAGACAAACTCTAAATAGGGGCCTTCAGTGTTTTTTTTGTGCGTTTTGCTGCCATTGTAGTTTCTCCTTCACACTGGGAACGAGAGGGTGAGGCAACACGGACACTCCTTTAAATGAAACACCGACTAGAAGATTAAATTGCTGACTCTCTGCTTTAAAGGAATTTTGGAGGTGTTAAACGTCCACAGTGGCTGAACAATGCGGGGCCTGCAGCGCTCGTTACCCTTGAGGATAATGTGTTGTTGCAGTTTGTACACGGTTCACCTGATGTGGATGTAAACACCTTCAAATTAAAGCTGCACCTGCGCTGACCGTTGTTCTGTTTCAAACACAAATCTTGACACTTTACTTTACACTCTGAATCTCGTTGGACGTTTTCTTCTCACACTGCAGATGACTTCAGGTTGCAGAGTTTAATATTTTATGTTCAGCTAAACTGCCTTTGGAATGTGGTGGTTGAAGGCAGACTTGGTGCACTTTTTGCAGTTGCAAACCTGCAAGAGCAAGCAAAATGTGTAAAAATGCGTAGGCTACCTTTGACTACTGCGATATTGATCCACATGGGTCGCTTCTACACTTTGTGTGTATGCTGGGCTACGCTGCACCCCCGACCCCTATCCCTACCCTGAGTGACTCTGAACAGGGGTCGTCTGGGTGTATATGGGATGGATGGATGGATTTGTGTGGTGAGCAGGAGAGTATTTCTTGGTTTCATGTCACTTCAAGCGACATCGGTCACCTTATGATCACCCAGCGACAGGGGAACCAAGAAATAAGTCATGATTTGGTGGATTTCAGCGTTGGAAGCTTTCATCTTTTTGGCTACACTTGGCCTCTCTCACACACACACACACACACACACACACAACTACACATACAAGCCCACTAGACAGACTCTGAAGAGAAAAAAAAAACTAGGGCATCAAAAGTCCCGAAGGCTTTGAGCTACAATTTTTTTATGCATAATCAGGAGAGAGGAAGAGGAGAAGAGGGGAAGAGGTAGAGAGAGAGGATGCTGTAATTAAATTAGTGCATAAAGAAAGTGATGAGGAGAACATGAGACAACATGGATATCAGCTCTGTCAGAACAGAACAGAACAGAACCAGACTGGAAGCACCAGACTTGAGAACAGAGCTGATTGTAGAGACCTGTGTCCTGTTTTCTGCCGAAGAGTGTTAAAAACACACACGCACAGCCTACAGTTCAGCCGGTGTCAACGGGGAGGAGGTCCCTCTGAGAGAGTAAGGAGATAGAGGAGGAGGAGGGTGAGAGAGAGAGAGAGAGAGAGAGAGAGAGAGAGAGAGAGGCGTGCATGCAGACAGACAGACAGACAGACAGACAGAAGTTCTTCCTCCCTCTTCCTCCTCTGCTGCTCTTCCATGAGGAGAGACTCATCCATCCAGCCTGGAACCTGTGTGGGGGAAAATGCTTTTTCTTCAGGCTATATTGAAGAGAAGGCTCCTGCAGAAAGGTAATCACACTCATTAGTTCACTGTCATCAACTTGAAGCTCTCAGAACGTCTTCGGGCTGCTTCCCCCTTCTGCAATGCTGCCATCGATCATCGTTTGATTGATTTGATCTCTCTTTGACGCTTCTTCTTCGAATATCAGACGCGTTTGTTTCTCATGTCAGTCACCACTGAGACATAGAAAGTGGCGTTTGTGTGTGTGCGTATGTCCGAGAGGTCGATGCATTTACCTTTACACCTCCAAAAACAGTTTTAGTATCCCTCTTCCTCCTCCTCATCTTCCAATTACGCACAAACATCGCGCTTTACGTGTTCAAACTTATAAATAACCAGTCTCGTTTAAAGCTGCTGTGCATGTGTTCAGTGTTCTGTGCCTCGTGTTTGTGAACACTGATGTAGTGTTTGAATTGTTTGTCTTGTGTCATACCGACATAAGAACGTGAAGTGGCTGCACGTTATTTAATGATACAGTTTTAGTGACATTTCTGTGCTAAATCTTGTGTTTAATCACGTATTTAAGTACTTTTGCAAAGATTTTTGCCTGATCTTTGCGACTTATGGTGACATGCTGGAGTTCATTTATAAAAACTATTCGGGAGTCGCTCACTTACGAAACAGTGACCTAATCGAGCGTTTTATGTGGCACATGATGTTTTAAAATGGTTACAAACCGATGTGGATGGATGGTTATTGAGTTTTAAAGTTTTTAAATGGCGCTTTATGTGGTTTCGTCTTCTATGATATCTAATATTCTTTTAGAACCATGTGGTGTGACTATGAGAGCTAAACTGTTCCTTTAAATTGGACTAACAGGATGTTTTATTGCGTGTTTTTTACTTTCCTCATTCATTTCGAGCAGATTTTCTCTCTGTGATCGTATCTGTGATTTCTGCAGCTGAGTTAGTGCGCATGTGGCACAGCTCCAGTCGCTTCTGTCTGTGTTTGTAGTAGAGGGATGTGCAGTTTCTTCCTCTTCTGCTGATTTATTTATGAATTTGGGGATCTTCTGCTTTGAAGTGCAGCCCGGAGAGACGCAGTGGAAAAGGAGGCAAATGGGGACAAAACGCCGCCTAACGGCCTGTCAGGGCGCACTGCAGCCCGTCCTGGGGTTACTATCATAACAACAACAACCTGAACTCCTGAGAGGAAGAGGAAGTGCCAGTTGAAGTTTCCACACAGTGCAGGGAGATAAATCACTGTCATATTTAGTGCATCCATCTGGTGTTAATACTGTGGAGATATTTCTGAGAAGTGTCACAGTTCCACCACCAGATCCGTATGAGAGAGTATCCGAGTAACGTGTGACAGCTGAAGAGAACAAATCTGACAGTTTACTGCAGTGGGTCACTCAGTCTGTGATAAAAGAAAAAACCTGTCACTTCCACAGTCACTCCATCTGCAACTTCATCACTGTAACGAATGTAACAGCAGAGATAAGGACTGCAGAGTACACCTCACATATCGACCGCGTGACATTTAGGAGATGCTCTCTTCCAAGCTGACAGAAGAACGACGAGCTTCACTAAAAATCAGTGACATTATAATGAAAAGGTCAGAGTTCGGAGTCACGCAGCCGTGACGGCACAGAAAGTTCAAATCTATCTCCCGAGCCACAAAAGAGGTCCGGGACGTGACCCGTGTGTCACCTAACAGAACTCCTGGGTTAGGTGCCATAAATGTGACCGTGATTGTTTAAACACAGTTAAATAAAGCTATTACTTTAATGTGCTTTTTCTGAAGCAACATAACGGCCTGATAATCAGTATTTGAGAAAGATGCCATGAAATGAAATTTGCTCTCTTACTTCATTAGGTGTTGATTGAGCGGAAACAATTAACTGAGCTTCAAACATCAGTAAAGTCTTCTATTGTAGAAGGTGTAGAAGGTGCTGTGAATGTATCAAAACCATAGACTGTATGAAACATGGATGCAGGCTCTGCAAGGTTTCTATAGAGCGGTGGCCTGCTATCTTGGCACCAGATACCAGGCCACTGTTTGAAAAATGGGCAAAGATGTGGAGCGTGGGTGGAACTGAGGTGAGCTGAATGACACCTTGTTGCTCAAACACTCCACCTGTAACAGCACCCACCTGTCAATCAAAGCACCCACACTCTTAATTATGTATAACTTTAAGCCTTAATATAATGTGAACAGGTGAGTTGTATATAAACTCACCCTCAGTACAGTTGTCATGAACGGGGAAATTAGCTACAGAGACCAAAACTGTTTTTTGTACCAGGCTGTAGCTCGTACTGCCAAAACTTTTGCCATTGTTTTAAAATAAGTACTCAGGTTGCAGATATTGGTTCCCAGAAGGAGCTGAACCATCTGCTGCTACACAACATCTAAACAAACATATGTAGTGTAATGTCAGATGATGAGTATGAACATTATTTTACTTCTCAAAAGAGAAGGTCAAAGTTCAGGAGTCAGATCAGAAGGTCGGTTGTTCTTTGTCACTTAACTTGTTCCCCCGTCAACACAAAGAACTTGATCCCATTTTCACTTGATGCCTCCATGTTGCTTGTTGAGTGAGACATGTTCCTTTGTTCAGTCTCAGAAAACATCAAGTCCCTGTAGTCACTCTCCAAAAGCTGGTATCAGTCCCCGCTGTAGCTGTGCTTTGTAGTGCTGCAGGGGGCTACAGGTTCCCTGTGACTTTTTCTTTTTTTTTTTCAAAGACTCTCTGAAGCTTAATAATTCCAAGACCTGCAGGTCTGCCTGTGAAGTTACATCAAACCTATTACACTGAACCTGAGGGAATAACTAACCAATGGAGGCTTTGAAAGTGGCGTCTCTTCAGCTCCCAGCTGATAGTTATTCTGAGATTAGCCGCCCGTCCACAGGGAACCTCTCGCTGCGACACCACCTGCTATGCTTACTCTTTCACAGAGAATCTGCAGCTTCCAGAGGGACGTCTCAGACTTAAAGGTCCAGTGTGTCACATTTAGGTCTCTATTGACAAAATATGAAATTTAATATGCATAACAAGGTTTAATTTAGTGTAGAAACAGCAAATCAACCTTGCATATAGAGAGAGTTTGTCATGTTGCACTGCCATGTTTCTAAAGTAGCCCAGAATGGACAAACTAAATGTTGAACTGTGACTCCAGTCTTAAGGTCTTAAATCCAGCATTTCAGCCACTGTCATTTCTCAGAAACAGAACAAACACACATCCTGTTGAAGTCCTCTGTCACCTCCTTCTGAGTGCAGGTTTCAGTGTTCACCAGTTTTAAAGTCCTTGTTTGATAAACTCATAAACTTTTGGTGTTTACTGTCAAATGTGGCTAGTTTAGCAATCATCCCCTCCATACAGGCAGGAGATGATGCACACCATAGTGATTAAAATGTGACATAAATACCCAGTGTGTATCTATGCATAGATATGTGATATGTAACAGTGAAAGAGTTTTGCATGCAGTGAAATATTCATGAATGTGTTGGTTAGTTATTTTCATTTTGTTCTACAGTTCAGCATCAGTATCGAGTAAATCCAGCAGTCTGTGAATTGACAGTAGAATGACGGCGGTTGCACGGTGCGGTTGAGTCGTACGCTTGAGACGAGCTGTTTAAATTATTCAGCAGCTGAAATGGGCTGACTGACGCCTGGGCTGGAGTGTCCAACGTGCTGAGTCTAAGAGGGGAGCGGTGATCACTAATATGGCTTTAAAATTATGTGCCAGAATTTAATCTTTTTTGAGTATGAATCCTTCTGGATAGTCACATCTTTAAACGTCCATTACGTCTTCATCTCGCCATCCATCTACATCTCTTTGTCTCCTTCATAAAAGTAATGGCTCTCCCATCCTTCCCTCACACTTCATCTGTTCCCCTCCATCACATAACCTATTTCTGTCTGTCATCGCCAACGGTATCACAATTTATACTCCCAATTATGTAATTTCATCCTGCTGATTATGATGAACATTGTTCAGTTACATTATACAGTATAAATGTGGTTTTGGTTGTGGTGAGGACACAGAGCTGGTGCCTGATGCTGTAGATTGGAATGTTTAAATCAGAACTTCTTTTAAAGCATCTGGAAACATTTTGCCTAAATCTGTCGCCGTCTCTCTCGTTCTCTTATTTTTGCTCTTTCTTTTCCTCTTTTTCCACCCATCCCAATGTCTCCCCTCTCTTCCTGTCTACCCTCTTTTTTTTTTATCTCCTTTCCTCCGTCTCTCTCCCTCCGTCGCCCCTCTCAGCAATGCAGATGTGCTTTCTTTGATTTTGTCACCAGAGATTAATTAGCACTTTATTAGGAGTCCTATTTATACCTCCAGCCGAGCGAGAGGGGGAGATGAAGAAAAAAGAGTGAGAGATAGAAAAAAGTGGAGGGGAAGGGGGGGAGTGAGAGACTGATAGACTGAGGCAGAAATTGAGTCAGGGAAATATGAATCTGGAGAGATGGAGGGAAAGACGGGAAGAGAGAGAGAGAGAGAGAGAGAGAAGAGGGCCAAAAGTGAAAAAAATTGGAGGAAAGGAACAAGAAAGATGAAGCACGGAAGCAAAAAGACAAGTGCAGAAATAGTCAACAGAGAGCAGGAAAGAGACGGTGCAATAAAGAAAGACAGGTATAAAAGGATATAAAGGGATAAAAGGCAACAGGAAAGAGACAGATAGACAGAGAGAGGGGATGAAAGAGGGTAAGAACAAGTCCTCCAAACTAAAATACAAAAGATCACTAACACCGAGGACTCAGGATGTGAACTCCATGCTCAGCCGTTCCTGTGATAAAGTACTTCTGACAGTAGTAGTAGTAGTAAAACCAGAGAACATCCAGGCAGTATCATATAGAACCTATCATATAAACATATATTTGAACGACCGTTGCTGTCATTTTTTCCTGCGATCTGTAAGGTGGGAGGTGAGGAGAGAACGCGAGATGAAGGGATACGGGTGAAAGATCGTGAGAGTGAGACAGAAAATGAATAAAAGGAAAGAAGTGGGAGGAGAAAAAAAAAGATGAGTGGGACTTAAAGATGAAAAGAAAGGGAAGAAGATGGGGTGATGAGAGATGGATGAGAGAGCCGAATTAGCACTTGAATAATGAGGATGGAGGGAATTGGTGGAGTGAGAGACGGAGGAGAATGAAAATAAAAAGAGGAGGAGAAAGAGAGACAGGGCGACGACCACCAGAGGGATGATGGGGAGCAAAGAGTGATGATGCAGTGAATAAACTGACCTGTGAACCAATGAAAATATGGATTACTGAAAGTGGAAGAACATTCCCTCTCTGTGACACTCAAAAGTTGCAAATCCCTGCAAAGTTTTAGGCTTTGAGACAAAACTGACAAAAAAATGTGAAAATATTTTGTTATGAATTTGTTGCTGAACAAAATAGAAGAAGAACAGATGGAAAAAGCACCATGAGCTGGGCCCTGCTCAAGGTTTCTGCATCTTAAACGGAGGTTTTCCTTGACACTGTCGACAAGTGTGTGCTCACGGTGGAAATGTTTGGTCTCTTTACTAATAAACAAATTGAAAATTGAATCAGTTATTTCCAGCGTTTCTCTAAACTTCCTGGAACATCATCTTCAGAAAGAGGCTAGCAATTAGCGTCACCCCTCACAGTTTCTTAGTGGTTGTCATAATCTCCATTTCAGAACAGTTTCCTCATCTTTCTGTGTAAGAGCAAGTGGAGAAACTTTTATTTTTCTGTGAATATACCCTTTGTTATGTCTTGTTAGCCAGTGGATGCTCAAAAGTTGTTGTCAAACTGTGTTGCATAGCAACCGGGGTGATGCAGCCCTCCGTCGAGCACTTGCCTGCTGTTGAGTAAGTTGTTCACAGCTGAACAACGCGCTCATCAAGTTGAGCTGGAGATCGCATTCAGGTGTAGAAGATGATAGTCATCATAAATCTGAGATGGAGCTGAAATATGTGCGTTTCAATCAGAATGTGCTCGAGTGTGATCGGTTCAGTTTCCAAACGCTCAACGTGGACTTCGTTCATAGTTTGTTGCTGCATCTACAAACGCAAGTTAAGACTTTACAATGCAGAGAGAAAGACGCTGTGTCCTCCGGGCCATTTCAAAGCATGCCAGCTGGATTGGAAGAAGATTGTACATTCTTCTTCTTTTTGGAACTTTAATGGCTGATGGCACTCACAGTTAGCTTGGTTTCTCATGGCTTGCTTGGTTTCAGACAGCTGAATCAAAGTCCATATTTCTGATTAATTCGAAGATGAGCACAATGGATGTTTAACCTGAAGGATGAAGCTACAAACATCGTACAACCTTTAAAACCTACAGGACAAAGTATTTAATACCAAATAAAGTAGAAAAGTTTCATTGTTTGCCGTATAACATCACTCAAAGATGATGTTTGGCGGTTGATATAAGATAATATATCTTTTAGAGATTCATATGTGCAAATTGGCATGAATTCAGCTTGTTTGATCTTCAGTCAGTTGTAAAATTCACATATCCACAAGAAGAAGCCTGCAGGGAAACTCTACGGGTCAAACAATGAAAGAACACTTACTACTAAATCAAATATCGTAGAGTAAAAGTTTAAAGTAACAGGATTTGGCAAAACGCCACCATCATATTGAGATATGACTGAAGGAGTTCGCCAAGTTCTTGAGACGTGCCCACTTCAAAATGCTACCCATCTGTCAGGAAGCTGCAGAGGACAGTTAGTTTGAAGGGGGTGGCAGCGATGGTGAGGACTGGCTTCAGGTTGTACTTTAGGAACAAACAACAGAAGCTGCATTCATTTCTCATGTACATCAGCAGCAGTTTTCTCTTTGATGCTGCCGTGATGCCTGGCTAGAAGTACTGAGAGAGAACGAGCCAAAGAATGATAGACGGCAAAAAGAACAGACGATGACGAAGACTGGGAGACGTGATAACGCAAAAAAAAGTAAGGCAAAGAGACATTTGACAAAAAGAAACATGGGACAAAAGGTTAGAGGAGAGGAAGAAAAACAGCCGTGAGGACAGAAGAGAGAGGGAGTAAAATAGAAATGAAGGGATGACGAGGAAAGAAGAGTGACAGCGGCAGAGAGCGGTAAGGACTGGAAAAATGACAGAGGTTAAAAGAGGAAAAAGTGCCTTCAGGACATGAGAAGGAGCGAAATAGAAAGAGGGAGGTGAAACAAAATAAGAGTGAAATGAAAGGGAAGGAGAGCGAGAAATTGAGGAAATGATGGCAGGTTGTGTTGCATGTTGAGGGTAAAGGATGAAGGCAGTGACAAGTGGCAGTGTTGTTTGGTGGTATGAGGCAGATAAGGGCCTCAGCTGACGTTTTCAAGAAGCCCTTTCAGAAACCTTTACAAAAAAAAACGATGTTTGGCCTTTCTCAGCTCGCTTAGTCTGCTGCCAGCGACAACAATGAAGCCACAGAAAGAAAGAAAAAAAATAATAAAACAGCCAACAAATAAAAGCTGAAAGAGAGAGGGACAGAGGGAGAGAAAGAGGGGGACAGAGAGAAAGAGAGACAGAGGCTTCACACTTTTGGTAGACTGGCCTCATTATGTCAAGGCAGGGTTACAGGAGAGGAAAAGGGGAAAGAAGACAGACAAAAGCAGCAGAGTGATATTTAGAAAGAGAATGAAATAAGAAGTGAGAGACAGACGGGATGAGAAGGCTGGAAGGACAGAAAAATGTATGAAATGATGCTCATCCTTTATGTTATATGATGGGGGAAGACAACAGATATTCAGAAAAGCGTTCGTACTTTACTTTCTGACTTGTCATTGCGAAGGAAATGCTGATTGCACAGTGTAATGGTTATAGGATAATGACGCCGTCCCTGTTAAGACTGGCTCCTTGCTTTCAGTGTGCAGTTCTGCCTGCCATGGGGTGCAACATATCCCAGCAAATCGAAGGCTTGATTCACAATAAGAACAATGAACAAACAAACCATTTTCCTCCTCATGTTTTCTTCTAACATTAACACCACTCGCCTCTCCACCCTGACGCCAACCCCTGCTTTAGTTACTTGTTTATGCGAAACAATACATTTACTCAAACTGTGTTATTGCTTTGCACATCATTACAATGTATTTTGCCTCTGCTGCGAACACGAGTCTTTCTTCTCTGTTTGTTCCAAAGAGGTGTTGGTCATTTCTACGTCGAGGTTCACTCTGAGGAGTAAGAAAAGCGATCCAGTCTTTGCAACAGTGGTGCACGACTTGGAAATGCTGGTGGGGGAAGGTGAATCTGTTACTACAGAACGGACTACAGAACAAGAAGTAAATAATTGCGCTGGTTGTTTGTTCAAATGTCTTTGACCGATGATTACATTTCTTGACAAGAGATGTTGACCGCTGTCTCTGAGAATCAAAGTTGGAAGTACTGGGACATTTAATAGTGCTGAAAAAAACAAAGTATCTGACTTACAAAACACAAATAAATGACTAGATTTTGTTAAGGTGACATCCATTTTGGAGGGCATCAACAAACTCTTGCCCTGAAGACGTGGCGGTGTGCTGGGATGGGTTGTTTTGGAAGACCTATTTTGTTGCTGCTTTGTTAGAGTTGAGGAAGGGGCACGATTCCGGTTTCAAGTAACCATTGTTGACTGCTGGGAAGCAAACTTTGGCCTTTTGTGGTGGAACTGGAAAATGTTTTTGCCCACACGTCCACCCTGACAAACATTGTCCTACTTCTTCCTCTGCTATTGGAAAAAAAAGACAATTTCTGTTTCTTTTCCAAGAGCACAATCATTATACACACACAACTACAAGAGGTCGCTTGTAAGGAAATTGCGAACAGAAGCCTTTGCCAGTGTTGGTGTTAGTTTTGATGTAGCCAATTCATTAATCATGAGACATTCAATGCAAAAACAAAGACTGGGAAAAACTAAAATTTAGTTTAAAAATGTCTGGAGTAATGTTTTTAATCTGGAGACACCTCTTTGATGAATTCAGTTCTACAAAGAAACCTCAATGATGCTTCA
The DNA here is from genome assembly GCA_028641955.1 of Protonibea diacanthus. Lineage (NCBI taxonomy): Eukaryota > Metazoa > Chordata > Actinopteri > Sciaenidae > Protonibea > Protonibea diacanthus. The sequence goes on along the minus strand of CM053978.1, from coordinate 2,767,854 downwards.
TGCTGTTTCTTGTATGCAGCGTGTCATCACACATTATTTCCATAATCCACCATCAGGTCAGCGTGTGTTCCAGACTCACTGATTATTTTGCATAACTCATAAGAACACCAAGGGTGAAACATATCTGAGCGTCAGTGAAAAGTCTGCAGAGCTGTTTTTCCTCAGCTTTCTGAAACTGGCGTGATTGTTGACCTGTTTTAGAGGCAAAATAATATGATGCATATGATTTCTAATCAGAGTGACCTTGTTGAGTAGCAGAAGAAGTAGGCTACAGGGATTCAAGACTTGGATGAAATGAGAAAAAGCTGATTAATGGAGTGAGAAAATCATAATACAGTGCTGCAAATGAAGCAGGAAATTGAGCCATTGGTTTATGGTCATCAACTTTTATAGAGAAAGTCTAACTGAACACTGTCTTAATGATGATGAGGGTACAAATATAACATAACGGGGAGGGGGAGAGTCCAGGGATGAGGGATGCATGAGATCTCGACATGTGGGTAACACCGAGGTCTTAACAGGTCCGTCTGCATATCTTTTGCACGCACCAAATGGGTCCTGTAAGCACATACTGTTGTAATTGTCTAAGGAGTGTTTGCATGTGAAGGAAAGGGTCCAGGCATACAGGAAAGAGAGATCGTGTTCATGATTGTGTGAGACTTTAAAAATAAGAAAGTGTTGACAGTGCAAAGTTTCACACCAGAAGCTTCTCGTTGCCCCTTCTAACCCTGTTGGTCTGATTTCACACTGTTGATTCACTTGCACTGGTTTTTCGTCATCAAAGTGCAGCTCTTTACCACCATTGGCAGGAAGCAGACGGTTGGCAACCATTGTGAAGCACGCATTAAAAATCATAAAACAATATCCAGGCTGGCAAAGCCGTGTGAGCACAGCTCAAAGACGCCATTGGCCAACAAAGAAGGACAGAATGAAGTCTTGTTTATCCACTAAGTTGGCATTAAATTAGGCTTGCATGATCATTTCTGCTCATACGCTGCTGAGGAGTTTCATCACTGCCATTTATCTAACAATCCATGAAAATCCACTAAAAAGCGACCTCTTGTGGCAGTGCGTTGATAATGTGTCGTTTCTCTGAAGCAAAGGCCGAAGATTTAAGTTCTATATTGGTTTCTATTCACCAAGTCCACAAACCTTTCCTGAACCTATCCAAATAAGAGGCATCTGAAAACAAAACAGGGCGCTGAGGCGTTGGCAGAGCGTTGCATCAGGTACCAGAAAGACATGAAACAAGGTCCAGGAAGTCCAGTTTAATATATAGAACCATTTGTTTGAAGACTTGTCAGAGAAACACACCGCTTTGAAAGAGGTCTGTTTGTTGGTTGTTAAACAGAATGCAACCAATGCACCTGCGTTTATGTGGCATGAATAGAATAATTTACCAATTATCACAAGAGCAACAACAGCTCTTAACGGTGTCAGTCAGCTTTGGTGGTACGCCCAAAGGCTGCACAGTAGTATGGTATAGCATTACCATGTATGATATATGGTGGTAGTGTATATTAGTAAAAATCACCGGTTCCTTTGTGTCATTATAGTTCTCTGTGTGGAACATCCATCCTAACAAGAAACAATGAGAGAGGGAAAAAAAAGTCCTTTCTGTGTGTAATCCAAACTTGGCAGGCTGAATCCAGCAGGAGGGAGGGAAGAGAAAAGGCAATATGAAAGAGGAAGAGCAGTGGGAGAAATGAGAGAGTGAATTATGAGAGGAGTGACAGGTAGGGTAGCTGGCACGGCAGAAAGCTGTGATTCCACAGAGGAAGGAGCGGAAAAACAGATTTGGGGTTAATTTGCATTTCAAACTCGCCCGACATCGAGCCTGCGATACCGAAAACCTGCTGATTTGCACTCCTCTCCTGTCTCTGCTCTCTCATTCCATCTCTACCTCCAATTTTTCCTGATTTAATGCAGCTTCTTTTTTCTTTTTTTTTACTATCTATTTTCTATCTCTCTTGCAAATTGGTTTAGTCTTTCGGCGTGTTTCATTATTTCAATCTCTATGTGTCATCTTCTCTGTTTCTCTCCTCAGACATTCTTTCTTTATTCCTTTCTTTCAGTCCTCTTAATTGCCAATGTTTTCCTTTTCTTCTCTATGTTGTCTACATCCATCCAAGTCGCCTCCCGGCCTCTCTTTGTCTGAGGGCAATCAGCTCTCATTAGTTTAATGATAAACGTAACGATAAGTACTCTTGAAGAATTCAGATTGTGCATGGTGGACCAGACTGTTGGCTGACCGACTTCTGGTTCTTATGTCACTGATTACTGGTCATTCAGTTTATCACCAATGCTGATTGACATTTGCTTAATTTATTAGGAAATATGAGTCGACCTGTATTGATCAGAGATCCATAATGCTTTATCGCTCAACTTTGTCCCCGTTTTTCTTTTTACTTTATCCTTTTTTAATCTATAATCAAACATTTTCTATCAAATCTTTGAGATTTTGGGTGATTGGGCGACTTTGATTGTGGTGCAATGCAGCACTTTTTCCATATTTTGGAAATCCTTCTTGTTTCCTGTCTCGTTTCCCTCCTCTTCTTCTTCCCTCACACACTGTAGCAACCATATTTTTCCTGGTTTTCTTTCATTCAGTCACTCATAGGTCTCTCTCTCTCTCTCTCTCTCTCTCTCTCTCTCTCTCTCTCTCTCTCTCTCTCTCTCTCTTCCTGTCTTCTGTTTTTGCTCCGTTGTCCTTTTCTACCCTCCTGTTGATGTCAGACAGTCTCTCAGTCTCTCCATCTGTCCTCATTTGTGTCCTGCAGTGCAGAATGCTATTAGAGTGATAGAATGAAGACGCACAGCAGGGGGAGGTATAGACTTAGTGAGAAAGAAGCCGAGGGAAGTAAAGGGAGTGAAAAGTAGGTAGAGTTAAGATGAGGCAGAAAGGCAGTGAGGTGATGTGATGTTCATAAACATTAAAGCAACGTTATCGTCTCGCTATTTCAGCTCAATAGGACATGATGGGACTTTTTTTTTAACCTTTGATTTATTGACTTGAATTATATTGATAACCTTCAACCCAGAAGGCAGTTACATACATACAGTTAAATACTTGGCATGGAAAAAAAATAATAATTAAACGATATAATGACATGAGCAGGAATCTGCAGTAAAAAGGGCAAAATCACCAGCGGTGAGTTTTAAAGTTTCCATTTGAATAATAAATCAGCTGGCCTGGTTCTCTGTGCTTTAGAAGTATTTCTGCGGAAGCAGAATGGCGAGCATTAGTGTGCGGACCGCTGTGAACCCAGTTACTAATATTACAGCTGTGTGAACACAAAATAAACAGATTTTATTGTAAGGATTGCAAAAACAGATCAGTAAGATGCTGAAAGCACATCATGATGGCAAAACTATTTCACTGATTTTACTGAAACTTGATCTTATTTTATACGTTCACAGAGTTTCCTGGGAACTGCTGTCAACTGTAGCTGCTGTTAGCTAATGCTAGCTCAGTTCGTTAGCCGGGCTGCCCAAACTGTGAGCTCAGAGCACTGGGAGAGCGTCAGTGTTTGTACCACAGAGCGGAGCTGAGTCTGGGACCGAGTTTTGTGAAATACTCATATTATATTGTACATATTTCACATGGGATAGATTCATTATTTTGACATGAAGTGGTTAGTGCGTGTGGCAATTTAAGTCTGTGGAAACATTTCCTGTGTTTTCCTCACCATGATTTCAGTCATGTTTTGCATCCCCTATAGTGCTAAAATAATTTTATACATACAGCGTATTTCTGTTTGAAATAATGTATCTCATAGATGACTGTGTGCAGATCACACACTAATGTGTGTGTCTGTGTGTGTTTGCATGTCTGTCCTTGTCTAGACACCTAGACGAGTGTGCATAAGTTTGCTCAACCAGCTGCCTCCTGTGTGTGTGTGTGTGCGTGCGTGTGTGTGTGTGTGTGTGTGTGTGTGTGTGTGTGTGTGTGTGTGCACGAGTGCATGTGAAGGGGTCACTCCATGTGTCTGTGTGCATGTGTGTGTTTCCTGCACCGAGCCACAGGAGGCCATCATTTGCCACTTCAAAGTACTTACCCATAATCCTCGGAGTGTGGATTCATTTGCACTTGAAACTCACAGAATGGGGGAGAGGGGGGAGGGAAGAGGAGAGGAAGAGAGGGGAGAGCAAACGAGACAGAGAGACAAGATGAGAAAAACTCTGACCGTGTGCAACATAAAATGTGATCTCAAGTCGGTCTCGAGACTCTGTGTGTGTGTGTATATGTGTGTGTGTGTGTGTGTGTGTGTGTGTGTGTGTGTGTGTGTGTGTATCTGAAGGAGCAAGCTGACATAACTCATTTTCCTGACTGCTTATTTTGCCACCCTCTCATTCCTCTAGCCGCTCTCATGCTTTTTTTTTTTTATTTCTTTCGCATCCTTGAGGAAAGCTCTCTCAGGGATGCCCAAATACACACTCACTAATACAGTACACACACACATATACACACACACTTGGCCAATCCACTCACATGCACACAAATGTCCACACCACACACAACAAATAAACATTTATATATTCATGCATAAAACACACTTGTTGAGACAGTAGCGGGGATGCACAAACATGCAAATGTAGCACACACACACACAGACTCAGAAATGAATGCACAAGCTAATCTGTCTCAGCACACAGATTTTAAGGGTAGAGTTTATTTTTTGGTCTCTAAAGACGAGCAGTGACTTTCCATCCTCCTCTGACAAACTTCACTTTCCTGCTGCCTCTTCCACTGTGTGTGTGTGTGTGTGTGTGTGTGTGTGTGTGTGTGTGTGTGTGTGTGTGTGTTAAGTGCTTGGTGGATATACTGCCTTCAAAAGTGGCCAAAAAAAAAAAGTCTTCAGTTGCTCTCTACACGTTGTAGGTCTAAAACACGTTTGCCAGAAATCAAGGTGACAGTGTAGGGTGTCTGAAAAGTCCTGAGTTTGGTTCCCGTCCAGACTTCGTATTCGTGTCATTCTCTGAACTCTGTAACAAATAAGAAGCTGCCAAAAAGTAATCTTCAGACGAGAAGAGAAACTCACACCAGTTTCAAACCCCTCGAAGCCTCGGAGCACTCGTCCGGCCAGAAGAAGGAGAATAAAAATTGTGTTTATCTCAGTGACTTCAGGCTCGTCTGACAGCCCGCATACAACAAAACTACAGTGTGGTGTTTTATGTGATTTTCTGTTGCACGCAAACACAGAAAAAAAATACAGAACTTAAAGATTTTTGGCTGCTTTTTGATTAGACTTGACTTTTTTTTTGGCAGATCGTATCAGAGTTTACTTATCAGCTGTAGACGTGGTGGTTTTCAACTGAGTCTTGATAGATTATGCAGCAAAGACCCTGCTGGAGTCTGTAAGCTACACTGTTACCATGTATTATTTATGGTTGATGCAAGTTTTCTGGGGTTATGATGAAAGTATTCAGGGTCCAAAACTAAAATCCTATCAGTAATAGAACTTGCTGTGTATACCGGCTTAGTATTTAAGCACACTGATGTATCATTTCCTCAGTTTTTACACAAACTAAAACAAAAACTCAAACAAAACATCAATTTGCATTTTTCGTTCTTTTGTTAAAACTCAGGTGACATGACAAGAGACTTAACAAAGTAGTTATGACTTCAAGACTGAAAACAACCGGAAGACGTAAAAAGATGAGAGCGTTCATCTTGTAAAACTTTTTTTATTTGATGCTTCAGCTTTGGTAGATGAAAGTTTTTTCCTTGAAACTCACTGATGTTTTTTCAGCAGCCTGATTGTCTAAAACTGCAGATTTGTTCAACCTCCCAGATGTCACAGGCAAGTTTTACACTGGAAACATCTTGACGAGACATCCTGCTACCTTTTGATTTAAGGTTAAAAGAGGTTTACTGAGCTGTTTTCTGTATTTTCTGGCTCACGTCTACCAGATGTATATTTAACATCTGGGTGCAACGGCCAGTGTTTGTGGGCTTCTGGTGTAGCCTGTTGTTATCCACACCAAGAATTCTCTGCAGCCCAATTAGCAACTGTGAAAATGACGAGACACATTTGTGCTAATCTCTATAAAGAGGTAACTTTAAATAAGCTAATCTGGGTTTGAACATTTCAACCACTCAACCAGTGACCGGTAAATACTGTGTATACAAACCAGAGTGATTCCGGTGCCTAAATCTTGGTCCCTTGCTTACAGATTCTTTTTTGTATGCAGATATCCGTTTATGGAGATCAGATGTGACATCACTCATTGGTTAGTCATTGGTTTAAAGGAACGCCGTGTCACCATAGCGGCAGTTGGAAATGAATAAATTAAATTTTTACCATAAAATAACCTCGGTCGTGACAATATCTCTGTTCAAAACATCTTGATTATGCATCTGAATATATGTACATGCAATATGAGTCAATTTGCAGGGTTTCTGAGTCACTTCACTGTAGTCAGACTGTTCTTGGATACCAGCTACTGTATAAGGCCATCAAGCAGGCCATAGTGTGTATTTCTACTTGAGACATTTGACACTGAAGCATGTTTTATTTTCATATTATGACAATCGAAATGCACTTTTACATGCTCAGGAAAACAAACATCTTGTTTGTATGTCGCTGGCACAGTTCACTGTGAGTGATTTAGTTTGACAAGACGGAGCAATGTGACTCAGAACCTCTGCTGATGTAACGATGTGGGGTCGAGCTATTTGGGATGAATCTAGGTCAGACAGAGCAGGGCGGGTATCCTTCATGATGAACTGACCGTGAGTGAGAAATGGAGAGACAGCGAGAGAAAGACGGAAAAGAAAAGAAGATGAGAGGGCCTGAGGAAGAACGACTGGAGGGAGGAGAAGAGGGAGAAACTGTTGGTTTGAAGGAGATCCAATTTGTTTCCGACAGTAATGGTGCAGCCATGAAGACGATCTATGCATTTGTGCATTTATATGTGAAAGATTTCCTTTTATCTTATTTCTGTTATTGAGGTATTAACATTTGTTTGAAGTATGCGTGTTTCTAATGGGTTGTTTACAGCCCTCACTCCTAAAAATGTGTTCATTTACAATTCATTTTCATTACCGTATACGCTTTGTAGGAAACATTCAAGCCTGAGGAAATGTTTATATTGAACGTATCTCCAAACTGCATCTGCCAGAGTATTTAATTTGTTTTCCTAATATCTCCTCGTGGCAACTAAAGCACGACTTACATTTTTATAGTTCTGTTTATGGAACTTGAAGCATTTGGTTAAAGTTCAGGAGAGGCTCGCGGTCTTGGTGGATAAATGATGTGGCAGCCCAAACAACAGGTTTTAAAGAACACCTTCTCCTGCAGATGAAAGAGGAACATGCTTGAAATCAAATATATTTTTGGTGGTTTGTTATGGTTATTGGTGATTTACTAAATGAAACTTGTCATGTGTTGAATTTGCTGGAAGCTGCTGTAGATAAAAGTGTCAGCAAAATGTAAATGTAAATGTGGAGAGAAGCTGGAGGAGGAGGAGGACGAGGAGGAGGAGTGGGATGTCTGGAAACAGTCAATCCTCTTTCTCTTGCTCTCTCTATCTAATCTCCACATACCTTCATACACACTCTATCTCACTCTGATGCTCTCAAACACTCGCTTCCTTCTTTTGTGTCCTTTCTCTCTCTCAAGCGTTCTCTGTCTCAATACAGCTTATGCCTCTTACTCTCCTTTCTCTCTCTCCTTCTTTACACATTCAACCTCTCAAATTAAATAAATTGCTACATTGGCATAGCCATGCATAGAATATTGCAAAGGCAGGCTTTACTGGGTTAAAGTGTACAATATATCAGAATGTAAGGGGGAAAAGACAACGAATTAGCAGTATGACCAAATTCATCTTGTAATTGAGGGGTTCAATGACTTATTGATTCTTTGGAAATACTGACTCAAAAAAAAAAAGACCTGACCAGTATGAAACATAACACGATCAAGACCAGCGGCCCTGCCAGCGTCTTTGACAGAATGATGAAATAAACAGTTAAAATTTAGATCATTTTCCTTCAATGTTAAGTGAAAAGATGATCACAAAACATCTGAAAATAACAGCAAAACGACCATTCACCCCTCAACTCTGATCAATAGACACTAAAACAAAAGTTTTTCCTGCTGTGTAAATTTTAAAAAGCTTTTGACTCAGTCTGGCATAAAGGCTTGTTTCCATAATGGATTAAAGGAGGTGAAACATATGGTTTAATTACTGTAAAGCGATGAACGTATATGCTGCTAGAAAAATCTAATCGATTATTCATCACACATTACATGCAAAAATAATTAGCTGCACTATGTATTTGATTACTTCATGTTACTGGACTTTAAAGCCTCCACACCAACTGTCATATATTCTGCAAGTAACTGCTCACAGCACTCCAGAAATCTTTTTACTTTTATCTTTGCATATGTTGATCTTTAACTTCTGATACTTACAATATCAATACCTGTGGTCACGTTCATGTCTTAGAGTCCATGGCACACCGATGGAACATTCTCCAACAACATGGAGCACACAGAAGACGAACTGCCAATAGCACACTGATGAAATGTATCCAAACAAAACCTAACAAGTGAAACAGTTGACTTCAGATCTGCTGTAACTGACCCATCTATTTTCTTTATCCTGGACTGGGTAGCGGTGGCAGCAGGTTAAACAGGGCATTCCATTTTACATCTCCTCCTGAGGGATCGCGAGGCATTCCTAAGCCAAGTTGTGTCTGGAAAACCTCCAAAGGAAAGCACCCAGGAGGCTTCCTAATCAGATGCTCCAACCACCTCAATTGGCTCCTTTAATGCTAAGGAGAAGCAGCTCTACTCCGAGCTGTATCCACAATCTCATTCTTTCGGTCACCACTCAAAGTTCATGGCCATAAATGAGAGATTCCTTCCAGCTCAGCTCCCTCTTCACCACAACCGTCCGGTGTGATGTCTGCCGCACCGGTCAATCTGTCCGTCTCAAGCTCTACTTTACCACTGCTCATGAACAAGATCCCAAGATGCATAAACTCCTTCGCTCGGGGCAGCAACTCAGTCTCCTTGTATTGTGTTTAAAAGTGGCAAGATGTCTTAAACAAGAAATATCAGAAAAAGCACAAGTACATCTCAAACATTTGAAGAGAAGACAACAAAGGGAGGTTTTCTGTCTTTGTCATAAGCTGGAAGATGAAGACAGGTCTTCCAACAGTTACCAGACTGTTGGAAAAGGTTACACCCCCAATAAGATGTCAAAATACTAATTTCAGGAACTGTAACTCTTGTTTACCACTGATACCGGGCATGTGTGAGCTGTATTTCTATGGAAACGCGTACTATGTGCATACTGTCAGGGTAATTGTCCATTCGAACGCACGACAAACTGACCAAACTTCATCAAAGATGGACTGAACATGTCGGACATGTCTCCAAACATTTCCAAGCAAGGACAGACGGTCATGACACACACTGTCTGTTTGTTGGAGAATCTTTGGTGCAACGGTCTTAATACCGTTTTCACTGTTGCTACGTTAAAGATTTGTACCTTGGATTTACGTAAATGGATTGGACAGTGACGATATTAAATACCTTCAGGAGGAATTTAGTTCCTTGCACCACCAAAACATACCTTGTGGCAGCAGGCCTGCCATACTGACTGCATTATGCTGACAGTACTATACTGAGTGTACGTCCAAACTTTTTGGACATCTCTTTGAGATGAGGGAGGTGTTATGAATAACTTTGCCATATTAGACCAGCTCTATTTAAAATACACTCAGCTGAATTGGCAAAAACCTGCGTCCATCTCCTTTTATCTATCTGTCTCTCACTCCCCCACAAACTCTCTCAGCATCCCTCCTTTTTTTTCCGCCTCCCCTCCCCTCACACACTCTTACACACTTTCTCTCTTCCAAGCTCATCCCTCCTTCTCCCTCTCTCTCCCTCTCTCCTCCTTCCTTCCCAATGTGTACCTCTCTCACTCACTCTCTCTCGGGGGTTGAGCGGTCGTAACGTAAGCGCCTGTCATCTCTTATCATCGCCACTGTGTTCCCCGAGAGCTCGGCAGTCCACATCTCTCCCTCTGTCTCTTGCTCTCTTCTCTTTTTAGTGTATCTGTCTCTCTTTCCTCTCCTCTGTGGATGTTACTCTTTTAAGGAAAACTCGATGTCTGCTGTCATGTTTTGCGGTCTGAGGAGGGACGTTGGGGCAAACACTGTTGGTGAGTGCGTAGCCCATGAGGGAATTTCCTTCAGTATTCAGACTGCCCTCTTTAGTTTTTGAATGTTCTTTTATTGGGGTCTTCCCAGACATCACCTGTCATTCAAACATCGCATGGAGGTCCTGTGGCATCTTCATGTCGGGATAATCTGCAGATGAAGTTTAGGCTCCTGTAGGTGGTGCTCTTCTCTTTGTTCAGCTATTTGTTCATTGTCTTTTTGCTTTTTGTTTTGCATTTGATTCTCAATATCAATCAAAATTGCCTTCAGAAAGATGTCAGTACTGGTCCCTGATTGGAAAAAGACTCGGATTCATGCTTCTGTACGTGGTTTTAGGGTAATGGTCTTACTGTGGCTGTGAAGGGGACTGCTTCTTTTGAGATTGCTGCTTGTTAAAAATCATATTGGCATTCTTACATTCGCTGTGATAGTGAGCAAAACATCAGACATCACAACGTGATAACCGACCAATTGCAGCTTAAAGACTTAATGTAGGTAAACACACAAATCAAAGAGTCTATTGTTGTTCAATCACTTTTTCTCATTCCCTGGTAAATTCTTCGAACATCCCTGCACAGCAGTACAGATCTTTCTTTTAAATATCGCATTGCATATATTTTTATATTAATCTTAGATTTTATTATTAAATTTCTATTCATGTTTTTATTGGTTATGCATCAAAACACAAAGGGAAGTTCCTTGAATTCAATGAAACCCACAAAGCTAAAGATCTTGCAAGGTATGAAAGGCTGAAGTTACACTTCTCCAAACATACAGATACATGCATGTATTGGGCATCATGGGGAAATATCTCCAAGGTATGTCAGGAGCTGGAAACAGATCTAAAACTTCATATTCTAGATTCATACAAGTCTGATTCATGCAGACCTTTCTGCACTTTACATGCATTGGTTGAAGAGGTTGAAGAGTTCAACTACAAAAGAAAATGTATGACATTCATTGGTGGCTTCACTGTTCATCTGCTTGAATTGCTGAGGTGGTGAGATTTTAATTTGGTCCCTGTTGAACTTCCATATGTCAGATATCTCCAGTTGTATAGACCAGCTGTTACTGTCCCCGCCTCCAATATGTTTTGTTGCTTATGCATTGGAAGATCATTTTCAGTAGTATTAAAGTTTAGCTACATGTTTGCCAGCTGTGATGATTTGAAGGTTTGTTGAGTTGATTGTGTAGCTGACTTTCCAGAACTTTGTTTGCACAAACTGAGTTCATCCCCACTGTTGACTGTCAGCGTCAACGTATTCAACACACATTGACTCAAATACAACACAAACCTAAAGCTGGGTTTACTCTGTTCCTTTATATTGTATCGTACTGTAACAGAGTTAGAGAGATGCATCAGGGGTATTAATAAGGTGAGCAGCATCCTATTTCATGCCCCGACGAGCATAGTGGGAGCTATATTCTCAGCAATGGCCTCAGAGACTAACTAAGCTGATAGCACTGCTGGGAATGTGCCGAAACTCACGAAGCCGCTTTTATTTCTTTAAGTTTTATGCAGATAAAGGCACTATAGAGGTCTCACATTTCACTGCTTGGTTTGTTAAACTACTTCTGCACTTTGGACTGATTGGAAATTCAAGCAGTTATGAGGAAATGTTTGCACAACAGCTGGTTGAGACACATTTTATATTATTTGTGTTTCAGTGTCCTTGTGGTTGGGTCATTTGGGAATCCCTTTGTAATCTATTTTTCTTGAGAATACAGCTGAATGTAGAAATTATTGTGCATTATCTCATGTGCTGTCTGTATTCTGGGATCGATTTTTATCTTTTTTGTCACTGTTGAAGAAATGAGAATGTGAAATACTAGCAGAGGAAAAGATGGAGAATAAATGTATGAGGAGGGGTTCATCACCACTTTGGCATTCTGCCGGCCGCGTGAGTTGATCCACTTCATTTTCTGAGCATTACAGAGCTGACCGCATGGAGAATTTAATAGTGTGTTGGATGTTATCATCAGCTGTGCATGATGCGTTCAGCTCTCTCCGCCGTTCCCCACAAACTGCATTTCTCTCAGCGTGCTGGAACCATAATCCTGCAGGAGGGCGTCTGTTCTGTGATTGCGAGCGTGACGATGATGCAGGCAAACAGCACAAAAATAAGAACTGAGTGAATATATGTTCACACTACTGTACATGCACAAAATGATGCTCTATGATGTGACAGAAATCAGTATCAGTTCTTCTCTTTGTCATTTACATTGTAAAGCATATTTACATAATGCTGTGACCTCAAGCAGTACACAGGTACATCATGACATCATGGCGGTGTGTACGGCAGCTGATTGGAACCAAATCATATCAGTTATTATTAATAAATGGGCCGTCTTTCTCACCATGAAAATCCACTCATTTTCATCTTTTATGTCTTTGTCTCCCTTCGCCGCCCCCCCCAGCTGAACCTTGTCAACAGAGTTAACCGAGCGTCATGTCGGATACACGGCATGGAAGTGTTAGCAGAGAGAAACTAAACTGTAACTTCAAAGGACTTTTTGATGTTTCATAATTTTTTTCTGCCCTACACCTGCCAAGCTGTTTTCTCCTCACGCCTGCTTCTCTTCAGCTGTGAGCCATTTCTTTCTCTTTTTTTAATTTTTTTGGTTGGCGTTTCTTTTGTTTGTCATGTTTTTAGGGAGGTTTGCCTCCTCTTATGGAGGATTTAGTGATATTATGTGTCTAACAGTTGGAAAGCTAAATGTATGCTCAAACACAAGACTCTTTCTTTCTCGTTTTATTGGATGACAACTACCAGGTGGGATGTAGCAATGTGCAATCAGTCTTTATCTCATTTCGGTTTTGCTGTTCTTTCAAAGCTTTCGTAGTTTCTGCAGAACTTGAACTATACAATCAAATGTCCATGGGATGTTCAGCCAAATATTCACTAGAGTTACATCCATATTAGACAAATCACCTCGTTATTTACATCCAAAGCCAACGCTCATTGTCAGTGCAGGGTAGTAGTGTCCTGCATAAGGCAAAGGGTCATGGTGGTAACCCTAGATTTGCGTAACTTGTGAGTATTGTGCGCATTGTTTCTGCATGTGGGATCAATGACAACGTTGATCTTTTCCTAAAACTAACCAAACTGGATCTGGAAAGTGAAAATAATAAGTCTAAAAAAGGTCAACGTCAACCCCAGCCTTGACTTTGTAAAGACTTTAAAAAACAAATGTAGTCTTGTTTTGTCCTTGTATGTGTAAGAAACAATGGGTACAAATCTTACAAGAGTTTTGCAAAACTAGGGTTACCATCTAGACACAGCCGAAGCAAAGCGAGTGGAGGCTGGGATGCTCATGGATCTGACGCCACATATTTGTAGAGACTGTCCGTACAAAATGTTTACCACCATATCCAGCAAATCCCCATGGCTGTAGGAATTATGACTGTAGTCTGACAGTAGCAAAGTCGAAGGAGTGATAGGAAGGAGTGACAAGTTTACACAGGCATGCTGATGGGAAATGCAGTCTTAGAAGAGAATTTTGCAGATCTCACATGTATTGTAGTGACACCAAAGGTATAGCATTAATCTCTAACAAATACTTTAACGTATTCCACAGCAGTGGCATGCTGGATTGAGCTTTAACTGAAAATGACGCGTCCTTTTGTCAGACTGATCCTCCTCCGGTGAGCGAGCGCTTTGTGTCATCAGTTTTAGAAAGTTTTACACAAGTAAAGTTTGGCTCGTTGAGAGAAAAGAGGTAAAGGGTGGATACATAGAAAAAAAACAAGATCATTAGCTAAAGCGGTAGAGACACCCCTCTTCCATCCCCACCCCCATCCCCCAGCCCACCCCTCAACCAGATCTATACAGGCTGCAATTAACCACAACAGAGAAGCCATTACCCGTCCTAATTACTGCTTGTTCCTTCCATAGCTGCTCTATATGTGGGTGAGAGATGGCTGTGTGTGTGTTTGTGTGTTGGTGGATAAAGGGGAGTTTGTATGTGTGTTTATGTGTGTGTCTACTCTATATGTATTATTTGTGCAAGTCCTGTATTTTGTTTTTTCTATTTATTTTCGCCGCCTGTGTTATATTTGCTCAGCGGATCGGGGTGATACGGTTCATGTGTGTGTTTGTGTACGTGTGTGTGAGGCTATGTGTGTGTTAACTACAGTCACACTGTGTGCCAGCTTTGTCGCGGACAATAGCTAATTACACATCTTCATCACCTTCACCATCATAATAACCGCAATCAGACGCCCTGGTTTTTAGTAACTCCCTGTGTTTTTGTGTATGTATGTGTCTGTGTACGTCATACACACACACAGACGTGTGCATGACTGGAAACATCATTCTTATTATACAAAATGATATTTCTGCTGTGTCTGTGCACTGTGTTATCAACATGTGTCCATACTTAAATGCCAAAATGTGTCATTTGTCTGAGTCCAGGAGCATTTTCTGATCTCCCTCTGCCATGGTTAAAGCGCCAAAGAGTAACTTTTCTTAAAATTTTCATAAAATAATGAGAAGTACGTAACGCTTTACAGCACTAAGTCACACACCACCAACTTTTTCACTGATTTTGGTGACACTGGATCATATTTTATGGAGAAAATGTTTTCTGGTTTTCCCTCTGATGTCTGTATTTACAGAGTTTATGATGGACAGTGAAGTAAACTGCTGACAACTGTAGCTGCTGTTAGCTCATATTAGCTCAGTTTGTGTGCCTGACTGCCTGCACGGTGAGCTCCAGGAAGAAGGGAAAGGTTCAGAGGGAAATGCAGATGGGGAGTGGATCCGGTGCCACTACACAGAAAGCTCATGACCATACATGAAGGCTGGAACATAGACAGACTGGAAAATCGAGAGCTTTGCCTTCCCGTTCAGCTCCTTCTTCCTAACAATGATCCGGTACAGTGTCTGCAATGCTGCTGATGCTGCACCAAAGCGCCAGTCTCCATCTCGCACTCCAGTTTCCTCTCACCTGTGAGCAAGACCCAGAGATAGTTGAACTCCTTTGCTTGGGGGCTATTTTAGATCCAGTTAAATATGAGTTGCAAAATGATCACAAAAACGTTTGCGATGCCATGAGAAACTTGTGAAATATGGTGATAATATGTACAAATTGATAACCCTTCTGCAGAGATAATGTTTGTTGTTAGGATTCACAGCCAATCTTTCTGTATTGTCGCTACGAAATGAACAGGTGCTTCTGTTTTTATCTGAACTCCTGAGCAGAATGCTAGTTCATTTGTATTGTGACACCTACACAGTGGTTTGCTGAATAGTTGGTTGATTATAATGGTGTGTCGCCTTAACTGCCTTATTCAACAAAATGAAATAGGCTGAGTGCATTACTTCATTTAATTCGGCTCCTTTGAATGGCATCTTATGTTTTCTTTTATGTCTCCGGATAAACCTCGCTGAGCGCTAGTGCTTTTTTCTTTTTTCAGCAGGAGCCAGCTTCACTTTTAATACAGACGTTGGTACCTGGCGGCTGCCCAATACAAACACATCAGCTTCCCTCAGCTCATTCATCTGTATTATGCATATTAACTCAGACATCAAAATATCATAAATAGGCAGCATTATTATGTTAATATTTACTATTGTGTACAGTGCCGGTACCTTCTGCATACCCATTTGTTGTCGCAGCCTTGCAAACACATTGTTATTTGGAGATTTTCATTAAGTGTTTTGTGTTTCACAATGTTTTTATATAATCTGGGTCATATTAGTCCAAGTCGTGATTTGCTCACAGATGAAACACTCCTTCAAATACTTGCAGAGTGTCGTTGTTATAAAAATACATCAGTGTTTTGTTGCTACAAAAGAAACTCGGGACAAACTGAAAAGGGTTTTTGGGGTCTTTTTTTTTTTTTTTTTACGTCCTCTTGTGTCTTTGCTTGACAGTTTTCATCACGGCACAAAAGTAAAATGTTGCTCTTCCAAGATAGAATCTACTCTGGAAAACTCAAACTGAAACCACAAATGATGATGGACGTCTGGTATCACACATCTTTTAACATGATTCTTCTGTGGTGCTAATCTGATTTGAGCTATTCATGGTGTAGTTAAATTATTTCTTTAACCAAAGACTTCCAAAGACTAACCAAAGATTTCATTCTAACAGCAGTCTTCATATTGAATGATAGCCTTGCATCTAACTGAATACCCCTCGCCTCACCCTCTCCGTAGTATGAAGTTATGCTTGGCCTTGAAATCTGTGGAGAAAAAAAACATGAAAGGCACAGCATCAGTGTTTAGCATGTTGGTTCTGGGCTACTGTATGAACATGGCGGTTCAACGTGGTCGACTCCGTGGAAGAGGTTTGGAATTCCTCCAATCAGATCCAAGCTCGCACATGCTTGATTAGTATTTTCAATTTGTCTTCTTGTTTATAAAAGGAAGGTTTGAAACTTCCAGAGAAGTATCAGATGTCTTTTTTTGGATACTTCCCCAAGATCAAATGCAAACTGTCCCTGCTCTCCCCGTTATTTCAATTCAAAATTTAAATCCAAATACAGCCAAAGAAAGTGAACCTGACCTGTATCTGACACAGCCTGACAACATATCAGGATTTCAGGTGGGTCAGTAGCAGAACTCTGGAGTCACAGCGCTCATCTCGATGTCATTCGGGTTTCAGCACCACAGTTCAATTTTCTCTGGGGTCAATCTAAGGTAGAGAACCTCAGACACAAACTCAATTTTAAGTGCAGAGTCTACCCCTGCTATAATGACTATACTGCAGTCATTACACACTGCTCGTCCAATTTCATGTTCCCATAAGCACACACACACACACACACACACACACACACACACACATATACACACACACACATATACACACACACACACACACACACACAAAACTACAGTGGCATTGCCTTACTCTCACAACAGTTTCAGCAGTGTGTGTGTGTGTCTGTGTGTGTGTGTCACTTCCACTATAATGAGGTGAAACTTTGATCGTAACGCAGGTCTGCCCACACACACAGTTCTGTGTGTTCTTGTGTGTGTGAGTTTTGAGGCCTCGTAAATGCTGGAAGATTTTTATGTCTTGTGAATATGAGACATGTCTGATGTGTGTGTGTGTGTGTCGCTCTGGAGTCTACAGTCCTCGTAGAAAATGTAAGGTCACCACGGCTGCAACTAGCACAGCAGTTCCCTCTGGCAGAGTGTGTGTGTGTGTGTGTGTGTGTGTGTGTGTGTGTGTATGTTTATGAAAGAGAAACAGAGATTGTGTGTTTGAATGTGTTTGTGTAATTATGTGATATCGTCCTGACTATCTGTCAGAGCGAAGCTCATATGCGTCTTTTGTGTTGAGTCTATGTGTGAAATAGTTTGTGTGTGTTTAAGTGTATTGTTGTACATGGCCTCGGGCTCTGGCTCTGTCTGTCTGTCTGTCTGGTGCCTGCCTGTCTAGTAAGTTTCTGGTGACCTTGAAGCAAAATGCATAATAACTTTCATATGCTTATGCATGTCAGTGTCTCTGCTGCGTGTGGTAGCTTGAAACTACTTTTTTTTCCACTGGGGAAACTGTGTGATGGTTCTTAAACAGACAGAGTGGAAGTATTAAACATTAAAGGGACCTTTTAGCTTTAGCTTTTA
Organism: Protonibea diacanthus; assembly: GCA_028641955.1. Lineage (NCBI taxonomy): Eukaryota > Metazoa > Chordata > Actinopteri > Sciaenidae > Protonibea > Protonibea diacanthus. The sequence goes on along the minus strand of CM053978.1, from coordinate 2,750,097 downwards.
GCTATAGAGGAAGACACCGTAAAACAGTTTTTCAGTCAGTGTTTTGTTCAGAGATACAAAAATGTGCAACACCCAGAAACTTCTCAGGGCTTCTGAAAAGGCTGCTGATGGTCTGTATTCAGCCTCAAGGTGAAAACTAAATGTATTTCTACAGTATACAATGTTTTTGAGGTGTAAGATGTTTTACACTGCTTCCACTAGTCGTGTTAAGCAAAGCTAAACATCACAGAGCTATGTGTTTAGTGAATGTCTGTGGGAAACAAACATGTTTGGGGATTTTCATGCATAGTCAGTGTCTTACCTACCTCAGAGTCCCAGCATGGAAGTAGAGCAAAGAACTGCTGTGAACATGGTCAGCATGTTTCAGCCACAGAAAAATCAATACCCTTTTAAGTGTACGCCATAGACTCACCACTTTAACTTAGTGTCAGACAGCCATTTCCCTCATAGAGCCAACCGTGCCGCACACAGTGCATTACATCGCAGACCTGACAGATCTGGGCAGGTGACAGGGTTCTGCTTCTCTCTTTTGCATCTTGTTAAGGTGAACTTTGTTGAGTTCAGACCGGTTCAGAGTGTGTTTTGCGTCATGTGCTGGTGTGAGGCCACCCGAAATTGCACAAAACCTCTTCTATCAACGTCATCCTGACAGAATATTCCCAGGTGGTTTCACACCAATTCACACCTCGATTCATGTGATCACTGTCACATAACTGCTGCAGACACCAGCTATGTGTTGAATTGCATTTTTTGAATGCTGAAAAAGAAAAAAAAGTAACAGTTATTTGTGATTTGGACTTCTAAAACCTCCTTTTAACCTTCAAGGTTTAGCAGCAGAACAGATTGAACCTGCAGAAACATTTTGTTTTGCAGGAGAGAAATCGCTGCAGAATGATGAGGAGGCAGCGAGGACGTTTGTGGCATTCAGTCTCAGGTGTCGGCAGCCTCATCCTCCAACAGCCTGCACTGAGGACAAAGGGATTGTGTGTGTGTGTGTGTGTGTGTGTGTGTGGTTGATTATACTGTATATGTAATGTTTGTGTGTTTGTGTAAAGGTTTTGTAAAAGCTTGAGGGAGTCCTCTGAGATACGATAGAGAAGTGTCTTTTAGTATTCCCTTCATGCATGCATGCACACACACAGACACACACACACTGAGATGTATCAGGTCTTTTTTCTATAAGGCTGGATGTTTTTACTCTTTTCCTCCACAACTCTACAAAGTATAGGATGTTGCACTTGTAGTTTGTGTGTGATTGTGTGATTTGTCAGAAGATAAATTCTCTGTTCTGGAACAAATGTATCAGGCGGAGAAATCCAATTCACACGGTGCGGCTGCTGAACTACTGAGACGAAGTGTTATAGATGTGTGTTCTTCTTTGTAGCAAATAAACATGTCACCCCCAGTAGTGGTTTTCACTAGTTCAAAAATATGTACCTCATGCATCCATCGATTTCTTTCCATTTATCTGGGGTCGGGTCACGGTGGCAGCAGCAATGCATTCAAGCTCCCCCTGAAGGATCCCGAGGTGTTCCCAGGCCAGATGGACTATATAGTCCCTCCAGCGAGTTCTGGGTTTGCTGCCAGTTGGATGTGCCTGGAACACCTTCAAAAGAAGGTCCCTCTTCCCCATAACGGTCTGCTACAACGTCCGCATTGCCGCTGACACTGCACCGATCTGCCGGTCCAGTCCTGTCACTCGTGGTGAAGACTCAGAGATACCTAAAACTCCTTCGCTTGCAGCAGCGACTCTGTTTTCCAGCAGAGAGGCATGGTCATCCCAGCTGCTCCACAAAATGAAAGGGATCCAAACACTGACAGCAGAGACATTAATCTAATGATCTTTGTCTCTGTCATTCTCTTTATTAGATGTTTTTGTAGATATTTATTTGCAGTGGAGAAGCCAGGGTTTCCTTTTGTGTGCTACATAAATCTGAGCTTTTTGTGCGACACTTTCATTCACTCACTTCGACAGTGAATGAGAAGCAAGCACACCTTTAGGAACCTGACAGTAAATCACTGGCTCTTTTCTGAGAAATTTTACAGCTCAAGCTGAGACAGTCACTGGATGTTGGCTACGTTTTGTGTTTCTGACACATTTTCAATCACTTTAAATGCAACTAATTTGAAAATTAAATAACAAAACTACCCAAATTCAACATAGGCATTGTTAGGGTGAGGTTACATAACATAAAAGAAAATAACACATTTGACTGTCTTTGTGGAGATCACCTGTGGCAGGTTACAGTAGCTTCTGCAGCACTCACTAGTGCTGTTCACGATGTTAGCCGGCCTGCAGCCAGAGAAAGAAGCTTCAGTCAGTCATGTCTTCAAAGCATGCATCGCATTATTGTCATCACATAATCGCTGATGAAGCTGAACTTTGAAACGTTTTGCACAGTAATTAGTTTGAACTATATGATGACATCGCTGCTTTAGTCTGTCGACTGCCTCACGTCATTACCGTCTCTGCTTGAAAAGATGCTCGCGCTGGAAGCATCAAGCCGCTGCTTCAGCTGCTGCAGGTGGAAAATCTGGCCTGATGCCTTGTCTATAACTCAACCTGTTCACTAAGCTGACAGCGCCAAGAGTCATTAGCCTAATCGCATTCAAATTATTCACCAGTAGACGCAAATTTATCAGGCAGAGTTGGAGAACGGAGAGAAAAGAGGAAAGAGGCCTTAAAAAGAAAATTTGTCAGAGTGAAGCTGAAGTGTGTATTCTTTCAAAAACACTATTAGTGCTTACAGATCGCGTACTACGCTTCCACAAGCCTTTTTTGTAACAAACATGTTTGCAGCATGTTGATATCTCAGCCACCAAACCTCTGGCACGGGACGACTCCGACGAGGATTCATACCGCTGGAAGGAAAACAATGTGACTAAAACAGTTTGTCTTACATCCAGACAGTCACAGAGACAGAGATGGCCAAGTTGCCTAAAGTCTTCTTTATGTCTCACCGTGTGTGTGTGTGTGTGTGTGCAAGTTGCTTTTTATATAACAGTGCATTTTTGTGTCTGTGCACGCCCGTGCACACGCAGATATACATTTAGCCTAAGTCATTCTTGGGTATGCATCACTCTCAGTGTGTTTGTGTTTATGTGTGCATTTGTGTATGTGTGTTGATGAGCAGCCTCTGGGGTCCATTATGCCTGTGACAGCCCCACAGCAGGAAAGCAGCCAGCCAAATAACTTATGAAAGCAGTTTAAGCAAAATTGAATCCACAACTTATGAATTATTAAACTTATTACACCTCTATGAAGATCACTAAACTCCGAAACAGAACAACAATGGCCTCCTTTTCCACTGTCACTGCCGGGAAGAGAACTGATTTCTAAGCATCACCGGTGGGGGAAGTGCTGCATATTTCATGGGTGTTAGACGGCAGGAAAATGTGTCACGTATGGAAATTATTGGAGGGAAAGCACTTTATGTATACTGAGGTTGTAGGAAGGGAGGAAAATACTTTTATGATATGAAAATGGAAATGACTGGAAAGAAAACGCCTCAGATTGTGATGCTGTTGGACTGTTTTTCAAATGGATGATAAAGAAGATATAAACTAAGTAGAAGGTTGTTATGTCAAGCCTGTTTCACTATTATCATATTTAACTCTGCTTTACTGGCTAGGTTCATAATATCACAATAACCAAGCGCAAGAAGCTGGCAGTGAATGCCTGTTGCAATAAAAAAGAATTAAAGTCTGCAGAAAGAAGTTCTGTTTGGGAAGTTTGGGAAGGTTTGTGTGTAGAATAGATTTTATTTCATTAATATAATCAGGCAGCAGGTTGTTTAGCAAGTTATTTGATAAATGTACTTGTTATTTTAGCCAGCCAGCTAACTAACCAAACTGATTTATATAGCTGCTTTTATCAGTATTTCATATTGCTACAAACCTGGCTCAGGATTGTAACAACATATGGAAGTCCAAAGCCAAATTAATTTACGAAATAAGTGTGAAGGTACGGATTTAGTCAGTACTGTGAGGCGTGTATGGATGATCAAAGGCAGCGTTTCAGTGTCTTTCAGCTCATTGTTTGGTTTTTGTCCTCACACATACGCCATAAAAACATTATAAAGTGTATACTGCATCCATGTTGCCTTTATGACGCCTACAAATGCTCAAATCACAACACAAAGTTCTTTGTCGAGGTTTGAGAGTGCTGTCTGCAGTGGTAACCTGATCTAATCATTATAAAATGTTGAAAAGACAGGATGACAACAGCGGTGTCCAGCAGTCAATAAGTTCATAACGCATGGCAAGAAAGATGACAGAATATGATGACATAAAAATGTTTGACTAGAAGAAACTCTGAGGACAGAGCTGCTCCAATTAAAGAGGTAAAGGTTTAAAAATTCCAGAAATTCACCAAAAAATTTAGAATTTTAATCCAAATCTCATCAGTGAAAGATTTTTCCATCCATACTTTTTCACTACTGATGATCCTAATCAGTAGATGCATCCTATACCAATCTATAACAAGTCAAACACACATAAACTACATATTCAGTTAAGATCATGACAGGGTCCTACATACAGGAGCTTCAGTCAACAGCTAAAAAAAAAAAAACACAAATTAACTCTTGCCGTTTTTTTGCTGGAGTGAAATGGAGACTTGGAGGCAGTCGTGTGAAGCTGAGTGTAATTTAAAGGAGAATTAAAAGCACAATGTAGGAGATAAAGGATTTCGCGGGACACTCTGCACTTTGAAAATCCTTTTCTAACTGCTCAACTCTGTTGATGATATTAAGCTGGTTTAAAATGCCGCTTCAGGTGCTGAAAAGCATTAAAAAACCTATTTATTCTGCAAGTTTAGCAGAGACATTTTAAGCTGTGGTGTAATTGTCCCTGATTAGAATGCAACTTAATGACACTTCTGGAGTGGCGTATGAAAGTAGTTGAGAATTGGCTTATGAATTGTTAAACTTCTCCCACCCCTCTGTTGGAGCAGAGGTTGTAAAGTAGGACACATCCTCTCCCCTCAGAGCAACAACAACAACAACAGCCTCGGCTCCACAGCTGCTGTCAAACCGAGTTAAAGAGTGCGGGTTAGCAAAATACTTAATGTCCTGCATATATCATAGATGGCACCTTAAAATATGTACAAAGAATCTGAAAGTGCTCGAGAATGAACATCCCTTCATAACTAAAATGATGAACTCTGAAACACTTAGTAAGAAAAATAAATCTTCAGAGATTAAAGCCATTTTTTATCAGAACGCATACATACATACACCGCTGAAGAAAAGGAGAGTAATAAGGTGGATAGTGTGAACATTTTGATCCTGTAATATGTTTGTCAGCCTTCGATGTTTCTTGTACTTTCTTCTCAACTGTTTTTTCTGCATCCAAAGTTTCTTTCCAGAACTTTCCTCCTACAAAATCAGAGTATACACCCATCAGCCCTAATCGATTGAAGCGTGGACTCTACTTGACCTCACACAGTGTGTCCGGCAGCGACGTTAGCAGCAGATCCTTTAAGTCTTGTACGTTGCGAGACGGGGTCTCTATGGATTGAACTTCTTTGTCCAGTGCATCCCATATCTGGGAATTCTGAGGCCAAATCGGCACATTACACTTGATCTTCAACCATTCCTGAACCATTTTTGCTCTGTGGCCGGGTGCATTGTCCTGCTCATGGCGTGGCATGACCTGTCTGCGGTTACGTGGCCCCGTACGCATCCAACTGTGATGCCCTGTGTGTTCTGACACCTTTCTATCAGAACCAGCATTCAATTTTTTTAGCTGCAGTAACCCCTCTGTTGGATCGGACCACATAGGACAGCCTTTGCTCCTTGCAAGCATCAATGAGCCTTGGCCGGCAGGTCACTGTATAATCAAAGGCAGTCCTGAGACAATATAACATAGAAATAACTGCAGTTTTTCTGGTTTGAGTGTCAAAGTTTTTGCGTTCCTTGCCTGTAGATTCTGTCCATCAGCACCATCTACAGGCAAGGAACTGCTCCTGCTACTAATGGTCTGCCAGTTGGTGATGGTGTTTGGAGTGGATGCACCCCAGCCTCTCTAAAGTGGTGAACTGATCTGCTGCTTTATGTTAATTTACCACTGGGGCTTCTTGAAGGACTCCAGCCTGTGCAGTTAATTCAGCAGTTTAAAAATGAAATTTTAAACAGACACCTGTGGAGATCTGAGCCGAAACTGAATACATAACTTATCAAAAATTTAAAATTTAAACCCTCACACGACTCTGACAGAGTTTCTGCCAGAGACTATAAAACAGGACATCTGTTTCCCCTTGTGACATATAACAACAATGGCCTCTTTGTTTCATTGTCCCAACAGAGGAGACTTCATCAGTACTTCACAAATGACCTTACTGTCTATTTACCGGTTCATCCAACTATTGCAAGCGAGTCACAGTGACTGACTGTTTGGGTTTGTGGAAAATCTGCCTTTCATGTAACGATCTTACAGCTGTATGTACTAAGTAGATGCTATTCCACTTGTGATGGTGATAAGTAGTCATACATGGAAGATTTGTGAAGCATTTAGGCAGAATTTATTTACACTTTTTGCCAATTTTACACTACTACACTCAGCGAAGAAACACCTCTGAAGCAGCATGTCGAGAGAATTTTTGCAGCTCTTTAGAATCACTTCGGCTCCACTTGTTCAGTGGAACAAGCTTGGATATTTCTACATTGTAAGACTTGGGTCAACTTTCTTCAGACTCACTGCTGCATTGCTGTCAGCCTCACGTGTGCTCATGCTAGACACTTTGGGGGCTCCTCTGGGGACACTGGATGCTTTCTTCAAGGCATACCCAACACCATAGTACACTCTTGAAGTGTGGAGAATCATTGAGCACATAGAGGAGGAAGATATGAGTTGTGATGCCTGTGTCGAGAGGGAGAAGAAATGCATTCAGGAACGAGTGACTGATGCCAAACACGCATGTATGCAGCAGCGATGTACCGGTGTTACATAGTACTTTGAAATGGCATGGATTTGGTCTCTTTTCTCTCAACAGCTGATCAAGTAGTAGACATTATGTCAAAGGTGTCACTGTGAGGCAGTTTCTTGTTCATGTTGTTGTCTGTTTGCTCATATTATTTGACTCGAGGCAGGAAATGAATGTTATCCTCTTCAACATAAGGCCTGTTTTCTCTGCTTCCTGTCCGAAATGACCTACCCAAAATAAATGGAGTATATCTTCACAACTACAAGGACTGTGTGATTAATGTTGGTCTCAAAAGAGTGAGATTACTGCAGAAGTGAGAATCAAGATATGTGTTACTATGTCAGAGTAAATTCACTTGGAATGCCACTAAATCCTACACACTGGTCCTTTATTATTAGATCTTTAGATTTAAGCTTTAAAAAAATGTACATTGATACCTCTAAAGCGTTATTGTGTGTGTGTGTTCTTTCCAGATGACGGGCCATATGGAAAAACAAAGGATATCTCTGGACCAGAACAAACTATGGCCTCAAGAAGACACAGTATACCAGGTACATCCATCTATCTTTCTTTCTCTCTATACAATCATAACGATCATAATTAGTTAATAAAGTGACAGCAATTTGCCTAATCAGTTTGAGGAGTTTACAAAAACAGCGTCTCTCTGTCTAAACTGGGTAATCACGATGGCCTGATGACAGCAGAGTGTGCGATAACAACAAGGTCCCAGGTTGTCTGTGAACAGATGTGTTTGCTCTGTAAGCGTCCCCGAGTGCAAACTGGTTTCCACAAAACCTTTTTTTATTCGAATATTCATCGCTACAATACACATCTGTTATATAAACAAAAGAAAACACACATTTATGATGTGATTTTAAATGTATGTTCTTGTGTTTCAACAGCAAAACGACCTGCTGCTGTAGCAGTTAGCCTAAAGTGAAACTTTTACAGTCTCCCCCATAAACTGTCGTCCAGTGCAACCATCTTTCTCGTCCTGACTTATATTACACTGCTTTATATGTTTAAATGACGCCCGTCTGCATTATGCAAAAAGCAGCAGATACATCACATTAGACAAGGATTAAAAACTGCTTTATGGTGACTGTGAAAAGCAAAAATCAAAGTATCCAGCTAAAACCTGGATACAAGTGAGCCAACAGTTTCCCAACAAAAATGCCACATGCAAAGAAATATATTTCTTCATCACACAGAATTTATTTTCTTCATTCTTTGCTACCTTCTCTCTCACAGGAATCTCTTTCACACATCAAATCACCCATTTTACTTCATCTCCTGTATCAGGTTTTCTCCTTTCCTGCTTCCTTATCACCGTGGCCAAATCCCTCCATTGAGTTTCCCCTTCCTCTATCTCCTCTGTCTGTCTATTTCCTCTTTTTTTTTTTTTTAATTTCTTTCATACGTTTTCTCCTCTCCTTGTTCAATCAATCTTTATTCATGCGTCGTGCAGTTACATAACTCGTCTCCTCGTCTATACAATTAGAGGTGTTTGTCTCGTTCATCTTCCGTAGCTGCGTCGTTGTTGTTGCCTCTGTTTGTCTCCATCCAGCACATCTTCGTAAATATCTCCATTTGTGTGTGTGGGTGTCGGTTTTCTGTCTACATGATCAAAAAACGTTTCTTGTGTCGTGTGAATATCTTCTCATGTGTGTTTTCTGTTCCCTGAGCGTGAAAATGAAGGTGTAGATAAAACTTTATGAATCGACACGGTCAGTTCTGCATCTGTGGAGGAAAAAGTCATTTTGTGATAGATTCAGTTCAGAAGACGTTCACGGCGTTTGTGAAAGCTTTGAACAGTACAAGCAGTAATGAATGAATGAGTACCTTTCTGCAGATAATATGTGTGTGTGTGTGTGTGTGTGTGTGTGTGCGTGTGTGTGCGTGTGTGCTGTAATACCCAGAAGAGATAACTGTGGAGCGAAGCACCTCACTGATCCTCAGAGTCGCCTGAGGGATACTTAATCTAGCCATCTATCACACTAAAGCTTCATCTCACCTGTGTGAGTTTGTGCGTGTGTGTTGGTGTGTGTGTGCGTGTGCAAGGGTGTGAAGAGAAGATATATAGAGAGATTGCGAGACAGCTATTTAAATCTGTTGACTGGGTGTGCATGTGTAAATGACACGACTACAGACAAATGGAGAGACATCTATCTATCAGAACAGCTCAAACGTTTTATGTTATTCTCTATGAAATTATCACAACTTGAAATTGTGTGTAGGTTGAAATGTGAGCGTGAATTGTTGTTTGTTTGTTTCTGTGTGTCAACCGTGTGATGAACGTGTCTATCGTTATTCCAACGCAGTTCAGATGAAACCACGACCACTTCTTATTACAAAAGACTCAAAGGCTGCCTTCTCATTGAAACCGCGTTCACACGGGTCAGTCAGCAGAGCTAAGAGTTTCTTTCAGGTTCTTTCGTACTGGTTATGTTTATCACAAATAAACACACTCCCAAAACGACCCACCCTCTCACACACCGCCACACAACCCTTCTGCGATTCGCCGATTTGGTCTGAATGCAGCCTTAACCAAACTGTAATCCTAAACTTCTGTGCAAAGCTCTCTCAACTGTGAAATGATTTTCTGTGTCAGGAGCAAGGATAAGGAACACAAACTGAAAAATATAAGCTCACACCGCCTCTCTTTTGCTAAATGTCTGGATCTGTCTCCTATCATATGAAGTATGAAACGGAAGAACTCAGTTTTTTGTTTCCTTCCTAGCAGTTAGATGTTCTTCAGACACCTTCTTCAAAGGATGGTTGATGACCCGACCTGACCTGATTATGTTTTGTTTAGAGGTCTTAACGAGTCTTTTTTTCTTGAACTTTTGTCATGAACCGTAAATTTCAAAGCAGCCGGATGAAGGTGAACTGAACTCTGAAGCTCTGCAGCGTCATTCCCAAGTCAACCCATTAAGTTGTTTACCTCATCGAGCCTTGACTCAGCTCGAGAATAGCTGGACCACTGTGCTTAATAGCGGTTGGAAAATAGGTTACATGAAATTTTTCTGGATATTGCAATGCATTTGTTTATACGATGATTTAATTAATTGTTTAGGGAATATAGCACTGTACAGTATATTTATATTTTTTGTGTCCTTTTGTTGAAATAAGTCAGATCCTGTTTAATCCTCATTACCACAGTCCACAGAGAATCCGTTCCAGTGGGTTCAATGGAAGGTTGCAGCTTTAAGCAAGTTACAGATTGCTTCAAAGTATAACAGTCATGATTTCAGAAATCTATTTTAATGCAGAGACTGTCTGCAGTCAGACTGCTCAACCTACATGACTACAATCAAATAATACAATCCACTGTACAAATAAATGTCTGCATTCTGTCTGATCAGCAAAACAAGAGTTGAATTTGAGACTTTCTTTGAACTGATCTGCCTTACTTTAATTTGGTATTTTGATTTGATTTCAATTTGAATTAAAGGTGCAGTGTGTAGGGACTCTATTAGTAAGGTCACAGATTTCAACTGAATACCCCTCGCCTCACCCTATCTTTCCACCTGTGTAGGAAAACCATCAGTGTTCACAAGACTTGTAAAAAAAAAAGATTAAATGCTCAATCTGGTGCCAGTGTTTAGTTTGTACATTTTGGCTGTTTAACATGGTGAAGAAGACATGACATGCGGCGTCTGTATTTTTAATTTAAGAGGCTCATTCAGACACTGTTTGTCTGCTGTGCTGTCTTTTGTGCTGTAACTGATGATGTCCTTTGACCTTTCAAGGCCTTTTCATTCCTGCCAGGAACCTTTCAAACCAAATGACACACACGAGGAAACAATGAGGCTTTGTTAATTCTCATTAACTGATACTGATCTGATCTGATCTCTTCATTTACATTTTAGTCATTTCAGCTGACTCTCTTAAATGAGCAGACAGAGGATCAGTGTCCCACTCAAGGACACACAGCAGCAAACCTCTTCTGCTTTATCTTTCTTGTATCACGGCTTCCCTTTAATCCGGGAATCAGAATGGACAGAGGACAGCCGCTAACCATTTATTTCTGTATTTTCTGTGTTCGAGTGTGTGTGTATATGTCTGTGTATACATCTGTGTGTGTGTGTGTGTGTGTGTGTGTGTGTGTGTGTGTGTGGGTACGTCCTTCTTTTCTCTGTTTTGTGTGCGTGCGTATTTGTCTTTATGTGTATGTGTGTTTTTGGTTAGAAGCTCTGCGGGGGGTGACCATGGTGGAGCTGGTGAAGAAAGAAGGCAGCACTCTGGGCCTCACCATCTCAGGTGGAACCGACAAAGATGGGAAACCACGGGTATCGAACCTACGTCCTGGAGGACTGGCGGCCAGGTGGGTGCAATGCCGGCAAAGAAGAGAAAGAAAGAGTTTATATTCATATGTAAAGAAAGAGATACATTCAGACTTGATTACCTGAAATAAAACATCCTGAGATAATGCTGTCACGTTTTCCAAACAGTGTGTCATTTATACAGATGTTCACATGCTTTAATCCTCTTTCTGTGCAGGAGTGACCAACTAAACGTTGGCGACTACATCAAGTCTGTGAATGGCATCAATCTGACCAAACTGCGGCATGAAGAGATAATCAGCTTATTGAAGAACGTAGGAGAGAGAGTTCTGCTGGAGGTGGAGTATGAACTGCCCCCGACAGGTACGTATAAGTTCAGCTCAGCATGTGACTTCATGGGGTTTAGGGTCACAAAGTAAATCTCTCCAAATGAAACTAAAACCTAATGTTTACTTAACCGAAAACATGATCTTTTCCTAAACCTAACCAAACTGAAAATGAAAATAATAAAAACCCAGTAAAATTACTGGTTACTGCTACAATTCATCCACCACCACCGCCTCCCTTTAAAGACTCTGTCTCCATTAATAGTATGTGACCGACTTCCTGAGAACTTTGTCGAACTTAGTGGTTTTTCCAAAAAGTTTGTTGCTCTTTAAAATCGATTGTTAGCGGTTCGCCACTTAGCAATCTTTCCATCAGGAAAGTTGGCCTCAGAGGTCGAACTTGAACCCGGTCAGTCCGGCTGGAGGACGCAGTTCAAGTTAATTAGCAGTTTAGCAGGTAGGTAAAGCTGAAGCCGAACAGCCGGAGGACAGCAGAGGGAAAACCAGCAAATATATTCTGTATAAAATATCCTGTTTTACCAAAACTCTAAAATACCTTGAAGAATACCCGAAAATACCTGTCATTGTTGGACCAGGCTGGAGTAAAGATGACCTATAGACATATGTGATAAATACACTTTACCATTAATTTTGACTTCATGGGGATATGGCGGTGAGACATAATGCTGGTTATAGTGGATAAAAATGTTAACAGTCATTGCAGGTATGTCATGTTGTGAACTCTGGTCTCCTCTCTGAAGGTTGGACCCAACCTCTGCATCCATATTAGTACATTCTGCCTTCTGCCTGTACACCACTTCTGCACTGACACTGAATGAATGTACTCCAAAAAACTAGTTCACTGCAACCTGTACCTAAAGTAACCCGCCTACACCAGCACATCAGACATATTTCTATAAGTGCCTTTAATACAAAGAGTGCTCATTATCAACAGTGCTTCCATGTATGTATTTTTATTTTATGATGATGCATTTTAAGATAATAAAATTAGTAATAGCAATAAAGGGGATCATAGGCATCCTCAATTAAATCCAGGAGCAATTCAGATTCGAAACTAGTATTTCTTGTGCTGTAATTGAATATCATTATATGAGCTTTATGTTTCTGAATTAAATGTTTATGTTACATTTATTGAATATGATCAAAACTTGTTAACTGTACTTAATCATGGAGCAACAGAGTTACTCTCACAAATACTTAAAGGTGCAGTGTGCAGCATTTAGAAGGATCTTGGAGTTGGAATATAATATTCACAACAATGTTTTCATCACTGTATAATCACCAGAAAATAAGTTAGTTACCTTAGAATGAGCTTTTTATATCTACAAAGGGAGCAGGTACTCTATCATGTTGAACCGCTACTTTTCTACAGTAGCCCAGGATGGACAAACCAAACATCAGCTTATTTTCTAACTCTTTCATCAAGATAAAATATCTTTCTTTCTGTCTGTCTGTCTGTCTGTCTGTCTGTCTGTCTGTCTGTCTGTCTGTCTCTTCTCAAAGCACCAGACAGTACCTCAGGGGTTATATCGAAGACAATCGACATCTGTTTGCACAAAGAAGGAAACAGCTTCGGTTTCGTCATGAGAGGTAATCATCAGCAAAATAAGCCGCTGTGTATGAATATGAATTATGGTTGACATGGAATGGTGTCTCTAAAACAACAGACTGTTGCAGTATCACTGATTCCTACTTTGTAAAAAAAAATAGTTTGAAAACTGCATCATTTATTTATGTTGGTGCAAGTTACAAATGTTAAATGTGATCAGCTTTAACGTATTTTCTTCTCTCAGGTGGTACACATGAGGACTGGCACAAGTCACGCCCCCTTGTGGTCACCTACGTCAGGCCAGGAGGTCCTGCAGACAGGTAGCACTGACTGGACACTGATGCAGCCATAAAACCCAAATATTCTTACATACATGTACAAACTCACACAAAGCTACAGAAACTTGCTTCAAGACTTATATTACTGTTTCCTCTACTCAGTGACTCACTGGCTGCAGATTATCCTAAAATGTGTAAACTCTGCTCATTACTTACAGCAGTTGTTGGTACCATATTTCTCAATATGTCAATTAAGGCATTATTTGTAATACATTTCCTCAATTCCCAGAGTCAGAAAAGGCAGAATTTATATTTCAGGCTCCTTCAGACTGAAATGAATTTACTTTATTATAGTTTATTTCAAATTGTCTCTTTGAGTTAAATTATACGTCTTCATCCACTTCAGACGATACTAAGACACACATAGCCTAAACAATACACTGTATATGTAGGTGCATGTATGTGTATATAAATATACGTATACAGTATATGCACACATATACGTTGGTTCTTTGTCATATCTTTGTTCTCGCCGCCTCCGTGGCCATCCAGTGGTTTTGTTCATCTGTTCACATCCTCGTGATGTTTTGTGTTGATATGTCTGTTGAATTGTGCTTGATGATGACGAATTGTTTCGTCTTTTCTAATCACTTTAATGTGTATCGTTTGTATTTTGTGTAAGGACCCCCTTGAAAATGAGATGCTTCATCTCAGGGGGGTTTATCCTTCAGAATAAACTTGAGTATACAGTCAGAGAGAGAGGAGGGGGTCATGTATGTGTGTCTTTTGTGTAGGGAAGGGGTGAAAAGGGCAATAAGTAAATAAATGCCAGACGAGCGATGGCTTCCATTGATGCAGCACAGCTCAGTCAGTAGTTTGTGGGAGATGCTGTTGTGTGTGCCTTCAAGCGGATAAACCCCAAGGATAACGGTGTCATTTCCTTTGACCGTCACTGGTATGTTGACAGTTATGTGTTACTCAGAGCTGCAGCGGCATGAATCACCTCATATCCCTTCAGTGTTGTCATCATGTGTCTGTCTCAGTTATCATGTTTGAAAAAAATAAATAATCCGTGACATTTTCATGTAAATGTCTGCTTTGCGACTGTTTAACAGATGTAAACGCAGCAGTGGTTCAAACCTCTGTAGATCCGGAGCTTGAATTCTTTCACATTCATAATGTTCAGGAAAAAAAAAGCCTGCTGGGAAAAATACTCCTCTGCAGGAAGGTGTGTACAGACTTCATATGTTCAGGAGAGAAAGATGACAGCCTGCAACATAGCATGAATTCCAATGCTGGTACACACGATGACCTAAAATCTATGTCATGATAAACTGTGACGTTTCTTCAGCGTGTATTTCTGGACAGGCAGTTTTTGGTTGTTAGTGCTGTGTTGAAATGGAGCCAGCAGTCAGGCTCACGTTCTCTGCAGTTGGCATATATTAGATTTCTCCTAATTAAGTAAATGCATATTAGTTTTTATTGTATTCATTTCTGCTCAGTTACACAAGTGTATTAAACCGTCAGAAGAAAATTACAATTAATCGTGGTGTAAAAATAAACTAGTTGTGACACTTCCCACCTCCCTAACACAATAAAAGCTCAATGTTTGCCACTAAGAAAAAGTTCCACATTAAAACTGAGCTCATACTTTCCAGCTGTGAATTCTTTGGACCAGCAGGTTTTTGGAAATGAACACCTAAAGCCTCGAGTAATAAAACCAATTTCAACACGATCGCCTGGAAACCCTCAGTGCTTCAGTAAGGCTTCATCCACCTGTTCCTGCACATGGGGATGGCAGGTTTATGCACACTGCCTCTAATACACAGAGACAAATAAGTAAGTTCTACAACACAATAACATTTAACACAAACAGACAGATAAAGGAAGTATTTGCATCTTGTTTCTGTCTGTTTCTAACAAACACTGGATTCAGTGAGGCTTCAAGATGGTGGATCCCCTTCATGAACACACACAGTTGGCCTCTTCCACTTCCTGTTTGAGGAGTATAAGATGCCATCTTAACTTGGTGCACATTGTTTGGTCAAGGAAAGATGCAACATGAATCTGTGATACTCGTACAAGGTACATCATGTATTTTTTGTTTTTTAGCTTCATGAATGATGGCATGTTAAAAAAACAAGCCGCGTCATGAAATCCAATAAATAATAAAACTGTCATGTCATGACTCAAAATGTGTTTGTATGCGGCATAGAAAAGTTTAGGTCCACTAAGGATTCAGGTGTTTGTGTAGCACAAACTTTATGTACTGAGGCTGACCTGATAGAAACTACAAATATATATTTACACTAAAAGGAACATTATATTGTGTACAACTAATTACAGTTAACGTAGACACAATTTGGTGTTGTGTTTTGCAGTAAATGAGGCAAAAATCCTGGAGATATCGAGCATAAATCATCTTAAAGTGGATATGTGGGAAACTTTTTCCTCTTTTTGCAAACTGCTGTGAAAAGAGTTTGAAAAGTATCATTAACACATCAGTATAGTAGATAATTGTTTCTTGCCAGTTAATCTCACACTAGCTTTACTTTCGTTTTAACCTGTAAAATGAACTTTAATAGGAAGTATTTTAGGGACCACAGCAGGGAAAGGACTGCACTGCACCAAACTGGAGACCAGTAAGTAAAAGACAAACAGATGAGTGATAAAAACATCAATGAAGGAGGTGAGGAACATTATAAATACAGAAGCTAGCACTGTTCTGGTGTTGTTGTGGTGGAACGACAGCTCACTGTTTGAATCTTTCCCCCTTTTTAATGCGTCACCACTTGTTTTGCTAATAACAGGAATCTCAGAGCTTTCTCAGCCTCGGTTTGAACAGCGTGCTTTGCTCGTTTCTGCACTGTTACTCCAGCCAAAATGGGAAAAGATTAAAAAAAATAAAGAAAGAAAGAAATAAAAGTGTAACGACTTCTCTGATCGCACGGCAGCTTCAATCACTTGATGCTATTTTTATTGCAGTGGCAACTATGTGTGAAATAATTTCATGGTGCAGTAAATTGGGGCACATGCACCAAACTAAGCAGATCTTTCTCTGCTGAATAAGTGAGCAAATGCTTGTCGGAGATCTTTAGGGTGAATTTACTGTAGATCAATCAAATCTATTTTACATTATCCATGGTCTTGTTTAGATGACCCTCCACAGGTGCGCACATAGATTGGCGGCGTGGGACGAGACCAAGATTAAATTCTCTTTTACAATTGAATAATTTTGCCCCCAGGCTCTTCTAACGCCATTATAAAGAAAATCATCTTCAAAATGTGGGTCAGTCCAGGGGAAACGAATCAGATATTCATGCTGCTTTATTTCCCCATTTATATGCCAATTGGAGAAAACTTAATCCACAGTACTATACAGTCCCGGGAGTGGCTGCGTTTTTTTAGCATAAACCAGTGGGAATTACTCTGAAAGTGTTAGAGAGCCGTGCTGTTTCATGCAGGATCACAAACTGCTTTTACTGCATCGTCATGTGATGAAAAAGGACAGAGAGAGCCTTCACTGAAGTAAACATCAGTGAAGTCCTTCAGATTGAGTTTCAACAAACAGCTTAAATGTCCAGTGTGTAATTTTTAGTATTTACTGGCGGAAATAAAATAAAATATTTATTAGTATGTTTCCATCAGCGTATAATCACCTGAAAATAAGAGCTGTTGTGTTTTTGTTGTCTTCAAATGAGCTCTTTATATCTACAGTGAGAGCGGGTCCTCTTCCACAGAGTCCGCCATGTTGAACCACCATTTTTGTACAGTAGCCCAGAGCAGACAAACCAAACTCTGATCTGGAGATGGACTTTTGTTTTTAATGTGAATTTGCCAATCAGTTTTTTTGTTGTTGTTGTTACATGCTTGGAAGGAGAGGGTGAAGCATGGGAGAGTATTCACTTGGTTGCAGTCTGCAACTTCACCACTAGGTGCCACTAAATCCTACACACTGGAGTTAAATCGGGTTCACACTCTTACATAAAAGCTGTGGATGGTGCATCTTTTTTGTGGAAAACTGGTCAAACATAGATGACTGCAGATTTGTAACAAAAGATTCAAACTACACTCGGAGTGCATCGAACATGTTGCTGTTGAGTACAGCCTGCCGCTATTGCTCCGTCCACCTGTTTCTCAGACAGATCTGAGGGCAAAGCCGCTTTATTGTGATCAGATTTCCTCCACACGTTTCTTCTCCCATATAACCTAATTCCAGCCTTAATAAAGCCGTTTGGTCTCGGCGTGGCTTGCATCATGTTGTTAAAAAGCTTCAGGGCTAACAGCATCATACTTTACAACTTCTGGCTGGTATGATGACAGCTCCGTATTACTCACACTCTGGCATCATGAATAAAGCATCTCCCAGCGCCTTAATGCCGCCCCGCGCATGAAAAATTAAAAATGCTGCAAATCCATTTTGAGGGGAAATAAATAATTGGCTGAAACGTGTCACTGAGTGCCTGTAGAATATTGAGCATCCAGTCTGTGGTGGAAGTGTTTTTGTCAACCAAATGATCGAATTTAAATGAAGCCAGATTACACGACATGATGTTTAATCTCGGATATTTTGAATAGCACAGCAGTGTCGTCTGTCATCGTAGTTTTCCACTGTGTGTTTGTCCTCCATTTCAACTTGAGTAGAAATTATACTGTTAGTCTCAGACAGATTAGAGGAGAAAGAGAGAGCGATCACACCGTAGTGGAGGCAGAGGAGGCCCAAGATAGATATATTGGTGTTTTTCCTGGAACCCTAAGATGAGTAAAGGATCAGGTTCAGAGAAATGTAAAGGGTTTCCAGATGTGGAGTCTGCCAAACGTATATTAAGGCGCTGAAAGGATCAACTGAAGATCACCTTGTTGTCTGTTGTGTATATTCCACTGCTGATCTTAAAAAGACGAATCGTGGTTCACTTTATTCTCGAGGTTGGATGTGTTTCTGAATTCTCCAATCTCATAATTTAACATGTGATGTTGTGTGTGTGTGTGTGTGTGTGTGTGTGTGTGTGTGTGTGTGTGTGTGTGTGTGTGTGTGTGTGTGTTCAGAGAGGGCACACTGCGTCCCGGCGATCGTCTCCTCAGCGTGGACGGCGTACCGCTGCACAACGCCAACCACAGTGACGCCCTCAGCGTGTTGGCTCAGTGCGGCCAGGAAGCCCTGTTCCAGATAGAGTATGACGTCACTATCATGGGTGAGAGACCACACACACACACACACACACACACACATCAGTCTCAAACACAAATTGAAGCTTGGGGCAAAAGTTTCCAGACTTTAGTAAAATACCATTGAAATTAAAGATTGGATGTTTTTTTTGTTGATGCGTTGGCATTTTCTGCAGCCTCGGGCTGAGCTTTTGTGTAAAACTGCTCAATTTAACCAACCCACAATGCATTGCAAAGAATCCTCTGGTGGTCACATCTGGTGGTTCGTGCTTTGAGGGGCATTTTTGCCTCAAGCTCATCTGCTGCTTAATGTTGGCGGTACAGAAATTCAAAGGTGCTTTCCTTCACCATAATTGTTTCTTTCATATTCAGTCAGATCCCAGCGAAGGGCAACATGATTCAAATGAAAATATTTTTCCCCCCAATCAGACACCGTAACGAACGCCTCCGGCCCGCTATTAGTGGAAATTGCCAAGTCACCGGGAGCGACGCTGGGCATCACGCTGACGTCGGCCAATCATCGAAACAAGCAGGTCATTGTCATCGACCGGGTTAAACCCGGCAGCGTGGTGGACAGGTATACACACTTTAACACACACACACAATATGACGTAAATGTTTGCATACATGTGGCTATTTTTGCCCTGGGTTTCACCTCTCAGGCTACATGCAGGCTGAACCTCAGACTGCTTGGTCCTGTTGGGAACGAAGGAAGACGTGCAGATGATATTCAGGACTTAAAAAATACAGAACTTAGAGAAAAAAAGTTGACACTTAATGTGTGTGACAGTAGGGTTAGTCCATTAAAGAGATAGTTTGAATAATTTGAAGTACTTATCCATTTTAAGTGTTTTACCAGCACAGCAGCTGAATGTACTGCTGAGGATGGAGGGAAACTTATTTTAACCCTCCTCTAAAAAGCAAACCTAAAGAAATCTGTATCATTCTAAGTGCACCGTATATTAAGAATATTTTCACCACTTTACCTCTCAGTCAGGCAGCCTCTTCCATCGGGAAACTGAAGCAGTTTTATCGCTTCAATGAGACTCTAATTTTACCTCGCAGAACTCGAGAGCCGCTGTGATAGCACTATCTCGATCCACAGCGACTAACGTTAGTTTGAAACATTCTGTCTGTTTCAGTTTGAAATTTCTGTCTGATGGCTTTGAAAGAAGCACAAATCGATATAAATACTTCAGCGTCCCATCAGAAAGGCCGAAAATAGCACTAAGCACACACTTAAACTCATATTGATCTTTTTAGGCAGGTCTGTTTTTTGTGTAGCTTCCCTCGATCACAGCAGAGCATTGCTCAGCTTGTGCTGAGAATCTTGTCTGGGGTCATGGCAACCACTGCATACGTTAGGTAACACACTTTATTCAGCCTACCCTGAACTATACCTTTAATAATGAAGGGAGTCTAGCATTTTTTACTGCAGAGAAACCAAGGTCTGTTATTCACCAGAATGGTATAGATGTCTACCCATGCAGGAAGTAACATTTACATACTCTATATTCAGTTGTTTGATATCTTTATTATGCTTCTGAAACCAAACCTGTGCAATTGGGCTGCGGATATGCAACAACTGTGTACGCATGCAGAGTATAAATTGTCTCTCTCTGACACACACACACACACACACACACACACACACATATTCTGTATCCTGCCCTATAACTAACACAGACAGTATATTGCCCCGAGCCTGAGACTGGCTCTAAAATATACATGAAGCACTTGAACTTTGTGTCAGTGCTGAAAGGAGCACTAAAATAACCTCCACCGAACAGGTTGACTGTGGGGTTCCACATCCTGTCACTACTCATTCCCACATGGTTGCAACTTCTTTTTTAAAATCTGAAACGGAGTGTGAAATGCAGAGACGGCAGGTTTGACCGTCTCTGCAGCGTGCATGTGGTTTTCAAACCGAACAAAAAGAAAAAGAATTTCTAAAACCGCAAAAATAAAAAAGCGTATTTGTACTGTAATTCTGTCTTTCTCTTGTGTTTTGTGGGGCTGAGACTTCCTTCCTTACTGTCCCTGTTTTACCAGATGCGGAGCATTGCATGCCGGGGATCACCTGCTGTGCATAGACGGGACATCGACAGAACACTGTACGGTCCTGGAGGCAACCCAGCTATTAGCGAGCACAACAGAACTGGTGAAATTAGAAATACTGCCCTCACATCAAACGAGGCTAACTGGGAAACAGCACGACACAGGTGGGTGTTACCCCGGTGTGTTTTCTGTGCACCAAGTCTACTGCAGTTTTAGATTTTAACTGCGTTTACAACAGGAAAGCATGAAACCAGTTTTGCTTGAAGTGTTGTATTAAATTATATAACCATGTTCCCAAAAAAGTTGGGACACCGTAAGAGGAAAAGTTATGCAACACTCAGAAAACAGGTTCATTTGTAACAAGTAATAGAATCATAATTGCGTGTGAAAATTGCTCGAAACTGATCGTGCAAGAGCAAAGATGGGACGAGGTTCACCACTTTGAGAAAAACTGCATCTAATCCAACAGTTTAAGAGCAACGTCTCTCAACACGCAGTTTTAATCATCAATCCAGAACATCATTAAAAGAATCAGAGAAATCTCTGCACGTAAGAGGCAGGGCGAGAAAACCAACATTGAATTCCCGAAACCTTCGACACCTCCGACAGCACTGCATTAAAAACCGGCATGATTGTATTGAGGACATGTGGGCTCAGGAACACTTTGTTGTCAGTAAACACAGTTCATCACTGCATCTACAAATGAAAATCAAGACTCTACCACGTTAAGAGAAAAAAAGATATTAACAACATCCAGAAAATCTTTTCTGGGCCCCGAGCTCATCTGAGATGGACTGACAGAGAGTGGAAAAGTACGCTGAGGTCTGACGAGTCCACATCTAAAATTATTTCTGGAAATCATAGACGCTACTGAAAATCTGTGCCGCATCGAATAGGTCAAATACAACGACAGAGACCCAGGACTGTTACCTGAAGTCGTAGATCGAGCAAGAATGTGACAGAACTTTGCTTTCAAAACATCAGCAATCCACCATGCTGACTGAGTCTTGTCGTGGTGAACATGTGCTTGCACCTTCCACATGCTGCAGGCAACACGTGGACAAAGAGCAAATATCCAAGACACTTTCCCAGCTTCATGTCATCACAGCTTCCTCCTCCAAAACTAGGGCAGCGTAAAAAACACAGCAAATATTTTGTTAGCATTTAACCCAAATAAAGTTGCCCCATGCACATTTAGCTAATCAGAAAGAAAAACAGTTTCTTTCTTTCCCGGAACAGCAATAGAGAAATATTTCGCCTGCGACAGCAACTTTGTGCTTAATTAGTTGAAGGAGTGTCTCTTCACCCGTAGCCAAGTGACAGCTTTTCATCCGGTGGAGAATTAGTGCCAGCGGATTTACAGATTCTGAGGGCTGCCTTATTATCGCAGGTTAATACCTCACACTGCCGAGAGGTTTAAGTATGACAAGAGTACACACACATACATCACACACATGTAGAACCTGTGATAAAGCTTCCAGTGTTGTAAGTCAGACAAACACGTGTTAATGTTCCTGGTTGTTGGTGGTTGATGTTCTGATGAGAGAGGTCGAGGAAGCCGCTGATAGACACAAACTGAAATAGACTAAAAACCTCCGCCGCGGTTCGACTTTCGATGGAGTTTGTGCGGGGCGGGAGTTTCATGTCAGCATGAAAACGGAGAGAGAAAGTTGGAAAGAGACGTGACAGATGAAAGAGAAGTGAGCGACAGCCAGCGTAAAAGCAGGATGGCATTTAATTAAAGTCATTACACCTCATATGCACGCCGTCAGACACCTCCTCTCCTCTCCTCTCCTCTCCTCTCACCTCCTCTCCTCTCCTCTCCTCTCCTCTCCTCTCTTTTCTCATCTTGTCCCCATTTTTTTTATTCATGTCTCATCCTCTCTCTCTCTCTCTTTTGTTCCTCTACCTTCTCTTTCCTCTCACTCATTCATTCTGTTCTAATCTATGTTAGAGCGACAGAAAAACAAAGTACTAAAGGCTGCATTAACTGACCACACACACACACACACACACACACACACCCTTGAAAGGTCGCCATCTCATCTCCTATCTCCTTCATTTGTCTCTCTACAAAGCAAAATTCATTCTTTCCTTTTTGTAATCACGATTGTGTGATGCCTTTTTGTGTGTGTGTGTGTATTTGTGTATGTGTGTGTGAGAACACAGCTCATTAGGATACTGATGGCCTTGCCGGAGACCTTGCGGCCAGCCTGCCGCTGCTTTATTAAAAGACACTCTGATTAAAGGCTTTGTAGCTGAGTGTGTGTGTGTGTGTGTGTGTGTGTGTGTGTGTGTTTGACTTTGTGTTTCAGGGTGTGTCACTGCTGCATAGATTACTGTCGGTGAGTCTGGACATAAGTGTGTGTATTTATATATCTTCTCTTATCTATGAAAGGTGTCTGTGTCTGTGTGTGTGCGTGCATCTTCTCTGTGTGGCTGCAGCCGTTTCCTGTCAGCAGATCTGTCTCTTCCACTGTGTTCCACTGGATGTAATGACTTCATTTTTTTTACTCTGGGAGGATTAGAGGAGGAAAATGTTTCCACATTCCTCAGATCTCACCCTGAGGTCGGCCAACACTTCAGCAGCCCCCCTGCCAACAGAGAGGGTTAGATAAGACGACTCGCGTGACGAGGAAAACAAAAGCTCTGCTGGATGGATGTGGCAGCGCAAGGCAGCTTAGGATCGACTTCAGAGTTGAGATGAGTGCGTGTGTGTGGAGAGGAATTACACATGAAGCCATGTAGGTTGTCAGACTTTAGCCTTGATTGCAGGCTGATGCTCTCTGTGGGACCTTCCCTACGAGAGGTTCTCCCCGACATCTGAGGCTGAAGTGACTTTTTAACAGATGGCACGGTCCACCAGCGTTTCTGTTTTGCATTTTGTAGTCCAATATGTTCTTGGTCTAATTAACTGATGAGATAATTCCATATGATCATGAATTACAGATTTCTCAGCTGTATTTTAGGTAGATATCCATCCACAGTATTACTAGCTCCATGATAGCTTGTGTGGATTAAGGTCAACTGAAGACTGAAGAAGTGCTATGCTACAGGTTTCTTCCATTTTTCTTCGAGATTTTGGATAAAAAAAAACACGAATACAGCGTCTCACATCTTAAATAATGTGACCATATGTCTGCCTTCAGCTACCAAGGGATGGGAGCACGGCTTGCGGAAGTCGCCTCAGTTAATGTTGCATATTTAGCAACATTGATACCAATGGTGAGGCTGAAAAGCTCTGAAACTTATTCATGATGCCAGGTGTGATTGAGATGCATCAGACTTTAAAGCAGATATAAAGTCCAGTCGAGTAGTCTACTTTGCTTTGGAAGGTTCCTAACTGGGTGAAATGACCCGGTAGTATTTACGTAGCCACGTTTTGTAGTCCATCTTCTTAACTTTGTAGTTTTACAACAGATCCGCCGTCATATAATGACGTAGTTAGTCTGAGTGCTCACAAACTCCTTCACATCTATAAAAGTGTTTAGAGGTCATTTATTTTTGACTATTCAAAAGTATCCAGAGCCTCAAAGTCACATATCACAGCTAATGTTAAGCTAACTTAGTTTGTTACTATCCAAGGCGGTAAGACACATGTCAGTAAGACACAAAGAGCATACCGATGCAGGATCATGATGATGAAAATGTGACAGCAAACGTGGACGCAGGATTTTTTTAAAATTGGCTCTGACAGTGTGTGTTCGACATGCTACAGTAACATATGTTATGATACGCTTCTATGTGTGTGTTTCAGTGAAGGTTCAGAAGTCGGACCACCCCCACTCCTGGGATCCCTGTGTGAACTACTGTCACCCTTCAAACTCCACCCTCTGCAACACAAGCTCCACCCTCAACAAGTCCTGGACCGCCTCAAATAATAACACCATCAACAGCCTCGACTACTGCAAGTGTAAGAACACAAACAGAGACAGTGTGACAACACAAACTCATCTGTCTGTGGGATTTTATTTCTTCTTTATAATCTTCTTTTGCAGCTCTGGTATCTGCCAGCTTCTCTCCTGGCTCTACGACTACATCGGGACCGAGCAGCCAGAGCTCCAGTACCTTGCCCAGGCCTACAGTTCCCATGAGTCCACGTAACTCGCTCCTCAAACGAAGGCAGAGGAAGAAAGAGCACAAAAGCTCCTGTAAGCTCCACATCTGTCTCTCTGTCTGTCTGCACAGACATGATTTGATTCGTCAGAGAAACTAATCATGAAATCATGTTTATCTGTGTGTGTTTAGTGTCCCTAGCGTCCAGTTCGGTTGGTCCAGGTGGTCAAGTAGTTCATGTAGAGACCAGTGAGGTCGTCTTGACAGGTGACCCGCTCAACGGCTTCGGTGTCCAGCTGCAGGGAGGAATATTTGCCACCGAAACACTGTCCGCACCGCCGCTTATTCGATTTATTGAGCCTGACAGCTCAGCAGAGAGGTGAGCACACACGCGCGTTCACACAAGAATAAACTGCGTGTATGACTTTTTTTTTTACAAATGTGTCTGCTCTGTGATGTACAGCCTTTCAATATAAAAGCATGAAACAAATATACAAGCAGGTTTGTGCTTTTATTTTGGTACCTCAAAACTGACTTCTCCAAGATCTACTTCACTTAAGAAATGTGCAGCTATATATGAAATATATATTATAAATGGTAGTTGAAAAGTGTCTCTAAATATTGAATGGACAAAATGTTGGTATTGGATTGGATGTTCTGGTTTCCATTTGTAGTCTGAGTAATATTGACCAGTCACGTTTGAGCAGACTTTGGTCCAAATGCAGTCTTGCAGCCCAGCTGTTAGCTGTTGTCTGATGACAGTTTATTCATTCATGTGCAGATATCTGTTTGTAGAGATTAACCGACGGCTCTGTAGGTTCTCAGTCGTCAAGGTCATCGTTCTTTAGAAAGACTTAGAGATCTTGTAGATCCATGAAGACATTTTACCGCTCATCCAGGAGGCTTCCTCAGTTCTGACTGACTGCTGGGAAAAGCCAAGTATATAAATACCTCAGCCATGAATCTTCAACTGAATCCAGTTGCCCCAGATTTAACTCTTCTCAAAGATTAGCCGAAATGTGTCTGTCTTGTTATTCCTGTGTCTCAAGATGCTAATCATTAAGAGGAAATCTTGGCCCAGAAATCTGCTACCAGGATAAACACCGGAAACCCTAAACGTTAAATTATCCGATGGGTTGAAGTAATGACGACATACATGATCTTTTAATATTGTATGTGTTTTTAAAATACTGCTCAGATATATTCTACTAAAGATGTAAAGATGAGACGGCTCTGCAAAAAGTGTTGATAACAAATATTATGATTATTAATAATGCTATTAAAAAAATCTGAGCGAGCTGAACTGGACTGTGTGTTTGTACACACACATGTGCTGACATCAGCTGCATTAGCTTCACTTTTGGAGTGTGTGGGTGTCTGAGACTGATGCTGGCAGTGTGTTAACAGCTCTGGCTCTGTGCGGTGTGGTGTGTGGGTGTACGGACATGTTTAAGCACTGGTGGACGTTGGGATTCCCAAATATCGACGCCCAGTCGTCTGTCTTCCATTGTACTTTAATTCATGCATGTTTGCACGACTTCATTTAAGTTTCTGTATGAATTCTCATTTGTGTCTGTGCTGTGTTAATGTATGTGAATGTGTGTCTGTGTGTTTGTGAACTGATTGATGTTCCCAGCGTATTAACAGCTTTTCTAAGTGCTGGGTGTGTTTCTGCACCCCGAGGCCGTGCTCCCTTCTCCATTAGTGCCCACGCTAACAACACTAATTAGCTAGCTTCCACTCACCCACGCCGGAGGAATCGATAAGTGCCTTCCTTTGCGCTCGACAGGGTGAATCCAAATAAACCCGTTCACACCACTCTGAATTAGGCTTAACCACAACTCTGTCTTTAAAAACCATAAGTCCTGTGCAGCAGTGACCAGGGCTGACATGCATTAGTGCTGCCGGAAGTTGTTCTACTAATGTTATTTAGTAGAAGTTTAACGTTTGATCTATTTAATTTGAAGCATGTTTGCTTAAAAAAACTGCAGATTTGACTTAACCACAAGAGGAACAAACATTTGAAAAATAAAAAGTAACTTCAGTGCAATAAATCTCAGATCTTCAGGTAGTAGCAGCAGTTACATTTGTATATTACGATATTCACCACAACCTCTTTGGCTCCAGCAGCTTCCCCCGGTCGCCATTTTCACAATGCCGATGGTCGCTCCCCTTCAGCTACGCAGCCAAAGTGGTGACCATTATGAGCGAGAAATGCATCTGCATTTTGCCATAATTAACAGTGTGAACGCGCGTATGTACTGGGAATAGCAAGTGTAAGTATGAAAGTATATGAATTGAGAGACAGCAGCAGATGGGCCATTGTGTGCAGGATGTGCTGCGAGACACCCAACAACAACTCATCCTGATTAAAGCCTGTACTTTGACTTTTGATGCAAGACACACCGTCCTCTGCATTAAAACATGTAGATAAAGGCCGGGTTATGAAAGCTGCCCTGTAAGAACTGTAATGTAAACACTTTGCAAGATTAAGACAGGAAAGAAGTGAGGACAGATCTGAACTGGTAACTCCTGAGCAGAAAATGGGAAACAGAGGGGACAGGGACGGCAGGGACGGCAGCCTTGGCAGGACATTTAATCCTCAGTAGATCATAATGAAGATGTCTGGCTGTATATTAATAAGGGTCACCCACTCATGGCTTAATGGAGGATACATCAACTGTGTGTGCGTGTCAGACAAGTCGAAAATCTGTGCAAATCCAAAGGGCAGTAAGTGCATGAAGGTGAGGCCTATTAAAGTGAGACAAATCACTTCATCTTTTCTGTCACAAGTCTCATTGGGGCAGAAAGTGATAAATACTGTAATCATGTTGATTTTTGACCCTTTGGCCATACAAAAAAAAAAAAAAAACTGCAGTTAGAACAGTGTAGAGTGTAACACGGGTTTACATCACTGTGTGCCACCACGGTATAATCTTCCTATCAACAGCGTGATATTATTTAAGGTGGAGTTGTGCAGTTGGGAAACAAAGGTCAAAGCTGAAATAGTTTGAACTATGACTGCAGTGACAGGGCATTAATTGAGATGTGCGATGCCCGCGGTAGTGCTGCTGCAGGGTTCAACATCTCTGCTGTTTACAGTGGAAAGTAAAGGCTCAAATAAATGCAAAGTAAATGCTGCTGAAGGCTATAACTATAGAAACAAACCTCAATTACCAAAAATGCAAAAATGTAGTTTGCTTTTGGGCCAGCCGGTCTCATTTAATGGACGCTTCGGACAGAAGTATCTGCCGAACAAATGTAAATTTAATTCACAAAGACGTCCATTTAAAAATTGAATTGCCAGGAAATACAACAAGAAGTGGTTAGAAGAAACATTGCAGAAACAAATATACTTTGACTTATGTGATGTGAATATTTTTTTTTTTGTACTGATAACTTTAAGAAAATGGCTTTTCTTGGCATATTTCTTTCTGGTTATTGGCTCGTTGGTTTCTGTGAGCATATTATTTTATCCAATTTTACATAGTATGAAAGTGAATTAACTGTTATTTAGCATGGCTTTTAGCTGATAATTATAAAAAAAACTACGTGATGGAGTGTCTGTAAGGCTGCTCCAGTTTAGTTAAGTTAATCGAAGTAGTTACATTTCCTATAAAGCTATTATGTGACTTTAAACATAAATCTCAGTCACATAATTAAACTAATTTAATGTTTAATCTAACCCAGGGTTTGGAGCTGTTTCACCATGAACGCATCATGACTTTGTGCATGCTGGTGCCCCACCACAAGTAGCTGTGGCTCTTTTCATTCACCCATCAGTCAGCCTGAGTCTGCCACTGTGTTGTGCATTAGTCTGATTTTGACATATGTTTGCAGTTTGTGCCTTTGTTGCAGTTTCACAGTCGTGAGCTTCATTAAATCCTCCAGAAGTCACTTAACACAGTTAGTTTACTGTCTGGCTTTAAAAGGAAATAACTGCGTGGACAAAATACCCTTCTTTGTGTCTTACACAGGCCAGTTAGCAACAGAGGGGCCTTCACTTAGCAAAATTGCTTGAATTCACAGGTCAATATCTCAAAAGATGGAATGACTCCTTCATAATATAGCTCTGTTTTGCCAAGGAAAGGTATTTGCATGATTCATTGCTTTAATAGTCAGCACTAATGTGCTTTACTTTCATTCCAGCGCTGATTTATGTAGTGAGGAATCAGGTTTGGGGGGCTTCTGAATGGTAGATATTTCGGAAAGTGAAATCTTTAATATCCAAACAGCAGCACTGAAAGCTACCGTAGCTAAAAATAATTTGATACGTATGCCTACTGCAGCGGGGAGTTCTGGATTCATCTGTCTTT
This sequence comes from Protonibea diacanthus, assembly GCA_028641955.1. NCBI lineage: Eukaryota > Metazoa > Chordata > Actinopteri > Sciaenidae > Protonibea > Protonibea diacanthus. Next base: position 2,721,116 of record CM053978.1, on the reverse strand, counting down.
GTAGAATGAATTAAAGGGGAAAAACATCCCAGGCAGGGGGCTGACGATTAGTACACCGTCGTGCTTGAGTTTTCCTTTCCCCTTTGGGAGCGTTTTAACCCTGCAGGTAATTATATCTGATTAGGCACAGAAAATATGTTTTATTTCAGGTGCACACGTACATGCTCGAGAAAGAAGTCAATGTCAGGAAGTTTTTTGGAAACTTTCGTCTCCCTCTGCTTTGTGGAACCCTAAAGGGTCATTCAGTCTGAAATCACTGGAGAACCTCAGAGTGTTCCTTAATGAACCATCTATAAACGACTTCATAAACTCTGACAGTACAAGTTTGGACTTAAGAAGGCAACTTCTAGGCGCAAAACTGATCACAGTCCAAACAGGAATGATGCTTTGTCTATGAAGATCCACAGCGAAAACAGAACCATAAGTTCAGTTCCAGAAACATCAGTCACATTCAAATCCAGCTCTGACATGCAAGGAACCAAAGAGCATTTCAGATCAACCATCATTAGCGCAGACATATCTTAGACAGCAGAGAAGAAACTAAAAAGTTGGAATGATTAAATTAAAAGATTTGTTGGTGGACGTGGGCGTTGCAGCTCGATTGATTTGTGGAGTTGAGGCCTCAAGAACTGTAAGACATAGTGATTTAGAAAGGTCCAATGTTTCCTCCTTCCGTAGGTGTGGCCTGCTCCAGGTTGGAGACCGCCTCCTGTCGATCAATGGAATCCCCACAGAAGATGGAACACTAGAGGAAGCCAATCAGCTGCTCCGAGATGCTGCGCTGACCAATAAGGTCACACTGGAGATAGAATTCGATGTAGCAGGTTTGTGACTTCAACAAAACGTCTCACATTTCTATCATTACACCATGATATATAACCCTTCATCTCTTCCTCAGCTGACATGATTCCACCTATACATGACTTCATAAACTCTTACAGGACAAGCTCTGACTCAAGAGCCCAACTTGTAGGCCCAAAACTGACCACAGTCCAACCAGGAATGATGCCTTATCTGCCGTAGTGAATTGATGTTAGACATCTGCAACATCAACAGTTATCAGAAACCCTCTAAGCTCAATTTTGGTCATTCATCTTTCTTATAGTATGTATAAGGAGAATAGAGCATCTGTGCATTCTTTATTAGCGAGCATTTAGCTGTTTTGTTGGAGGAAGCACAAAAAGACACATTTGCACGGACACGATGAACTCCAAACTAGCTTTTGTCTCATTGCAGACAGGGGTGGACAGAATAATTACAGCTGTTCTCTGCAGGGCATGGCCTCATCTGCATGCTTTTCAGCCCACGAAAATAACCTACGAGTTCAAAGCTGCATATTACTGTCCTCAGTTCTGATTACGGTGTTGAAGAAAAGTCACCTCCAGTTGCATTCTGCAATAGACTTCTGGACTCACACAGACATATGAATGTTTAAAGTTTTTGAAAGGAAGAAGGTATTGTATTATTAGTTTTGAAGTGAACCTGCTGACTGTGAACATTCAGTGAACTGTAACAGTTGGGATCTGTAGGAAGGAGTGCTCTGTTCTTTATTACTTTTACTTTTTAAATTTTGGACGATCATTCCAAGAGAAAACTTGGCTTGACCTTGTTGTTTTGTTGAAGTTGCTTTAAAGGCGCCCTGTGGAGTTTTCTTGTAAACAAAAGTTAGGTTTGCATTCAGTGTAATCTCACATAGCCAGACCTGCTTTGTTTTAGCACCGTGCCAACGCTGGAGAAAGGTCTGGCTGAACTTATTATCATTCTCGTATGAGGGAAACTGGCGTGTTTGTATTTCTTTAAACCATCCACAATTGTCAGACTAACTTTTTCGGCGTCACGCACCACTGAGCAGCTTCCATCCAGTTCTCCTCAATGCATCCATCCATAGATGTGCATATTCATGTGTCTTTTTGCATGGTTAACTTAAGAGACATCTTGGTAGGATACTCCAGGTTTTACTACTACCTGGATCTTCTACATAAGGTGGCCACAGAGCACTTCTGCAAGCTGTTAGCTTCTGGTTCAGCTCTCAGTATTTTCCTCTTCTACTGTAGTAATTTGAAGTCATTTCACAGTCTTTTGGGGCCAGTGTACATCACATGACACTACTGCTGACACAATAGGCTTCACGGTTCTCTCCATCCATGTTTACTCATTATCAATCATCTTCCATGTTGCTTGCGGTGCACTGCAGCTTATCTTGGCATATTTCTGCCTCTTTGATCAGTGTAATATGTGTATCGTATCACCTGATTGCATGGGAAACATAACAAGGACTGCTCATAAAACAATGTACAAAGTTTCATAGCACTGCTAGAGGTCAGAACTCCACAGGGAAGCTTTAAAGGTCCAGTGAGTAAGACTGGAGGCCTCTATTTTCAGAATAAGGGATGGGATATAATAATATTCATAATATTCATGAGACACTTAGATTTGATTTCAGCAGTACAGGTTTTTTTTTTACAGTTTTGGTAATGTCTTCATAATATTGCATCATTTAATGAGTTAACATAGCAAGCAAAAAAATATTAAATTAGCATTTACCCTATAAACAGACAGATATTAGTGATTTCTTGTCTTATTGATGCAGCCAATTCCCAAGAGTAATATCTAAAACATTTTATGGATTTCTAAATAAGTTAGGCAGCTCTGAATGGAATAGACTTATCATCGCCTTTTTGCAGCTGTCAGGCAGAACAGTGCTCATGAAATTAAATCACTTTCATGCACAAGAAAATCTGACTGATGGACAGCTAATGGCACAAAATGTTCCTCGCCAAATTTCTGAAGTTGTGAGATTATCGGAGTCTTTTCCCGCTCAGCTCTCGAAGGAAAGGAAACGAACACGTTCGCGGTGTCAGTCAACGATAAGAGCTTCTTGGCAAGTTTGAAGGGTTCCGAAGCGACGAGCTGATCCAAAGAGCTTGTTAAAAAGTCTTAAGTGGTTGCTCTGCTCACAACTTGCGCTCGCCATGTTTATGCCTGGATGTAGAGTTGTTTTACTGGTTGGAATTATTATTTTGACTCATGCGGGCAAACAGTGAGGATTTGAAGTCGCTGTGTGCCCCGGAGAAGAGCAATTCCGAGGAGATAAGAGCAAGAGCTAAATGTCTTGTAATTACAAATGTTAAGCAGCACATGCTTTTTGATATTAATGGATTTTCTGCATATGTTTAACACAGTGTGTGTGTGTGTTTGTATCACAGAGTCAGTGGTGCCTAGTAGTGGTACTTTCCACGTCAAACTGCCGAAGAAAAGAGGAGTGGAGCTGGGACTCACCATCAGTGGTAAGAACACTCAAACATTGTTCATATGATTTATTTTTTGTTTTGAACGTCTGCTGGCAGAATGTTTAAATGTCATGGGACCACCCTGCGCTTCTTCAAACACACCACACACAAAGCAGGCACATCTGTTTCTCACGGTAACTGTAGCCTGCAGGAAAGCTTCACTATAAACATCAGCAATGTTTATAAAATGGTATAGATACCAGGTCACAATCGCAAGCCACGGACCGTGCCGCCGAACGTTTGTGGTGATCTTTTGATCTGTGGCGTTTTTTTAAGGTTTGAGGCGACAGTTTTTGTGAAAGCCAGGTCCATAAAGGATTGGATTTCCCAGTTTGCAGTGGAAGCACTTGACCTGCAGCGATTCCCGACTACAACTCCATCACAAGTCGGGCCTTATTGCCAACATAAGTGTCCATTTTCAGTAAATCCCTGCAACCAGGTGTCAGAATCTTGTGGGAAGTCTTCCCAGAGAAGTGGGTTGATTCTCTGATGCTCTGGGCTGAGATGAACAACTGTGGTTGTGATGTTCAGGTGTCCACATACATTACCGTATTTGGGAGTCCGTATACCTTTGGCCTTATAGTGTTTATTCCCATGGTGTATATGCCATACTGTCTAGCTTCAGGGCTGCTTTCAGTCAGAATGACATACAAGCAATGTTTAATTACAGTTTGTCTGGAATGTGTGTATACTTTAGTCTGCCAATATACGCAGTATTCATTTAAGTATCATGAGCACAGTGGCAGCTGGTTGTTGAAGTTTTTGGAGTAAAGACATGAATACTTCAGTGAGTATTTAAAAGATTATGACCGTAAAGTTGTCCAACAGAATCATCAGACTGCCTGAGATCATTTGAAACCTCCCTGGATGAATAAAGTCTTGTGTATGTGTAATTTTAGTCATCCCCAGCAACTTAATATAAATGTATAAATGTCCAAACTCTGCAGAGGGCCATAATGTATGCGCACTTTTTGGATACATCATAATGAAAATGACACTGGTGAATGAGTATCTGATGAGCTGCACTGTGGCCGTCTCTGAGGCAACAAATGGTGCAATGGCTCCATCTTCTGAACAGAAGTGTTCACAGCTGAAAGTGAGAAGGATCTCACAGGCAAAGGCGTTAGCTGATGTGACACAAATTTACCAGCAAAGCTGGACATTATTTTGTCTCCTTCTAAGAGAGATTTCAAATGACAGCCTCATTCCTTTGCTGCTGGTAATGAAAACATGATATCTGCTTACTTTGTTGCTGTTTCTGCATCTCCACAGCCAGTAAGAAGCAAGGGGAGCCCCTCATCATTTCTGACATCAAGAAGGGCAGCATGGCCCACAGGTATCTACAAGTATTACAAGTGCCACCTTATACTGAGCAAGAGCTCTGTGACAGACGCCGTCATATCTGGTTCCACCTTTGCGTCTCCGTTTCTTTCTTCCTCCCCTCCTTCAGGACAGGGACATTGGAGCCAGGCGATAAGCTGTTGGCCATCGACAACATCAGACTGGAGAATTGCTCCCGAGACGATGCAGAGCAGATCCTGCAGCAGTGCGAGGAGCTGGTCAAGCTGAAGATACGCAAAGACGAAGACAACTCAGGTATATGTGCAAGTAAACGGGCAAACTTTGAGTCTGTGTATTGTGGTTTCAGTACACGTCATGTTTTAACCACCGGGTGGTGCTGTTGTCCACAACTTGTCGACTCTAGCCACTGTAAAATGTATTTTTATTGATCCCAGTGGGGAAACAAGCTATTGGAAAAGGAAATGATTAAATCCAGGATGAAATTAATATGACACATCAAATCCTAAATATATGCAATAGAGCAAGAAAGTGTGTGTGTGAACACAGCACCCGCTGGTGTTGTGGTCATGTAGCAGCCTTCATTTCCTGAGTCTTAATCCAGCTGAGGACCTTTGTGCTCGGGCCACTTAGTCACATGTTTTGGATTTGTGTGATACGTTGAATTAATTAAATGGAGGCGTCCAAGTTGTAGCAAAGACATGTCACTCCGTCCCACTGTGTGTTCTGATGGACAGAAACACACACACACATACACACAAGCACAGAGAGGGATTATGTAATCATGCTAGATTATGACTCAGAGGGTATATTCACACACACACACACACACACATGCACATGCATGGGTAGTGAATTGCAGAGATTATGTGCTCATGTTACATGATGACAAGGCAGTCTTCTCCCTAGTTACTATGGAAACAGTGTCTTCCTCACTACTGTTGTCTTGACAAGAGTTTTGACCTACTTCTGGAATGAAGTGTGTGTGTGTGTGTGTGTGTGCGTGCGCGCACGCATTTCTAATGAACAGGTTACGTGATGCAGGGTTGTGTATGCCACATGAGCTTATACGTCAGGAGGTATCATCCTGGGGTTGAAACATTAGAATAACACGTGTGTGTGTTTGTGTGTGTATCAGATGAGCAGGAGACGTCGGGCAGCATCATCTACACAGTGGAGCTGAAGCGGTACGGAGGCCCTCTGGGTATCACCATCTCAGGCACCGAGGAGCCTTTTGACCCCATCACTATATCCGGCCTAACCAAGAGAGGCTTGGCCGAGAGGTACATGCTCTCTCTCTTTGGCACACACACACACAGACACACACTCATCTTTTCTTGCAAATCTAGGTTACCAGTTTGAGTTGTGCATTTGGAAAAGTACTGCAGCTGGAGACTTTTGGACTGTTCCATTTCCACATATTTTAGCGAGCGCTAAACTATTTAGATGTTTTGGCTGCATGAAAACAAAAATTCTTCTTCAAATCACATTTTTTTATCATCGTTCTTAAGGCCAGTATGGTAAATAAACTTGATCTGGTGCTTTTTAATGGTACTCTTTGAAGTGCTTCACATTAACTAGCATGATGACGCAATGTATCCAATGCACGATGCAATTCATGTGGTTTGTTTGTGCAATAATGCTCAAAGAAATGTAGAAATGTGGCAAAAGACCATTTGTGAACCGTCAGTGAACCAGCATCAATCCTTCAGTCTAAGGCTGCACAGCATCACACACAACGTGAAACAACCTGCACTCACCTGCCGCTCCACTGAGATATCATGTGTGTGAACGCTATGTGAGCTCACACTGCCAGTCTACACCTCCTCTACTGACAGCAAGACACTGAGACTTGGACTTGGCACAAATGGTTTTGTATTCATTTACAAAGTCAGCATAAAACATAATCTGATCACCGCTGATTGATTGTTGATTCATGTTTTATATAAGTGGTTTATGAAAGCCTCCTGGGCTTTAGTCCCGTGTTTTCACAGTATCACGTTTCACTGTGTTTTGTTAGGTTGTGGTTGGATCGAAGGATCAAGGGATCAAGAATATCTTTATTACCCACTGAGGGCAATTTGTTGTACAGCCAGCAAGCAACTACATGAATACAAAACAAGGAGCACATTAAAGGTATTTCAAAGGCCAGTAGAGTTGGGCCCTTCAGGAGTTTTTTTTAGGTAGAAGGACGCCCCTGGTCTGGTAGGAACTGGTAGAACGTTTCACCAACGGGAACAACAAACAAATAAAATCTAATGTCGTCTCTCCAGTTTTGGACACATTGGTGTCCAAGAAGGACGACTTGCACCGGTCTGTGAATTCCGCCACAACAAGGTTAGAAGAAACAGGACAACGAATTTCATAATTCGATGTCTCACAGGTTGGCTTTGCACGCATTAAGGTATGAAAACAAAAGAGACAAGACTCACCCATGAGACTGATCAGCCATAGTTGGGACTTTTCGGTTAGACCAGAATCAGCGTTGTGGAAACCCATCCACAAAAATATGATATAAACTTGTACTGACTAGTCCAATCTGGGCAAGATGGTGATTCACCAATACAGACACACATACACTGTGAACAGGATAGATTTTGGCAAACTTTTTTTTTTCATAATGAATTTCAGACATGCCTCTATTCCTCTCCATCCTGTGCTTACTTGTTATGGTGAGATAAAACAGTGGTTGCTCTGATACACATCTGACAAAACAAAGCCAGAGAGCAAATCATTGGATACTGTCATGGGTATGTGCACAGGTGTGAGTCACGTAGTAGATAGTTAAAGAAAAGCAGCCCTGACAGTGGAAACTTCATCCGTGGTCAGAATAACAATCGTCCCTTGTGGTGTCCGAGGTTTCGACGGTAGATCAAGGGTCGTGACCTTTTCTCTCATTCCCACCTGAAACAAAGCTTTGTCTGCAGTAATTATTATCCTGTGTGCCTGAGATCCAATGAACAGACGTAATCATTCAAGGCTTTGTGTTAATATGGCAACACATACAGAAACTTCGACTGAGTCAGATGAGGGAATCAACTCAATGAGTATGTCGCCTTATTTAGTCCTCCCCATCAGTGGGATAGAAACCTTATTAGGAGAATTAATAGACGTCTTGGGCAATAAATAGAGGGATTCCCCACCAGCAGCTGAGTGTGCAGCAGGTGCCGTGTGACATGGAGCGATGACAGCTGAGATAATGAGAAACATGATGCGGTGGAAAGATGGTAGAGCAGCTCGCGTCCACGGCAACAAGGCAGATGAAGAGATGAGATGATGGTTTTCCTGAGTCATAATCATCCGCTGGTGGATTCAGCTTACATTCCAGTCTGGCACACAACTCTTATTTCCAAATAAAATGTCAGTTTTTATAAGTGGCCCACTTGTTATTCCAAAGAAACACCCTTGGATACGGCTTACAGCTGCTCACCCTGCCACACTTCCACACGCACACACACCGTGACCCCGTATCTTGTACATTTGTGATGTAATTGTTCTATTTCCTGCCCTAAACGGTTGTCGATAAAGCACTGCCTCAGACGTGTTGGCTAAAAGCAGTCTATAAATAAACTTGGCTCAACGTGACACAGAAGAAAGTGCAGGAATACAGACGATATCAGCATCTGTGTGATTTGTCCAGTGCTTTAGTTTCTATTTACCTGGTCTCAAACCAAAAAACACACTTGAGTAAATATGTTTGAAGCACGTTGTATATTGGTCCATTATCATATGTGTGAGATAAGAGCTCAAAATAAATATCTCCATCAGAGTAAGCTGCGAGATAAAACAGGCCGGTTTACATTTTACAGCAAGTTTAATACAGCAGTCAGCGATAGTGGGATGAAAGGGAGCCAGCGTTATTTGTTCTCAAGTCACCTTGTAGTGACGAGACTGCTCATGTCATTGTTTACAGGAGTTTTGTTTAAACAGTAATAACTTGAAATTAAATATCTCAAACATGATCTGCAAACAATAACAGTGTCACTGCGGCTCCGGAGCCCGATGTTTCAGCACGTAGTTTGCCATCCAATTCTCTGCCCTGCAAAGTGGATTTGTGTACACTCAATTTGCACTTGCAAATGTGTTTCTGGAGGAAATGTGATAAGGTTAGGGATAAACTGTGCTTTCCATATTGAAAATAACTTTAGGGGCTTTTATAAAAGTTCACTCAAATCACAGAGAGCAGAATCTGTCTGCACAAACAGCTCAAAATGTTCCAGATATAAACAAACTATTGGTGTCATTGTGTTCCTTTAGAGCTGATATGAACTGAGCTTTAAGTGATCATTAGTAATTTAACTATGTCTCATCTTCACCTCATGTGTCATAGTAATATTTTCCTGTGTGTTAATGTGTTTGTGTGTGTGTGTCTGTGTGTGTGTGTCCAGGACAGGGGCTATTCACGTAGGTGATCGGATCTTGGCTATCAACAGCGTCAGTTTAAAAGGCAAGCCGCTGAGTGAAGCCATCCACCTGCTGCAGATGGCTGGAGAGACGGTGACGCTCAAGATAAAGAAACAGCTTGACAGTAAGTATGAAGACAGTTAACAGTTTGTATTTTGCTCTGGATTTGATTGTACTTTTTTATAATGTGTCACTTCAATGATCATTTCACTGAATAAATCCAATTCCAGCTTTTTCTCTGCAAGATTTGGAGGAGAGGAAGGCTGCAGATGCAGAGGACACAACAGAGAACGACCTTAGTGACCCTGAGGAGGATGATTTGACGGACAGCCAACAGACAAATAAGCTGTCAGAGCTCTACTCCACAACCATACCCAGCGTCGACTCTGCCATGGAGTCATGGGACGGCTCAGGGATGGACGCCGGCTACGGCAGCCAGGGTAAGCTTTTGACTAACACATGAAGATGATGAGACATCTGCATACAGCAGGGATCTGTAAATGTGCATTACAACTCCTTCACTCCTCCTGCAGGTACATACACCCACCAGGCAGCTGGTATTGCCCTCCACCCCCATGAATGGCGTAGTGCAAAACAGCAGCGCAGCACCACACCGCCCCCTGGACGCCGAAAGAATTACCCTTTTAGCGACGGAGGTTTCAGTGAGGACGACTGGGACAAACCACCTGGGTAGGACTTTTATTTATACAGCACCGAATCATAACAGAAGTTATCTCATGACACTTATCAGTTCTAGGTTGTACTCTTTATAATATCTACAGAAACTCAACACCATGAGCAAGTTGGTGGATGGCCTTCTGCTGTGGATCTTTTTGTTCAATCCCAGCAGCCCTTGGTTTCCATTCATTTACTACAAGAAAATCTGATGATACAGACTGGAAACTTGTTTTATTCTGTGTTTATTTACCTTATGGGAGTGAAGGGAAACCAGTTTATGACTGGAACACCATGTAAACTGTGATCTAAAGCTGACCACTGATATTTCATTCAATGATGTTAAGATCATTTTGTAAAATAGATTTACACCATTTTCATTTAGCATATTCATGTAGCACAATTCTTGGTCATCTTATTAACTTATAAATAAAAGGCTTTGATATGAAGGTAGTTGTATTAATTTTGAAGGACGTTCCTATGAATATTATATTCCATATTCTGTAAATATAGCCCTCTAAATCTCGTACACTGGTGCCCAAGGTGATGTCCTTGAATTGCTTGTTTTTTCCAGCTATAACCATCCAACATATCGACGCTATAATTATATAAATCAGGAAGAATAAAAATTCATGTTGGATTATCTGCATAGATTCACAACTCTGGTGTCTATTATACAAGCAAGTATTAGTATTTGATTCTCTGATTGTGAAGTGGAAATTACTCTGTGCAGGTGGAGCCATGAAGCCAGTGACACTGACTGAGTATCTGTGTGTTTTGTGTGTGTGCGCAGTGATGAGTCAGGAGGTTAAGCCTTGTGAGGATATCAACATTCACTGGGATTATATAACACTAATGGGGGTGGAGAGTGAGAGAGCAAGGATGGTGAGAAAAAAAAAAACAGGCGCACAGTGACAGTGAATTAATCTTGTCAGCCAAGGACACTCAGTGTTAAAAGATTACTCATGTTGGATTTAACCAGAACGAGTAGTCTTAGCGTTTATTGACACTGCCCTCAGTTCACATAGGCTTCGTTGATGATGTGACACCGTTGCATATGAAACAGAACAGGGAATTTGCACAGACTCAGTTCTGCAGTACACGTTTGTTAATATTACAAAGACTCTTAAGTTTTCTGGTATATATAAGAGGGATATAAGAGAGAAAACACAGAACAAATCTACCAGGAATGAGTCCAAAAAGTGTTTCTGGTCTTGTCTGGTGGCTCAAATGATGATTTTCTTTTCTAGTAACCAGAGGCGCTGCTACCTCATGTGATAACTTATTTCCATAGCATGTTTCGTTTGTGTTTGTGTGTCACAGATTTATTGGCCAACAACCAGACGGTATTCTGTTGGATCCAGATGACAGTTTCTGGTGTCAGGCGCTTGAAGATCTGGAGACTTGCGGCCAATCAGAACTACTCAGAGAGATCGAGGTTAGCATGTTACCATCCACCTTTAACACGAGCATCAATACTCATTTATATACACAGGCTCACTTAAGCTGTATGTATACTTAATGGCAGTCACAGTATTACACTTGGTAACACTCCTGCAACGCGATATTATTGTACAAGATATTTATTGTACGTATGTTTTGGTTTGTGCAGGCATCCATCATGACAGGAACAGCCATCAGTCTGGGTGTAGATGGTGTCAACAAGCCTGCAGCTGAGTCCATACTGAGTCACAGCAGAATCAGCCCGTTGCGGAGAAATTCCCTCCTGCACCAGGGAAACCTGCTACACCAGGCTGCACACCTCCACCAGGGCGCCCATCTGCACGAGGAGGCCCACCTGCATGAAGAGGCCCAACTCCACCAAGGTAATTAATCTGCAAGTGTGACAGAGCTGAAGGTGGTTGTCCCTCCAGGCTAATATAGGACCGGCAACTTCAAAGTCTTTCTAACTGAGGGCCTTTCACTACATGCTTCCACCCAGATGCCCACCTGCAACAGGAGGCCCATTTCAACCACGAGGCCCACCTGCACCAAGCAGCCCACATCAACCAAGATAACCAATCCCCTCTCCTGCACCACGAGCCCAAGCCCAAGGCTTCATTGAGAGTGTCAGAGAGGACGTGGGAGTCTCGTCGGATCAAAGAGGAGATGCAGGGAATTTTGTCCCCAACACCTTTGGAGCTGCACAAAGTGAGTCCAACCGTCTGTCTGCAGACTCCGTCATGATGCAGATCCTGTTTTTTGTTACGACTCGGATTAAATGTTGACAGGATTAGGTGAAGTGAAGCCATGAGAGGCGAGTGAGGAAAAAAACATTTGGTGATCTAAATTGTTTTTTATACCGTGCTTCTAGAAATGAGTGCTGGGTAAAGAACAAATGTAAATTGCGAGGTGGGGCCTTCATAGATTGGACTCATTTGCCCAGCACATCCCACAGATGCTCTATTGGACCTGTTAACCTGTTGCTGGTTCACCATTTTTTGTTACTTGGGCCACTTTTGATGGTACCACCGCAGACAGGGAACACCCCAACAACAGCTGCAGTTTTAGAGATTTTCTGACTTACAGTTTGATCCTTGTCAAAGTAACTCAAATCTTCACGCTTGCCCATTTTTCCTGCCTCGAACATCAATTTGGGGGACAAAATGTTCATTTGCTGCCTAATATATCCCACCCACTGACAGGTGCCATGATATAAGATAATTACTGTTATTCATTTCACCTGTCAGTGGTTATGATGTTTTGGCTGACTGCTGTATATTTTACAGAATCTTTATTACTTGAAATAGTAGGAAAAGTATATGTGTTAACATTAATGATGGCCTTGTTCTATTTAAGTGCCTCATAATACTTGACAGTATGAGCCAAGGCAGCACAATACCAGAACCCTGAAACTGAAGGAGCTTAATGGAATTCAGCCTCTATAATTTGGTTTTACTTACACATGTGCTTTGTGTGTCAAAAGGTCTTTTGTGAAAAGGTTCTCTGTGATGTGGATTGTTAACCTTTAGTTGGCTCGAGTTCAGGTCATAAATTTTGCTTTTATGTGTTTGAGACATTTTAATACCCTGCACTTAAGGTATTATATTATACAAGGTATTATGTAATACAGTATAGAATGTGCAATACTCGTCTGGGCAAATATTATGCAGGCAGTTACATGTCTTCACGTCCTCTGGATTTATAATAATGACTTCATAAAGGGATCTGTTTAAACATGTACAGCGCAGGGCCGGGATGAGATTACATTTGTTATCCACGGAGGGAAAATACATTAAACTCTGATGGGCTCATTGGGCATCAGCCAAAACTTAACAGCCTCTAAATGGTATCTCATTAAAGATCATACAATATTCATATCTCATATAATACTGATTTTTTTTTTCCAGTTTTTTGTTAAGTCGCATTTTGTAGTACAACATCTGGCCAGCATTACCAAAAGTAAAAACCTCCAGCTTGCATTTATCCTCCACTTAATCATGCTTCAGTAATGCAGGCAGCATGGGTAGATACTGTATAGTATGTCCGACACAGTACCACCACATTGTAAAATGAAACTTTAATGCTTTTAAACAAATTACTACAATCCCCTGTGAGCTGGGAAGGAAACAATAAAGAAAGAAACTTACATCTATTTTGGGTATAGGGTTAAATTTTACATTTTTCTCTGAGTGCGCTATAAAGTGTTGCTGTGTCTCAAAAATTGTTTGAATATCACAAAAGAGACATTGAGATTAATTTGCAAGGCCCTGACAGACAAGCCAAAGTTCATCGCCTGTACTTTTTCTAGTTATTTTAACAAGTTCAGCATGTTCTTCCATAACTGGAACCAAAAGCAAAATTTTACACGGACAGTTGTAATTGTTGTAGACATCTCACTTCAGACTCGCACAGTCATCAGTCATGATGATTAGATTCACTATAACGTAATAGTGGTTGGCTACTGATGACCAGTCATTTCCTTTTACGCTGGTGATCAGTGATAACTTTGTGTTCTGCTTTTTGTGTCAAGGTCAACCATTTCTTAAAGCATATGTTTGGTTTTTTTGCATGATTATTGGACTGAACTAAACTGAGTTATTCCACTAAACCAACCCAACATCCGTGTGTTGTCTTCTTCAGGTTACAGTGATCAAGGACCCAGAGATCGACGACTTTGGCTTCAGCGTGTCAGATGGCTTTTTGGAGAAAGGAGTTTATGTCAACATGATCAGACCGGACGGTCCAGCTGACCGCGCCGGGCTCAAACCCTACGACAGGATCCTGCAGGTAATCAGAAAGGAATCAATTTAATGTCCGAAGGTGTTAACATCTACATATTCCCAAATAATACTGGCATGTTTTTGTGGCAGTTATCCACCAAACCTCTCCATCCAACTGGTTCATTTGCAAAAAAAAGCCCCCCAAAAAAGAAGCGAAGATGGCCGGCAGAGCGTCATCAGCAAAGATATCATGAGTCTTCAGAAACTCACCACAAAAGGTTTAGCTTCAAATTATAAATACAAGTTTACTGACATCGTCCACATTTTGGCCCCCTTGAAATCAGACTTTTGTGTATTAAAAATAAAGCCTGCAATAACCACATAGTTCATCTACTGTAGATGTGAACACCCTCAGCTTAAAGCTCCAATTCGGGTGTCGTTTAGCTCAGTTGGTAGAGCATCCGCCACATGTACAAGGGCTCAGTCCTTGCCACAGCGTCCCAGGGTTCAAATCTGACCTGCGGCCTTTTACTGCATGTCATTCCCCATCTGTCACTCTTCAGCTGTGTCTTTACAATAATAAAAAAAAAGCTTCAAAAAGGCCAAAAACATATCTTAAAAAAGCTCCATTTCATTTTTTGGGGCCTTTTTGAGGCTTTATTTGACAGAGACAGCTGAAGAGGGACGGGAACAGGAGTGGAGAGACAAATGGGGAATGACTTGCAGCAACGGGCCTCAGGTCGGATTTGAACCCTGGGACTGATGCTCTACCAACTGAGCTAACCAACACCCTCCAGTTCATCATTTTAACCATGTTTTCATTCCAGTTTCAATGTGAAGAAGTTCAAAGCAAATCAGACTAAATAACACAGATGTGTATCCTGTAGCTCTAAAGGGATAGTTTGGGTAATTTGAAGTAAGATGTATGAGGTACTTCTGCTTTATCAGTGTATTAACTCCAGCAGAACTATGTACTGTTGTGGACCGGATCAACAGAAAAATGGATTTTAGCCACATACACAATCTATTCATTCATATTTTTAATGTTTTATTTTGCTGTCAGATAAGCAATTTCTTTGGCACTACCTGTAGAACTTGTATTTCGTCACGTAAACCCAACTGCACCAGCTGTTTGATTCAGAAAGTTGGAAGATCAGACTGTAATCAAACTTCACATTTCTAAAGATTTTAAACATGGTGTTTGCTTGTGTTTTTCTGGCACCACTGTACAACTGATCTGACTAATCTGTGGTATAACACAGTGCATAAGAATATGGAAGTTTTACGTGTAACACCAAAGAAAAAAAAGCTTCTCTGACAGCGAGGTGTTGACAATGTTTGTATGATTCAATGTTAACTGATCCAACAGCAGTACCATTTACTGGAGCAGCCATTGTGTGCGTCTCTCCGCCCAGGTGAACCACGTGAGGACGAGGGACTTTGACTGCTGCCTGGCGGTGCCACTGATCACAGAGGCCGGAGACAGACTGGAGTTGGTCATCAGTCGCAACCCGTTGGCCAACGATGACACAGAGGACAATAACAACACTTTGGACCATCCGCTAGAACTGTAACAGACAAACATACACAAAAAAAAAGACAGATGAATCGCTAGACACACACACACATGCAGGAGATACTACACTATATGAAGCGCAAAGATATTTCTACTGGACTGAACCGGCCCAAACACTCACACCGCAAACACCACCGGCTTGCAATAATTCTACTTAAAACACAGACTCTTACACATACACACTTGCATGCTCATAAAGTCGCCCCCTCCCAGTCGCACTGTGTTGAACTGCTGTCATACAGTATATTTCTCTATGGAAGCGCAGCCACGGTGCAGAAAACAAATCAGAGACACTCTCTTGACGGCTGGCTCGGAGTCCTCAATGTCGTTCCAACATAAATAACCACTTACTTGGCACTTTAGCCAGCCAATGATTCTGGCTCTTTAAATTCTGTTTTTTTTTTCTTAAAACAAATGAATAAAACCTGCAATTTGGGTGAGGTAATCTTGACTGTTTTTAATGCCAGGCCACAGGTTTATAGAAATATCTAGTGCCAATGCTACCAGAGGGACCTGCCTTATTACACAAAGTGATTTTAGGAAATTTCAAACTGTATTTAGAGAAACTGCCTGACTCAGTTTGCAGGTTTCATTTGTTTCAAGGTTTCAAGACTAAGAAAAGACCCAAAAGATGGTTGAACCAACAGTTTCTAAAGGAATGGTGTCTGAATGTGGACTATATCGATGTAGTCCACATTGCTGCTAAGAGTTTGCTCAAATACTGCTGCTCCATTGCAATTCCCAAGGGTCAAGTTTAGTTCTTCTAGCTGTCGCATGAAGGTGGACTTATATATTGGATTCTTCTGCTCATCACTGATTTAAAAAAAAAAAAAAAAAAAAAGAAATCAAAATGTATGGGTCAGGACAATGATGTCACCTCAACTGCCAAACGTTTTGCTCAGTTAAAGGCAACCATTGCTGCAACACATCTGGAAAGCTGTGATCATGGAGATCTCTTGGGAGGGGAATAAAACTGTGTTGCCAACAGAAGAACATCTTGCAACATTTGGAGAGATTTTTTGACCCTTTTCTGTTTTTGATTTTTGCCAACTGCTGGGAGACCCGCCCATCTACATTGCCCAATACAGTCTGAGAGCATTGGGTTCAGCTCAATGCTGGCTTACAAAGTCAAAGAGCAGTAACTAATATGTATGTATTTTCAACAGCAGAGCTCATGATTAGGGTTGAAGTTAAAGGTGCTGTGTGTAGCATTTATGAGAAATTTGGTACAACATTAATATAATTGGCCTGAACAAAACAGTCAACAGAAATGGAGCAACATTCTTCAACAACAAACAGAAGTGAAGTTTGCAAGTTTCTGGTATAAACGGATGGTAAAAGAAATGAACGGCTGATGGGAACATTCATCCAACATCTTTACAGTAAACAGACAAACGTGTTATATATATGTTCCATTTCTAGCCACATGCAATGAAACATACATTGCTCAGGAGCTTTTTGAATGGACACATTTTCTCCTGTGAGATGTGATTTAATGTTATAAAATATGTGCTTAAATAATGAGCACAAGCATAGCCAATATAAGCATGTTTAGCATAATTGATATCCAGTGTACGTTATTCTTTCAAGCTACTACTGAAGCCTATGTCAAGATTTAGCACATCATCTCTTTGGTATAGGAAGCAAAAGGCATCATGGGCAATGTAGTCTTGAAGAAAACAACTAATAACCATCACCACTGTCTTATTAATGACAAGCTACGATCATGGTTTCGATGTCTGATGTATAAAATGCTCCACATAGTACCTTCAAATATAGATCAACATGAACACTGTTACTGCTGTTTGGCTTTGTACAGAAGACTGCTTAGTGCATTATGGCATCATCTGCAAAAATTGAGAGTGACAAGCTGTTCAGACTAGAAACAAGTCACACACACACCAATACATTCTTACAGACAAGGGCCAGCATGCACAGATAACATAAGGACATGAAATAAAGCAGTTGGAGCGTGGGTGTGCATCCGTACGTGTTTGTATTCCTACATCTGTGTTCATGATGTGCATGTATGTGGGTGTGTGTGAAAGGGTGTATTAACATTCTGGAGCCCGCCCGATTAAGCTAACTAAAACTGCGTAAGTCTTTTGTCCGTCAGTTCTGCATAACGCTACAATACCCATAAGCCTTGGCTGCTCTTGCTTTGCGAAGTCCCAGACACATAAAACTCTGATTTGATTTTTATGGAAGATGATCGTGACCTCACTGCGCTTGCTTCTGCAAATACTCTGCGTCCTATCACACAGTGAGTTAAGCCTAAGCCTAACCCGGCTTCATACTCCAACAGGAGCATTGGACACGGCTGGTACCAGTAAATAGACCAGCTGCATATTTTCTGCTCAACAAGCGAAGACAGGCTTCTGAAACAGCGTAGCCAGAACGTGTCACAGCCATTTGAGCTGTAGTTAATTTAAAAGGCTTCATCAATATAGTTGATACGGCATTATAGTTACTGAATTGATCTACTATTGTCAATTGACTGACAATTCAAAAGTTAACACCATCTGCAACCTAAATTAGTTCTGCCAGTAGCAGCCGTTAGCAATGCTAGAGACAGATTTTAACCTGATTGGATGTTTTGTATCGAAACGCACTGACGCAAGTGCAAAATTGTAACTTTTGCACTTATCATTTAGCCAGGGACAATTTCATGGTTGAAATGGCTCCAGCCACTTTGCAGCTCTGGCATGTGGGTATTGTAGTAAGACAACTTTAAACGTACCATTTAACTTTTCGTAACCCTCCCACCTCTCATCGCCTCCTATTTCTGGTCTGTTTGGTAACAGCAGAGATTCCTTCCACTTCTTTCACCTCCTGTTTCTCATGATTTTCTCTTATTTCAGCCAAAACTCTTTTTGCTCCACTTATCTGTGGATTAACAAAAATGAGACTGGCTGTCGCTCCCCTCCCACTACACAAGTGTGTGTCTGTATATGGGTGTATGGATGTATGTAACACAATAGAGAAAACTATTAATGTGGTGTGTGAGTGTAAAAATGTAAGAGAGGGAGACAATCTATACAAAACAAGGACAGAGGAATAATGTATGAGAATGTGTGTAAGAAGAGGACGAAAAATAGACTTTGTCCTCTGAAGGATTGGAAAAAATGTTCGACAGGAACAATCACAACCTCTGTTCTCTCTCTCTCTCTCATTTGCACTGTATGTCTCTCACCCTTTCCTCATGTTGTTACATAATACAGTTAGAATCCAGCTTCCTCCTTTGAGAACGCCTGTGTGTGTGTGTGTGTGTATGAATGAGAGAGCCTGTGGGCATATGAGTGTATCTGTATGTGTCTAGTTGTTTCTGTGTGTACTATACACGTGTTTACATGCACGTATGTCTTTGTGAGTTTATTCCTTTCGAGCGTGTGTGTGTGTGTGTGTGTGTGTCGCAGAGAAAGCACTGGGTGGTGTACATTTCATTGTACAGAGGTGATATTTTTCAGGGCTGCAGGCCTTCCGTTCACTCTCCCTTATAAAACCCAGATGAGACTGAAAACATGAACTCTGAGCAAGCTGGAGGAAGATGACTTTTACATGAACAAAAAAAAAACAAAAGGGACATTTACTTCTCTCCAAGCACTTACTACAAAAAACAAAAAAGGAAGCACACTGTTGAATACCATGCACTGTAAGTATTTTCATGTACAACAGAACAAACTTGTCTGAGTGTTTTTTTACGCAATGTCAAGTGGCCAAAAAAATGGAAGTTTTTTAAAGCAACAACAACAACAAAAAAAGAGAGAAAATACTGAGAAAAGCCTTTCAAATTGTTCTGTTGGTTTTTATGTATGTATGTATGTACGTACGTATGTGTGGTCATCCATACTCCCTATGCATTTCTGGGTCAAAGGTCAGTTAAAGCCCAATCCGGAAGTGCAACAAAAGTCTCACGGATGAGTGAAGTCTGCAAGAACATATACGAATTCTTCGCATGGAGTGGCTGAAAATGTAAAACTGACAAAACATCGAATTACTGCGACAATGTAGGTCTGCTATAACGACCACTTTAAACTAATATTATAAGAAACTGTCCATCTTTCATGGTGGTACAGTGTACAAGCTTGTTTGCATCAGCCCCAGACCTGTTAAAGGCTATCATACCCATAACTCTGACAAAATATAGTGTGTTTTTAATGGGTCATCTTTACCTATAAAGCTCAAAAAGAACCCAGTTTTTAAACAAAAGGATGCTCAAATCCCTTGACTGGAAAACAAAGCTGAGAAAGTGAAACGGGTTGCATTAGTCTTGTCTTAATGAGGCTTTTGGCAGCAGGTCATTACTGTGTGTTTCTATAACAAGTCCCTGTTGGGGATGGAGAATGTGTTGAGGTTTCTACCGCTGTAAATTATTTATTCATTCATTGTTTTGATTTGAAGACTCATTCTGTTTCTGCCGAGTCATACTCCATCAGTGGAAGCATCATTATTTTGTTTACAGCGGCCATATTGAAGGTTCTCAGCTAACAGCTGCAAAAGTTGATTGTGTATTGCGGCTGTACACAACTGTACATAGCAAAATTCAAACTGGTTGGTCTGTGGTTAACCAGCCAACCATTAGTAACTGGTCATGTAACTATTAGTCCGCTGCCCCACAACACAGTTACTAACTATAGTATTGCATCAGCCAAGTGACAGCTTACTGCCCAGAAAACTACAGTTAACGTGCTGTTCACACTGGTCAGCTAACCATTAGCTTAATGACAAGATAACTAACATAATTTACAGGTAACCGTGTTATCAGGCTCGACATAAATTCAGCATGCAACTATTTGCTTACTCTGCAGTACTACAGTTAACAAGTTAACCAATGACCTTCCCAGTCTGTCGCCATTACTTTACATAGGAATACAAACTTCTTCTAGAAATGTTCACTCATGATTTGTTGGTCATGCGTGTCCAATCTTTGCTTCACATTTTTCATAATTCAGAAGCTTCTCTATACAAATTATTGGGTTAATGTAACATAGGCTTTATTTTAACATCAAATCATTTTAAAAGATGGGTTGACGAGCTTTTCCTTGCGTTTCCGGATTGGGTTGTTAATGTATGCGTTGATATTGTGTATTTTTTTTTTCTTCCTTTTTTCATCAAATTGTGTAAAGTTCTATTCTATGTAATATAGTATTTTTCTATGACAATATTACTCTTCCGAAACAATGGGAGAAAATACAAGTGAAAAATGATGAAAGGGAAAATAAAATGCATAACTTTGTTGTTGTCGTTTTGTTTGTTTTTTTTTTTCTTCTTTTCATTTTCTATGACAGTGTATCGCTATACTTCTCTTTTCAAGAAGAACATGGGAAAAGATCAAAAGAAAGAAAAATAAAATGTCTAATTTTATGTAGGGTGGCTCACCTGTCCTTATTTTAGGTAAGGTTAACCCATAACCCCCATAGGGGGGGTGTACTACTATTTCTGCTTGTCATTTGATGCTAAAGATGACACATTATTTATAGTATGTTGTTCAGGGTACATTTGATCTATGAAGACTGACTGAGAGATCAGTGCAAAACTAGAATTTTTTTTCTTTTTTGGCCTTTTTCAAGCTTTATTTTGGACAGAGACAGCTGAAGAGTGAGAGGGAGAGAACGAGAGAGATGGGGAACAGCATGCAGCAAAGGTTCCACAGGTCAGATTCGAATCCTGGGCTGCTGCTGAGCCTTCATACATGGGGCATATGCTCTACCAAGTGAGCCAATTGACACCCCAAAACAAGAACATTTCTAAAGAAAAATCCAGATTTTTTTTGTACAACAGTCATAATTCTGAGTTTTAAAGGCAGAATTTTAAGGAGAAAACATCTGGATTTAAAGAAAAAGACAGAATTTTAAGAAAAAGTCAAAATTCTGAAAAAAGACAAGAAAAAAAAACACAGAATTTCAGAAAAAAAGTTAGCTCAGTGGGTAGAGCATCGGTCCTATGTATAAAGTCTCAGTCCGTGCTGCAGCGGTTTCGAATCCCAAGAAAGTAAAAAAAAAAAATTCAGAATTCTGGGTTTTAAAGACAGAATTTTAAGAAATATAAAGTCCAAATTTTGAGGAGAAAAAAAAATCAGAACTTTTTTTCAAAAAGTCAGAATTCTGAGTTTTGAAGGCAGAATTTTAAGAAAAAGAAAAAAAAAACGTCTGAATTTTGAGGGGAAAAAGTCTAAATTTTAAGGGAAAGAAGTCCAAATTTTGAGGGGAAAAAAACAGAATTCGAAAAAAAAAGGCAGAATTTTGACAAAATAGATCCAAATTTTGAGGGGAAAAAAGTCTGAATTACAAGGGGAAAAAAATCTGAATTTCAAGATGAAAAATTAGCTCAGTGGGTAGAGCATCGGTCCTATGTATAAAGTCTCAGTCCTTGCTGCAGCGGTTTTGAAACCCAAAAAAGTAAAAAAAAAAATTCTGAGTTTTAAGAAAAAAACTTCTGAATTTTGAGGGGGAAAAAGTCAGAATTTTAAGAAAAAAGTCAGAATTCTAAGGGGAAAAAGTCAGAATTTTGAGGAAAAAAAGTCAAAATTCTGGGTTTTAAAGACAGAATTTTAAGAAAATAAAGTCCAAATTTTGAGGAAAAAAAAAATCTGAACTTTTATCAAAAAGTCAGAATTCTGAGTTTTAAAGGCAGAATTTTAAGAAAAAAATTTTAATTTTAATTTTAGAAAAAGTCTAAATTTTAAGGGAAAGCAGTCCAAATTTTGAGGAAAAAAAAAACTTAGAATTTAAGAAAAAAGACAGAATTTTGACAAAATAAAGTCAGAATTCTGAGTTTTAAAGGCAGAATTTTAAAAGTCAACATTTTGAGGAAAAAAATCTGAATGTCAAAATTAAAATTTGTAGCCTCGGGAGCAGTTTACAAATTTATTTTTTGACAGTTTTTTCTCTCCCTCTCCACTCTAGTGATGATATCACACACTCACTCCTCACACACCAATACACACCCATTCATTTTTTTGGCATTTTTTGGCAATTTGCAGGCACACCATTTGGCAAAACGCCTTGCAGGCACACTCAATAATACATTTAGTCAACTTCAGCACCAAGGACAGCACAATGGATTTATTAATGCAGCACAGTTAGTCTACTGATATTTCAGAGCTGTGGTTGGGGCCATGACGCCTCATTTTAACCTCACTGGTTTTATCAATTAGCGATCGTTAACATGCCGTACTTTGTCAGGTACTTTTTACTATAACTCCAATTTTTCATGACTTTGTAATGTTTCTTTAAATCAGATAGAGAAAAACAACTGCCTGGAAGTCATCAGGAACACAGTGACACTGGTGAATACTTTTCACCAGTTTTCACCAACAATTTTGCTAAGAGCCAAACATCAAGCAAGTGCAACAACATGACAGCAGCACTCCTGTCTGGAAGCTTCTTGCTCACTCACTTTTTTATTGTTTCTCTCAGCTTCCTCCTTCAACTTCCCCTTCCCTTACACTTATCACAGGTGACTGTACGCCAGCACAAAGTTGCATAATGCAAAAACAGACGTGCACGGTGCAGAGCAGGAATGATAGAGACAAGTCAATAAACAAGCATAAAAATGATTTAGAATTGTTATTTCATGGTAGAAAAGTTAGAAATGAATGAATGCTTCTTTAAAAATACCAGTGTCCTGGGGACCTGAGTCAAAAGCATCCAATTCTGCCTATGCAGTTTTCATAGATGTAACTATTTATTTATTTAAAATTTGCTACAAGTCTTAATTTAAAGAATCACACACTGTCAGGGAAGGTAGGGTCATGACTAGCAAGTCAAATGCTTGGTATTGTACAAGATTAGAGTGTCATGCATATTGGCACACAATGACATGCAGTCGTAGGAGGTGGTGTGGAGTGACAAAGATGTAAAAATGTAACCACATAACTTCTTAAAAAGGAATTCTACATTTAGACAAACACCTGGTTTTAACTTCGGTTCCTTTGTCACAAAAAGGCGTAAACAAAATTTACCTGCGTCTTATTCAAAATGTCCGTCTGTGTAAGTCTCTTTATTTCCATGTCTGTCCGAACACGTGATGTTTTATTTCTCCCACTCTGCTAAATAACACGGTTCATTCTGTGCCTGTATACTGTACATTCTGCTTCTGCTGACTTAATTATCCCCGAGAGTCTACTCTTACATAACAGGCTCAACACACGCACACACACACGGTGCACATAAAAGACACAGCAGTAACACATGGGAAAGTAGTTAAATGCTTCAAACACACACACAGACGTATGCACACACACACTCTACTCACGTGCACACAAACAATCCAACTTTGTAACGAGTAATTCAATCTCTGGACTGACTTTTATCCTCCATCAGCAGAGGTGGAAAGTAACTAAAGCTGGAGAGAGACCTGAAGAGCATCTGAAACCTACAAAAACTCAGCAAATAACACTGAATGCTTGACTTCCACTACCACACACAGGTTTTGTTTTCTTTGTTTAAGCTGTCAGAAAGGGGGAGCACATGCTAAATGGCTGAGTAAATACAGAGACAACACACTGAGTGCGTCAGCGGGAAACAGGCCAACACAAGTTTGCATTTGTCTACTACAACCTCACACTTCACAAACGGAGAAAAAAGAGATGTGATGTTGGTCACGACTCATTCGTTATCTAATAAACAAACAATGTGTAGAGACACTTTAAGTACATTACTATTCACTAATTCTGCACTGAGAACTACTGAGGCTCTCTTACAGTACTTATTCATGAAGATTTGACATACAAAACAAGATGTGTGGCATGATCCTACCAGAAAGGTGTCATCAAGAAAAGAAGCTGAAGGAAGGGTTTGTTTCCCCTCCCAGGCTGAGCGACGGTGGTTCAAACTGTGGCCTGCCATCTTCTTCAAAAGGAGAATCAGAGGTGCTGTGTTGTCACGGAGATCTAAAGCAAAGACATGCCAAAAGAGTAATTATCCCACTGTATAACACAGGTTATCATTAGTTTGACACACTCATATCTTTTTACTCTATGCCAGCCTTGTTATGATTTACTTAAAATGATAATGTCAGAGCTGTTGTTGATGAACCTTTAGCACCTTTATAGTGAGTTTCAGCTCATTATTCAGCGGCCTGACTCACAGCTTTACTGTTTGAGGGCTATTTCTTCCTTTCTGGAAGAACTGGTTTGCTCTAAATATGAAGCTGCTGTTGCCCTGTGCTCATTCGTTTGTATTTAATGTTAATTTTTTATTTTCTCTTGGTTTTGTTGAGGTGTTTAAGGTGTTTCAGTCTGGTTCCTGTGGTTACCAAAAACACAGAGGAAAACATCCCATGAATAACAGCCAAATTATGGCAAAATCTTGTGTGAACGAGGTGCTACATGTCATGATGCAGCCCTCTACAGGAAGTCAGTAGTTTGTAGTAAGTGGGCTACAACGTAGAGGGAAATGGACACGCCAAATGGGAGCAAACATGGGGAAAAATCTGAAAAAAGTAATGGGAAAACATGCATTCATGGTGTCCCTATGGCCCATACCGAGTTACCACAACATCCTGTGATCAAAACTGGTCACATTTGATTTTCACATCATTCCTCGCTTTGCTTTGCCCCTTCCATTTCCTGTCTATTTCTATTTTTGGACTGTAGAACAAAAGGCGAAAGTACCATGAAAGACTAATCTTAAAAACATGCAGATTCTGTTTTTGCTTTTTTGTTCTGTGTTAAGGCCAAAAAACTGTCAGGAAGATGAATTGGAAAGAGAAATTCTCAGCAGCAAAGTCTATTTCTGGAGCTGGCAGGCAGAGAATGGAAATGTCAGCTCTGTGTTTCTTTCTCCAGAGTGTCAGTTATTTAAAGCTTGGACTTTGGTAACATGACAGCAAAATTAACATTCATGTTATTACCAGCAGGTCCAAGCCACCAACATCAGCATTCTGACTGAACAGAGGGGGCTTTTTCTGGGTCACATGGGAGCAACAATCATATATTATATTGATAATTGTGTTGGTACTGTATTTGTACTGTGCCTGAAAGAGCTTTCTGTCATTACTGATTACTTGCTATGACGCATTAACAGGACATTTTAAATTAGTATTTTGTATAGCACTCATGTAAATACTTTCATGGGAGTCAGTTGATTTGATTCAAAAAGAAAAAAAAAAGGCTCATGTAACCGCAGCTATTGAGGGAAAATTAGTCTGGGAAAATTAGCTGTGTTCAGTACCCAGATTCTATTAATCACCAGTATGTCTGAGCCTTTATTTCCCTGTTGTGAAACGGATGTTTGGGTCAAAATATTCCATAAACTGACGCAGCTTCCAGCAACTTCACAGAGCCACTTACAGCCGTTATTTCAGAACATGCAGCTTAATTTGTTGGGGGGATTGTTTGTGCAGCGTTTCCTCCTGTTTTTAGGAGCTTAGGTAAGTGATTTCTGTTTTGGTTTATTTTTGTTTGCTTAGGTAAGCATGGGTTGGATTGATTTAGCTCGCTTTTGGTGGGTTTGTAGTGCCACCGTGAAGCCAACACAAGCTCTTAACTTGAAAAACACATTCGTCAAAGGGTGAACAAATATTACTCACCCTAACAGTTCCCAGGGGTGCAAAGATTTTTGCCTCAAGTCTTTTGGCTCCAGACAGAGCACACATATCAAAAGGAGAGCCTGCTGCCAGCTGGCCTTTTATCCCCAGGGGCTACCATGAAAGAACCAATCACCTACCAGGAACCACCTGGGCAATTATTCAGTCCAACCAATCATAGCGGCTCACCTGCAGCTCATCAGACACACAAGAGGTCCACAGGAAAGAGATTCACAGCACATACCAAAGCATTCGAAGCCGATAGAAACTTAACAGTGGTGAAGGTTTATCAATGCAATCCATAGATTGTAGGACAAAGGTCCTTAAACTAAACGTGGATTCAATGAATCATTGCAAAGAAACAACTGAATGACCCCCTAGGTGCTCAAACAAGCCACCTGTAACAGCACTCACCTGTCAATCAAAGCAGTCCACGCTGTTAATTATACATAATTTTAAAATTTAATGAATTCAAACAGGTGTGTTTTTTAAAAATTCACGCTCAGTTCAGTTGTCATGGATGGATTCTTTTTGTACCAGGCTGTAAACATGTTTATTTCTGCTGTGACGTTGGACATTTGAACATGGGAACTTATGGAGACTGACTCACTTCTGGAACCAACGGCTGTTTGAGGAACTTCATTTCCTGCAAACTCCTGCATGAAACAACATGTATTTCTCAAGATTATACCTGCAGTTCTCGTAATATTTTTCCCATCTATATATTTTTGTGTTCAAAAGGTTAAAAAAATCTTTTCAGACTTTAAGGGCGCCATAAAAAAAAGGTCACATTTGATTATGTGTGTCGTTACATAACTGTTTCAACAGCATTCAAATGCCATATGTCAACATCTGTTTAGTCTGAAAAAAAATAACTATGTGATATCTAAAGTACTTAAATTGTCCAAACAAATTCAGTCATAGACATCTTTGGCCTAATCAGTGTTTACTGGGAAAAGTTATATACTTTATATATGAGTCCAAACTGCTTCTGGAGGTTTTGAATAATACGGACAAACAGCAATGTTGCAACAAGAGCCAGACGCTCTTAATTACTTACACATTACAGTTGCCGGTTAAAAATTGTTGAAATTGCCATAGGACAGTTTTCAACCTATTTGACTTCATGTATTTGAAGCAACAGCGAATGTGCTGGAATGCAGCCTCATGCGTTGGCTTGAATACTTTAAATCTTGTATTACAGGCTTTGTAGGATTAGAGTTCATTATGTTGTCAAAGGGATTTCGGTACATAAGTCCCCTGAGTTGGGAAATTGAACTTGAATGGAATAATCCATGTGTATATGTGTGTAAAGTGTCTGCGTACTTTAAATGCTGAGATCACCCAAAAATATTCGATAATCATGCGAGACACAAAAACACAGGCTTCGTTTTCTGAAGACAAATTTTTTATTAAGAAATAAAAAAAGTTTTACACCTTTGTAAAACCTGTTCAAACACATATTTTTTTTTTTTTAGTTTTTTTTTCTAGCTTACAGGTTGGCCATAGAAATAAAAAATAAAAGCTTTCAAATTCTTTTAGAAATGTTTTTTTTTTCCTTCACCAAGAATTAAAAAACATTTTCCCATGTACATTCTCAAAAAGGAAGGGCTGGTATACAGTATAATGCAGGAAAGACAGAGGCATTGTCATTGGAGACCATGATCAGAATGAGTCTGACGAGAGGATGTGGAGGATGAGCAGGACTCCATTTCCCAGGTGACTTAGCGCTGAGATCCCCATCATTTAAGCAAGTAAAAGGAGGAAAGGATGTTTTTTGTTTGTTTGTTTCATCGTTAGAATCTTGTCCTCCAAACTTCAATGAAAAAGTAAAAAGATGACATCTTTTACAACCTTCAAACAAAGAACGAAGGTGATCTTTGCGTTAAGGATGATGCCAGGAAATGGAGCCCCATTTATCTTCCTTCGCAGCCACGCAGAGTCACAGATTGACTTCAGCGATAAAACGGACTTTGTCACATCTACATGGCCCGAAGATCACATCTGTATGGTCTAATGTTGCATCTACATCACAGAGACAGACAGATCAGATTCAGAATCCTGCAGATATGGTGGTGTTTTCATCGTGAACAACGATGAAGGCAGCGTTGGGAACTGAAAATCAGGCTGATCTGTTTCTGTGTGGATGCAGTTTGGTTTCTCAGTTTGTTGGATAAAGCACTAAGGTTGCAGGGTTTGGCGGAGTTGAATTCAAATAGAAATGTCTGAATAAGCAGAATGTAAGAAATTGCATACAAGGTTTTAAAGAAAAGCCCACGTTTGATATGGTGTAATCTGTTTTTTTTTTAAATTGGATTTACTGCTCGTTGCTGAGGTGCAAGCTTCCCAAAAGCAGCCAGAATTACTCCAAGGTATTTTGTTCCATCACAAGAAAATGAGGCCTTCTAAGGTACTGCTTAGAATGAAATTGGTGGACTTTGGTGGTGGCATGCTTTTGGAAGGCCGCCTGATTTTTAGCAACACAGCAGTACTGAGATAAAAGATACGCAGGTAGAGAGATGGTGGGCTTAGTGGCAGTGTTACTGTGTTTCATACCCCTCACAAACTCCCAACTTAGCAGTCTGTCACAAAAAAATAAAAAATAGTATTTCGCAAAGAAATTCAGTTGTGTGATGAGTTTGAGTCACTTCATCATTTTATTCTCAGTGCATTTCAAACCACACGATTTTTTGATGGAATAGTGGTTTCGTTTAGTTTGGTTCCACACTGCAGAGCATTTTGTGGCAGGATTTTAATTTAACTGGACCCTGAAGATTCAAATTATCTTCCTCAATAATTCACAGGCTATCGTCTTACTTCAAAGGTTAGTATCACCTATTGGAAAAAACAGCATGAAAAATAAGTATTCTACAAAGTATTGCACGTAACAAATTGTAGCTTTTTTTTTGTTTCTTTTTTTTTGATTGATAGTTGTACATGTTACTCCAATGACAGAGGTTCAAATACACGATATTTGGAATACAAAAGGCAAATGTGACAGACACACAATCAAAAAAAAAAAACAAGATAAGACAAAGACACTGCTGAGTTCAAATAAAACAAGCTCGATGAAAATAAAAAGATATGAATTCTTCACCCTAAAAAATAAATCTTCAGAAACTTTTACATTCACCCGCAGGTGACTCACATTTCAACATTCGGCGGTAAAAACTTGTGCATCACTAATGCTTCGATTCTTTTGCAAATTCATTATCTCTGAGGAAAAATTGGTTAGCTTAGGTTAACGGGAAGCTTACATAGGCTAACTGATGGGGAGTGTAAGAAGGCAGAGGGACTGGTACATAATGTAAATATACACAGAGAGGCAGAATAAACCAATAAATGACTGCATTAGTTATTATTTCTGGTCCATGCTTCCCCACCAAATGAAAGATCTTAGCACTAGGAAAGTCAGACTCTATATTTCATGGCATATTTTTGTGTCCGCGTTTTTACTCTTTGCTACAGATGTTTAATTAGCGATTGGCAGCCATTTCTTGAAGTCTCCACAATACTGAACTTTTTTTTTCCCCCATTTTGTGCATCTTCGTGAATTTTTTATAGACACACCAATGCTGAAAACCTGAGTAGACGAAACTAAAAGGGTGAGACAGAATCTTAAACTGTCCGTACGCGCTCTGTGCAATTTTTTTTTTTTTTTTTCAAAAAATGCCATTAATAATTTTGTGCTGTTGTTCTTTTTGGAAGGTCTGGACAGATTCTTCTTTTTTTTCCTTTTTTTTTTTAACCCTAGAGCAAAGATCCTTCAGGAGGAGTCAAGAACCAGATCTGTACAAAAAGTTTAAAGATTAAAATGAAGCTTTTTTTTTTTTATCTGTATTAAAATGGGAGATCTGCAATGGGAGCTTAACTGTACAAAGACGACTTATATAGGAAAAGTTTGTTACTGTATGAAAATAGATGTCTGCTGTGGATTTGGTTTCACAAATCCCTTTTAATGATATGAACTACTTTTATTCTATTGAAATAAAAATGAAATAAACAGACACAAAAAATGGATGATCAAAGCTTAGATGAAGCATGAAAATGAAGCCCTGGTCTCATGATCACGTTGACGTGACCTTGTTGGTCAAATTCCTGCAATGCACCTTTACTGTATAACTGTATAGCTGATGACTTGTTTTTGATCTATTTTAATATGTCTGCTTTTGGGAGAAGAGAAGCACCTAAAGCAAAAAACCTAAAGTGTTTTGACATTATTTCTGAGGCCAATGAGGACCCTGAATAAAAAGATGGCAGTGTTTATTTGGCCTCATCATCCAAATTCTACAAATAAGGTGCAATTAAAACTCACTCTTTGACTCTCTCTCTCTTTTTGTCTTTGATTGTGGACAAAATAGGCAGTTAAGGTGTGTGATTTTCCATTCTGTGTGGCAAAGAACTCATCAAGTGCCTTCCAAGCTGCATCAAAACATCGATTTTGATTGCCACCATTAAATATTCGCTCTTTGTCACCCACAGTCACGAGTCTAATTTTTTTTGGACGCTGGGTTTAATGCAGCTATACAGTAGATAAAAGCACTACAGAGAAGGTCCTGAGTGGATGGTCGCTGGTGACACATACACATGGGAAACCCCTTGTTACACAGACATATTAAAATGAATGTAACAGTAATAATTGTCATACTTATCAGATAGTCTGCTAATAGTTCACGTTGTTAATATTATGGCCCTCTATTTTCATGAAGAATGTAATGTAGTTTCACTTTTAATGTTTGATAAAAACAATCAGCCAGAGTTGAAGATACGTAGAGTGTTAATGTATCGCAGGGCACGTTTTTACACCACACCAGTGATTAACGGCGTTCGGATGTCGCTGGTTTCAATGGGAGCCATGTGAAGTCAAGTTTACTTACTGGCAGTTTTGATTCTATGAAATCTGCAGGTCATTAAAAGTCTTAAGACATTTTAAATGAGCTGAAGTTAAGGATAATCTATGCACATATGTTAGTGCAGGTTTTAGATTCGAAGTTCAGAAGTTTACGAATGTTGTCTTTTTATTTTGGTTTTTGGTTGATTTGAATTCCAGGCAGTCAAATCTGAGTCTGACTTTAGTCAGTTCTAAGTTTTGTAGGATTATTTATGACATATCATGTCCCCACTAACTTTACTTGTGTAGAAATCAGTATAACTTGCACTGCCAATCATTCATTTTTAGAAATTTTAATTGCGTTTTTGGGTCTTCACTCTCATTTTAAGAGAGGCAACGACAACATGGCGACCGTGGAAAAAAAACCTGCCCAAACTACTCACTGGCTCCAATTTGCCTGCAGCCAGCTGCCACATTTCACAGTGTCTGGAAAGAAGTTTGACACTCAGACGAGTCGACAGTCTGACTCTGGCTGATTTGTTGCGAGTGTCACCGAACCAACAGTTGCTTTGAGTCATTGAGTTGGTGACAAGTTGTTTAACCACTGGCTACAGTGCCCTGTCTGGATGAATGTATCCAAATTAAATACTGTCCCCTGGTATTTACAGAAGAGGAAAAAAAAAGCTATAAACCCCCCAACACCTACAAACTTACAGATGGAGCCATTGTAGAATTCCCATTTTTTTACTGTACATTGAAATGTTCACTGAATGTTCGACCCACACCCCCACAAGCAAAAATATTTGGGAAAAAAACAGTTGCATTGTTTGTTTGTGCGATGATAAAAAATAAAAAAACAGAATTGTTGGCAGGACCAACGCTAGAAATGCATGATGAGGACTGTAACTACAATGGCTGCCACTGTAAATGTATGATTTGTATAATAGCTTAGTATTTTCACCAGATGAAAGAAGTGTTCCTTCTTCTATGTAAAACTACAGCAATTATCATCAATAGTGAATACCAATAACATTATAGTCTTAATAAAAAAAAAATCTAAACATTGACAGAGGAAAAAAACTAATAATAATGTAACTTCCTCTG
Source organism: Protonibea diacanthus (assembly GCA_028641955.1). Lineage (NCBI taxonomy): Eukaryota > Metazoa > Chordata > Actinopteri > Sciaenidae > Protonibea > Protonibea diacanthus. The sequence continues at coordinate 2,689,244 of CM053978.1, read as the reverse complement.
TAGAAAATAAAATAAATCCAATCCAAAATTGTAAGCCAAGAGTGCCTAGTGCAGTCACTAATGTACTGTAAACTGGTCTAGGACAGAGAAATATAGATAGAGAGATAGATATAGATAGACTGATTAGCTACTACTGTACAGTACGCCACAGACAACACACTCAAGGGTTCAACCTCCACACTTCAAATCCTTTCAGATACGTCTCTCTTTGTGCAGGAGCGGGTTTCCCCGACACTGTCTCAGTGCTAGTTTTCTCTTTGACCCATAGTTTATGGCTATGGAAGTTGGGGGATACGTGAGCTAAGGTGCGTTTAAGAACCAGAAACTCTGGTTTAATAACGGTCGAAGGCTATCCTGACTGCGTCAATTAAATATTTTCGAATGTCTGAATTTTTCAGCATGCTTGTGGCTGGTCTATGATTTTTAAGTTAAGAGTTAAAAATAAAAAAAAAAAAAGGCGGCAAAGGAAAAGAGTTTAACTTTGGTGGCTGCAGCTTTGGATTTTCTGCGAGTTGAAAATAAACAGGATGTAGAAATTGTGGGACTGTGGATCATTTCCCTGTGACAGCCACATTTTGAAAATATGGTCAAGCAGCTGAAATGACATCAATATGCTTTTCAGGATTTCTGATTACTGACGGACGGGGTGTTTATTTATTTAGCGTTCATCTCTAATTGTGACATGATTAAAATAACACATCATTTTCAGTAAAATGATGCTGTACCTGTAGCGCCTCAATCATCTACCTCAACTGGGCCTCAGTAGAACAGAATAAGCCGAAGTTGAACCCTATGGCACATGCCTCAAATAAGTGCACCCTGTTCCTTGTATCACAGGCAAAGAGATGTTATATATTCCAAGAACAGCTCCCAAAATAACTGCTTTTAGTGATCTGTGATAAATGTAGGAAACCTTTTTTTTTTCCATATTGTGGCTACAAAAGGCTGTTTGATTCCAAGACTCAATAACCACTTTCTTCTTCTTTTTTTTTAGAACAATGGCTGGTTTTTTCTGCAAAAGTAGCTGGTGGAACAGAAATCTACCAGCGTATGACCAGAGGCTGGTGCTATTTCGCCACTCTGCCTTTAAACAAGACAAGAGTGGGAAGTGTAGTCACATGAATATTACGAATAGGAAAACAAAAACAACTCGTGAGTAATTCAGAAATAGATTTGAAATGTGATTGCTACCCTCTTAAGAACACCACCAAGAGCAAACTACTTCCAAAGTATTCCTAAAAGATTTGAAACGGGAACTTTTTTTTTTTTTCCTTAAAACCCTTATCAGTCCACCAGACAGACAGATAGACAGATAGACAGAAAGCTAGCTAGCTTTAGAAGCATTTTAGAGGACAGGAGAGGAGAGGAGAGCGTTCTCATGGAGAGCCTCCGCCTCATTCCTTTACATCATGGTTTCTACGATGGTGTGGGTGGGGGCCTTCAGCAGGCCCTTGTTCCCATTGGGGTCCAGCGGGTAGGTGAGCTCCTTGAGACCGCGATGGTCTGCTGGACGGGAGCTGGCTCCGCCGCGAACGGGGGCTGCCACCGCCTTAATCCTCTGCAGGAAATGGATTGGAGAAGTGAAAGAGGAGGGCAGGTTAGCGGAGAGAGGACAAACAACAGAAAAAAAAAAACATTTGACAGCTACATATGCTACATGCTACATGCTTCTCCACCCACCTCAATGAGCGGCCCATCAGATCGGATGATCTTGATGACAACCACCATGGGGATGCAGATCATGGAGCACAAGGCCAGAGTCCAACCTATTCCGACGGCCCAGTCAGGATACTCGTAGACCTTGTTGTACGTCAATGGCTTGTATTTGACCAAGGAGAAGATAAAGCAGCCCTGGAGAGGAAGAGGAAAAATGTTTTAATAGCAGATTCATCAAAAACCTCATTTCAAAATTTGTTTTCACCTGCTGTGGAGACAGAATATTTTGATAAAGCGTTTATTTCAAAGGTTAGTGTGTTGCTAAACTGACCAAAATGTTGACATGTCTCTTTAAAAAAAAACTTGTGATGCAAACATGCGTGAAAGCAGAAATGACAGGGCATGATATTATCGTGAGTAAGTTTAGGAAGTAGAACAAGAGATTTATGCAACAAAAAGAGGAAGAGAGTCAAATCCAGATCAGCACGAACAGACTGAAGTTAACCAGTTTTACTGTTTATCAGGATGAGGACAGCAGGATCTTACCATGCACAGTAAAGGAGTGATAACAGTCCAGCTCCATTTCATCCAAGAATTTGGTCTGTAGCCCATCATGTCCTCAAGCGCATCATAGAAATTATCAACGCCTGCGAAGACATTCAAATACATTCTGAATATTTTTGCAAGTAAAAACTTACTCAGTTACTAAATGTGCCAGGACTATTTATTCCAAAGCAGTTAGACAGAGTGAGATAATTTATGTTCCAGGAAACTCACAGTGCTTCACGTAACCATCATAAAAACTACAAAATGTAGGAAAAATAGACAATAATGTGCAAAAGTGCAACGCAGAAAATGGTTTTCAGTTGCTGTAACTTGTCTTTGACTTCAGCAGATTTTGTGTATAGTTCATAAAGTTCCAACAATGGCCCTGCGGCCTCTATTAACCTCAACAAAAGACATTAAAATGTTGTTCTGTGCAAAAAACGTATCTGATTTCAAATGTACAGCTAAAACCGTCCAGTATTTGCAACTGTACAGTCATCTAACTCTGCCATTTATTCCAAAGTCAAGCGTGCAAAGACAACCGGACGTCACATTCAGTGCACAGAGACATTAAAATGCATTAAAAGCATTTATTTTTGCACTAAAGTCAGCAAGTAAATCGTGAGGTGTACATCAGGTTCACAATGCTTTGTTACTGTACTCACCATAAACCCAGGCAACAGCTATACATTCAAAGAATGCCACCCACAGAAGGCACACACCGCTAGCTGCATAGTAATCAAACAGCTGGAAAACATACATGCCACCCTGCAGAGACACAAACAGACAAAGGAAAACATTTTCAGGACAGAAAGATGATTTTACATTTAAAAATTCAACTAAACTGCAGTAAAAAATTCTAATAATACATGTAATACATGAAAGATCATGAAATAATAATTATGATATTATTCTATGATGTTAGAAGCAGATATGCCCAGACTGCTGCTGTGTCTCAGCATGTGCATAAAGCATGTGCATGCGTGTGTGTGTGTGTGTGTGTGTGTGTGTGTGTGTGTGTGTGTGTCCAGTGCGAAAACTGTTTTAACAATCATGGGAATCCTAAACTTGAACCAGGCCACCGCAGCCATAAAAAGATGTTGTCATGGGAACGACGGAGGGAAAGAGAGAAGAGAAGCGAGGGAGGCGGGCGAGTGGGGAAGAAAATAGAATGACAGTGAGAAGGTTGAATGTTGTGTGAGAACAGAGAGAGATAGAGAGAGAGAGAGAGAGAGAGAGAGAGAGAGGGGTCTGGGAGGGTGGAGAGGATGAGGATGGATGAAGAAAAAAAAGTGACGATAGAAGGTGAGAGCGTGATCATCTCAGAGACAAACGAGCACGAGAGAAAGTAGAGAAGCTGGAGACGTTTGACTGACTAACATTAACATGAAATAAAAGCAGAATCAAGATTAATTTAAGGTCTCATTTGTTTTGTGGTATCATAACTGATTGAACCTGTGAATATTTTATCTCTCATTTCCTGGACAAAAGGAGCTTCAGCTCAGAGGGAGATTACTACTACTACTTTACATTTCTATTTTGTTTGACAAATATGAGATATCAGTATCAGTACGAGCAGGGGCAGTAACCAAAATGTTATCTTCATCATGTAACCCAGTAGTTTCAGTCAAGGTGAGAAGTTCTGTCAAACATTTTGGCATATAAAAAAGGCTCTGAAGGTGCAATACATTTTGTAATTTTTGTAATAAATTTTGTCTAATTTCGATGAAGTTTGTAATTCAAGGTAACATGTCTTACATACAATTAACTATAGAGACCAAAACTGTTTTTGTACCAGGCTGTAAACATTTTAACATAGGGACTTATGGAGAATCACTTGTTTTATAGCCAGCCTCGAGTGGACACTCAAGGTACTGCACTGCTGCATTGGCTTTACTTAAAGATCCTGAAAAACACGAAAGGCCCCATCTTGAACTTCCCATAGAAAAAGACCTGCTCCCTCTGTAGATACAAACTTAATAAAAACAATTCTTATTTATCAAGTGATTATACACTATTGAGAACACGCTTGTGATTATAAGATTATAGGAAGGTTCAGAAAACAACAACAGAAAATTGCGTGATTTTTTTTGCCTGAAGTGGCTTTGACTATCGTCTGGGTGAATTCACCACACTGCTTTCATTAAAGGCCAACATTTCAAACTGTGTGAAGCCTCGATAGACCATCCTCATAGCAGACTGTGCTATCAGTTTTGATTTGTCATATCAGAAAAAGCTCAGGCGTAACTAACACGACGGTTCCATTTTGTGTCTAAACAGGCGAGCCGGCATGCACGACACCAGAAACCCGGAACATCTGACAAAATGTCTGCAGTGAGACGGATCTGCTGGTAAACAGCAGGTGTTGGATGGATGACACATGCACAGATGTTCATACATAGATGGAAGAGAGCAAGAAAGATTTGGAAAAGCGAAGTCAGGTCTACTGTATCTATTAATACCAGGGGAGGGAAAGGAAGTTCTCATGACTTGACAGTATAAATAGCCCCTTGTCATCTCCCCAGAGACAGTAATAGCTGTCTGAACACTGTTGTTCCTGGTTTATTGAGCTGTGGGCTACAGCCTGAAATGAGGTCAGCAGCCACACTGTACAATTATCAATAAGAACTGTGTGCATATTTATACTGGATAAATACTGTAATTGTTAACCACGGAAAAGTACTAGTACTGTTTTTTTTTTTAGGTTTGTCCTAGTTCTAGTTTTTTCCTGATGTTAAATGTTCTGGTTGTGACTTCTGGCAGTTTTTATGTTCACTGTCCATCGTGTTGTTACCTTGGTAACCATGGTGAGTCCAAGCAGGTAGCTGATGCAGCAGATGATAGCGATGAAGACCTCTCTGCGGTAACCCTTCCGTAGGAAGGACGGATACAGATCCACCAGTGATGTGATCTGCCCTTCCACCTCCACAAACTGCAGGGGGAGGACACAGAGACGCAGTGGTATTATGAGAAAACATCCACAGACAACATGACCGCCCACTTAAAACTTTACAGCTTCAGATCTTTTGGTTCTCGTAGTTTTAGTTTCCTTTGGATGTCATATTACTGAATTTATTTACTGAAGTTATTGTAGTCTAACTTTTCTTGCTGTTGTTTCTAATGATTCCAAACACCTTGACTCTCTTTAACAAATGGCTTTTGTCAACTTAGTTCAGGTGTTTTAAAGAAGCAGAAACAAATGTCAGTATCTGAACTGAAATGTGCTACAATTGTTAGGGTAAGTAGTATAACGTGTAAAAATGAGTGAACTATAATTAAGTAACCTCTATCCAGAGCAGTTAGGCCTCTTTCCAGGTGAAAAAAAACAATAATTTATTTGACTTTGTAATTAATTTGTCATCTTGTCATCATTCCATGACATGTTAGTACTAATTTGACTCTGCAGAAGCGCTCACACGCTGCAGGGCATCAATGTTCAGTTACTGTTAAGCTGCATTGAATAACTGAACATTAGAGCCCTGCAGTGTGTGTTTCTCTACTTTGATTCTTGTTAATGTTAATCAGCATTTGATTTGTTGAGAAAGGGTAAAACCTGCATGTCTTTGCCTTAAACTCCAGGTGCACAAATCACAAAAATACAGAACACCCTTTAAGTTTGTCCACGGGCAGCTGCTGCTTATCCACGAGCAGCCAAGTGTTTTTCTCAGTAACAGCCATTTGACAGTTAGTTTGATGTTATCAGCGCTTCCTTCCAACGTCTAGACTCCTGCGGCTCTAACAGTTTCATGTGTTCGTGTTTTTTTTTTTTTGCTAACCTGACTGTCGAGGCCAAGCAGCAGCAGCATAATGAAGAAGAGAACTGCCCAGACTGTAGGAAAAGGCATCATGGTTACAGCCTTGGGGTAGGCAATGAACGCCAGGCCCGGACCTGCAGAGGAGGGGGGTGGGGGGGTAAAAAGGAGACAGAGGGGTGTGGGGGGGGGCCAGCATTAGTATTATGATAAGCTCATCTGATCTGCATCCCTGTGGGAAGAAAAAAGCCCAAACAATGGAGACGCAGAACCAGATATGGATGCATGATTAAACTGGGGCTACAATAAAGCGAATAGATGTGTGTGTGTGTGTGTGTGTGCGTGTGTGTTATGTGTTTGTATAAAGCTAAGTGTTCTCTAATAAGTATGTCCAATGCACATCATTACTTACCTGTGACTTTATTGTAAACATTACTTATGACACATTACTAGCTGTATGCACGTAACACATGACACAATTTCATACCATTTACATCGATGTATTACAGGGAAAACAGAACAGTACAAAAAAAGAACATGTACAGTGTTATATGTAATGTAAAGTATCCTGTAACAGCATCTCTGTGGAAGTAAGTCATGAGAGAAATGGTGAAGCATACTAAGTGTAGTGGATCGTAACTAGCATGTGTGTTGTGTGAAGGTAAACAGACAGTGAAACACTGTAAACATTGCCGTACTCGCATTAAATCGGCGTAAGGTATGCTTGATTTACATTTCCAGACAACCGCGTGAAAAGATAAATCAAGCACATCTTGATTTCTCAGACAGTTTAAATATGTTGACAGCTACGTCACTCAAGCCATTTTGCATCCCTGCCTGAATCAAGCATGATCCTTTCTAATAGAGAATGCAAAATGGCCGATACAAAACAGCAGCAGATGCAAACTGGGGTGTCCAATAAAAAAAGCAAAGGCTTTTTTTTTTTTTTTTTTTCTGAGGTCTAATTTGATGTTGATGCTACGTTGGGAACTGTAAAACAGAAGTCAAGAAACAAGGAAGCAGTCGTAACAGCAAAACAGCATTGCAGCTGATAGCAACAACATAAGTATGTTCAGTTTTTGTTGAGAATTATGACAAGGCATCCAACCAAACACCGCGTTGACTCCAAAAATGGTAACAGGAGAGGGGAAATGCTAGCAGAACATTAATCAAACCTGGAGTATATTACTCATGAAATAGGATCCACAGAATAGTGTCATAAGTCACTAATGGACTGTACAAAATATAAAACACTACATAAACGTAAAAGCTTTCATATCGTACTTTTTCTTTTTAGTGTGTCCTTACGTCAACAGAAGCCACAGCGTGTGCTTACACTGTACTGTGAAAATCACACTGTACACTCAAGTGCTACTCAAGTCAGCAAAATCTCGAATGCTGACCATCAAATCATCTGTCACGTACATCAGAATCAAGCAGTCACAGTTAAAGCAGACTTACTTGCAGTGTTTCTAGCTGAACACTTCACCTCGTCTATTCTTACATCTACAGCTCGTAGACACTTTCTGGGCTGGAACATTACTTCTTTATTAGTAACTGAACTCCATGTTGCTCATCTACCATGCTCGGTCCTTTAATATATACTTCTAGTCTTTGGTGACTGTGGAACATCAACCCATTTGCCAAACACAAACGTTGTTATTGCACAATTCTGCAAAAATTAAGTTGGCCATGGAGACTACAGAATTGTCCAATATACGTATCAACTGGGCTGGCAGCACTGACAGTGTCTGGAGTTAGTAGAAAGCACTAAGCTAAACCTGCAGCAATCTTGGGGCAATAGATGAATCCTGGGTTTCACAGAGCATTTGATGCTAACAATACCATCGTTCTGTTCTCAGCAAACATGACAAATGACAAGTTTGTTTCAAATTTGCGACTTGTTTCGTGTCAAACAAAAAGCCTTGTGTTTTAAGCATGTAAAATCCACAAAAGATTCAAACTTTGCAAAAAACAAAAAAAGCCCCAAAAGCTTTCACTTCTCTGTTGGTGTGTTAACACCTTTCTTTGAGCGTAACTGGTACATTTAAACAGTCAACTTTCTTCTGCTTTGGGATTTCAAGAACAAGCATAAATGAAATTATTGTGTGATTATATCAGAAAACCAGCCATGCTTTCCACCTTAAACTGAGCTAACTCACAAAAACCAAGTTTTGGCAGTAAGAGATGTACTGTAAGTCCATGGACGAGATGCTGGCACTTGGGTACATGAAAGCTTTTCCACACCACTTCAGTCTTCTGTGATCATGAATACATGTTCTAAAACTGAAATACTTTGTCGGGCAGTGGGCCCTAACATGAGTCAAATAAAGATCAATCTGACAGTTTTAGATGCTAGAGTTTGAACAAATAAACCTTTGTGGAATCAACTAATAACCCCAATATATCATAGGAGCCACAACAATGGTGACAATAGTTGCCACATGTAAGTAGAAAAGGAAAGATAGTATGTTTAAGCTAGTACATTGGCACAAGATGCACTGTAAATGCACAGCAAGTTGTTTACGTCTCTCATCCAACTTCCTTAACTCAAATGATACCCCAACAAAAAGTTCATATTTTCTCACATTCTGCTTTTGTCAAGGAGTGTTTGATTGCGGAAACTTCCATATTCCGATGCCGTCATTTGTAACCAATAAAGGGATCTATTTAATTCATCAAGAAATCCATTTATTTAAATTCAGTTCTGAATGAAGACGTTTTTGGCTCAGTCTCTTTTGGGTTTCGTTGCTGTTTTTCTTTGTAATTACTGTTGTTTCATTTATTAACCAGGAAGCAGCGCCCACCATCACTGCTGCCTTTACAGAACCCTCGTACCTGACTCTGCCACATCAGCAATGTCCACCCCTTGCTCTTGTGCCATGAAGCCCAGGACGGAAAATATTGCGAAGCCAGACACAAAACTGGTACCACTGTTGAGGGCTCCCAGCAGCAAACAGTCCCTATGTCACACATATGTCATGAGGAGGAATTGTTAATGAACACACAACGATCCCTTCACCACCCTTCTCCCCTACAGCTAAGCCCCTCTCTGAGAACTGACGACTCACCTGTAGCAGTTGTATTTGTACTTGTTGTAGCTCCCCAAGGACGTCATGGCGCCCAAACAGATGGCATAAGAGAAGAAGATCTGGGTGCCGGCATCAATCCACACCTGCAATGAGGGGGAGGGGAGGGGAAAAAAAGGCTGAGGCCTACTGACCACGGATGCACTTTATGGATTGTTCAGGCCTTGTATTATTCATTCTGAAATGTTTTTGGTCTGTCTAATGCATCAATTATACAGATATGTAGCCTATTCACTAGCAAGGACCACACCATCAACAAGAACTTAAATGATTTATTAAAGATTGTAAATGAAGCTTGAACTCTTGTACTTCTTCGGCCTGCTGCTGTGGCGTGGAGAAGCTCTGGTGGGGAATCTACTGTTGCACCCGGGCATAACAGACCTCATAAAAGCCCTCCAGTTACTTGAGACAAGATAGAGCAGCTGTGTGACCTTTAAGATGTGAATAAATGACAGAAGTGATCCGCTTAGAAGGACCGACCATTCATGATTGTATTAAGTGCTTGCTGGAGGCCGAGGTGACAACTCTGATTCTCAAGGAGTGACTGGACTAGTAGGCAGGAGACAAGATGGACAAGGACAGTATGCTCAGGAGAACTTGTGAAACCAGAATCAAGTAGCCCCAAGCCAACAGAAGGTGCAGTTTTGGTGTACAAACAAATATCATGTTGACAGTTATTAGATGTAGATCAGTAGTCAAGAAGACAGAGTTCGACATGGTTTGGACTGTCCAGGGAGACAGAACCTGAGAGTGATGGGATGGAAGAAGCGATTGATGTGAGAGACAAAGCTCGCCCTTGGGTAATGATTCATAGCATGAAGCTGAGGAGTCCTAGGAGGGAGAGAAGTCCCCATTGGATGCAGCATGGGGTGAGGAGGAACTTGCTAAGTGTGGGTAGGAATGGAGCAGGAAAAGCCTGGGGGAGATGGGGCAGCACATGGAGCATGGTTGGGCTGCCCACACTGCAAATGTGTGGCAGTAGATTTCATTGTCAAATGGCCTCACAGCATGGCTGAAAACAGGCAAAGTGTTGTGTATACAAGACTAAAAGAGGAGGAGAGGGTGACAAGGGTATTTATAGGAATGATGGAAGTGACGTGGTTGAGGTGTGGTCCTGCTCCTGAAGCTCTGCTTATAGCTTCAGTAAAATGAATATATCTGTGTGTCTATCTTATAGCGGCACACATGACTATACCAGGAGCCCATCAATGGGTTTTTTCACTTAGGCAGCACAGGGGCACCTACCTCTGGGTCCTTCAGGCGAGCAAGGTCAGGGTAAAGGTAGAACTTGATGCCCTGGCTAGCACCCGGCAAAGTCACACCACGAATCAACAGCACGATGAGCATGACGAATGGGAACGTGGCTGTGATGTAGACCACCTGAGGGAGATCACAAAGCAGAAAGCAAGGTCACAGTTTGTGGAAACACTGCAGTTTGTATTCTACAGAGAACATCTTTTAATTAGGTGTTGAAGCTTAGTCTGACTTGGCAATGACATGGCTGCGAACTTACTCTTTGCTAATATCTTTGGTGTCATTATAGGGAATTATGTTTGATAAATGTGGAAACTCTGGAAGTTATTTTTGGATTATGACACGAACAGACCACAGGCTGTCCCTTAAATCAATAGCAGTGTATCAGTGTCTGTTATTTGGAAAGGGGTGACCACACTTGGCCTTGTAGGAGCGACTTTATTACCAGAGTTACAACTTGGAGCAACCAGAGAGCATAAATCAGGCCAAACCAATCAATAAAGAGTGTTGAGGCTATAAAAAGAGTAGTCTGGGATTGATTGAGCTGCCTCTGGTCTCGGTGTGAGTTGTTGTTGTTGTTGATGTAGCAAGCAATCGAACAAGCACTGAAATGTTCTCTTTTCCGCATCCATCCTGCACGACTATACAAAAAGGTAACTGGTGCAAAAATGCCCTTTCATAGATTTTTTTCTTGAATATTGAGAGACATGTATAATACAGAATTGTAATCCTTAAATTATCTTCCCATTTCTTTCAAATTGAATACTTTTCCTCTGTTCTATTCACGCCATCTTGATCCCCAACAATGCATTGCTAGCATTACAGATATTATGCTGTATCCACCACAAAATGTCAGGCTCAAAAATAGTAACTAGATATGTTAATATATATTACAGGTTTTACAGTGAAAAGGGCATATTCAGTTCATACATAACCATTAAACCTTTTCATGAGGAAGTTTCATTTCTCTTTAGTGTAGAGGCGTTTGCAAGCTACTGTTCAACTTCCATACATGGGAGTCTGTCAAACTCTTGTGTCTAGAAGTCTTCATATTAGGTGATTTATTTTTCTCCAGAAATGCTGCTGCAAAGCGAGGTATCTTTGGAAGGACACTCAACAGCAAAGTCAAACCAGATGTTGATCTGACAGTAATTTATTCTCCCCTGCCTCTGAAATGTTTGTAATAGACTCTATTAGTAACAAAAATTCAATCCTGCACACAAATCACTTCGTGTCTAAAAAAAGGAGGATCTCGGAGCTCTTGAAACACATCAGTTATGAAAGCATGATGTATTAATATGTGGATTTTTTTTGTCTGTGAAACTGATTATTCCACATCTGTTTTGTTAAACAGAAGAAGGAATTTAGATCTATAACGCTACAAGCACATACACTTGCCACTTCCTTAGTTCCCTTAGGAAAACTTGAGTTTTCCTGTATTTAGTTTGAACATAGCACCTATTGTTCTCTTAGGCAGGCAGCAATGAAAAAAATCATATGAGCATCATCCTGTTGGGCTTTCTGGCAGTTACTATTATACAGCAATGATAAAAACGAGTTCCACGGTGCAAAACAGAACCAGTAATCTATAACAATGTGTAAGAAAACAGACACATATATTTACCTTGCCAGTGGACTTGACTCCCTTCCAGATGCAGAAGAAGCAGATGACCCAGACGACCAGTAAACACAGAGCCAGGTCCCATTTAATAGGACCAATGTTGTCTATGCCATTGGTGATTCCCAGCACATTACGTCTGTGAACATAAAAGGAGAGCTCTTTAAATGTGCATGTTCGTCTGTGCAAGTCAGTCACAGCACTTAATCACATGGCGACAATAAGCCTGAGACGATTTCAGTTAACGCACATCTGTGAGTGTTTACGTGTGCAAAGACCAAATAACTGATGTGTGAGCTACTTCCCGTGTCTCTTGGACGCTTCAACAGGTTGTCTGTTTGGCAGGGATAAATATTTAAGAATATAAAATCTAATAACCCTGCAGTCTTTGGTATTCGTCTGTTTTCCAAATGTGTCCTGGTCTCTTTTACTGCCAGACAATCAAATCAAAGAAAAACAAAACCTCTCTGCTGAAGTTTCTTAATGACTGTTTTGGCCTACACACAGTTGTAGGATAGCATCTAAATTGCAAAACATTTTCAGCTGAACTTTCATATGAAAATGTTTTATGGTTATGCAAGTCATCAGGTATGTATGTCATTATGTAACTCACTCCCAGAACTCGGTGACGGGGGAGGTGAAGTTGGAGGCGTTAGCAGCCAGCCAAAGGGATTTGTTCTTGCGGTAGGTGTCTTCAATGCAGCGTTCAGTGTTCCAGGACTGTTTGCACTTGGCCCAGGGCAGCTCCGGCTGAAAACACTGAAATGCAAAAGAAGCAGGAGTTACATATTTGCTTTTTGATTTGTCCACTTGTGGTCAGACGGATCACCCAAGACGCATGTTAATGCCAGGACAACAGGCTAGTGGATGAAAAGAGAAGCTGTGTTCAGATTCCCTCTGATGTCTTTAGTCGATGATTTCAAACGGTAGTTTAACAGTTGACTGGAACTGCACCAAGTACGTCAGTTCATGCATCTCCACATGCGGCTTGAGTAACCACTTGTGATTGGATGCAAAACATGAGTAAGTGGACTTTCAGTGTGGCCCAGGACACGGTCACCATATGGGGCCCATGCCACTTTTAAAGGTACTCTGAGCGACCTGGTTGCAGCGTCTTGGTTGCATTTACTTAGAGCTGTCCACTTGTGATCGAATCAACCAAGACGCAGATGTAAACAGAGCTTCTGCTACGTGTTAATGGTATAAATCTGATAATACACATTCAAAGAAAACAGAAATAAAGACACCTTTAAAACTGTACCTACTAATCCATTTTATTTGTTTTGAGCCAAGCCTGTCAGCTGAATTTTCCTTGGGAATTCAACACCTTTCATACATGTGCCATACTTCTGTCAAAGCTAACAAAAAAAACATCTCCTTGGAATTAAAGGGCACCATCAAATGGCTTTGTAGGTTAATGGATCAGCCTTAATCCAGCTGGCAAAGACAACAGTGAGGTTGTACAATAGATGACATGAAAGATTAACATGAAAACCTCTTAAAACTGACACTCAACACTCAAACACTCAACCAGGCAGGCCTCCTGCTGCTATCAACGTGTTCTTTTCCAAACCTACCTGGAACAGGTAGTAGAGACCCCAGGCCAGGATGACGATGTAGTAGATATTCAGCAGGGACACGATCACAATGGAGGCATAACCAATACCTGGAGAGAGGAGAGAGGTCAAAATGAAAATAGACGTCAACAGTCCAGTAACTGAGGGTCATAATGTGACCAAACTGTCCTTTTCTGGAAGCAGCGAGATTAGCAACATTTTAAACAAGTAAATAATGGCCTTAACTGAAACCTCCTCAAAAGAGTATGTATTATTTTATGCTACAAAAAAAAAAAAAAAAAAAAAAAAAACACCATCTGGGGCTTTAAATAAAAAAAAAAAAAAAAAAAAAAAAAAAAACATTTCCCCATTTAGTCATGCGACTGAAAAACACAACTTCCTCAAAAAGAACCACAATTTTCACCATATTAGTGCATGTTGTGAGGTTTGGGTGCTAGATTTTGACTGGCCAAGAAACAGGATGTAAAAGTAGTTTATGAAACATTCGTGTCACATGTCACGAAAAGTGAACAGACACAGATGGTGGTTGAGTGGTGGATACAAGCTGTGTGTTATTACGCATCTTCCCCGTGTAACTTGAGAAAGTAATAGGATTAGGATTAAATTGAAACTTCTGTCTTTAACTTCTGGTCCTAGTCTTCAATGCTGCCAAAGAGTGTTTATTCAAACCCACAAAATGTGATTAAATGTTACTTCCATCTGATGCAATGGTGCAGCCATAGGCTTTAAGAACTAAACACTGAATTAAAACGCTCTCCTAGGATTATGAACTGAACCTGGTAAAAGATAAAACCAGCCCACCACATCCTGACTCTGCACGACTCTTTTCAGTGTTACAGATACTTCCTGTTTTGAGGGATTTGTGTTTTTTTCTTTCATGTTGAAGAAACACTGTGTTCATTGTTTGCACAGTGAAACACTGTTCTCAATTCAGGCTATTCACTGTGACCAAGCTATAAAGCCAAATTCCTGCTTCTTCACTTTAACCAGTTGCCATTTCAGAAGAGTAAGTAGTATTCATGATGGTAGTTTATGTTCATAAATACCCTTGATATTTTTTTATCTTGCTCAAGGTCTGCAGCAGTCTGGTTTTAGGTCTTTTATTACTCTCAGTGGTTTTCCTTGCACTTAAATCCCATCTGACATGTTTAGGAGACTGATGATCTGAGCTGAGTCATTACATCGATACTGGCCTTGAGACAGGATAAAAACTGTGTGTGTGTATGTCTGTGCGTCTGTGCATGTGTTTCTACTACACACGGATATAAAGATAAGAAAATCCTACAAAAATGGCAACAGGTGTAGGAGTTGGGATTTGAACATGGATTAGGCTTAAATTTATACAGATTAAGTCACGGCTGTGGCTGCTGAGGGTCCTCAAAGTATATTAGTACAACTTGTGTGTGTGTGTGTGTGTGTGTGTGTGTGTGTGTGTGTGTGTGTGTACTATCAGTCAGCACACAGCCAACAGAGGCCACTCATCCAAATTAATGTCCTTCAACGTCACTGGCCATCTGTGTGTCTGTGCGCGTGTGTGTAAGTGTGTGTGTGTGTGTGTGTGCGTATGGGTCTTGTGAACAGTCTGCATGAATTTGTGAGTGTGTCTTTGTGTGCATGTGTGAACTATTTCACCATCGCATCGTGTCCTTGTAATCACTCCGCTAATTAGCAGCCGCCGAGCTACATCTACATCTCTACGACGCGCTTGCTCGCGTGGATCACATGGTACAGTGCCGATCAAACAAACACATGCGTCCTCCTCCATGATGTCATTTCTTGCGCTCGTTTGCTGACCTCGGCTGACCTCGCACGGTCTGTTTGCATTAACAGTTGATCCTTTTAAAGCATACACGACACGCACATACATATTTTCACCGGACACGTGATGAATCCAAGAGGAATCATCTGGGAGAACAAAGTCGTTGGAGAGGCTGAAGTAAAAACTTCAGCATCGAGGTGATATGACTTCCAACCAGTGTCATTAACCTCTGAAATATTGGATTGATTATGCTGATATAAAGTCACATGATCGCGTCTAACAAGGACGATTAAGCAACGCTAAAGACAAATTGATGTTTATTATAAATAGCCTCTGATTTGGATGTAATGATTGACCTGTCTGTTCCAGTTTGGGTCAGTACTGAAGGATTCCGATCCAGTCCCACATTTACATTACTCCAACTGTCTGAATATAGACATTACATTATAATTCAGGGCTTGACTTCTTCACAACACCAGATGTTTTTTTAAGACTAGACGAATGGGAGAAATGATAAAAACAGAACTGGTCAAAAATAAATAAAAAAATCCACAAGCAAATGGCAAAACTGCAATGTGCTTCGAGCGAGAGAGTAGCAATTATTCTATAATCCACTTCATCAGGCTTTTAATACCGAGCCGCAGCTCTCATGCACCATCTCATCCAAATTTAGCATTTCTTCTTCCACTTTTCCATGTGGAACTCTTTCTGATGAATGTCTGTTTCTGTTTTGGTAGAACGTGTCAAGAGCTGGGATTTTGGCAGTTGCCAAGCGACGTGACTCTAATAATAGTCTACCTATTGCTTAGAGTATTTTCAATGCATTTAATCAGTCATTCAATACGCGCTTCTTGGGTGCCAAGAATGTTCTGCCGTTATTTCTGTAGAAACAGTTGTTATGTGTGGGCTGTCGAGTCTTGTCAATAATCTTTAAATTTGTTCCCGGCTTTAGTAGATCTAATCACGAGCTGCCAGATGATTAGACTGAATTTTTGTTGTCGTTGCGTTCGCGTTGTGTTTGCCACTTTCAGTTTGGGTCAAGGTTATTTTGCCGTAAGCAATCAGTAGCAGCGGATGTACAGTATGTGTCCTGTTGACGTCATTTTCAGTTTGCACAGCAGTTGCAGCTGATAGGAGCGCTTAACTTTTCAATGTCAGACAAAGAGAGAGTCATTTCTATAGGTTGAACAACCTGCACGCTTTCCCACTTTCCTCCATTTGTCTCTTCGGACTGGCTCTGATGGTTGTTTTCATCGAAGATGAGACAATTTTCAAGCTCTGAAAAATCTGAGATGTGGGCAGCAATTTGGATGTCTGGAACTGGAGACTGTCTGGAGACTAATCACATGTCTCGATTCGCTCTCTCTTTTGTATTTTCTCGTTTCATGTTTGATCAAAAGGTTTCAATAACGGAAATAAGGTAGATCTTTCTTTTCCCCTCTCTTGTCTTGCTTCAATTGCTTTTATTTTTCATTCTCTCCACCCAGTTTTCCTCTTCCTGTGCTGTCTCTCCTTTTCCAGTCCTCCATTATTGCCTCCTCCTTTCTGTCTCACTCTCTCCTGTGTGTTGTCTTCCCTTCCTCCTATCATCACCATCTTTTTCTCTTCCATTCACCTCTCGCCTTCATTTCTCCCTCGCCCCTTTCTCTCGTCTTTATCATTTCATCTCTCGGCTCCTCAGATCTCGCTGCTCTGCTTCTTTTCTCCCCCCCACCCCCACCCTCTCCATCTCTCTGATGTGTTGCCGCGCTGTTACCGTAGCAACGTGTGATTTGGGACACTCTGTACGCCGTCTCGGCTTGAGTGTGTGCGTTTGTGCGTGTGAGACGGTGGGAAGGGGATAATGTGTCTAAAAAGAAAGCAGGAACGTGTTTATGTGAAAGTGAGAACGGCAGCACGAGTAAATAATTCAATGAAGATAACGAAACGGTAAAATTGATTAACTGGATTCACAAACGTGATGTCGTGATCAACGGCAAAAAATACCACTCGGGGAAGAATAGGCGGCGATGAATACATTAACCTTATTCGGCTGTTGACGGACAGGAGGAGGGGGGGAGGTGAGACGAACGGATAAGGGAACGCTTAGGAGGGAAGAGAGGGGAGAAAAGGAAGGAAATATGATTGAAGAAGTGGAAGAAAGGAGGACAAGACAATGTCTCCATCTGTCAAGTAGAATCAGGGAAGATGTTGAAGAACTCGGAATGTGCTTTCTCAGAAGAGGGAAGGTTTTCACAGGGGATGAGGTGAGAGCTAGAGAAGGTTAAAGCAGAATAGAGGCCTCAGTGTGTTGGTGTACCAGCGCAGGCCTGGTTGCCTGGTAACAGTTGCAGGGTAAAGTCTGATTGGAGGAGTGTGGTGTGACTCAGCCTTATGTTGCACAGCCATTCCTCTGTGAAAAGCATCAGAGTTCTGGAAAAATCTAAAGCCAGTAACTTGAACAGGAAAAACAGCTGGTGACAGTGTCGAGTCAGAGCCGTGGATGGAGCTAACCACAACAACGTTTGCTGTGTTGGCTGCGAAGTGCGTACTGTAAACAATAAAAATATTCACTGTATATAATGTGAATGTAACATCATGTGTATGGCTCAGGAGGTAGAGCTTTATATTAATCGGGATGGTTCCTCGATTATTGAAGTGTCCTTGAGCGAGACACTGAACCTCTAATCAAAAACACGTCTTCGTATAACCTCTACACACACTGTTTGATTTTTGGTCTTTGGTCTCCTTATCTTTATTTTTTTACACCATTTAAGTTCCAGCTGGGTCTTAATGTGTTTAAGTTGTTGTTTTCCCTTGTGAATGTTAACCTCGGGTTCAGAATTAGACTCTGTAGCGCTAAGTGAGTCCAGCCCCCCATGAGACAAGACACACCTGGGATACTGTTAATGAGGGTATATACATCCACCAACCACTCCAACATCCAAATTATCTCCCCCCTGATATATTCGACCATTTGTGTTGTGACTGCCATGATGTTTTAACCAACATATCAGGTCATCAATTCAAGAGGAGGGGGCTACATACCAGTAAAGATGGGGCAGAGCTTCTCCCAGCAGGTGATGCCACCCTCAGAGGTGAACTGACCCAGGGCGACCTCCAGGAAGAAGACTGGCAGACCTCCGCCAAACAGGAAGATGAAGTAGGGGATGAGAAATGCACCTGAGTGGAAGGAAGAAAGGAAGGAAGGAAGGGAGGGTCAATAGTTAGATCAGTAGTCAAGGTAAGAAGCATGTTAATAAATGGTTGTGATATGTTCATGCCTTACCTCCACCATTCTTATAGCAGAGGTACGGGAAACGCCAGACGTTCCCTAAACCAACAAAGCCGCCAGCCACAGACAGAACAAAGTCCAACTTGCTGGCCCACTTCTCCCGCTGGGGGTGTTTGCCCTCTGCCTCGTCTTCAGGCCGGGTGCCAGGGCTCTTGCCAGGAGATGGCTTCAGAGTGTCCTTATGAAAATCCTTCAGACACTGAAGTTTCTCTTTTTGAGCCATTCTGTAGAAACAAAGAAAGAAACCAGTGAGAATTGGCTGAAATTAATCCACTGACAGCAACCTTTAAAGACGTCTGTCCCATGGTGTCTGGCTACCTGCCAAAGTGGCTGGTAGACCAACTCAGGAGCCACAGCCCAAGTGTTTGCAGCATTTAGGTGTTGATGGTAGTTTCTCAGTCTTTGTTACCCAACTAAGATGAACTAGGGTTGAAAGCTTTGACGTGCGCTCTAAAGAGGAGAGGAAGAACTAGGTGCTCTTCCACGTGGTAATAAATGCTCTTCGGATTAAACACAGTTTTCAAACAACGTCTTGCTCGAGTGTGGCGTCTCATTTTATACCCTGTTCAACTGGAAGCCATCATTACAACGGAGGCACCAAATGGCAACTGACCAAGATAAAATAAGCTTCCCTAAATTATGTAAACTGTTTGTGCGTCACAATATCATTACCTAACCACAAATACATTGCTCATTTCACTGGTGTGAAAGTTGGTGCTAAAACAAGTGGATGTAGCCTGCAGTGATATTCTTTAGTTTTGTTTTGATATTACAAATCTGACAATGTTGCTGTTGTCAGGGCCAACACAAACTTTAAAAAAATACAAAACCAGAAGCAGTGATTTATGTTGAACTCACTTCTCTCTATGGATGTAATTACACCTAATGTGTTTTTTTGTTTCCTTCCTTTTACTGCATCAGAAAAGTTTGGTGGATTTTTTTGGATTTGGCTCATTTAAATGTTTGCTCTTCTCCATCTGGTTATTTTGTTCCAGCTCTGATCAAATGGAGACTCTGTGATCCGGCCAAATGAACTAAACTGAAGAAGGGACACAGAACAGTGACACTGAATACCAGTCGAAATCTGGCACCAGAGTAGGGTTGGGTTCCGATAGTCGGTTCCATTTTGGATGTGGTTCAGAGTCCTTGGTGTCAAAGTTAAAAAAAAGGTTTATCAACAGGACAAACACACTAAGGTCTCCACTCATGCAGAAACCCTTCATTTTGTGCCATAACGTGAACCAGTGTCATTATAAAGTTTCTCTCAGCTCCAAATGACTTCAGACCTAAGTTAGTTATTTATCTTCTCTTAGTGAGAGAAGTCAATCAAAGTGGGAAACAAAGTTTAAGATGTAAATTCAGGGTTTAAGTCAGTCAGTTTTGTATCTGTATATTTGTGTAGATGAAACAGAAGCACTTCCTCCTCTGCCCTTCCGTGCTTTTAAATGCGACTTTGTGATTGGTCTGATGTCTAAGCAGTCTGATCGAGGCCACAATGACACAACCAAAGCTGTAAATTTCCACCTGACATTGGCCATGAGAGACAGGGAGAGCGAGAGAGCGAGAGAGAGAGAGAGAGAGAGAGACTTAGCAGTCAGCAGATGTCTGTCACTGTGGAAAATGTCATGTCTTTATCTCTTTCCATCTGTCAGGCTGTTGTGCCTTCAGTTTCTCTTTGTCGCTCATTTATTCATTCCCTCTCTGACTTTGTACAAGATATTCAAACAGGTCAGGGGTCAAGGACAGGACTACGTTTTAGATGTCACGCATATCACATGCACATATTTTGTTAACACAAATCTACTTTTACCCAGCATGATGTGAAGATGACACGATTCTCCTAGTGAGGAAATATTTACTGTTGAAATTGCTCATCTAGATCAGCATAAAGATGAAAGTTGGAAACAGAAAAGGGAGAAAAAATGTGACATTTATGGATTCAACTGCTCGACATTTTCTTCTGTGGGCTCTCAAACAACCTTTTCTAGTATAGATATAATATAGAGTATATGTGCCATGTTTCTCTAGCACATCTAAGTTAATGATTTCAAACACACACACACACACACACACACATCTCTTCATGACTAACTTCCTTGCCAGTTAATTAATAACACTAAGAGGAAACTGAAAGTACCAGCTTTGAGTGTGTGTGTCACACATCTCTTCATGACTAACTTCCTTGCCAGTTAATTAATAACACTAAGAGGAAACTGAAAGTACCAGCTTTGAGTGTGTGTGTGTGTGTGTGTGTGTGTATTTCCTGCTTGGACAGACAATGGACTCCATTATGTCTGCAACAAACTGTTAACTGCAATAGATAGTAATGGCCACCTCTGATATTTATATTACTTCCAGCATGGAAGTGGATTGAGATATTAGTTTGATGGCTAACGACTAAAATGAATGAGCGATAAGAGAAAATGCTGCAGCACTGGCAGATGTTCTCGTGCTCTCTGCCCACTGAGAGAACCGAATAATGAAGACTATGTTTACAGCAACACTTGAACTAACTGGGGGAATTTGAGGGGAAGGATTTGAATCTATCACATGATGTGAATACATTATTACTGGTGCTAGGTCATTGCTATGCCGACCATAATGATGACACATGTATTTAATCTAACGTCTTGTTTAAACAAGGCACTGGCTGCTACTGTGTGCATGCTTTTCAAAGACAGTGCTGCTGTCTACATAGCATGCTTCTCTTGAGTCGCCTAGTTATGTGTTGACGAGTCAGTGCATGAGCACTTGAACATCTAGATGGTCACCCATGGTCATGACCTAAAAAATAAGTTCATAGATACATCTGGCTGCTCCTTTGCCTTGAAAGGAGTCGGCTGAGGTTGCTCCAGCATCTGATTTGGATGCCTCCCGGACACTTCTTTGACACCTTAAGAGCCCCCAGGAAGAGCTGGAGGATGTGCCTGA
The DNA here is from genome assembly GCA_028641955.1 of Protonibea diacanthus. Lineage (NCBI taxonomy): Eukaryota > Metazoa > Chordata > Actinopteri > Sciaenidae > Protonibea > Protonibea diacanthus. Next base: position 2,667,788 of record CM053978.1, on the reverse strand, counting down.
GGAGGACACATGCCCAGAAGGGGCTGCCATGGCTAATCAGCCAAAGAAAAGAGAGCCACCTAGAGAAGCTCCATAAATTACAGGATGTCGCCATGTGGTTTTAAAGACTGATTACAAGACGAGAGGTTTGCAGACTCACGTTTCAAGTAAAGAGAGCCGCCTCCAGTAAGTTATGAAGGCGCTGAAAGTTGTTGGAGTTACTGTCCAGATTCTCAGTTGACAGCACTGATATATTAGCAGGAAATGTTGTTGTTGCCTATAAAGGCAACCTCTAGAGAGCGATACTGGCCGTGGGAACCACAATGAACTGTGGGACGATTTAAGGCTCAGGCCAAAATCTCCGTGTAAAACATAGAGACTCATTGTCTGGTGTTTTGTGTGTGTGTGTGTGTGCGTGTGATAGCTGGACTCAGAGTCATGTAGTGACTTCAGAACCTAGCCAGCGCTACATACACACTCACTAACCACTTACATAACACACTCTCCTATTTTAAGACCATGTACATTTCCACTGGGCTGACCGCCTATTAAATCCCCTCCTCTCTTCTCTCCTCCCTCCTCCATCCTCCTCTGCTCTACATTTCTTTCACTCCCTCTCCTCCTTTTTTTTCCAATCTCCTCCTTCACCTTTCTTTTCTGTCCTTTCCTTTCCCCCAGTTTCTGTCGTTCCACCTCAGCATCTTACTTCTCCTCTTTGATCGCTTCCAGTTCTCCTGAAATTTCCTCCATGTGTCTCAAACCCCCCATGTTCTCTCCTCCTCCTTGTCCCTCCCTTTCCAACTAATTTACTGTCCCTCTTCTCCTGTCCTCCTCCAACTCTTTCCTCTGGTGTTTCCAACCTTTCTGTCCTTCTTTTACTTCCTCCTCCTTCCTATCCTAACTCTCATTTTATACTCCTCATCATGCTGCCTCACACCTCCTTGTCCCTCTTACTGTCATTTTAGAGAAATGGAAAAAGTCAGAAGTTACTGTGCGTATGATTGTGTGAGAGAAGAAAGAAAGAGTTGCAGGGACAGAGAAGGGGGAATCAAACAAGAGAAAGTCACCTGAGAAAACTTGAGTGAAAAAGAGAGGAACATGAGGGGGAGTCAAAAGAAAAAGAAAAAGACAAAGGTGTCGAGATACAGCAGTTACTAAAATTTAAAGCGGCTGCTGCAAAAAAGTGACGTGTGTGACAAAGAAAAGTGAGTCACAAGCATTCGAAAGACAAAAATAAAAGTGACTGATAGAGATAAAAGCAAGTGAGCAAGATTAGAGGCAGCGCTGAACAGAGACGAAACATTAAATGTGACAAAGAGTATCAGGAATGGGTGTTAATCTGACGGAGATACAAACAGTGCAGAGATACCGGGAAATATTTATAAGTTAGATAAGACTTTGGTTTTTATTTAACTAGAGTCAACAGTCATTATTGATTCTGGGGTTTTTTCGGTAGGTTTCTGTTCTTCATTCTTGTTCAGGTTACAGCAGTTCAGTAAGCTTCAGTATACACACCGTCTCAAAATCAAACTGTGCACGAGATTATTGTGCGTAGTATCAGTATCACAGTTCTAAACTTTCCAAAAAACCTTGGGTTATGTTGGTTGTTCAGAGGAGGTTTGTCCTGACAGAGGTCGCCGCTCTTATCCTGAGTGAGTCAGTTTAGCACTAAGCTGGGGCTTATCATGAATTATGTGCTTGCTGCAAGAAAATGCCAGCTTTTATCATTTTAACCCTGCATTCACCAGCCTATGAGCCAGACGAATCTGCAGGCTCATGCTTTATTTGCTCTCACAGATGCGTCTGGTTCTCTTTGTTCAGGCAGATTTTCAGCCAACCTGGCACGAGTCGGACCGTTTATCTAATATGGGGTGTGTTTCATATGATGAGGCATGTTCATGAACAACAAAGACTTCCTCTGATGTGGAACATTGTGTTCAATCTGTTATCCCATCAGTATTACATAAACTTGTTGGTTTAACAATGAGTAAGGTATGTTTAAATAGGCTGCATGGTGTATAGTTCACTGACAGATTGATTGATAGTAAAAATAACAGTCCACACGTGTTCAGCACTATTGTAAAAAAAACAGCTTTGTTACTTTGGCGCCATCTAGCGGCAGCACGGGGAATGATGTGCTGTCAAGTGAAGCCAACGAGGAAGTGCCAAAAACTGCAATTCCTCAAGTGGCCACATGAGGCTGGCTGTAGAATGAGTCAATCTCAATAAGGCTCCATGTTAAAATGTCCAACGTCACAGCAGAAATTAACATTTTTGGATTAGCCAGGAGCCAGCAGAGGCACGACGACCAAGACGGCGATGGCCAGAGCCACCAGACTCCGAGCTTCACAACGAATATTACATCCATGTTTTATACTGTCTAGGATAGCCAGACATTTTGCAAGGACTGATCAAACAACAGTCGTACACATTGTAACTTCTGCTGAGGACAGAGGGGACAGAAGGGAAGACGTGCTGCAAAGGGGCAGGGGTTGGAATCGAATCTGGGCCACTGCAGCATAGACTCAGCCTCGGTACATGTGGCACATGCCACCAGGTGAGCTACTGCACGGTTCATTTCTGATGCTGGAAACAGCGGCCAACAAATCAATCTCAACCCGAGGTCCGCTCACTCACTTACGCAGACCTTCACGTGCAGATTTAGTTTGCTCAGATGTCATTTAACTAGACGTTTAAACCTCCAATGGATTATTTCGCTTTGAAGTTGCTACTTCCACCATCTGGTTGCTCCAATGATAAACACATATCGCTCCCTCCATTGGTTAACCGTTTCAGCGACCACGCCTCAAACTAAAATCTACACTGTTCCGAAGCTTCTTTGCCACATTATACGGTCTTCAGCAGCAGTCGTCATGGAACTGTTCTTCTGGTGATCCAGTTTTGAAGCAGTTTGTCCAACAAATCCAGCATCCATTGGTAAACGGGCCCCCCATGGCCAGAAGGGGGCGCTGTCATTCACCTTCAATCAAAGCGATTGGTTTCCATCATCCAGGCAATGCGTAATAACATGAATAACATTAAGTCTGACGGTAAATCAACATCTTCACTGCTCTCACCTTCAGCTGTAAATTAAATCTTCCTGCTGATGGCAGTTATTAGCTACGAGTACAATGCAATTATACAGAGCCATAACAGAATAATGGGGCTTAGGACACTGAAGGTGTATGTACTAATGTGAGTGTATGTGGATCAGTGGTTCAAACTGTTTAATATGTAGAGTAACAGTGAAGGTCTAGACAGAGATAAAGTCAAGGACACAACGTCATAAAAGTTTGACAGCAGCTCCTGCAGCGTAACTGAGTGATGCTTTTATTCACTGAGTCGCTGTAGACTCTCTCTCAGATTTCACTGCGAAGGCTGACTTCCCAGAGTAGTTTCAGCAAACAAGTCTGCAGCTAATACAATAGATGCAAGTGTTTGTTTAACGGGAACAACTATTACTCAAAAACTACTAGACGCAAGTGTACTTTCACTGGCTACAGCGGTGAAATATATATTCAGTCCATGAAAGCTGTTAAATTTGCTACTGCAAACATGCAACTACACATTGTATGTTTCCTTGAAATACGCTGTGGCACACAGGAAGTGATGCGAGTGAAGCTCATTTCATTATCAAATTAAGAACAGAGAATTTGGCATGAACGGCCGTGCAGCAAGACAAAGTGTGGCACCGACCAAAGCTACAACTCCATCCCAAAAGGAAGCCAAAGAATCTTGAGGATTACTACCTTAAATCTTGGATTATGGAACTTCAAAGTCTGTCAGGGTGTTCTCCTCAAGGTGTTTATGTGACAAGATTATTCACTGGTGCAACACACTCAATTTGATCAATTCCCAGAAACTCAGCTCAGATGTTAGTCAAGTCACAGCACGCATTCAAGCTAAATCTTGAGCACAGATATACAGGAGATCAGATGCTGACTCACCAAACACAGGAGAGTGAGAGGATCGCACACAGGTACGAGCAGGACATTCATCAGCCAGTCATCCAGCTCAAAATTAATGAAGGTTCCTCTGTAACTACAACCACGGCCACCTTCTACACTTCTCCTAAATGCTCCTACAGTGTGTCACCATGTCTTAAACAGCCAACATGAACTTCTTCACTTTCAGTTTTTAAGGGACTTTAGGCACAAAACACCAGCAAATAACAGTGTGTCTAAAGACTAAGATCATATCAGTCATGCACTGCAACACCAAACATGGCCATGTGAAAAGGAGTTGGAGTTTGATAGCATTGTGTTGAGTCTGAATCCAGTTTTCAGAGAGCTTACTGACTCGTTTCAGGCTAAACATTACATTTAAATAACACAACTGGATTCATATATAAGAACTGAAATTTTAACCTTGATGTTCGAAAAGACTACAAGTCATGTTTTGTCTTGTAGTTTAGATTTCGTTGTCTCAACAGAGCCTCCTGGATCGTTTGAGCAATCCTCTTTGCAAGTAAAAAAAAAAAAAAAAAAAAAGTTCGACTGGTAATTTTCCAGTGTTGTAACCAGGTATCACAATCCAACTACTGCACTTTTTTCCCTTTTCTTCTTTTTTCAGCCATTACAAGATGCAAGCCAACCACATACTGAGATAAAATCTAATCCACAAGAATGAGGAGCAATCATGTGCAGAGATGTGCTTTAAAGGACTGATGGTGACACTTCTACGGGCATTTTGACGTTTGAGGTGTGATGCATGTTGGAAACACAGCATGCATATGCAAAAAAATATCCAGAGTATAAATAACCTTTGTGTTTTGTTTGTTTTTTCTGCATGCTGAAGCTCGACACATCTTCTTCACTGTTGTCACTGCAAGCGGTTAAACACTGATGCTGTTCACCAAAATAAAAGCAAATTAAAACACGAGAGAAGCAGAACGACGCGAGACAGATAAAGAGGAAGCGAGACGAAGGTAGAGAGACCATGAGAGAGAGAGAGAGAGAGAGAGAGAGAGAGAGAGAGAGAGAGAGAGAGAGAGAGAGAGAGACTCGTGGTTATGAGCAGGAACGAACGATGTGCAACGTGCGACCTGACGAGCATCTCCGTTTCCTCGCCACTCTGAGCGCCTCACTTCCCCTTTTCTGGTTCACTTAAATAACGGAATAACGGAAAAAATAAATAAATACGAAATAAAACAAAGCCAAAATAAATTACATTACTGTTTCATTTGGTTTGGATAGACTTCAAATTTAAAGAAATGAATGAAAAAAAGAAAGAAAGAAAAAAGACCGAGACAAAGACTGTGCGTCTCTCTGTCTGCTGTCTATCTGCATCTATGTTTCTATATCTATATAGTGCAGCATATGAAGTCTACTGTGAAACAAAATATAAAAATAAATTAGAAATGGCCTAAAAGCTCCTCTAAAAATGCGTCTGACGCACGCATGTGAAAAAAAAATATTCAACACATTAAAAAAAGACAAACAGAAACAAATTAAAGACATTTAACGCGTCACACGCTCGTGTTGCGTTTAAAGAACTATAAAGAAATACAAAATTCACCGGAGACCCTTCCTGAGCGCACGAACGCACACAGAGAGAACAAGCCTTTATCCAGCTTTACATCGCAGCTTCCTCATCAAGCTTCACCAGGAAACACATCCCTGCACACACACACACACACACACACACACACACACACACACACACACACACACACACAAACACTCTCTCTCTCTCTCATCAATAAAATAAAAATCATGAAAACACACACAAATGTAACAGAACACTGCTAATTGATTTTTCCAATCATACGTGCGCGTTCACTCTTCTTAATTGCGCCTCATGTTTGCGGAGAAATAATGAAGGCTTCTCTCATTCAAACGCAGAAAAATCCAAAATTCAAATAAAACATGATAAAAATGAGGAAATGATTAAAGAGCACAGCAGTCATCCCTCACAGAATTCTTTTAAAGGTGTGCACTGAGGACATTTTTCCGTTACCTGTTCTGTTGATGCGATTTTGTAGATTATTTTGTCCTTTTAATGTCCTTTGATTGGGGTCCCTTCTCCGTTTCGTCTTGTCCGTGTCCTCTTGTGTCCGTGAGAGCGACTGAGAGCTGGACGCGTCGGTAGCCTTCTTGTAAGCCTGACCTTTGTCTTTTTTAAAACAAGGGGGACCGTAGGAGGCATGAGAGCTAGTGGAAAATCACCGGCCTGCCTACTCTCAGCAATAGGAGAGCATGGGGCCTTCAGGGTCCGCAGATAACCGTGGGAATATTTTAAGTGCGCCCTTAGATGAGCGAAGCGGCACGAAGTGATGCAAACGGTGGAAAATTGGCGCATCTTATCAAAGCTACTGGATAAAAAGCAAACTAAATCATTATTAGTATAAATATTTTATTATTTTTTAAAAAAGATTTCACAAAAATTAAAGTAAAAAGACAGAATATAAAGTTTGAAGCGGCTGGAGGAGGTTTTGTTGCTGTGAAACAGATACATCCTGCCTCTGCATGAAATGTCCAACATCACCACACGCCAGGATAAAAGATGAAATATAATCATACCTGATGCACCTTATTTCCTCAACGTTTTGCCACAAATGGGCTCTGTTCCAAGGCATCACTTCATTAACAACTGCCGGCCGTACGCTCAACGAGACACACATCTCACAGTGTCAAAAATTACGAGCAGCACATGAACGCAGCATTAAGGAGCATTACATTGGCAGTCCCCCCCCCCCCCCCACCCACCCCATTTCACGAGTTTTGTTGCCGTGCACACGCTCAGACTCTCGTGCGCGCTCTGTCGTCTTTTTACGAGCGTGCCCGTGAGCAGGAGTGCGCGCACCAGTGGAAATAAAGGAACACAGTGTGAGGAGTCCTTGCAGCAGCTGATTCTGCATGCAAACTAACAGCAGCAGCTTGTTTTTTTTTCTACACGTTTCTTCAAACATCCTGCAGAGGGTTTACAGCACAGAACAGCATGCATACATTTTTAAATAAATCAACTTTAATACCGCCTTAAAAATATATAGCTTTCACCTGCTAAATGCACATGGCATGGACAGGAGCAGGGAGAGCTGTTATTTTGTCTACCCACTGTACATGTCTACACGGGCTTAATGGGCCTTACCGTAATCTATTACAGTCTTAATGTTATATTATTCCTGTGCGAGCTCTGACCATGGTGCTAAATGAGTTTAATGATCTTTAATGGTGACTCTAGTATTTTTATAATATTCCATTGGTATATGTACGACTGTGTGTCTCACAGTCATTCCTTGAGGCACTCACTGACTCGCTGTGTATGTGAACTAAGTGAAGTTTTCAGCATACATGACTCCGTCTGTCTTTGGGGAATTTGTAATCTGGTGGTAATATTTGCTCATAGTCTTTATGGCAGTCTGAAAGAAATGTTCCATGCCAAGGTATCTCAAAAACTAATGATTGGGTTTCCATGAATTAACATGAGAATAATTCATTCTCGCAGAATGAATCACACGTTTTGGTGATTTACAAGCACAACACCGAGGCCAAAATCCTTTAAACGTGCTGAAATGGATGCACTGACTCCTCATCTTATGTGCTTCAGGGAAACTTTTTAGGCCTGTGTTTGGCCCGCTCCAAACCTTTTCTTTCAAGCCCTTTTATTCCTGAAAGCGTAACAAACGTGTCCCTTTGTATCTGGTTGAGTGTCAACTTAAGGTCAACTTAAAAACAGACTTTCAGCTTCGTCCCCCTGCTGCATCTTCTGCCGAGCATTTTTACTTCATGAAGCTTTGTTGTCCTCGGAGGACAATTCTGGTGCAGCTTAAAAAAACACACACACACACACGGGATAATTGTACCAAACATACAACAACAAACAACGTCAGCGTTACCTGGGAAATGCCTGGTGGAAAAGAGCAGATGAATGATTTGAATAAAATGCCCAATGAGGAGAAGCACGAGCTTAGTAACACAGGCTTGTTTACATATCTATCTTATACTAGATTCAAATTTTAGGGATTGCTCACACAAATTATTAGCCAAACTGTGTCCTTCACTGTGTTGCAGACCTGTTCACCTTTGCTGTAATGTTGTTAATGTTTCAGTGGTCATTTAGCTCCATCTTGGCTTCATCCAAATGAGTTTTACTCTACTCAGGCATGTTTGAGAACCTTTCCCTGCAGCTATGTTGCACGTACATATATCTTTCTTTTGGCCAAAGTCCACTTCATGCCATTTATAACTCCGGGGGAAATGTGTTGACATCTAGTGTTAACCTATTTCCTAAAACCTCCCTATATATCCACGTCTTATCTTGAGCCCTTGACTGGGAGTGAATGTCACTCCTCCGCTGTTTTTTCAAACACTATCTTACTACTGTGTTTGCACTGGCTTTCTATAATGCAGTGCTTTTGGGAGGCACAAATGAGGTTCATGCAAACAACTGAGTAAGAATAACAGATTGAAAGTTATCTAAGCGGTGTGAGAGAGGAAGGAACCCTGGATGTTTAAAGCCTGCAAATGCTTGTATACAACAGACATAGTTTTTACAGGCTTAGAGTTAAGAGGCGGTAAACAGAAGTATCGTCAGTTTCGGCTGAACGTTGCGTAAAAATGGATATTTTTGCAATACGGCGCACCCAGAGTGTAATCCCACTGTGTTAAATATGGACAAAACTAAACAAAACTAACAAGTCGACAACTTTGCACAAAACAGCCAGTTTGTGGTTCAAACACTAAACTCCCCCCGGTGCTCTGACCTCACACTCCAGGCAGCCCTGCTAACAAACTGAGCTAACGGCAGCTACAGTAGTTCTACAGTGTTGCGTAATTCTCGCAGTTGATCATAGTGTGAGAAGATTTATGTTGTATCCATAACCAGGCACAACTCTGATTTGTATTTTCTTGATTTTTACATACTAAAGATCAGTGTTATGACTTATCACATCATCATGCTGAAATTCTCCATGTATGACCTTTGTGTGTCGTGGCTTGAAAATCAGATCATCGTACAAAGTGACAACAGCAGGCATTTCACCCATCACAGCAGGAAAAGAACAAATAACAATGCATGACTGCATTCCACTCAGCTGTTTGTGTTCCTGTTGTGGTCATGTGCGTGACATACTGTATGTAATACATATCTAATGTAATTTAAGCCTTCCCCTTACTTACCTTTCATATCTACAGCCAAAAGCCAAACTGCAAGCAAGTTCACCAACAGCAGGCACAGCAGCAGCTAATATTACTGACTAGTCCAACAGCAGTCAGCCCAGCTCGGCGTCTGTCTTTCAGCCTTTTATTTCACCAAGCTCTCACCAACCACTAAAAGTCAGTCCCAGATTTACTCTCGTCCGGCGGCTTCTTGCTCGCTCACTCTCTCCTTTTCTCTTCTTAGCTTCCTCCGTCAACATCATCTTGGGACTCTTCACCTTTAGCCATAGAAGTTGCTAAGTTATTTCCTGCTCACCTGACTCCAGTTCTGCCACGAAACAGACCTCACTTCCTGTCTCTCCTTGATTTGACAGAGAACTTTTATTCACGCAACTAAGACTCAGTAATAATAAATGGTAGAGTTTATTAATTAGTCAGTTTGACAAGGTGGCCTTAATCAGACTAAAGCATAGTCGCATAAGATTAATTAACTTTTGTAGTCGTCGATTAAACATAATGGAATTAGATTTCATTTTTGACAATTTAAACATTTTAAACTTTTTGTCTAATTCTGTATTTGCTTGAGAAATAAGCATGAAAAAAATAAGAATAAAACATGTGATTTTGTTTCTTGTGGTTGATAAAATGACCCGAGGTGACCCATGACCTAACCTCTTCTTTCCTGCATTTTGTCTCTTTGGCAGGGAAGGTTGTGTTTTCAGCATTTACATTATTTATAAATATATATTACTTTTTTTTTCTTAAAAAAGAATATTTGAGGTAGATAAACGCTTGAAAAGCAGCGTGTTTTTAAATAGACATTTTTGTTGTTGATGTTTGTTCTCACTAGCGGTTTATCTTCTGGGGTAATGAACTCTTTGTCAGGACACCCACATGCACCCAGAATGCATCTTTATCTATTTTAAGCAAATGGGCGTGTTGCTTAACGTAATCACACGGCACGAAGCAGTGCGGGGAAGATAAGGACGGTTAGTGTTTTACTTCTTTGTGACAATAAAACAACATAAAATGTAGAAAAAGTAAAAGTAAGTAAGAAAAAGTAAAAAAAAATAAAATAACAAAGTAAAGTAGCACTGTAATAAAGTGTTGTTGTTGTCTGTTGTTTTTTTAATTGTTTTTTATCTAATTAATGAGATAAAGTGTTGGGAAATCTTGGACCTTCATCTTCCTGCACCAAGCTCTGTCAGTGGGCGGGGCCAGTTAATTTACATAAACTCACTGGCCTTACACATTTTGTAAACTTTTTTTTCATAGCATTATGTTTCCCATTAAGTTCTGGACTCTCTCTGCATATAATCTTACATTTTGGGAAAATAGCAACCGGACCTGCCGTCATACTGACTCACTGCATGTCTGAACCTTCATACTGACTCACTGCATGTATGCCACGTCGGGTCACATTTGCTGGATTGTCTGCATTGGTCAGATTGAGTTCCTTTTAGTTTTATCTCTGTCCTCTGGACTGAGATGTAAACATATGTTGTCATGCTTCAACAGCTTGTGCTGAGTGTTTGCTTCACATTTTGGTTTTCTATTATTAGCTTGCCTGGCACATTTGCTGCTCTCTTGCCTTACTCCTTTTAGCTTTTTGTTCATATCAATAATTGTTGGAACGGTTGGATTTTTGACTTTTTGGCTTAAATTAGCTCATTTATAGAAAACAAATAAAGGTTTCTCCTACATACTGTAAAACATATCCACCCTGTAGCATTCAGTCCTTACTGTACGGTTGTGGTAGTAGTAGTTGTTGAAAAATGAAAGAAAAGTGTAACTTTGAGTTCAGCATAGTATGAATATCTAATTTCTGCCATAATTTATAAACAGAGTCCCCCAAATCTTCTCAAATCTCACGCTCCTATTTATCGATGAATCATTTATTTCATTCAGATAGAAGTGCAGAGGACAGAACTTCCATGGTGGACCACAATGAGCAGTGCTGTAGTTAAGACCACTTAAACCAAGACAAGACCAAGACTTTGAGGAGACCGGGCAAAACCGATCCAATCACAGTTAAGAGTTAACAATTAAATGCGACAATACGCAGGGATTTTAGTGATATTCCTACAGTTGTCCTAAAATAAAGTCCTCTTTGTCTGAGACTGACAAGACAGAGTAAAGATGAAGTTGATTCTGAGAGACAGAGACATTCAAAAAATGGTCTGGAGACTAATCCCTAGTACAACACAGACAGTGAGTCACTGAAGTAATGCAAGTTCCTGAAACACAGGTTATATAACAATATTCATTATGTAGAATGAAAAGAAATAACTTCCATTTTGGACAATGGTTGTTCAATTCTGGACAGTTGCAGGAAACTGAGGGAAAAACAACAACATCTCAAGTCATTTAGGAGGACTGCTAATGGTAGAACAGATACAGCAGGAGGGCACATTCTCAACCTGGCATCCCGCCATTGCAGTGTAAGTTTTATACTTTGACCTGTTTGGCTGTGATACACCAATTAATTTGGCATTAAAACCCGCTGAGTGGAAGGGCACAAATAGCACAAACTCAAGCTAAATTCACAGCCAACCAACAGAGCAGGAGTTATCAATACCTCTGGTTCCATCTCACATTCCAACAAACACAATTGGCCAAGTAGGAAGCCAACAAGGAATTCTGTGCTTTTTGCTGTAATAGATACCTCTGGCCACCTGCAGCATGCAGGGTGGAACTGGCATGAACCTCTGCATATTAAATCCTCCTGACACACTGAAAAAAAAAAAAGAAATAGGAAGTGCATCTTTTGTAATATTGTCAGTTTTAAACCAATGAACCCAACCGTCCAACCAAAGTATAAATATCATTCACTAACAGAAGGTTAGTGTTTCATTTTAACCAAGAGTTCTGACCAATAAGAAACAAGATATTCATGAAAAAAATAGTCACAAATGAGAGCTATAATGTCTACAACTCACACTGTAGCTGCATTTTACACTTGTATTATCTATCTGTTTTACTGAGTGTGTGCATGTGTGCTTGTAAATCTGATGTAATGAGAACTATAATCTTCCATACACAGCCACGTTGCGGGCACTTACCTCCCATCTGGGGACAAAAAGCTGGTCCCCACAAGGTAAAATATTATATTTGATGGTTAAGACTTTTCAGCTCAGTTTGGGATATGGGTCAAGGTGTAGTGATGATGGTTGAAGTGCTAAAATGTGCAATGTCTTCTTCTAAGTGACAAAAACAAACCGAACTTAACACCAGGTATGAGAATAAAACAGGGAAGCTGCATTAGATAAATAATATTAAATCATAATAATAATGAAACATGCTGAATTTCCACTGTTCTGATTGATGAGATGCACCATGCTTACATCTACTCCAGTATAAACTATCTGTGCAGGTAACGTAGTAGACAAAGTCCTTGTAAGGAGTTCGGTTGGTGGATGGGGTGGATGGATAAGTCAAACAAACTCTTTCCTGCAGAAGACTTTGGTTTGAAACCTGAAGTAAATGTTGACTCATTTGAAGTCTTAAGTTACATAACTGAGCTCACTTGCGTGACTTGTGCCATGTAAGTTGCCACTACAGTAAATGCAACGTGACTTGCATGTAGCCTTGACATTTCTATGCACGAATTACCAAATTTGTTTAGACAAACACAGAAACACATGCAAACACAGAAACACGTCCACATTCACACTGCCTTTTACAAACTGCAAAATAAATTGCACATAAGATGCACACACACGCACGCACACACAGACACTCGTTCCTCAAGGCAACTTTGCATCATCCAAATGATGCGATCAGGACGGCCACTTAAATCCGCTCAGCTGAACCAAACTTCCTGCTCACTTTCCTATCAAATGAAGTGGTGCAGTCTGGATTATAAAGTAGAACTCAAGGAATCAAGTGTTCTGCTGTGGTGCAGTCGCACTTGTTGACCTTTCCTTGCTTACTGAATGGAAGATCTTCCGAAGCAGTGTTGTCTTATGCGATTGCACAGTAATGAGACAGGAAGGCAACTTGATCGTAGACAATATAAAACATGCACGTAGAATCTGTGTGACCCACAGTGCTATTGTAAAAGCTCGGAGTGTGGTGCTTCTTGCCGCTGGTATCTCGATAGACATGGGGTGTGGCTGGGGTTGAGGTGAGTTAAATGAAGCCTGATACAGTTGTCACAAATGGGGAAATCAGCTATAGAGGCCGAAACCCTTTTTGTATTTGAGCCTTTTAATATGGGGCTTATAGAGACTGACTCCTGGAACCAGCCTTGAATGGCCGTCTGAGGAACTGCACTTTTTGGCATTACTGCATTGGCTTCAAGGCCATGGAGGTTCCAACTTCAATATGAAGGTGTGAAGGTGAAGCTGCTCTTTGTTTTTTGTTTTTTTTTACAGGCTATTACAAGTAAAGATAAAACTAATGATGAATGTTGTGATGCTTGTGCTGACAACCAGGCAGTTCCAAGAAACTGTAGCCGTCCCCGTGTTTGCAGGAACAGGTTGTTTGTTGTTTAATGTGATGAGGTGTGGTGTTTCGCAAACTTTGGAGTTGGAATTTTCCACTCCTCCCTGCAGTGAACCACTGTAGGATATATCCGCCTTTATTTAACTATAGCACTGCTAACAAAGTGTGACAAATGCATTGCATTCCTTATTGCCATTTCACAATAAAAGTCTCCCGTTGGTTCACTGAGGGAAACCTTCAAATGTGAAGCGAATTTCAGCTGAGAAGACGATTCCTTTGCATGCTAGGCCTGCTCAGGTTGGACATCCTCCACCACAAAAAAATGACTTTAGTCAAGACTTAATCGTCACATATCATCTGTTATAATAATCAATCTGAATACTGAAATACTGCATGCGAGAAATTCAACTCCCAATGACAAAAATTCAGTTACAAGCCATTGTTGGGAGGCAAGACACAGCTTGTCATGGGGAAAAAAACCTTGATGTGAGAATTGTTTCCGGAGAGCATGGCAGCTTTTTATGACTCCGAAGTAAATCATATCAAGTTTTACAGCCATTTTAGATTAACTAGTATCTTCCTCTTGGAGCTGCTCTCACTTGGATGCACTGTGTTTTTCCTTCCTGGTTTAACTCCAACTGTCATTCATTAAACCTGTCATGGACCTTCATAATAGTTCATTTGACTGATCTTGTCATACCATACCAGAATCTGTAGACACAGAAAAGTAGGTAAGTTTCAACACTTTATGACTCAATGACAGAGTCATCATTTGTTATCATTCTTTATTAGTCACAGTCAGGGCCAGCCGGTGTCATAAGCGGTTGTTTAGGGCCACAAAAGGTATCCTCTGTGTCTGTCAGTTCGTATTGTGGTTTGTTGTTAATTTAATATTCAGTTTATCAAGCTTTATTTCAACACATGAGAACATGTCAGACACAGAGAATCTCCTGTTGAGTGACACAACGACGCCTCTGGCCTGGACTTTGTCTGCCGTATAGCACAGGCGCTCTGAATCTTTCCCATGATTCTCAGCAAGAGGTATTTGGTTAGCATGATGATAAAAAATCACGAGTGTTGTACCTCAATGCTGAAGTCTTCAGTAAATATTCAGTAGCCTAATATAATATATAATATATCATTTTAATTTTATGCTCTTGTGCTGCCTGAAGGAATCAAATAAAAGGGAAGCCTCAAGCCCCTCCCTCATGAAAATATAATATTCAGTTAACATGTGGGACTACAAATCCAGACAACATATTTCAGCTAGACTGACTCTCTAGTTTAATAAAATCTAGTTTCTTTGTTTTCTGGACAAAATGATGCTGCAGGATAAACGATCTTTGAACAGTTTCATTTCCTTTTTAAAATGTTCAGGGCTGAGGGCCGGCCCTGGACCTCGCCGTGCCACAGGCCCTGATAAACACAACCAACAGTGAGTAACGTGACCTTTGTGCTCACATTTTTATGGTAGCACAAGAAAAAGGTCATAACGTTTTTTTATTGTCCTGTTTTCTGAGGCAGACATTGTGTGCTGTACGGAGGCTCTGATCATCATCACCCTGCGTGAAATTTAAAAAAAACATACATGAATAAAATGTAGTGTAATAGTAAATTCTGTTTCTTTGTTTCTCCCCCTCCTTAACATAGGGTACCAGGCCCTTTTGTCTTTGTAAATTGCGACGCCTAGACCCAACTTTGCACCTAAATACAAGATCCTGCAGGATTCTTCAGGTGTAAAACACACCAATGGGGCCGTTGGCGCCGATACCTGCAACAGGTATCGCCGATACCTGCAACAGGTATTGGCGGACAAAAGAGTGTGACCCTGCAACAGACAAAGGGATGTAAAACATATGCTGGGGGGCATTCCTGAGGTATAAATGTTGAGGTCTCCCCATGCTCGGGGTCTTTCTTCACCTTTGACCTCTCGCATGTCGATTGACCTTTTCTCTGCAAAGAAAATAAAACCTTGTCGGCCGGCAGAAGTCTCTATTTCATTCTTCACCAGCAGCAGAGAAAATTTCCACAACAGTAGACATCATGAGGACAGCTAGTGTGCTGAGACAAAAATATCATCACATATCATCATATAAAAATATCATCACATCACTATCGTCACTTTTTTGAGAGACAGCGAGTCTTTTAAACAACTGCGGGGACGTCTTCAGCACTGAGAACAGTGTCAAAGATGATTTTACTAATGGAGGTAATACACACAGACCACTGAGGTATCTTATCATGCAATGAGTATAATTTTTTATATAGCATGCCAATAAAGTTTGCATGTATTGCACAGTATTACTTCATGGTTGTGTGTGGCTTATCGTGGCCAGACATGTGGTCGGTTGTTGAAATGGTGCAGACTGACATCTCCTTACTCTGCTGTAATATTAATTCCATGCAGCTTTTAAATTTTACTCTAGAAAATTTAGTACATAAGGTCTGTAATTTGTTTATCATATGCATGTGTGTGTGTTCTGCGGGGCAGTATAAGTCAATCTGCATAGTTGATGTTATAATGACTTTCTGGTTGGTGATTTCTAATATGGACACAAGCTGGTTGTTTAATGCTGATAGCAGCCTACAGTGGAAAATCCTTTTGTCCAGTTGTTGCTGTATCCTGCAGAAAAAATACTTTTAATTCCACTTGTTCTACATTGTCTGTAAACTATCTGCCTCTGCTTCTTCTTCTAAAAATGTCGACACTGGCCATCGCTCACTAACGCGTGGTGAGTCACTCATGGCTGCCATGAACAGTCTGCTCTTGTACAAACGTGCTCTCATGCAAATTATGGTTGATGGTGTAAAATTGCAAATTTGGATGCAGACTTATTTGGTGCATGGAGGCTGTAAGCTTGTTTGCTCTTTGCTCTAAAGCAAATAAAGATCAGGAGACTTCTTGATCCTGAGGGGACACTGGATGCACATCGACAAACAAGATCCACCAATTAAATTCCTGTTCATGTCCACCTCAGTCAGTGAATTATCAATAGCAACACTGCCCTACTTGTTTTCACAGAGCACATTGGAATAATCAAATTTTTATATTTTAATAATTTTCTGATACTGACCTGTGAGCATCAGTCTGACTCACTTCAGAGAGATCACAGAGCTCATCGTCTATCCTTGAATCAAAACTCAAAACAACTGAACTGATAATTACAAACAGTTTATATTCATGCTCTGACTGTCACTTCCATCAGTGATCTTAACGACAGAGTAATCGCTAAAACCTTGAACCACGGCTCAAAGTAGGTCATACGGGGAGAAGAAACACAGTCACATGATCATACAGGTCGTAAACAAAAAGGTGAATGTTAAGAAATTATTACCCAGACTATCCATTGTAAACATTCATCTGTCGGGCTAAAGCTATCCGCCCATCAGCAAACTCTGAAAATCACAGAGAGTTGAAGCTGAGCAGCCTGAGGACATCAGAGGGGAAAGCAGCAAGTATATTCTGTATGAAATCTATCCATCCATCCATTTCCCATAACTGCTTATCCTCACCATGGCTGCAGGGAGCTGGAAGTGATCTGACATTGGGCGAGAGATGTCATGTACAAGGATCCATGGTGGCAAGACAGAGAGAGAGAGGCAGGCCAATATAGGGACGCTGCCAATTTAATGAAGCCAAAAAAACCACCATGTCAAGGTACATTTTGAAATCTCACCTATGGCACCATGAAGGCAAGTGCAAGCACTGCAAGGTAAACAAAAGCTGAGTTACATGTGCCAAGACTGACTGCTATGTTGCCAAATATTTCAAAATATTGGCAAAAATCGGAGTATTTAAAACACACAGAGAAAACAGATCGATCGCACAGAGGTGGATTATGCAACAGTAGTTATAGTTGTTCATTTAAAATCTATTTGAATTTGCATTTATTTATCATCTGCTCCTTCTGTCTGCCTGCAGCCGCCGTGCAGCTCTCTGTGCAGATCGCAGGCTGCAAACACCCTGAATGGCGGTTTCCACGGCTGCTGTTAGTGTCGTTGGATGAGAGGTCACGTGACAGGAAAAGTGACAAACATCTAGATGGCAGACTTCCTGAAAAAGGCAGCGAGAGAATGAGCGAACACAAGGTTGTGTTTAATGTCAAACAAACTCATCTGTATTCATTTCCTGTTGGTTTTTTTTTCATCTTGATATCATTTTTCTTTCTGCCTTCAGACCAAAGTGTAAAGCTGGATCACATGTTTTGCTGCTGTATGTACATTGTGGATATATATCTTGTTGTTATGAACATGTTAGCAAAGCAAATACAACCTAACTTTGTTTGCTTTGTTTCCACATGCAGTGATTTGTTTATTTCTTGCAGTGGTAATAATTCATTCCTGGTAACGAGGACGAAACAGCTGAGGACAGTGAAAGGAAAGAAAAGACAACAAGTGGTTTATCTCCAGAGGAAACAGAGCAGTGGACTGTTAAAGTGATACAGCAGAGCAACAGAGTGAGAAAGAGGAAGAGAGGCAATAAACACCATTATAAGTGAATCTGGTATCTCCATTCTAAATGAGTCACCAACAGCAGACACAGCAGCAGCTAATATTACTGACTAGTCCAACAGCAGTCAGCCCAGCTCGGCGTCTGTCTTTCAGCCTTTTATTTCACCAAGCTCTCACCAACCACTAAAAGTCAGTCCCAGATTTACTCTTGTCTGGCGGCTTCTTGCTCTCTCTTTTTCTTTTCTTAGCTCCCTCCGTTAACGTCCCATCGATCTTCGTTTCAGTCATTACGGTCATGAAGACTGCTGAGCCCGGTTACATTTAGCTGCTTTCAGAACCGGTTAGCCTGAGAGCCAGCTGCCAATCATTGTTAACAAATGCAGTGAGATAATATTTGTCCAGTACTGAGAATCTAAGCTAAGCTAAGCTAAGCAGCCTTTATGCCTGTGTGGTACTAATGTGATTTTAATACTGGGTATTTACCCTTGGTGGCAGATGTGCTGCTCGGTTCAATTTATGGCCTTTATCAATTTTAGAATTGCTTTATTCTATTATAAATCAAAAAGGTCAAATACAATTTAAAGTTCATCATCAGAAACAGTCGCTCACGCGTACACTTCAAAAGTTCTCGCTCATGATCTAATTCTCCGTCACCCTGCAATGCCAGAACTTCTCGGGCATTCGTCCTTCTTCAGGTCCAATTCATCCATCTATCAGGCCTAAGATCTATCAAGTATAGCTATCTCCAGCTCGTGATATAGCTACATCTAAACAATGGGTGTTGCTTGGTGTTGCTTAGAACTGGTTCTCAAATAGACCTGGTTCTCGATCCCCAGACACAGCTCATCATCTGCTCGCTGCAGTTCATCAGGGTCATCATCTCCACTCACCCCACTTGCGGGGTTGAGAGCTTGCTACGTGATGGGGGCGTGCTAAGGTTTTTAATCCCACATTAGTAAACAGGCAGTCAGTCAGGCAGGCAGTCCAGAGATTAGCGCCTGTCATCTGACCGGCCCGGCCCGGCCAGGGAGAGGGATTAAACCGAAATAAATGCACCACTTCCTCGTAAACAGCAGAATTACAGGAAAGGGGGGTCGGATGGTTCCTGAGTTTTATAATTAGATGACTGCTGAGTAAAGATGGCTTCATTCATTTTGTTTCTTTAGGGAAGTAAACTACGTGCTTACATGGATGGACGTTTAGGTTGAAAGCTCCACAGAAAGTCCAGCTTCTCATTTGCTGTTCATTCACACTGCTCCATATATAGATAGACGACATGTTAGAGATGCAGAAGTAAAAGAGATAGAAGTACCTGATGTTCAACCAGTTCCTGGAACAAGGCGTGCACTTCAACAGTGGACTGTCAGTGCTCATTAGTAGAAACAGTAGCCGGACTCCACTTACTACAACCTTTTGACGTTGTTTAAAGGTTGGAGCCTTTATCCCCTATAGAGATAAACCCATCTCTCTCCACACAATCTCATTAGTCAGTCTATTTCTCCGTCTCCATTCATGCGTGATTTCATGCAGCTCTGAACAGTCAGACCTCTGGTCATGGCATCAGGATTATTTAAAAGGACCTTACTGCGTTTTTTTTTTTTTGGCATGTTTGAGTTAAACATGTATGATTAGCTATGGGAACTGACATGATTTTATTGATACCAATGCGATCATCAGTTATTTCACTTATCAGCCTGATTAATTTCCTGTGTGGAAAAAAATTAGGCCTACGCAGGTTTGCAAAATATTTCCGCAGCTTTGAGATTTTCTTAACCGGCCTGCGTCGTACCAATGTAGTTATAATAAAGATATATAAGGATTGACCTTTTGTAACTGATGTGATGTGGTGTGAGCTGCATTTGATGCAATAAATGTGCAAACTAACGTGCAAATTCCCGACCACATAGCTTGTCAGTGTGATTTCTTTTTAACTCACCAGTTCAAATGATATTAAGGCTCCAATTTTTTTCTGGATGAGCCGTGAGGCGATGGAGGTAGGACTGCTAAGATGCCGGTGATGAGCTTCACGTACGACTCTTCAGAAACTGTGGGTGACGTCACAGAACCTACATCCATGTTTTATATAGTCTATGGTTCATGTTCACAAAACTCAACGCTGACTTATCATTTTAACTCTTTTCCTAAACTCAACCAACCGTCTTTGGTGCCCAAAGCATAAAAAAACAACACAAAATCTAATAAATATATTGAGTCTAAAATAACAAGTCCACATCATCTTTTGGTGCCACTTTGTTGACATGAACTCTGATGTTTTAGGTGAAAGTCCTGTGTATGTTTCCACCATAACCCCCCGCCACTGTGGACTTTGTCAGACCTACCAGAAACAACTTGTTGCTCTTTAACCAGACTCCAGGAGAATTGTACAATGCTGCTGAGTTCACTGAGGGCAGTCACTCAAATGAGCTAAATCTGGTTAGAACGCAGTGTGTATATTCTCTGAAAATAGAACTTTATATTACATTTGAATCAATGTTAACATAAGAAAATATTGCCGAAGCCTTTTTCATGAGAGGTTCCAGGTAGTTCATGTTTAGTTATGAACAGAAAATCTGACTTTTTCTAGTCCAAAATGTTTATAGAGCGTTGTATGAATTAATGTCAAGCACATGAAATAGTAATGAGGACACCGTACTATACTGTTGGAAAGTGAAAGTGTGCAGGGAAGTGCAGCTGGCAGTGGTGCCTGACTGTTTTATGGTTGATCAAACAATAAGGGGCAGGATGTCCTGTCATAATATTGCTGCTGCGCTGTGTTTTATGATCAAAAGCGGGGTTGAACTTGTAGTAAATGTGTCCTTCAAGCTCTGTTGTTTCATGTTGCCACTAAATACTAATGTAAAGGTAAAAAAAAAACAAAAACATGGCACTGGATGTTGTTGTGTTTCTTGATTCCTCTGTTCACTTTCATATGCAAATAAATGAAGAAGTCAAGCTTTTATATTACATTTCTGTAACAGCCTGCAGTCAAACAGGCTTAATATTGCCATAACAATAAAGACGCAACATGAGAAAAAAGATGCGGGACATGTGATGGTGAACCGAGCTATTATAATTCTCTCTGCACAGAATGAATATATGAAAGGAGGATAGGAAGAGCATTACTGTGCAGATCTGGCTGGCACGCTCATGATTGTTGCCATGCAACTTTTGATAATGTTGCCATGGTAATAATCATCACTGCAGAGCGTAAGGCAGAAAGTCGATCTGTTACCATGGCACAGGCTGTGTTTTGCAGAGCATTCTGTTCTCAAGAGTGTGTTACCCTGCCCATGCATGAAACACACCATTTCTTGACATGTGCTGAGGGTATTTGGCACATCACCTGCGACATGTTGTTGGGTGTGGCTCTTGATACAACATGCACATCACTTACAGTGGCACAGGGGTCACACGTCAGAGAGGTAAACAAATATCCAGACAGGGGGAACTAGTTTAGGTGCTGAAAAGTTCTACTAATGTCAGAACTTTATGCAAAAAAAAAACTACATATAGAGCTTGGTACATGAAAAACACGGATGTGGTATCAGTCATGTTTCTCATAGAGTCAGGGTCGCTCTCGCTGCCACCACCAAACAACAGTTTTCTGCGGGAGGTTGCTGGTGTGTGTGAGATGTGACTGCCAACAATGAAAACCAACAATGATAGAAGAGTTTAAATATGTTATATAGTTCATTGATCTGATTAAGTTTACTTCAGACACTCTCATGTACACGTTAAGTTTACATCCCCTGTTCGTCGTCAACACTTTGCTCCAAATTAATTCCACAGAACGTTGCAGTAAAACAAACAAACAAACAAACAAAAAAGTGTCCGCTCTGTGTGTCTTGTGTCTTTATGATTTCTCATTTGTTACTTAACAAAAGACCTCATTATTGTCATGTGTCTGGTGGGGGGATTTAGCCAGCAGGCCACTCAGCGTCTCCTTAACGAAGCATTATCCGGTTGGCTGAGCTCCTGTTCTGCTATTCGCTCATTAAACGCTCTAAGTCACTTATTTTCTTCTCCTTAGAAACAGACGTCAAATCTTTTTTCACTTGATTTGGGGGATAAATGCGTTCGCACACACACACACACACACACAAGCACGCACACAGTTCCACCTCACCAAAACAAATGCACTCAGTCTCTCTCTCTCTCTCGCTTGTTTAAAGCTAAATCTCAGCTCCTCTCATGGATGAAGCGTTCCATTTTTGTTTCTTCTTCATTCCCTTCCTAACATATCTTTCCCTCCCATCTTCACCCACTCCATCACCTCCTGTTTTACTTCTCCATTTTACCTCTTTTACCTCTGGAATGTGTTTTTCCCAGCTCACCTCCTGGTTTTTGGATCATTTCGCTTGACTGCTCGACTCCTTCTGCTGCTACTCAGACTTCTACCTTTTCTTGACCATAAGGCCACATTCAGACTAACACTGGGCCTCAGACAACATGACACCTGTGTGCAAGAACCATGGAAGAGATGCCACCAAGAAAGATTGACATAAATAGTTCGATAGATACAGAGATAGAAATGTATTGATCCCAAATTATTTGTGCAACAGCAGCAGGTTAACCAGACATTCCCTGGTAACAGTAAAAACACTATCTGTGCGTTTCGTTGAAGTTGAGGCTCCAGAATTTTGCAACAGCGTGCTTGGAAAGTCAAATACAAAGGTTGTGAATTATCGTAGCTGTAATAACTTGTTTGTTGAGTTTCAAAGCTCCGTCTCATAGTAGACTCACTGTGTGCGTATGACTCAAACTAGACTTCCTGGATTATATTTCATCGCCTCCTTGTATTTCTTTGTACTGTGCTGTGATTTTCATTGACTTCATTACATTTCTTCCTTAAACAAATCATCGGTCTCCGCCTTTATCTGCTTTCAACCTCCGCTCCATCTCTTGATAAGTTCTCACTGCAAACCAGCCTTCCTTTGACGTTAACCTCCTTTGCAAGCCCACCGTGTGTTAGTTGCACCACTACAGTACAATATCAACAGGGTCCTGTATCACTACAGTGTTGTAGCGCTATTTCAAGGGTTCTGTATCAGAAATGAGTTCTAACCAACACCTTCTTACAGCAGCTTGGTCAGTGAGACAGATCTCTTTACCAGCAGCTAACACAGGTGAGTCCCTGTTTGCATCCAGGATAAGAGCACGTCTTGGCGATAACTCCAGAATTAAAGCCATCAACGGTGAGAGTCAACTAGAGAGAAATGTTAAATGTATCAATGGGAACTGGGTCATATTTGTATCCTCAGGTCTGTTGGGACTTTCCATGGTCCGCTGTTGTTCATTATGTAAATAACTGAGCCATAAAGGTTTATTTCTTAATCAAAGGTGCAGTGTGTGGGATTTAGCGACACCTAGTGGTGAAGTTTCAGATTGCAACCAACTGAATACAGCTTGTCACATCCCACGCATGAAGGATAAACTAAAGTGGGCGTCCATGTTTGGTTTGTCTGTTCTGGATTTGTAGAATGGAAGAGGACAGGCTCCCTCTGCAGATATAAAAGTCTCATTCTCAGGTAATTAAAACGTGAATAATTTTTCAGGTGTTACATGAAAACATAGTTATGGTTATTCTATTTGAATCACGAACTGGAACTGCACCTTTAAACATGTCACCTAGTTTTCTGTCATGACTTGCTGAAGGGAGGTGGTAGCAGGGTGTCATGACGTCTGGAACAACTGCTGCTGCTGGGCATTTTCCAACGGGGACATAGGAGGGCAGTCATTTAGCGTTTAGAGTATCGAAAATCTATACTCAAGTAAAAGTTTTTTTCAGGATGGATCCACAGCAGTCACGATGGGTTCCTGTGAATTTGAGGGCAAAAAGAGTACCAACATGTCAAACTTTCTGCTGCTACATACACAACTTCTGTCAAACTTGTTGACAGTTTGTTTAAAACTTTTCCCAAATTGAATAATTTATATCTCACACTGCACTGTAATTCTGAAACAGAATACACTGGCAGGGTGTAAAACAGTTTTGAGTTACTCAGAAGAGGTGTTAGCAAATACAGAGCTGTAGAGACTCCTCCATCACCTGGAATCAGGGGCTAGATCACTACTCTTTTGGAAACAGACACTTGACCTAAACTAACATGTCTTGGCACATTGACATGTAAATGTAAGCGTACGGGTAGTCGTCTAATTCAGAAGGAGGGAGTAATGTCCTTGAGGCTGTTTGATAATCACCAAAAACACAGCACGATGATTAAGTGCAAGAGAAGTTCTCTCACACATGTGCATGTGGGACGAGTTCTAACGTGCACCGCTCTCTCACCAACAAAGATCATGCAACAGTTGAATGTAATGGAACCCTGACACAAACCTAACATCACATATGAATGTTTGTATTTTTAAACAATGGTTTTTAAAACAGTTTTGGGAGGCACAGATGAATCACGCTGTCCTGCTCATAGTAGCACCAGATCAGAAAATGTTTTTATAACATATGTCTAGTGTTATATGCCACCTAAGCTCCAGAATTTGGCCCAAGAAAGAGAAAAAAAGTCAGGTTTTATGGTAAAAAAAACTGATAAAAAGTTATTGGTAAGTCATCCTGCACTCGTGGCCATTTTCCATCCAGTGAAACACTTTCTCACTTGTGGAGTGATTTCTGTTTGATACAGTGATTCATGAGTGATTCTGAGGGTTGCTACATGCATCTGCATGCAGCGGGCCTCACTGATCACTGTACAAAAGCACAACTTCATAACTTTATTCAGTGATTTTAGTGAAACTGGATCAGACTTAATTCAGAATATATTTGCTGCTTTTCTCTCTGATGTCCTCTGACTGCTCAGCGTCAACGTTCTGTGCTTTACAGAATGCTGTAGCCTTTCTTCTTGCTGAGCTATGAACTGGAACTGGACTCAGCAGTAATACCGTACTGGGTTCGAGCACAGCCTCTGAGACCAACAAGGAATAATGTTACACTGCTGAGGTGTTTTAATGACCGAGTGGGGAACTGCTAACTGTTGTTAGCTCGGTCAGCTGTGCAGCTAAACAAACTGACTCAGACAAAGGATGCCAAGAGCCAAACCCAGCAAAAAAACCCGCCTCTGTAGGCTATTGTATTCCACGCATCCTGGGTCCAGACATGTTCACTGGAAGGTAGACGCTTACACTAGCTCATAGCCTGCATACCTGCAATGTGAGGAGTGTAAGGCACATTCAGAACTACTGACTGCTGTAAATGCCAATCAATATCCACAAGTCCTTTCCTATCTGCCTGCTTTTACAGGAACCATGTAAATATATTTATATATTCTGTTTCCTGGGAACTTACAAGCAACATTGCATAGAAATTGGTAGTTTTGCACCTTTGCTATCTTAAAAGAATGCATTGATAAATAATTGACAGGAACTGGACGTTAATAGTCAAGTGTGTAGGATTTAGTGGCATCTACTGTAGCAGTGAGGCTGCAGATTGCAAACAAGTGAACACTACCGCACAATCTTCATCAACCATGTAGGAAAAACTGTGTGCCTGTGAAACTTTTTAGACACATTAGTTTCCTTTGCCAGGTGCCTTGTCTTACCCTGGGGGGTGTGGATGGACCTTGAAGTATAAATGTTGCTTTCATAAAAAAAAAACAATGATGCATTTGTAGCAAAAAAGGCAATCCAAAGAAAAACATGAACACCCCAGAAGAGAAATGAAAACAAATCCATCATATTGAGCTGAGGTTTCAGGAACAAGGATTTGTTCTACTTTACCCTCTCATAAAACTGACTTTGTGGTGTTTTTGTAAAGTAGTTCTGCTGTGGAACTCTTTTGACACACTCTTGGGTAAAGAAAACACAACAATTCTTATTTTCAGGTGATTGTATACAAACAAACACAAACTTATGAATATTATGGTCTATCTTTGCCAATAGATTGTCCTAAATGTTACACACAAGAGTTGTAGTAGAGTATTTTGTGAATGCTTTCCAATTTACGGGTCTGCCTTATCAAAAGTTAACTGGTGGTATTTCTTGTTATTGTGTTTCAGTGCCCTACATGCTGGGAAAGGGAGTAAACCAAACTAATATTTTAAGTATGCGGAGAGAGGAGTGGACTGAGCTCAGTGGTTATGTCTGACTCAGAGATGAAAGATGCGTGGTCGGCTAAAACTCTCTGATTCAGAGAGTGATGATCAGTATCACAGGAATACATTCTTTATAAAAAAGAAAAAGAAGAAAAGAAAGTGGTGCTAAATTAGCACTTGAAACAGGCTTGTCTTGGAAAGTCTAGCAGCAAAGAATTCAGCAGGAAACACTGGGGGAGATGAACAGGGCCACATTTTAGGGTCAAAGGCCGCTGACCTGTGGTGATTTTGGGGGGCAGAAAGGCCAAATACCAGAGCAGCAAGGTCATGAAATAAAACAATGATCCAAAGAAACAGAAGTAAAGAATTAAACTTTAATTACTTTAATCTCTTTTGTTAAGCACTAACCTGTCAATAATCAAAAACATTCATGCATTGTTCAAAGGTTTACTGTAGTATGTCAATCTTTTTTCAATGTCCTGCCTCACGCAGGCTGTGAGTGGTCGCTTCACTCCTACAGGGAATATTGGGTTCTTTGGGAACTAAATACATGACCATGTTCATTAGTTAGCTGCTAACTCTATCTGCTGTATGGTGCATTTCAGTTTCAACCAGTTTGATGAGCATGGTGACAGTGAACCAGTAAACATTAAAGTCGCATGACATTAACCGAAAGCTGAAAGACTTTAAAACTCTTTACATTGGGTCTGCAAAGGCGGGTGATGACTATGTGTGTTCATTGCTGTGATTGACCCCTTTCACATGAAGCAGTCATTTGATCCATTGTTATTATAAAACTACTTATTAGTGCAGCATTAAGTCTAGCTTTAAGCTAGCTTGTTTTCTTTTTCATGTTATAATTTGTTTTATATCTACTTGGAAACAAATCCAGAAAATGACAGTGAGTGATGAATAAATGCAGATTGAAGGAGCGCCAGATGGAATAGTCGAGTGCATCGCTTTTCTAATGTAGCGGAGAGAGCAATGAGAGATAATAATACATGAGAATATGATGATGTTGATGGACAGACATCTCCAGCCTGGTATTGATGGACAGTTAACTGGTAATGTTGTCTAATGTTTTCCCCGTCGGTTTCCTGGAAGTTTTCCTCTCTCTCTAACAGAAGCACATCACTATGATATATGATATGATATACTGGTGGATGCATTATCCAGATGCCATGGTTGCATTCAGGCATTTTGGTAAAAAATGTGACTCCTTAACCCCGGTGATGTTAATGGCCTACTCAATATATCATCAGTTTCCAGAAAAATGTGCAATTTTCAGTCATTTCATTACATAACAGTTCGATGTCAACATGCCTACAGTTGCTTGTCATGTAACCATTTTGCATGTTTGCATGCCATCATGACTATGTACGCATATACATGTAATGGTTGAGTATATAAGTGCATAAGTTATTATGAATTTCAAAAATTCATTAACTCCAACAAGTCTAATTGGTGTGTTGGATGAAGACTTTGAAACCCATTTACAGTAATGTGAATGTCATTAGCTATCATAATGTAAAATAACTTTCTTTTACTGAGCTAGTTATAGCATCTGTGATATTATATTAGTCTCTTTTAACCATGAATACACACTTAAGACATTAGAGAGTCAGTGTTTTCCTGATCGTTCCATCTTCAGTATTGGCGTCTACAGTTCTTGGCTTGGCTTCACTCTTAGTCCTATATCTGTTTGGCATTTACAGGCCAAATGCCAAAAATGACCAGCTGTTTCCTTCGGTCTGATGGCAGGCTTCGCTGTGCTTGGCTCTTTGTTATCAGGTTTTTATTGTGCTTTTGCAGATCTGCTTGCCTTGTACTCACGGCTCGCTAAACATAACCCCTTGTTGCAATGCCAGGTGCTCAATATGTAGAAACTGCAACAGTCGAAAATTAAAATCAATAAATGAAGAATTCAGCTCATGTTTAATCACTTTGTAATGGCATGGGTTCATTCATGGGCTAAGTAGAATATTTCCACACATTATGGTCTGACCATGGAAGGAGAAGGAATATATAAACTGCAATTTGTATGGCCGCAGAGGTCAAATTACAAGCTTGTATCTCACTGGCCAAACCATATGCTTGCTGTTTTACTTAAGACAGGATACCTGATAGCTCCGTTCTAGGGAGTGGACATGTATTGCTTCATGATTTGGTGGTTTAGTTTCTGCCTTGTCCAGCGACCACAGAAGCTGTAGTGACTGGAGCCTATAAGTCAGCTGTTATTTTTAACACGAACCATGGCAAGACGTTGTGAACTGAATTCACCGTCACACCCATGTCACATATACATGTCATGGCAGCCCTCGGGGACTCATTGAGAGCGACGTCTCCCTCAGATCAGATGTGATTTATCAGGAAGAAAGAGAGTGAGGGCAAGCTGAAGGATTTAATAGAAGGTTGGCATGGAAACAAGGCATCTTCAGAGCCCAGACAGACTCTGCATCCTACTCCTGACAGACAAGCTCCCTGAGCTGGCAGCCTGGATAATGCTGACATGCAGATGGGATAAGAGGCTGAGCACAATGTTGATGTTTGTTGATCATCCTGCTGTCATTAGAATGCTTTGCTTTGTGTCTGTGATCATCTTTGCAAAAGACACCATTCCAAAATGTGTAGTCAATTATTTAAAGACTCAAGATGTCGCTTACTATGACCAAATAATAGCATTACCCAGTTAACCGAAGTTTGCAGAGGATAACGCATAACTAATAACCAAGCAAGCTTGTGACTTGATATTTGACTCCTGAAGAATCTGGTCTGGAAACAATGTTCTCAACAGCACTTTGGAGATCAATCTTAAGCTCAGTTAATGGATGTTTGTTGCTCAAGTTCTCAGTAGTCACAGGAGTGGAAACTGCATCATGCCTGTACCAATCAAATGCTTTAGGGTAGAGATAGTTAGAGTTCAGCAGAATAAATGTTTTTGTTGTATGCACCGTCAGAGCTGTATCTTTCAAATGAATGGCAGGGCCAGATGACTTGATGAGTTCACCCAAGGCTGCTGAAGGTCACCCACTTAAGAGTGCCGCGGCACAGGGATTGGAGACTACAGCGACACATAGACTGGTATCTGCCAGACCACCAACTGGGAATCAGGAACAGTTGTGGCCTGAATCAGTGATTGGGAATGAGGAACAGGTGTCGGCTGGCCCACCAAAGAGGAGCTGGGAACAGGTGTTTATGTTTACTACCTTGATTTTTTAATAGTTGTTGATAATGCATCTTTATCTTTGGACCCCTTCACCCGTGGAGTTCCCCAAGGCTCCATCCTTGGTCCCTTGTTATTCTTTATACAATATGCTGTACATTTCTATACAGTATTTCCAGCTTGCACTCACATTATGTGGATGACAAGCAGGTCTTGCCTCTCTGAAATCAAGCACTGATATCCCAGAACTTGTAAACTATGAATAATTGATTTAAATTGACTGCATTTATAAAAACAAGATCATAAGTTAATTCAGGACAATTTTCATATAGAGCAGATATAGACCGTGCTTTTTATAATATTTACAAAGACCCAACAATTATAATTGTATGTTGTCCTCCAAAGTACATCCACACTCTGTTAAAGAGTTTTGGCCCCCGACAGCAAATAAGAGCAGTGTACTAGACCCTACGTCTGACAAACAAGTTACAAGAGTCATTTAATCATGCTCCCTCAAGAATCTCAAAAATCGGGTCAAGAAGGTCATATATGCTTTCTTATCACTAAACCTTGATGATCACACCGGGTTAAGCCAAAAAAAACATCACATCATCAGCTAGTACACAACACAGCTACACAGCTTTTAAGAAATTCAAAGAGACAGAATCATAAGACGCCTGCATCAGCCTCAACTGTTTCAAATGCTTTTATTCCGAAGCGTCACCATGTTAGTCACATGTAACAATGTAATATAATAGAGTGATTCTTTGTTTTCTGTTTTTGTCCTTATTCTGAACTGTTCTGAAGTCCATGTACTGAACTCACTCCAAACCTATACGCACAGATGAAACCAAAGCAAACAACAAACTACATCCAGTCCAGTCCAGTCCACAAACAAAAGAAGCGCTGCTACACAGTCAAATGAAACGTAAGCAACACAAACAACACACTGTAAATCACTTTGGATAAAAGTGTCTGCCAAATGACTAAATGACTAACAGGCCTACACCTACTGCAGCCATACCACAGAAAATAGAAAAACTGACTTAACCAGATATTGACTTCTGTCTCTTCATTTTCGCAGGTTATGCAACCAGCGGTTTGGGTGGTGCCCGCTGTTAGGTCGCGACGGCGCTCACACAGGTGCATAAACAATGCACACTAATTTCAAATCAAAATGCAGCTGTCAGTGGGAGTTTTTTTTATCAGCAGCAGTTGGTGAGAGTGAGTGAAGGTGTGTGGTGACTTGGCTCGTAAAAACACAGATACAACTTTTATTCATATAAAATAGTTTGGCAAAGGAGAAGAGCTCACTAACATGGATTTTCAGAAAATCATGAGGAAAATTCAAGAGAAATAAATCTTGTGTGCATAGAAGAAGTTTTACATTTCTGATTGAAGAAGTTTTATTTTGAAGTAGTGTGAGATGTTCCTTCATAATCGCTCATGTATCATGTGATATCAATACAGAAATGCAGCTTCTCATTGTTGATTGTTGATATTGGAAAGAAGTGAAGGAGAGAAGAAGAGCAAGACAGAGGAAGCGGGAAAGTAGATATTAGGGAGGACAGAGAGGGGTAGAGAGGGAGGAGACAGGAAGGAAAGAAAAAAAGGGAGGAAGGAGGGAAATAGGGAGATATCGTTTGGATCAGGAGGGCGTGGTTGGATGAAAGTGTTGAAAGAACGGAATAAATATTACTGCAAGGAAACCAATTTATTGGGGAAGTACATTTTCAGGAAAGGCTGAGGGCGTGCTGTTCTTATTGCTGAGACCAGCAGCCGTGATGAGGCTCATATGAAGAAAACAAAAGTGTGGCTCATGATGTTTTCACATTTGTGTCAAGGTCGTAGAACAGTTTTGTTTTGCAGGAAAGGCCTGAGGGGCTGAGCACTGTAGTGGAAGAGAACAGACCCAAATAAAAAAATAAAAAAATCACTCAAGTTGTGTCTGTCTACAATCCCAATAGAGTCCTAAAGACTTTATTTATTAGAATTAGTGAAAATATTTGACAGTGGAGTGAGGATATTAACTTTAAACGGTCTAACTTCAGTTTGTTGGGCAAAAGTGAGGTGAATATTATCCTAATAAAACAAACATTAGATAAGATATAAATGAAAACACCAGTATGCAGATGCCCCCTTGATGTCATCTGACTTTGACATGCACTGTATCTCCTCAAATAGTGACTAGGGCCTTTACGAGCCTCAACTGCAGAGGAAACTTTATTTAAATGGTATTTATACAATCTGCTATCCTGCCTCAATGTTACAGCGGGAGTAGCAGCTCTACCCCCGGGTCCACATCATTCACTGATGATGTGATTATGTCATGAGTTCATTTCTCAGTGAGTGTGAACGTCGGGATGTCTTCAGTCCACCTTTCGTGACAGCAGCAGCGAGGGCAGATTTCTAGCATTGCTCAGAGGAATGTGTGGAGGGGGAAAAATGAAGTGCTGGAATTGAATCTGAGACATGACGGCATTCTTGGCCAGATTCGTCTCTGGCACCACGCAGAGAGCACGACAAGCATCCAGCACACAGTGACCCCGCGGTGGATAGTGACAGGTTAGTGTGGAGCTGGGCAGATTTATGGTCGATACATCTCACCGACCACGTACGACTTGCAATTATGAAACTGATCAGAGCAAATCATACTTATGTCATTACCTTTTTTTGTAATATTTATATCTTATAACACTGAATGTTCTTCACTGTACAATGTTGTAGAAGATATAGTATTGTCTAATAGTTCCTAATACATACTTTCTAGATTTTTAGTGGAAAAACATCCTCAAAAGAAAAACTAGCACAGCACTAGTAACTTACCTTTTTTGGCTTGTGACCCCTTAAAAGTAACAGTAAATGTTTCTATGTGAGCATTTAAAACGTATAGTAAAATCAATAGCTGTGAAGTGGCAAGTGCAAATCGCATTGTGTCTGACAGGACCATCAATCCATCCATTTCTTTCCACTTATCCAGGGTCATGTCAAGGTGGAAAAAAGTTCAGCAAGGCATTCCAGACATCGGTCTCCCCAACAACGTATCCAGCTCCTCCTTGGTGATTGGTGGCTCTAACAGTTGTACGTGTCCAGAACACTTCCAAACAAAGGTACAGAGGGAGGGAACGCATCCTAATCAGATGAAAATTACCTCAGCTGGCACCTTGCAACGCGAAGGATGTCCAAGGTCCTCACCCTGACTCTAAGACTGAGCCCAACCATACTTAACCATACATGAACTCCATTTGGGGCAGCGCCTCACTCCCAACCCAGAGGGAAGATTCCACCGTGTTCCAGCAGAGAGGTGGAACGTCTGAAAGGACCATCAGTGTTCATCATAATAGCTCTGTTTCATCATACAGTAAGACAAGCATGGCCTTGTATTTGCCTGGGAATGTCACCTGTCTTTTGAGATTAAATGATAAAATCAGTAACAAGTTTTTCTTCAGGATTACGACCTTGTAAGACATTCAGACAGGATAGGATCAACTTAATTTTGTCTTCACATCTACACCACGCACAATTCTCTTCACATGTGTGTTGGTCCTTCTTACACAGTCAAAATTACACAGTTCAAATAAAAAAATCATAAGTTTGGGTGAACTGACCCTTCACATTTAAGTCCCATTTAAAGTCTATCGACGAAATCATTTCACAGAGAGTAGCATGACTTTTACTGAGCATGCAGTTTGAGCCCTGTGCAACGACAGTCACATGGTTTTCCTCATACATTTAAGTGCCCACCTCCCACTGGAATGTTAATCCTGTCCCAATGAGTGGTAAGTCTGGAAATGCTGATGTTTGCAGCACTAATCGGAATGCATGAAATACCAAATGTCACTGCAGAGAAGCTGTGATAGATTGGGAACGTTTTTTTTGATTAACTTGGTGAGTCCACTAAGATATCGTGCCTAATTTTTGCACCTGGAGCGTGCTACAGAATGTGCAGATCAATGTAAGTCTATTAAAGCAAGTGAGATGTCTAACATCACAATTTCATAGGTGATGTTGAAATTTTATATCCCAAACCTCTTCGTGTAGATTAACCTGGGCCCCACAGATCACATGTGACTGGTAAGTCAGAGCTATGCAACATGTTGCATCACAGGTGAGAGATAAGACATCTCTGGGAAAAACATGAAGACAAAGAGAGACTGCATGGATTTTGGCCATAACCAAAAGTATCATCTGACACAAAGCCAACTAAAACAAGCACATCATTTACCCACAAGAGAGACAGCAGGTACATCTCTAATGGTGTGTTCACGCAAAAATCTAAGCAAATTTTCATCAAAATAATTTGTGCTTACTCACATGAGGAAGTATTCATGCTGTCCCTAGTCTGCATGTCTCAGCCGCTCTGGAGAAATTGCCCCGTGTGGGTCTTTGAAGCAGTTAAACCAAATTTAAGGTATGAACGTTTGACATACGATTTAGCCAATCAGCGTCCTCAAATCTACTCCAGAAAGGGCGATTATTTTATCGCCCCAAGCCAGCTACGGCTAAAGTCAGGGCCGTGACGTACAGGTGCTATTCTACATGACAGTGGAGTACGTAGCGGTACTCCTCCAAGACCCAACCCTCACTACGGTAAAATCACTCATTCAGCATCCGTTTGAGAGGAGAACATTGCCGGACAAACTCCATGTAGAGCTGGGCCCAGATCAACCTGACCATGACATCAGACAGCAAGCTAGCGAAAAAGGGAAGCTAATATTACTGTATATGTAAGGTATGAGTTCAACCACGTGATACATTGATTCAGCGTACATTTCTATATTATACATTCTTTATACAGTGTAAGAGTTCCTATAAACATTTATTAATCTGTATAATTTGATGTTATTGTATATTGTTCTGACGGTATGCCTCTTGTGTTGTCTATTAACTAAAAATTGATACGTCAGTTGTTTACAAGTTTTTACATGTAAAGCTTGTGATTGTGCAGTGTTTATGTTTGTATAAGAATGCCTCTTTTTTTTATATTGCCATTAAATAGTTACTTATAAAGTTTAGTCAACATGTGAGAACTCGTCTGACACACAGAGTCTCTTGTTGTTGCTTCTCGTGTGAAACAACGACGCTATTCTTGTAAAAACATTCAGCGTCGCTCCCTCTCCTCCGGCACTGTGACATACCGTGATTACAGGAGTGCCCGGAAACTTTGTAATGATTCTCAAGAAGTTTGCATTTAGTATGACGCTAAGTAAAACTTGAAACAAGCTTGAAACAAAAAGTTTGATTTCATAGACTGTGAAGGAAAGTACAAACTGTTTTTTAGATTTGTTCACGCCTGATTGGCTTAGATTTGGTTACAAAAAAGATAATTGCGACAATTAAAATAAAATTGTTGCAAAACATTTGTACATAACTTTTCTTGGTAATTTTTCCATTTTTAAAATGTTAGTATTGGTCCCCGGGCATTTTCACATTGTCAAATATGGCCCTGCTGATGTAGGTGGATCTATCTACAATGTTCAGTTGAACTGGGCACTGTTTTAGTCAATGAATTAATATCTGATTATGATACTGATTTATTTTGTCTTACTGAAACCTGGCTGCAGGAGGATGAATATGTTAGCTTAAATGAATCCACTCCTCCCAGTCATTGTAATACTCATATTCCTCGTAGTACCGATCGAGGTGGTGGAGTTGGAGCCATATTTGACTCAAGTCTTTTAATAAATCCTAAACCTAAACTAAATTATAATTCATTTGAAAGTCTTGTTCTTAGCTTCACTCACCCAACTTGGAAAACATTACAGCCAATTCTATTTGTTACAGTATATCGAGCTCCTGGCCCTTACTCTGAATTTTTATCTGAATTTGCAGAATTTGCATCAGGCTTGATCCTCAAAACAGATAAAGTAATTATTGTAGGTGATTTTAATATTCATGTGGACAACCACAATGATAGTCTTAGTACTGCGTTTATCTCTTTATTAGATTCAATTGGCTTCTGTCAGAGTGTCAATAAACCGACTCATTGTCTGAACCACACTCTTGATCTTGTTCTTTCATATGGTATCGAAATTGATCATCTAATAGTCTTTCCACAGAATCCTCTTCTATCTGACCATTTCTTAATAACCTTCGAGTTCATATTACTAGACTATAAGCCTTTTTGCAGAAACTCCTACAGCAGATGTTTATCTGACAATGCTGTAGCCAAATTTAAGGAAGTGATTCCTTCAGTATTGAATTCAATGCCATGTCTCAATGTAGCAGAGGACTTGTCTGCTTCCTTTAGCCCCTCACAAATAGATCATCTTGTTGACAGTACTACAGGCTCATTACAGACAACTCTCGACTCTATTGCACCTCTGAAAAAGAAGATAATTAAACAGAGGAGGTTAGCACCATGGTATAGCCAAAAGACTCGCAAATTAAAGCAAGTGGCACGTAATTCTGAACGTAAATGGCGTACCACCAAACTGGAAGAATCTCGCTTAGTCTGGCAGGATAATCTTAAAACCTACAGGAAGGCTCTCCGTAATGCCAGAACAGCCTATTACTCTTCATTAATAGAGGAAAATAAGAACAACCCCAGGTTTCTCTTCAGCACTGTAGCCAGGCTAACAGAGAACCGCAGCTCTATTGACCCATCTATTCCTTTAGGTCTAACTAGTAATGACTTCATGAGCTTCTTTAATGATAAAATTATAACTATTAGAGACAAAATTCATCACGCCTTGCCTTCGACAGGCACTGATCTGCATTCTGATACAGCAATCCTGGAAACAGCTGTAAAACCTGATATATTTTTAGACTGTTTTTCTCCCATTGACCTTCATCAAATAACTTCAATAATTTCTTCATCTAAGCCGTCAACCTGTCTCTTAGACCCCATCCCAACCAGGCTGGTCAAGGATGTCTTACCCCTAGTCAGCCCTTCTTTATTGGATATGATTAATCTGTCTTTATTATCAGGATATGTACCACAGTCCTTTAAAGTAGCCGTAATTAAACCTCTTCTTAAAAAGCCCACCCTAGACCCAGAGGTTTTAGCCAATTACAGACCGATATCAAACCTTCCATTTCTCTCTAAGATACTTGAGAAAGCTGTAGCTAATCAGCTGTGCGACTTTCTCCATAAGAACAGTTTATTTGAGGATTTTCAGTCAGGATTTAGAGTGCATCATAGCACGGAGACCGCACTAGTCAAAGTCACAAATGACCTCCTAATGGCATCAGACAAAGGACTCATCTCTGTACTTGTCCTGTTAGATCTTAGTGCCGCATTTGACACCATTGACCATCAAATTCTTTTACATAGACTGGAGCATCAAGTTGGTATCAAAGGAACCGCCCTAAGCTGGTTTAAGTCATATTTCTTAGATCGATCTCAGTTTGTTCACGTCAATGATGAATCCTCCATGCACACTAAAGTTTGTCACGGCATTCCACAAGGTTCTGTACTAGGACCACTTCTATTCAGTTTATATATGCTTCCTCTAGGGAACATTATTAGGAATCACTCTATTAATTTTCATTGTTATGCTGATGACACCCAATTATATTTGTCGATCAAGCTTGATGAAACCAACCCATTAACTAAACTCCAAGCATGCCTTAAGGATATAAAAAGTTGGATGACCTACAATTTTCTGATGCTGAACTCAGACAAAACTGAAGTTCTTGTAATTGGACCTAAACACCTCAGAAATTCTCTTCCCGGAGAATTAGTTACCTTAGATGGGATCACTCTGGCTTCCAGCTCCACCGTAAAGAATCTTGGAGTTGTTTTTGATCAGGATCTGTCCTTTAACGTCCACATAAAACAAATTTCGAGGACTGCATTCTTCCACTTACGCAACATTGCCAAAATCAGACGCATCGTGTCTCAAGCGGATGCAGAAAAACTAGTCCATGCATTTGTTACGTCTAGGCTGGACTATTGTAACTCTTTGTTATCAGGCTGCTCAAGTAAGTCTCTTAGGTCTTTGCAGCTAATTCAGAATGCTGCTGCACGTGTTCTGACAGGAACCAAGATCAGAGATCACATCTCTCCCATTTTGGCTTCCTTGCACTGGCTACCTGTTAAGTCTAGAATTGAATTTAAAATTCTTCTCCTTACATACAAAGCTCTTCATGGCCAGGCACCATCATATCTAAAAGAACTCATAGTACCTTACTACCCCTCTAGACCACTGCGCTCTCAGAATGCTGGGTCTCTTGTGGTTCCTATAGTTTCCAAAAGTAGATTGGGAGCCAGAGCTTTCAGTTATCAAGCTCCTCTTCTGTGGAACAAACTACCGTTCTGGGTTCGGGAGGCAGACACAGTCAACACTTTCAAGAGTAGACTTAAGACTTTCCTTTTTGAAAGCGCTTATAGTTAGTGCTGACTCAGGTCATCCCTTAGTTATGCTGCCATAGGACTAGACTGCCGGGGGACTCCCCCCCACCCCCCCGCCTGTCTCTTTCTGGGTTATGCCTAGCCAGGCACGGTGATGGTTGAAGATGCAGTCACATCTCCCTTTACTGAAAACCCTCTCTCTCTCTCTCTCTCTCTCTCTCTCTCTCTCTCTCTCGATCTCTCTCAATCTCTCTCTCTCCCCATCACCATTACCGTCAACGCACGTTACTAACTAAACTTCTTCCCCGGAGTTTCTGTGCTTTCTCGTCCAGCAGGTTCTCGTGGATCGTGGCTGCTGCTGTGGTCTGCTGCTGATGTCCACTATATATAGCATCACTGTCATAATTGCTACCACATCTCTCCTATAGTTTATAGTCTGTTAATGTTTCACTGCTGCTGTGCATCTGTGTCCCTCTAACTCTATCACAAGTTCCACTGCTACTGTAATCATACTATCATTTATTGTATTTCATTGTAATTGTACAATATGTTTGTGTTGATTTGTTCTGTACACGTGACATCCATTGCACGTCTGTCCGTCCTGGGAGAGGGATCCCTCCTCTGTGGCTCTTCCTGAGGTTTCTTCCACCTTTTTTCCCTGTTAAAAGGGTTTTTTGGTGGGCAAGTTTTTCCTCACTCGAACCGAGGGTCTAAGGACAGAGGGTGTCACTCCCTGTACGGATTGTAAAGCCCTCTGAGGCAAACTGTGTTTTGTGACTTTGGGCTATATAAATAAAATTTGATTTGATTTGATTTGATTTGAATTATACATAACTATGACTGTGTACATTTTCTCTCAGTGGGAATAAAACCTTTAAACCTGCCAGCTAAGCTTGCTCTGATATTTACACCCATGTACGTGCTGCATTTTCCCCAGTGATTTGAGCCTATTTTAGGCTATCAGAAGGCGTCTAGCAGCTCATCTGATTACTCACTGTAATGTAAATATTACATAGTGAACGTATGGAAAGCGTTTGGTCACCTCATACTGTCCTCTGTCACAGAGCGATGAGACAGAACTTGTATGTTTTACCTACATGCTACCGACATACGCAAAAGGTTTCCGTGAGAGACGTTGAGGGGTGTGACAAAATCGGAATCTGACAAACTCGTTCTGAGACTGGAACAAAAACACAAACACACAAAACAAACCCATCAAGTTTAGAAACAAAACCTGGCGCAGTAAAAAGGAGGAAGCTGATCTCAAGTGAAATAAGCTACTCAATTTTAATAGAAGTTGCCAAGAAAGAAGGAGTCGTCCTGTACAGCTGTTATGCTGTTTTTTGTTGATACATCTTGTGTGCAGTTGAAGTCATCAGTCATGTACAAGACAGCTTGCACTCACTTAGTACTGTGTTCTACCTACTACTTATTCTTATTCTTAAATTATCTCCTGTACCATGAGTGCTGATATACAGCGTAACAGCACTGGGACTTGTATCACTCCATTTTACAGCTGTTAGAACAACTGTTACATTAATGTTACATCAACAATTATCATCTATCTTGATCGAAATGTTAATAAACATGAATTTAACTAAAGCTCCATGTGGAAAGTATTAGACAAACTCCCTTCAAGAACACATAACAATTTGTAACATGTTCACACCATTCTAGAAGATAAAGATCCTCATATGTCGACAGTCCTCTTGTCAATTTGGCATCAATATATAAGTCAACAAACTTTACATTTTGGATTTTGTCATCTCAAAAACTCAAAAAAGCTGCCACCAGCGTTACTTTAGTGTGGGCTGACTGTGGGAGCGAGGCCGAGAACCATTTCAAAAATGAAGATTTCTCACCAAAATGAGTCTCCTGAGTGTGACGGCCCCTTAATACTGAAAAGACATGGATTGGAGCTGGACTTAAAGACAAAACAGCTAAAACTTGGATGTTACATTGTAAAAAAATACAGTATTGGTGCACTTGACTAAAGAAAGGTTGTCAAAAACATTACCAGACGTTGATCCAGTTTATAGATTTGTTTATAGAGTTTATAGACAATGTACAGTACTTGTCTGATTCCTATTATTTTAAACCCAACCTAAATTGCTACCTGAATAGACCCAATCAAGTTGAACATCGAGTAGCTGACTGGGCTGATGAATTGATTTGATACTGACCCCCAGGAGTCACTGAATAGTGACTTAAGAAGCAAACAAAGCTGGAATGAGGTGATCCAAACAAAGCTTCTCATTCATATCTGTTTACTTTTATCCATCCATGGCGAGGCCTGGATCGTTAGGGAAACAGATTTCAAACTGGCATCTGGAGACCAACAAGAGAAGAACTTCAGTCAAGAGCACATGAAGAGAAGAGAATCAATGACATGGAACAATACACACAAATAGAAGATTTGATTATAACTCCACTGGAGGCCAAACACCAAACATACGTCATTATCTATCACAGCACCTCATCAGTTACTGCCAGATTTCAAGATGAATTTATTAACTGAGTATGATTTTATTCGAGACATTTTGTGTTACCGTTTAATTCTTTGTTATACATGTTTGTACCGACTATATGAAATAAATCCTAAACATAACACAGCTTTTTCAAGGTTGTGTTTCACTTCTTTTATCTAGCGTGCATCATTCGTGAGCACACTGTGGGTTTCACAGCTGCTCAGGACCAACACAAACGCTACAAGAGACAAAAACAACGTGACCTCGACCTTCAACAGCGGCACGAGAGTTAAAGCCACTTTTTCTACCACCGCGTCAGTATTTTCACACAGGAGACAGAAAGTCTACAGTGAGAACAAAAGAAGGAGCTGAAGCGAAAGAAACAAACAAAAATACAAGAAGTCAAATAAGGAAACAAAACTGATCTGCTGATTGGAGGTGTGTGAGTCTTCTTTCAGTCATGCGGGGAAGAGGCGTGGAAAATGTGAATGTTTTTAAAGATGACAATCCGATGAGAAAATTGCAAAATAAAGGACAGTGAAGCAGCGTGAAGACTGAAAAGCACACACACTCAAATGCATACATATTACATAAAACACTGACCTTTCATGTTACATCATGACTTGAATTAACATGCATGGAAGGGCCGAAGCTCTGAGGCTTATTTAATCATAGGTCATTGAAACCTTAGGCGATGTGCGCAACAAACTTCAGATGACTAAATCTGGCATAGTCACAGCTATGATGTAGAAGAACATCAGCATCAGTATTCGTAGCATTGTGTATTTTTGTATGTGTTTATTTAAGTGTGCCTAGTTCATGATGACAGGTTGTTGTTTCTTGGTAGAAGGATTGTCATTGGTTTTGATCCAGTAAAAATGTCATGCCATGAAATGTTTTCAAAAGTGTCTTTGTTTTATTAGCATCTCCAGCATGAGTGCAAGGACAGCAAAAGATGCACGTATGCACATGTCGGCCAACGTGATCAAATCAAATTTTATTTGTATAGCCCAAATTCACAAAACACATTTTGCCTCAGAGGGATTTACAATCTGTACAGGGAGTGACACCCTCTGTCCTTAGACCCTCAGTTCAAGTGAGGAAAAACTTGCCCACAAAAAACCCTTTAACAGGGATTCATGAGGAAATAAATGGGTTCAGCACATTTCTACAGTTAGACCTGATGAATACACACGGTGCGTTCTGGTGGAAAACACAGAGGTGTCAGTTCAAGGGCCACATTTCACCAATATCAGTATCAGTTCTTCCATGTTCAGTCAGTTTAGTCTTCTGAAAATGTTTAACCCTCTGATGAGCTGTAGGTGGGGAGAATTAACGTCAAGGCCACCACGTAGAAGCTTGAGCTAAACAGCATGCAAGTGTGAAGACAGCCAAATGGTTGTAAAATGTTGGAGGGTAATAAAAGCTTTCTGCTTGCATCTGATATCATAGCATCTGTGCGAACATCAACATTTTGGGGTGATTTTGACGACAATTCATCAGGCAACATTTGCATGTAATTCAGTGATTTGTTACTCATTTTCATGCAATGAAACACAACATTTTGTGCATTTTGTGGACCAGAATACATGGTTCACAAAATTCTCATGAACCCACAGTCACGTACTTCTCTGTACTGCATGTACAATTCTAGCAGATTATCCTGTGGCGTGTCTTCCTTGTTGGCACCATGTTTAACTCTCATGAGCCTGTCAACTGTTGAAACATAATCTCTGACTTTGGCAGGAGTCAGGATGGATTTGTACAAACTGGTAATAATTTAAAAAATGTCTTGTGAGGACTCACAAAGCTTCGCAACAATGCAGCAACATCTATCTATCCGCTTGCACGGCTTCTCCTATGACTGCTATGCAGATGACACAGCTCTATTCCTTCTGATGACAGCTCGTGACATCAACATCAAAAATCCAGGAAAGAATTACAAAATAAAACAGGAAACACAAAACCAACTCAAAACTGTAACAGTTTTAGGAGTTTTGCATCATATTAACCCTTTAAGTCCTGAGCCTATTTTGGCCGTTTTTTAATACTTTTGATTTTGTCTCCATATAACATACATAAACACATTTTCTACTATCAAATCAAAACAATCATATCTCCAATCGGCGCCAAATAAAAACTGGGAGAGAGTTTCAAATCTGCACTTTCGAGTAAAGTTGGCGGCAGCACTCCATGTGACAGAGTTTTTCTGTTACAGTACTTTAAAGACGCCATGTAATCTGATCACGCAGGCGTGATCATCGGCCCCAGAGGGGTAAGATTTATTTTGCATTGAAAGGATCAAAACTGACGAATAAGTATTGACCAGTGACTATTCTTAAAACTAATCTCCCAGCAGTCGTTGCTGAACACACACTTGATGTCACTAAAATAAGGCTGTGACATATCAGCCCCTTTTCCAGCTTGTGCTGATTCAGCATGTTTCCGGCCTAATGGAGATACTACAGTCATGGCAGCATTATATCATTATGTGCGACATATTTATTTTAAGACAGGTGACTGAGATCAGGAGCCTGCAGCAGCTGATAGCACACAGTAATAATAGAACAACTGATAATAATAATAAAACAGGCTGTAAATGAACATGATTTCATCATTTAGCACAGAGCTGTTCATGCAGAAGTGTAAAGGCTTTAGCCTCAGTTTAGTCTGGTGGCTTAATAAAAAAAATACAGGCAGGCGCTCAAACATTTAACATTCCCAACATAACAAGTGAAGCACAAATGTCAGACTCACTGTTTAGGGTCACTGTCAAGTTATCTTGAAAAAAAAAACGACTGAAGCACAGTGAACACAGTCATTATGGCCTAATCTGTTTATGACTCAGCTGAAGGCAGATAAATGAAACACCTTCCTGCTAGCTACTGTACAGTTCGAGTTCATGGGGTTTTCCCGTTTGCGTAATTGTTTAGACAAAAAAATAACTTTCGATTTAAAATTTAAAAAAGAATTTCTGTAGATAAAACTAAAAGCAAGAGGCAGAGGAGACTTCTTTCATAGTTTAGTGTTAGTCATGAGAAAAGATTGATTTGTTCTGTGAAGCAGCAATCTGAATGATCTGTCTACGGAAAACACAATGTATGTAACATTTATGTTGCAGTAAATGTGCAGTCTTGTTCCATGCCATTGTTGTCAAAAGCTTGCTCATGGTGGGAATTGTTGAGTCTGTAAATAATATAAAGATCGTGGTCTAGACCTGCTCTATGGAAAGTGTCATATGATTTGTTTGACGCTGTATAAATAAGATAGACACAAAAGATTTTCTTCTGTTATTTTCATGAGCACTTGATGGTTTTCCACTCTTGTTTGTCTTCATTGTGATGCCACAGACAAGGTAATGTTGGCATCTCATACAGGTGCACAAGGGACCTTTTAGTGCCAGCACACATCATTAACATGGCTAAAAGAAAGTTTTGTTAAGTTTAGGCAACAATACTTGGTTAAGTTTAGGAAATTTGGTTAAGTAAGTTGCAAAGTCACTTTGCCACCACTGTTTTATTTAACTGATTTGTGGTTTCACACTCGTGGTTACATTTCCTGTGTTTGTTTGTTTGAGTCATCTGTCTGCATCCATCCACCAGACAACTTCCTTGCACAGACGTCGTCGCTCCTCACACCATGTCACCTGAATCAGACGGGTTATGTTGGAGTAGATGTTGCATGTTGCACCTCTTGCTAAAGGCTACGTTTGTGCATCTGCATGAGACCCCGAGGTGTGACACGATGGCAGTATTTGATGCCCCGGGAATGAGGATGGATTGGCAGTTTTTCTGGAATTAGTTGTTAGAAAACCTGTGAAATATATACACGTCAGAGATTATTTTATTGCTTTACTTGACACCAGCCAGTGGTCTTCCGTTCTTTCATCGTGTACAAGCTGTGGAAGAACAGCACCCTCTCCCTGTTTGTTCCAAAACACAACCTCCAGACAGCCACAGATTTCATTTATAAACAGCCAGCATAGCTTATTGAACATACAAGTGTGCTGACATGCTTTCTTAGGCATGCTTTGAAGCTCAGATTTGAGTTCACTGACCGGGGTCAGGGTGGGCTCTCGTGGCAGCCCCACCAAGGATCAGTGAAAAACACCTGTCAAGCACCAAGCATGATCATTTCTCTGTAAGCCCTGATGGAGCGGTGAATTACACATGACACACAAAGAAGTAGAGGAAGCCACCGAGAATCTGAATGGAAAACTACCAGAATGTTTCCCTGTTAAGGTGCACGTATCTCTCTCTCTCACATACACACACTCGCTCACAACACATTTCATCAGGTGTTGCTGACGTCAAAGGGAGTGTGTGTTTGATGGCTCCTGGTAGGAGACACATTCCAGCCATTGTGACTACAGACCCTCATAACCTTATAAGGTTGCGAATCAGAGACCTCCCTGTCAATCTGCACGGCAACAGTCTGAGCGGGACAAAAACATGTGCCATGTTATGCTTTCTATTGGTTAAATGATCAGGACTCATGAGTCAGGGAATGCATGTGGATGTTTGAGAGGCACTGAGAGAGGTTTAATTATACTTAAATCTTTGAAGAGTCATTGGTTGATCTGATCTTCAACTAGCTTGACTCCAGTGTAAAATGTCAGGAACAAAATCTTCATTCTGTGTAAAAATACAAATGCAACGGGCATGTTTTTTTTAAAGGCAGTTTAAAGGTGCGTCAGGTCAGGGTTAGAGATGATTGGTAGTTTTGTGACAGCACAGTCTGATCACCACTGCAGGCCCTGATGGTAGGTTAAAGGTCCAGTGTGTTCGATTTAGAGGG
This sequence comes from Protonibea diacanthus, assembly GCA_028641955.1. NCBI lineage: Eukaryota > Metazoa > Chordata > Actinopteri > Sciaenidae > Protonibea > Protonibea diacanthus. Next base: position 2,623,047 of record CM053978.1, on the reverse strand, counting down.
CAATTCTGAGGTACTTCAGTTACACTTTATGTACTCCAGTGTGTCAGATTTAGGGTGCTCTATACACAGAATAAGGCAGAAATGGAATATAATATGTATGTTTAAACTATGCTTTTATTAGTGTTTAAGCACCTGAAAATAGGAACAGTTTTTGTTACCCAAGAATAAACCTTTTGTATCTAAAGACGCAGCAAATCCTCTTCTGCTGAGCTCACCATGCCGGCTCTACCACAGTTTTTCCAGCAGGCTTTGTTGAGTCAAGGGGTTTCAGTTGGTTGTAATCTGTAATTTAACTGCTAGGTGGCACTAAATCCTGCACACTGGTCCTTTAAAACATTCATCTTGACCTCCAATGGCACACGGCATCATCTATGTGAGATCTTTTCAGGTGATTTCAGGGATCCCAGTTCATGGCGGTTACAATGAATTGAAGTGATGACGAGTTTTCATCGTGAACAAACGGAACAAACTATGGATGACTGGTCAATGTGCAAGCAATACTCATTCGTCATCAATACATAGACCCATCCATGCATCTTTAATTGTGGCTGTGCATTTGATTGGTAGCAGCTTTAGATAAGTTTCACATCGTTTCTTTATTTCGTTTCACTGCTGCTCCAAACTAATAAAGAAAGACCCTTATTGTTAAAGTTATTGGTCGAGTTAGTTACTCTTCTTTAGCTACTCTCTCTCTGAACAAAACACTCTGCGGTCTGGTGTCAAGCTTCTGGGGATGTTATTCCCACAAATTATACGATCTCATTACCTCCACTGTAAACCACAATAACATAAAATAAGTGCATCTCAGGGGAAATGATGAGGGTCTCTCTCTATGTTACAGGCTTGTTTCAGACAGGCTTTTATTGTTGCTTTTATAGCCGTTTGCATGTCTGTGGAATTTCCCACATGATGCGGTTAAGCCATAAAAAAAGATAAAAGAAATTGTATATAGATGAAGTGAGGTCGTCGTACAGAAACAACAGTCCGCAGCATTCACCAGGCTGCCAACACTGACTGTTTGTACCAAACATCAGTTGTGCAATAAGCTTCTTTGCATAGAAGTATCCCCAAAATGGACATTTAAATAGATAGTTTGGGTTATTTGAAGTGGGGTAGTATGCAGTACATCAGTAGTCTACAGTAGATGGCAGTCGGCCAGCGTAGAAGCTAAACAGTGCACCACTGTGGACGGGGGAAGCAACAAAACATGTTTAAGCCGCCAAAAAAAGGCAAACGTAAAGGAATCCATGTCCAAGTGTACATTATATTTATTCAATTTTATATGTATTATAGTATTATATATATTACTTTAACCTCTTTAGCTTGCATGGAGCCATTTCCATTTGGAGACTGAAGCAGGTATATCGCTGTTTCCATAAGTGTATAATTTGTGGACTTTTTTTAAGATCAGCGTCATAATTAAAATTGATTTAAGTTGCATTTCTTTTACATCATTTCATTTAGTATGATTAAACATACCATTATCTTGAAGTTCTCAGCGGATGAGCGGGCTGCTCTCATGTGGGTGGGACTTACAGCATCAACGCCAGCAAACAAGACATAATCATGGACATTCGTGCGCCAGTGAAAGTTTTACACTCGTCACTGCAGGCTTTCATTTTGTGTTAATGCTCACGAGGAAATTTCTGAAGATTCGAAGACCATTCCATGTTCGTAGCATGTGACCAACGAGGTATTTGGTTCTGATTCTCTGTATTGTACTTTGTAAAATGGTATTCCGCATGCTGTGCGTGGTATTGTTCATGTTAAGCTGGCATACATTATATTTTTGTCAACGCAAGCCACTTGTGTCTGCATGTGCTCCGGGCAAATTAGACTCTCTCTAAAGTCACCAGACTTCATTGACAAAAACTATAATTTTACCTGACAGATGTTTAAAATTATTATAATGACATAAGAACATATTATCTCAAAAGGGGGATATAATATAACATTTTGGTAATTGTTTACTTAAATACTATCATCATGCATAAGCATATGTAACATGATTATAATAATTATTTGGTGAACTTCATTTCCCTGTTTTCGCTTCTTGTCTCATAAGTGTCACGAGCCTGTTCCACTCAGCTGTAGGTTACACTAAGTTGGATCTCGGAGCTGACCCTGTTTTGTAGCTTTGTTGTATTCTGGTATGTTTCTTGTGTGTGTTTGAATAAGTTAGGTCAACAGCTTTGACCTGAAATTCATGACTGATTTATGAAAAAACTGAAATAGAAAGTCAACCACGCTTTGGTCCTCATACCTTATAGACTCATACAACCAATGTTTAGAGCTTATGAGAGCTTATGGACAGTATTTGAGATCAATCACTCAATTTCTGAAGACACAGCACATGAGTATAAACACTTTTAGCAAGTGAAAGTGAGACTCAAATTGAGGCAAGCTGCCTGTACAGATTAGCTTTGGCATCACTGTCTGGTTTGGCCTCTGACATAAATAGTTGTGTCCTTGAAGTCATTAAATGAATAACACATGACTTATTGCTCTATCAGAACAAAGGATTAAGTATATTAGATTAGGGGAATGAGAGTATTATAAGTCTTGTTTTCACCCTTTTTGTCCTTCATGACGAGCTAACCGATTGGCACCTCGAGTGCTCTGGCTGAGAAAACAAAGCAAACTAGCTTCTTTATTTGCTCTACTGTTATTTTGTGTTGTGCCTTTGTGTCCTGCTCATTTTAAAACTGAACAGTTCAACACAACCCACGGTCATGGAAAGACACTGTTTACAACAATTGTTGAAAGATTGCGATCATGACCATTAGAGCTCGTGTTTATCCAGTATTGTTGTGTTGATCTGCAGCTGCACTGCTAGATGGCACTAAATCCATAGCACCTAGCTAACATTACTTACAACAAGAAGCCTTTTATTTCACAAAGCTCCTGTCAACGACTAAGAGTCTGTCCCAGATTTACTCTTGCCAGCAGCCTCTTGGTCGATCACTCTCTGCTATTATTGTCCATAAAGGCCGCCGAGCCCAGTTACATTTTTTGCTTGCCCAGCTCAGGTTCTGGCACAACACCAGCTGCATTCCCCTGTGCCCCAGGCCTGAAAACCTCCTCTTCTTCTTCCCAGTGGTCCAAAACACCTCTGCTGCAAACACTCCCCTGGTGCTCTGAGCTCACCGTTTGGGCAGTCTGGCTAACAAACTGAGAGAGAATTAGCTAACAGCAGCTACAGTTCGCAAATGTTTGGTGTGTGACTTACTGCTGTAGTGTTACATACTTCTCAAGGGTGTACCCATAGCCCAAAGTTGCAAGAACAGGCGTATGGGGTACAAAGTGGGAATGACACTTATTGACCTTATTCACCTCATTACAAGTCAATGTAGTATCAACATGATTTAAAATGGCAGAAAAGTTGCTACTGATGTGGTCAAACTGTACGTTTGTTTCCATGACATCACATAGCAAAATCGTTTTTTCTTGCAATGTTCTTTGGATGCAGCTCGTAGGCCTCTACCCTGTCTGTCTGCCAAACACATGCTGCCGCCTGTCATCGCAGCGTTCCACAGAAGATTTGCAGCAGCCAGGCGGATCAGCAGACCTCATGCCCTCCACCGACATGCTTCAGATCTTCCGCAGTCCAACAATAACAACACAGATTATGAAGGCCAGAGTCAGGTTTCTGTGACCTGTGACAACCTGGAAAACCTAATGATACCTACCCTACTCTTCTATCAACAATCAACCTCGTTTTTCTTTACTATAATTTGTATTATAGCATTGGCCAGACTGACTATTAGTGGCTGAAAAGGATAAATGAAAAAGATAACCATATAAACATTAGAACTGGGGCGATCTGAGGCTGAAATTCAGAAAAAAACATTTTCTTTCCAAGACTTAGATCGCAAGATTAATATCAACATCTTATCTGTACCAAAATAAAAAGATGAAACTACTTCCAGCAGCCAGCACTGAGCTTAGCACAAAGACTGGAAACACTGGCCTGGCTCTATCCAAAGGTAACAAAATCTGCCTACCACTATGTCTAAAGCTCAGGAATTAACACACAACTTGTTTATTTAATCCATACACAATGCAAGGAGTAAAAGCGACAAGTGGCTATTTTATTTGGTGTTGTGTATCAGACTATTTCTTTGCCAGGAACAGAATCAGAGGTGCTGCAAAGCCAGTCTAGCTGTTCTACCCTGATTCCATTATTTACACCTCAACAGCTGCTGGCGGTAGCTTTGTATTTGCTGTACAAATATGACAATGATATCAATCTTCTCATCTAACTCTTGGTAAGAAAGCAAACCTGCATACGTGCCAGCCAAGAATCACTAAGTACAATGTTTGTTGCATGCCATTCCTCATCGCTGTCTTTGTTTCTCTGTTAGGAAATTAAAACAAAAAAAATCACTTCAATCACTTCTGTTCTGCTTCATGGATTTTGTCCATGTCCAACAACAGGCCTTTCAGCTCAATCAGATCTTATCAATAGACGTGACAGAGCAGAAAACGAAGTATGTGGACTTCCAAACCTTACCACGGACAGCTGTTTTAACATAACTCTTTTCAAATCCATTGGTATTAACCTGCTGATATAAAAGTTTCCACTCTTCAAGAAGGATATCCACCACATTCTGGAAACTGGATGCAGGGATTTACTCCCATTCAGCAAGAGTCTTTGTGATTTCCAACACTGATGTCGGATGATGAGGCCTGGCTCGGAGATGGTCCAGTTCATCCCAGAGGTGGTGGTTATTGTTGAGGTCAGGGCTCTGTGTATAGGCCAGACTTGTTCATCCACATAAAACTGGTAAAACCATTTCACCAGACTTTCTGCACCGTGGCTCATGCCCCAAATTGTGGCCGTAAACTTTGGAAGCACCATTTATTGCCTAATCTATCATTGCATGCTGTAGTTTAAAGGACCAGTGTGTAGGATTTAGTGGCATCTGGTGAAACTGCAGATTACAACCGACTGAATGCGATTCTGGCTTAATCCAAGCATACAGGAGAAGCTAAGCAAAGGCAGAAGGCCCTGTCTAGAGCTAAATGTTTGATTTGTCACTTCTGGGCTTCTGTAGAAATATGACGGTGGGCTCCGTAGAAGAGGACCCGCTCCTTCTGTAGGTACAACAGGCTCATTCTAGGGTAAAGAAAATTCTCAGGTGATTATACACAAAATATAGCTGTGAATATTCAAACAAAATCTGCCAGTAAGTCCCCCTAAATTTCACACACTGGACCCTTAGGTATCAGGACAGAAAGAAATGTCTGTTTAGGTATCAGGACAGAAAGAAATGTCTGTTTAGGTATCAGGACTTGCATCGCAGTCACGCAGATACCATCTTCATTGGGCCACCTTCCAAAAGCAAGGCTCTCATTGGATGTTTTCCAGGATAAAATCTCTTCGTGAAAACAGAGCTGTCGTGATTCAGCTCAATTTACGAGGGTAGTAAATAATGCAGATATGCGAAAATCAAAATCAGATCTGTGTGTGTGTGTGTGTGTGTGTGGTTAGGTGTGTGTGTGTGGTTAGGTGTGTGTGTGTGTGTGTGTGTGTGTGTGTGTGTGTGTGTGCGTGCGTCAGTAGGCCTCTGTGTTTGTTCCAACATGCTGCACCTTGTACAAACCGTAGATAAGAGTGGCGTGAAGGTTTTCAATCTTCACTACCAGAGACAGAATGTAGCTCTGGGCTATGGCAGCACACTGGGACACACAGCACTTGGCAACCCGCTAACATGATCTGGCTTCAGTGGGTGTTGAATTATAGTGCAATTATATGTGTGATACTCATAGAGGAGAGAGGAGAGAGTGTGATTAGAAACATAGAGGGGAGGTGAGAGTGATCCGGAGAGAGAGAAAGAGAGAGAGTGTTGGTGGTATCAGTTATTTCTAAGTGAACCAACTGGCTGTTCTGATGCCTTCTCATATTCCATACAGAGGCTGTCATATCACACACACACACATACACACACAGCAATAAAAAGTTACATTATCCTCTGGGCTGCTGGTCAGATGGTTCGGTCACTTTATCTTGTTATTGGCTCTAAGCAGCAGCTCCTCTGTATCATATGTTTATTGTGTGCAAATAAAGCAGTGCAGCGTCATTCATATTTAACAGCGTTGGATTGTTTGCATTGGAAACAAACAGAAAAAATCCAGTTTCTTGTTTCTATGTTGAAATTATTCTTTCACCTCAGGGATACAGAATTTCACTGCATTACATGCTCAGCCTGTTTCTTTTTTAAAGGCTTTATGTATATTTTACTGCCAAATTTGATTCATGAAAGAACTCAGCTGACATTGTTCTGCACATAGAGAGGAGGTGGCTGGATTATTGTTATGCCTGTAAGTTTAGAGTAGGTCCCACTGATGTCTCTAAGTAACTAGCTACCTAGGAGGTTGACGTACCCATTCTTATTTCTGTCTGCAAACTGATTGGTGGATTGTTTCTCCAGCTGAGGGAAACAGTCGTCAATAAAAGCAACATCAGACCTATTTTTCTTGCTAATGTGGGCGGGTGGGAGGTCTGGAACCAGGGTGGATTTATAATGCTGAAAAAAAAACAGATGAATCTACTGCTGATGAAAGATTGTCATTAGACTCTGATAATAACTTTATAATAGCTTATTTATACAGCACCTTTCGCACTAATGTGGATTTAAATTTAGACATTTTTGTTGCGTATTGTAGATAAAGATGTTGGAGACGGCTGGTGGGAAGAAGGGTACGTGGACGGAGAATAAAGGATGAAAGTCGAAGGATGGAGGGGTAAGGGTGAGGGAGAAATCGGGGGTTGTTGATGGATGGAGGAGTCCGGAAATCGACCGGTGTCAGCGGGAAGACGGAAGGGAACCAGGAGGCAGTTGCGTATTAAAGCACCATGGTTCCCTGGGATGTGAATCAAAGAGTAAGTGAATGGATAAGGTGTGAACCTAGTTATGAAACTCCATTTAAACACAGTTTACACAGGATACTCAAGACAAACAAGCGACAGGCACTCAGGCCAAACAAAGGCAAGACAAAATTAAGATTTAAGAACATAATAGAGGAGAGGACAAAGAACGACAGTCACTTTCCCAAAGAGGTTTCCAAGCACAGAGCCACTAAATGATGTATAATCAAAATAGTCAGTATGAATACTAAAAACTCTGTTGATGAACACTATCGTTCCTATAATGCAGGAGGGAAATTAAGGAGCAACCACAGCTGCCAAAAATATAGATTAATATTTCGACAGTAGAAGTACAGAAGTACAACTCCAACACATCTAAAAAGGACTTTGAAGTGTAAAACTGGCACATAAAACTATTGGGTTAAGATTAGGGAAGACTGTGCTTGTAAATAAGAAATCAGTGGCTGCATCTCCATCCAAATATGTCAAATTTTAATCGAATTCAAATGAACAGTTGTTTCTGTCCCTAGATGGTTCATCTAGAGAAGCAGTAAGAGACGCCACTTCACATGTCGGAGAACGAGGAAACTAGGGCGCAACACGATGACAAGACGCACCTCGAACGGTAAAAAAAACAATGCAGAAAACACGATGGAAATATGACATTACTTATCATATCTATGATCCTGGATGCATCGAATAGGCATGGACCTCCATGTTCCTTTCATGCAACATTTTTATTGAGAAGCAGGTTTGCAGTGGCTATAGAAGGAATCTGACATTTCCAGAGAAGCAGCTGTATTTTTCCACTTTGAAAACCTGCAGGAAATGAGAACTGGCGTGGCTCTTGCTGAGGCAGAATAATTAGGGCAGACCCCTCCAAGAGAGACCATTAATCTTATTTCGGGGACCAACAACAGAGTAACCTTTCATTCCACAACCTGACAGGGTGTCCAACCTAATGCCCTCAGGCTTTTGGTGTAATGCAAGAGGAATTAACAAAAGCTTACCTCTCAGTTTGGACTGTGTTAAAAATCTCTTTTAGTGATCAGGCCCACAGTTAAGGCTGAAACCTGCAAGATATGGCAGGCTGCGTGCTTTGTACTGGATTTAGTGACAAGCTGCTATGTGGATGTTTTATGTTGGTATAGCAGGTTTGTGACCAAAGAAAAAGACGTTCTTGTTGCTGCACCTTCGCCTGAAATCAGTGTTTAGTTGCACTTTATGTATGCATGTCACCTGTTGTTCTATATGTTACACAATGGGTGCCATTGAAAGAGAAATAGTGATGATTTGATATGCTGAATATGTGCCAAAATGCATGTGTTTATTAGACTTGGAGAGCGCAGAAAGGCCTCGGATCAGATACTTTGGACTGCAACAAGTGACAGACTTGGCATCGTTCCTCCGTCAGCATCAAGATAAAGACAACACAAATACTGGCTGCACTGAAACTCACATAAACAAACGTCTTTAACAGACATGAAGCTCTGGAGAATTGAACTCATCGCACCTGCAAGCGGAGAAATCAGCCGCCAACTCTTACAAACGGAAGGCAAGCCTGGGCATGCAGCGTCCCCTTCATGGACTCAATGAGGAACTAGATCCATTACGGTTTTACAGGGTGGAGCGTTGGTGGACCTGAGGCGGGCTGAAGGACGCCTGGGTGCTCAAACAAGCCACCTGTGACGGCACCCAGCTGTCAATCAAAGTGACCAGTCTGTTAATCATACATGATTATAAGCCTTGATATAATTCAAATGGGTGAGTTATATAAAAAGTCAGCCTCAGTACAGGCTAGTCAAGCAACTCCAGTTTCTTGGCACATTAAATGACACATAGCATAATTACACACACAGTACAAAAATACATATCGTGTTTGTCTCTGTTACCTTTTGCACAGCCATACATCGTTATTTTTACTGTGCATCTCAAACTTATCACAAATCTGAATCGAGTATAGTGAAGCTACACTACACTGTGTCTTTTCATCATATTACCACGACACTGTTATTGCACAAAGATCGTCTTTGTGCTGTTGTTTTGAAATATAACAAAAGGTTTTACTCAAAGATTCATCTCTCAGACACCCGGAGGGAAGAGAGAGTAGGTTGTGAAAGCTGAGCACGGAGCACCTCTAGCTGGAAACGTATCCGTCCTCCGACTATTGTTCTTGGAAACTAAAGAAAAGTCTGAGTTGGATGGATGAAAGTTTACATTGTTATTCATATATCACTGTCCATTCATCCTAAAGGCAAGCATTGAGACTGAAGTGTGTGAATTTAATGGCTCTTATTAGTTCCAAGTGTACAGAACAGGCTGTGCTGCCTGTTAGGTTGACAGTCAGGTTCAGTTACCGTAGCCTTAATCTCTCTGAGGTGATCTTACTGCTTTCCTGCCTGAGTCTGGTGATGTAATGTTCCCTGCTGCCTCCCAATTTACATATCTTGGATTTGCGATGCAAATTAATCAAGCACGCATTACTTTGGTGCTCTGGGCGCATACTACACTAAATTTTGATGCTTCAATGGCGCTGATTCCTGTTCGTGTGCAGAGCCGAAAACCGTTTCAAATGTTTCGCATCAAAATAAAATCCAGATGGAAAATTTTCACGTACTCTTTGGTGTGATCACAAATCTGATTGCAGTCTGTCTTTTGCTGGGCTACGTCCAATCAGAGCTGGCTCGACTTCAGTCCAGAGGGTGCCGGTTAGTGCTCCTAAACTTCCAAAAATGCCATAAGAAAAATAAATTCTGCAATTTAGCATTTTAGTCACAACTATCCGTAAACTTACACAAACACATGGATAACATTTATTAACGACAAACCTGGCAAACATTTGGTTGTTTTACTGGCTCACGCCGCTCGCTCGCCCGTACGGAACATTCTGTGATTAAACTAATCAGATAAACACTGCAGCAGCTCGCTCGCCTTCTGTATGATCATATGTGCTGAAGACACTCGGCAACGACGGGGAGATCAACGTAACTTCAGTGTTGGTTCAGTGTGAGTTACACAGACCAAGTACAGCTGGGCGGAATAAAGCATTTGCGTCTTGGATGTATCGGTAGCTTTTCACCATCTGGCTGATCAAGACCACTCGATGAGGTGCAGCTTTCTGGAGATCAGAGAGCCATCAAGTTCCCTAAAGGTACGTGTAAAGTGACTGCATTATAATAGTTAATTGACTCTTGTCTTACACTAACCATTCATATAATTATTCACCCACAATACTGGCTGACAAAACGACTATCGCCAGTTGAATTCACATTTTCTCCACACAATGAGTTTTTGAGACAGACTGCTTTACTGTTTGCATGTTCTAAATCAGTTTAAACAGCCACTAGAGGGATTGCTGCAAAGACTTCTTGCTTACTCTATTGACATATCAGATGTATCCCATGTTTACCTGGAAGTTATATATTATATATATATATTGGTGGGCAGCCATCTGTCGCCACCAGCTGAGTTATTCGTGTATTGTCCCCCAAATGTAATACTTGTGCAAATAATATGTCTGTACACAGTCGAAGAAAAGCTTCAATGGCAAAGGCAGACAGCATTACTGTCCAACATCAAAATATTGTAACTTTTTGCCACACTCTGTGACAGAATTCACAACCAGATGTTACGTAGCATCTGGAATGGAGTGTGAGGTGGGCCGGTGGGTTGGTGCACGATCTGCAGTAATGCGGACATTGTACCGGAACACTGTGGGGAAGAGGGAGCCGAGCCGGAAGGCAAAGCTCTCGATTTTCCAGTCCATCTACGTTCTAAGCTTCACCTATGGTCATTAGTTTTGGGCAGTGACCGAAAGAATGAGATACAAGCAGCCGAAATGATCTTCCTCTACGTGTCAAAGGAGCCAGCTGAGGTGCCTCAGGCATCTGATTAGGATGCCCCCTGGGAGCGTTGGGTGTTCCAGGCACATCCAACTGGGAGGGGACCCTGGGGCAGACCCAGAGCCTGCTGGAGGGACTACACAGCCCAGGAGAAGATGGAATTTATTGCTGGGGAGAAGGACGTCTGGAGCACCTTCCTACGGATGGATGATGAATGGATGTTATGTAGCTCTCTCATATAGTCATTTTGCCAACCTGCCATTGCTTCGGACTGTTTGTTTTTCCCATGCTGGCTGCCTGAATCCATGTGAATGCAGCATTGGAGTTAAGCTAGGGCCAAAAATAAGCTGTATACAGGGAGGATAAGTGAAATATTCTGGATCCAAAATTGAATCTAACCTTAAAATATTAGATTTTTTTAGTTTGTATTATGACTCAAACTGCATATCTTAGAAGTCTGTCCAATTTCATTTGGTTATAAGCCTTTTACTTCCTGTTTGACTCATCGAAGGTGACATGTTTTCACACGAGCGGAGCACAAATGCGACACATCCAATCAGAACAGCTGGTGCTGAATTTCCTGCTGAGGCGAAAATTGTCTTGCTGTCTCAACAATGTCTGTGTGCATCATCAGCTGCTGCAGAGGAATTAAGACCCTCAGGTCATTTTTTGTTGTTGCAGTGGTGCAGTTAGAGTGAATGTTATATTCAAAACATGACGCACGTCATTATGTATGGCCAGTGTCGACAGCGGTATTCATTTGACTGTGAATGAATAAACTAAATTCTTAGTTTAGTTTGTAACACATTTTGCTCATTTGTCTTGATCAAAGGAAGTCTGAACACTTCATTTTGAGTTTAAGGTGTCCGGCTGATGGGTGCGGTGTGAATTGTGAAGAAAAACATGGAAAATATAACACTTGTATTTCTCAAACGCACTTCAAATATTGGTCTTGGAGGTAAACCAGGTTCCCTTATCCATTCAGAAATCTAATCTCCTGCTCTGCCGATTCATCTGCAGGGATGAGAAAAATTACCAAGACGTTTGTCTCTTCATTCACTTCTGACTTTCAGCTTTGCCTGACAGCTACAGTAAATCATCTCCTAACTATGTACATGTTCTGAAGTGCTGTACTTGATAGATTCAAGACCGTGAGAGTAGTCCATGAACTTCACCTGGATGTCGGGTTGCATTTCTGGTTGAACTTTTCCACTTTCTCTGTTTTGTTTTTTTCCATTCAGATGAACAGACAAACCGGTTTTCAGTAGGCAGCTATAAATCATAGCTTCTCGTCAGCCGAGGGAGAGACAAAGAGAGACAAAATATGTCTTTAAATTATGAATTTGACGTGTAACTGATCGGATCTGCTGGCAGCAGGGGGAGAGACAGCTTCATACAGAGTGGACAGGAATATGCATCTCCCAATCATGCGTTTTAATCAAGTAACATTTGTGGTAGATTCACATACATATGACTTGTGGTCAACCCCCTTTGAGTTATATTTGAGTTACAGATTGTACCTTGTAATGTAAGTCTTGTTTTCACATGCCTCATGCTAGGAAAGAGTTTGTACGACGTGTCGCTACATGGCAAAGCAAAACTTAAGCCCTGCAACCATGCAGAGAGCAGTTCTGATGGCAGTAGTTTACAGTTTACCCTTTCTTACAACTTTCATGGCTGCCTCTTCCTCCTGCTCTCTCTCTTTCCCTCCATCTTTCAGATTCTCTTTCTTTCTCCGTCCCTCTGTCTGATAGACACTTTGAGGACAATGAGAACAGGTGTAATGTGAACTCCAGATGGCCTGCACTGGTTTCTGATAGCAAGACACAAATGCACACGCATGAAAAGCTAAGCTGTAAAACCACGTTTACATCAGGTCTCATTTGATAAGTTCTAGGTTTTATTAGATACCTCTCCTTCCTCCCTCTGTGCAGCTGGTGCCTATAGTACTGCACAGTACTGCTCCGTACTGTGCAATACATATGAGAGAAGTTGAGCAACCAAACATGGCCTGAAGCTGGAAGAGGCAACGTGTTAAAATATGATTATGCAGAACACGGCAGCTGAGGGGGGAAAGGAAAATTCCACCGAACAGGCATTCTGTTGAATGAAGTGAAGAATGATAAAAGCAGGTTTGTTAAAATAAGGAAGCTTGCAAACGTCCACTCAGATTGACACAATTGATGGATGAGTTTGTTCACTGTGGTGAGTGCATAAAAGAATTTGCTCAACAATGGAAAAATGAATGCCTACAGGTGTCTGCGCTCTTGCATGTTACAAGAATGAAACGTCATGTTTGATATATGTTCTTCATATGTTCTTATTAGTTTAAATACCTTTACGGGGGTTAACTGCAGGAATTAAACACAAAAAACTCTATTTGATATGCAAACATGTAACCTCAAAGGCATCACAGTGTCAGATACTATGACGAAACCATCACAGAGCAAAATAATGGTTTGCATTCAGGCCGAGTTACATCAACTGCTGGTTTCCCTCTAAGACTGAAGTATCTCGAACATGCACAGACAAACATACGAAACACACACACAAACTCACAAAGTGTTGAGTCACTGTGTTCCCAGCTTTTCTAAAGTTGCAATGTCAGAGAGTCTGCGAGCGTCATGCCTATCACTCAACGTAGTGCAGCAGAAGATGACAGAGCAGGTTTTCTTAACATCACATAGTGCTCAAAGAAAGCCGACAGTTGGCTTTGCAACCAGAGATTCAAAAATAAAAAGCACAAATACAGAATATCAGTTTCTGGTGTGGCTTTTACATCTTTAAATCTTGTTCGGGACCCTTTTTTGTGGGATCTTTAAATCTTGTTCGGGACCCTTTTTTGTGGGCTGGATGTAGTATGCAGTTCAACAGCAACAACAGGTGAGTGAAGTGTGTAACTGCGGAGCAACAGAGAGACAAGCGGGTTGACGGTTGGGGTTTGGTTAGCAACTAATGCACAGTTTAGGCTGCAGTTTATGATTACATAAAGGCTACAGTGTCTCAAGGCAAGTGCAGAGCTCCCATGTACTATTTCCTTGACTGCTATAAAGAAATTGCAGTTAACCCTGTAGTGAGTGTCAACTTCAGCCCTGGAGGAAAAACATCTCCCCTTCCCTCAGTGACAGTCAGGCAGCTGAGCAGGAACGCACTGGATTGTGCTGCCTTTGAGCTAAAACAGTAAAATAGCTTTGATTAGGCCAATGTGCTCTGTGGAAACATGCAGGACAGCCTTGTTACTGATGGTTCACCAGCTGAGGTGAACATACACGGTAGAGCTGCATGTTGTTAGAACCATTCATTTACTGAAATAGTATGGGATTTTTTTCTGCTTTGTAAAAATGTTTCTCTTTTCAAAAAAATACTTTTACATAGATTTACATCAGAACTTCACCAACGTAATAGGTTAAAATATTTCTGGATCAAATATTTTTGTAAACATTGAATATTAAGGAACAATAATAATGAAAAGAACATTAAGAACATTTGGAAAAACATGGATTTTTACTTAAAAAATGGATGACTTTTAGTTGAACTTTAACAACAAAGGAACAGTGGAGATTAAATGACCTTGTGAAAAATGAAAAAGATCACTGCACACTTTCATTTCAGACATTTTACAGTATTTCAGCTTAAAATGTAATAATTGCAGAAAAAATGTGGGGAGAGGAAGATGGCTTTCGAGAAAATTAACACATCTAATTGAGTTTTGAAAATGAAACAGTACAATGGTGCCTCAAAGGCATCATTTCCTCAATGGTACAACTGGTTTCAGTATGGCACCCTGGAGCAATGAAACAAGGCTTCGATGAATAGCAGGGAGGCTACTAATACATGTGGGAAAGAGAGGGTCGACAAATGCTGCAGGGTTCAGACTTAATGGTAGAAGAATAAAGTACACAATCTTATATAAACAGTTGAACATCTCAAGAGTTTCGTTTGCAATATGAAACCTCCTTCATCAACCAGAGCAGAGAAGGGCAGCATACAAGAGTCCGGGCCTACAAGAGCAATTCAGTTATTCGATACTCTGATCCAAGTGGTAATGAAATTAGATAACAACCCTGCAAAACAAAGAGACACTTCTCATAAATTACTTAAACGTATCAGTAAATCACTTCTGCGCCTACGAGTCACATCTTAAAAACAGTGACTTCCAGTTTGTCTGGGTCTTTGGTAATAATCTCACACTTTGGAAATAATTATGCGCTTTAGAAGTGTTCTTAAATTTCAGTTCCCACACAATGCTTATAACCAAAAGGCAACAGTAAGAACTGAATCTGTCACCAAACCCAACAAAACAACCTGACCTCAAAGTTCACAAGTCAAAGTCGTAACCAAACAACCACTTGAAAATAGTCCACCGGGAACAGGTTTCTTACCTGCATTCATCCTAAATCTATCCTTTATACTGATTCCCAGAGCTTGAAGTATTCAGTTGGCTGTAAATCCAGCCAAACATTCACATGGAGTTTCCCATAGATTTGAGGGATGGTGCTAGTTACAGAAGTGTGTTTCCCATTTCAGTTTTTACTTTAAACAATAATTCTTATTTTACATAGAGACACAGGGCTCATCCAGATAACATAACGAGTTTTTACGTAACGACCACTACTTAAATAATTAAATAGTGTGGAAGATTACTAGAATACTACAATACTTGAGCTGTTATCAGCTGGTTACCTGGGTATGAAACAAAGCCAGTCAGAACAAAATATGTCGTAGTTGGTATACACAAAAAAAGTAAATTCATTTAAACTACAAACCATATTTTCAGTTTTATCACTACCTCGTGTTTTCTCAATCATTATTTGTTACAAGCTTGACTGTCCTTTCCAGTAAAACACCACAACAAAGCAAAGCATGCTCACACCATCACACCTTCTCCTCTGTGCTTCACATTGGGAACCACACATGCAGACACCATCCGTTTACCTTCTCTCTCTCTTCTCTCTGTTCTGGGAGATTCAAGTTTTCAGGTCCCACCTGTGTGTTGCATATTGAATCACGATTGCCTTCCAGTCAAGTAAACCTTGACAGCTGATGAATGTGTCAAACTCTGCATATACATTCTGCATACTGACGTTAAACTGCTTTTACTTTGCTTAACTTAAACATGTTTTGCTGTAATTTTTATGGTGATCATGAGACCGATACATTTACAACAGCTCAGTGTGACCCTGGATTGCTTGTGAAAAAATGTGATTCAAAGCATGTTTGTCACAAAATTACAATGTGTTCTTTCCAATTGAAACAAAAGCCCGTAATGTGAAGGTCATCACGCAGCCTTTGTACAAACAGAGGCTGCTGTCTGTAAGACTGTTGTTATTTTGACAGCCAAGGTCTTCTGTTACCTGCTATCCTTTACCAGAAGCTGACTGGGCGGCACAGGACAGGAGACGGGAGCATGCCGGGGAAAGTGATCTGACACCATGGTGTAACTACATGAATAAAAAAAGAGAGGAGAGAAGTGAATGCCATCGGTCACTTAAGTGTAATGTAATATCTGCTGGGCTGGTCTACTGATAGCTGAGGTGAAAGTACGTATCAGGTAAATGTACAACACGGCGTCTCACTTTTACCTGACTTTTTAGTCACCTGTACAGAAAACTGGTTTGGTTTGACTGAGTGAACAAGGCCAACCCAAACACAGGCACAGGACAGGCGGGTAAGTTGAAGTATACTAGCAGAAATGGAGAGCTGGGGAGAGACAGAGGAAATCCAGAAGGAGGTTTGGCAGAGGGATCACCGACTGAGAAGGAGGAACAGGTGACGGCCAGGCCGCCAACGGAGAAGCAGGGACAGGTGTCGGCTGGCTCATCGGCTAGAAACGACAACCAGGTGTCGGTCTGACCGCCGACTGGGAACGAGGATTGCTTTTTTTTTTTTTTTATCTTGAAGGAGTTCCCATGTATCCTGAGCACATGTTGGCTGCTTTTTTGCAGCACTCCATCTCTGTCCTCGATTAAACAGCCCATACATAACCTCAAGGTGTGTTTTGGATCATTGTCCTCTTGAAAACAAATAATGGTCCCATTTAGTGTAAACCAGATAGGATGGCATGTCACTGAAGAAGGCTATGGTAGCCATGCTGACTTTGAATTTTGAATTAATCACCAACAGTGTCACCAGCAAATCATCCCCGCACCATCAGACCGCTGACGTTGGGAACCACACATGCAGATCTGTCTCACAAAGACACGGCAGATGATACCAAAAATCTCGACTCATCGGACTAAAATACAGATTTCTACTGGTTTGAGTGTCTTGGCCCAAGTAGTTGTCTTTTTCTTGTTGGTCAAAACACATCAAAAACATCTCAACCTCTGGAAACTAAAATATACAACATACCAGATTAGATTTTAATATCAAGTGGAACATAGAAAACAGCCTAAACAGGAAGAATTAAATGTTCTGTCTCCTGCCAGGACACATAAACCCTGATGTAAAATCTCCTCTCTCTCTGCGCTCCTCTGACCTCTCCTGCTGTGAACCAGATATTAGATGACATTCAATTATTCGTTTAAATATTATAAGAGACGGGATGAAGAGGTTAGATCCACACAGAGCTCTGCAGGGAAGTCACGTTTTCTGGCTTTATGTGTGTGTGTGTGTGCACATGCATGTGCAAGAGGAACAGTGTGAGAAGGGAAACAGAGATGCATTTGTCAAACTGGTGAATGTGCATAGATCCGTGTGCCTTTGTTCCACGTGACAACTGTTTAAACACCAATGACAAATTTTCATATGTGAATGTAAAGTTTGATTTTATTCATCCAATGTTTTCTCAGTGACTGACTGCAGGTGGAAGCGCTGTGATTCCATTTGAATGAATTATGAGTCATGACAGCGGAAAAAAAGCTGCATTTTTCCAGCAAGCAGAAGTTCTTATCTTTTCTATAATGTTCACGTTTGCCTTGCTTTGTTTGTTGCCTGCTTGGTGAAATGTTTAAAACATTAAGAAATTGGGGAAAAATCGTCTTACTTACTGAAAGATCTTTAGTTTGCTATCAAGACAAAAAAAAAGCAGCAAAATCTTTAAATCTGAGCTCCTGGAACCAGAGATTGTTTGTCAGTTATGCCTAAAATAATAAGAAAAGGTTATTTTCTTATTAGTTTCCATTAAAGTTGCCAACTACTTATCGTTTGATATGCTTTAAAATAAAAAAAAAAGCTTTAAATTATTATTATTATTATTGATCAAAAAACAAGAGCTAGAGTTGTTTTAAGACACCGATTTGTGCAAAACTTTCTGCGTATGGAACAAGAAAAGGAAAGAAAACAACTGGAGAGAGAGTCAGAAGGACAAGAAGACAGAGGCGGCGAAGAGGACTGAGACGTACGTCAACACCCTGACTCACAGAGGAGGGATGTAGGTCACCTGTAATCAGACCACACATCAGTCTGTGTGTTTGGGGGGGAGCGCATACAGAGACGTTCACTCAGATGTGAGGATTGTTCTGACCTGTTCGCTTGTTGAGAGGAAAAAGGATCAGCCCACCGCAGGGGGTTAGAAGAAAGAATGAAAAGATTGTATGCCTGCAACTGCAGCATAAAAGGGTGCTGTTGAATGAAGTTCCACATTTGCTGGACCTCCTGAGAAGACTTCAACATCTGCAAAAAAAAAAAAAAAAACTGCTGCAGATGTTTCACCAGTCTGTCGTGGACGGCGTCCTCTTCTATGTTGTGGTTTGCTGGAGAGGAAGCAGCAAAAAGAGGGATTCTCTGTTGCACTTATTCTTAGCACAGGTTCAATTTCTCTGCACATATTTCATTTCTTAGCACAGCGTTAAGGTTGATCTAGTCAATTTGGCACCAGTATCATCCATGAACAAACTGTATTCCTGTACAAACTTCACCTTTTGGATTCTGTAACCTCAACAACTCAAGAACTTGCTATCAGCCCTCTTTGATTCAGTCATCTCCCACTAAAATAGTGCATGTAATCAAATACTGAAGTGTTAGTTGGTGAAACAGATACACACTGAATTAAATATTACTGTTAACTAGTAAATGGAGCTTATTGTATAATTAGTATAACAAAATCTCAGCCATGCTAATATTCAGAATAACAGCACTCCCTCTTGTGTAATATTGTTTTATTTCGGATCAGGCACACCACATTAACTGAGCTGACAATTCTAAGTTGGTCAAACTCAAAGACAAAGCCTGCAATCAAGTTAAATTGTCATTTAAAATTTTATTAGATTGTTGCCATGAAATTATGAGGGGTATTTTTACAACTTTTTCATTTTCACAGTGAGTGTACTGAGTGAGTAAGCTGACCAGAAAAAAAAAAAAAGAAACTGGCCTACACTTGTTTACTCAGCAAGGATTGCTGTTATGCAGCCTAGAAAGCAGTAAATACAGCGGTTAGAGTTGTATACAGTAATAGAGTGTCTCGTGCATAAAACCAATTACAGATCCCGACCTAGACACTTTGTCAGCACCATTGCACTGGAACCGAAGACACAAAATGAAAAATCCTCCCAGAGGGTAGCCAAAGCCGCCACAAGCGTGCTGAGCTGCTTACAGTCAAGACTGCTAAAGATAGACTAAATACCAAAAAAAAGAGACCCCAACCAGCTTCATAACTCGGTCCAGACCGAAACTCACATTAGCATCCTCGTATCAATTTAAATCAAATCAAGCTGTCTGCAACACATAACTGATCATGAACATCATAAGGCCAGACAAATACCAACCGACTGTACTTCCAGACCACTTAAATTCTGTTTGACATAACTCTGTTTGTTCAGCTGCTGTTGGGAAAATCAATCACCTGTAGGCTGACAATATGATTGTCCCACTTATCCTAATAAAGAGAAACTCCGCACAATAAAAGTAACCTCTCAGGAACAGTATTTGTCCCGCCCCTGTTTGCGTGCCAGCGTAGGACTAAACCCAAAACCATCTTTTAGTCAATAGTTTGTTTGTCTTAGTGTTTGTGGTCATATTAGTTGCACAAAAACATCTACAGCTTCCAAACCCAACCGCTCGCATTTCAGGTTTCTTTCTCACAGAGTTTTATTGCTGTCTGAAGATAAAAACAACATGTCTGATCTATTGATTTCCTGTTTACACTGTTTTGTATCAGTGGGGAGAAATTATGACTGTCCCGAACCAAAAATCCTCCAAAATTCCATTTAGATTCCTTTTTCACATGCACGCTTCTGTAGCATCACAGTGTGGTTCTTCAACCCCACCTCCGAGAAATTGCATTTGTATATCACTAAACCATAATTGCATTGTGTGGACAAAGTAATTGCTGCCTGGATTATGTTCACAGACAACGAAATTTACTACTTGCTTCAAGAAATATTAACAGTTTAAGTGTTACACAGCATATAATCCATACGAGAATACAGAAAGCACAACAACAAACCACTTTGGGATGAGGTTTTCTAATGCCTGGTGCTGATTTGAAAATTGATTCATGTGTTAGTAAGTGTATTAACCATTAAATTACTGAATTAATGAAACTAATTTTACTTTGATTGGGTCAAAAACGGTGGCCTTTGTGATACCCATTGTCTCTTTAAGGTTTTGTTGAGACAGCTAACGCAACAAAAGCCCGGATATGTCGAACTTGCTTCGTGCACCAACACTCTGCTTACTGAAGCAAAAGGCAAGACAGGAACATAGCAACTAGGACGAGCTGACACTGACACAAGGGAACGCAAAGACTAAATACACTACCGAGGGCCGGATAATGAGTCACAGGTGAGACTAATCAGCAACAAACTAGTCAGGGTAGGGCAGTTAATCAACTGGTGGGAAACACACAAAGACAGGAAGTGAAGTTAGAAACAGGAGGAGAGGGAGGGGATTACAAAATACAACAGGAAACACTAAACATGACACCAAAACCATGAAATCATCAGCTGTAAATGTCATGCTTAACACTTCTCTGGCCACATTTCTGATGTCAAGTTATGTGTAGCTGCAAGTTATGACTGTTTGATCCAGACAGAAGTAGCTGTAGATGATATGAACTGATACAATTCCTTTGGCGGATGATGAAAACTGCCACTTTGTTCTTAGTCTTACCCTGTTGATGTGTAAGGTAACCTGTACAGAGCATACAGAAGTAAAGAGGTCCTGGCATTACCGCATCTTGATGTGTCCCCATTGGAAAACATGTCAAATTTCTTGCGTAGGATCTGACTTTGCACGGTAAGGTTGTCCTTATTTTTCCAAACACGACTTCATATAGTCATCAAGGTGTTTAGTGACATTGGTTTTGTCAAAATTTAAGTTTGCGGTTGGCTTACTCATGCCGCCTGAAACTTTTGCTACAGCCAACTCTTCCAATAAAAAAGAAAACCAACAGAAACCATCCATGTTTAAATCAAGCAATATTTGCACGTTGCAGCAAACTCACGTTTATTTGTCGTCTTTAGAACATTCTTCACTCATCATTGGCTCATACTCCAACAACAAATTTCTTGCAAAGTCATTGCCGGTCATTTGCTTCATCATTAAAGTGCAATGCAAATGAGACTAAAGCTAATGCTAAACTCTGGAAGACATGGCTTAGATGGTCACCTCTGTCAAATCAGAGGGTTGCAAATTTTGTTGTCTATTTGCCCAGGATGGTCAGGTCATATATGTAAATCTGGTAAATCTGCACAGGTTCCAGGTGTCACGCAGCAGTGTCCATCTGTCTGTTTCTGGTATCCATTCATCCTCCTCAGAGGTTCCAAGATGTTTTTCTTCTTCCTGCATGTATGCACCTCTCTCTCTATCTTTTCCTTCACTTAGTCACTTTCAGTCCTTCCTTCACTGTCTCTCAATACATTTTGTTTTGCTCCTTTCTTCCTAACCTTTCTTATTATCATCACCGATGCTGCCCAAACCCACACATGCAAGTGAAAAATGTGCATTAACCTGAAGTGAATGAAGTCATGTTCCTATAAATTATGCCATCTGAGGTCATGGAGGAAAAGAGGAGGTAATGGATAAAAGAAGGAGTTAGGAAAGGAAAGAAAGAGGTAAAGAGGAGACATTTTTAGAGCTTTGTTTGCATCCACTCACTCTTCCTTTCTTTCTTTCCTCCTTGACTCTCTCTCTCCCCTCCCTTCTGTGCTCTGCCTCTCCTCCTCCTCCTCCTTCTCCTCCTCTTGGTCCATGTGGTAAACCACATGGTTAACTGTGGTCCAAGCCTCAACGGCTGTTTTTCGTAGACCTCGTGGCGGCACAATGACACCCTGGGCGGCCTGTTGCCACAAAGCTCCACTGTCAAAACAGCTCCATCAACCAGCAGCTGAATACCCCAGAAAATTCTGCAACCGCTTTCGGTTAATCAAAACGAATTGAGGAAAAAAACATCCCAGTGCCCATAGAGCTGAGTGGCTGCCTGGAGTTTAAGTACTTTTTATGTCGCAAGTGGACAGCAGACAATAAAAAACAAATATTATGAGTACAGGACAAAATATGGACACGTTGTGATGTAGTGACACCCTGGAAAACTGTTATATGTTGAGGTAACATTGTCAAAAGGTTCATATTGTTCTGGAACAATCATGGCAAAAGTTTCAAAAGTCACATAAGAATGAAAATAAGAAAACAATACAGTTGGATAATTAGCTTTGCGGCTTCCAGAGAAAATCTAAACACTGGACAATAAATGATTGTCTGGTGCTGTCTGCAGAGGGCGCTAACACCAGGTTACATACCGCCCTCCTCCTCTCTGAGAGATGCTCAACTCTCAGTTGAAGAACCAGGAGGTTCAGGAACAGAATGTTTTCTCCTAAAAGCAGGAAAACTGGCAGAGCAAAAGGGTTGGGGTGACGTTGACGAGGGCCAAATTGTGATGGCATCTCTAAACCTGCAGCTCATGTGGAGTGTTCCCAGTAAGCAGCGGCCCAAGGAAGGAAAAGCGGTGAACAGGTGACAGGGTCATGAGCGTGGGGAGAGAAGGCTGCTCCGTGTGGTTTGATCCAACAGAAAAGCTACTGTAGCTCAAATTGCTGAAAAAGTTCATGCTGGTTCTGATAGAAAGGTGTCAGAACACAGTGCATTGCAGTCTGTTGCGTATTGGGGCTGCTTGGCCGTAGAGCAGTCAGGGTGTCCATGCTGACCCCTGTCCACTGTTGAAAGTGCCACACAGCGATGGAAGAAGGTGGCCCAGTCTGATGAATCATGTTTTCTTTTACATCACGTGAATGGCCTGGGGAACACGTGGCACCAGGGTGCACTTAGAGAAGGAGGCAAGCCGGCGTAGGCCAGAAACTGGAAACAGTATTCGCTGATGACAGTGTCCTCTTCCAGCAGGAAGACCACAGAGCAAAAATGGTTCAGGAATGGTTTGAGCAGCACAGCAACAAGTTCAAGGTGTTGTCCTGGCCTCCCAAATCACCAAATCTCAATCCAATCAAGTATCTGTGGGATGTGCTGGACAAACAAGTCTGATCCATGGGAGGTCCCACCTCGCAACTTACCAAACTTTAAGGATCTACCGTTTGTCTCAGCACATATTCAGAGGTCTAAGTGGAGTCCATGCTGGGTCAGGGCTGTTTTGGTGACAAAAGGGGGACCTACACAGTAATACTACTTAATCAAGCTCACCTCAAGTAGTTGAGGTGATATTTGATATTTGAGTTGATATTTTTCAACTCAGTGAAACATACGAAGGCCGTGGAGACAGAATCTGCCTCAAAAACGAAGAAAACAAATCACAGAGCTGATTAACTTTATTCTGCCAACGTTGCTGGCTTTAATTATTTTCAAGCTATTTTTAAGCACGCTGGCCATCTGTGGTGGACCAAACTTTACTGTAATTCTCGTGACACATCCATGTTTTTGCCCGCTGTGCTTTGTCCTAATTAACCAAAATCGAATCAATTATGGTCAATTTAGAAAAAGAGCAAGTGTGATGAAATTGTGTCTTTGTGGTGAGACCCAAAACGGTAAACCAGTTTTTCTTATTTGATTAAATATGCGAGCTGCCTCGGTGTGTCGGTGCCTATCGCCAACTTATAACTGAAAAGATTAAAAAGCGTTTTGCTCCTGATCCTTTTGCTAAACCCCAAACAGCACGTATGTGAGCTGCAGCACATGCAGTGTGCAGATGCTGCATAAACAGCTGGATTAAAACTAATTGAAGGGCTCGAGCGTCTGCGAGAGGATTTCTGACTTGGTAAAATCAGACATATTTGTGTGTTTCACTTTCTTTAGTGGGTAATCTTGGTTAGTCTTTGTGCCCACATTGTGTGGTCGCTTGCTGCCGGGAACTATTCAGATGAATTTTCACACACACACATACACACATACACACACACACCATATGGCTTTTTTTTTTAACATTTTGAATTTCATTTTAACAACTCTGGAAAATTAGATTTTTACCTCAAACCAAAAAGGGTGCAGACTAGAAATGTGGGAAAAGAGAGATAAAAGCTAGCAATCTATAAAACGAGCAAATTATTTGAATGTAACAATTACCATATTTCAACTCGTGCCCATTTATTTTTCCTCTTTTTCCTGCTTTCTTTTAGAAAATCACAGTTATTCTTTTGTTTATGACGTGAATCGATAACAATAGTAACTCTCTACAGCTTCATTTAATGTAGTGATTTCATTTGGCGGTACGTTAAACTGTATAATCTTAACCTCAGGTAGAGTTTTAACTGCTTGTCCTTATCAGGGTCGCAGCAGACTGCTACTCCCACCATGTAAGAAGGAGTGCTACCACAGGTCCTTCATTCAAACAGCTCTCAGACTCTTCATGACTTTCTTCTTTCTTTTCATATCATTTTAAACTGCTTCATCAATGCTGCTTCGCCTCCTGGAGGCCCACTTGTAAACTAGTTTAGTAAAAGTGCCATTAAAATTCACCAGGATCTTTGTCTGCATCTCTGTATTTAACTCCAGCAAAGACTAAATGTATCTTGTAGCTTTAAATTTAAGCAACAGGTGATTCTACACACATGCACGTGAAGCTGGGCCATGCAGAACATCTGTCATCAGGTCACATTGACGATCTGTAATTTGCAAAAAAAGGAAGAAAGGCAGTACAGTTTGTGTTTATTCCTGCCGTCCTCTCCATAGGCTCACTAAAACCTGTGAGGTAGCTGCTGTCCATGATGCCCCCACAGGTGGAGAAGAAGCAGATGGTGATCATGCAGCTGATCTCATGCAGTTCATCACATTTCTAAACATTTAGCTTCACCAGAAAAAGACAGAAAGATAATTAAGACCCGAGGAAACAAATATTTTGTGACTGGTTGTTGTACTTGAGGTTGGTTTTGAGATCAGTCTCAAGACCACTTTCTGAAGGTCTCAGTCTTAACATCATTCTTGTGATTGGAGGTAAAGCGCATTGCTTCAAATCAATCCAATAACTTCAGTCATTTCTAACACCCCCCCGTCGGAGACCGAGAAGAAGCTGTGGCTGTCTGGATGAAGACGTCAGGTGAATCTTCTGTCAAACTTTTATCAGCACAGAGACGTAACCAAGTCTACCTGCTTTGGTTCTGGTCTTGACTTGGTCTCAGACCCTCAAAGTCTTGGTCTTGTTTCGGTATCAAGACTCTCTCGTCTTGTAAGAGGTGGTCTTAACTACAACACTGATGTTAGGAGACATGCATGCAGCAAAAAACATAGCTCATACTGCTCATACTTGACCTTTTCTTTGGCCAGAGTAGACGTACACTGCATACAGCCAGCCGTACAACAGCTGTCTTATTATGGCCAGCTGTTCATACCAGAATCATGACAAGATTGAGGATTAATTAATTCTCTCTCTCTCAGACACACACACACACACACACACACACACACACACACACTGACATGACTAAATGAACCACGTCACTGCTCTCCAAGGTCTTTTAATAAAACAAAAGAATTGAATATTTACTCCATCTACATACGACGGCCAAACAGCTGAAACGATTACCTGATATTATCCCTGGATAGTAAACTATGATTTTTTTATGTTTTTAAGCAATGTATGAAGTACAGACACATTTTAAATGACTATGTTTGGCAGTTTTCTGCCATATATCATGTCACTTCATGGTCTTTTAACCTGCAAAGTAAGTACAGGAGCCATGCACCGGCAGGTGAGCAGCTTGAAGGATGTTTAGCCACTTGACAAGAGGAGAACCAGGTCCAGGTTCATGTCCGGTCTCATGCTTCGGTACTGAAGCAAGACCACAGTGCCTCCTTAAAATAAGTGTTGATAAAAGTTGTGGAGATGTCAGATGATACCTCTAATACATCTACAGATAATGTACCATATGTTACTTTAGTTATTCCAATAATAAAACTGTTGTATATTGTTGCTCACACACAAACAAACTCTGTGCATCTGGTATGTTGAAATGTCCGTCCTCATGTGGGTGGTGTCAGCAAACCACAAGTGTCCAGTTCCCAAAAACATGTTTTTATTTTTCCACGCTGAAATAACTCCTGTCCAGTGGTCCCTGATAATTACAGCATAAGTGACATTATCCCATGCATTGTCCTGTAACAGACTGTTACAAAAACCCTTTAGGAGTCAGACAAAGGGTCCAGTGGGAAGCCAGCAGCGTGAAACTAACTCCTCCAGACACGTACAGTATTGTTGCCGCGGTCATAACAAACCAGGAGCTGTATACATTAACAAGCTCGGACATGCTAAATAACCGCACTGCATGCTGCCGCGTCCTCGTCTGCCTGTTGCGGTCGAAAACCTTGTGCAACAGCGCTTGTGGTCATCTTGATGTTTCACAGTTCACAAACCAATCAGATGAAAGCTGTAAACAAGGCTGTAATTTCTGATTTCAAGGTTTTCCGTTTGACAGTTATGACATGGAGAGGGAAATATGAGCAGAGAGAAGAAAAAAATGCAGAAGGGGTCCAGCAGCTGGACCTCAGGCCATCCTCCTCAGGGCCCCCTGCTGGTCACATGACTGCTGACTTTCGAGAGAATTAGTTGCTCGTACTGACAGCAGTGGATATGGTCACTTTTTAAACCAAAACACCAGCAGTAGTTGGTGTTCCGACTTGAGCCAAGACGTTGGCAACAATTCATTGCACATGACTGAAGATTAATCATTCAGCTTTGTTCAGAGACATACTGGTGGACTGCGAAGATGAAATGTAGCCGACTACAACTGCTCATGCTTGAACCCCATTTACTCGCAGGACTAGGGGCTTCAGGAGGGAGATTATGTCACTGCGGCGTGTACTCAGTCCATGATTTGAACACTCTTTACATTATCATAGTGTAATTTTCCATCTCGACAACTGAACCCATCAAAAGATTGTTTGAAACAGCGTAAAATCGATGAGGGTGTTAAATTAAAACATTTCACCTGTCTCTCATCCGTCATGTTTTGTATCCAGATAATTCTCTGATGAGCCTCCATGACAGGTAGATAGAGGCTGCTTAGTAATTCGCGATGTGATTGCAAAGCATCTCAAGTCCAGCTCAGAGTCTGGCCGTTGGATTTTTTGCATTCCACGTGTCGTCACGTGCATTCGCTATTTCCTTCCATGTGACCTCCGGTCGTTGTAATTTCTCTGAGGCCTTACGCTTCGCCTGCCCCTGCGACCTCGCCATACCTCCCATCTGTGGACACAGGTGACTGAAACCCCATACACACACAGACAGAGGACCCAGGTGTGTGTGGGTGATGTAACTAAAGAGATGGCATATGGTTTTACATTACATCTGTTCAGCTTGTAACTCCTAAAAACTGCATGCAGCTGCAGTCGCTTAGCGCGGCACACAAACTGAGGCTGTTTGTTAACAAGATTAACCAGATTAAAGATCATGTGCAGGGTTTATGGCGAGCATTTCAGATTTGATTTTATGTTGAATTTTCCATCTTTACACCTCTTTGTTGACACTTCTGCAGTTCTTTACGTAGATGTTGCTGCTCAGACTTATTGTACATAATATATGATGTGAACACATGAGCGTAAGTTCCACCTTGTGACTCCCAGTTGCCTCAAACCACTGCAATAAACTCCTAGAATGAACACTATTTAAAAACTCATTGACACTGACATAGACCGATGATTGCCAAGGAATGGAGTCGTTTAAAAACACATAACTTACCCCGGAGTTATGATCCTTTTAAGCTCATGCAGCAAAGAGTCACTTTAATACTGCAAAGCTTCCAGGCGCAGTAAGATGAAGGCTCTTCATCGCACTGAGGAGCAGCCAAGAGCTCCAAACTCCTAATTCAGACTAACTAGAGCATAGCTACTCTTGAGGAGGAAGACTATCTACCATCAGCAGTCATAAAAGCACCAACAAGCCAGAACTAAGATCATGTCGAGCTTGGTTGGTCTTCAGAAACACAGACCAGAGGCTCTTTTGCATGTTCTTTTGTAAGTTACTGATCAGAAGCAGGTGTAATTATTTACTCTGATGAGTCTGTCTTTAAGTTAAGCCTTTGAAGAGAAGCAATTCTTATGAATTCTTATATTATTCTGCAACTGTTTTCTTGAAACATGCTGTAGAGTTTCACATGTTCGTCCAACCATTGGTTACCATCAATGGTTGATGGTCTCAATGGTTTAACCTTGTTTTTAAAGAAACTCCATTGCTGTCTGTCTAGATTAGAGTTGTATGAAGAAGCACGCTGTGTTCTTGCACTGCCAGCCACGGGGAGGTGTTCATACAAAGTGAAGGACGATGAGTTTGCATGCTCAGTCCTGCATTTCTTAAAGTTTTGGCAACAGAGGCACTTTGGTTAATGCAAGTTTAGTCACGGAGAAATGTTATTATGAGCGGGTCGTCACTTTGCCAGCGTGCAAGCAGCCTGATTCACGCTCTGCAAATGCTTTCACACTATTCCAGGTATTATAAAGACGTTATGGCAATTCCAAGAAGAGTCGGTGCTGTTGTTGTTACTGACGCTAAAAAATAAACCACTGATCAACAGTTGGTGGCAGTAACGAGTCAATAAGTAATGCACCAACAACGGCAGTGAAGAAGACTGCTAATGTGCTTTGTGAATGTGCTTAAAAAATAGATAGCGTATGTGTGACACCACCCATAGATTTCCAAAGCACTGTTTTGAAGCTGAAAATATGCGGTGATGGACTCCTCTGCCTCCTCCACCTCTCTGCTGCTCTAAAAATCGGCAAAGACGTGGATCGTCGGCGGGTTGAATGATGCCTGGGTGCTCAGACAAGCCACCTGTAAAAGCACTTACCTGTGCCAAACAAACACTGGCTCTGGATCAGACCTTAAGCTTAACTTCATGCTTGGAATGGCACAACTGCACCAGTAGATGCCAGTAAACCCTACACACTGGAACTTTAATATATGACAACAACGCGTTGGTGGAAGTGGCTTCGGTGTTGATTTCAAAATAGTATCAGAGACTACAAAGAAAAAGACAGATCAGTACCCGTTTACTGGGAGCAAAAACACATCTTCCTCTCACAGAAAACAACCGACGAGAAGGTTGTTGTTGTCCGAATGAATAATGCAGCAGTGAACGCGTATCAGGATGAAAAAATCATGAAAATAAACAAACACTGGAGGAAGAGGAGGCATTAATCTTTCATAAAGCACATGTGCATCATTACTCCAGCAGTGCATGCACATGAACACACAAGTTCAGGCCACGATCGGGGCATTTTTAGAACATTTTGTCTCCCATGAGTCACTGCGGCCCCTTTAGCTGAATGAGAGGACATTGCACTGATTACATCAAAATAAACACACGGCCATACGAAGTCACGTTACACGGGCACATGTAAAACACACGGATCAACTGCAGTCACAACGAACGCCTGCAAACAATTTGCAGATATTGTCTTGCTGTTATTATGATGCTGCGCAAAATCAAAAGTCAAGATATTAATGCAGGAACCCCGGGCTGTGTGCGACGCACGAGTGGAAGTTTTTACAGAGTGGAAAATGTAACAAACTGAAACAGATAGAAGCTCCGTTTAACTGGTGAAACTGAGGAGTAAACAATATAAAAATGAGGCTGCTGTGTCTCTCCGTCCCCGCTGACTGTGCCAGTAGTCAATTTCAGAGGAATTCAGACTCATTAGCCTCTGTAGCCATCATTACAGCAAAATAACAGAGGAGAGACAGCGGTGGCAGAAGCTTAAGAGGTTAGAGAAGCTCCAGCTAAAATGGTTGTTGGTTTAAATCCTCTGATCCGCAGGGGGAATCTGTTTTGGAGAAGGGAAAGACACATTTATTTGATTTCCATCAGCAGCTACAGTTGAAGTGAAGACATCCCAGTAACTCCCAGTGCCCAGCGTGACCACAGTCTTCTGTGTGCAGAGTACTGCGGTAACGCTGGGCAGCGCTCAGGTATGAACGTCTGGAGCCTCCAGATTACACGACGACAACAAGGATTTTGTTTCTCATGTTATTATTCAACGGCGTACATAAAACTCTTCATTCCTCTGTCATGGAAAGATGAAGTGACAAAGCCGCAAATTGCACACCCTGTTTTCATATGTTTGTACACAAAGAAGGTTAGCAAACACTTTGGTTTTGGCAATAAGCAAACTGGTTTGGCGACGTTTGAACTTGGTTTTCATCAGTGATTAATTTCAGTGTTTGTAGCGTGTGACCAGGAGTGAAAAATACGAACGACTGCGAGGAGTCTGGATTACATAATGACCACATTTATAAGAGCAGACGTCAAGTTTATTTTATATTATTTTCATCTAAACTTTAAGACAAAGTGGCATCTGAGATTCACATTCATAAAAACACACACACACACACACACACACACACACACACACAACCGTGCCTGGGTCTCTGCTCGTCAGCTCAGCAGGCAGATCTGTGTTGGCATCATAAAACGGTTGTGGCATCTTGGTATTTTCTGGCCATCTGTCCTGCTCTCTTGTATAACAGATCCCTCTGGGCTGTTATTTTCAACTTCTACAATGGGTCACTTGTTGGATGACAAAAAAAAAAAGGACACAGGGCATTAATTTGTTTTTATCATAATTTCAATTCTTGGCTTTGCATCACAGTCAAATTCCAAGCAAATAAGTTGGCAATGTGGAGCCTCCCGGGCTGTACGTCTACTCTCTGTTTATGCTGCAGCGCGCTGTGCAGTCATCATCAGCTGGACGGTAAAACTGCAGAATAGTTCTGGCTCCCAGCACGCTATCACCACATAAACACTGGAACTGGAGGATCACGATGTCCAAAACATAAAGCATTTGAGGAAACACCCAAAGAAAACATTTGTTTTTCTTCGGTTCTTCAACCTTTTTGAGTGTAAAAAAAAAAAAAAAACACACACCACCATGAAGTTACACATCCGGCTGATGGGGAGCAACATGAAGCACAGTGACGTGGGACTGGGACAGTTTAGCATCATGTTTTTAAATGTTTTGATTACTTTAAATATATTTTTTACCCTTATTTTAAAGAAACATTGTGTAGAAAATGGCATTTTTGGCCGCCATGTTTGTTGTCCTGCCTCTTCCACCTCATCAAAGACGTGGATCACCGGTGGAGCTGAGGCAGGTTGAATGAGACCTGCAGGGCCGTTTCTAGCTGTTTGGGGGACCCTATGCAAGATGCTATTTTGGGGGCCCCTCTCTGAGAGAGATATTCCTAACCTTTTCAGACGATCTGTGGCGATGCAACAGTCTTTTACATTTTAAGAGGAAAACAGGCTGCAGAAATATTATTAAATGCAACAGATGCTGCATGTTCCTGAAAAATGTTTACCATAAACTTTAAAAATAAAGGTGACATAAGAAAAAAAGACACCAATCCAAAACAGTAAAAAATAAATAACTTACTCAGATGAATAAGAATACAATGGACCAGCCTCCATATTAATGTGCAACATACCGGGCTGCAGGGCCCTATGCATCCACACAGTCTGCATATAGCAAGAAACGGTTCTGGACGCCTGGTTGCTCAAACAAGCCATCTGTAACGTCACCCATCTGTCAATCAAAGTGTCCACGCTCTTAATCCTGCATAACTTTAAGCCTTAATATAATGTGATCAGGTGAGTTTTATATAAATTCACCCTCAGTACAGTTGTCATGAACGGGGAAATTAGCTATAGAGACCAAAACTGTTTTTTGTACCAGGCTGTAAACATGTTTATTTCTGCTGTGAAGTTTTTGAACATGGGGACTTATGGAGACTGACTCACTTCTGTGTGGACGTTTGAGGAACTGCAATTTGAATATAATCTCTTTAATCCTCTCAAATCTCAAAAGGAAAACATCCATCAGTTTTTCCATCCATCCATTTCCACCTCAGGACTTGGGGGTTTGGTGGGCGGCTTCCTTAAACACAAAGAGCAGCTGAAGGTTTTGCATAGGTTTGCACACGTTTTGCCTACGGCAGCTTCAAAGCATGATGAGGTCCGAGGAACTCTGTCATCCCTGGTGGTCGTGAAAGGTCACAACAAACCTCCCTGTGACTGTGAAAGGGGTTAATTCATTCAGCTTTTATTCATAACGGGCACAGAGACCATGAAGTACCCTTCAAGAAAACATGGTAAAGTGCCCTTCCTGTGGAGAGAAGACAATATAATGCCATACACAGGCTGCCCTGCTAAAAAATGGTTGGTTTCTAAATGGTTATATAATAGTTCCCTGTGTGTTTTTATTCCACAGATGTAGTAGTTATACTTTAAGTCTGAGCCACGTGACGAAACAATTTTAATCTTCACCAGAGTTTTAACTGTTTCACCATAAAATCATGAAAACTTTCAATTCTATTTACAATCAATTTGCAAAACTGCAGATACAAGAGAGACGCACGCTCAGCTACTGTGTACATGTACTTACATAAACTCTGCATTCACACATGAAGAATACAACACACACACACACACACACACACACCACAAACTAGCTACAGTATACAGTCAGACAGAATAGCAGGGATTTAGCAATGAGATCACGTGCGCATCCTGCCAAGCAGCCGTGACATGATGTTATGTAACATGTGAGACACACACACACACACACACACACACACACACATAACTCAACTCTGTAAAACTGTCCAACATGTACACACACTCAGGGGAATGAGTAGGAAATATAATCTGAGAAGGACCCCCGCTTTGTCTCTCTTTACAGTCAGAAGGATAGAAGACACACAGAGCAGACTGAACTCTGTTCTTTGCAGGACTCTGCAGAAAAGTACAAGCTAGCAACTTTTTCACACTGTACAGGTTTAAATGTAGATTATAACACCTCTAAAAAGCATACAGTGCAAGGAGCACGTTCCTTTTTGGGTGAAACAAATGCTGTAAAAGTGATTTTGCACCTCAACGAATAAAAAAAACAGTTTACGATCTTCTGAAAGACAGAAAAAGTGACAGATATCTTCCCTGGAGATTCAACAAGGTCGCAGCATATGTCATGTTTGTGTACTTTGATGGTGGCAGACTGAAAGAGCACTCAACACAGCCTATGTAACTAGCCGTTCAGCCACAACATGACACTGTTTGTTTGCCTTGGATTTGGGCTTTTAGCCAGCCAGTCAAATGAAAGGGTTTGATTTAATCGTTAATATAATGTGAACAGGTGAGTTGTATATAAATTCACCCTCAGTACAGTTGTCATGAACGGGGCAATTAGCTATAGAGACCAAAACTGTAACGGCTGTAAACATGTTTATTTCTGCTGTGAAGTTGGACATTTGAACATGGGGACTTATGGAGACTGACTCAATTCTGTGTGGACGTTTGAGGAACTGCAATTTGAATATAATCTCTTTAATCCTCCTTAAATCCCAAAAGGAAAACATTAGTTTTTCCATCCATCCATTTCCATACAAGTATGTTTATGCAAATCCACCTCAGGACTTGGGGGTTTGGTGGGAGGCTTCCTGAAACACGAAGATCAGCTGAAGGTTTTGCATAGGTTTGCACACGTTTTGCCTACGGCAGATTTGCCTACGACTGACTCACTTCTGGAGCCAGCCTCAAGTGGACGACAAGAGGAACTGCAGTTTGTTGGCTTCACTTCACAGCCACAGAGTTTGCCGCTTGGATTTGAGCAATAAAAACAGTCATCACCTGGAATTTTTCACACATTTTTTAAAATCACAGTTCAAAACATCAGCACACAGCGACAGCTGGCTGCAGCCTCAGAGAGCCATGACAGCAGAGTACGAAGTTAAACAGTCAAACACTAATTCTGTTACACTGTGCGGTGTTAAATACAGAAATAGGCAGCAGACAGTCGAAGGCCAGTGATATTTCTAACACCTCCATGAGAGTGTGTGCGTGTGTGTGTGTGTGTTTACTTTATTCATTCAAGGACACATTGGTCCAAGGTTCCACAAGCTTTGATTCGGTTTTATTTTTATGTATGTGGGTCACATGCCTGTCTCAACAGCAGATTTGGTGTGTGCGCACGCTTACGTGTGCTACGTGTTTGCAGTTGTTCCTGTTCACCAAGCTTCACCGTGTGTTTGTCACCATGAGACAAAGCTACACGGCGTGTCTATTTTCATTTCAACAAAGACTGAGATGTCTGTGATAAAACCACTGAACGTATACCGGATTAGCTCATGTGAAAGCGTTTATAGTTGTTCCACACAACCACACTTGGATGGCGTTCCATGAGTTCACCTCTAAAACATAAATGACGAGAGTAGGCGGCGATGTTAGCGCTGCGTTGATGGAGTCAGTGTGACTGTGGCAGATTTAAATAACTTAAGCCACATCATTGTTAGCCCGAAGCGACGCGGCTTGGAGCCACAGCGATTAGAACCCAAGAAATATCTCTGACACAAGTGTGAAGACGCGCGAAGCATGAAGTCATTAGGTATTTATTTGACAGCCGCTTCGAGGGAACGCGATGACATAATGTTTGATTACAGCCTGTGAGCGATTCAAACTGCTGCTGGAAATTTGCAAACCCGGTGACGGTGAAAGAATGAAGAAAGAATGAAGCTTTTACATTCAGAGTCTGCTCTCACAAACACATAACTTAGATCGCTTCTTTCTGCTTTTATCTCACGAGGAGTTTAAATCTTACAGCTCGGATCAAAAACATGAGGGGGAGGAAAGAAAGTCAGTAAGTGTGCAGGATTCAGTGCCATCTAGCAGTGTAGCTGCTGATTGCAACCCCCTCTCCTTAGTAAACACTAATGAAAACATACCTACTGGTATTATATTCCATTTCTGCTTTATTCTGTGAATACAGCCTGCTGAATGACAAACTGGACCTTTAAGGACTGTTAAGTGCTAAGTGTTAAGTAAAAAGTAAATGGACCATACAAAGCGCTTTTACACTGCATATCTCATTCACCCATTCACACACATTCGTACACTGATGGCATTGGCTACCATGCAAGGTGCCAACAGCTCATAATTTTTTAGGAGCTAACCATTCACACACATTCACACACCGATGACGCAGCCTTCAGGAGCAATTTGAGGTTCAGTATCTTGCCCAAGGACACTTCGACATGCAGACTGGAGGAGCCAGAGATCGAACCGCCAATCATCCGATTAGTGGACGACCCGCTCAAACTCCGAGCCAGAGCCGCCCCAAAAAAGTCATGCTCATCATCTTATTTTATTGTGTTTAAACAATTGCTAATTACAGTACAGTACACATGGAGCTGACGGCTGGAAATATTAAATATCTGAAGTCAGGGGAATCACCAAAGTCAGTACAACTGACGCTGAAGGGTACAAATGATGAAACCACACATGTAAAGCTCATGTTAGCGATAGACATAAAGCCAGTGAATTCATATATTTCTTTATTTTCAATATTTCATATTTACTTATGAGAATTAAAATTTGAAGTGTCGAAAGCTCAAGAAAAGCTAGTTGTTTGTTGAGCTCCTGTTTCCTGTGAACTTGCACATCAAAGATCAATCTCCGTGAAGAAGACAGTGTGACGAAGTAGAACATAATTTTCTAAATAATTTCAGCTGTTACATAGAGTTGCTTTTTTATCATCATTACCGCTGATTGAATGACATCAGGCCTCATTTATAAACTTTCAGAGGGGAGAAGACGCCGAGCTCCTCATTAAAGAGCGTTAAGGTCTTGTCCTTTGGATGTTACATTACAGTAATAGTCCCTTGGAGGTAGCTTTGTACAGTGATAATGGGCGATGATGTTTATGTGGCGAGACAGGCATTGTGGTCGCTGGCATCAACAAAACATTTCATATCCTCAGTAAAGAACCTCCAGCAGGGTTTGTGCTTTTTTTCCATGTATTCCCAGTTTATATTAGGATTCAGCGCCTCGGAACTTCCTGTCCCGTAATGGTTTATATTCCTGTTCAGGAGTGTACAATCACAGAAGACTTTTCTGCTCTCAACACATCGATGATTCAGCTATAAACTTTCTCTCAACACTCAAACCAAAGAAATGTTCGTGAAGACAACATGATTTGTGACCTTTCAGGAGCAACAGGTCCTCTGGAGAGATACGTCGCTGTTCAAGTATGGCCTGATGCACCTGATCATTATAGTATTTGCATTGAGATGAAGCCCTCTGAGGATTTCACTTCAACATCCTTTGTGTTTAAGATGATTACTGCTGTTAGCTGTCATCTTAAACATCTCGAAAATGTACGTCTTTGTGACAGGAGATGCATGGATGCATTTAAAATCTAGTCGAATTACATTCCAGGCTACACTGTGTTCACATGCGTGGGACGGCGTACACATTTTGTCTCATGTCTGAATGATCTGACATCTACAAAACTCACTGCAAAATGTGGCTTCTGCAGGTCAGACTCGTTTATCGAGCACACCCCACAGATGGTCTGATCGAGATCTGTGGAACTTTTTCTACTCAAAGAGGAACACTGCCGAGAGGGAACTCCCTTCGTGACAGTCACAAAATAAATGCCTTCTTCTCACATGGCGCATCCTCGTGCAATGTGTTCCTCAACACAGGTAAGCAACACGTGTCCACCCGGCCACACACGTGAAAAGTAAAAGAAAACACGGCTCGGCAGATCAGGCCTTCAGGTCTTCCACTGCACCGAGGTCCAGCTCTGAAGCAGCTCATGTGCCCATTGTTGGCACTTTCAGCAGTGGATACGGGTCAGCGTGGATTTCACTTGATGTCCACTAATGCTGCAGCAGCAGTTCAAAGGTATTCAGGTATATATTATAGACTCAGGTATGTCAGCCTGTGTGCTGTTACTATCACCTGTTACATAGCACAGTACTGTGGGTGTTTTTTTTTTTTTTTTAGATCTGCACCACCATCTAGTGGTTAAAACTTAAAAACACAATAACTCACCTCAATAACTCATTCAAATTTTGATTGTACGACTTTTAAGAAGCTGTTGTGCTGATTTTTTATTGTAGTACAACTGACTCCAGATTTTCATTTCCAGAAAATGTCCATCATATATACGTACATGTATACAGTTTACTAATTAGAACTGATTTTAATTATTAACGATTCTTTCCATCAGCAGAATATCTCCTGAATAACTGATTGTGTTATCTATAAAAATGTAAAAATGCTCATTATTCTTTCCGGCAGCCCGAGCTGAAGTAAAGTGTTTTATTCACCTACAGTTCAAAAACCTGTTTCCTGTCATACAAGACAAATAAACCAATCAAATCTTTTAAAAAATGACTAGAATTCTACATTTTCTGTGGATTCAGTACGAGACTAATCATTGCAGCTCTCATTATTCATTATTATCCACTGTGAGGACTGAAAGGTAGAGTTCATGTTAAAGACTTGAAAGAACTTTTTTTTTTTTTATCTTTTTTTATTCAAGTTACCGAATGAAAACAAATGTTTACACGTCTGACAAATCTGCGCATGAAGTCCCACAAACTACAAAAATACATATTAAAAAAAACAAAAAACAAAAAAAACATTTCAGAGAAACTCAAACGACCCAAATATTCACAGGTCACGGGGTTTGCAGTAGAAGAACCAACGTTCAAAGTTTCAAAATCAAAAATAACATAAAAGCTTTCCGCTCGGTTTGTTGTCCGGTGATTCTTCTTAGACTCGACACGAGACCAAAACGCGTTCACGCAGAGACACAAGGCAGTTCAGCTACTTAAAACCATGATGAGACGTTTGTAAATTGGTCTGCTACTCGGAGAGACGGAAATTTATGAACTGCTGCACTGAGCGGCGTCAAATGAAAAATCCTGAGAAACTGAACGTGAATGTGAACTCGTCCATGATCTTTAAATCAATTTAACAACAATTATCTCAAATAAAAACTAAATTATAGACCCTCTTAGTCCAAAACTAAGAGAAAAGGTCCTTTTTTTAAACATCTTTGCAGCCCCACAAAAGAAAAGTTGAGAATTTGTGTCGTCTCTGACCTTCAAACCACGAGAGGTGGTGATGACAGAGGAGACCGAACATGTTTGAACCCAATCCCCGTTTCAGCCCGCCATGACAGCACCACCCTCCCTCCCTCTTCAAGGCGAGACACGTCCCAGCTGTCACAAACGCTCCCTCGCACCAGGTAAGTGGTCAGAGCTTTAGCCCACCCTGAGAGGCGGAGCGACGAGGACGACACCGTCTCCTCGGACGAACAGCATGGGGATGTTCCTCTTGGTCGACTGAAGAGACACAAAAATCATTACTATGAGCGATATTCCATCAAAGAACCGAATTTAACAGACAAAATAAACAGACGCGTGAAAAACTGAAGGTAAAATAAGCAGAGAAACAAATCATCTGCTGTGATCTTCACCAAAGGTCTATGGGAGACTTTGGGCTGATGTGTTAGTCAGCGTTCTCCATCGCCGTCATCTCAACACCAAATTAGGGAATAACTTTTGAAGGAATGTTCATCCCTCCAGCAGATTTCAGAAATTTGTAGAATCAGTGATAAGGACACACATATTTCTACTTCTTATAGTCGTTGTCTGGTCGTCTTTAGTTTCAAGCCCGAGGCCAAAGAATTTCTCTCCTCTCTCCCTCTTCACATATTAGAAAATCTAAAATGATTTTATGCTTGAGCATGTTCAGGATCACCAGATGAAGATAAACTGTATTAGTGTGTCAGCTTTCAGCGCTTCACAGTAAAGCAGAACACATTTAAAACAAACCACAATCACAAGGAAAAAAAAGCTCGAAAACATTTCTGGGCATGGAAATAAAACAGAAATGGAATGAGTGAAAGGACGTTTTCAAACAGTCTGCAGCTCTCGTCCCTTCAGGCAGTACACTCCACAGTCTCACAGCCCGGACTGACAAAGGCTCTGTCGTCTTTGTGAAAACATCTGGACCAACCAAGAACGACACATCCCGGGGAGCAAGGAACTAAGTAATCTGTGCTCTCTGTGCTTTATAACTAATCAATAAAACAGAGTTAAAATCAACTCTATCTGCAGCAGGTAGCCAGTGTAAGTATGTATTAATGCCTGACAACAATAACTATGAATAAACTGAGAAAATCTGCAGGTATTGAAATAATAATTGACTTTTTCTGATGTGTTTCTCAAAACAAATCCTCTGTCCACTCAAGATGGCCAGTGTTCCTGCATTCTGGATACTTTGTATCATGTACGCTGTAACAGTACGAGAAGACGCATTTATATTCTGCTGCTTTGGAAGAGCAGGACGTATTCATGTTGTACCTTGTAGAGTTCTTCATACGTCTCCTCATCGATCTCCACCGTCGTCACCGTCTCCTCCACGTCACCCAGGATCATGTTCAGGTGCTGATCGTAGGCCTGGAGCACACAAACAAGCACGAATATGAATAAATGATGATCAAGCTGCATAATTAAAAAAGGGATTCCCTGGAGGGCGTGATGACCACTAACATAAAAGCCCTCTGCAAACACACACACACACACACACAAACAAACGTCAGTGTTTTTTACACAGCCTTAGCAGATACTGGGTGTGAAGCTCACATGCAGTCGGCCGCGGAGCTCCCGGTCATTCCTCATCTTGACGTAGATCCTCTCATCGAGACTGAGTCTGATCAGATCGAGTGGCTCCTCAACCGTGTTGGTAGTTGGTTGCTGCAGCACAAATAAAAAAGGACATCAGACATTAAACTGAAGCTCCCATCGCTCTGTGAGGTGGTTCAGTGCAGCATGATTCACAGAAGAGCCCAGGGCGAATGTACACAGCATCTGGCTGCACATTTATCACTTTAGAAATGTTTTGTTGACATTTTTCTTCTTTTACAAGCATAAATAGACGTTAATTCAAACTCTTAAACGTTGGCTGACATCATGCACACACACACGTACAGAGACAGAAATGATGCATATTTCTCATACATGTCACTTCTGGAGATCATCTTAGTTTGTAAAGATGCAGCTTGTGAGGCTGGACAGACCACTGATTCTGGATTATTCTGGATTTTGGAAACACCTTGAAACACAGAGGTGAGCCATGTTTTTCCTTTCTTACTTCTAGAAGAAGCGCCGCTCTCCTCTGTGCCTCTGATATGTAAATGTCTAATAAATATGAGGCACAAACTACAGCAGCTGGAGCGGTCGGTGCATCATTGTGAGCTGTGACATGTTTCAAATAAACAAAGCATCAAGACACACTTTTAACATAACAAACACAGCAGACATTATTCAAGGCCCTTGAACATGCATTTGATCATTTGTAGTTCTTTCTCTCATTTGTACAAAACATTTTTATTTCTACGGTCACTTTCTATTATTTATGTAGTTTTTTTGTATAGATGTTTAGCACGGGTTAACTCCTTATTTTCTATGCAAATGTTTAATTCCTCTGCACATTTTTAATTTGTCTGTACATATTTAAATTTAGATTTATCTCAGGTTAACTTTAATGTCTGGTTACTGTGTTATAAGTTCATTCTAATGTATGTTTAATGTATGTTTGCACGCTGCTGCTGGATGCTAGAAAAGTATCTATCTATCTATTAGAGTGCATGATTTTGTCATTCTGGTTAACAATAGGAACTTAGTGAGGGAGTCAGATGGAGAAGCAAATATAATTTATTATAATAAGAGACAGAGGAAGAACAAAGGTGTATTTATGTCACTGTTTCTAACGCAGACAGATGTGGGCTTCAGTAAAACTCCATCAAAGCGTGTATTAAAATCTGCAGGCAGGTGAAATGTAGCTAAATTCAGTTATTAAAATCAATATAAGACGACTAAATTAGACCTGTCTGACACAGCAGGACGGTAAAGACGCAGAGAAGTCAAAGAAATTCTGCTTTTTTCTGTCTTTTACTGCACATTTGTACCCGGCCCAAACAAGATGAACAAGTGTCCAGCTGCTTTCCAGCACAGTAAACAAGCTCTGTGCTGTCTTTATATTTTATATTTGAATCTCCGCTGCGCTTCATTCACCGTAAACCTGTGAGCTCCGACCGTTAACCGGCGCCGCCGATTTAAACACGTTCTGTCATTCATACGTTAGCGTTACGTGCTAACTAGGCTAGTTTAGCTTAGCTGGTTTGACAGGCCTCCCCGCGCTGTTAGCGCCACAAACACGAACTAACCGAGAGGATAAGCGTGCTAACACATGAACAAGAGTAGCACGGTTCGCTGTCGGTGTCTCGGGATGTTTACAGACACGCTGTGTTTCAGAATAACGAAACATTTTAACGCGGAGGCACCAACCTGCTCAACTTCGTCCGCCATGAGTTTAGAGTCTGCGCAGTCAGTGGAGTCTGACCGGTGCGGCGGGTTGCCAGGTCCGCAGAAAACACGCGTTTTCAGATGTGAGGTGGCAGATCTGCATTTTAACTTCTCATATATTAACCTTCTTCATGCTGCAATTGGTATTAAGTTATATGATATTTAAGTTCAGATCATGAACACAAAGTCATGTGATCATGTTGCACAGTTACATATTGTTCCTTTTAAACTACAACATAACTGTTATTCTTATTGTTAGTTTGTTTTCATTGTTTGTTGAATTTTTATTCAAGGTAATAGCTTTTGCTGATTTCTGACAAACTTGTGGTTGCACATACCACAATCAGGGGTTGCAGTGTTACATGTTAATGTTTCTTACTTACACTTATCTACCTATTTATCTTGTTTTTGTTTTTGTCCCATTCCTTGTCCCATTCTGTGGTTTTATTTTTTATTTTTTCTACCTCAGTATTTTATTTTATTGTATTTTTTATTGTATTCAAATATACCAGACTGCTATGACGACCTAATTTCCCTTCAGGGATTAATAAAGTCTATCTATCTATCTATCTATCTATCTATCTATCTATCTATCTATCTATCTATCTATCTATCTATCTATCTATCTATCTATCAGGTCAGGACAACAATAACTATGCTCAATCTCTCCCTCACAGTTTGATAAAATAGGGGGCCTCCAAACGGCTACAAACGGCCCTGTGTGTAGTGTCGTATATTATTGGAACCGTTCCACCACTGCATCCTATACGCGTACTGGAGGATAAACTCCAAACCTGGCAACCCTCTCCGTGAAGATAAGAGTACCACTCGCGCTCTCTCCTCTCTCTCTTTCCAGACTTTTCCATCTTCCACGTCTGCACGTCGCCCTCCGTCTGTTCGCTGTAAGTGACCATTAAACCTCAAACATTAGTATTTTCTGCAGCTTTTCAACTCGTTTCCATCCTGTAACAAAGTGTCGACCGTCTGCACTCAACAAAAAGCGACAGCAGCTCAAATTTACGACCTGACAAGGTCAGTGTGTTTTCAGGTTAAAATGAGTGTTAGACGCTAAAATACGACATTCAGAGGGGGTTATAAATCAAACAATACGGTAATATCCTACAGTAGACAGTGCGCTATAACCGTAAATTCAGGTAAAGAGTCGCTGGCTCTAACATGTAACTGTAAGTCGAGTCGCAGATGAATTAGGTGGATTTTTACAGTTTTATCATCATTTATGATGATTTATCTTCGTCTATAGATCAATACTTTATGTCCAGGTCTTTATGTTGAGCTCTGCTCCCTGTGTTAGTGCCACGTGGACAGCAGATAGGAGTTCAATTAAAGCCACAATACTGTACAGTATGTAAACATAAATATCAAACTTAAACATTGTTTCTCTTACATTGCACATTATCTATTAGATACCATATAAAGCTACTTGTTTTACTATTTGTCTTCAACAAATTCATTAACTACTTAATTTACACAGAACATAGATTAAATTAGCCATTCAGAATAGAGCTGTAATAATTAGGTCTAAATATTAATGTATCTGATCATGTCCCTGACTAATCACATAATTATTGCACATTAACCATCACATTTAACCTGCAGGCCGATCTGACCTCATCATTATTCCATCATGTCATCAGTGATTTGTTTTTAATTTAGTTCAATGTAAGACAAGGAACTTACTATAAAAATGCAGAAATGTAGCGCACAGATCACCCCGACTTGTTATGAATGAAACCGTGACAGGGAAATAGTACGAGAGTTTATTTGGTTTGCATCCAATGATTTGAGAGAGAGCGCTTTGGTCAAGAGACATAGACAGTGAATGAGAGCGAGCGAGCGCGGGCCTCAATAAGGCCGGTTAATCAGACAAATAAAAAGTTAGTGCC
Source organism: Protonibea diacanthus (assembly GCA_028641955.1). NCBI lineage: Eukaryota > Metazoa > Chordata > Actinopteri > Sciaenidae > Protonibea > Protonibea diacanthus. The sequence continues at coordinate 2,579,907 of CM053978.1, read as the reverse complement.
TGATTGTTTCACGGCGGTTATGTTCATGACAAATAACGCCCCCCAACGACCCACCTCCACCCCAGCCATGTATTTTAATATCGCGGTCATGATGGCAAAACATTTTCTGAGGTCTAGTACATCAAACATCATCAGATCTTTAGCTTTGGTGCTTGAAAATTGACTTTAACGGTTAATTTATTATGAAAATAATCGTCTGTGGTTGACCAATCAGTGATTTTAGAATAATTTTATTATTCATTTTGTTATGTCTCTTATTCCTACATGTGTTTCTTTGTTTATGTACATATAAAGAGTGTGTGTGTGTCTTTGTGTGTGTGTATGTGTGCGCCTCATCTCCCAGTTCAGCCCAGTGCTTCATACTGGGTGTTTGTGCCGGCTGAGGAGGCAGAGCAGAGCAGCGGTGTTACCCATTCCACCCTCAGCTGCAGCATAGCTCCGAGGTGGAAGAGATCCCTGCTACAAACTCAACACAGCAGCTAACACTTGACCCCGCTAATGCAGATGTGTGTTTGTGTGAAACATTTATGACCTGTGTGTAAACGGAGCGAGAGGGGCGTTAATCATTAACTCGCACAGACGTGGGTGGTCTAGATAAGGCGGATGGTGAGTGCTGACACTTTGTTTTCTCCTCGCTTCACTCTTCTCTCTCTCTCTCTGTCTGATCACATCCTGCAGGATCCAGTGTGACAGAGACCGGCCACAGGATGGCGCCCAACAGCAGGAAGACGGGAGTTGAATCGAGGGTCATCCATCCAGTTTCAGTTCCTGTAATAAACTGTTGTTAATTTCTGTTGAAAAACCTGCTATTATTAATGTAGTAACAAGATGTTTTTTAGGTAAGTTCACAAGAAAAGTGAAGACTTCAGCATTATTTACACTTTTACTGCATTACATGTCCCCTGAGCAAATACTAGGATACTTTACTCTGAATCTTGGAGTGAGTTTTGTTTCTCTCTAAAAAAAAAATATCTGCATTTGATGCATGTTGTATTTATTCATTCAATAAAGTCACAGTTTATCACTTTGACATGTTCTCAGTTTAATTTTTCAGTGATGACATAACTTCAGTTAATAATGTGCAGGCAGGATTCAGTTCATCTGAACAGGACATACAGCTGCTGACAGCCGCTGAATGTGAAAGCTGTGATGACATGAGGTCTGTACACAAGATGATTAATAGCTTTGCATTATGGGATTATGACGTGACACAGAGCTCATGCGTGTGGCTGCTGTTCTATATGTGACCGATGTAAATACAGTTACTGTGATTAAAATATTAAAGGATCACTGCAGAGGATTTAGTGGCATCTAGCGGTGCAGTCGGTGACTGCCACCCTCTTACTTCACCTTCCTCCCAGTGTGAAGGGAGGAAGGACATTTTAGTTTGCCCTTTCTGGGCTACTGTGGAGACATGGACTGTAAGACCCAGTGTTTAATGATTCAAACAGAGAGTAATATAAAGTCTCACTCTGAACTGATAAAATGTTTCAGTCAGAAAATCTGCTGGACGCACTTGTCAGCAGGTGTCGCTGATTGTTACCATGGAAACACTGGTCAGCAGGTGTCACTCACTGCTACCACTGAATCAACAGCCAGCAGGTGTAAATGTTACCATGGAAACACTGGTCAGCAGGTGTCACTGATCGTTGCCATAGCAACACTAATCAGCATGTGTCACTCACTGCTACCATAGGAAAAACAGCCAGCAGGTGTAAATGTTACCGTGGAAACACTGATGAACAGGTCACTGATTATTACCATGGAAACACAGGTCAGCAGGTGCCACAGTTCCCATAGAAACATGGACGTTGTCTCTGAGTTATCCTGGGTCAGAGTGGCTAAACTTTCAGGCTTGTCATTTTGTCTAATTTTCTTTCCACGAAGAGCAAAGACTGGCCTCACTCTGCAGACTGCTCTAAAATGTGACTGTTAGATATTTCCTCAGTGTGCGATCACTGAAGTCTATCTCATCTTATTAGTTTGGGACTAGCCACAGTCAAAGTGCATCATTGTGACAGCAGCCCACAGGATCCGAAAACTGGAGCAGCTAAATAAAAAACAGCAAACATTTATTTTGTTATTTACACCCGAGTCTTTCCTACAGCCACACGTCAAAATGTCTCTCTGAAAAAGGGCCTGTGGTTGTTCTGGGCCGATTGCTGCGAGGACGGTTAGCTACAGAAATAAAACAAGGGCAATAAAATGAGGCTGATGAGATAAAACGGGAAAACAGGGTCAAGAATACAGATTAAACTGAACATGAAGGCAGAGAAACACAATGATCACCACAGAATGACTCATTAATGAATCTCAGCTACAAAATGGATCTGTGTAGCTGTGTCATGGCATAATAAGACTTGATTCAAATACACAATATGAAGACAGAATCTAATTTGAAAAACTACATTTGTAAGACAGATTTACTGTCAAAGACCAAGAGATGCAATCACATCAATGTCCACAGCAGGTCAGTGTTGGACCACAAAAACACAACGTCCCCCTGCCTGTGGCGTCTTCAGTGGAGTCTGCCAATGGATTTTAACTACGCTGAAAAGTTACGTGGAAAAATAAAAATAACTTTCAGTGACGAACATGTTTGTAATCGACTCCACTGACGGACATTTAAGGAGAGAGAGAGAGAACATCTGACAAAGGTCATGGGTCATATTCAAACCAGTTATCTGTAAATGATTTACCTGATGATGAAATGTGGAATGAAGCACTTTTAAATGTTTAACCACATGGTTCATAAACAGGCCAGCAGAAGGCAGAATTAACCATTAACCACCACTACTGCTTTATTATTGATGCTTTCATTCCATAACCACGGACATGGATCTGTGTGTTATAACAGCTTCCAGCCCTCTGGGCAGATTTTCCACAACTGACTGAGGTTGGACAATGACGTTGGCCCGGCAGTCAGCAGTCCAGTTCACCCCAGAGGTGTTCGGATGGGGTGAGGGTCAAGGTTCTGAGCATACATATTTGAAAGGACCAGTGTGAAGGATTTAGTAGATTGCTCCACTCGATTTCCTGTTCCTGTTCATGTTCTGCGTTTTACCACCAAGTCCCTTACCATACCCTAAAACCATATACTGTCCACTGTAATGGGGAAGTGTTATAGGAGTCTAAACTGCAGCTGTCCAGGCTTGTCATCCTGTAAACACACACTGAGCCTGAAACACTCACATACAGTAGATTTGCACCTCATCGCCAGCGCTGCTCATCTGCATTGTTTCATGAAGATTACTCACTCTGACTCATTTACATGAATAACATTTTCTCCATCTGGAAGATGACAGAGGCAGCTAAAGAAATCTGCCACCAGCGACTCATCTCTGTGTGCGGCTGTGTTTACATGGACTGTAATGTTCTCGCACTGACCCAATTAAGACAATACTTAATGAAAATATACTGGATGGAATAAGGTCTGTATTGTTAAAGTGCTGTTAAAGTCACGGCTGTGGTTCAGTTACTGGCACAGCCGTGCTGATATTGAGTATAACAGCACAACCTCCAGTGTATATTGCTTTTAGACAGCAGTTCTTAACAACATAAATGGTTGTTCCTTGTGTGTGTTTTAAACTGTTTGTTACAGTCTAAGACAGATAAACATTAGTGTAATGTACCTGTACACCTGTAAAGCGGAGTGATACATAGAGTTAAAAGTCGCAGTGCTGTTATTCTCTACATACTTTGACTTTCACTCTCATTTATGTCAGTGCGTCTCTTCAAAATGCTGCTGAGAGGTCAGTTTAAAGGAATTCTGAGATACACACATTAAAAAAATGACAAAATGATTGATGGGACACAATTAAACATTATGACTTTTTTTTTTTTTAAGGATATCAGGTCACTTGCAGCTGCATAAGCAACCTTCATTCTGGCAATTACAAGGTGTAAGTGATTTAATGTGATGTCAGTGAAGTGCACGCAGCACACTGATGTTTAGAAATTCATTCAGTCCGTCATGTTTTTGTGCCAAGAAGACCAGCAAGGTTAAAGAGGAAGAAACAAAAGCTTTCCATGAGGCTGCTGCTATTTGTGAGTCTGTTTAGAGTCACCACTAACTGTCAATGGAGATTTCCCAACAGTGTCCAGTGCCAAAGTCATAACTTCATTTAATCAGATTGGCCAAATCAAGAGCGTCTCAATTAGTGTCGATGGAATGCTCTTCTCTATTTTTAATTCAGCTGACAGCTTTAATGTTGATTTAATGTTATTTAAAGTGAAATAGACAACCAGAGGCAGCAGTTACAGGAGGATGAAGCGAATTAGTGACGAAAAGGTTGGTGGTTTACTATCTGGAGTGTCAGGATAAATCTGGGAAACCGGAGCACTACTCTGCAATGAGCCACAACTATTCCAGTGGAGCAACTCAGTGGTCAACAGTTTGCCTTAAGTTGCTTTCCACCAACACCTACACAACTCTTTGAGTATTTGAAGCCACAAGGTGGCAGATCAGCGTTGAATCATCCCCGAGCAACACCAGAATATTTCCATGACCACCAATTCTGCCCAGTTTTAACCAACATGCTGTTCTGCATGGATCATGGATCATCTAAAACCCGCTCCGCCCGCACCTCTCCAACTTGACGCAGCGATAAGGTAGTGAGGTAAGAAAATGTGCAACATTCGTACCTCTCTTGGACTCTTTTTTTATTCTTCACACTACTCCTGTCACTTTTTCTCAACAAACTCTATCATGTTTGTCGAAGAAGCTTGTGAGCTTTCTTTTGAATGTCCTGCCCCCACTGTTATTTCTGAGTACACACAACAAATGGAGGAAACAGACATGTAGTTACTCAGCTTCCAGGTCTGGGAAACAGCTTACATGTACTGTAAACCTGATGTGGAAGGTATCTAAATCAATAACTTACAGGCTGTATCGTCTGAATCTAGAATATCAGTAATCTATTTCAAGTAATAACTGGACTATGTGTGCCATTATCTCTGTTACATGCTCACAGTTTTAGTATTCACACTCATTCAAACATTACAGCCTGATGGCAGTCCAGACGAATGACATAACAACATGGCGTTGAAAACATGGCAGCTTCCAACCACAAAATCCTGTTGGCACGTACCCCCCAAATCTAAAAATAAACGGCAACAAGTCCGAGTGTTTTGACACCACCATTTGTCTACTGACTGATGTCACTGTTTCAATTCAGTCACAGTCATAAGTCAGTCTGTTGTTCTGCGTCATCTTCTGCTCAAAACCTTTAACACACTGTGGTCGGACCAAACAAGAAGTTACTGTTTCACCACCAAAATGTTGTGAGTGTGTGCCAAAAAAATATCCTATTATGTCAAGACTGATGACTACGTACTGTGTGAGCCTCCTGTAGTTTAGGCCAGGCTTGAGCTAGCGGAAAGAGGCAGAATCTTGGCTACATAGCCTCTTGAATTTCTTTTTATTAAGAATGTGTTCACTTGCAGTGCAGTTACAATGCACATCCTACATCCAATTTCCCTTGTCTTGGATATACAGCATGTTAATGCTGGATGTGAATGGGGCCTGGACCAGTACAAACATGTCAAAGAGCATAAGCAGTTATTTCAGTAAGATGATTTACAACAACATGCATAGCTGCATTGATCTCTTTCACACTTGTGACCATCTTTGTTGCTCTGGCAAAGAAAGAGATGACGTCCTCATTTATAATCTTACCTACAGAGCCGTGATTGGCTCAGCTGTAATCTCTATAAACAGATATCTGCATATGAATGCAGAATCTGTAGACAAGGGAACAGGACTTTTGTACTAGAAGCAGTCTAGTTTCCAGTTGTAATCCGAGCAGTCATGTCAGAGTTTGCATTGGATGTGCAAAGCAAAAGAGACGTATGTATTTATGTAACAGAGATTCATAGTGAAAACTGTCTGACATCAGACTGTAGTGTTAGATTATAAATTCTGCAGATAGAGTTTAGCTAAAAGTGTCAAAATACAATGTCACAACATCTGAGGATCCGTTTACACCAGACTGACTTCTGTTTATCCGTACATTGACTTCTCTTGTAAAATCTCATTTCTTATCTTTATATTTTATGCTATGATCTAAAAATATATATGAAATAACGAGGAAGGGTCAAGAAATGAGAGTGGAAAAATGGAGGGAATGGTATAGAAGACTAATTTAGTGCTCAGAATGAGTGATGAAAGGACGTACCTGTTAGGTCGCTCTGACCCTAGAATAGCCTTGCAGTCGTTAAAATGCCATTCAGTCCATCACAACGCAGCCATGACTGACAGACTGATTTATATGGATTTAATTATGGATGAAGCCAAAGTCAATGGAGCAAACTGAAATACAGACGAATTTACACGCAGGATACTAATATGTATGCAGAAAAACTCAAAGTCACAAACACACTTTTCAGCGAGTTCGGTCAGAGCAGTTTGTCTCCTCTGAAGCTATTTCTACAGGATCTATTTAAAACACGAGCTGAGGAGGAGATGAGGACGACAGGGCCAGCCGAGGACTGCAGGGAAAAACACACATGATCCATTAACATCCATACTCTTCATTAATCATTCCAATATGCAAAAATAATGTGAACATGGGGCTGAGCATTAAGGATCAATCCAATGTACTGTAACATTTATTTTATTTTTTTAATAGATTCATTTGCAGTCATGTTTAGGTCTCAGCTTCTGTTTATAAGGAAGAGACACCCGGCACTGTTTACATTTCATTCATCATGTCAGATGTGTTGTATCCAGATAAAACACTGAATATGTATTTTATATGCAGTATATGCAATATCATAAATGGATTGAAATGTCTATAAATGCTAGACCAATCTACTATATTTATCTATAAGTTGTTTATTTACATTTTCCCAAATGTTTCCAGCGATATTCAAGTCCACAGAAATATGTCCTTTTGGCTACAAAATGAGTTAATCTCCATAAGCGCCCATGTTTTGGTCTCTATAGCTAATTTCCCCGTTCATGACAACTGGACTGAGGGTGAATTTATATACAACTCACCTGTTCAGATTATATTAAGGTTTAAAGTTATGAAGAAAGCATAAACACTTTGAAGAGGAACAACTTGTGCACTTTTTTTTGCGCAATTTAGTTAGAACATCTACCATCTATCCACCAAGTAACATGAACAGACAAAAGGCAGAAATGTTGCTCGTCTTCACAGCTATTTCTCACCCCTCTTTTACCCACACAGATCATGCACTCATCAAGGATCTAATGAACTCTATACCACCATATTATACCTTCTACTCAGATGAGACCTCTCTAAAATGGTGTGTGCATGATGCACAGCTGGAAAAGTGTGGATACCATCGATGATCAATTCAACACAACACCAAGATTCAACATTGACTGACCTTTGTCCGGGTTTCGGAACTTTTTGCAAAGTAACTTCAAAGTAATAAATGAGGCTTTTCAAATATGCATAGAAACACAATTGCTGGGTGTAAAGTAATTATTAGACTATTTGCTGTTTGCAGAGTAACTTGGATCAGTGTTCATTCTTTTGCCATGGCAGCACCATTATAAATCTTCTGCTGGTCACATTTTCTGTGCTACTCTTCACCCTCCAACATTTCAATCATGTAAATACAGTAAAGTTCACGGTTCAGATGAAGAGAAAATAATTAGCTCAACTTTTTGAGAGTTCCTAGGTGTTAATTAGAAGGTCCATGAACCCTTGTATTTTGCTCACAGCTAGAATAGATGCTGTATGCAACTACTTCAACAGACTTACTGCCATAGTTAGACTCGGGAGAAGTAAAGATTGGATTTGTTGGAAAAGAACATGCATTTGCATCCGGCAGTGCCAAGCCATTATGTGTCTCATACTAATGTGCCTGTAATGCTCCTTGGTTGCATTTGATATCAGATAGCTATTGATCCGACCAAGACGCATGAAGTGGAAGCATGAGGGACAAATTAAATGTGTGATTGTTCCTGTTTTTCTCTTGGATCTGTTTACACACCATTCATTTCAATTAAACGTTTCAGCAAAGGAAATGAAACCCTACGAGAGTGTGACTTTGTGGTGCCTGGTTTCCTGCACCAGAATAAGTTCTGGTTTCTTTGGTCAGAACTTGCCATGTCCGTTTGCTTTCTGTGACAGAAACCCATTATGGAGAAGAGAGTTGCAATTTAGGCTGCGACCCACTGCTGGCTATTTGAAGCAGTGTGAATTAGAGCAGGCAGAAATGATAGCTATCTATCACGAGGTTAGACTGCTATCATCTCCTATACTACTGAGGAGACAAAAGGAGAGGAATAAAGGGAAATGAAAGTGTGTGTGTGGGTGAAGATAAAGATGACAAGACAGGAAAGGAAAGGAAAGGAAAGGAAAGGAAAGGAAAGGAAAGGAAAGGAAAGGAAAACCAGGACGAGAGGAGAAATTTTGAGGGAAGAGAGAACCATTTATATTGGAGGCCTGGAGCTGCAGCAATGTTACCTATTTGGGGGGAAATGAAATCAATCTATCAAGTAAAAGCTCTGCAAGAGATCCCTTGATCCCCTGGGATCCCTAATGTAAGTATCTCTGATAGTATCTCTATAGAAATGATTCTACATCTTAAGTTAAATGATCTGTGACGACATTAGATGATAAAACTAATATACTGTGTATATAAAGTGCTCATTAGTTGTTTTTAAGAGAACGCACCTGGAAAGATTTTCCAACAGTCTTGAAGGAGTTCCCATATATGCTGAAATGCTGAGCACTTTGATGGCTGCTTTTCCTTTCCTCTGCCAACATCTTAACTGGGTTTAGGTCGGGTGATTGTAGGGCCAGGCCAGGTCATCTGATGCAGCACAACATCACGCTCCATCTTGGACAAATAGCCCTTACATAGCCTGGACGTGTGTTTTGGGTCATTGCCCTGTTGAAGAACAAATGATGGTCCCACTAAGCTCAAACCAGATGGGATTACATATTGCTGAAGAATTCTTCTTCTAGCCATGGCGCCCTTGAATAAATTGCCACCAGTGTCACCAGTGCCAACACCCCTCGTCCTCCATGCTTGATGGTGGGAACCACACATGCAGATACGTCCGCTCACCTTCTTCCAAAAATCTCAAATTCAAACACATGAGACTTAAGTACAGATTTCAGCTGGTCTAATGTCCATTCATTGTGTTTCTTGGCCCAATCAACTCTCTTCTTTTCTTGTTCTTCCTTAGTTGTGGCTTCTTTGACTTTTGTCCAGACTTTTGACTGGTACTAAGTGATGAAAATGGGGCCTACAAGTGCGGTAAAGTGAACACAATGCCACCTGCTGATAGACAGCAGTAGGTTAATAATATCTGAGTGTGTTTGCGAATCAAGGACTTGTTATTGGGTCACAGGCTCATCTCTGAGGAGCAGCAGCAGGACACACAGGCATTAACTGGCTCTTTGTAATGGTAATGTGCTCCAGCAATGTCAAAACCAAAACAGTCAGAGGTGAACACAGAAATAGACCAAAGCAAATGACAACAGTCAGAAGGACAATACATTTTATAGAACACAGACACAGCGCGCTTGTATTTTTATACTTGTGAAGACCCTCATTGACATCATGCATTCACTGACCATTCACACACTTTACAGACACACTCTGGGTTAACATGAGAGGTGTCTCTTGTGATAATCAGGCCTGTTATCCAGACCAATTAATATATCAGAGTGTCAGCTGGTGAAGCGTCTCCTCACAGCAGAGACCCAACAGTATTTGTTACCGGCCAGGAGGCTGACACGATGAAAACTAATGCACACCAGCAGTGTGTCTCCATGGAGCAACGACTCTGCTAACACATTCATTCATCACTGAGCTTCAACCGGGCACTTGTGTTGTATTAGAGAAAACGTTGTTTATAAATCACTCATGTGCTGAACATTATAACCTTTGTGTAATACCACACATAACTTTATGTTATGTTTACAGAACAATGGAGATGAGGAGAGGCATTGCTTGGAAATATTTTTGCAATTTTCAGAGTGTAATTCAACTGGGGTAAATATGGACAGCTGTAAATGTGAACGTGTTACGATTATGATCAAATATTAGCGAGTCAACAACTTTGAGAACAGCCAAACATCAACAAGGTCAACAACAGCAGACACAGCTGCCAGCTAATATTACTGACTAGTCCAACAGCAGTCAGCCCAGCCTCCATCAACGTCCTCTTCTGCCTTTTCACCTCTGACATCATGCGCATAGAAGCTACAGAGTTCAGTTACATTGTCCTCTTGCCCAGCTCCTGTTCTGGCACAACACAGGCTCTGCTCCCTTACTAAAACGAGTGAAATACTTCTGTGCGACTATTCACTGGAGCATGAAGGTACATGATTACACATCAGTGTAGCATCAAAATGATTTAAAATCTGTTATTTTATGGTAGAAAAGTTACTCAGTGATACTTTAATATGACTTCCAGGGACATTGCAGCTACAAGGACCTAACTAATCTAAAAAAAACATGTTGATGTTTCAGCCTTTATACAAACAAACTCACGTGTTTTTATGTTGTCTGATTATACATCTTCTCATCTTACTGACATCTTTCTCGCTCTTTATCATTAGTAGAGTTTGGTAAACTTCAGTTATTCCCAGCGTCGGTCCAAAAACATCAACCCAGCAGTCGTCCAATTAGACAGAATATCTCACAAACCAATTTGTGTGTGTGTGCATGTGTATGTTAGCTGACCCTTTAAATTGAGCAAAGTTCCCTGACCCTGAGCAAAGTAAAAGGATCACAGAGGCCATGGGGTGCAGAAACTTATCTCAAAAACAACTTCACTAACTTGACTGAAATAAAATCTGACAAGAAAAAAGAATGAATAGATTAACTGAGCCTGTTAGCGTGCTCGTTACAATAATGAAACACAGATAGAGGCCATTAACAATCAAGTCTAGAGTCTAGAGTACGTGTAGTTTGGCCCATGTCCCATCTGTTAACATGAAGGTTGCAGGCTGTACGACCAATCCTGCAGGCAGCCACAAGGGGGCGATCGAGATGTTTTGGATTCAATTTTGGGGAGCTGTCATGTCATCCATCTTTTTCGCATTCACTGATTCATCCCCACGGAGTCATGAATGTCTGTACATATTTTCATGACAAGCCATCCAATAGCCTAGTTAGTGTTTCAATTTGGACCAACAAATAGACGCTACCATCCGTAGAGCCGCAATATTAGTGTGTCCAAAAAGACGTCTTTGCTTTTCATTTGGCAACAACAATACATCAAATAACTCATGACAGCAGCACCATTTTTCCAGATATGAGGCTATCTATGTAAAAATAAACACATCATTTATCTCAGAGAACCAAACAATGACAAAGAGCACTGATCCAGAAGACGTAATTGTCCATGTCAGACATGAGCTCCTCATTAAAAAAAAAACAGAGAGCCAGTGTCCAATGAGCACCGGGGAAAGAAGAGGCTGCACATGGCTGTGGTAGCTGCACATGATGAATATATTAAAACCATAGTTGACAGCAGCAATATTTTTCTGTGCAGTGGCTCTTGTTGCAGAATAAGGGGATCATTTATTACACAGCTTGTTAGACCAGGAGCAGTTGTTACTATCTGGCATGCATGTAATCTTATCTGGTATTAGTGCTGTGTACTGTGGAGAGCCACTGCAGACATCCTCCCTTGTGTATTTGTCTTGCGCCTGTCCTGCATTAGGCCAACACAGTCTCATTACAATTCAAGAGAAACGGGTGGAACACAGCTGTGTGAAGATGATGAGTTAGCAGTCTTTCTTGCTTTTTTTTTTATTTTTTTTACTAATTTCACTGAGTTTTCCAAAGAATATGCAACAGTAAGATGTTTTAAATAGTTCTAATAACATTGAATTATTATTGATGCTTTCTAGCCAATTAAAATCGAGCACAGCTGTCCAGGAAATGTATCAAATCTATATATTTTACATTGTGTGGAGAAAGTAGAGCTGAGGAGGGCATCTTCTCCATCACAATATTAGCTCCATTATCTAATGGGTTTGGATATGACTGCACTGCTGCACTTACAGCGAGTCTGCCACAACACTGTGTGTCATCAAATATCTCCCACCATTACAGACTCACTTATTGGGTTGATTATCGCAATGGAAGAAGGAAAGAAATGAGAGAGGAAAGAAGGGGGGAAAGTGACAAATGTTGGCAGTACTGTTTCTAATATCACTTATTAATCTCCATTATAAGAATGCAGACTCATTTTCCTTGTTATCACAATAACAAGAGCGGAAACGGACGGCGCAACAGAGCGGTGACAAAAGAGGCGAAATGGAAGAGAAATGTTTGTTGGCGTGATGTTACGAGTTTCACTTTACAGACTAAATTTCAGGGCTGAACGCGGTGCGGTTGTCGTGTCAAATGTAGCAGCTGCAACCCGTTCACCACACAGGAAGTTTAATCTGGACAACTCCTACAGCAAAATCCTGGTTGAAGGTAATCCTTGATGAATGAACATATATATCTCAACAACTGCCATGAGATTTAGTACAAACATTCATGATCCCCAGAGGATGAATTGCTTCTTCATCCAGTACATTGGTTCATGACCAGATACCTGCAAATTTAACATCATTAGCTCAGCTCAGCCTCAGCTGTATTTCATGATTACTGCAAATATTTGCAAGCTTACATGCTAAGCTAAGATGACGAACATGGTAGTGTCATTGTGACTTGGACTTGGACGTCAATTTGCGTATTTTGATATCCCAACTTGACTTGACAGAAAATAAATGACTCGACTAAAGTTGAAATATTAAATAAAAAATATGAAAAGCACTCAACGTTGTCAACAATGACATTCATGACATTCATCATCATGACTGTGTCAAGAGTCACTTTCAGGTTCAAGAGTTCCACAAGTGAAGGAAAAGACATGCTGAATTCAAGACCTGCTCAACAATCTCAATTAATTTTTCATATTTGTTTAACACATTAGATGTATTGGCCAATAATATCATTAGACCAGACACTGCAGGTAAGTATCTTGGAGTATCTTGGAGGGAAAATGTGACTCAACTAAGGACCTGACATGATTTGAACCTGAGACTTGAACCAAATAACTCAAGTCACATGTCTGCAGCTACATATCAGCATGTTTGTATTGTCACTGTGTGCATGTTTGTATGCTGCCATTAATATTTAGCTCGAAGCACCGCTGTGCCTAAGTGCAGCCTTAAATAGCTGCTAGCATGGCTGCAGACTCTTCTTCTTGTTTGTCTTTCAGTACACCTTAAAAGACTTTCTGTATATACCCTGTGTGTGTGTGTGTGTGTGTGTGTGTGTGTGTGTGTGTGTGTGTGTGTGTTTGTGTGTGTGTGTGTCTCTTGGAGTTTGCCTTATTTAAAGAAGCCAACAGTAACTGCTGCTCTGAGAGAGGGTGCAAACCTCGGTCCCCGGCATCTTAGTAGGACATTATTTTATGTCCACAGAGGCTTCCATGTTGTGGAGCTGCCTTCTCCTGCTTATGACCATCAGCCTGTGAGAGCAAAGGCTGCAAAAATCACAAAATCTGTGGTACAATTAAAAGCTGACACACAAAAAACTGAGGTAATTAGGGTTGCAAAATTCTGTTGGAAACTTTCCTTGGGAATTAACAGAAATTTAAGGGAATAAACAGAAATAAACTGTGAATTTACAAAATTGAAGGTTGGCCCTTTAACAGAGAACTTAAATATAGTTGGGGAAAATATATTTAAGCATAATCTTAACTAAAACAACCAGATTTCATGCACACTGCTTACTGCAGGGCTATTGAGGCCACGCCCCCTACCTGCACAGGTGATTTCCGTACCTGGACCACACTTTAGAGCCCAAAGCACACAGAGGCTATTGAGGCCACTCTTTTGAGCTTGTGGACTACATAATATTGTTAAATAAAAGTTAGTTTAAATTGCCAATTTCCAGTTAATTCCCATAAGTCCCCCCAAATTTCTATAATTCCCATGGAAAGTTTCCACCAAAGTTTGCAACCCTAGAGGTAATCCCCCCAAAAACACAAATACACATTGACAGGAATCATAACTGAGTCTCTGCACAGCTCTTCACCTTTCTCCCCAGACGGGCACAGGAATGAGGAGATATGTAGATGGAGGCAGAGGAGGTGGAGGAGGCGAGAGATGGGGAAATGTTGGGAAGCTCGCTGGTGATGTAACACCTTATTACAAGCTGGAAGTTTTGCAATTGCCTTACAAATCTCCCAGCCACACCATGGAGGTCCACTGAGAGCATAGCTGTGCAGAAATAATGGCCAACGCATGGAGAGCATGAAAAAGACAGCGAGAGGCGTACAAATCAGTTATGTAGCAGTTTATTGTTGCACGCTGATAAGGACAAAAAAAAATCCTTTTAATAAGTATAAAAGAAGGAAATGATGGAGGGAGAGGAGAAAGATGGGAAATTAATGAAATAGCAAAACAAATGTGTTAGCACGCCGTGCCGATCCTGTGAATGTAACAGAAGAATTTAATAACAGCTGAATAAATATGTCGAACAAATCACCGTCTGCATTGTCTGTTCAATCAAGTCTGTGAGTAGATTGTATTGGAGACGACAATGGCGAGATGGTAAACCGCTTTAATCCGCTTTACTTAGCCTATAGTGGGAAATAAGGACACGCTGCTGGGTATTAAATTCACACACACACACACACACACTTCAAAGAGGAGATGTGCGTAGGTGCGTTGGTGTATTGTCAAGACATAAGATTGAAGTTGACTGATCCTATTAGATTTCTCTGTTGACACACGCGTGAACACTCACACCTGAAGGCGCTTCACGCACACACACACACAGGCATCCACACAAATGAACTGAGCTTGAACAAACTCACACACACACATCGTTGTGTGACTCAGCTGTGTCATATTCACAGTTGAGAGAGGGAACAGAGCGAGGAGTGCAGAACTAAAGAACGCCTGTCAGGTTTATTTCTGTCTCGGGCTGGCTCTCTTGCCTGGGCGACGGTGTGCGGCTGCGAACGGGGAGCTTCATGCTCTGATCTGCTGCTGTCCCACTTCCCCGTCCCCTCTCTGCATTCCAGAAATAAAATGAAAAACTAAAAACAAATGAGGTGTGCTGCAGCATTCAACTTCTCCCACCAAACCTCTGCAAAAACTCAAAATAATGAAAACAGCAAGTATGGACTATTTGTCCTCCGGACTGAAGGCAGAAAGCTGCTCATAGCACCTTCACAGGTTAACTTAGTGAGCTGGACAGACAGAAAAAAGATAAAATAACTGAACAGATCATACAAAATAATTTTAATACTTTGACAAATTATCCACAAATCCAAATTTTTACCTTCCATGCTGCATTTTAGTATCAATTCAAAAAGTCAACTTGCAAATTTTTTATCACAGTTAAACCTGAAACCACATGACAATAACTGGAATTAACAGAGCCCAACATGTGACGTCTGTTAGGAAAAAAACTTTTGTAACAGAAGGAGGTGATGTGGAGGGACACTGGACCTCAGATATGCACAACTTAATTACCTAAATTAGTATCATTGGTAACACAGTGTTTATTATTTTATGTAAAAATGGCTGCTGTGGAAACGGTCAATTGCGAATCCGAAGCCAGGTAACTGCAGATGGTTGTCAGGAAGACATGAAATCTACAAGCCAGGTTGGGTTGGGGCAGCAAGATGGAAACAGATGATCTGCTGTTACGACCTTACAGAGAGAGAAAAGATATCGCCATATTCAAGAATATAAATCTAGTTTTCTATGAAATCTTTGACCAAAAAGCTGTTTGCTGCTGATGTGAACAGGCAGCTTGAATGTCGAACAAAGACAAACTGACACTGAAACCAAGGAAACAGACTGAACACATGAGTGAAGGCAGAATAAGAAGACACAGGTGAAACTAATCCGGCTGATACAGACTTTCAAAACTGGCAGGAAGTAAAACTATAGGGGAGAATTTCAAAATAAAACAGGAAACACTAAATGACATTACCAGGCTTCAGGGAGTGAAGAGCCTCCTAAATTGTAGCAAGGTCGAATGTTGTGATATGTTCTTGGGAAGTCTAACATGATCCTTTTACACAGGTCAATATATTGTGCATGGCTGTAGATGAGATTAGTCTGTTTGCAACCGTTTGCACAAATGATACACATCACACACTTCTTATTTAATGGTTCATGTTGAAGTTGATGACAGTTATTGGCGTGAGGTCTCGGTCAGTGGCTTTAGCTGAATGTACAGTATCTGTGTGTGTGTACGCTGAGAGAAACCAGAGTCAAAATTCTTGTACGTGTACCCGGCCAATGAAAGTGCTTCTGATTCTGGTGTGTTCACGGTAACGTGTCATTCCTACCTGACTTCTATACGTGTTTGGTTGGTTGACGTTATTGTGTCTCACATTCAGAGCTTGACTAGCTTGGCTGGACTAAAAGAAGAGGACGAGTTTAAGTGTGTGTGAGTTGTTGTTGTTGTTTTTGTCACTGTAACAGTTCCCGTAACAGTTTCCTCTGCTGATCCAGACTGAAGTGGATCCAGAGCCAGGGACAGTCAGCAGAGACGGATCAGAACACATTGTTCATCGCCACGGCTGCGCGGTGATGTCACCGTCGTCATGGACAGCCAGGGAAACGTTCTCTTCTCACACTGACTTCAATCTGTCTCCTCGCTGTGAGACTTGGACAGCATGTGTGTGTGTGTGTGTGTGTGTGTGTTAACGTGTAGTCTCTTGTATGAATGTGTTTCCACATTAGTCCAAAACTTTCATTTCATGAGGACCAATTAGAGTTTTAAGCATGAAACGTGTGGACATTCTTGGAAAACGACCTCATGACCTTCTTTAGTTTGGGCGTTGATGTAAGAACTCGTTATAGGTTGTGGAAGTGATGATTACACTCGGAGTTGTGTGTTAGGGAATGCAATATGCCACTGAGGGCCCTCACAAGTATAGAAGTGCAAATGTGTGTGAGTATGTGTGTGAGTGTGTGTGTGTGTGTGTGTGTGTGTGTGTCACAGGCTGTGCGGTCGCAGTGTGTGTCTCACTCTGCCAGGACTGCCACTTGGCTCGGCCAGAAGAACCAACCAGTAATGAGATCTCACTTCTGGCTCTCGTTCGTGCAGCGATGGCGTCAGCAGACACAGAAAAAGACATCCTCCAATTAGACACAAATATAGCCATTATGCAAGAGAGACACACGCACAGCGAAAAATATAGAAAGTGTGATCTGTGTGCAAATATGTTTTGTGAAAACAATTTGGGATAATCAGTTGTTTTGTTAAAAATGGATTTTAAATCCTCCCCTTCTTTTCCTTCCTGCTGAGGTGCGGATGGATAATTAGAGCTGCCACAGTACACGGTGCAGTGAAACCTGATTTGACGTCTCTAATGCAACCCCATGCCCTCAGAAAATGGCCAAAAATAAACTTTTATTAAATAATTTCCAATTATTTGGACATATTTTAGTATTTCAGTTAGTTCAGTTTCCTGTACTTGTGTCCCCGCGTGGTGCTCTGCCAGACAATGAGGTAACGTGGAGCTGCTGGCCTAAGCAAAAGAGTTGGCTATCTCTGGGTCTTGTTCATGAGCGATGGGAAAATGGACTGGCGGGTTGGTGCAGCGTCAGCAGCGATGTGGCCAATTTCCCGGACTGTTGTGGTTAAAAGGGAGCTGAGCCAGAGGGCAAAGCTCTCGATTTTCCAGTCTATGTATGTTCCAACTAGGGCTGGGCGATAAATCGATATATTTTCAAACATGATGTAGCATGAGACCATATCGTTTATATCGATATAGTTTATTTTGCGTTAAGATGACATTTCTTCCCTTGAGCTGCCATTTCGCTTTTATTTCTCCTCTCCCTCTGTCCAGGTCTCCTGCTGCTCGTTGACGTCATCACGTCAGAGTGTCCAATAACTCCAGAAAAAGTGGCTAGATTTGTTGCTAGTCGCTTTTTGGGAAAAAACACAAATGGCTAGAGCGTCTGAAGAGACAGTCAGTTCACCCGCTGGACACTGCTGAGGTACCAAACCTCTAACTGCTCCATAACTCTACAATCTCTCCACATTTTCTCGTCTGTGAGTGGTTGTATTTCCCATCGAGGGATCAAGTATTTATTTTATTCTATCAAAAGAACAACATCGCGGATACGAGCACCCAAAATGAGCTTCCTGTGTAGGGTGCTCAGGTTCAGTCTTAGAGATACGGTGAGGAGCTCCGGGCACATCCAAGAGGACGGAGCAAGAGTCCCTGGGACGGACCAAGAACCAACTGGAAGGACTATACATTATAACCCAGCAGGCTTGGGAACACCTCGGGATCCCCCGGGAGGAGGAGAAAACTCAAATGTCTCGTCAACAAAAGCAAAAGAGACGTTTGTTTTGTCAGTCAAAGTTGTCATCGGTTCAGTTACAGGAATGAAGGAATGAAGTTCGAATGTCTGCAGAGGAGAGATTGCAGTTTCACAGTTTCACATGCTTGTACCTTCCAACGCTGCGTGTTTGAGTCCAGCTCGTAAATCTTTCCTCTTGCCGACTCTCAACATTTTGTCATTAATGCGGAGCGAACCCAATTACATCAGATCAATCAATCTCAGTTCATGCAAACTTCCAGTGAATGATTCATACTTTTAAAGTCTGCTTTGACATAAATGTCCTGACTTTGTTGCTCCTTTCCTGTAAACCAGCTGCTTATCGTCATGAGTCTGAGCAGATGGAGGCCTGGCTATGCGAGATTAGAGGAAAACTCGGTCAGTGGAAGTAAAAAAGATTTCAAACAATTCCTGTGTGACTAAGCGGCAATATTTATATAACATATCTGTGAAACTAGCACAACAATACAAGTATTTTGGCCGTATTGTGGTGAAGCTGTGACTGACTGAGAGAAGAGAAGTGGATCATGTTGAGCCTGAGTGTGAACCTCAACTAACCTTAACATATGTAACGCAATTCATAAAGCTGAGTGTATAGTTTGATGAAAAAAGCAAACGACAAGTGTGTAACTGTGTTTACAGCGGAAAAACAGGCAGCAGTGTGTTTTGTCACTAATGTGTGGGGATCTGCAAAACATGTGACACACAAAAAGGGGAAAATGGGAAACAGGTCTTGGATATAAAAATGCAAAACAGAGATCAGAAACTTCTACATGTGACCTCTGGTTCAAAGCTGCAATCACATCAAGACATTTTTTAGAAAGTGATGAATAATGATAATTGTCGTATTTTATAAGATTTTTCTTTCTTTTTGTAAAAAATAAATTCAACAATTTGTCTTGTGTGAAACTCTTTTTCTTTCTTTGTTTATGTTACTGGTGGTTATGTTACTTTGTCGTCGGAACTTTGTCGGAACAGTGTGTAGGTTTAGTGGCATCTAGTTGCAGATTGCTCTCCCGTTCTAAGCATGAAGGAGATACCACGCTAAACACGCGATATTTGGTTTGTCCATTCTGGACTCATGTAGAAACACGGTGACTCCATGGAAGAGTGTCTACAGATGTAAAAGGTTCATTTTTAAGGTCTTATTCTTATTTTCTCACATTCCAGTTTTGCCATATTCTGTAAATTAACCCTCGATTTTACACACCGGACCTTTAATATCATTATTCTGAAGTTTCCTTCAGGTTTGTCTGTTTTATTTTGTCACCAAAATGTAAAATTAAAAATTTCAGCGAGTTTAAAAACCTACCAAAGTGCCCTTAAGCAATACACAGGCTCCCAGCTGAAGCTGCTCTTCGCTGCTGGTGACTAACAAACAAACTAAAAGTTTCCCTGCAGGGATCGACAGAGTGCCGCACAGTATTATTCAGCCGGTGACTCACGGTTCACACACGGTATAAAAAGCACTTTTTTCCTCCTGATTAAGTCGCGTATAAAAACTCGCATCATTACATGCGACGCTCACACCTTTCCTCGTAGCTTTCAAGTGCCAAGGCGTGTCTATTTCTGTGTGAGCCTGCCGTGCACAGTGGGCGGTGGGAGCGTGCACGTGAGGCAGCTGCCGGCATAAAGCCAGATAACCTGAAGTGCACACGCACACACACACACACACACATATGCTAGAAACCTGAGCTGGTGACAGCTTGGCCCCCCAGTTAGTTATTTTAGTCAGCAGACATTCAGAAGACGCGTTCGTCTTTGTCTGGATGAACGGACAGAAATGTTTCAACAGGACTCAAACATGTTATTAACTCTCAGCATCGTGCTAATTCATAATTATACTCTGGTTTGTCAAAAGAATTAATAACGCCTGATGGCTTATCTTTACGTTGTGTTTTGTGTATGGCGGTGATGCAACAAGGTTCCAGTTACTAAATTTCAGCTTATCAAACACGTCAACATGTTTCTGATCCGACAGCAGCAATAAAAAAGAATCAAAGCACGAATGGAAACAAATTAGTTTGAAGTTCATCTCAGATATCTTTTGGTAAAATGTCTCATTTAATTCTGTTTAATGAACACTAATGACCGGATACCGCTAATGAATCATTTAATCGCATGATAAATCTTTCAGTCACTCAATCCGTCACTTTGCTGGTTTTAATGTTCTTTCCCTCTGTGTGGATTAAAAATGACTGCCGCTAATGAGCTTTTCCAAGAAGATCAAACTTATATCGCAGTTTTCTGTGTGATGTAACAGGACGTATGAGAGTAAATCATGGCGGGAACGTGTCCTGAAACACAAACAGATTCATTCGTTTGTGGCGTTTCTTTGTTTGTTATGGCTGGTTTCAGATAAACACACAGAAGACTCTGGAATAATGGACTTTGGAATAATCAGAATTGTCTTTTCAAATGATCTCACATTGGTACCAAACGGTTTCATGTAGACATGTTAAACATTAAATCTGTTTCCTCAAAAATAGTTCTTGATCTCAGTGAGACGTCTGCATAGTCTACATAGAACACTGGTTCCCAAACTGTGGTACGGGTACCACTGGTGGTCGACATCCTCCATGCAGATGCAGTGCATAATCCATAACACAACCATGATGAGGTAAGAACTAAAATCTGACGGCAAGATAATAAGTTGCTAAGACAATAAGGTAAAATGAACGATACAATAGCCCAATGATTGAGGCTCCAAATGGAAGAGCAGCGTGGATCAGGAGAAACCCTTTTACACCAAATTATCTCGGTTTTGTTCAGTAAACAATAAAAAAAATCTTCTTATTAAGAATAAACCTGCCTCCTGTGTGAAGAGATGCTGCTGGAACTGTAACTCATGTCATGATGTTGTTACTTGGAGAGATGAATATTTTCTGAGCAGATTTGAAAATGGGTTTGATTTTACTCTGCATTGTCCTTTTTTTACTCAGATCTACTACTCTGTTTAGTCAGATTAAACATAAACTGATTTTGGCTGTTCACCGATGAAATATTTAAATTAGCGAGTTACTTCGAGAGGCCCTGGGAGACCTTTAAGCCTGTAGCTTTCCAAATGTAAACATGTTCATTAAAAGTTAGCAGATGCATGTTTTACTGCTTCAGGGTTTGATAAATAGCAGCACATGTAATCCTACTGTATGTGGGATGAGCCAAATGTCCAGCATGACACAGAAATTAAAACTAACTAACTGGCTAACTACAACCGCACACCATAACCCGTAATAACAATTACAACCATCACTAAACGTCAGATGAGTGCAGAGAACAGTTGAGTAAGCTGTATGGAGTCTCTTTAATTAAACACACATACAGTATATGAATCAGAATCTAAAATTTCACACTTACATGTACACACAGACTGAAATAGTTCCAGTGTTGCATGCACAGACATGCAGACGGACAGATGCCTTTCTGCGTGACCCACACTTCGTTACTTGTTGTGTCGTGAAGTTAAGTTGTGTATTTGAATGAAAACATCCCTATATATACACAATGAACACATCCACACACACACACACGCGCGTATAGCAGGCTGAGTCAGAGCGAAAGCCTGTTTGTGTCGCGGCGTATTTGTGTGTAAGGACAGAAACATCCGAGCTAAAAACACTGGGCACCTGTTCCCTGGATCCCACTGGGAGAAATTCCACTCCTCGGTCACTGTGTGTGCGTGTGTGTGTGTGTGTGTGTCAGTAATAAGAATGTTGACACTGGATTTTCCTGTCTCACGTGGACACCGTGCGACATCACTTCCTTTACGACCCTCCTCTATTTAAAGTCCGGTGCGGAGCCAGAGGGGCTTCATCAGGGGATTAAAGTCAAAGCCCTCGCACCCTTCACACCAGCAGCTCACCCACTAACCAAATGGCCATCTGGAAGGTTTGGATGTTTCCGTGAAGATCCACCCCGGCTATAAAGGCTGAAGGCGAACTCACTTTTGTCTGCAATCATCTGGACAGTTTAACTCTGAAAGTCTAGGTCTTTATCCGTTGAGCTAAACTCTCATTTTTGGAGACACAAACGGACTCGAGGAAACTTGCCACAACACATTCTGCAAGATCTTCAACTAAAGCATACCACATCCCTTCCGGTAACCTGTCACCATGAGTAGCGGTGGGACCACCACGATATCACCACAGGAGCCACCGACTTTCAAACGAGCGGTACGGAAGATAAGATGTGCCGCTATGGTGGCCAACTTAGCCAAAAGCTGGCAGGGTTGGGCCAACGACCACTCCAACAAGCAGGAGAGCATCCCGAGTGGCTGGATGCCTTCGTCTATTGAAGAAGAAGACAAAAAAGAGCGTAACCACGTGGTCAAACTCAGCATCACCCCGCGTGTAGTCACAGTTGACGCCGGCGACGGCAGCGGGAGTAAGATCCGGGCCTGTTCTGTGACCAAGACCGTCCAGCCAAAGCGCAGCGAGTGCAGCAGCCTTGATTTGGTCAACGCCATCCGAGGCAAGATGGAGTCGGGTCCCGAGGAGAGCAAGCGATTCCTAGGCAACGAGTCGCCGACAAGGCGGCGCCAGATGAGAGCACTGCAGAGCGCAGGAGGAGGAGGTGGAGGGATTATCCAAGACAGGAAGCAGATGCTCCAGGAGAAGAAGCCCGAGTCAAGGAGCAGCAGCGTCGACACAGAGGACAGCGGGCTGGGAGAGGAGGCCGGGCTCAGCGACAGCGGCGAAACAAAAAACGAGCAGAGCGATGTCAAGAAACCGACCAACAGGCCAAAGGTAGAGTTTATTTATATCTAGTGTCTAGTGTGGGACTCAATGAGCCCGCAGACTTCAGAGAGCTTTTGAGTCTCTTTTGTCTTTTTGTTTTGGTTTTACAGCAGATTCTCTGTTTGGTTGGAAATCTGCACTTTTAGCCTGTTTCCATCACAGGAGACTGCTGTTTGAGTTCAAATCTGACAATAAACTGATGAACCAAACTACCAACTAGCCGGTAATGGAGCGTTTAGATGCTAATGACCAAAAAAAAGAGCTAAAAGGAGAATGAATACTGGACTAACATCTGTCCAATGTGTCAAATATGGCAGCCTGGTCAGTGGTGCTGCCCTTCAAACGATGACGCTGTAGGTACCCTATAGCTCTATATACTGAATCTTATTGTCCAATGAAAAGATGTTTTGTCATGTCAGGTAGTAGGAGAACATTGGATAAATCAACATTTTGAGTTTTGATTCACGGATAGACGAGGAGCTCTGTGATCTCTGAACCGAGTCAGACTGATGCATGCACATCAGCTGACCTTTAACCTGGATTACACTGAGTTCAGTCTAAAACAGTAAAATAGCTTTGATAATGTGCCCCTGTACAAACATGTAGGACAGCCATGCTATTGATAGTTCGCCAACTGCGGGGGACATAAACCGGAGAGTCGCGGCTCCGAACGTCGTAAGAACATTTCTAAAAACAAAACATGTATATCCACTTTTCCTCACAATCATCGATTTCCATTTTTCATCAATGTTAATCAGCAGTTTGCATCTAAAAATGGCAGTGATGGAGTTACATGCATCTCATACCTGTTGTAGATTTAACTGATGTCCAAATAACTAAAATAATTCTGAGGTTGAAAGCTGCCAGAGGACACTTTTCACAATTTGTCATCAGAAGATACATAAAGACAAGTGAAAACACAGTGATGGGAGGAAAGGCCAAACACTTTATCTCCGGCTGACATCCAAACCTTTATTGTGACAGAGCTCATGAGAGAACTGGTTCTTTGTGTCTTTTAGTGTTGTTGGCTTGTAGAAGATCGAATGAGGAGCATTACTAAAGTTACATTTTGCATAATTGCCCTTTAAAGTCGAGACACAATAAATATTTCTCATGTCTCTGAATCAAACACACAGCAGAGGACAAATACTCTAAATTAGAGCATAACGATTCACAAAGTGTGAATAAACAAGTTGGAGCAGAAGTCTGTTTGAAGTCACCTGAAACTCAAACAGTTGCATAACTCCCAACATTTAACCTCTCTCTCTCTATAAAAGGCGAAGGAGCGGGCGAGCGGCATTGCCAGAGAGCGCGTCCAACACATAAAAACAGAAGCTTGGCCTCGCCGCAGTGGAATATACGTAAATAAAAATAGTCACACTCCCTGACACGTTCTCCAACCTGACCTTCAGGTGGAGCAGGCGGGGAGGTGAGAACAGGGTGAAGGGAGAGAGGTGAGGAAAGTAAGACACGAGAAAGAATATCAAGATGTTTTATTTTATTCATTTAGTTTATTTATCTTTAGCATTAGCTGCTCTCTTACTGATTTAATTTCTTCAGCAGCTGGGCACAAACACAAAACAACCAAAACAGTAAAAGGTGCATAAAAAGCTCAAAGACTGGTGTGTGTACAAGCTACACCACTCACATACACAGCCTTGAATGAGAAAATATTCCATCTGCAAGTCCTGAGTTCAAAATCTGACAGTATAAATGAGCCTTACTGATGTAATAAACATGTAATTAAGAATTCAAAGTAAAAGTTATTAGATGATATTGTGTAATAGCTCCTTTGATGCAGTTTTACCATAATGGACCGGATGTTTTATTGAGTAATACTGATGGCACGATGTAAACAGCTCTTTAATAGGTTGGTTCATCAAGCTGAAGCCCATTGAAGTACTTTCCATATCACTGAGTACTTGGATCTATTATTATTATTGAGTTATATTTTATAAGATATTCATATGTTGACAGTTTTAATCTGGGAAGATAAAATGTGCATGTAGAGTAAAGTGTAACGTTCCTGTGTGAAATGTCGTGAAGTAGACGTGCAAACATGGAAACACAAAGAAAAGTAAAGATGCCACTAAAACTGTACCAGCAACAAATGTTGAGAACCAAAGATGGAGGAGAAAAATAGAAGAAAGATAAATAGTATGCGGATCATTATCACTTTAAGGGTTCACAGAGTTTTGTAGACGGTCGCTCCGCGACAGGTCCTCACTTTTCATAGAGCAAATACCAAAGAGATACAGTGACACTGATCTGAAGGCCTGGCAAGCTGAGGGAAATACCAAGGGGGGCTGGAAAGAGGGCGAGACGGGGAGGAGGGAGGAGGGGGGAGGAGAGGGGAGGGGGGAGGACCGTGACTCTCCAACCTTCCTTCAGAGGCCGAAGTTCACACCCTCCACCCCACAAATTTCCTCAACGACAGGGAGGAGCAAGCAACCAATACAGAAAGATCCAAGTTAGATTTTAGTGAAATTAATTTCAGCAGGATAGAATCAGAATGTTTGAGAAGCATGGGGGTTAAAAGAGAGCAGAGAGATTTTCTATATTTATTGTTCGTCAGAAAACAGATATTGGATCCTGTTATTTCCATTAGTGCATATGTTTGGGTGGATGGGGATCAATTACACCAACTAGAAGAGAGTTTATTTCAAGATTGGAGGGTCATCAATCAATGCTGATGTATGTGCAGAGGGGTGGGGTCAATGCAGGTTTTAACAGATGAGCAGCAACATATTTATGCAACAGAGCCCAGGATATCCTGACTTTTAGTTTCTCATATGGGTCACCAAAAAACGCTAGATCCTACATTTCCCATGATGCAACTCAACAACGTTCATCAGAATCCCGCTGCCTTGCAAATGCTTTGTTTTCAAACTCCAAATTCTCAGTGCTGCAGTTTGTTTTTTGGGGGGGGTTAAAGTTTTGTGGTATCCAAGCCCAAGCCAAGCTGATGACATCACTATGACATCATCAGGGTTATTTTCTCCTCCGGAGCCACAAAGGACAATGTAGAGCTGTTTTTTTATGGGATAAGTTGTACTCGTCGTGGCTAGTAAACTGATTTTAAAATATTTGAGGTGCTCCTTTAATAAAGAAATGTATGTAAGATAGTTTATAAGACATAAACTGTGATGTTAACCAGCCCATCTTTTATCATTTATTTCCAGATTAAGATTGCTTCTGCGAGTGACATCAAAAACCGCTGGCACGAGTGGTCCAAGCAGCACATGGAAGGACAGAAGCTCAACCCGTTCAGCGAGGAGTTTGACTACGAGTACGCCATGGCCCAGCGCCTCCGCAAGGGCGACTCCGGCTACGGTCGACCGAAAGACGGCTCCAAGACTGCAGAGAGGGGCGACAGGGCCCAGAAACACATCCACAGGGAGATGGAGGAGATGGTGTGGATCATCAGAGACATGGCCTATAAGGACAGAGAGGGGAGGACCGTCATCACCTTCGGCCGGCTCTTTGACCGCTACGTGAAGATCTCAGACAAGGTGGTGGGCATCCTGCTGCGCTGCCGCAAGCACAAGATGCTGGACTTTGAAGGGGAGATGCTGTGGAAAGGACGGGACGATCACGTGATCATCACACTGAGGGACTGAGGACAGACACGATGTCTTACGAACATTCAAACACATGCAAACACAAGACAAATGAATGCACAGCTTCGCAGATAGGCGACACGTGGAGGAAATGATAGATTCATCAGTGAAAACAATGAAAAAGTCTGTTTTAAATTTTAATGTACATAAATTATTAAAAGGCATATGAGTGTGCGCGTGGAGGCGACACACGCACAGAGACTCATTAGTTCTTCTCATATACCTGACAGATCATCCGGCGAAGGGAAGCTATCTTTAGCATGCTAACCATGCTCGCCTTGCTGTCTATGCTACACATTGGAAGTCTTGAGAGTCCAACCCAATGCCAGTCATGCTGGGAAGCTTAACTCATACGACGGGCTGAAGAAACTTCAGTTTCATCTCATAATTCACAGCAAGACTCGACAGAGTGTGTTTTTGTCCTCGTAGGCTGTTCTTTTGTTGGAAATAAGTAAACAAAAAGGTGGCGTGAAGTCGGCCTCGTCACAGAATATTCATGTTCAGTGTTCATGGTGACAGGACAAAAAGACACGAATCACACAGACATGTGACCAAGATTTGTTTTTCTCTTTTAAACTGAACTTTGTGTTTCTTTGTAAAGAAAAAAAAAAATAGCTAAAGCTCAATTTTCTTTTTTACATTAATGTTATTATATGTGCATTTTGTAAATACCAAAAACCCAAATTAAAACAATGCCACCTTTTGCATGTGAATGGAGACGACTACTCGGTTTAAATTAAACGCAGGTTTAAAAGAAGGACTGATGTACAAACATGGCTGACTTTTGGACTTTTTCTAGATCTGGTAACTTTCTCTGGATCGCACCGATGATCTGTGAAATGGTGACATGCAGATTCTTTTCCTCAAAGCAGAAATACTTTGTAGACTTACGTGATGAGAACTCACAATAGTATGTTGCAGTGATGTAAGGTAACTAAATACATTTATTCAAGTAAGTACTGTAACTTATGATTTCAAGGTGCTTAATTTTCAACTAAACTAACTCTGATGGGTTATTCTGTATTTTACTTTTAATAATTTAAGTACATTCTGATTAAAATAGAATTTTGGCTGCAGGTCTGCAGATATTCAGTCTGTAGAGCTACAGGCCAATAATGAGCTCGAGCTTAATAATAGAAATCTTAACTGAATGTATGTTTGACAAACTCTTGTCTCTGGAGCGTATGTGGTAACGTGTGATAGTTCTGGCATAAATGATTTTATTGTGAAATGTATTTTACCTCATTTTAACATTTTGGACTTTTATTGTTGTAAATTCAAATAAACTTTGAACATTTTTTTTTCTTTCAAAGTAAAAGTGTGTAACAATTCTATGATGAAATGTGGCATACATTAACTGTGACTCCTCTACCACACCCCTCATACCATCGGTGGTTCGATCCCTGGCTCCTCCAGTCTGCATGTCAAAGTGTCCTTGAGCAAGATGCTGAACCCTAAAGGGCTCCTGGAGGCTCTTCCAAAGGTGTGTGTGAATGAGATATATAGTATAAAAGTGCCTTATATAAGTACAGGTCCATTTACTATTGAAAGTGTCATTAGAACATTCTCTGGTCATTTGTCAGAGTGTAAGCATACACGGAAAAACTGGCTTTTCTTTATTAAACACGATAGAGTGGAACACTGAGCTCATCTGAAAGAAATTATCTTTATAATTCCATGAATAAATGACTAAATCTGGTGCTTAGTCTGCCTGTTTTCACATATTTGTCTTGTAATCTCCATGCAGGCATCTGAGTGCAACTGACAGCTTTCGTACCAGCCCAAACGAATCGATACCAGACGGTGCACCAGAGTTTTTACAAACAGGTCAGGTGTCAGGTGTGAACGCACCTTTAATTCAGGTTAATAAGCGAGCCACAGTCTCCACCCCTTGCTTACATTCTGCTAGACTTGAAACCTGATGTTGGCACCAGTGAAAGCTGCTTTATGACACCAAATGCTATGTTGGATATCTATATATCTAGATGAGAGGGAAGATTTCTTCCTGTTGGGCTTGATTTGCTCCATGGATGTGTCCCCTGTGTCCTCATTTACTGTTGTCACTGTTGCCATGAATTATGGGCTCTTCACTGAAAAGTCCACAGAGTTGCAGACTTGCTAAAAATCCTTTTGGGGAGTCTCCAGAAGTTCATGCCAGAGCCCTTAAGCGCTTGCTGATACTGCAGTGAGACACTCTTAAGCCCGTGTGGACTCTGTGGCTGTCAGTCCAAACACTGTTAGCAAAACCGCAGAGCCTTTTCACTTTTCCTCCTCAGCCTCCAACCGTTACTACACCACCCTCTGCTAGTAGAGTGTCCCTTGGAGGAGACATGGGAAGAAAAGGAGTTGAGTAGAACACTTTCTAGACGCGACCGCCATCAAAGTCAGTATGAAGACGCAAGCCAGAAGATCGTTAAGTTACTAGGAGATAAGTTACTTCAGGTATGCAACTTTCACCGCGTTAACCACACATATTTCAAGTCTAACTGGACGTTGCTTTGCTAACTTGACCGGACACTTCAACTTTATTCTTGCAGAGCCCTGCATGCCCAGAGATGATGCTATAGTGCCATTTTTTTGACGTGTAGGACCAAGTTGGAAGTGAGAACTTTGTTCCTAGTAGAGACCACGTGGGGCATTTGGAACAGTCCACACCTTAGAGTGGACAACCAATGTATGTGCACGTATCCTTAAAGTCCGTGTAAAGGCAATTCCTTCACGGAGCTCCCTTATATTCTTAGTATCTTTGCCTCGTCTTTAGGTAACAGAGGCTGAAGTAGTGACATGTCACAAAAAGTCATGCAAATTGTGTACTCCTGCAATAACTATTTTTTTGGCCACTCTGGGGCCAGTGGAAACAAGTTGTCAACACAAAATCAGAAATGCATCTTATCTTGTTTCACCCTTTAAGATGATATTGTGAACTTGGCAATGAAACAAACTCACTAATCAGTCATCTGGGCTCGTGTTTCTGGCCACATGATGAATGTAAGTAGAATATTTACTTTCTTTTAAGGGAAATGCTCATCCGTTTAGTTGCTGAATGTGCCACTGTATTAGCCAGCTAGTCTCTAACTGCGTCCGCCTGCAGTCAGACTGCAAGACAGATAGCTAGCAGGCGCATATATCATTGTGGACATTCTTTACATTTTCCACACAGTAGATCCTCTCAAGAACTGAGGGAGAAAGGTTTGGTTGCATAATGTTTCCTAGTGAGAAGCTACTTTTTTTGATGATGAACAGATGGGATGTAGTTAATTTCCCCAACAAGTTACTAAAATATAAAACAGGAACCAAGAGCGACAGAGTAGCAGAGAAAAAAGGTAAGAGATGAGAGTGTATGTAGAGGAGGAGAAAGTAATTTTGGGCGGCAGTAGCTCAGCCTGTAGGGATTTAGCTTGGGGACCCGATCCAGCATGGACCAAAGTATGGAGGGAGGACTGGTAGTTGGAGAGGTGCCAGCTCTCCTCCTGGGCTCTGCCGAGGTGTCCTTGAACCCCTAACTGCTCCAGGGCGCCGCTCTGTGTGGCTGTCCATCACTCCACCACATCGCCACATTTGCATGTCTATGAGAAAGAATTTCCCCTCGAGACCTCGATAACGTATCTATTCTTTTCTCATTTGTTAGCGGTATTTGTGCAAAAGAGTGAAGTAGAGCAGGACACATTCCAGGCTCAGCGTTACCCGTTTATCTTTCTGTGTACAAAACCTGAAAATGTCACGCTACCAAACAGCGATGCAGCAGGGGGCACTACAGTGACGGTCTGTGTTGAAGCTGTGTGGTCTGTGTCTGACTGAGGTGAAACATGCCGTTGTTTGGAATTTGTAATTTCCCCCGTGGAGAAAAATGATTTATGTCTCAATTTGCATTTGCACCATCTGAGGGCCTCCTGCCGGTTCGACCAAATTTAGTGTGTGGATTCGTCTTCCTGTCTCTGCGTATGCAAGTCACGCTAGCACTTGTACGTGTGAGTGTGTGTGTGTGTGTGATGTGGTGTCTTTTCTGTCTGTCAGTCTGCGCATGTGCATGCAAGTCATGCTTTTGCCTGTACGTGTGTGTGTCTGCCTAGTGTGACCTGCCTTACTGTCACGCAATTGCTTTGTATGTGTGTGTGTGTGTGTGTGTGTGTGTGTGTGTGTTTGAGAGAGAGAGAGAGAGGGAGAGAGCTTAATACAAGCTGATCAGTTCGGTCGCCAGGGAGTCTGGACGTCTGCCAGAAAGGGAGAGAGACAGTGGGAGGGAAAATAGTGAGTGACGGGGAGGGGAGAGATTGAAAGCAGGAGAAAAATGGATATAAAGAGAAACGATAGCAGAAGGAGGTAAAACAAAAAAGCGAGGGAGGTATTTCATCTAGACAGACAGGCTAAAGCTTCATACTTGGTCGTCCTTAGCTGCAGACTGTCAAACAAAATGGATCCCTCCTCTCCTCTGCTTCTCCCTCAAGCTCCACATCTCATTCTCTTCCTACATTTTTCTTATTATTGTGTTGTTCTTCTTCTCCTCCCTCGTGTCTTTTTTTCCCCTTCCTTTCTCTCTCATTTGTTCCCACAAGAGGTTCGCAGGTTATTGAGGTTCAGGAAAGTTTTTGGTCGGTCAGCTCACTTGTCCGTTCATGAAGATACTCTATTACTTACAACAGATTTTAAAGAAACAACCCATCAACCAGTGAGATTATGAGCTGTCATCTTTGGAAGAGATCATATGTGGACAATCGTGCAGATGTGTTGGGTGATGTACTGTGAGCTGGGCTCACACACCATGCAAGTGTCATAGAGAGATAACTTGAATTGAATTGAACAATGTGCTAATATATGTTTCTGAACACGTCTGTGAGAAACAGTTGATGCAGTAACAGAATCTGGATTCATATTTGATCAGCTCTGCCTAGTTTGACAGTTTGATCTGAGTTTCGTGAGCCGGATCTACAAACTGAGACTGACTTTTATAAGGTAGCCGTGCCCTAAAGCACATCCTGCTTTATCGTCTGTTTTACTCTAAATGGGACCATAATTTACAAAATTAACATTTTGCTATATTGAAGAAGACTTGACACTCACAATTGAGACCATAAACTCTTGAGTTAACTGTTTACTGAAGTAATAAATCAAGTTAGAAGTACGGTCTGGTTCTGCTAGTTTCTCATAGATATTTCTCTTTAATATCTCCATATTCCTGAAATAACTTCCTTTGCTATGCTGGATAGTAAAATTTGGACACTTCATAGTTTTATCCCAAGATGAACAACATCTCCCAATGAGTCTTAGCCATCAACCAAATACATCAGTGAGAATAAACATTAAAACACAATGTTTGATGGAGTTAAACTATTTTTATTGACAGCTGGAATAGAATAACAATACACCAAATTGTGCATTTACTCAACAATATAACAGTTTGCCAAAGAATCTGCAAATATACTTGTGTTTTAAATGACAGTGCGGTGAATAAAAACTAAAGTCACACCACTTTGTCACTCTGATAACATTCAGGTCCTCAAGGCAGTAATACATGAGCAACAAATGGAAAGCAATGCAGATGGGCATTTGCTGCTTAATACTTTGCTAACATTAGTTTTTGCTTGACGCTAAAACACAAATGAGATGTAAAAAATCACAATATACTCGTAAAAAGGAAGGTTGAAATCCTTAAATGGCTATAGGTGATTCTTAAAATATGGAGTTTAAACAGGGACGCTGCTGCCGAGCTGCCACTGAGCAACAAATGCAACAAGTCTGAAAGGACGGAGCAACTCTCATTAAATCTAAATCTTTAACTAAAGGAATGTGTGGCTGAGAGAAAGAACATACAATACGCTTAGAAAACCTTCCCTGGATAAATTTCTATCACTGAGGATTTTCCATCAGCATTGCTTCCGACGGTTGCCCATATCACATGTTCCTGACAGCATGAGAAGGCCTGTAAAACTGTTTCATCTCGGTATCCCAAAACCAAAACATCACCTTCTTATATGTGGAGTTTTTTAGGGACGTTAGGAAAAAGTCATGTCTGGAAATTTGTGTCCTCAAAAGGCCTCAAACGGCGGTTTCCAGATGAGAATTTAAGGCTGTGAATGCTGCAGATAAAATTACTCTATCATGTGTTATTAGAGAAACAAAAGGAGGACTGGTTGAGGAGATTATGGGGTTGGAGCGAGCAATGCATTGACGCCGGTGTGTGTGTGACCGAAATGTGAACTCGTAAAGAAAGGTAAGAGGTAATTTAACAAGAAATGGTGCTGAGAAAACACAAGTTACGATCCGCAGTGGAACTTTGATTCCCACCGGGGTCACCCAACCTAAAAATGTCTTCACTCGATGTGGGATTCTTTGAACGAAACGATCATCCAGATGGCATGTGGGGGAACACTTTTATGAGGGTTGGGGTTGCCTCTGAGGAAAAAGTTTGGGAGTCGCTGCCTCTGCAGCACAGCAGGCTGGAGGAGATGTGTTGCTTTTGGGATCCACCAGCCACCGTTTCATAACATCCGCAGAGGAGCCGCATCTAGCCTTTCATCCTCCCACTCCTCCACCAGAACATGATATGATATGTGTCTAGAAATGTACACACTGTCACTCTAAAAGAAAAGGACACAAATAGTGCTCTCTTTCTTTCAGTAAAACCCCTGAACTTAAGAGGAAAATGATATGATGGACAATTTAAGCTCGGGTAAGAGACGGTTTCTTTCAAAAGAACTTCAAAAGAGAATTCTACCCAGATTCACTTCTTAGGTTGATCTTCTGCAAAAACCAACAGAAAGTTCACAGCTTTGCCTGTGCAAATAATCAAGTTTACCAAAATACGCCATCCCTGAACTCAACAGAATCAAAAAATTCCACCATTTTGCATCACAGTTAATATAAAAATGTTGTCGTATCACAGTTAACTCAAACACTGGAGGTGCAACCGATTTGTTTTCATTCCACCTGGAAACCTAAACCACCTAAATGACATAAAATAACTTCAAACTAAATGAGGGAATCTTTTCTGGTCGCTCATTGAATAATAACAGAAATGATGTACGCAACAATGGAAGAAAATCACCGGTCAGAGCATGCCGTATACGTATGTAATCACTGGTTCAACCCTAAATATGTTTGCAAGCTTCGGGCTTATGAACTTTTGGTGTAATAAGAACAAATGTTAAAAGTGTTGAGAAGATGCATCTGTGTCTTTTTTCATGCCTCATCATGACTCGATGCCAATGTTTTATCAGCCCAAACGTGGAAGCGAAATTAAGCGACTTCCATTCACTTCAGTGGAATAATAATGGGATGTCATCTTCTATCGAATTCTCTGAAAACATTCATGGAACCTCTGAGTTCTTGTAGCCCAAAAGAAAATTTGCTGGTCAACTATAAATTCACCAATTTAGACTTGTTTGCATGTTACGTTGCCTGAGCAACAGATAACGTATTTAAGGTGAGGATCCCATAATGATGAATGAATGTTAACATTGTCAACATTGAGAGGAAATTTTGGGGGACGGTCATGTTACCTCCAGAGTTTTCTCTTTCTGTATGTTGGTCAGTGGTGACACACAGTTGAGTGATGAATTACTGGAAGGTTTTGCAGAATATCAACCTAAAACAGGTAGTTATGACGTAAAAGACCCCCCAACAGGACTCCAGTACAATTCTTACAGATGGCTAAATTGCGAATGTTCTTCTTGTTTTTTTTACTCTACTCGGTTGAAACCACAAAGTACCATTCAAACATCAAAAGAGAAACACTAGTGTAAGATAGTGTAAGTTCTAAGTTTAGAAAATAAGTCTTGTTAAGAAACAGGTCAGAATGTTTGAATATCTACTCTGCAAAAATGTCTTTTTTTTTTTGTTCTTTTTTTTTTTTTTTTGCTCAGTTTGTTCAATTAAGCCCACACCAAGGAGTGGGGGAATACACAAATAGTTCAAATATCAGTATATCAGAAATTCATTAAGAACATACGCAAATATAATCATTTCCTTAGATGACACTTACTTTAAGTAATGGGTTGAAATGGTGACACTGTAAAACTTTTTTTGCGTCATTTTGATTTACTTAATGTGACATTTCTTAGTCCTTAGCCCTGACAAAATGTATATCGGTGTGTTTAAGGCCTCTACTTACATTACAATTGATAGTAGTACATAATTAACATCCATGTGGCAGACACAATCAAAATATGGGTGACTGCGAATAAACAAAAAGGTACATTTTTGGTGCTGAATATGTTAACTACAACATCTATATAGTTCGTTAGCTCATTCGTTTGCCTTCAAAGTTACAAAAAAGTCACAAACAGAAGTCAGACTGGTGAACAAGAAGCTTTTTGATGAGCGAAGAAATTACACAATCAGTTTTTAATTAAACAAACATTAATTACTCTTAATCCTGCTAGCAAAACGTTGGCATATATTTTGTGTCCCCCCCCAAAAAACAATTAGAGAACATTTTCTTGCGAGGGTCAGCTGTATACATGTTTACTGCACCTGTAGCCATCATAGAAAACCCATCGTTCAACCGCGTGCACGCCACATACTGCTGCTGCCATGCTGCTCCTCCCGCGAGAGGAACTGTTAGGAATGCTTTTTTTTAATCCTTTAAATGCTACAGTGAACGATTAGCTCTTGATTAATGTTGATTAATAATAATGTCGCACAGGCAGCTGCTGCAGGTTAGATGTAGGTGGATGGGAAACTTCTGTGATGGTTACCACTGCAGCTTGTTTCCGACTCTCTTTGTGATCCATTTTCACTAAATCTAGATCATCGTCATGCAATGTTACTTTTGTTTCAGCCGCAGAGTTCTTCTTCTTCTTGGATGAAAGTCGTTTATTTAGAACAGGACGTACTCTGCTGGCGGGTTGCTGAAAGAAAATTTGATGCCAAGTGTGTAAACTTTCCTCTTTCGTTGGTCCTCAATTGGGAAATCAGCCCTCTAAATACGTTTAAAATTTTGGCACAAAAGAACACTTGACAAAAACACATTCCTTGGGTCACAGTAAGAGGAGTTAATTGTTTTAAATATATATTTATATCTCGTATATGTATATATTTTATTTATACAGCTTTTCTGTGATCACCTCTTTTGTGTTCTAACTACCAGGCAGTTTCATTAGATTGAAATCCATGCGATTCAATGTCATGTTAAGGTTTTGAAAAACGATCCTGCGTTTTTCCCAAAACCAGAAATTTGTAACCGTACATGGGCTAATATATTCCAGCTCCTTCTGTAAACAGAGATTTCTGTACGTGACGCTCTCCCCGGAGTAAGTTATGGAACAAAAACATGAATGCTGGGTTGAAATGACAGATCTCAGCGGGTGATTTCCACCCTCAAGCTCTTTTAAATCATATTTTTTTTGTCCAATAAAACGTTTTGGACTCACAAACGTCTGAAAGGTTCAAATCCCTGGCTGAGCTCGTCATTTTCCCCACAGTCTCTACCGAACAACTGAAAAACTGCAATGACTGGATGCTTTTTTTGATTATTGCTTCACAGAATGTCGCTAATTTGTTTGGAAATAAATACAGTATTAATATCCCTGCAACACTTTGCTACTGGCAAAACAGAGGCCTATTTTGCAAAAGTTTATTTCAGAGTAAAGTTACTCTTCTTAATTTAAAATATTAGTTAATTTGTGTAAGTGATTTTATTCTGAAATCCTGCTTCAAAGTTAAAAAATAAAGTTTTTTTTGTCCCTCTTGTGTGAACGGAAAAAGCCCAAATTGAAATTCAGTAAACTTTGAATTAAATTGCTACATATGCGTGTTATTCCTCAATTAAAAGTTGGGTCCACACCCAACAACGTTACATTTCATTCTCTTTTCTTTCTCCGTAGCGTATAGCTCATGCTTAGTCTTATCGAGTTGTCTGCTAATTAATTAGAAGTTTTAATCAGTCATGCGGATGCTACCAGCTAATGCTACAATCTTACGGTAACTAGCGAGGATCTCCCTTCCCTCCCCCTCAGATTTTTAACATTAATCAACTAAGTCTTTATAGATTAACTTTGGCTCACTCCAAAACACACTAACGACCATAATATTTACACATAAAAAAGACAATAAGAATCATAAAGTGCCCAAATTAAATACATATACTTTTGTTCATTAATAAACTATAATTTCTCTACAATGTGCACATTGTGCTCCCTTTAAATTCATCCTATTTTTGTGTCCTTTTTTTCCCTCTCTGTGAAACCTGACGTCAGTCCAGACATTTCCTTTGTTTGGATGATGCAAAGTACATTTCATGCTTCCTTCCTCTCTCTTTCCCTTTTTTCCTCCCTCTCTTCCTCTCTCTCCACACTGAGTCGTAGCATGGCTAATCACCAGGTGCCTTGGCGGTCTGTGGATTAGGGCTGTAATTTAGAATAAAAGGGACGCTTCTCTGCACAGCCTGAATGCTGTTGTCAGATGTTGTTAGTGGTTGTTTCTGTTCCTCCCTCACAGTAAGCGCATGCCGCAAGGTAACTGAAGGAGAGGAAGGAGAAGACACTTGCTGGTAGAAATTGGCACAGTAGAAACTTATTAGACAACTGTTAGCCAAAGCTTTTTTAGAAAAAGAAAAAAGAGAGGAGGAATCTTAAAAATCTACTTCTAGTGTTAGCTAAAGCTAAAGAGCATTCCACACTACAATTAAACTGGCATATACAGCAAGATTTCAGCCCTGCACTGACAGTTTGCTGTCCTCGACGCTCAAAGCATCATGTGTCAGTGCTACAACACCTCTCCCTGCACTCGAGGGCCGGTGGATGTGAAAATTTTGAACGGCACAGAAGAGAATTAAACCGATCGAGGTCAAACTAACCATTTTCATTTCAGACCCCCCCCCCCCCATTTACACCTGCCTGTTTCATCCTGATGAGGTTTAACCACACCGCATTTGGACGTGACAGTCTCATGCGTGTACGGTTAGCCGCTCTGCATTCCAATCGTGATCTAAAACAACATACTGCATGCATTAAATCCAATTTATTTCGGCTGTGGAGCCAGATGTCTTCATATGCCTTTTTGTCTACTTTAAGATGCATCTTCAGTGGCCACGTCGCATAATGTTATGCACCAGTGAGGGTTGTGGCTGACACACAACAAATACCTATCTACTTTTATCCCAGCTGGCTGGAATTAAGTGGTTTTGGGTGATCAGATCCAGATTCTTAAGTGAATTTACATCTGCCCGCTTAATCTGTAAATCTGGATGCCATCAACTTGCTGCAGGTAAAATGGGTCGTCTTAGATCGCTTTTTCTACAAGGTTTTCATTCCTACCAAACAGAACAGAAGCT
This sequence comes from Protonibea diacanthus, assembly GCA_028641955.1. Lineage (NCBI taxonomy): Eukaryota > Metazoa > Chordata > Actinopteri > Sciaenidae > Protonibea > Protonibea diacanthus. The sequence goes on along the minus strand of CM053978.1, from coordinate 2,541,962 downwards.
GATTTATCTGACAAGAAGAGATGACACAATAATCAGTAAAATCAGCTAATGTCATCATTGATGTGATAAAAATGGCTCTTGGGTCATAGTGGCACATGGTTTTTTTGGGAACTCAGAACCTGCTAGTTCTTCTCTAAACCATATAAATCCGCTCAGGATGTAAATGTAATTAACTGCAGTCTGAACTAACTGGTAGGATAGAAACCCAGCGGTACTCTAAATCCCCAAGATCAGGCAGAAATCTATATCCTTCCACCAGTCGAAAGGGGCTTTCATTCATGCCTATACTCTACTCGCGTACACGTAGTAAGTACCAAATGAACTAAACATTGAAGGGCCAAATGTGTGACACAAAAAAAACAAACAGCTCAAGTCAAGAGTGTTCAAAAACCAAGATGTCTTGGTTGGTAACAACAAATAAGCAGATTCCTCTGCTCCTCTGCTGTCCCCATGCTCCTGCAAAATGGGAGGCTGGTGTCTCAAACAGTCTGAGGGCAGTCTCACTCCCTCTCTAGACTCGTGGATTGACAGATAACACTCAGGAGCCGTCCAGCCCCCTTTTAATGAGGACACGGCAAGACAACAAGCAGTCCTGGGAATGAGAATCGAATGTAGGCTGTGAAGAAGGCGCGTAGCTGAAGCAAAGCTGAGCCCGCCGTGTATTGTGGTCCCAATACGATGTAATCAATGTCGGCAACCGAGCCCTCCTTTGAAGTATCCTCATTAAGAAGGTTTTGTTTTTTTTTTTCAGCAAAGAGATCTGAAGAGAGCAAAATTTTCCTGTGAGTCTGAGGGGCGGCCGGTTGCAACAACAAAAGAAATGTGCTTCCCATGAGTCTCGGGAAACAGTCTGATACAATATCAAAAGAATTACCAATGAGTGCCAAAATGACCTACTAGTTAGTGAAGTCATTTCCCAATCAGGGGAGTGGTTGAGTCCCAAGTGTGGTTGGACCTGGCAAAGTGCCCTTGAGTAAGATACCTTACCTGCTCCAGGGGCATTACCACCTGGATGACCCAGGCGCAGGGCTACAGGGTATATAAAATGAGTTCTAAGATTTGGTTGAGACAGCAATGAAATCTTAGCTGCGACAACAAAACCTTGCGATATTTTTAACGGGAGTCTTAGGATCGCTCACAACACGGCCCGATGGTGCTTTCCAGGGACATCTGGGATGAGTGGCGGATGAGTGGCGCCATCGTTGGGTCCACCATGGAGGAGGTAGGGAAGAGCTTGTACCAGCCAATCACCATTGTGCTGAGGTCCAGCTCCTCCAACAGGATTCGAGCTACACCCATGAAGCATTTTCGGTCCATCCGTCCGTAGTTTCCCCAAACGATCACCTGCAGAAGAAGGAGGCAATCATTGATAGATGATTGGTACCTTTTTCAGGAAACACAAATACACCTGGGCCATAATATACTAACTGAAGCAGCAGTTTCTACAGTCTCTTTGGAGGACTGTCAGCGTTTTCTCTATTTCAGGATGTGCATTATTATATCGCAGACCAGGGTTCATTTTATGTAACCGATGTTAAGGCTATTAACACACTTTGGTTTTGGTTAAGTGTTGTCTTCATGCTACGTAAGAAAAACATTGTTTTATGCTGGAGTGCAGAAGATGAGTTACAGCCTAAGGAAAGAAGCCGACAGTGGTACGACTTGCCAGACAGCGGCAGCAGGGTGAACAGGCTGCTGCTGGATTTTAATATCCTTTGGGCTCTGCGCAGGCACCCTACCTCTCTGATATCACTGATGCTCGGAATATGAGGGTATCAACAATGTCTTAATCAGCCACTGCAAAGTCCTCCTGTCCTGGGCCATGCAAAATCCATGCCAATACATTCAACACGTATAGTACAGGCATGATCCTTTCTAATTCTCTCCTCTAAAAGGTTGACAAATTTTTTTTACATTTCTTCAAGATAAGATTCAGATATTTAAATAAAGAACTAAAGTTCACTTGTGCAGGAGGAAGAGTCGAGGGATCATCAAAGTCAGCATGGTACAACTTTTGTCCCAGTTCTTGTTGGAGGTGTTGAGATATTTGACAGGAATATGTGAAACCTTAGACCACCAAAAAATTGTTAAAATGTATCCTCAATGGCCTCAAATGTAGCAACAGGAAAAGTCCCCAAAGTTAGTAGGATTTCATCTTCCAGGGACCAAGAATTGCATCTAACAGTTCCAACAAGATGTTTCAGTCTGGACCAAAGTGGCAGAACAACCTTGGAGCCATGAACAAAAACAAAAGGAACAATAGATTACTTTCTACATAATATATTTGCTAATGCAAATTTTGGAGAGAAAAAAAAACGAGTAGATCATTTTGTGTTTACATTCCTGCCATAAGTTTCTTTTTCCCAGTTTGTTACCACCTGAATTAATTCAAAAAAAGCCCCATAACAGTGATGGTAGTTTATCTTCTTAATTCAGGCGCATACTGTGTCACTTCTGGGAGACGAGCACTGTTACCAAGAGTAAAAGTTTGGAATTTAACCAGTGTCGTACTTTCGTCTATTTCCGATCTAAATTGTCGTTAATATCACGTAATCTTAAAAAGAAGGCATCGATCACCAAAGTTCTGTCTACGTACGTAATGTTCCCCTCAGTATTTTCAGCCCACTGAAGAGAATTCAATTTATTTCCAAGGATTTAGTGCCTAAACATGAGTTCAGAGGCCCTTCAATTGTGCACATAAAACATTGTGGGGTAATGGAGGATGAGGCAGATTAATTGACAACGCGATAAGGTTAAGAGGGCAAGGTTAATTTGCAATAATCAGACAGTTTGGAAATCCATTCTGAAGCAATACTGGGTCTTGACAGTTTCTCTGTTACAGCAGCACCGAGCAGGTCGAGATTTCAATTAAAGTAAATGAAGAGAGATTGTGTGTGAGAGAGAGAGAGAGAGGGGATGATGGTGCTTAGAGATCTGTGTGTGTGTGTGTGTGTGTTTGTACGTGCGGTGTCCTCTGTCTCCTGAAATCCTGATAACATCAGGGCTCCTCCCAGACGGCCGCACATCTTGTCAAGCAGCGGACGAAATAATCAATATCCGTCTGCGCATGTGTGTGCTCATGTGGTTGGTTCTGTGTGTCCGTGCATGCCGGCATACCAATTTGTTTCGTGTGTGTGTGTGTGTGTGTGACTCGTGAGTGTGTCTGCAAGTGATTTCCACAGAGACACAGAGGCCAAATCTGCTTCAATCTCTCCCCTCCGTCTTTAAAGAAGAAGAATCTATCTCTCTTTCTGTCTGCCTGTGATCAGCTCGCCAAACAGGGTCCTGACCTCAACCACTACAACTCGAGAGAGAGAGAGAGAGAGAGAGAGAGAGAGAGAGAGAGAGAGAGAGAGAGAGAGAGAGAGAGAGAGACAGACATCGGGAGATGGAGACATGTACGGCGGAACAACAGAGACCGGCTGAGTGTTCTGTATGGAAGATGAAAATACAGTGTCCTAGATCGTCTTCTGGTCCATTTTCTAAGAGGTGGAACTCGCGGAGAGACACAAACACACACAGTGACGGTGCTGATGGAAAGACAAAAACAGCATTGAAGTGAAGATGAGAACTGAAGGAAAGAAAACTGTGTAAGTGCTCGGTCACACCGGAAAAGTAGGGCAGCAAAATTCATTTCCATATTCTTGTGAAATACACGATATAATCAGACAGATTTAAGTGCACTTCTGTGCTGATCTAGTTCCAATGAAGGATGAATTATTGTTATAGCGTACAATAATATTCTAGTTTATAGTTTATAGAGTTCGTCCAGTTTTGTGGCAACAGCTTCAAAAACACAGAAGAAATCCAGGCAGGCAAACAAAGTTTAAAGGAGCTGAGGCAGAATTCAAATACTCAATGCTAGGTCAAAAGCCGCAGGAGCTAGATACAATCTGGCAGAGACCTCATGGCTAAGGAGCGGTGTGTATTTATACTGGGGAGTAACGAGGGTGAGCAGGTGAGATCAATCAGGGCTTTGAGGGAGTGGCTGGAGGAGTTAGAACATGAACCACAAGGAATGAATGAATGAAACTAAGCGTCCGGTCGAATAGTCTATTCTGCTTAGGAAGGTTTCTAATAATTTCTGTTCCAAATCTCTAAATTTTAAGGAAAGGAGCTTGAGTGCTTCCTTTTTTATCTCCTTTAGCAGAGGATACACCAGACCATCCTTTACGAAAGGAGAGGAGATAATACTGTCCCACAATTCCACGCGGCAGCAACAAAAACCACACTCTTTGGTCATCATCACATCAATAACATCTGCCGCAATGTTAGTGCGGTCTTCTCCTAAGTCCTTATGACCTCTCCTTCACATCTTTCCTTGACCTTGTGATGTTTTCAATGGAGGTCGAGGAAAAGTGGTTAGGAAAGGAATTATTTTGACTAGTCAGCCGTTAAAGGTGCAATATGCAAGAACTTTAATGTATAACATTCAGTTTTTGAAGAAAGTCTGAATGCTAACCAAGCTAACCCCCTTGAAACCCCAAGAGGCCATCATGAGTCACCGTAGGTGGTTTTCTTTCTGGATTTATCTCCTGGCACTCGATGGCTGACCCCGCCGTAACCCCTGCTCAGGCCTCCACAGGTCACCGCTGACTGATGCCTGACCTCCCTCTCCCGCCTCTCCTGTCCCCACACGATCCCACACGAGTCAGAGTCCTGGTCGGAGCTGCTGTCACTTCAATACTGTATTCCCCGTCATCAAATCTGGAGGCTGGTGAGCCCAGTTCTGTTGCCCGCTGACCCAGCTCTAGTTCTAGTCCTCATTCCAGCGCCACTGCATTCCCCGCCGCATTCCTGGAAACCTCCTCTGACCTTCCTCCAGAGCTCCTGTGCGAGCAATGTAAACAAACACCAACACTTCCTCCGAGGTCCCGAGATAATGAAAATAGGACTGTTAGCAGCAGTTAGCTGCCGGTACCGGTGCTTTCCTATTTCACCATGTTAGTACAGTTTCCTCATCTCGGTGTGGAAGAACTTGACTGACCTGCACAGAGCCCTGAAGTCGACCACATCAAACACCTTTGGGATTAACATCAGTGTCTGACTTCACTAATGCTTTTGTCGGTGAATGGGAGCAAATCCCTGAAGTGGAAAGCATTTACTAGAAGAGTGGAGGCTGTTATAGGGGCAGATTAATGCACATGGTTTTGGAATAAGAATAGAAAGTCATATGTGGGTCTGAGGTGCAAAAGTCCACATACTTATGTGACATAACGACTGGGCTACTTTAGAGTTCACCAAGGTGCTGTTCAGATTTATTTCAGGGAGCAAATCTATTGATTTCATTTGAATGGACCGATTTCTGTCAGAGAGGTTGGTGCGGCTGAGCTCTGAGAGAGATTACTTCAAATGCTCAGCGTGTCTGTATCTGACACCAGAAACTCCCTCTGGTTAGAAGAGGCAGAATAATAAAGAATGATGGGACAGAGGGAGGAGAAAAAGTGACACATTATATATATAAAAAATATGATAAACCCTGCATTGGATTCTTTTGCCAGTCTGTAAGACGTAGTGGGATTTATTGGTAGAATATTCAATTAAATTTGATTCATATAGCCTCAGATCATAACAGAAGTTATCTCGCGTCACTCATGAGACCCAACAATTCCCACAATGAGCAAGCACTTTGAGCAGAACCTGTCTCATGGAGGACAGCCATCTGCCGCAACCGGTTGAATATGGCACACATGGAGTACAGATTTTTAAACAGAAAACAACCCGATAGAGATCTTTAGCTTCAACCAATCTGGAGAACAAAACAACATGAAAGATTACATGCAAATTGTCAGAGAGCACGAGATAAGAGAGAAAATGAGACGATCAGGGGATTGTAGCCGAGCGGAGGAGAAAGAAAAACGCTCAGCTGATAATTAGAAAGGAGGCGTTCGGCGGCTAATTACGGCAGCAGAGCAGCTTCACGATGCCCTGAAGGCGTCTTCACTCAACACAACACGCAGGTTTCAAACCTGTCACCTTCAAAACAACTGACCTGACCTCTGATGAACACACACGTCCAAAACATATGTGAGAGACGCTCATCATAGTCATCACAATATGTGAATTTTAAACAATTACACAAAGTCTTCACATCGGTATCAGAACAGACAGTCTGGTGGGTGATTTATGCGTTGTCCTCTAAGTGGGATGAGATGTTCGGGTTAATCGGGTTGCTCCCTCTGACAGATTAGGAAAGATTGTACCAAACTAGCTTAAGATATACCGGATGACAGCTGACCATTGGTCGCTTGTGTCTTTTAGTGATCACTGGTCCTTCGTTTGTTTCATAATAACGGAAATTTAAGAATGTATAACTGATTTCATGTAGCAGACTATTCTCTCCGGGTTGTTGTTGGAGCAGTGCAGTGCAGAAAAGACACTTAAAAGACACGTGCATTATAAGATGGCTTCTGCTTGAGGTTTCTGCCTGTTAAAAGGAAGTTCTTCCTTGCTACTGCCACCAAGTGCTTGTTCATGGTGACAATCGTTGAGTCTGTAAAGACCATCTAGACCTGCTCATGAGATAACTGTAGATTTGGCACAGCAGGTGATTTCAGCTGTATTTTCTGAGCTCATGTGCACTAAGAATACAGGAAACTGATGTAAAACCTGCATGTGAATGACTGAAACCTTCACGTCAAAAGTAAATACTCTTACGTGTGCAAATGATGTACATTGAATGAAAACGTTTCCTCTGTTCAGGCTTGAAAAAACAGTTAGTCACGTTGAGGAAGGATTCTGAATGAATTCTCAGCATGGACTTCTCTGCTAAATCAGGAAGCGTCAAATTGAAAAGCGCTGCTGATTTCAGCGATTTTCATTATCCGGTGTGAATGAGTTTGATGAAACTCTGAGGACAGCGACACAGACAGCAGATAATTAAGAGGGAGGCGTTTAGTGTCTAATTACACAGCGACAGCAGAGCAGCAGAGCAACCCGAGGCAGAGCCGCAGGCCTTTCCACTGAACGCAGCACCGTTTCCACCTGCTGATGACTGAGGAGACCTGCCGCACGCCAGGTTAAAACACACACGTGTGTGCACGTTGGTTATTTTACCGTTATGAAGGCAAAATGAAACAAATATAACAACATGGAAGAACAGGACCGAACAGGAAAAATACTGTAGGAGGGATTGAAATAAGGAATGAGGGAGAAGAAAGGGAGAGGAAACACAAAAACTGAGTTAGCAGGTAAAAAGAAAGAAAGAAAACAGTGATAAGCAGAGAAGGAGAAAAGGTAAGAGGAAAGAGTGACAGCAAAAGAATACAAAATAAAAGAGGATGGAAGGAACTGTGGGAGTTCAGAATCGGCTGTAATAATCAGTCTCTCTCTCTCTCTGATATTTCTGATCCTGAAAGCAGCTGAAGCTCAAACAAGTGAAAGAACAAAATCAGCTCAAACCTCCGCCTGGTCCCTCGGGTCAGATTCTCACTGTAAATGTCAAAGTCTTCCTCCCAGTTTTATTTCTGCTGTCTCTCCTCCACACCTCCTCAACCTGTTTCTTCACTGAGTCACGAAAAGAAAACCAGAGATTGCAGAAATAAGAAAGTGCGATTTAGCGGCCACAGTTTCCGAGTGTAATCCCACTGTGGTAAATATATATATTTATATAGAGAGAGAGTCGACAGCTTTGCTAACAGCCAAACATCAAGCAAAGTCACCAGCAGCAGACACAGCAGCAGCTAATATTACTGACTAGTCCAACAGCAGTCAGCCCAGCTCGGCGTCTGTCTTTCAGCCTTTTATTTCACCAAGCTCTCACCAACCACTAAAAGTCAGTCCCAGATTTACTCTTGTCCGGCTTCCTCCATAAATGTCCCTTTCCATCTTTTCTCTCTGTCTTTATGTCCATAGAGGCTGCTGAGCCTGGTTACATTGCCTACTTGCCCAGCTCTGATTCTGGCACCGGTTGCTCAGCGTTCCCCTGTGCCTCCAGGCCTGCAAACCTCTTCTTCTTCTTCCCTGTGGTCCAAAACTCCTGTGATGCAAACACTAACACTCCCGCGGTGCTCTGAGCTCACAGTCCGGGCAGCCTGGCTAACAAACGGAGCTAACATGAGCTAACAGCAGCTACAGTTTGCAGCAGTGTTTACTTCACTGTCAGTAAACTTTACTTGTGGTAGAAAACGTTAGATAATGTTTAAATTTCAATCCAACACTTTGGACCAGACTGATTTATTCCTACAAACCAAACATTCGTGTTCCCCAGAGGATGAATCCTCCTGACTTTGGTGATCCCCTGACCTTTCCTCTAGCGCCACCTCACATTGGTGAGTTCAGTCTTTTATGAGATATTTGACATTTTATTTACTTTCAAAGTAAACACTGAGTAAACAAACATGACGGTGTGTCTCACCTGCACCACTTTCCCCTGTGGGCTTTCAGAGAAGACCAGGACCTGGTTGTAGAGAGGATCCAGAGACTTCCTCACTGACTTGGTCTTCTTCTTGGCCACACAGATCCCGTTCTCCAGGAGGTAAACTTTGATGTAGGCCGCTGAAACGACAGCAGACAGAACAGTTAAACCTGAATTCAGCATTAAAAATCATCAGAGTACTCTGCAGAAGAGAGCTGGCACATTCGGGGTCAGAGTATGACCGAGTAGTACAGCAGAGCGTCAAACAGATGAAGAACTGAGAAGAAGAAAGTAGATAAAGACAAAGTACATGAGACTCAAGTCGAGGTATTGATACAACCTGCAGGGTGAAGGTCATGTGACAAAGGGAGATGGCCAGTGGCAGTGGGCTACTTTTCTGTAGTTTAGAGTCAATTAGAGCACCTCACATAACCGCCCTTGAAAAATGTGTAAAACCGTTGAATCATTAAAAGAAATATTCAGACGTAAACTCAACAAACCTTCATGAATATTCATGCAGACATAACCTCTGCTGAATTAAACCACATTCATGGAACTCTTTATTATAAATTCTGCATTCGGCTCTGCATTGTGGTCCAATTATCGATGGTTTTCCCTTAAATTGTCACTGCTGTCCTGCAAAGGTCTTCCATCAGTTCTGCCCAGAATGTGCTAAATAATGTCAGGTCATGGAGAGGAAACAGTTCCCTGTCATTGTAAATACTAGTGTTGGGAAGACGGTAAACTGAACTAATAGTCTTGTGGCCGATGTAAACATGACAAATTAATGAGACTCAAACGTGAGGACGCGTAGTTGAGTCGTGAACTAATCATTTCTGTTTCCTGTCCTGACTGAGCTTATGCAGCTGCCATGAGGCGAGGGAACGCACTGCATGAAGACGAACGAATCACGATTAGAACGAATTCGATTAGCTCAAATTGAACGATACGTTCACGACCGACACACCACTAGTAAATACAAAGACAAACATCAAACAAACAAACATTTTCAAAGATCAATCCCTGCTGAAATGTTCCAATTGACGTCCTTGATCCTGATCCGAGTCGCACACACTTGAGCTACAACCTGAAAATGAGCTAAGATAGAACCAGAGCACGAACATTGAATGTATCTGACAAGCTGAAATAACAGGATAGCATATTTGGCACACCTTAGTTACCTGATCTGAATACTAAAGCTCCTTGTTCGCAGCTGTTAAGTTGCAAAGTTCAAACTATTCATATGATATGAATAAAGGTTTAGAAGAGTGAATGTAACTCCTGAAATTGACTCCCTCCCTCACAGATCATGTTTGGGTCGAGTACAAACTCTTTAATTAGCTCAGGATGTCTCCAATTAAAAGACTCATATAATACATGTTATGTATGCAGGTGACAGCTATGGCTCATAAAGATAATACAGTCTTCTGCTCGCACAGCTGGCAGTAAACCTGTTAGTGGATTAGCTTAGATCATCTACACCGTTGGTCACGTGACCCCTCGCCTTGCAGGAGCCCAGTGATCCCTCGAGAGTTTTTCAGAGTAGATGAGCAGAGTAGACAAAAACGGAGCAGAGGAGAGGGAAATGTGCTACACCGTGCAAGAAAAAACACTTCTGAACAACATTAGTTTAGTATGCAAAAATGAAAAAAGACTCAGATTAAGCAAAAAAAAAAGTATAACACACTTTACACATCCACATGCAAACAATAGCTGTCAGCACTCTGGAGGGAGCGCACCGCTCTCTGCGGACACAAAGAAACTTCAAGTGTTCAGAAATGTTTCCTACAAACTGACAGACTGTCATCTGTCTGTCATGTGTCGGCTTTCACGCTGCCAGTCCACGACTTTAAAGGAGAAACGTAGCTCGCTAGTAATGCGCCCAACATCAGTCTGCAAGTTGTAATTTTATTTGCTGGGATAAAAACTTTGTTGCTAGGTAACCCAACCCAAAACAATATTAGAGAGGCTAGACCTCTGACTTTGACTGAGACACACACACAGACACACACTCCTCGCTCCTCGTCCTGTATGTTAGATGACAAGATTAAAGATTCGACCCCAGCGTGCAGAAATATGGAGCAAGGTTCTCCTTTGTCTTTCGACTATATTTGGATTTCCTTTCATCTCCAAATCATGTTTTTCCTTCATTCACAGTAAATTGCTCTCCACTTGCTCCTCTCTCCTCCTTCTGTCTCCTCCTCCTCTCTTTCATCTCTCTCACAGTTTTTTTTTTCCCCAGATATATTTTAGTTTTCCCGTATTTGCTGACACTGTTTTGTTCTCATACCATTCGTATCAATGGCTGGTTTTACTATTATGCAACCACGCAGTGTGATCAGAGTTCAATCTAACTGCAGAATTAAAGGAGACAAATAAAACAACAGGACGGCCGTGTTGACATCATGTCAGCTCTGTTTCTAGTCCTCTGCATCACAGATTCGTCCGAGACATAAAAGACCGAGGTCAGCTGATCTGATTAATTAGCCCGTTCTTTGCTCGATCACGTTAATGTTTGGATGATTCATTGCTCTGTTTAATACACAGTTAAAGCAGCTGGGCAGTAGCCAGCTCATATTAACAGCTCTCCGAATACATTTTGGTTTTGATATACTTCGGGTGCATTTATGCATGAAGCTGAAAAATCCTCAGGGTGTGCTGTAAAAGATTTCAAGTGTAGAAAACGTGTCACTGAATTTCTACTTCACCTGTGACGGGCTGTGGACGAGTTTGAGGTAGCAGACATATTTTGAAATCTGCATACATGTTTACCAAAAGACAGAAGATGCACTACAATCTCTGCCAATCTTCCTGTCTCCTAAGCGGGCGTAGTCTCCTTGTTGTACCAGAGACAGTTCAGGAAGTTTTAGTTCAGTTTTTATAGATCAACTTTGGTGCAACTAGACCGACGAATCAGCACCGAGGAAGAGAGGAGTTGTCTCCTGATCTGTCTTTCCAAAAAACATAATTTTGGTGTCAATAGACTCCACAGATGAAGACGATAAATGAAAATATAAGTGTGATGTGGTTGCAATGTGGAAATTTTTGGACTCATGACCTCATTATTTCTGAAATTCAGGTGTGACGTGGTATGTTCTGTGTATGCTGTGCTTCACTGCCCACTGATGTTTGGACGTCATAGCTCCCCTGATTGCGCCGTCCATCAAACATATCCTGTTTTTCTTCACTGTACAGCTGCTGCAGGGCAGCATTTGGAGTCAGAACAACATGCTGCATGTTTCACTCACAGCAAATGTAGACCTTACTTATTTAGCGGATCTCCTCCCTCCGCTCTGCGTGTTAACTCCCTGAACACTTGAAACACCATTTCCTCGTCTTCACTCATGCATCTTTCATATCTTGGAGGACCATGATTGTGTTTTTGAAAGATATATCCCATTAGAGTTAAAAGATCCGCTACAGGCTGTTCTGTTTGTGTGCAGCCGATGCTATCTGCTGATTTGTGGTGCATTCATGTGCTGTGGGAGTCTCCGCTTTCTAATACACGACAGCGGCCTTTTTAATGGAAAAGATACCAGAACTGTGATCATCCTGCAGGAAACACACAGCTTTGATTCTTTTCATCAGTCAATAAATCAGAGTGCTGCGGACTGACCTGGAGGTCCCTTTGAACCTGGTTTCATGGTGAGTCCTCTGGCCTGGACGACCTCCACCTCCAGGCCCCCGTTCCTCTCCATTAGGCCGATCTCTACGTCACCTGGGATCCATGAAAACACACGCAATGGGGATGGAGCAGAAAGAAAGATATCTAGATGTGACATTAGGTTGCCAACATGTTAGTAAGAGAAGGAGCTACAACAGCGTTGTGTTGATGAGTGGCAGAATTTGGACTGCATCGAGTCTTTCCAATTGTTTTTGTAGACTTGAGACTTTTAAGATGGACAGCAGGGTAAAGGGCAAATACAATAACTGCTGACAAAGAGAATGAGACATGTCAGAGATGTCAGAGAGTTGAGAGCTCTTTGTCGTCATGCATCTTTAGAGAAGTTCTCTGTTCGTGTATCTGGTATAGCAGTTTCACTGATAATTGTATGGAAACATGCATGTCAGGGGCTTGACATCAATCTTTTGCCTGTTTTAGCTCATTGTTTTGGTTTTACGGCATCTTTACGGTATGATTAACTCTCTCCACTCTCTTCAACCAGCTGCTTTTAGCAAACTCGCTTCAACTCAAGGGTTAACTCAAAGACGGGGTATACTTCAAGGTGAACAAGGTCTATTGGCCCTACACCTCAGAGGACAAAGGCTGTATGGCAATCAGGAGGACATTATGAGGTCAATAAACTTACATTACCAGCACCAAACGAGCCTAAATGACTGGGATGAAGAAAGTGTCATCTATGGACCAAATATTTCCTAAAAAGTGTACACAAACTAAATATATGCTAATATATGCTGAATGTGTTCAAAAATTCAAAATACAATTTCAGCTTCTCAGATGTGAATATTTTCTGTTTCTTTGGGTTGTGGGCAAAACTTTTGAATCACCTCAGGCACTGGAAAACATTTTTATGGACCAAATAATTAATCGATTAATAGAGAAAACGTTCAGCAGATTAACTGATGTTGGAAATACTCATTGTTTGCAGCCAGAGTAAGCAGGTGAGTGTCTGATATCATATCGACTCTGTGAGCAGACAGTCGTGCGTCTTTCTTTCCGTCCCCATGAGATCTAAGTCTGTCTTTATTGCCGTCTGTGATCTGAAACTTTTTCTTCATTTCACTCAGTTTCCAGCTAAATGTCCCCAAAATGACAAACTCATTGGTTTGAAAGTGACAGAGAGCAGATGACAGCCAAGTTATTCTGAGTTCTCTGATATTATATAATGTTGGACTGGGCAGCAGGTTTTGGAGTGGAGTCGGTCCAGTCAGTGTCACTGTTGTCGGGCCAAGGACACTGTCTGGCTGCCAGCGAGGAAACTGACCCACTTACAGTAGATCACTGCTGTGGAGGACAGGCTGCATGCAATATATCCAGCACATAGAGCCTGGAAATGAATAAGTGGATGGGACGATGGGAAGAGCTCTGCAGTAGGACACAGCTCTGATTTATGGAGCACCAGCCTGAAACGATTTCAGCCGTCATTTGGTTCAGTTTTATGAGGAAATAATAAATAATAACCCATTTTTCATGCAGAGAGTGTCTCGTTGTTTGTTTCAGGTGCGTTTGAGAAAATATATACAGTCTGTGACAGTTGTGACCCTCAAATCTTAATAATTTTCCTCCTTAAAGAGGGACAGATTACAGTTTTAGTCTTGCGTTAGCCATCTTTGTTAACATAACTGACTCTGGATGAATTGATCGGATTGCAAAATGGCCGTCTTGTCTCACCCATGGATGTGGTCGCCAGCGTCTGTCGCCCGACAAACTGGGCAGGTCCCATCCCATCAAGGAAGTCACTGAACTGTGCATCCGATGCCAGACACATGCCACTGTAGTTGAGGCTGCAGAGAGAGAGAGTAAAAGAGGCAGACAGAGATAAATGGTTAAACACAAGCAGGCACTTCTCATTATCCTTCAGTTAGAGAGAGAAAGTGAGTCAGAGGCTTGACGAGGGGATAAAGACAGAATGAAAGGAAGGAGGAGAAGCGGTCGCTCCCGTTTCGACTTCGTTAAACTAAAAAAAATCAGGCTGGTGGTTTTTAGTTTGACCCACTGTGTCCTTATCTTGTGTGTTTGTGCAAAGGAATCAGCTCAGAGTGCTTCGGTGGCAGCAGGCCAGGTATGTGTGTGTGTGTATGTGTGTGTGTGTGTGTGTGTGTGTGTGTGTGTGTGTGTGTGTGCGTGTGCGTGTGTGTTTCACGGAAGGACAAATCCACCCGAACATGTTCAGATGTTCAATCTGTCTGGACCAGGACGAGACTAAAGATCCAAGAGGCACGAGTCGACATGCGTTTGAACCCAATTGTCCGACTACTGTTCACACTGTGTTTCAACTTGTGTGTTGTCGTGTGTGACCTGCTTTGTGCTGAAAGGTTTCTGCAACTGTCGTCCACCCACATGAGGTATAACCTTCATCATTTCACGTGTTACATCTTTAAAGCTCTTAAGGGGAGCAGGCGTTCTTGGTGTAACAAAGTTATTTATTAAGTGATATTGGGATTAATCCTAACAAAAACAGATGAGCTCTTTAATCACAATCTTTTTTGATGAGTGAGGAAAGATTAAAATTGGTTATTGCAGCAGATAAAGTACAGATGTAAATAGATAGATCGGTGATCGCTTCGTTCTGTCACAGCGGCGTATGAGAACTGCTGTTCTTACAAGAGAGAAGAGGAGAGAGGTAAGTGATACAGATAAAAAGAAGCTGTCAACTCTTTTTTTTGTTTTGACTTTGGTCTGCAGTCCTGGACTCGAGCCGGTCGACCACCCACAAAGAGACGGGCTCAGTTGCAGCTGGGGACACCTGCTCTCTCTCTCTCTCTCTCTCTATCTCTGCGGGAGGATAAACTGCACGGTCGTGCAAATGTTGGACGTGTCCTGAAACTCCTGTAACTGATTGTAAATTTAGCAGCCTAGCTCGGCAGACAGTTGCAATAGTTAGGTTCCCTAAATAACGAGCTAACCAACAAGTTGTCACAACATCACCAAAAATCCAGGAGGACCACCCAGGCACTTAGCTAGTCACATCCAGCCTGGATCAGGGCTATCGAAACCCCGCAATTATCCTCTGCTGAGTTTATTTATTTCTTCTATTTGCTTCTTCTGCATCTCCTTAAACTTCTTTTTTCTCCACTTTCATTCATTCTAACGGCTGCACGATCTTTCTTCGTCCTCGCTCTGATGAGTGCACTTCAGCTGCACGTTTAAGGGAACAGGTGTATTGTTTTTAACAGTCCTTCCACGAGGACCTAAATTACCCGACAGCTTTGTCTTTGGTTGTTAAATGAGGGAAAGAACAGTGTTGAAATATTTACCAGACAAAGGCCTGACACACGCGGCCTGACGTTTAATATCAACTTCAGGAGGGAGAAGCCGAACACAGAGTACTTACAAAATAATTTACAGGCCCGTCTCTCTCTCCGCAATATAATTAACACAGAAAATCACTTAGCTTTGATTAGCCATTCATGCCGACGTTAGCAAACATTAAATTATCACAGGTCATTTGAAATATTAATTTATAGTCCGAATTTCTCTTGTTTGTGCTGTAGTCTGTATTTATGTTCACGTGTGTGTGTGTGTGTGTGTTTCCATTCCTAATGTATGTGCTGCAGTAAGTAAATTACATGGAATTAATAAATCAGCAAATTAGATTGAGAAATATTCTAACAAGGTTAATGTGTGTGTGTGTGTGTGTGTGTGTGTGTGTGTAGAAAGAGTGCTGACATGCAACATTAGCCCCGTGAGTGTTACTGGGTGATACAATCCTGAGCTTTAGATTATAATATTGGTGTGTGTGTGTGTGTGTGTGTGTGTGTGTGTGTGTGTGTGTGAGGCACATCTGGGGATTATGCAGAAATAGGACGCTCAATGTAACGACAGGCTGGAATAATAATAATAATAATAATATATTCTACACACCGCGTTACGTAAGGCTGCTCGTCAGCGTTTATGTTTCGTTAACGTGAAGTCTGGTTTGAATGAGTTAACGTGAATGAAGGTGAGAAATGAATGCATCATTCAACATGATGCTGGAAACATGAGCTGGACTGATGAAGTGTGTGTCAGCTCTGTGTGGGTTGTTGTAGTGAGTACAGTGCAGCTCGTTCGCTGGTTCATGTCTGCAACCGAAAACCGTCGATTTCAGCATATTTTACAAACAATTTAAACCAAACCAAATGTCAACAATGTTTTTATTGATGATGTTTAACATCGAACAGAGGAAACGATGTGTAACACCCTTCATACAAACAATAGAAACCATTCCCATTTAGCCCCATCAGCACACACACACACACACACATTTGCTGGGTCCTGAATTGGCCGGAGCATAAATCAATAAGCTCATAAGTGTGATTGGACGGTGTTAGCTAACAAAGTGCTTATTCATGGCCGTGCGTACACGCGCAGGCACAGAGCTTTTCAATCAGCGGACCGAGCCAAGCAGCTGACGGAAACACAGTCAGGCAGCAGGACGAGTGGCGGTTTGCTGCCGATTTAAATAATGTGTCAGTGCGGCTCGCTTTAATGACTCCACTGTAGTTTCCCTCTGTGTAAGCGATGCTTGTAGCTCGCTTACACTTAGCTAATCAACACAGTTACAAAAATATTTATCCATATCTATGGCAGCTTATCTTGTGCAGGGTCACAGGGAACAAACTAAAAGTTATTTCAGATTTATTTTGTGTGTCGTCAGATTTAGACAATAAAAACTTTTTCGAAAATATTTAGGAAGATGAAGATCATTCCCTGACCTGAACCAAGAGCTGCGAGCGCCACAAACAAGTCTAATTATGGCGTAGTTGCTATGAGCAAATATTATACGCAAACTAATTAAATACGTTATCTGGCAACATTTGGCTGATGCAGTCAGGATCAACAATTTGTGACTTCATTAATTAACAAGATTTCCTCGTTACATTATGTTTCCTTCAAAGCAGAGCTGCAGTTTCGGGGTTGCAGTTGAGGCTGTGACTGGACAAAATACACGACTGGTTTGTTTTTTTGGCTCGGCCTACTTCGACAGAGAAACCATAAAATAACAGATTTTAACTCCTGCTGATCCACACTGACCTGAGATCAGGTGAACGGTGTCTCTGTCATTCGTACGTCTGTTCTCACACTATGTAACTTTGGGCTCCGGGTCGGGAGAAGTACGTAACGCTTTGCGGCACTAAGTCACACACCACCAACTATTTCTCTGATTTTGGTGAAACTGGATCATATTTTATGGAGAAAATGTTTTCTGGTTTTCCCTCTGATGTCCTCCGGCTGCTCCGCCTCAACTCTGAAGTAAACAGCTGACAACTGTAGCTGCTGTTAGCTCATGTTAGCTCAGTTTGTTAGCTGGGTTTGCCCGGACTATGACCTCAGTTTTTGACCAGGTTTGAAGCCCCGGAGTGAATGCTGATGGGGAACCGGAGCTGAGCAAGGGGGGCAACGTAACAGGGCTCAGCAGCCTCTATGGACATAATGGCAGAGGCAAAAATAGTGAAGAGGGACGAAAGTTGGACTACAAATAGACAAATTGTTGTAAAATAAACATGAATGTGTATTTTGGATGTTTTCTTTCCTCTAGTCTGAAAGAGGACGTGTTATTGAAGCAACAAAAAGTTAAAAATCTCAACAAGAAATAAACAATAATGTCTTTTTTCTTTACTCTACAGCTGCATACGCGGTCCTGACTACCTCTGACGCTTACAGTCTGCTGTTTAACAACATTAAACCATATATAGAGTTTATATTACACAATAAACCAGCTGGAGTCTGCTATATTTCAGCTGATGTATCCTTTTTTTCTTTTTTTGGCCTACAAGCTTTTCCTGCATCAGCTCATAAACACAAAATCTACACGTTCCAGATATAAATGGAATATTAATATGCCTGCAAACACACTCAGTGATGCAATCATCCTCTACCTCGCTCGTCTGTTTGTCTTTAAACCCTCCCCGCCCCCTTCAGTCAGTCAGTCTGTCCGTCTGCCTCGTCTCGTTATGTAACTGTAGGAATTCAAGCTGGTAGCCAGGTTGGCACTGATCAGCATGTGATCGTGTGTTTGTGTGTTCGGTTGTACTACACTAGTGTCGCTGATGTCACTGCACTGGACACGCTCTGCGTGTGTCCTATCACTGTTTCCTGTGAGATGGACGATGGAAACACACAAGCAGGAGAAGAGGAAAATAAAATGGAAACAAGAAAGCTTCAGGTTGATAAAAATCCTCCAGATTTAATTTTTAATTTTTATTTAATCTGGATGCATGATCACAACATCCACGGCTGCATGTCAGCAGTGTTCAACATCTCAGTGAATGTGATCCAGATGAACTGGATTGTGCTTGTGTTGAAGCGGAGCTGCCGGATGAGTTACTCACTTGCCCTCGGAGCCGTAGCTGTTCATGCTGTCCTCTATAGACTCGTGGCTGGCCTGGCGGACGGTCCGGCTGGGCATCTCTACAGCCAGGCCCGTCTCTGTGCTCCTCTGGATGCCTCCCTTCAACTTCCTGCCCTCTGTATCAACTGCAGGGAAACAGACGGACACAAATACATGCAGCTGCTGTTACACACCAATCTTTATACACAGGAAATACAAATATTGTGGCTTCATTCTGCAGATCTGTTGTGTTACGATGGAGGCCTCCTCCCTGCCTTATGTATCCTTTCTGTGTCGGTTGTGTGTGTGTTACTGGTCCTGGCCTCCCGTCTTCCTCGCCTGATTGTCTCCTCACCACCTGCTGCTCATCATGAAATCAACCCCTGCTGTATAAAAGGCCGACTCGACCTTCCAGACACAGCCGGATCGTTCAGTCTGGTCTGAGTTGACTATTTAACAGCCAACCTTGAATACTTGTTTAACGCTGCTTCATCTCCAGCTCGAGTCCTATCCTAACTCTCCCGCCGCTATGAGCCCTCCAGGCATCCTGATGCTGAGCTGCAGCGTGTTCTCAATTAACTGTTTAAACTGATTCTGGTTCAGTTGGTATTTGGATTCTGGGTAACTTTCGCTATAACATAATAAACCCAGAAGGTTCTTTGTGTGCGCACGTACTCAGTCTTCCTTCCACAGACCAATGACAGGTTAATGTGACTCTAAATTGCCCGTAGGTGTGAATGTTGGTGTGAATGACGACAAGTCTGTCCATCCATCCGTGGAAAATAGATGGATGTATGACAGATGTATGGTCTGAGTCATAAAGATTTCGTGCCTTACCTTTATTCCAAAACAAATAAACAAAATCCAGATTTCTTTTCTGAATAATTGAAAAGAACATCGTCATCTTCTCTGTCTAAACTGTTCAGCTGTAGCAGTTTATGTGTTTGTCCCGCCGCGACCTCATCAGTGTCAGAAAAAGGACAAGCGCGGTGATGAGAAATCACTTTAACAAGGCCAAGGACAAAAGCACTCGATTCCTCCTCAGAGCACGGACATACATCTTGTTGCAAAATAGACCACAAAATCGATGTGCCACACTTTATGGGACCTATCTGTGGCTGCAAGGTGTCCTGTGTGTGTGTGTGTGTGTGTGTGTGTGTGTGGAGAGAGGTTGAGTTTATAATGAAGTGCTCTTGCAGGAGGTCTTTGACCTTGTTTTTAGGACAGGACAGGAAAGTTGTTTTCCTTTAATAGTAAGGACACACACACACACACACAGGGACACACACACACACATGTGTCTGACACTGGATTCAGATCATGTGACAGTGTCACAGTTTTTAGTGTGTGTTTCCTGAAGTGCTAAAATTCATCAAATAAGTGGATTAAATTTAAAAATCAATCAAATATAATTCATGTTTGTTTTTTATTTTTATTCCTCCTCCACATCCATCCAGAGACGTGTGTGTTGCTGTGTTGAAGCCAATCACTGTAATGGAAATAAACATGCTTTAGGAAGTCTGGCACACACACACACACACACACACACACGCACAGTCACGGTGCCATGAAGTTAGTTCTGCAGTTATTAAAGAGCGACCTAGAACGGTGGTGCTATTTCTATCGTTCATGTGGGACGGGACGGTGGCAGATTTGGGTTAGTGCTTCTGCTTCCTGACTGGTTCCACGTGATCACACGGAGCTCCTGCGTCCATGAACAGGCAGCAAAAACAAACATTAAAATAAACACAGTTTAAATCATTTTCTGTTAAAGAACTGCAAACTATGATCTCTTCAGTCTGATGCTCTCCAGTTTGAGATGTTTGACTCCCTCAAAATGTCTCCAATTGTTGTTCCTGATATTTCCTATTAAAGCTTCGGCTCCAGAGAACAGTTATATCATACGCATAACTAAAAGTAGCGGACAGGAAATAGAGCAACAGGGGAGGACATGTAACAAATTTGATGTTGCATTTTCACATATGGACCACAGACCTCCAGGACACGAGGATAAATCGCTGAGCACCGCCACATCCCCTTTTTGTCCTTAAGCCTGACGTGTCCAGTCCAGTCTCGTCTACAGCTCCTGTGGGTTTATAGAAATTGGTGTCTGAGCCTCTTCTCTGGTGGATTTGTTCCCAAACATCGCTGCAAAACAGCGGCTCCATAAAGAAGTCTTTGTGATTCTGAGGGGTCGAACTGAAACTATAAAAAGATGTTTTCTATCTCTGAAACATTTTCTACTTTCTTGCTCGAGTCTCGAGCTCGCAACAAAGCAAAACATTTCATTTCGACGTGACTCTGGTGGAACAACAGAAGCCTAAACTGACTCAAGCCAGACTGGGTCAAAGTTAGCTCGTGCTAAAAAAATGGGCCAGAGCTGAGGCTGATTTTAGGTCATCAGATACATTCATCACAACTCACGAGCTACCTGAGAGTCCATAAACTTAATATGACACACATATGCATGTTCATGACGCTGTCACTCAGACTTATTTACAATGAGCTCCACAGAGGCAAAAGTCTAAAACTCCTGAGATTACAAGAGACATAGAATTGGATCAGAAATGCACTTTTAATGCTCGTGAGACCCAGTGAACAACCTGTCTATGTTTTGTAGCTGTAAAACACACTTCCTAATCCTGAACTTGCTCTGTGTCTGGATTTAACAAGCATCCAAATCTGCTTTACTCTCCGTCAAAGCAGCCTATGTGCACTATTGTGGTAAGTTCACAATCATCTCTTGCTAACATTTAAAGGTCTGCATGAAGTCACAGACATTAAATATTTCAGTCAGCGATCAGAAAACCTTCAAACAGTGTAAAGATATATATATATATATATATATATATATATATATATGTTTGCTGCTTGGCCTCAGATGAACCTGATTCACTTCAGCACCAAAATACTCACTATGGAAGAAACCACTGGAAGATAAATGAGTGCATCTAACAGAATGACATGCTTCACAGTCTGGAGACAGTAAAAGTCTTTACGATTACTACACCAGGGCTGAGACGTGTCAGGTTCCTTTGACTGCAACTGTTTGAACAGAACCATCCACGAGGTGAAGAAAAAGTTGTGTGTTCATGCAGGTATGCGCCGTGCTTTGTGTGTGAGTGCATACAGAAACTTTGTGTCTTGTCACAGACACCATTGTTTCTCACATTTATTACACAACCTCAGGAAATATTCAAGTACCACCATTATGACAGCCATTAAAAGACAGTTTGAGCGAGAGGTTCATTCCTAATGAGAAAAGAAGAATAAGAATATTTATTGTTGGATGTCGATGAATCAAAGCTGATTTGCTGAAAAGGGGCACTTCCCATTTGGAGCCACAGTTTCAGTGTGTGTCTGTTTGTTTGCTTCTTTTTCAGATATTTTTTATAGTTGATTGATACAACTGGGAAGAAACAGAGAGAGAGAGCAGAGGATTCATTTTAGCGTTAGATAAATAAAATAGAATCGATACACAATTACATGCCAGAGATCTTAAAATTATGATTACGTATTATTGGATATTTTTTGCCATCATTTAACAGCTGACAGCTGATGACAGACTGGAAAGCAGGCAGAGACAGATAAGAGATGTTAAACCTGGGTCACCCCATTCAAAGTTGTAATATATTGTATTATATTGTCAGTATAATGTTTTTAAATGAACATGCACACTGTGTAGTGCTAACAAACATTTTATCATTTGAACAGAACGAGTGCAACGAGTGTGTACACAATACAACGCTCCACTTCATATATAGACGCAGCGATGACACAAAATGATTGACAGCTGTCCGAATTCTTAATTGGCTGCTCGCCGCTGAGCATTAATCACACGAAGGACTGAAGGAGGAAGTGATTTGGGATGCAGCTTGTGTCATCAGCGGTGTGACACAGACACGGTTGCCATGGACGTGGATGTTGTTACTACGGAGACCACGTTGGAATCTGAACCTGCAGTGACAATCCTCTGAAAGCCGTTTAGTTAGGCGTGTGTGTGTGTGTGTGTGTGTGTAACCTGCTGTCACCTCTTGTGTACTGAGGTGGAGTAGAGTTACATAACTAATACAGCAGGTGGATAATGGCTGGAGACACATCAACCACTCTGCTTCTCTGCAACCCTTTCATGGCGCTGATGGGATATTATCTCAGTTGAGTTCAATCCAATTGAACATGCTTTATCTGCAGCAGAGTGAAAGGTAATCTTCCCAGGCAATCAAGACAAAAGATTAAAATTTAGAAGATTGACAGTTTTTCTTTATTTACAACATCTCTGCACTGATTGTCTCCAACACTTCTGCACACACAACACTAAACCTGCAATGCTTTCTCTCTTTCTCCGTCCGTCTGCACCTTTCTATTTCTGTGCTTCGAGCTGGAGTCAGCATTATTATTCGCTCTGCCAGTCGGTCCCAAAAATGTCAGAAAACTTAACTGCACATGTACTATTTTGGGACACGGTGAAGAAGACTCTACGAGCTGACCGTTGCAGCAGGTGAAGCAGATGTTAGCGCTCAGCCGGTGGTCTGCACAAACTAGAAGAAACATCTCCTTATTCAAGATGGCTGAACTGTTCAATCTCTAATCAGCAGATTGGTTACACACATATTCTACAGTGGACCTGCTGTACTTTCTTTCCTCACATACTTTTCTGTCTGCTTTTTCTGACTTTCTCCCACAGCAGATTACTCTTGTTTCTCTCCACCTAGGGTTTAATTGTTATTTAAAGCTCCAGTGTGTCACATTTAGGGAGATCTGTTAATAAAGATGGAATATAATATCCAAAGCAAAGTTTTCATTAGTGTATAATCACCTGAAAATAATAATAATTATGTTTTTGTTACTTTAGAGTGAGCCTTTTAAATCTATAGACACAGGTCCTCTACTACAGAGTCCACCATGTGGATGCCATGTTTCCGTAACTCACAGCAGACAAACCAAACACTGACCCCATGAAGGCCTTTTCACGTGTTTCGAATGATCCGCGGCTGTGGTAGTTTGTCCTTGATGCTTGGCACAGGACAGGAAGCAGACAATCTGCCAATGTTGTAGTCAAGATCAACTGAACTGAGACCAAGACCAGAGTGTATCAAGACTGTGACAAGACCAAGACTTTGAGGGGTTGAAACCAAGTCAAGACCAAGACCATGCAGTATATAGCCTACTCAGGTAGCTAACAGAAATGTGGTTGCTACATTTGGTCAGGTCATTAAGTTCTTTTGGACGTTGCTTTGTGGTTTAAGAAACCAGATTTTATTCCAGAAGATTTGGTCTGAGACAGAGACCAAATATAAATGCAATCAAATAAATATAAATGCAATTCTGAGATAAGATTGAGGCCTTTAAAGTCCCATCTAAACTACTACAACACTGCAGTATGCAGCTACCATGCTAGATGCCGCTAAATCACACACACTGATCCTTTACAGGTGGAGTCTACCATTAGTTTCGACTCACACGGTTGTCAAAACTCAATGAGAGCTTCTTAGTACACTCAACCTGTAATAATTTCAGTATAAAGATCAACATTAGAGAACAAAATATACATTATTAATGTTTTCTGAAGCATAGCAGCTTTAAAATTATCCTGATGACATGACGTCAATCCCTCTTAAAAACCAGTACAGTCTATGTGTTGCATTCATGGTGGGCGGTCAACACCAGCTACAGGTAACGACCCTGAGACATGAATGTTTACGGTGCGGAGGGAGACAGATGTTCAGACAGCCAGCATCTGCTTGGAAAGCCAAGACGCACCACTTTTTTCCCTCCATGACCAGCTGTTGTTGTTTATTTGTCTCCAGATGTTTGGGATCTTAAGTCTGGTCCAGTCATTATAAAATCTGGTAGCTCAGAGGAATTGCAAAGTGGGCTTCTGTCCACTTCTGTCGAAGCCAGTTTCTCCCACAACTCCGCTCCGTGACTGTTAGTCCTCTGAAGGTCAAACATCTGCAGGGAATGACGTCATTATAACATCGTACTGCTCCACTACTACTACTATTAAAATGTGAACACCGTTTTTAAATATGAGCACGAGCTTGCAGTCTCTTCTCCGTGCAGTGGGTGAAGCAAAATCCCACTCCCCTCTAAAATAGGCTACTGTGTTTGTGGCGAATGTGGTTCACAGCGTGTGATGTGGAGCACCCACTGTGATGAAGCACAAAAAAGTGTCTGATGTGAGTCACAAAAGTTGTGATGTAGCAATCAGAGAGCCTGGACTCATTAGTTTGTCTCCCAGCAGAGAGACATTAATGAAAGCAGAACAGACACAAAAATAGCTGCTCTCCATTCAGCCAACTTATCTGGCCAACACACTGACTGACAGAGAGACTGATAGGAAAGGTAGGTCACACCTTGTGGCCTGAATGACTCAAAAACACAGAAACACACACAGTATGTGTGCGTTGTACAGAGATCAACTTTTTAAATGGGTTATTGTGACACGGTGAGGATTCTTGGGTTGAATCCAAATGTCCGGACTTCACCTCTCTTGCAGACTTTGCAGGCGCGTTCCCAGGAAGTCTGCGAACGCTGAGCTGGGCCGTCCAAGCCCACAACTCATCCAGTCCTCAAGGGGGCCCCGAGCAGACTATCTGCAGACTGCCAAAGAGTCCGCATGGGGTGCAGACCTCACCAGAATTAATGATGACCAATGATTCATTACAGACATGACATTTCTTTTCCAGTTGCTGACTACAAGACCAAAGAGAACTCCTCATGAAGGTGTAAAACAATGACTTTTTTTAAAGTCACGGAGGCCAGAAATAAGAAATATGACAGACCTGAGGCCTGTCGATCAGCGGCTTATAACCTTGCAGTCTCACGCCCTTGTAGCAAACTTTCAAATTATTATGCTGGCGCTAACGGGGACCCTGATAAAGAAAGAAGAAACATGCTCATGTTAACATGTTTTTTTCTGTTTCCACAACGATTTTATAATTTGTGACATCTTAAATATCCACACATTCATTTTGTTGGCATATTAAAATCCCAGTGCTGCTGATGATTGTTGTGCATTTGGGCTGTTAGCACACAGTGAAGATTAAATACACAGCTAGCATAAATAATTTAGAGTGTCCGGGAAGGCTCCTCTTGTTTCTCGTCTTTGACAGTCCTCATTGTACATCAAATATTCTTCATTTCCACCATTCCTGATCTTTGGTAGACATTGATTTTTTCTCTCTCTCGTCTGTTTCTTGTTAGTTTGTCAGTAAAGTGTCTTCTTCTTCTTCTTCTTCTTCTTCTTCTTCTTCTTCTTCTTCTTCTTCTACTGGTCAGATTTTAGTAATGAAATGAGCCATATTCTAACAGTATGGGAAAGAAAATCCAATAAACCTTTAACTCCCGTGACCATAAACAGATCCTGATTCATTTGGTGTCTGGACTACTTAAGCAATCAATGACATTTGAATCAATCAACTCATGATTCACACCTTAGTCACTTTAACTTTAGAGATCGTCTAACATCGTCCTCGCTGAGAGGAGGAAAATTGGGAAAAAGGTAGGTATGAAGTTGAATCTAAAGATGTGCAGATTGAGATGTTGGATGACAAAAGCGTCAGCCGCTGTTCTGTACCTCCTTGTTTCTCAGAGAGTGAACATTTCTATATTTATTCCACCTCTCTACATAAACAAACATTTGGTGCAGGATTATATCCAAACCTCCTGACGGCACTGCAAATACAGCCACTTCTAGCACAGTTGGGGGTTACATAGTGGGAATCAAACGGATCCAAACCCCATCAGTGTCACACTCTATACGACAAACTGTAGCACCCTACAGGTTCCCTTACTCTTTCTTCAAGACGTCTCTTGAAGCCCTTTAGAAAGTTTCAAAACTCTCAACTTCACACACATCTGAGGCTCTATTTGGCTCCCATGTCATGCAGAGAGCTCGTGACATATCCCCGCACCCTCCCACCCACCCAGCCTCCTCTACCTCCACACTGAGTTTATCACAAAAGCTAATGAAGGCAGTCAGGGTACATCTCCTCTTCTTGGTGACATGAGATAAAAACAAATAGATAAAACATCATGATGCGTTTTAGCTTGGCCTAATTTCACACACCCAAGAAGTAGATACCTAAAAATGCTTCTTGGGATGAGATATGGAATAGTTTGTCAACGCTGCTCTTCCTAAATTTCACTGTACACATTATAGCCACCATTCCCTGCTTCTAGTTCCACAGACAACTCGTTTCTCTAACCAGCAAGTCATCACCACATTCCCTGTATCATCATTGACTTAAACTTTTGATCCATCCTCAAAATGAAGCAACACTTTGCTGGGAAAGGGCCTGGCAGTCCTCCACATCCAAACCTCCACGGACTGAATAAATTGTAAAATAAAATAAAATAGATGTACAGTAATATCCAGTGAGTGAAATTGCTCTGTCACCATCAGACCATTTATGACAGAAGTCAGAGAAAATATGGCACAAGGTGCTAGTCAGAGCGAGATAGAGGAGAACGAGGATCCTGGGAGGCGCTGAAAGAGTTGCATTTATTTGAAAAAATGACTTTCCTGTAGAGGAAGTTCAGCCAATGACGAGTGATGACTAAGGCTGGAGATGAATAAGACGCTGCTTTTTGAAAAACCTCTTGGCACGACAAACGACGGGCGAAGCAGAACGTTGCGAGCCGGAAGACAGAGTCAGAGCTAATTACTTTATTGGTAGATAAGCATTTTTTAACCTTTCTCCAAAATGAAGGGATTTGCTGAGTGCACCATGTTATTTTTGAACACCTGGAAGCTACTGTACCAATTACAGTTACAGCAGACTCATAAAGTTGGCACAGGGAAGCCAAGGTTTAAATGCCTTGCTCAAGGACACATTAAGTTAGATTGATGCTGAAGATGGAAAACTGGCAGTCTGTCAGGAGCCTGAAGCGAGTGTTTTGATTCAATCACATCTCGCAATCTTTCCTCTGCTTGACATCAAACAGTCACCGCTCATCCAGAACATTTATGCCCAACACAGAAAAGTAACCCAGGTTTAAGCACCAAGACTGTCCACTTCCAGAGAAGTGTCCAGTGTCTGAATGACGGTTCAGACAAGCAGCTACTGTATCTTCCACTATGCCATTAGTTTTTACAGCAGTGGGACCAATGACCTCCGTCCACACCAGAGCTCAGGTGACCTTAATGACTCGGGCAACAGCTGTCACAGTAACAAAGAGCACTGACGAACAAACAATGACCTGGTTAATGATCCCACCAAGACTAAATACCTGGTTTTCCCCTCCAGTCAGTCAGAGTTGAAGAAGTCTCTTGGATGAGAGGTGAAACATCTTCACGGATCGACAACCAAGTCAACCAGGTCACAAAGTGGAGCACTCTAAGAAACCAGGCCAGACGATGACGATTCAGCCTCTGGGGGCAAAGGGCCAATGTTTCTGGTGTAGCTAGTCTTTATCCGGATATCCATGCAAAGACTTCCTCTGCAGTCCAATTAGATATAAGAAACACACATTTCAGCTAATCTCTACAAACATATTTACAGCTAGTTAATGAAAGAGTTTATAAAAAGCTAGATCATTGTCAGATGATAGCCAATGGGCATTTGGGCCAATTCTTTTGCTCTCCATACGAGATGTCGCAACCAAAGCTTGCACAAATGTGACTGAGCAATACTGCTCAAACTACGAATGGAAACCAGAACATTTCTGGTGCCAAGTGTTGGTTCCTTCCCTACAAATCCTACATTCATATGCAGATATCTGTTCATCGAGATTAGACCAGATGCTTATGAGCTAACAGATCGTTGGTTATCATGAAGAAAGTTCCATAATTGAGAAATTAGCATATTTTAAGACAATGTTCATGTTCCGAATGTTGCATGTTCAAAAGATGTAGGTTCATGTGATTAAGGGGAAGTATTTCCGTCCGGTTTCTGTGTATTGGTGCACGTCCGGGTTGAGATCACTTGATCACCTTTTCTTCCTCTCTGCCACTGAAGATTTCGCACAGGCAAATTGGAGTGGATGTTTTCCATCGTCTCCGCTCAGGGTAAATGGAGTTTCACGGTGACCTGTGGGGAGAGTTATCGATCGCGCCTGCAGCTGCCAATACTCTGGTTAAACCTTTGTATTGATTCTACATTTCTGTCATAAAAAACCTCATTCATCACTGGTTCATTAATGACCTTTTAACCTGCTGCACTGAGGTTGACCTGCTGTGCTGTAGTTTAAAAATACACACGCGTGTCTTGTAAAATCGGTTATTCTATGGACACATAAGACGTCTTTTCATCTGTTATGTGAAGGTTATGGCTCGTTTATTACATATGAAATGAAAATGTCAAGCTGGAAGTGCTCGATTACATCAGATCAGAGTAATCAAGATGTTATGTTCAATGCTGCACATCTTTACTGTCGTTTGGCAGGTTTGTAGGTACAACAATTTACAGCCATGCTAGCAGAGAGTCCGTACTTAGGTCCAACAGCACTTGCGCAATGAAACCACTAACATGCTGTGCACAAAGTTGATGGAAACATTAGTCTATAAAATTGGAATTTTGACCTGACTGAGTCGCTTGGGGATGATAGAGAAGTTATGGGATCATTTTTCTTGACGGTGACATGAACATTTGAGCCGAGTCTTATGACGATTCCTCCAATAGTTGTTGGAAATGTCAACCTCATGGTTTGGAGTAGACACTTAGGTTGTAGGATATTTTGTCTGAGAATGGATATCTGGTCAAATTTTGCTCCAGTCCGTCTAG
Organism: Protonibea diacanthus; assembly: GCA_028641955.1. NCBI lineage: Eukaryota > Metazoa > Chordata > Actinopteri > Sciaenidae > Protonibea > Protonibea diacanthus. The sequence goes on along the minus strand of CM053978.1, from coordinate 2,512,884 downwards.
TATTGTGGTTCTCCAAACTTTTTCTGGCATGCCTCCAAATGCCAAATGTTGAGATGCATCCTCTGGGCACCGTGAATGTCTGCTCCAGATTTCAATCCCTCCAATTCATAGTCTGTCAGTGAAATATCTGAAATATCTCTGACGATACCAGCTACATATTTCATCATTTTACCTTACCGCTGAGCACCAACAGAAGTCATTAAATCCAAAAAATGAGCACTTAGCCTGGAATAACGGAAGAGGAATGGCAGAATTTATCTGAGTTACGATGGAAAATTTCACGTTCAAGCTTTATGGAGACAGTTTTGTTGGAAAAACCTCATCATGTTCTTCATTACTCCAGTTCAAAATACCAAATCCTCCAACTGCTGGAGACAGTTTGGTTTCTCTGAGGCAAATCACTGTCATATATTCTGGTTTTGCCTATTACTGAATCCTTTCTGACAGGAGGTTCATAAAATCTTATAAAAAGTATTCCAGGTAGACTTTTAACATTTAAACTAGAGACTGCATGTGGACGCCCTGCAATCAGAGAGAGTTACCTCTCGGGTTGGATATTTGTTTAGGACTCGGATGATTGGATTAACTTTATTTATGATGTTTAGGATGGAAGGAATTACTTCATGATGAAGGCACAACTGACACTCAAGTTTGCTTCTGGATTATCCATTTTGAGTCAGCTTCACTGAAGCAGAAGAGAGAACAGTTAGCTTCTTTTGTAATGCTTACAAAATGTTTATACTGTGTGGATCTTGTCATTAATAATAACAAGTCTACTTAAGTTTAATGTTGAAATATAAATGTGACCACAGGTTGTAGAACAGCCGTGAATTTGTAACAGCGTGAGGACGTCGGCTGAGCCTCTGCTGGGATCTGTTCAGCGTTGTCGGCTGGGAGGATCTGAGGACGCTGACGTCACGCTGTTTATACATTATTTAACTACACACACTTAAATATCTCCAGTGAATATCGTAACTGTCCTAGAGACAGGTTTCATTGGGTTGTTTAAATGTTTCTGTTACACAATACATGGTTATTTGAGTTCATAAAGTCATTAAAATTGATGAAGTTCATGTTGAAAAAGGTAACATGGATAAGTGAAGACAGAGCGAAGACCTAAGGCCCCAAAATTAGTTTAAGTCCAAGAAGAACACACGGTATTACATGTGTTTTGACCTAAATGTTTTGATATCACTTTTCTGTTATGCTGACATGTTTCAAGGCCGTGAGAGATGTATGATCAGTCTGAAACTGCAGGAGACTGTGGTCTGAAGTATTTTACTAAATTTGTAGAACAAACTTTGATGCATTTGGTGAAAGGGCGGTTATACGCTGATAACAGAGACAATGAGCGATAGACAGGAAGAAGAGAGAGAGAGAAAAGAAAGAGGGAGGGACGCTGGAAAAAAATCTGTCAGGACACAAAAGAGAAAAGAGGCCGAATTAGAAATAACGAGACAGAGTTTGAGCGACGTGAACGAGAGAGACAAAGAAGAGATAAAGATAGAAAGAGAGAAAATGAGAGGCTGACAGCGGCAATAATGAAAGAGAGGAAAAAATAAAGATCACATATTTCTGCTCCTCCGAACTTTAAGTACCGCGTCGCTGAAGAGATACAACAAACTGATTTAGAATTAAATCACTGATATTAATCTTCATTGTGACGGAGCAGACCAATAAAATAATCAGTGTTTCTTCACTACTCGATAAAAGGCAGTGATAAAAGTCTTAAATAGGTAGTTTATAACAAATGAATGCAGTAAAGAAGTTAGATAACGCTCAGGATTTCAATGAAGCCTCTCAAACAATGGCAGTGAGTAACAAAAAGTAGTTTGGAGCTGCAGCTTTTCTTACAACATTTACACGTTTGCTCATCACTCCCATCAGTTATGATGGTATTTTATGCATTTCCTCAATTGTAGAGACATAAATAGTCAGTATTATTTTATGAGCAGTGAGAAATGCTTTAAAGGAGAACTGTGCACACCCAACGAGGAAGATCCTGCCCATGTTTAAGGACTTGAAGTGGATTATGAATGGCAGAGCTCCAAAGATGAGTAAAAAAATACACCTTCAGCATCTTCCTAAATGGCTAAACAGATATATTGAAGAGTTGTCCGCCTGTATACATTCTGTAAGTAAGCTCAACAAACAACAGAGTGACACATTGAAATCCATTAAACTGAGTACAAAAACCATCTTTTGGTGTTTGTGTCTTCTGCATTGGGGCGATGACTGGACAGTTTTACTGTGTTTCTGCAGGGTGAACAAATCACTTTAAGGAGATCCGATTCTGTTGGTGCTTCCAATTAAATAAATTTAACATGATTTTGGCTGGATCTTTGAGCAAGAACACACACACACATGAAAAGCACTTGTGTTAGCACTCACACACTCACACACACACATAACAGAGTCCTCTATCCTCAATTATAGCTGGCACTGCGGGGATTTCTGCCCGCCAAGGTCTGTATTGAGACAGCAGGGAAGCAGGGTGGACTAACTCATCCAAAATGGGAGAAGAGGCTCCAACAAGGACTTTTTTAAAATGAGGAAAATATCTGAGTAAGGACTTTTAGAAATGAAAGACCACTTTGAACACTCAACTACAACAAAGACTTGATGAAATTAATCAAGGGCTCCAAAGGAGCTCTTCAAACCAAGTAAATATTAACAATAAAGGCTTTTTTAAGGACACCCTCTCCAGAATCAGCAATATTTGCTCAAAATTTTAGTAATAACCATCACTGAGGTTCTTTTCAAAGCTTATTTATTTGAGCCACCCTCCCTCTGAGTGCTTTATACACTCTGACGGCCTAACAGCTGTTACAATTTAAAATTTTTATTGTATCAGATGGCAACATGTCGCGTTGCTCTGGCTGTGATTTCTGATAATTTGCCCTGCGCTCCACTGGAAAATGATTCCTGACATTTGGAAAGCAGGACGCACTCTGATGAAGGACGGGTCGCGTTAATGTTAGAGCCGACTTCAGAATCAGAAACACTGTTGGTAGGTCCACACGTGGAACTGTCACAAGGGACAAACACTAATTAAAAATCAGACTGGCTGATGAAACAGACACATCCTGGATATTAAGAAGAGCCTGAGTTTCTAGCATGCTCACTGTGAAACAGTTTGTAGAATAAAAAGTAACTTTTAGAAGAAAGTAGGTCACAACAGAACAACACAGTTTGTCTGCTTTCAAAGCCATTTCCTAATCACTGTTAGAAAATTACACCAGTTTGATGATATGACAACACTACTGCTATGCTAATAACCACTTGGCTAAGGTTAGGAAAAGATTGCTGTTGTTGATAAAAGAAACATTAACTGCCAGTTCATTACTGTGAGTTTTACAGTAAGATACTTGTCAATAGTTGCCAGTCAAATACTGTGAAATTTACAGTACATTACTTGTCATTGGCTACCAGTTATTTACTGTGATTTCTTACAGTAAGATACTTGTCAATAACTGCCAGTTAATTATTGTGTTTTTTTGTTTGTTTGTTTGGTCAGTTGGTTGATTTTTTTTACAATAGCTTACCTGTGAATGGCTCCCAGTTATTTATTGTGATTTAGTTTATAGCAAGTTACTTGTCAATGGCTGCCACTTAACTATTGTGAATTTGAGTTTCTTGCCGTGTTGGAAACAAGATATGAACATTGTGTTTGTGTGTTTGAATCCCAAAGTTTGGTTGACCTATCCATCCACCTCTCTGCACAGATTTTGTGGCTCCATATGACGTGACTTACTCATACTGAGTCCTTATTCCTATGGTGATCATCTTCAATATCAAGTAACTGTTTGTATTTGAGACCTTTCAGACTTCAAAACATGGAATTTTCAAACATATTGGATTTAAAAAGATGTCTACACCTGAAATTGTCACCTATGATGACAAAGTAAAATAAGGCACTCCATATCCTCAAGCTGACTTCAGTAGTCATTTTATTACCATTGCAATACCATCAAATCTGAAATATCAACACTGAGCTGACAATGTGGTGACACTTTTGGTAACTATAACTAAATTAGTAAGTCTATCTTTAATCAGAGCAACAATGCACTCTCAAACGCCCCCCTAAACATTTACAAACAGCATCTTGCCAGATAATAACTGGACGAAGCATCACTCAGCTGTAAAGTGCCGCATGTGGAGAAAAGTGGCTTGTTTACTGCTCGGTTCAGTCGGTGCATCATAAAGACACTTTTACAGCGATTCTGTACGTCCTCGCATTCGTTTAATTAACATACTGAAGCAACGGGAAATGTTATCTGCAGTGTGCAGGTGTCATTAGAGATTTTGTAACTCTATCAAGTGTTAATGCACTTTTCTATGTGATAATTACATCAAGAAATTACATAGAAAATTTAATTACAGCTAATGTGCGCATTCTCATTCTGTTATTTTGCAAAGCTGCAGAAAAGAGAAGAAACATCTGATGGTTCTCTAACTTTAGGCATCAGAAGTGTAATGTAAGCAAATTATAACTCGATTACAGTCAATTAGATGAATTAATAAAAAGCAGATAATTACACAAACTTAATTTCATTAAGGCTTAGCAACATGACACCAAAGCAAAGAACATGAGACGCTAGAAACGTTCAGGTGTTTTATATGAAATGGGAAACAAACATTAAAGTTGACAGATGTGCGCTCACTCTGTGAGTGAATGAAGGAGTGGAGGTAAGGTGCATTGGTCTTTGATGCCGTCACAGCTTCAAGCACAAATCGGTGCGTCAAAAAGCCCAAACATATGTGAGAAACTCAAATTTCATACCAATAAGTGTGTTCAGAGTGCCTGGAATCCAACCCTATCTCTTACAAATCACATTTACATACTTGAAGGAAGCGTGACACATCCTTATATTAGCACAAATGTCACAGGAAAGAGGAGCATGAAGCACCAGACACTGGAGACCGGAAATCACATCCATTAAACTACTAAAAACACTCGGTTAGAGGCTCTATTTTTAGAATATGGCAGATATTACACATCATACACATCATACACACATGGCAGATAATACACATCATACACATAACTCTGTTTCTTTAGTGTATAATCACCTGAAAATAAGACTCTTAATATTTTTGTTGCATTAGAATGAGACTTTTAATGTGCTTTGTGAACACTGTAGTTTCTCCTAGAAGGTTGCAGTCCACAACTAGACCGCTAGATGCCACTAAATCCTTCGTACTAAAGCAGAAAGCATTTTGGGAAATGCACTGATTTTCTGGCGGAGAGTTTAGCTTAGCTTAGCATAAAGACTGGAAACAGATGGAAACAGTTAGCCTGGCTCAGTCCGAAGGTGACAAAATCCTTCTACCAGCACCTCTTGCAGTAAATTACTTGTCAATGGCTGACAGTTATTTACTGTGATTTCTTACAGTAAGATACTTGTCAATGTCAAACAACTTATGATGTGTTTATAGTGAGATTTAAACCTTTAGAGAGAACCAGGCTAACTGTTTCCCCCTGTTTCAAGTCTTTATGCTAAGCTAAGCTAACGTTGATTGGCTTTATCTTTGTATTTAATGGACAGATAATGTGGTATAAATCTTCAAACTCTACACCAGAAAACAAATAAATGTACTTCACAGTCACATATGAAAAATTTTGCTTTTGCTTAAAGATTTCAAAAGTCAGCAGGTCTTGTCTCTTGTCTCTAAGACTGACTCTAAAATAAAATAAAAATAAAAACTAAATTTGAGTTTTACAGGAACACGTTTCCCACCAAACATACTGGCTTGACACAAACTGCAAACGAGCTGTATGAAGTAAATTTAGAAGACAAGGATTGCTCGAAATGGAAACAGTTCATGGCTTCCTGGGACACTCAAACGGCATCGCCGTTAATGTTGTCGGTTCCATCTGTGCTTGTCTGCTGTGAAAAATGTTGATTTTTCTGCCGCATTCCCACTCCCAGATCTCAGCAGTCACACTGACACCACAACTGATAAAAACGATGACCAGAGCAGTGAAAATTACAAAAAAAACAAGATGCTTTTCAAGCGTGAGAAAGTAAAGGAGAAGACGAAGACAAGAGAGTGCAGGAGGTGAAGGAGAAGACAGAAAATTATCGAGGTTATGAGGGGTGAAGACTGAAGAGGAGACGCACAGTAGGAGAAGATGAACAAAAAGGGGAGACGAGACATTAGAGAGGAGTGGAGAGGAAAATGGAAGATAAACAGAGGCGTGAAGAAGATGAGTTCAAGAGGAGAGGAAGGACACGGGAGAAATGGAGCTGATTAGAAGGTGAAAACAGAGGAGGAGGAGAGGAAGGTGTAAGGTCAAAGTGAGAGAAAGATATGAAGAAAAAAGGTTTCTTAACTAATATTTCCATTTCATTGACTACAGACACTCGTATCAGAACAATTTACAAGCTGCCGGAGCAGGAAGGGAGGATTTAACCTGTCATCAGGAACAATGGGAGGTGGCTGTCAAAACTCAACGGATCAACACATTCAAATTGCCTCTCAGTGATTTCCTGTCATTACCACACAAAGCACGGCTGTTAACCGGCTCTGGCATTAAGAATGAAATCACGCGCTCATTCATTATGTAACGCCATGGTTGAAGAGGCATCGTAGAGCTCGTCTCATGTGGCTTTGTCTGCGCTTGAAGCCCACATGACAACTTGACTTCCTGCTCTCCCGTCTGGCACAATGCAGCCTGTCAGGACAGCCGAGCCTGTTTTCGAAGTGCATCATCCAGACCGACTTTCTGTCTTCTGACTGTCGTTTTGCGTCTCGTTCCTTCTTTGCATGCTCTGCTCTGCACCTCCGTTTGGACCTGCACGTGTTCGGCGTCATCATCATCATCGTCGTGGTCGTCTTCACAGGAGTGAAATTATTTTTTCGTGGCAGTCGGAGTGAGTGCAGGAAAATTGTTGGCATGTGTTGCTTTGCTCTTTGATTGGTGAGATGTCAAGCTGCTGCCAGTGATCCTGTTTTGGTTCAGATCTAAATGTCCTCTGGTCTGCTCCAGCATACTTATGTGAGGTCTTTTCATGCCACTTTATACCTCCTCTACACGGAAAAATGTTGTACTTTTTACTTCACTAAAATTAGCTTTAATTACTTGTTACTTACTAGTTGCCACGAAACGCAGAATGTTATTTGCTTCAGGATATTTACCTCTTTCCTAGCGCTATGATCTTGTGTCAACGTCTATCTTCCAGTGAACACCGTTGGACCGAGGACACAACCTTGGAAAGCAGCAGTAACCAATCGAGGTGGTTCTCTCTCCAGGTTTGGTTCCTGGCGTCCCAGCTGAGTCAGTTAACTAACGTGACATTATTCCATGTTGGTTTCAGAGGCTGCTGAGCCCGGTTCTGTTGCCTGCCAACAGCAGATTTAGTTAGCTAGATTTCTCGTAGCCACAGATTTCAGATCTTGAACTTCAGAATGTCTCTTCTCACATGTGTTTGACTGTCCATGCTTTAAACTGTCAGAGGGGAAAAGCAGCAAATATACTGTGTATAAAATCTGATCCAGTTTCACCAAAATGTCTTAAAACATCCGACCTGGTAACAGGCTTCAAGAATAACTAGAAACAGCCAAACATGCTGTTGTAGTACACTTCAGTTACATTTTGATCTGGTCTAACTTGAATTCATGCGTGTCCAGTTTGGGTAGTTTTGTTCATTAAAAGTGAAACTAATAAAAAACATACTGTGAAAACACTCCAGCAGTCAATTTTATACTAATTAAGCAAATTGAAAACAAATAAAAATCTCCTGCAGAGCAGTGAGTCCAGAAAAAGCTGAACTTGCCAACATTAAATCTTTGTCCTCTCGCAGCTCTCGGTTTGGTAAAGATGAGCACATTGTCTGACGTCACGTTACCGTATAAACCCTGAGTAATGAAATACTAATTAATCAAACGTCAGCCTAACATGTGGTGCTGCTGATGTGCATCGCCGCCTCCTGCATCCGCTGCATGGAAACAACCACCACAGCTATTATTCCTGCGTTAGACTACAACACGCTGAAGAACACCTTCCCTGCTCCCGTACTGCTCGCTATAACAAATGAACACCTGCAGCCTTCACCTCCTCCTCCTCCTCCTCCTCCTCCTCTGCTCTGTCTCCTCCCTATAGAATAGACCTCCTTTTCCTGGCAGTCCATTTTGTACTCCTGACTTTTCTGGGTCATCTCTCCAGCTCAGAAGCACACCAGAGACCTCTCTCCTCCTCTCGTTCCCCCCTTTCTTTCTCCTCCCCTCGTCCTCCTCTATAACTCATATGTTTGACATTAGCTCTGCGTATCTTTTCCGCCTTGTTTTTTTGGTGTAGCACATTATCGCAGCCGCATTGGCAGCACTCCTGCAGGTACAAGTCTTTTAGCTACATGTTCTTTCGTTAAAAACATCACAGCGTTTCGTCCTCTCCTTCGTCCCTCCTTCCTTGTGACTTGACAGCAGGGATGAAGACAGAGAGATGGAGTAGGAGACAAGGGTAACGAGCGAGGAGGGAAAACGAGACCCACTGAGCCATTTTAATTTTTCAACTTTCGCTTCCTCCCTCCCTCCCTCCCTCCCTCCTCCTGCTGTTCTTTCACCTCTATCGCTCTTCTCTCCTTCCTCCTCATCCCTCCATCTCCCCCCCTTCTCCATGCATGCATGTGACCTGTCGATGCATGACTGATGCTGCTTTCTTCTCTCCATATCTACTCTTACTTGCCTCTCCTTTTCTCCATTCTCCTCTCTTTCCCTACTCCATCCACCTCTGCTCCAGCATCCATCACTGCCTTTCCTCTTATTCTTCCTTCCTTCCTTCTTTCCTTGTTTCCTTTTCCATCTGTCTGCTGATTCTTTAAAGGTTAGTGTTCCCGATCCTCCAACAATACGTCTCATTACTTTAGCTGCTACTATGGCGTCCTGAATGAGCTGTTTAAAGGTCCACTGTGTAAGATTTAGTGCCAACTGAATGCCCCCTCACCTCACCCTCTCCTTGCTAGAGAAAAGTGGAAGGCTACGGTTGCCGGATGTCTCGAAACTCCAATCTAGAGCCAATGTTTGCTTTATCGACTCTAGGAAGCTCAACAACAACACAACAGTTCACATTTCTTAGGCGATTACGCACTTACGTTTGAACATTATATTCCATTTCTGCCAACAGATCCCCCTAAATCTTACACACCGGACCTGCGAGGAGATGAAAAAAAATCATTTTTGTCTTCTTGGGAGAACATTTGGTCCCTACAAGCGGAGAATTACAGCAGCAGACACTCTCACAAAAAGAAATATAGACTCAATTAGTCTCCCTGAGCAGAAGCAGCAGCAGCAGCGCCTGTTCTGCTTCTATATTAGAGATTTTTTTTTTTGCTTTGTCTGATTAATGGAAAGATTTGAATGAACAAGAACAAGAAGAAGTCTGAGAAGGAGGAAAAATCCTCCCTGAAACACTTCTTTAAAAAACTTATGTGTGTTTTGTTGAAGTTATTTCCAGGAGTTGAATGTTGAAAAAGTACAACAAGTAAAGTACAAGTAGCTACACTGCAAGTATTGACAAATATACTGGAGTATATAGGTACAACCGTGTATGTACTGACTTTTAAGGTTTTATATGGAAAGCCTGAAGAAGCGAGCCGTACATAAACCACTGTGTAAACACTGACACTGATTCAGTATGAATGGGTCAACAGGTTCAGCTGAACTGAGCCAACTACCAGCAGCAGCACCGGTTCTGGTCTGAGTAGCACCAAAAGTGGGTGATTTATAGAGCAGGCCGGTCCGTGTGTTTGTGTGCTTCCCACGTGCAACAGTTGGCTATGAGGAGAGCGACTGAAACAGCTGTTTCACTTCTAACTCTGCAAATTACGGATTTATTTTGACCGAACAACCAAACTGAATGTTGGATCAACGGGAAGACTAACGAAGACGGTTTAGGTGAGTTTTAATCTGTTTCTGTCCACAAGTTAAAGTTTCTTAACATGGAGAAGATGAAGAATGATATAACTGTTTACATCGGTCTACAAGGTCTGCCTTTGTAGGGATTCTTAAGTTAAGTTAGGGTAACTTTGTGCAGCAGGTGCGATCACGGTTAGGGTTAGGAGCTGTACTCTCTGTGATTCACAGAGTTTCATGCCAACTGTAGCTGCTGTTAGCTCAGTTTGTTAGCCGGGCTCTCCAGACTGTGAGCTCAGAGCACCGGAGGAGTGTTAAGTGTTTGTACCACGGTTGTTTTGGACCAACGTGGCACGAGGGAACGTTGACCGGGAGCTCACTCACTCCTTCACTGAGTTAAAGAGTGAGTGATTTATGTTCCCGTTGTTTCTGTGTACGATTCTACGATTATGTGTGACATAGAATCACTGGTTTTGTCAATGGAGCTGCCGGTGCAGCAGCAGCAGCAGCAAATTTCATATATATAACCTTTAAAATGAAGAATTTTCTGCCCACCAGAGATTGCTGAATCACACGAGTGGGTCACACACTGAGTCATATGTCTGTGAAGGTTCTGCTGCATGAAAGGAGCACAAGTAACATTTCGAATGCAGCGAGTACAAATCTGCTCCGGGATTAATGTTTTTACTGTACTTGTTGCAAGTAAAAGGAACAAATCATATTGCTGGAAAACCTCTGAATGTATTATTCAAATCTGTTTCGCTGCTGTCACACAAGAAGATGCCAATAGTCTGGGGGAATAGATGATTACTCTCTTTAGAAGATGGGAGGATTTAAGGGACAGTGAGTAACATCATTTCATTAATGTAAACACGGTGACTGTGAGGCTGAAAGGACGCTGGACGTCGGTTCGTGTCTCACAGGTGATGAGACGGACGGATTGATGAGAGGCTGAGCGAACGGTTAATTTTTTTTTTTACATTTTCTCTGTAACGGAGGGAAATCTGCGCTCAGCTGTCAGTCTGTCACCAAGAGCGGTGAGATCTAACACCTGAGCTGCTAGATAACACATACATAAGTGTGTGTGTGTGTGTGTGTGTGTGTGTGTGTGTGTGTAGATCAGCTGGAAAGACATCAGATCTGAGAGGAAAAACATCAAACTGTAATTCAGGTCAAAGACAGACACGTGTGTGTTTTTTAAATTTTTTCTACCACTCACAGGAACTCACCTCGCCTCTCTCTCTCTTTCTTGAGTTAAAGGTTACTTACTTTTTAAAGTGGACATAAATCTTTACAATGTAAATTCACTCAGGGAACCCCAAAATGATTACTCAATTTGGGCTCGCTGTCAGTTTATTAGTTCCACCTACAAGTAATGCAGTCTGATAATTAAGACGACAAATCATCCTGCCTTTAAGACAAAAGGCTGAACCACAGTCGCTTGATAGAATCGACTATAAAATATGTGGAATGAGTTTTTATAATCTACTATACTTGTATCTTAATGTCAGGCGATGAACGCCTGTTTATCTTTTGTTCCCCTCCATTTATTTCACATTCATGTTATAACTTCAGGTATGACTGATTATGTCACGAGGAGGTTGTCTGCCTCCCAGTTTCTGCTGTTTTCACTTTCTGTCTTGTCAGTCTGATCACCTGCAGCTCATCATGCGATCACCAGTGCAGTATATAAACCTGGTTTAAGCTTCCAGACTCCACCAGGCTGCAGCCAAACCCAGCGCTCTTTTTCTTTTTTGTCGTCTACTCCAGTTTTTGTGATTTGTTGCTAACCCTTGCTCTCGCTGCACCTCAGGGTCCCTACCTGCCACTCACCTGCCACGTCTAGCCTCACTCCTGTCTCTGGAAATCAGCCACCGACAGCACCGGATCACCTCACCGCTTGACGCCTACCTTCCCCTGCAGTATTCACCCCTCTGGCTTTGTTAAATAAACTTTGTTTGAACTGCACTCAGTTGCCTTAAACCTTAAAGTAGTAGCAGTAATCGAGTGAACAGAACATCAGTAAGTCGTCCAAAGTCGTCAAATATCGCTGTTTGACCACTGACCCAATGTTTGCATGTAGGTACCCGTCTACCATCATTTCTATGCGTGGCTGACAATGGCGTAGTGTTTCATTGTGCAGGTGAAGTCTGGTGCAACCATTTAAATTCAAGTCTTTCTCGACAAGCTTTATATTTACCATCAGACCAATGAAAGCACCGTGTAAGAAATCACAGCATCTGGTGCAGTTTGTATAATCAAATACGCTCAAACACACATTCCTGGTAGATTAGACCACATTGTAACATGACTAATTCACCTCTGCTGTTTCTCTTTCCTCTCACCTGCACCTGTAACAATGTGTGCTTATATCACAGCATGAAAACTCACTTCAGATGTCCAAATCTTCCAAAAAATATTTTAGATTCAATTTGAAACTCCAGACACACACAGACAAACGTTCAGGCAGGTGAGCCGTTCTGTTTTTATTACTTCACTTGATGCTCTGCTGCCGTGAGGACAGACTTCCTTCCTGTCCTGTCAGCGAGATGTATTCGAGTTAACCTGAACTGAAGCGAGAGAGCGGAAAACATGAAATATGAAAAAACGAGCGAGGGGAGCGGGAGAAGAGAGGCAGAGAAAACAAGAGGGAGGGCGATTAAAAGATAATTTAAGGTGGAAAGACAGAGTTAACCCGCAAACGGGATTTCCGAACCACCGAGTGAAACGAGAGAGTGAAGGCTTGACGGAGAGACATCAGGACAGAATGAGAGAGAGAGAGAATTAACCTGCAATCGCGCCTCTATTTAGCTGCAGTCAGCCACAATCAGCAGCCATATTAGCATTTAATTAGACTGAGAGCCACAAACCACGGCCTGCCGCTCCGCTCTGATTACCTCACACACACACGGCTTTCATATCTGTGTGTGTGTGTGTGTGTGTGTCTAGCCACATTTGTGAAAGCATGTGTCTAAGCATGTGAAGACGTATATTTCTGAATGCACGAGCAGTCATACAGATGTGTGTTTGCGTTAGCGAGAGCCTAAGCGTTGATTTAGGGGTGTGTGTGTGTGTGTGTGTGTGTGTGTGTGTTCCCGTGGAGACGTCCAGAGAAACAAAACAGCGCTGGTATCTGCTCCTCAGTGTAAACAAATTATTCACACCTTCATACAGGTGATGTTCCCAGCATGCCGCCCTACATCAGACTGTTCTTGGTTGCCCAGAGTAAACACACACACACACACATGTTGGAAGCAGGTGACGGTGTGAATTAGCTTTAGCGAGGATCTGGTCTCATATCATTGGATCTAATATTTCAGGAAATTAGATAAAAATATAGATATGCTGCCCAACACTTTGTAATTATGTGACGCACAAACACAACTACACTTTACTGAATGCAACATTATGTAACATTTCTACTGTAAAAGAATTTTAGCATTTTGATGCTACACTAACACGTAATGCTCTGTGTGATCACACACCTCCAACTATTTCACTGATTTTGGTGAAACTGGATCATATTTTATGGAGAAAATGTTTTCTGGTTTTCCCTCTGATGTCCTCGGCTGCTCCGCCTCCACCCTGTAGCTGCTGTTAGCTAATTAGCTTTGTTAGTAAACTGTGCTGCCCGGGGAGTGTTAGTGTTGGACCAGCGGGAAAGGGTGGTTTCCAGGTCTGGGAATGAAGATGCTGGGATGGGCACGGCCGGGCAAGAGGGCGATGTAACCAACTCAGCACTTGGCAGAGCGAGCAAGAAGCCGCCGGACAAGAGTAAATCTGGGACTGACTTTTAGTGGTTGGTGAGAGCTTGGTGAAATAAAAGGCTGAAAGACAGACGCCGAGCTGGGCTGACTGCTGTTGGACTAGTCAGTAATATTAGCTGCTGCTGTGTCTGCTGTTGGTGACCTTGTTGATGTTTGGCTTACTGTTGCTAGTTTTTGATCATAAATAATGTAAAACTATACTGTGGCTGCTTCTGAAACAGGCTACTTGCATCCTAGGTGACATTCTTCACAGGACATTTAACATTAAATTAATAACACTACTGTCTAACAACAAAAGAAAACACATAAGTTTGATCACAATAGCGCTATTCAAGGTTATGTCAAGAGCTCAGGGTGGCGATTAAATGAGAGCACGCTGACCTCGACAATGACCCTGAGAGCATGTGAACATCTGGGCCGGTGTCTAACGAGGATCGGTCCTTATAGACACGTGAGCTCGACTTAAAACTAACAGGCGTAATGATAACACGTGTATTATGATAATCACTACGTGTTATTACAAAAGAGCAGCCGAGAGGACAAATTAAGGCAGACAGAGTTGAGGGATGACATCCAGCAAAGGTCCATGGTCGGATGTGAACCAGGAGGTAGCTCAGGCAGCGCAGTGAGAGTGAACGATCACGGAGAACCTTAACCCCCGAGGACAGAAAGTCCACAGTGTTTCCGGTGGATTAGCTTCACTGGCACAGGTAAGACATTGACTTTACCCAGTTTGATTAAAGGTGATGTTCGTCCTGTGCACAGCAGTGTTATCTCTGATCGTTACGGACACGCGGGCCCAATGAGAGTACACGGCAAATAATCTGTTAACACACGTCAATTTGCCGATAAAACAGGTCACAATCATTTTCAGCGCTCTTCCTTTAGTGTGCATCTCGGATTTCACAAAAGCAATTAGTTGCCCACAATTGTGTGTGTGTGTGTGTCTAAAACAGCAGGTGTTAATGGTGTGCAAGATATTTCTCGAGCTTTGGCTCCAGATAGGCCGAGGTACTGCAAGTATTGGATTGGAAATGGCTGTTATCCGCTATGTAAATAATTACAACAGATGGTTTGATCCAAGGAGACTGTTCGGTCGTGTCCCAGCTGCTCTGACAAGTTCCAACTGTGTGAAATAAATCCCATGAGATATTACTGACCATGCTGCTGCCGCTTTTTTTTTTATAATAGAAATGTTAATGATGCAGCAATTTAGGTCTTAAAACATCCTCATGGATGCAGGAGTATACCTGTTAGGAGTGCAGGGAGCTAACATGAGCTGTAGATGCAGATTCAAAACTTTAAAGTTCGCTGCACTATGAGGTCTAAAATAAAATCTGTCGCACCTGTAACCACGCCCGACGGTGATGTCACGGTGCACTAACACACCCAGCAGTACAGTTCTACATCACCGCAGCAAGGTGAGAAGTTAGACCTCGGCAGGTAAATGATAACTGTATGAATCAGCTCAACTTTAACCGTATCGGTAAGTTCAGGTTAGCGTCGTTACTTCTGCTACGAGCTGCCATTTATAACTGCAAGCTGTCCATTACTGTGTGGCTTGATGGAAAAGTAATGTGTTGGGTGTCCTACAACGATTAGAGCCCAACCCATACTGGATTTTGGGACTGATTCCAAGCCGCCTAAAAAATTCAGGCTGATATCCTTCATGCATTTAAATAATCAGAGTTTTTGCAATGATCCCTCAAACGTAGTCATAAAACACTCGTCACGAAGCCGGACATTTCACAGTTTGACTCTAAACTTTGTTGTCCAATAATGACATCATCTGATATATTTGTGATAGGCCAATCAGGCGATAAAATCAGACTGCTGATATATTAGTCGGGCTCTAACAAAGATCATTTGTAAGTTCAATAGTAAGCAGATATATGCTTTTATTTGTGCACAGTATACACACACTGGATCTAACGTTTAATAATCTGACATGCAACATGGATAAAAATGTGAATTTTGAATATCAGACATGATGAATAGTGAAGATAAGCAGTGTATGAGGTTTGTGCAGCACATGCACATGTTGAGGCGATTTACTGAATGAGATTGTCCTCTGAGCCATGACAGATTTACATAACACCCTGCCTGACGCGTGGATGGAAACATCAGTTTTCCAGCAGACAGGTGTCAAATAACATCTGCCATGTGTGGCTCAATCAATCTTATTGTGGTTGCATGTTTGTGTGTGTGTCATTCAAACTCACCCCCATCGTCCTCATCGAAGGAGTTCATGCAGGGGAAGTAGATGGCGAGGGCCTCGAAGGATGCCGACAGGCTGATGCGGCTCTGCGATCTTTCCATGTACAGGCCCGCCGTCGGGCCCGGGTCGGCCGGCTTGGCCAAGCGCGGCTGGGCATTCTTCACGCGGAGTACGGCTCGCGGCGTCTTGGATAGCTGTCAGCTGCCCCCCACGGCAGATCCACCTCAGAAGAGTTGAGCGAGAACCCCCAAAGGTGCTCACACCGAATGCAGTCGGTGCGAAAACTTAGTGGCGGCAGAAGTTAACGTCAAAGAAAGATTTTGATGTTGTCAGCCCCGATGGTGCAAAATCATCCTCGTGAAGTAAGATATCTCTCAGCTGGTTGCTTACTCTTGTTGAGGTGAAGTTCTAGGTGAAGCTCTAATAAATGATTTCTTTGTTTATGCTTTTTCTAACTCAACATCTATCTGCGGTGCTGCGTAGCAGAGTTGAATCTCTCTTCTTGTCATTGCTGCTCTAGTTTTTGAATTCTTGTTTTGCTTCCCTTCTCAGGCTGTTGTACATCGTCCTGTTCGTCCCTTTTTGTCCTCAGATTGTCTGATGGACTTATTGTTGACCGGTTGTGAGTCTTCACGCTGATAAAACCTGATCTTTACTCACTTTCTTCCACAGCAAAAAAAACTCCCTGAACTCTGCATGTCAGTCTAACATCCTCCTGCTTGTGCATTCACAGATCGGACGCCTGGTCTTCTTCTTCAGATCCCCGGTGAAGGAAAGAAGATGGGAGGAGACGCTGGTAGTGGTAGAGGTGATGTTGACGCCCAGCTTGAAACGTGTTGCTCCCCGACTGAATCAAAGGTTTTCCTTGCTGTTGCTCAGCGTTGTCATCCCCTCGTGCTCTGTCAGAGCTTTCACACCAGATAAACTGACTTTCAAAATCCAGGAGACATGCAGCTGCAGGAGATGTTGCGAAAATGCTTCGTTTCCAAGCCCAGATCAGCTGGGAGAGCATCAGTTGCAGCAACAATTGCAACTGAGAGGGGGAGCAATCTGTTGCTTCTGCTTTGATTTGAAGTGCAGCTAATGTTCTGGGGTAAATGTTCTTAATGTTGTGTTGCTGTGAGCGAGGTTTGCCGTCTTCCTCTCTCTTTCCACCGTCAGTCCTGTGGTGCTCCGTTGCCGTGCCGATGCTCCACTGACTGTCTGCTCCTGAGACGGGAAAGGACAGAGAGAGAGCGAGAGATGATGAGAGAGGAAGAAAAAGAAAAAGAGAGAGAGAGAGAGAGAGAGGCTGTGCTGTTTAACAGCTTGTGTCTGACTGGACTCATTCACTGACGAGCTGCATGGAGAGCAAGAGAGAGAGAGAGAGAGAGAGAGAGAGAGAGAGAGGGAGGAAGAAGGGGAACAGAGGGGATGGAGAGCAGACTGTTGCTGGCAGCCTGACCAATCAAAATGTGGATGAGGGAATATGGGCGTGACTTGGGGACAGCGGAGGCAATGCAGGGCAGGATAAGTTTACAATGTCTCTCTCTCTCTCTCTCTCTCTCTCTCTCTCTCTCTCCATCTCTCTCTCATTGTATCTTGCTCATTTTTTCAAGGCAAAGATCACCAGAAAAACATTAATCAAAGTCCAAAGAGAGAGGCTGAACGATGTCTTTTATTATTTTTCAGTGCAGGACGTTTAACTCTGCATTTTGACAAGGTAAAAAGAGACACACACCTTAAATGTGAACGAGACCTAGAAGAGATCTCAAGCAGCAGGTCAGTATTTTGGGTTGGTAGGAGAGCATTCTGGTTTTCATGTCCGAGTAGTATTGACCAGTCACGTTGAGTGGTCTTTGGTTTCAAGAGTCTGTATGGAGACCGAAAGAGGCAGAACTCAAGATGCAAACTCTGAACCATCAGCTACAGTCTGGTGACCATTTAGAGTTTCATTTTCCATCCATACATATATTCATTTCCTTCCTTATCCGGGGTCGGACAAAATCATTGTCCAGTGTGTTCCAAGATTGCATCTCATATCTCTGCTTCACAATAAAACTTTCATGTGATTCACCAATGGAGAGCTTTTATTGTGAAAGAACAGCAACAGGAAGTGATATCTCTTTGAATTAGTAAGTAATGGCAGTAAACACAGCTCTCTCACAGTTGTAGAAGAGCCGTTCTGACATGGTGTAAAACAACTTTGCACTCGACGTGAAAGATTGACTTCCATCGACCGTTTGAACAACCGTTCATCTGTCTGACTTTGTTCCCTCTGTGTCCTTAACTGTCTTTTCTGCCCTCATCTTCCTCACTTCTCTGCGTCTCTTCCTCATCGTCTTCATCTCCATATCGTGCACTCTTTCCCCTCGTGTTCTTCTGTGTCTTGTTTTCTGCGAAGCAGAGAGGGAAACGGAGGAAATGGTCTGTGTAATCAACGGTGCTTCACAGGGCTCCATTCATCTCTTTGCTTCTATAGATAGAAGCCATAGGGGACACACACACACACACACACACACACAAACATAATCAGAGGTTGAGGCTGCACAATCTCAAGTGCAAGGTAATTGCTAACAGCATGCTAACATGGTCACAATAACAAAATAACATGCTGTTGCCATCTTAGTCACATTTTAGTCATTTCAAAGTTTTAGTCTAGTCGAGGCATCAGCATGTTTGCTCTTCAACATTTGCGTGCATGGTGTGCATAAGAGAGAGAGAGAAGAAGGCTTGTTTTTGATGATGATGATGATGGGTAACTTGTTTTTCTGCTATCCAACAATAAAGATCACGTTTCGAGCAGTACGTCTGTTAATTTAGCTGAGATCTTCCCGCTAATGGAGTATTGTGGGCGGGGGAGGAAAGAAAAGCGAGAGAGCTCTCTGACGGCTTCCGGCGCAGCGGTGTTCAGTCCTGCTATAATGGATGAAGTTGGCGGTGTGCTGGTCAGATCGGGTTCAGGTTGTTGATTGACATATATTTTTGCTCAGTTTTTTGTCCAAAATCCAAGTCCCGACCTCGGGCAAGACCTCTAGCCTGAGTTCAACGATATAAACACACCTGATGTCACCGTGGTGCACACAGTGATCTGTTATGCTGAAGGGTAGCAGATCCAACATGCAGCTACAAACCAGAATCAGTAAAACACAAAAGTCAGAGGTCAAAAGAAAAAGGTTGGACTTTGACGAAGGACTGATTTGACAATATAAAGTAAAAGCTGCACACTTAAAGTTTATATTAGTGCATCATTTATCCTGAAACGTGTCTGTCAGGATATATTTTGTCTGCTCTGTTCATGTCACATTCCTTTGACGTCATTTTAAATATAGATGAAAGTATTTGTTTTTAAGTTGTGACTCATTTATTCTGGCTGAGACGATATTTTATGTAAAAACTGTGTCATGTTCCTCGCTGTCTCCAGTCTTCAGCCTCTGCTTGCCAAATATTACAACAATAATCCTGTCAGTCAGATTTTCTTGTTATCTCTCTATTTATTTTGTTTGAGTTCATATATATATATATTCAACATAAGCTATGACGCACAATCACGCGTTTACTGACTAACCACTGTCCTCCTTCTACTGTCGACTTCAGTTTGGGTGTTTGTCCTGTAACTGGTTCTAAACAACTCTTCTGCTCAGCGTGGACAGTAAAGACTTTTATATGTTGGTTGTCTTTATCTGGGTTCACGTTTGTGTTACTTTGAGTCAGCGACCTGCCGATGCTTTGTACAGCTCTCTTTACACTGCGATGCTTCCGTCCTTGTGTGCTCTGCTGAGTGTACCGTGGCCAGTGAAGTGCACTGGTATCGTGTTGACAAGCGTTCGGCTGCTCGCTGTGAGCATGCTGTCCAAGCACACCTTATCAGAGGAGCGTTGACCTTTTACTACAAGTACCTGCCTCAGTCTCTGTCTCCGCCTTTTTCATGTCGCTGCCCGTCTCTCTGCCTCCCTGCCTTTTTTCCTCCATCTGCTCCTCTGTCAGACTACCTGTCTTATGGTTTCCCTTTACATTTGCCACCATTTAATTGCCTTTATTTGTCTATCTGACAGTCATACATCCCCTATTTACTGAATCCAACCTTTGTTGATGCTACACTGACCTGTGATCAGGTGAACGGTGTCTCTGTCATTCGTACGTCTGTTCTCACACTATGTAACTTTGGGCTCCAGGTCGGGAGAAGTACGTAACGCTTTATGGCACTAAGTCACACACCACCAACTATTTCACTGATTTTGGTGAAACTGGATCATATTTTATGGAGAAAATGTTTTCTGGTTTTCCCTCTGATGTCCTCCGGCTGCTCTGCCTCAACTCTCTGTGATTTACAGAGTTTCCTGATGGACAGTGAAGTAAACTGCTGACAGCTGTAGCTGCTGTTAGCTCATGTTAGCTCAGTTTGTTAGCCGGGTACCACACAAGAATTTTCAGGTCCAGGGCACTGGGCGAATGCTGACAGTGAGCAGATCTAGTGTCGTGCCAGAACAGGAGCTGGGTAAGCATGCAATTAAAACCAGGCTCAGCAGCCTCTATGCACATAATGACAGAGGAGAAAAGACCAAAGAGGTTGTTGATGGTGGAACCTAAGAAGAGAAAGTGAGAGAGTGAGCAAGCAAGAAGCCGCCGGACAAGAGTAAATCTGGGACTGACTTTTAGTCGATGAGTGGATGTGACTGTAGTTTATTTTGGTGTCATGGTAAATTGAAATTCTTCTCTAAACTTTTATAACCTTCCACGAGCTGTGCTGCTAGGAAAACAATTTGCAGCAATATCATCAAGACAACCACCCAAAAAAAAAAAAAAGAAAGAAAAGAAGGGCGACATTTCTTTTAGGGTAAATACATTTTGGCATAAAATCAGAAACACGTGAGCACAGAGTCTGAGAACAGAAGGTCAAAACAGTGTTCTGCTTTATTAACTGCAGATAGAGAGCAGCAAAACTGACATTTACTTATATGAAAATGTCACAGTATTACTTCAGGTAGGTTAAGAGCTCCTCTGGGCAGATTTCAACAAATTCATTCAGCATCGATCAACAAAATAAGTTTGCTGCAAAGTTTTTTATGATATGACACCACGATTAACAGGATGACATCAACGCTTCACATTTCTGCTCATCCTATAGAGAACTTTAAATTAAAGGTTAAAGTCAACGCACGCTTTAATCAACCAATAAAACTCAGCCTGAATGAACCTTGACCCGGACGGTGTGATCAGAGGTAGGGCATAAAGGTCACGTCCATGCTGCCTGCCTGCCTGCTTGGCTGCCTGCCTACCCAAACCGGGGCGTTGCCAAGGCAACTGCAAGTTGCAGCAGCAACGTCAGGATCAGCTGACACTGATGTGAGATGACAAGACCACCCAGAGAGAGAGGAGAGAGTGAATGGAGAGAGAGAAAGAGAAATAATTAAGGAGCAGACTGAGGACATTTCCTAACGGTTACAGTGACACGCTGAAAGCGTAAGAGATGTTAGATAAACTTAAGTTCAAATCTGTTACAGATCGAAATTCACACACACATACAGAGATTATGCAACTGAATGTGTGTTATTCCATCATAATCCTGCCTGGCTCGGTATTAACACTGAAACTTTTCATAGAGCCCAGCAGGTCTGAAGTGTTCTCCACGGTCCATGTCACTCTGCTCTGCAGCAACAAAACACAGCAGCTCTCTTTCTGACGCTCCTACTAACCAAGAGTTTATTTTAGAAGTCTGTTTCACTTTCATTTAAAGGTCCGGTGTGTGTGGAGGATTTAGTGACATCTAATGATGAATTTGCAGATTGCAACCAAGTGAATAATCCTCCCAACATTTTTAAGTGTGCAGGAGAAACTGGTGGTGGTTGTGAAACTTAAAAGGCGTTTTCTAGAGCCAATGGCTGCAGGAGGGAGCGGCTAGCAAGGTCAACCTCAGGAATTATGTGCTGAAATATATTAAAGTCTGTAAAGTCAGAATAAATATGTGTGAATTCATCTCTGTCTCTCTGCTCAGGGTGGCCTCAGCGTGTCATCGAGCCACCCTTTAAGGACCGCCCACAAAATCCTGAAAACTGGTGAAAAACTGTTTGAACCTCTTCTGTTATTTTGTCAACATTTGATTTGTTAATTCAAGGTTTGCCTGGAGGTAGGTCTGTAGGTGACGTCACAGGTGCAACATCCATGTTTTATACAGTCTGTGATTATCTGTGATATAGAGGGAGGGATGTGTTAAAGTTGACGCCTCTGTCGTTGGCAGATGCCCAGTGGATTTCTGGTTCATTGTCTCGACCTCTCAGCCACGACTAATTCTCCTCTGAATCACCTGCTTGTCCAGGACTAATGGGGCTTTACAAATTGAGCCAGTGAGCATTGATGAACCAGAGAATCGTACGTCAGCATTGTTTCCTCAGCAGTAAACAACGAGTCTTTACGCTCAGAGGAATTAAAGTGCTTATTGGAAATGTATAAAACATTGACGGATTTAACCAATTTAGGATTTTAATGTTTTAAACAGTTTTAAACAGTTTCTTGTGTCTATGAGCATCATATGACTTTAAAGATGTGACAATACTGATGAGCCAAACATTATATATGACTGACTCTACATCTGAACCCTGTTGAACGGTCTCTGTGTGGACACTGAGGCCTAACATCTGTCATGTTGCAGCCACAATGGTGTCCATTCTCCACGCGACTTCAAACCGTACGAGGAGTGTTTCAGAAGTGTTTCACCCTCGTGTTAACTTGCTCGTTTATGTGCTTCTAAATATGTAAATTTGCTCTCGTAGTTCTTTTGTAATTGTTTCCCTTTTGGCTGTTTTGGTAGTCTGCAAGGCGCGTTTTATTTTGAAAATCGACCGGATTCTCTGTTCAGTCTCAGGTTTTTCTGAAGACGAGCAGACAGTTGAGTATACTTTCCAGACCATTATAGGCCGGGAATCATGCTTTTCATTTATGCTGTTGAACACACACACACACACACACATGCACATGCACACACACACACACACACTGACGTCAGTCTGTCAGTCTTGCTGTGCTCTGGGGTCCATCCAGGAAGCGACAGAAGGCTGAGCAGCCAGAGGTAAAGACCTCCACTGAGCTACCACAGTGACTTTGTGTAGGTGTGTGTGTGTAGGTGTGTGTGTGTGTGTGTGTGTGTGTGTGTATTTGATAACAAAAACACGTGTGTGAGAGAGACTAAGACTCGCAGAGAGCTCGTCTTTCTGTGACACTGTGATTTTTATGTGTCTGTGTGTTCATGTGCAGATGAGTGAAGGGGACAGATGAAGGTGTTATATAACCGTGTCATGATGGATCACCAGGTAGTGCTGTGTGCGTGTGTGTGTGTGTGTGTGCGTACCTGTCATAGTAAGCTCAGGGCAAATCTATCTACACACGAATACAAAGTGGAAGCACAAATCTCATTACATCAGAGAGCCCAGTGCTCATTATTTTTAGATTTTATTTATAAATCTCTGAATTCATCAACGTTTTGGCTGTTTTAGAAACTATGTGTGAAATATGATAAGTACAGGATATAAAAATACAATTAGGAGCACAATCACTCTGTAGTTTTGTCATTTTTTTATGATTTGGAGGAAATCTGCAGTGTTCAGGATCCTTTAGCGTTTTCTAAGATCTCATATAGAAGATGTATAGAAGACCCGTAATGTAGACTCAGAAACATCGTCTTCACAAGACAATCTAGTTAAGTATGAAAGAATTTAGATCACTCAGAAGAAAGAAAACAACAATAAAATATTCATGAAAGACTTCTAAAAGTCAAAATCTGGGTTCTGACGAAACTGTCTGACTGTCTTCAGGACTTGTTGATGCCTTTTCACAAAACATGGATACCAAAAAAACACGAACGTTTGTCAGCCTGTTTTCAGTTGAACAGCACAAAGATTAATGACACATTTAATGTTCAGAATGATAAAAAATGTGTCATGTTTCACACAACACGTCTGAACAAAGTTGAGACAGGAGCAACAAAAAGAAAAGTTGCTCACAGTCTTTTGTTGTTCGAGATTGAAAGGCTCGGTCTTTCATAATCAAGGACGGGGCGATGTTTAACAGCTTGTTCTTAAACCGCTGGGCTGTTTGCAGCTTGTGCTTCAATACACGATTCAGAAATCTGCAGCACTCAAACACACCCATGCACACACACACACACACATTTCTGTATGTGCACTATTATATATAATCATGCACACACACACAGAAATGAGAGCAAACAGACCCAAAAGAAAACAGAGAGAATGTGGCTGAGCTGTTATTATATTATATTGTGTTCTGTGTGTGTGTGTGTGTGTTTGTGTGTGATGGAGTGTTGAATCATGGGAGGTGAGCGGCTTTGTAACAGCACGTGATATGTGCAGCTGTCGGTGTGTGTGTGTGTGTGTGTGTGTGTGTGTGTGTGTCGGTGGGCGTGCAAATATAGAGGTGACATTGATTTCTCTTTGAGGATGAGGCGTTCCTTCCCATGTGGCTCATCCCTCTCTCTCAAACCTCTAACCTCCTCCCCTCCTGTTTTTACTCCTTCTCTACCTCCTCCTCCTCCTCATTTCTTCCCGGAGCATCGTTTATGTCCAGCTAGCCCATCTTTCCTCCTTCCTCAGACCTCCCGTCCTCCTCATCCATCCCTCTCCTGTCACTCTCTCCATCCTTCTTTTCTCTGATCTCTAATCACAACGAGGAGGGAATGTGTTTAATCTCACTGAAACACACGATGAGTCATTTCCTTTAAGTCTTATTATTAGTCATGAAAGAGCTCTTCCTCTGCGTGACGTGTCTTCCTGTTGAAACAGGAGACAGAGGAGGAGACAGCAGGAGTGGAAGATCAGTGGTTTATCAGACGGAGTTGGTTCTTTATTTAATGACGGACTCAAAATGCTCGGATTGTTTTATTCTACTGATGACGGAGATGATGTTTCCTCTTGCACCGCCAATGAAATGTGTTGCACACATTCATCCATTCATGTCCTTTGAGTTAGGATACTGTGCAAAACGTAAATAAAAACACACTACACAATGATTTGCAAATCTTTTTCAACCTATTTACAACAAAGACAAGATACCTGATGTTCAAACTTTATTGTTTTTACATAAATATAGACTCACATACAATCTGTGAAAGTTGGTAACATATAGCTGCTGTGTGTGTGTGTGTGTCTGTTTGGGCTGAACCTGTGAAACAGTCAGTAAACAACTTTTTATTCCACTGATTAATCAGCTTTATTGATGCCAACGCTCCCTCGCTCTCATTCACTGTCTACGTCTCTCAACCACTGTCTCTCTCTCTCTCTCTCTCTCTCTCTCTCTCTCTCTCTCCCTCTCTCTCTCTCTCTCTCTCTCTCAAACCATCGGACACAAATCAAATTAAACTTCTTCTGTGTCACGATGAGCCAGACTCAGATTTAGAATCTGGGTCCATGAAATAGAGAGAAAGCCAGAACACACGGCTGAGGCCAGAGCAGTCAAATGAATGGAAAAAGTTGTGTTGTCACCGTCTCCAGAGAGTTCAGCTCGACTTCTCCTCCAATCACGTTTGCTAAATCAGTTTACAGGAGAAACTGTAATCCAGTTACTCAAGTGCATGTACTGACTGAAAGACTAGACTCAGGTAAGCAGGTTAATTACACCTGAACACACAGATCATAATCATAAAGAATGTATCATGTTTGTCTGACGTTACTTCAACGTTACAACCTTTAAATATCGACCGCTTTGGTCTTATCTCTCTGCTGACCCAGAAACTGAGGAAGTAGATCTAACGTGTTGTACAAACACTCTTGTGTGTGTATGTGTGTGTGTGTGTGTGTGTGTGTGTGTGTGTGTGTGTGTGTGTGTATTGGAACATGTTAGTTAATGGCCCTTGGTCTCTCTGTGCTGCAGACTGAATCCCAATCACATGTTGGGAAAGTCCCAAGAGAGCGCAGGTTCAATTCCTGCTCCAGCCTTTCATCTGCTTGTGTGTGTGTGTGTGTGTGTGTGTGTGTGTGTGTGTGTGTGTGAGCATGTAAATAATGATTTTGAGGCCATGTGACTGTGACTGTGTGTTCAGGGGGAAGGGAAACGACAGAAAAAGAAAAAGAGGGATGGAGAGTAAAGGAGGAGAAAACAGCAGGAAGAACCTGAAACATTTTCTCAGGAGTGTGTGTGTGTGTGTGTGTGTGTGTGTGTGTGTGTGTGTGTGTGTGTGTGTGTGTGAGTGTTAGATATGAAGAGGAAAATCACAGAAACAAAGTGACTGATTTGCTCCTGAAGAGCTTCAGTTTCAGTGTGAAAATGGAAGAGCCAGTGGCAGCTGGTGGGGAATAATAAAATACATATAAAATATGCTGCTGCATGTTGGAAACGTGCAACACAGCACTCGGACCATCTGCTTACGTCTCCTGTTGTGATTCTGTGTAGGTAAAGCAGGTGACGCACTTCATTAATACATTAATTTTGATTTATTAACACCTTTACTCAGATTAGCATTTAGGATTTCACATAAATGGATCCATTCATGCGAACAGAAGTGGTTGTTTCAAAGCCAGTTTAATAAAATTCAGAAAGTAAATCCTCAGATTTATGCAACTTTATCGACACAGCAACAACTTTGATTCGACAGCAGTGACTTTTCGCTTCGACACACAAGCGAAATATTAAACTTAAGTAATTTGTACTGCATTTGCTATATTTCGTCCAGTAGAGAAAAATTTTTACAATTTTTCAGCTGCAGGACCCGAAAAAAGTAACAAGAATCAGATCAACCAAGACGTGTTGGATAAACAGCTGACACACTGGTGGCGGTCTCTCACTCTGACGTTTGTCCTGGTATCTGAAGCTGTATCGCCATTTCAAAGACATAATCCGAAACATTCTGGTTTGTAAAACACAATGTAGAGGCTGTTAAAGTCCCCATGAAGTCTGATTTAATGTTCGTTCATGTTGTTCTTCGTGGTAAATGTTTAAAAAGTTGTTGTTCTCTCAACTGTCTCTGGACAGCAGACGCTGACACTATCTCATAGAGCTACCTGCAATTCATAGCAGTGAAGGTGTAACACACACTTACTGTAAACACCAATCAATATCTGCAACAAGTTCCTCTTCACCTGAGCATTTTTTTTACAGGAAACATAAAAATGGGAAGCAAACAGCACTCTGCTTTCTCTTTCATGGTGACTTCAGGTTACAGGGAGCTTCACGCTACGAAAAACATGTTTAGTTGACACGCAGGCTCAGGTGTGAATGGTGTCAATGGAGCTCCACCTCAGGGACAGTTTTAAGGGATCTGTTTTTCAGGTGTGGATGTGACACATTCTGCCCAGAACACATGGGTTATTTATCAGATCGTGTCAGGAGGGCTCGAGTCGCCATCTGTCATTTTAGCCAGTACTGTAAGTGAAAGGTGTGTCGCTGTCCTGACTGCATTTAAGGTACGATCGTACAGTTGAAAGGAAACATGTTAACAGAGGTTGACTGTGTATTCTGCTGGGCTTACTCGACTATTATGGGGCAATTTTGCAGAAAAAATTTGCAGTAAACTAATGCAAAAAGAAAAAAATCAAAATGACAGCAGACCAAATAAACAAAGCAATAATCATCGATCAACACAACACCTGAACATGCGGCGCTGGAGTTTGTGTTCATTAAACTTGAATTTAAACTTGACAATCAATGAAGTATAAAACACACCAGGCTGTAACTGCATCATCCTTTCTTTTGTGAAACGTTTAGAGGGAGAGTTTATCTCAGCATCAACACCATCTCCACCTCCGACTGCTCAGCATTCAGAATTTCCTGCAAAATTCCTTTGACTTTCATTGAATTAATCAAACTAAACATCATCATCTCTGAGTAAACCTGATTTTTTAAAGTGGAGTTGAAGTTAGATGAGGTACATGTTTTATTATCTAGATCATTCAATCAGCTGTCCTTCTGGATGTCTGGTGGTCAGTCCAGGAGCTGCTGTCGTAGTAAATCATGCAGATTGCAGCTTTATGTGTGACTCTTTTTGTCTCAGTGCACTTTACAGTTGCTATTATTTATGTCGGCATATATTATCTTGAGCTTTACTCAAGCTTGAGCATTTACTTGCATAGTTTCACTCGATTACTGGCCGCCCATGGGATCATGATTATGTTATTTGATCCAATAGACATGAAACAGTTGAGCTAACATAGCCTAATATTGCTTTTTGACTTCAGACTACACTAAATACATAAAAAATGGTCTGCCATAAAGCAGCTATTAATTTCTGACTTTTCTACCATAAAATAATTAAATCACGTTGATGCTTCACTGACTTGTAATCTCCGGCTGCTCCGTCACAACTCTCTATGATTTACAGAGTTTCCTGATGGACAGTGAAGTAAACGGCTGCCAACTGTAGCTGCCGTTAGCTCAGTTTGTTAGCCGGGCTGCCCTGGACTGTGAGCTCAGAGTACCGGGGGAGTGTTAGTGTTTGTACCACCGGCGGTTTTGGACCATCGGGAAGAGCAGAGCGGAGCTGGTGTTGTGCCAGAACAGGAGCTGGGACATTTATTCTTTGTAATCTTCTTTTGGACACTAATGTAATATTTTTTCAACCTTTGCTGAAATTATTTGGGCTATATATCACTGTGTTTTCTTATTCTAATCCAAGTTTTTAAGTTATTAATGACATGTTCTTGTTTTCTTCACTTCAGTTTCCCTGTATGGGATCAATAAAATTTATGTTATCAATGTCTAAACCTGTGCACCTACGGAAAAGACATTACATCACCTCATAAAAGGACAATTGTTTGTGTGTGCTGGTGCATGTGCTGGTACATGTGTTTCTGTGTTACGTACGATCGCAGGTACATAATGTTCGAATATTCCTGTGAGTGAGTGTGTGTGTGTGTCTGTTTTTACAAAATGTCACAGAACTACGTTAGCAGAGAGCAGCTGGTTCTCTCTGTGAATGACTAATGCCGTCACCAGTCATACCACTGGGCGCTGCTCAGCTGGGCTCCCACAGAAACACACTCATACACACTGACGCTTGGACATACACACAAACACACTGATTGCACAAAATAGTTTATTAGTAACATCTTTTTTTTCAGTTTCAGCCTCATATGCACAAACTGTTAAAAAAACTTCAGGTCTGTGTAGTTGGTGATGAATGCTGCTTCCAAGTGCATCACCTGCCCGCAGATCAGCCAATAGCGAAATTCGGTTGCAATAGCCGGGTTTCAACCAGTAGAGGGAGTGCATTATGCACTTTTATTATGTTAAAATCAGATGCACTAAAATGTCAATATTTGGATCTGAATCCATCAACAACACGACTAAATATATCCATATATATGTTGGTTTTCAGGGTTTAGTTTGAGGGCTTGGTTGCATTTTTACAAATAAGAGCTCTCAGCTCTGCAAAATGCACAGCGCTACACCATATAACAGACTAATAATGGGGCAGCAGTAGCTCAGTCCACAGGGACCACTGGGACTTGGCTTGGGAAACTGGAGGGTGGTCAGTTCAGTTCTTTATGGATCACAGCGTGCCGCATGGACTGGTATCTGGAGAGGTGCCAGTTCACCTCGTGGGTACTGCAGAGGTGCCCTTGAGGAAGGTACCAAACATCTAACCGCTCCCAGGACGGCGATACATGGCTGCCCATCACTCCACCATGTCTCCACATTTGCATGTTGGAATAACTACAAGCCTTTACAAAGGTTAGTGAGAAGTTTGCTCTTTTTTCCTCATTTGATCCTCAAACAGGAACAAAATGAACCAAACAGCACACAAACATGACACCTCTGATATAGCAGCTTGTCACAGCCCACACATTGAATATACGACATCACTCAGACACAATCACTGGCTATGATGTATGTTCATGGCTGTTTATGTGTGAGAGAGATATTTAAAGAGACAAATGGAGTGTGCGGTGTCCCTTTTTCAGTCAGGAGGGAAGAGGAAGGCAGGCACAGATGGAGCCGAGAAACCAGACCGGAGTGTTTGTTTGTTTTGTTTGTGCCAGAAGCCTTTTTTTCTCTTTTTTTTGGCAGACATGAAATGCCAACAGACTTTATCAGCGCTACAAATCCAACCCCGTGAGCCAAGTACAACTACGAGCTTAACAGTGATTCTTCACCCACCTAATGGCCAGGTAGTCGTGGTCACAAGGAAGTGGACGCAAAGCAACACTGGGTAGAAATTTACTGCGATTCAACACCCACAGTTTTAGAGTGTAATACCACTGTTGTAAGTGTGGGCAGTTGTACACTTGCATTTGTTACTTACTGTTGCAAGTGCAACAACAGCAGACATAGCAGCCAGCTAATATTACTGACTAGTCCAACAGCAGTCAGCCCAGCTCGGCGTCTGCCTTTCAGCCTTTTATTTCACCAAGCTCTCACCAACCACTAAAAGTCAGTCCCAGATTTACTCTTGTCCGGCGGCTTCTTGCTTGATCACTCTCTCCCCCAGTGTCTGAGCTCACAGTCCAGGCAGCCCAGCTAACAAACTGAGCTAACAGCAACTACAGTTGGCAGCAGTTTACTTCATCAGACATCAAAGGGGAAAGCAGGCTTCTCGCGGGTGGTCGTACCCTGAATACAAGGTTACACAGTGTGAGACCAGGTGTTCAGGCCACAGAGTGGGAATGACAGAGCCAGCATTCACCTGTTATTCACAGCACCAAGGTCAGCAGTAACTAAGGTCAAAGTTGAAATCATTTGAACTTGGCAATACGAGTAGCGCACGCCACAGAGAGTAGCACTTTGCCTCTCCAGGTGCTCTCCCCGTAGGAAAACAAAGGTACAGCCAGTGCTGGCGGAAGTTTTATGTTGATCACGTGTAGCTTCCTTAACTGTGTACAGGTGCAGGCAGGTGTGCATCCGTCCACCTGTCTGTCTGTCTGTCCTCTTGTTCAGTTAATGAATGTGTGTACTGTACCTCGGCTACAAAAGGACAGCAGGTCCCGTAGGGGCAGAGGGAACATACCATCCTGTCAAGGACACAGATGCTGCCCAACTGTTCCACTTACACTAGAGTTCTCACACACACACCTACAGTACACACACACACACACACACACACACACACACATACAAACCATTTCTTAAACCGTCTCTTCTCTTCTTTCCTTTCATTAGTTTGTCCATTGATCTATCGACGTAAAACCCTGATCCTGACCAATAGCCAGGACTTCTAATTACTGAGCATGAATGACTGCTATGCCTGGATATTTTGGTCTTTCCAGACTTTATAACTCTAATCAAAAGAAGAATGATGGAAATATGAACCTATTAGTGACTCATATGGGGACTTCTATTAAAGTAAACTCAGCAGTGTGATACAGAGAGAACGTGGCAGAAAGTTTCAAATTGCCTGTAATGCAGCTTAAGGCTAGATTACCAACTGGGAAAAATCAGCAACTGCCTTGAGTGTTAAACCTAATCATGGAGGTATAATGTTTGAAACACAAGGCAAGTCTGAGTAACATATCCAATAGTTTGAAGGCTTACCAAGTGCAGAAACTCTGTCTGAGACATGATTTCACAAGTCTGAAAACTTATTATGGTTTTAATGATCATTTGATGACGCAGAGCCTGGTCGGATGATATCACGTTGCATTTCAGCAAAAGTTGAGCCAGACTGAACTTTTCTTTCAGGTGCCAAGGATTTTTTTTGTTTGCCCAAATAATATATGATGGTCGTATTGGTAATTTTTAGTCAGTACTTGTGGGTACAGCAAATTAATCTAATCATTCTCTCTCTCTCTCTCTCTCATTACATATGAAAATGATATTAAATGAGAAAGAAAGAAAGAAAGAAAGAAAGAAAGAAAGAAAGAAAGAAAGAAAGCAGGACCAGATAACAAGACCACAGGAAAGATCAAAGATCTGAGAGATAATGAGAGTGAAGGAGGGAAGGAGGTTATTGTAGGAGGAAGGAAGGAGATTGATGAAGGACAGGTAAATAGGAGACCTGGGAGAAAAAAATAGAGAAATGGGAAAGGGAGAAATGAATGATAGAGAAGGGGACGAGAGCAGGTTTGTCAAAAAGGTTCAGGAGACCTTTGTTGTCATGGTTACAACAATACCCATGTGGTTAAGATTAGGGAACATTCGTGGACGTGTTAAACTCTCTGGACCCCGTTAGAGCTCTCGAATTCACCAAGAACCGTCAGTCAACAAAACAGAGAAATTTACAACCATGAGTTTTCATTTTTCATAAAAAAAACTTAATTTGATACTAAATATGTGGCATTCATAGAGTTAAACAGAGTTTAAACAAAACCCTAAACTGCTGTAAATAGATATTTCCTTTATATCCTTTATATTCCTTTACTGACCCAGTCAGTCCTCCCTCCCAACTCTTCGGTGAACAGCCTCCCAGAAAACAGCCTCCAGGTTAAGTCCTGCTGTTTGCTTACAGGAATCCTGTGATGAAATTTTGAGCAACCCGCTTAACAAACAGTAATGTGGTAGTAGGAAGTGTTTTTGGCAGCTTATATGAGAAAAGAATTTATTTGGAAAAGCTGGTGCAAGCCAGTCAGCCCCCCCTGCTGACTCTTCAGTGAATACTCGGCGGTGATAGATGGTTAAGTCTGTTTAGTGTCTATCAGTGTTTACTGATGGTGATTATGAACTCACAATGTCTTCAACCCAAAGGTGCTTTGTTGGCAAAGACATTTTTAGATTTAAAAAATCATATACCAACATAATGATGTATATTTGAGATTCCAGTTATTGATGACAACTTAGACTATCTACAATGCAAAGCTCAGGGCTTTATTTTCTGTGTTTTGATACACGGGGAATGATTTTAAAATGACAGACTGGGCTGCTGGGCGCTACAGTGAAATATAGAACAGGCTTTGTGGAGCGCTTTGGGCTCTGGAGGGTTAAGAAAAAATGAACTGCACTCTCTGTTGTCAAAGTCTGATGTTTTGTTGACCCATCCATCCACCCTGACCTCCTACTTATACAGACTTGGGCGCTCTATAATAACATCACGTTCCTTCGGGCCTTTAAACATTATTCAAATTGGACAATCCGAGAAGGTCAAATCACTCTCTGGCTGAGCTGCTCACAACTCGCTGACATGTGCAACGACGAGGAGACACAAGAAGACATTAATTTTAGTTGATTTTATTATTATCATTATTGTTGTTGTCGTCATTGACGAGGGTTTGACAGAATAACATGAAATGTATTCAGTGAAGCGAACTGCCACGGGGGAGTGGAGTGAGGACAGGTTGAGAGGACAGATCAGAAATAATAAACTGAGAAGAGAAAGAACCAGAACAATTTGTGTGTGTAAGCAGCATTACTGTGATCTAGTGTCCCTAACACGACATAAATCTGCAGTATTGGATTCAGCTAAATGTATTTCCCTCCACACACACACACACACACACAGAAGAGCTGAAGGCTGCAGGTTGAATCTGTATGAAGCATGAAGTGTGCAGGTTGGGCAGCAGATGACTGATGATCCCTGGGAGCTTACAGAGGCTCAGTACCACTCCGCGTTGTGTTGATGTGAAATTCAAGGTAGTGTGAGCGACTAACAGGAGATCTGAGGACACTTTAGCTTCAAAATGACACCGGCTGCATCAAAACATTCCTGCAATTTTGCATCATTTCCCTGTTACCTCTTTTCCACCAACATAAAAATGGTTTCGTTCCAGTTTTGCACCTTATTGGAGCGTTTTGGACAAAAAAAAAATTGTATCGTAATCCAAAAATTTGGTTACTAGCTACTAGAACTAAAATATGGAAGGTTTACCTAAAGTGTGAACCACAAAAGCAACAATGGAGAAAGAAACCCAGTGCTTGGTTTCTAGCTCTTGCTACAACTGTTTACTTCCATTGTTTACAGCTTCCATTGATGCATCATGACTACTTAGGTAATGGGGGCTAAGTTCACTAGATAGCACAAAGTTTCCAAGAATCCTGAATGGAACTGGATCAAGAACCAGAGCTAATTTGTTGGAAAGACAGAGATAAGAGTCTCTAACATACAGGCCTTGATATTCCCTGTTTGTCCAGCTGTAGTTGCTTTCCACCAATCACATTATCTTCACGACTTTGGTCCATACTGAAATATCTCAACATCTCTTGGATGGATTGCCTTCAGGTTTTGCACATGAGTTCATGGTCCCCAGATGATGAATCCTACAGATGTTTGTTTCCTGTCTCAAAGTTTACACTAATCCTGGGAAATACCTACACCTACTGGATGGATTGGCTCTACGTGTATGACTGTTGACTTTTCCTCTAGTGCCACCATGAGGTTAAAATTTGTGGTTTTAAATGAAATGACTCAACAACTATTGGATGGATTTGCTACAACATCTGTGATTTCTTGTCATTTTTGTTCCTTCCTTTGTACTCTCCCACTCACCTGCACATTCCCTCTTTGTGTTCGTCACCTCACATGAATAGCAGATGATAGATTTTTCAGATTTTCTAAACACTGTTTACTATTTAACATCCTACTTATTTGAACGTGAGACATCAAGTCCAGCTCACTTCTTAGAGTTCCTGTTGTGTCCACAGCTCGTTAATGTCACTGTTTCTTTGTGACTATATAAATATCTTCTCCACAGATGAGGATCGTCCCGGGTGGGTTGAAACAATGCAGGTGGCTCCAGCTTTGCACCATAAATAGCTTGCAGGCCGTCGTCATTTGTCGGTGTGACATTTTCATCGTAAAGGTTAGATGTTGCAGATGTTGCAGGATGTATTCCTCTCATAGCTGAGGCCTGTCATGCTCTGCTGTTCTGTGTCATCGCCTGCGGTTACACTTGTTATTTCAGTGCAATTCGTAAGATCTGATTCTTGAGATCAGACTTCATGAAATCACATCTCTGCATGTCCACACTTGTGCCTGAAAATAGCACTCATATGGCCGCTGTGACTATTTGTTTAAAACAGTGTCTGCATTGCTTCTTCCTGATGTTGCTCTCCATCTCTTTGCATTGCTGTCATGTAACATTGCAGCTGGAAGTCCTCCACACCATGCTGTGTTTGGATCATGGACAATTTTTAGCTTTGCAGACCTGTTAATGAATGTGTCCAGGTGTGACTGGAAAAGAAATGTGTGACTAATGACTAAAACCTGTGATTCTTATTCTTATGCACAGAGACAAGTGTTGCATTTTATAATATGAATGTGTCCCTCAAATAAAAGCCTGTATTCAAATAATGGCCTCAAACCAAGTAGAAGAAGTATAAATTCTGACCTGCAGTTGGCACAAGACAGAAAGTCGTGAGATCCATCCTCTGGGACCATGAATATCTATGAAATGTAATGGAAAACCATCCACTAGTTGCACGACACGTATGAACCTCTTGATTGCACTGGAGGACACATCAGATAATCTATATTCATCCTGTGGGGACCATGAATGTCATGGAAATCCATTGCAAAGGTCAGACTGGTTCAAAATGGTGGTTCAACAGCCCAACAGAGGCATGCCACTAGCATCACTAAAAATTAGTGAATCAACACAAACAACAAACCAACAAGGATTTGATAGATTGTATTGCAATGACTGTAGAAACATTTCTGTCTTTTAGGTCACTCGGTTGTCATATTTGACCTCTTCACTTTGTAATTTTGTCCTAAAACTTTGCAGACTTTTTTTTAAATCATGCTCTAAAAATCAGTAAAATGCTGCCAATGGGGGAAGTTCCGCTTTGATATTTGGATCATGAGGTATTTCTAATTTTGGACAAGCAGCTTTGTCCCATTAAATTGTATGTGCCTGCCTGCAGCTCTTCTCTGAGATGGACTGCTAACTACAGTGAAGAAGTTCTCAAGCTTGGTGTGTTCGGGGAATGCTGATGGGGAGTGGAGAGGTGTCGTGCCAGAACAGGAGCTGGGCAAGTGAGCAATGTAACCTTGGCTGTTACATAAGTTGTCAACTCACTAGTTTTTGATCATAGGTAATGTAATCATAACAAATACACAAGTACAGCTGTCCATATTCACGACATTTGGAGGTCCTCAAAAGTGAGTACAAATGTGTGTATGGGTGTCCCAGACTGTCAAACCTGAAGTTACTCAGTTTCGCTGTGTGAAGTGTAGCAGTCAGTTCCTTTTAGGGAATTTCAGCCTAGTTTGGAGAGAAATTGGGGCGCGGCCTCAAACAGTTTATATAGAAACTAGAAACTAGAGCTCAGACTCACAATTATCACCTCTTCATCCTCTCTCTCTTCATCTGGCTGATCAATTCTCCACCAGCTTCCTCTGTCCTCGTAGCTTTGTTGTCTTTGGAAATAACTGTGACCATTTTTGACCTGTTTTCTAAAATATGATTTATTATGCTGTATGCACACATATGGTGGAGGAGCGTAAAATACAAAAGACTGGGGACACATGTCGATGATAAATATTGCAATATAGAACTTTCTTGCTCCTAATTTCTATAAAAAACAATAATAACAAATGTATAATATAAATAGATAGTTTGACCTAGTTTGGCCTTTAAAAGAAACCAAACTGATAATGTCAGAGGATAAATGTCCTGTGGTGGACCCTGTGTAAAGAGTTACAAGCTAAGGAGGCTAATCTTTGATAAAGATTATCATGTATTTTTAATGTAACACCTCATTCTGAGAGTAATAAGTAACTACAGCTGCAAAAAATGAAAATACAAAAGTACAAATACCTTTTATTTACATTATTTATATAGTGCCAGATCATGACACTTCATGACACAAGGTCTAGATGGCACTCTTTATAATATTATTTACATAGACCCAACAATACCCATCAAGGACAAGGAAAACATTGCCACACAGAAAAAAAACATACTTTGGCAAGTCTGTCTGCAAAATGACAAACACACAACTTTTAAAATGCTAGTTTACTGAATGGAGTTTGACAGAATCAGAGCTATGCTAACTTACCTCATAGTAAAGCACAACTGACAATAACATATTCTGGTCATATCTTACACACAACAGTGACAGAAACTGGAATGGTTTTCCATCATTAGCTTTATATACACCATATTTTATGTAAAGCATTCATATCTATCAAATTACTTTTATTTCATTGGCATGCATGTTACATGGCTCATACTTTAGACTATTACATTATTGATGTAGCAGGTCGAGATTCTATTTCTTGGAAAGCAGCAGTAAGCAGTATGATAAATGCCTGTGACCAATCAGAATCACTGAAACACACACACACACACACACACACACACACACACACACACACACACAAATTCAGTCTTCAGATGATTGTCCCACTCCTCCATCTGCTCCAGGAGTGTTTTCTGCTGAGTCAACAGGACGTCAGCACCGTATTTCGCCATCGCTCGTCCCTGAAGATTTCCCAGAAGGCCACTGACACTGTCCTGAGATTAAGAAGCTCTAATGGGAGATGTGACTGTCTTGAGGGAGAAGTGATGACGTGCACACAGCAGAGTGGTTATTGCTTTCTTTCTTCTTCAGTCTGAGATGCTGAGAGACATTCTGCACTCTTAACAAGAGGGATTAAACACCAGTGATTCTTTATATCTCATGTCATCTCCCTCTCGCAATTTAGGGCTGCAAAAGATGATTTTTTTTTTTTTTTTCATTTTAATGTTTGGTCAGAGTCAAGGTCACTTCAAGTGTCATCTCTCTCTTACCATAAAATAACCCATTTTAAATCATTTGATGCTACACTGACGTGTAATCAGGTGAATAGTGCTTTGTTTGACGCCGGTGTCATGCCAGAACAGGAGCTGGACAAGCGGGCAATGAACCAGCATTGTGGAACTGAAAGTGCTGTATCGAGTTACTTGCTTTATGATTTAAATTATCAAATTTTAGGATTAATTTTGTCAAATCCATCATTTGATACAAATCTTTACGTAGTTGTATCAAGCTAGCAAAAAATTGATTTCATGGAGCAGAGGTTTGTGGATTTTACTTTCCATCTTAGTTTGTTGTTGTAGCAACTGATAACAAAATATGAAAGTTTACTTTAATTTATTTTATGGGAATTTGATGAATTCTAAAGCTGCTGGAGAGATTTGTTTGATAAAGCTGCTTAAATCATCTGCATCCTTTACATACATTTAAGTTTCATATACATTTTTATAAGTAAGATGCTTTCTCTGTAGCTTCTTTGTATCCATCTACAGCTTGAATTCATCTATCAGCAAACCTCATATATAGTCTGCTTATGTGCTTAATAACCCAGCTGGTCTGGTCTTTTTTTTTACAAAAGGAAGTCTTTGTAACAACCAAAAAAGAACACAATTTAACATTTTCCAGCGTTTCTATTTTTATGTCCTGTTTTTAAGCTTCACGTGGATCATTGTGAATTCTGCCCGCTGATATCAGTCTGTGTCATTACAATGGAGCTATTTTGAGAAGAAACACACACTTTTATACTGCCACCACAACCAACCAGCCTCCTGTGAGTTCTTTAATATCCTGTCCCGTTCCTGTATACGGCCTTTCCCAAAATAAACAGGAACCTGCTGCTTGTTTGACTCATTCACACAACAAAACGCTTAACAGAGACAGAAAACTGCAGGGAAATTCAAACACTGCATACATTTAAACAACAAAAAATACCCTTATGCATGTACATGTAATTTAAGTTATATGTACGTAAGTTATAGTAATATATGAACAGAAATGTACATTCACACCATATAAATACACTTGTGAACAAACATTGTGCTCACATTTAAATACTACGACTCGACAGACAGGTAGGTAAACACAAACAATGCAAGGAGCAGAGGAGACAGTTTATTATACACATAGACATACGTGATACACACAAATACACACTTCCACACCTTGAGTCATCAAAGAAGCATCCAAAACACAACAGGAATAGTGCTAAGCCGCTGCTCTGCACGCTCTATAAATAACTGTTCTGTTCTTGTTAATCTGAGGAAGCAAGCAGGGGCCATAAAAACAGAGACAGGCTGCCCAAAGGACAGTTTCTGCCTCACTGGCATTCCTTAAATGTTTTAGTGAGAGTGCTCACATCCACACTGTCCTGGTGAATATCATATGTGGACATGTGAGTATCCCTGAATAGTCCTTATTGCAGTTTTGAGCTGGAGTACTCAAAACTACTTCTGATCACTGTCAGCCATGTTCACTGATGCATCCGCAACTCGACTCATGCAGTAATAAGTCAGTCAAACTTAGAATCTGATGATGTACTGATGATCTACACGCAGATGAAAGTGAAATAAGCTCTGATGACACGTCTTTGGCAGCTCTTGGGTAACATTTTTGTGAATGAAACTTCTAATGTAGAGTTCAAATCTGGTGAACTTTCATTCCTTCATTCTTTTTTCATAACCACTTATCCTTATCAGGGTCACGGGGGGCTGAATCACTACTGACATTCAAGTGAGAAGTCTTTGGTAGTGCTGACCTTTGAGGGACCAGGGAGCCGGGGGAAGGTCCAGAACGGAGGAAACTGCTGCGTTCACGTCATATCATGATAACAAACAGCAACTGTGCAGTAAAACCATTCACGTTAGGTAGAGCTGTAATCTGTGTGGATATGTTTATAGCTTGTCACATGACTCCACCAGCTAACGTGAACCATAATATTAACTCATGTATTAAGACTAACAAGCAGTAGGAGGAGGACGCTCGCTTGCACCTGAGCAACAGGAAGCTAACAGGTCACCTTTAACCTCCTCTGTTGGAGTATAAACAGAAAGAAAAGCATCTTAAGCCGTGTACATTAACATACTATTGTGTCTGAGCCTTTACTGTGTGAACACACTGATTCGAGAGCTGCTTAGAGTTAATGTGTATACCAAATTGGGACACTGTCTAATAATACTGTCTGCATCTAAGTGGTCTAGTTTATAACACAAACCTTGAAAGACCTTGAATGATAAGAGTGAGGAGACAGCTGGTCGTTCTCTCAAGCACACACACACACACATGCACAAAATCTGTTCACATATACACAAAACACACACACACCTACATGGTGAAACACAAACCTGTCATCCGTCCCTCTCCCTCTCTCTCAGAGTGACTGATAGTGCTGACAAAAGACTTGGATGAAGGATTGAACCTGCACTCTCCTGGGATTTTCCCAACACACGATTGAGATTCAATCTGCAGCACGAGAGACGAGGACCATTAACCAACATGTTGACAACATGCACACACATGCACACAGATAGAAATGCACCTCTGTTTTAGCACATAGATATGGTATAAAACATCAACGATCTTTGGCCTTTCTCTGCATTTCTGCCTCTGTTTTCTGATTCGTGGTCTGCGGTCTTCACCAGAATTTCTTCCCACCACTGCTGTTCATCTTACTGATATAACACAGGCCTGGGTGCTCAACAAGCCACCTGTAACAGCACTCACCTGTCAGTCGAAGCGGCCATGCTTGTAATTATGTAAAACTATGCCTTAAAGGTCCAGTGTGTAAGATTTAGGAGGCTTTATTTACAGAATATAATATTCCTTATATGTTACCTTAAATCCGACACACTGGTCCTTTAATATCATTTAAACAGGTGAGTTGTATATAAATTCACCCTCAGTACAGTTGTCATGAACGGGGAAATTAGCTATAGAGACCAAAACTGTTTTTTGTACCAGGCTGTAAACATGTTTATTTCTGCCGTGACATTGGACATTTGAACATGGGGACTTATGGAGACTGACTCACTTCTGCAGCCAGCCTCAAGTGGACGTTTGAGGAACTGCAGTTTTTCGCATGTTGGCTTCATTTTACAACCGCTTGGTAAGTACGTGTTGGAATAGTTATTATTTTACCATTTGTGTATGCTTTAATGTTAAAATAAATATATAAATGTGTTTATATTAATAATAATTGTTTGTTTTTGTGGCCCTGTGTAAATAAACAATGAATTATATTAATAGCAGTCTTATCGCTTCATGTCTTCCACCCATCTCACTTGTTCTGGTTCCCGTTATTTTCCAGAGCGGTCACCTTCGGACCAAACAGCTGTGCAGAGAAACTGTAACTTGATTGATTTTCAGTAGATCTTTCTTCTGCTTGGAGCCCCACAGCAAGACCTGAGTTATAGGACTTCATAACATATTGATTAAAACTCTGTCAGACTGATTGAGAGCTGCAGAGAACGGACTCTCGCATCAAGGCGAGGCAGCTCTCAGTCACTCTCCTGCAGGTGGAGACGATCAGGTGAACAATGGAAGATCAGCCTGTGGGTCCATCACTGCAAATGTAATGAGATCAAACACACACCACAGGGCCGAGTGCAAAGAAACCAGCTAACGCCAACGCTAAGTGATGATGCATCTTGACAATATTCAGGAAATTAATGCCACAAAACAATATTTATTTTCAGATATCAACATATTAAATATAGCAAATATGTGCAGAATTTTATTTAAAAATTATCAAATTGACATTCAGTGTTTTGATGCATATAAAATTCTTCACACATGCAAAAGAAAACTTTAATTACTAATTATATTATTAATAAAATTGTACAGGGAAGAAAAGTTTTCAATGTGTGAGGATCAATTAGTTTAAAGTTTATCCATCGTCAGTGTGTTACCTATAGCGTGTCCACAGTTTACATTTTACAATATATACACCAGTCGACTAAAGGGTGACATGTTCAGTGTCAAAGGATTTCACAGTGTACTCTCTCGTTGTTATAGTCTCCTCAAAAGTTGAAAACTACACTCTTAGTTAAAGTTATGACTCATCTTTAAATCTTCTCTGTGTTAAAATAGCAACATCTTTAAGGGCAGGCAGTCATTTTTTTTTCCTGATATAGACTATTGATGAATAAATTCAGACCAACCTTTTCCAAAATAGATGTAGAACACGTCGAGATGAAACACTTCCTGCGGAGGACGATGATGATCTAAATTTAAATACACTTCTAGGTCACGCAAAACTGGTTAAGCTGTCAGATGAATGACAACCAGAACATGTGTTTCAACATCTGCAGGGACAATCTGAATGCACAGTCATGTCATGAAAAAATAGCATGCGTGCAAAGAAAGTGGACCGACAACTCTGAAGAAACCCAGTGAGGATAAGGTACACATGCATCTACAGATACATGGAGCTTCTTCCTGAATTTAAGCATGTGGATTATATAAATAAAACCGCCCTGACGTGCCTTCACTTCTATAAAATGTCACTTGGATTTTGTTTATTTATTCAGTTCTAGCATGTCTTATTTGTTCATCCTACTTATTTAATGTTTCGCCTGATTTTACTTTCTTGTTGTTACACTTGTAGTTTTGAAATGTCCAGTTATGACATTACCAGACAAAGCACTTTGTAACTGTGTTTTGACAGGTGCTGTGTAAATTAAATCTAATAAAGAGTGTTACTACTAATTCACTGCAACAGCATCAAACTACAGGAGCCACCACAGAGCAGGCTGGCCCACATTAAAACTACCAGTTGTCTTTACTGCCATCTAGTGTCTGCTACAGTGAGGTACAGCACAGAGAGGCAGCAGCTCCTCTTCACACAAGAAGAGTAATATTCTTTGGGTCTACTTATAGTCATTCTGGCTCTCTTTGAAGTTGTTTTGGGACTATTTGTAGTAATTTGTTATCTTTATATAGTCATTTTGAGGGTATCTGTAGTCATTTTGGGTCCCTTTGTAGTTGTTTTGGGTCTATTTGTAGTCCTTTTGGCTCTCTCTGTAGTTGTTTTGGGTCTATTTGTAGTCCTTTTGGTTCTCTCTGTAGTTCTTTTTATGTCATTTTGTCTCTCTTTAGTGTCATTTTGAGGGTATTTGTAGTTGTCCTAATCATACAAAGTCTGTATGATCCATGTATGATCTGTATGTGCCAGGTGCCCACCTGAGTTCAGGGCACATATAAACACAACAAAAACCACAAAAGGTTTTAAGCACATTAGCTGCTGGTGAAATAATTTGCCACACTAGCCAAGTGACATTAAGACAGTATTTTGCTAGTAATAACGCTCACTCACACCACACACAAAACACAGCACGAGAGTTTTCAGAAAGTAATCAGTTACAGTCCACTTACATTTGGTCATTCTGATTCTAACTGACCACCTCATCGGTAACTTCTTACGTCACTGACTGATTGGATTATTGATTTATTGATTGACTGATCAATAATTTCCTGACCAGTTATCTGGTCTGGTGTTACTCTCTACTTTCTTTGTGTCTTGACTTTCTTGCTTGCTTGATCAACTCATTATTCGATTATTGATTATTATCTGATCATTCTTTCTGTTTCTGAAACATTTATATTAGAATTCCTTAAAGCCTTTTACAGTCATATAATGCATGACACAAAAACACAAAACAAGAATGCTCCAGAGTGGGAAAATAAATGACATATTACTATTTCTAATGTTCCTGTGTTTATCTGTATGATACTAACTAGATAAAAAAGATAAAACATTAATCAATCAATCAACTTACCTGACTTTATTTGTATAGAATATAACACAAAGTGTTTCCACACCCTCCACCCTACCCCATTATAAACAAAAGCACAACACAAACCATCTCAACGTCTTGCAGTGAGGAAACACAGGCAAGTTAAAATATATTAAATAAATAAACAAAATAATAAAACAAAACCCATTAAACTGTATGACAGAATCAAAGGAAACCATAATAAAAATATATAGATAGCCAAAAATAAAGGGTAAGATATATAAATAGACAGACAACTAACTAAATAAATAGTACAGTATAGTATAGTATAGTATAGTATAGTACAGTATAGTATAGTATAGTATAGTATAGTGTAAGTTAGTTTGCTCTCATGTTGACATGTTGCTCTGTTAGGCACAGCTTACTTATTTATAATTTTTTTCTGCAGCTTTGCAGAATCATTAAATAATCATTCAACTCTAAAGATGGAGGAAAAAAAAAACATTATCCGTGAGGTTTAAGACAGTGAGTGAATGAAAGAGAGAGATTACAGACGTAGCTTTCATCCTCTTGTGTCTGCTTGTATTTGTTCATGTTTTGTATGTATTAAAAATATATTGCAAAGATAAAATAATGCTTGTTGGTGTCGAGTGTTTCAGGGTTTGCATTGGTTGTGTAGGTGGAGTGTGGTGAGAAACAGACCTGCTCGTTATTAAGTATAAAATCAGTGTAACCCACACAA
The DNA here is from genome assembly GCA_028641955.1 of Protonibea diacanthus. Classification (NCBI taxonomy): domain Eukaryota; kingdom Metazoa; phylum Chordata; class Actinopteri; family Sciaenidae; genus Protonibea; species Protonibea diacanthus. The sequence goes on along the minus strand of CM053978.1, from coordinate 2,468,982 downwards.
AGCTGTGTCAGCTGACATGATGGTGAACTCAGATACGACAGCAGCGAGCAGCGCAGCAGCGGCCTCATGGAGACAGTTGCCACGGAGACCGGCGCACGTCATCCCCGTAGCGGTTGCCATGGCCCTCCTGACGTCAAAGCCCCTCGCAAGATGCTCAGGAAACCCCCTGGCGCGGTCACCATGGATACTGGCGGGGGGAGGGGTGGGGTTTTAGAGGAAGCGGAAGTGTCAGAGCAGGCGGAAGTGGTACTGCCCTGAACACCCTGACCAGCGAGCGGAGGACGGCTTGATAAACTCCCCATCGATCAGAGACTAAACCCGGGACTCCTTAGCACGCTCCAAATGTGAGTTCACCTGCATATCACTCGATTAATTGTCTTACACGCGGGTCTTTCACGGGGGAGCGGTAGCCCCAGCGGTGGCCCCATTCCCTACCTCTGCGGCGGCGGAAGGTGCCCATTGTGGTGAAGGGGGCTGGCTGGGTGTGCGGATTTTAGGCCGAGACTTGTGGGGGGCAAACGGGAAGAAATATCCCGTAAAACACCTGCCGCGGTGTTGCGTGTGATCCTTGCGCTGTATTATATGCTATTCGTCGTTCATTTTTGTTTTTTCAATGAAGGCCCCAGACTCCTCCGGTCCGCTTTGCCATGCGTGGTGGTGCGCGGTGACCGTGTAGCGGAGGAGGGGGGGAGAAGCAGCACCCAAGTTTGGCCATTTTGACAGCTTAGTAGCGGTAGCAGTAGCCAGGCCGCCGTTGACAGACATTTTAGCTGCCAGTGCTACGGGGATAACGTAAGGCTGCTGCTATAACGGGACCGTCCGACATATACATCATATATGGCCTCATGTATTCACACAACGGCAGAATTAGCGACGTCTTTTTTAGCTCGGAGCCGTCATGGCCGTTACCGTTAGTGAGACGTTAGTCAACCTCCTCGTTTCCCGGGAGTCCCCTCCCCCTCCCTCAAATACTTAAAATATCTCTTTATTTCGATATCATTTAACTACCATAGAGGGATATTTGTGAAAACCGGGAACATATGCCGTGTATTTGGATCGAACTGGGTCAGGTCCCTTTAGCATGATGGTAAGCTAAACCGTTCAACCCTGCGGCCGTTTAGCCTGTGTGACGTTCGGCTAGCCTAGCCTAGCCTAGCCTAGCCTAGCCTAGCGTGCTAACTAGCGCTCGGCGGTAATCTATCTCTCCATCTTAAAATTCCGCAGGGGAATGCGACAAGGAGGGCGTAGCTGTTAGCAGGCCGACCACACGTCAAACACTCATTTTCTATACCCTGGAGACACCTTGTTTTTTTGTTTTGTTTTTTTAAGCCGCCGGTGTCAACTGGAACTGGGGCGCGTCTCGTCGTCTTGCTCGGTGTGTCTCGTTCCCCATTTTCCTCGGTGCGCATATATGTAGCATGTTAGCTCCACGGTCGGATGTGTTGGTAGCGTGCCAGGTGATTGTAGTTGACAGCAGGGAGGCCAAGCTGAGATCAAATTTAACCTTTGTGTGGGTCACTGCGGCCGTTTAACGCTTCATTAATGCGCACGTAGCGCGTGATAAGCGGCATTTTTTTTTTTACCCCGGTGCTAAATGCTAACTCGGTGGATGCTAAAAATGAAACCGATTAGCCTTGAAGGCACAGCGCGGTTTGTCGAAGTAACAGCGCTGCGTTGAATGCCACATGCAGCCGAGCTTATTGCCGAGAAGCTTCGCTGTTTTTTTGTACATATTTTAATGTTTGTGCTTGTTTTAATGCCCCATCAAATCCACATTGTTAAAATGAAATGGACCACGTTCAAGCACACCAATAAAAATATGAAAAAAAGAGGAATTTAGTCATTTTAATGGAAACATAACACCATATGAACCCGAGACCAAGGTGTGCAGTTTATTTTATGACCATGCTCCCTTTCTTATAATCATACTTTGTTATGGTTTATTCATAAGCAAGGTGTTTCCATACAAATTAAAACACCATCTTGTCTATGGTTGTATCATTATTGTGTAAAGAGTCCAATATAGTAACCTTTTATATGCATGCATTTGTTAGATTTTGATAACACACTTTACAGTGTCCTAATATAATCCAACATGCAGTTTAAAAATGCCACTGACAGGTAAACGCCAACATAATCGACGTATCTTGATTGATCGATTAGTAGTTTGGTCTATAAAATGGTGATAAATTTCCCAGAATACAAGATAGATGGACTCAAATATTAAGATCTTTAGTACATGATTGTATAAAACATGACTGAAATGATTGATTGGTCTGCTTATTAATGTTTAAGGTCTATGTTGCATTAAAAGGCCAGTAATGCTGCAATATAATTAAAACATTCATTTAGGCTTGTGAAATTCATAAAGCAAACACCTTCTCACCATGATCATTATTCTAAGTTATTACAGTTATATGTATGATTATTAAACTGAAACTGACCACAGTGGCGTTGGGAAATACAAAACAATCAGATTTCCTTTATATCAACACAGTTCAGAGGGACCTCCAGTCTCTTCTCAGTGATTGTTAGTTTGTTTGATAATGGAGGAAATGAGTGTCTAAATTTATAATGATCTCATACGCTAATGGCCTCACCAATTTGTTTTGTTTTTTCGTAAACGAATGGAACTGCACTCAGTATCAGCAGCAGTTAATTGATTTTACGAGTCGCCCTTTGAAATGTGGCTTTGGTGTGCTCCCAGCTGAGAGGCTAATAATTACTCTGCAGATCACAGCAAGAGCGTAAGAGGATCAAACTTTGACTGGCAGGTTTTGAATTTGTCCAATAGCATCTTTTCACCGAGCCATTCTCATTATTCTAATACAGACCAGTTATTTTAAACACAAAGTATTGACAGAAGTCTGTGGTCTTAAAAACATTGCAAACATTGTAGCACACTGGATGTAATTTTATTTTTTAAATGTCCTGTGTGTGACATTTAAGGGTAGCTATTGACAGAAATGGAATATAATATTCATAACTATATAAATAGAGGGAGTGGGTCCTCTTCCATAGAGTCCACCATGTTGAACCGCCATATTTCTACAGCAGCCCAGAAGGGACAAACCAAACATTGACTCTACACAAGACCTGTTACGTCTAGGTTTTACAGCCACTGTAGTTTCTTCATGTTTGAACTGAGAAGGAGAGGTGAAGGGTTTTCAGTTGGTTGCAATATAAATCTTCACCACTAGATGCCGGTTAATTCAACACGCTGGACAACACTCACCATAGAAGAAACTTAAATTCTCTATCGATGGGCTTATGACAGTTAAGTGGAAATTTCTTGTGTAGAATCAAGATTGGGCAAAGTTTAATATATACGAATTAATATTGTTTTGGCTAATTGATAAAATAACCAGACACACGTGATTTTGGCTCATTGACCAGATTAAGTACTTGACACAACACATTATTTTATTATATAGAGATTCATACAAAAATCTGAAACTTGTGTAACGTCACAATGGGTAACTGAACACTGAATGGGGAGGGCCATGAGCTGCTGTGGATTACCGTACCATCTGGTGGAGTTGGTGGTAAATTTCATGATGTATGTTTGATACACATAATATAACCTCCGTTTTCCAAAACAGAGAAAATTCAATCAAATGATGGTTGATAGAAATATGGCTATTTTTTTCTATCACCCTTCAACAAACTGGAATAAAATGCCAGTAAATCTGCACTGTCCATGCGAGAAGAGCTCTGGCAGAGGACTTCTATTCTTCGAACGTTCCCCCCCTGCTGTTCATGAATGCGGCCACAACCGCCCCGGTCCTCCATATTCAGACACAAACAGTGGGAGTGCTTCGTTCTTTGTGCATACACTTATCTGTGTTACCTTTCCCAGATTCATGGCCACTAGAGATGAAAGAGCAAAGATGGCGCGTTGCTCCTTTTCATGCTTTGTTGCACTTGAAGCTCTCAACTCACCATCACTCTGTTGATTCGTCATTGGAAGAAACACTCAGTGTACCTATGACATTTAAATCTCGTTTAATCGCAGAATCACTGTTCCACGCTTTGTTTTAGAGCTGGAGAACCCGAATCGAGCTGTATTTGGGAGTGCATTGGTTCATTGGCTTAACTTAGCATGCTGTGTAGCCGGTAACTAGAATAGTGGTCTAAACCACTCTGTCGATGAGGAATGGAGTGAAGGGGTTCCTAAACAGGAACTTCATTTCCTCTACATGACCTTTCAGCTCCGCGTTAGGGTGTAACCTGAACATGTAGTCCATGTCATAGTGCTGTGGTAAACACTAAACTGCCCTTGTGTGTCTGAAAAGAGGCAACTGAAAATGCCACACCCAGGCAACAGTAAAAACAAAGGAAAATGTATTTTTAAGACAAGATGATTGTCACAAACTAATACACATTTGTTATAATTTAACGACTCACCCATCCGTAGTTTTGATGGGTGTTTGACCGGTTGCTCCACAGCAGCTACAGAAGAGAGAGCTTCTTTTAAGCTTTGTCTTTTTGATAAACGCTTAAGGAATGATCTTTGAACTCATTCTTGACCGCTTGTCAAAGTTGTGCACAGCAGCATGAAGCCTTGTGGTGGCACGTCACGCTGTGTAGATGCTGCTCGCGAAGGCAGAGACGTGAACGCGAATGCAATAAAACAAAAAATTTCCATGCGGAAAATCTGCTGCGGCCACTTTTTAGAGAACCGTGATTTAGGAGATTTATTTTCCAGCAAGGGAATGATTGAAACAAAAAGCCAAATCCACACAGGAATGGCTTAAAGCAAATATTAATGTCCTGGAGGGTTTCGGTCATACCTCAGTCCAATCAAGAATTTGTAGCGGGACTTAAATGTGCCGTGCACGGTCCCTGTGGGACAACAGAGCTCAAGCAAAGAACAATGAGGGGGGAAAACAGCTGATTTGACATTTGCAGATCTGAAAAGTGCCAAAGGTGTTTCTACTAAATGTTGACTCGAAGGAGTCGAACGCACAAAAATGACTCGACAAAGCCTAAAAACATATGCTGACACTGATTTCTGGATAGCTCCTTCGGCATTGATCAGCTCAAAGAAACCCGACCGCAGGTGCTTCATTCTTTGTAACGTAGCACTGTATTGGATCAGAATTTGGTGTCTGTGGCAACATGAAATAACTCTGCTCAGACTGGAGACCATCTTTGTTGAAACAATGTAATATCTGTCGCTCTAATGACCTGGAAAAAATCAAAATACTTGAACAATTTTGCAGAAGCTGATGCAGAAATATACTGAAAGACACCAAGCGATACTTGTGGTGTTCATCATAGCTCATACCTCTTCTGCCCCCCATAGATAAACCCCATCCACACCTCCTTCCTCTGAGAAGTCACAGGTCAGGTAAGCTTCAAGGGCACTGGAACACAACAGGGTGTGTGGTTTGTTTGTTTTTCTTATTTCCCTCTGGTGGAAGCGTAATGACTAAGCTCAGCATCTAAACTTGATGTGAGGGTGGAGCTGGATTCTGGTGATGGACGTAGACACAGAGTCTGACTTTTCTCCTGCAGTCTTTCCTCACTTCTAACAGAAACTGCGTTAGCATTTTCTAACACGCGTTCTTTAGCTGTTTAATCAATTTACAAGTTAGATATGCAAATGTAGACGGTAAAGTCGTCTGTGGAGAGTCCGTAGTGTGATCTGTATAAAGGAGATGGAGGCGAGGCGGTGGCCTACTTAGACCTACAGATTCATCTGGAGAGTAGAAAGCCCTCAGGGATGGAGTAACTGGGAGCAGCCACTTTTCTGGAATTGAATTTTGACTATGAAGCTCTGTTAAGTCTCTACTGGTCACTTTTTTCGTATGAGATATTATCCAGCTGCTGACACTTTATTAAGTAGCGTTCGCCAGCCAACAGTCGAGCATCTTAATCCACGTTTCGGCTTGTAAAAGGTGACGCGAGCCCGACGCTCTCGCCATCCTGCTGTAGTGGTTTTTGTCTGTTTCTTTCTCCTTCGTCGAGCTCTGCTTTTATCACAGGCCCTCAGATCTCGCACACCCGACTCCTCACACTTGTCTTTCTGTCGTTCTCAGTGTCTCACTGCTCTTTCTCTGTCCGTCCCCTTTTTTTCTTTTGCTTGTTCCAGCTGGTAAATCGAGAGCCTCTGCGCTTGAAATCCAAACACTAACTCTGTCTTTCTGTCTCTTGTTCTTCTCCCCTGCAGCCTAAAAATGGATAAGAACGACCTGGTGCAGAAAGCCAAGCTGGCAGAGCAGGCCGAGCGCTACGACGACATGGCGGCTGCCATGAAGGCTGTGACGGAGCAGGGCCAGGAGCTGAGCAACGAGGAGCGCAACCTGCTCTCCGTCGCCTACAAGAACGTGGTATGGCATCCAGCTACTGGCTTTTGTTCGTCTGTAAATGCTCGGAAGAAATAAGAAAGAATCCGATGTAAATAAAGAGTACACGTGTGCGTTTGTATTGTGGTTAATGCTGCTGCGAAGTCCACAGAGATGAAGCAACGACAAAGAGACGCAGATTCGCTCTAGGCAGCCCAAATTGAGGCGATTGTGACTCCATGTGAGGTTTCAACTCGAATGAAGAACTGTTGTTATTCTGAGTCGTATGACACTTTGTATGAAAGGTCTAGAACAAATCAAGAGACACTGAAGCTCCGGGTACGTTTGGAAATCAGTCTCTCTGAGCTATCGAGCTTAGTCGGCGCTAGTTGTCACGATAAATGTCATTAGAAACTGTCCAGAGGCCAAAAAACAGACAGAAAACGTGCACGGCGTTCAAAGTGATGTGAAAACGTACTCCTCCACCCCACACAGATCCATTTTTCAGCTCCACGATGTGCATTAACACAGTTCTGCACCCTGAAACTTTGCACCGCGATATGTCGTCACACACGTACGCCGCATTTTAAGATAACAATTTAACACCTATGGCAGTTTGGAACATCTCCCTCAGAAGTTAGGGCCTCTGTTCTTTCTCGAACAACTGCCAGATTTTTCTATGGAAACATTTCCTGTGGTGGTTTGGAGCAACCGCACATAAAGGCACAGCCTGCAGAGTTCGACTGTATGCTGTTATGTTTCCTTTTTTTGGCTCATCACTTGATAAAATGACAGTTCTCAAAGCACAGTTGTACTCTTTAGTACGTGCTGTAACGAGAGACGACAATCTTCCGCTGATTATTTGTAGACTTTACAGTGAGTTAAACTCTTTGCATTTATGATGCGTAGTGTCACTCACTGAGCTGTTTTTATGATGATTTTATAGTCGAACTGTAAAAGCACAAATTATGTAAGAGCAGCCTGAGGTTTCCCAGCACTGTGTCTCTGTTTATCCTCGAGGTTTGACTTGGTTTTTATTCCAGCGTGTTGTAGCACTCACTTCAAACTCATGTTTCAATGCAACGCAACCTGGAGGATAATATAAGTCAGATAAGGATAGCATAAATCACATGATAAGGAGGCAGGCTGTTATGCACTATCACATTGTAATGTTGGGATGGACAGAATGAGCTTTGTGTTCAGTTGAAGCTCGTTGTCTTGATATATTACCGCGAGCAACGATTCTGGGTTCAAACCTACCGAGACACCACAAGCAGCAGCAGCAGCAGGCCTCAAAGTCACTTCAGATTCAGAGTTATTTAAACCTTTTAAAGAAGACGACCATGTTACATTCATTTGACTGTAATGTATGCAGAGCGAGCAGGTCTAAATATACCAGATAGTTGATTCACTGATGAAAAGTCTCATTTATTTTATGTTCGCCACGATTCATCCAAAAACTGCAGCACTAGTTTATAGCAGGCTTTTTCTCTAAGGCGTATTTCTGGGTTTATAGACCAAAATGTAGTAAATTAGTTAAATTAAATAAGGCCACGCCCACATGTACTATTAATTGCACACTCAATATTCCACCATTTGTCCGCACCTTTATTGGATGTCACGAAAGGTGACGTGTACGTGAAACAGGACGAGGTGAGGGATGTCTCCACTGAGTTTAATCCAAATTACTCAGTTGTGATCCAATATGTGACTCGGTTTTGTTCACTCGGTTTAGAGAGTCACGTTTTTGTGCTCTTGTGGCGCCGTCTACTGGTCAGGCTTTGTCACACCAATTTCCAAACAATGGAGATATCTACAAAGGTTTGTGATGATTAAACAATCATAAGGTAATCGTCAAAATGAGTCCTGCTAAGCCCCCCTGTTCGATTGATGGAGGCCATGTTGGCGCCACCAGCAGGCTGATTAGGGTCATATCACTTGTGACGCATCAGTTTCATGTCTCAAAGTCATAGTTATACTAAATATGATTTATTCATGTTTATCTGGCCATGTATGTACAATGTTTTCTTTTTAATGACGTTTTTTTATGTTCCTTCAGGTTGGAGCTCGTCGTTCATCCTGGCGCGTCATCTCCAGCATCGAGCAGAAGACGGATGGGAACGAGAAGAAACAGCAGATGGCACGCGAATATCGTATGAAGATCGAGGCTGAACTCCAAGAAATCTGCCAGGACGTGCTGGTACGGAGATGGTTGGGAAAGGGCAGGCAGTGGGTGAGGGGGTGTGAAGATGGATAGAGATGAAGAGAGAGAGGAAGAGAGGACAGGATGGGTGGTGATGATGATGGACTGGGAATATAAAGAGGAAGAGGGAAAGATGGTGGTATTAAGCACACTGGAGTTGATCCCTCTTGGCTGAGCAAAGAAAAACCATCACATGGTGTTACTCGTGGAGACACCAATAATGTTGCTAGCAGCAGCACTGGCAGCTGTTCACAGTTGTCAAACAAAGCTTTAATTTTCTTCAGTTTCAGCGTCTTCGCTTCAAGTTTTTTGTGTTTACTTGCTGCAGAGGGGAAGAGGCCACTAGTCATGTGAAGTCGCCTATAGTTTGCACGCAGAGGGGGAGGTGTACTGCCTGTATCATGGGGTGTAAATGAATACATCGTGAACCTGTTTTTATTCTTTAAAGTCGCCTCTGTCAGCTGAAGCCGGAGCAGGCGCTCAGCACGTAGGTAGTGCTGTATTTAAAGGGGCTGCATCGGTGTGGGCAGATATGGGATGAGAGGATAAAATGTGATCCAGGAAGTTCACTTTGAATAACACATCCATGAGTGTGAAACTTATCAGATGACAAACCACCGTCCATTGGTTTGTATCGGCACGTGACGTGATTTTACGGCTTTGGGAAGTTACCGCAGCAACAATCATTTTACTTTTCAGTTGTGATATGAGCAGGAGAATTACACCGATGTCACTGCGAAGTCATTTACTACCTGGAATGTTGCAATTTCTGTCTGTCCAAAATAAGTGTGCGCCGACCGAAGTGCTCATCAGATGATCACTTTAGTCTTTGTGTCTACTTTGGGGACCAATGGCAAAAAAACAAAAGGCTTAATCCTGAGGTCACTGTGGTGCCCCACGGTTTTCACAACACTGTACTGTTTTCTGTCCGATTGCCCAGTGACCCCGTCATCCGGACTGCTCGTGAGTTCCATATTTTTTTAGTCTGTCGCAACAAAACTTTGTTAACCGATGCAATTTCCTTACAAACACAAATGTGAGATTGTTTGTTGGGTTGTGTATCAAGTCAGAAATTCTTCGATTAGTGACAGAAACATGACAAAATCATTCATCAATACAAGTGATCTAATCGCTCAAACCGCTTGATGTGTTCTGTCACGCGATGTCATCTGCGACCACATCTCTTGTAGAGTCAACACTTGTGCGTCCTGATGCTGCCCCAGCAAGGATGTAACAATCCGTCATCAAAGTGTCCTTCTACCCAAGTGACGTGTCTGATAGACAGATGAGAGCTTCAATGTCTCAGAAGTGTGGGGGGGGGGGGCAATCTCAGTGTTTGAGACTCTCACTCAGCTGTTCAGATTTAGAGTTGCTGCTGTCAAAACGTGTTGCAGAGATGATGTCTTCTATAGTTTTTCAGTAGTATCGCCATTTTGACATGATTGAACAACCCTTACAATGCCAGGTCCTGCTTAGGCTTAGGTTAGAAGAGAAATTGCTCAAGGTCAAAGCAGACTCAGATTTTTAGTGTCTGAGCAGACTTCTAATAATATCTTCAAGGTCAAACTGCAAGCCTCTGCAGTGATGTGATGCTGTAGGAATGAAGGGAGGGAAGACGGGTGGAGACGTGCTGTCCTTAAAGCAGCAGGAAGCTTTGAAGGGAAAGGACAAAAAAAATGTCAGTAACAGACCAAGAAGATGTTAACTTATTGATTGGACATAGGTCGGTAGAAGGCAGTCTTATTTTATGCGCTTGTCATAGTAAATAAATGACCTACACACAACCCCAACTGGTACAACACAGCGCCCCACCACCAACTGGTGCCAACTTTCGGGTGGCATTAAGAAACGAGAGCGATGCCTCTGCTTGTTGTCTCTTGGTTAAGCACACTGCAACAGAGCAGGCCTCTGACAGCCTACCGTGTCACGCTCAGAGGGCTCTAACACTTGAAGGAGTAGAGATGATAAAATTCTGAACCAGTCTGCCAAAATGGATCGTCGTCTTCGAGCAGGAAACCCCGAGAGGAACACGAGTACGCCGTTTAAATGAGACTAATCTGCTGCTGTTTGTCAGCCAAACTCTGAGAGTTAATTTACAACTGATGACTTGGTAGTTAATCTTAATCCGGTGATTTCAGCCTGGTTTAGCGTCTACATGACATTCCCAGGCCCGGTTACTGCAGTCAGTAAACTGAAACAAAGCTGGTCTCAGGTTTTTAACTCGATCCTCCTCATAAATGAAATGTTCAGTCCATAATTGCTGTTTTCCATTTATTATTTATGAGTTTAAAGTCGCTTTTGTTCTGTTGCTCAGCCAGAGCTGGTGCCAATTTAGTCTGCAAATCTTCTGCTGTGACTTTGCTCCATCCTGAGCTGCTTCGAGATATTTATGGCTGACGAACAGTAACGATAACCTCTATAAACAGCAGAGTTTTCTGTCTGTGTACTGGTCCTCCCACACACATACTGGGAGAGCCTCGCACAGGAGGAAGATGCTCAGCCCAACTGCAACACTCAGGGATCGACGCTAACTTTTAAAAAGAGGTTGTCTGGCTTGGCGATGAGGCAAGATTTGACAATCTGTGCAGACTTTGAATCTTCAGTGTTATCAGTTACTTTGTCCATCCTCAGTTCTTGATGTGAGTCGAACATTTCACCCCTTGACTCAAAAATAAGTCAAGTAAAAATAAGAACATTTCTTCTGCATGTCTCATGCCCTTTTTAGGTGCTTTCATGCCGTTTGGTGAGTGTTAAATCAACTTTTTAAATAGTCCAAATAATTCCATTTCTTCTTTTCCTGCTTTGCTGCAGTTGCGTTACATTTCACTGAACTCGCTGCTGTTTTGTTCATTTAAAGAAACCATAGATGTCACAAAACCATGATGTTTTTAAGCTGCCGTTAATGGGGTTAATCACTGCATCCGTATTTTGGTGTTTGCTAGCTAGTCTCTACATTTCACGTTTTTAAAAGTGGTTGACCAAGAATCTGTTGCAAGCTTCTCAAAATGGTTGCTGGTGGTAATCTGGTAACCCTTACTCTGAGCACAGATACCCACAGAGTGACTCTCGATAGGGTCTGGTTATACATCAAAATAAGTTTTTAGAACAAAGCTTGAATGGGTGTGAATCCCAAATTGTTGTTTTCAGAAATGGTTGGACTTAGTCAAAGTTTCCAGAGCTTCTCAAGAGGCACCTCTCAAGAAGCATACTGGGAGCTTAAGTGTGTCGTTAGCGACTGCCATAAGAGACTTTGAAGCCCATCAGTACTACGTGAGGGGTTGTGGTCTTCACAGCATTGTCCCCACCACAAACAGAAGGGTCCTGAACAAAATGTGATGGTGGTCTCTGTTCTACAAGAGTAGTTTCGGTTTGGGTGTTTCCTCTTTAGTTGTCGTTGCTTGGCTGCCGTGGAATGAGGCGTATTAGTAAAACCATCTGTCACTAAGTTGTCAGCGCACTTTCTTTGTGTGTATAAATACAGAATTTTCTGGCCTGACTTGTTTATGAACGCTTCTGGTCGTCTGTTTGTCTATTTCAGAACCTGCTTGGCGATTACCTCATTCCCATAGCAACTCAGGCGGAGAGCAGGGTGTTCTACCTCAAAATGAAAGGAGACTACTTCAGATACCTGTCAGAGGTGGCCTCTGGGGACTCAAAGAAGGGTGAGTATTTAAAAATCCAGTTTTTCCTCTCATTCTTCAAAGTTTTTCAGGGGAGAGAATCAAGTCGCTGTCATCACATGTGATACTCAGTCAAGCTCAAGTTGAGCTTCAGTGCAGCAGCAGCCCTGGACCTCAGCGGGATTCAGTTAATCAGTGTGATGTTCATTAACGTGTCGATTTAAAGGGAGAATTTCTTTACCCCACATGGCACCTAGCTAATCAGTGTGTGTCCTCTTTATTGTTCAAACACACAGTCAGTTGCTGTTTGCTGTGTTGCTCAGAGTAAATATTCGTCTTTAATAAACAGAACTTGGTAAACCTTTATCGCTCGCAGTAAAGACGCCATTTTATTGCTAAGAGTTGGATGCTCTTGCTTTAATTGGTGATCCATTGATGCTACTACAGCGTCTGCACCAACCACCAACAGTGGTAGATGCTTAGATTCTCCAGAAACACCACGGAAATCAAGGAAACATTTTTCATTTTTCAAGTTTTGACTATAAACTAATAAGATATTTATTTCCAGATTGCTTTCAGGCACAAACGGAAATGAAAGACTGATTCTTCCTCTTGTGTCGTCCTCAGTATAGGGACTAATGGCAGAGAGGGGTTATAGGGTGCATCCAAGGTGTCATTTGGTCACATACAAACCATCAGATAGAGATCACAGATAAATGACCCGATCGTTTCATCATTCTTTTGTCATCTATTTATGTCTAACAACGGTGAGACGCTCATTCAGCCTGTTGCTAAGAGACACTAACCCGTAGTGGTTTTCTCCCAAGGTTATCAGTCACCTGACTGGTTGTCATGGCAATAAGCCAAAGCAGCCATCGTATCGGAAGTTGTCACTGGATTGGTGGATTCTCGTTGGGTCGGTTCAGACTGAAATATCTTAAAAACTAACTGGACTCTTGCGACGTTTTTTTCTACTTTTTAAATTTTCATTGTCCTCAGAGGATGAATCCTTCAAACTCTGTTGATGCCCTTTCTTTCAGGTCAAACTTCAGGGTCAAATGTTTCTGCATCTGCAAGATGGAGTGGCACAAAATCCCCCCCCCCACAGGGTGAAATATAATAACTTTGGTGATTCTGTGCACCACTGCTCGATACTTTGGTTTACTGATGACGTTCCCATCAGCCTCGACTGTAGTCGATGGTGCACGTGGTTCGACGTTACACCAGCTTAAATGTTGTAGCAGGTTTGACACCGCTCGGGAATAGTTTCCCTCAAACTTCAGTTCACAAACACAAAAAGAAAGATGACACAGAAGTCTGCCGGTACGACTCCAGGCACAGGAAGTGGCTAACAACACGGACTCATCGTCAAAATTGGACGGCGAAGGTAAAGCCGGCGTCTCTCCTCCACTGACCAACAGCACTGGGAGCTCTCAAACACTAATACTTTGCTTTCCTGGAGGTGGATTTGCACTGGATAGGTTCTGTGGACGGCTGTGGTTGGACTGTTGGATGTTGGTGTTAACTGTGGGGGAAACATGAGTAGACTCTAACAGGTGGCGGTAACTCTGACAGCTGGTCGCTACAACATCAGTTGGTTGAAGTTGCCATTGTGAACATGTTTGCATGCCAGTGTTCACATGTCAACATTTAGCTCCAAGCTGCAAGTGCGGCTTCCAGAATGTTGTCGGTCGCTGCTTTCAGATCACAGTGAACGGGCTCCTCTAGTGACAACGGTTGTCTGTCAGTGAGACTGGTGTAACAGCAGAGTAAGAGTGTGTGGTGTGTTTGTGTTGTTTAGACACAGTGGAGAACTCTCAGCAGGCCTACCAGGACGCCTTCAACATCAGCAAGAAGGACATGCAGCCAACACACCCCATCCGGCTGGGCCTGGCCCTGAACTTCTCCGTCTTCTACTACGAAATCCTCAACTCACCCGAGCAGGCCTGCGCTCTGGCCAAGCAGGTGGGTTCATGACACTTTATTAACTCATCTAAGAGCACTGAATTTGAATGTTTTATAGACAGTGAGCCAAGATGGAGGTCTGGTCTAGCGGGCTGGTTGATCCTGGACATGATTGTCTGAAATCAAAGTGACTCGAGGAAAAGGGTGTAGTTCAGACTGTGTCCCCAGTCAGGACGTCTCTATGTAACAGTTGCACTACCTGACACCATCGCTCGAGTCTCATGGAGCAACAAGATGTGAACTGAAAGCTTAACCAAGAATCCAACTTGATCGAACGACGAGTGATTTAAAAACAGCTCGAGGCAAATAAAGGTAGTGTGTGGAGATCACAAACTTTATTTTATTTCAGATCAGTCAAAAGAGAACACACAAAAACCTCACTGCTTTACGGACAACAGCCTCAACTGCCATCAAAGACGTTGCCATCTTGACTCACATTTAGATGAGTGTCTGGACTTTGTCATTTTACCTCTGAGCAGTAGCTAAAATATGTTTGATGTATATTTGAGGAGGGAAATAGTCAATGCTGTAACAGAGTCCTGACTCACATTTGATCAGAGTTTGATAGTTTGATCTAAGTTTCGTGAGACGGGTATGCTGAGCTGAGAACAATCACAAGGCAGTCACGCTTTAAAGCATACCGTGCTTTATCGTCTGTTTTACTCCAAACACAACCATAATTTACTAAATGAACATCGTGCTGAGTGGAGGAAGACTTGAAACTAGAGATTGAGACCATAAACTGATGAGGAAACTTTACAGGGCTCATAAATCGAGTGAAGTGAAGACTCCAAGCCAAAGGAGCTGCCCCCTGCTGGCAGCTTTAAGACACTTCCACATTGGCGTCACTAACTACACACAGTTCTCTACACGTTTCACGACGTTTCACGTCAGTAATGCTCTCCGTTCGTCCCCGCAGGCTTTCGATGAAGCGATCGCCGAGCTCGACACCTTGAACGAGGACTCGTACAAAGACAGCACGCTGATCATGCAGCTACTAAGGGACAACCTTACTGTGAGTATGACACCGAACAGTGGATGAAAATGCTTGATAAATATTTTAAAAAATAACACACACACGTGTAGCCAAGGGTGTGAGGCAGAAACACACACAGTCGTACTTGACTGAGTCTTCTTGTGGAGTTATTTCCAGCAGCTAGAATGAAAAATGTTCAGCGGTCCAACAGTTGGCGGTACACGTTGGTACACTGGCACAGAACACACGAGCCCAACAAACCAGTTTCTACAATCATATTAGTAACCAGAAAAAATGACCAGAATGCATTGCAGACACCAGAATTTCCACTACACTCACTCCAGTACACACTGGTTGTACAGCCGAGTGTGTGTGTGTCTGTGCGTGTGTCTGTGTGTGTGTTCAGTTCAACCTTCAATAACAGTGAACTTGATTTAATCCAGTTTTTCATTAAACTGCAGACCTGTTTTTGAAGTTGTAGGAGAACGTTGGCGATATTCTATATTTTTATTACCATCATGCACTGAATAGGCCAAAACCAGTAACGTCTGTCCATACTTCCTCATTTTCTACCAAACTTCCTGCTTGTGGCAAACCCGTCGCTTCCTACTGAAGATATAAATCATTAAAAGAAGAAACATCATTTCATGTCCGGTGACTCGCCCGACCGAGATGTTTTATTGGTTCCTCCTTGGTGCAGTAGTAAATATGCACGGCCTGACACATGCAGCTGTCACTAAGCTTCAAGACTTCAACGGTTTTAATATTTAATAATAAATATTTTTAGGAGTTCATTCCTGATGGAGGGAGGCCTGTATGTCAGGATGTCACATTTATGTGGATCATTTTAAAGTTTAGATTATTTCATCTGTAAGTCAGTCTTCACTCTGTTACACCGTCTGTGTTAAGTACACAGTAAAAACAACCAAAGAGGTCAGAAGAATGAGACGGAAACATTGAATCAGACAAAAAATAAACTCATTAATTATGAATGATTTGTTCAAAGTTCCTGATGCAAAGTTTACAGGAAATAATCGCTCGTTTTACACAAACGTCCTGCAGTCTGTGTCTAACCCTGCCAGGTTAACCTGTGCTAACAGTTAGATATTTAATGTCCATGCAAATGTTTAATTCGTAATATAAAATATACATAAAATAGTCAGTTTATTAGATAGAAAAGGAAAACCTCAACTGTAGTGAATGTTTGCAGCAGCAGGAGTGTGTGGGATTGAATCAGTAATCTATAGTGTGTGTGTGTGTGTGTGTGTGTGTGTGTTCACTGGAAACACTCGATGTGTTTTTAATTTAGCAGAGGACCGAATGAGGCACATCAGGGTTTACACACACAGACTATATTTGTTCGTATCATCGAGTCTTTGTTGCTTTTCATGCGACTTTTTATTAAAACGGTTCAAACAATAAATGATGTCAGTGAAACGTGAAGCAGCGTCACTGTCCTGATGGTGTTCTCTCTTCCTGCAGCTGTGGACATCAGAAAACCAGGGAGACGAGGGCGAGACCGGCGACGGAGAGAACTAGAGCGCACTTCACTGTTAACCCATCCCCACTCTCTTCCTTCCTTCCTTCCTCCTTTTATCTCTCTTCCTCTTTCTTCTCCTCTTCTTTGTACACATAAAACAGCCCGTTCATTCCCTCGTCCCACTTTTTTCAAAGCCCAGCCTCCCAACTTCCCTTCTGTATAACCAACAGCATGAATAGTACCTGACCTTCACGAACGGATACGATGAAAGAGAAAAGGAGAGGGAATTTAAAAAAGAAGTCCATCAGCCCAACCATCCCTCCGTCCCTCCTTCCACCCTCCCTCTTTATTATGGCACTCCGAGGCGGACCAGTAGAGTAAGAGCCACTGGCCGGTCAAGTCTTACAGCACGCAGGGAGGGTTTTTATCCAGAACCACAAATTCAATTCACATTCCCGTTTTTTAGCCTTTTCATTTAATCTGTCTCCTCCATTCCTTCCGTTCTTCCCTCCCTCCTAACCTCCTCTGCCCTCCCCTCCTCCGCTCTCTAGCGAGTTAATGCATTTATATATATATAGTTGTCCATCCCTTTTTCTTTTTTTGGCTTTTCTTAGTGTACTGGCTGGTTTTATTCCACTCTAAACAAAACCGACGACAACAAACAAAGGTTATTAAACTGTCCGTTTATTTTCAACAAACACTGTGATGCTTAAGTTTTTCCTCCACCTCGCCACCAGATTTGAGTTTGATGGCAAAAGAAATGAAGTATCAGCTGGGAGGGTGTGTGTGTTTGAACAGCAGTACCATTCTGCTGAGGTTTATACAGAAGGGTGCTCCTACAAGGCTGTATTGTGACACTGACAAATCTAAAAAAACAAACCAAGCGTTTCACCTGCTGTGATCAAATCACGTTTCTGTTTCACTCTCTAACCCCCCCGAGTTTTATTTGATGCCATTTTCCAGACAGAAAAAAGGAGCTGAAACTGATTTGAAAAATCATTAAAGACTAAAAAAACATTCCATCTTAATGTTTGATCCAAATAAAATAAAAACAGGGACCCGTCTGCTTCCTTTGGATCCGCCTCCCGTCAAGGTGCTGTCGAACATCAGTCCAGTCTTCGTCCCTGAAGTTTGATTCATTTCTTTCTTGTTTTTGCGATTGCTTTTCTTCTCCCGCACGTCTTTAACAAAAATCTAACTTCTTCTTTCCGGTTTTTGAAAAACTGTAAAATTGTAAAACATTTTTAGAGCTTAACTGTAAATCTGTCTTTTGGAGAAAAAAATCACAAAAAAACTAAAACGGTTTGTTGATGTTAACACTCGCTTGCAATGGAAACCCTGAAGCCGTTACAGTCAGCTGCTGTTCAAAGCTTTCTTTTCTTTCCCTCCTTTTTGCCTGTTTTACTGCTCGTACTGACAAGTCTGCAAGTGTCCGGTCGCTGCTTGAATGGTCCGACGAGAACGCGTGCCGTCATTTTATCACCGTGTGAATCTACTGCGAGCGTCCACCCTGCGGATCGACACCCAACCAACATCCCGCTTCTGCGTTGACCAAATCAAATTTTAAGACTTTAAAACTGTCATTCCAAATTGGAGACGGAAAATAAAGGAAGCCGTGAAGCTGATCGGCCCGTTATCTACCTGTGGAAGAGTTCATAAACATATTTACGTGTCAGCCATTTAGAAAAGACTCGACTAATTTTCAGATCTGATTCTTTAATAAATCACACATTTGAACTGGTTAAAAAAACAAACTACGCCTGTACTCGCTCTGAAGCGCTTAAAATCCCAAACCAAACTCGTCTTTGTCCCAAACTTTAAGAAATATCGTCCGACCAAACTGCAGACGAGAAATATTTGAACGATAGTTTCCTCCTCCACTCAGTGTCACAATAACCTTGTCATTAACCATCTCGACATTCCACTCTGTAGGTGTAGAAAAGTCATGTGTCTCAATGTTTATTTTTTGTTTTGTTTTTTTCTTCTTTTTGCTGGGGACAAAATGTTTTCATGCACTGACGTTTAAAAGGAAAAAAAAGGTAAAAGTAATTATTCCTCCCTGCCGCTCTTTTTCTCGTTAGCTGAACAAAAAGGCAGTTACGCTTTCTAAAGGAAAAAATGATCCCATGCAGTAGTGAATGTGGCACCGAGCCTGTCTGTATATCTGGTATCTCAAATCATTTTTTGTTTTTACTGACCAGTATTCTGCTTAAAATAAAAAGGAAAAAAAAAATAACCCAAAAAAAAAAAGTTTGCTTCTGTGACGGTTTTATTGCTTAGCGCGCACGTGGTTGTGAAAATTTAGACTTAGCTTAAGGACACCGATAAAAATGACCAAAAAAAACAAAAAAAAAACCCCTTCGACACTTCCCCTCCCCCACCCTGGTTATTGACGTAATACTAGATTTGTGTATGTCTTTTAAAAAAAAAAAAAAAAAAATCCAACTCTAGTTTCACCTTACATGTTATAAACAGGACAAAATGTAAAAGACAATTTAAAGTGAAATAAAGGTTTTATCAGTTCCGAATCAGCCCTGTTCTGTTTATTATCACCTCTAGCCTCTTAATGTTTTATTTATTTATTCTGTTTGTTTTTGAGTTTCTTGGTTGAAGTTGCACGGCACGCACGAAGTCCGAGAAAACTTCCAAGTTTAAACGAACAATATGTAACTTTGCTTGTAAACGGCGACGTCCAGTGGTTAGAAATTGGTTCTGCGGTCCAAATTTAAAACACTGAAAACGGTACTTTGTTTATTTCATGAGTCAGCTTTTCCGTCATAGTCTGACTTCAGTCTGTGCTGCAAAATAATGACGGCAATTAGTTTAATTTGATTAGTGTCCTGTTTGAGAGACGGAGAGAAAGGAAACGTTCAGCAGTAAACACCCTGATAGACTCCAGTAGAAGAAACATGGAGCACAGCAGTAACGAGGTTGTACGTTGTATTTTTGGCAACGATGAAAAAAAGACAAATTTGGACTCTGCAAAACAGCCTCCGTCTCTGGCTGGAAGGAGCTTGAGTTGGTCCGTCTGTTTACTGATGATGTGACGATGCTTGAACTCGATGACTTCATAACGTCCCACAGCGGTGTTGTAGGTCGAGTGTTTGGAAACTTTTCGAGGGGAAATATTCATTGAATTTATAAGTGGAACAGTCACAGCAGTCTGACCATTCCTCGTTACGTGAACTGTCCTCCCGTAGTGAGTCGGGTAGGGTCGGTAACTTTTACAACATCTTCCCAAAAATCCCCTCAACGTTCTGATGTATGTTTCTGATACAGCCTAAATTTTATTTTTTAATTAATTATAAAATACAAAGTTCATGACTTTATTTTCATTGTTTTGACTCTTTCAAATTTATCTCCAACATTTACCCAAGTCACCACATTTCTGCTCATGGAGCTTTTTCGGGCAGGTACAATCTAACGTTACTGAGTTGATCCACTTGGTTTGGTTTTTAGTTTGGGTCCTGTATGAACAAGTCGGGACAGAAATGCAAATTTTGAACTGGATAACAGAAGGCTGCCGTGTTCTCCTCGATCATGTCTGTTAACTGTTAAAATGCAAATACGGCAACATGCAAATTTCTTTTCTTTTGAACACCAAAGGGCAGAAAACACCTCTGAGGTCAGTCGACTCTGTCAACAGGTTCAAACCTAAATAAATATTGACTTCCTGTATGAATCCTTGTTAATCAGCCTTTAATTGCCCCGTGCTCCTTTTAAATGTTTCCCCTCTTTGTTTGAATTGGACCCGATCTGGGAAAAGTCACGTCTGAGTGCGCTGCCAACACAAACTTCACTTATCTTCTTTTGGTAGTTGCACTTACGAGGTTGTTTGCGTGAGCAGCTGAGGACGTTCAAATATTCAAACCAAGTAGCGTGCAGAAAAGACAACGTTGTTTATTACGTTTATTTGCAGTTAAAACAGAAGCAGGTCGACAAATCAGCACAAATGTGATGAAACAAAGTTTCCAGGCGGGGTCGGGCGGTAATCCTAAGTGTACAAACGAGCATGAGAACAGAGCTCGAGGGGTTAAACTATCCAAAGTAGCAGATGGAGGATGATAAACAGGCACTTCGGGCAAAGATGGAGACGGCCGAGCTACAGTGGAATTTCACAACAGAACAATGAAATGGGGAAAAAAAGACAGTACTAAGATGACCCGTCTGAGGACAGTTTCACTTGGTTCATAAACCTTCAAATGGAACGGAAACAAACTGATGCTAACAGTAAACTGTCAGATTGATGAGACGTATTCAGACATCTGACACGAGGCAGGACACGGGTTGTATCGGACCAAACCTCGCCCACCTAAACTGACAATCAGGATAAAGACCGATGCGACGTTCACGTCATATCAGAGTCATAATGAGCAGTTTGACTAAAGAGGGTTCACATCGAGATACATGTTGTCCTTGAATTTCATGATGATCTCCGTCCCATCCGTCTCGATATGACGTGAACATCAGAAACATCGGCCCTGACAAACGTTCACACACACTCAAAGCCTCAGAAAACCAAATATAGGATAAATAAACTACCTGAGAGTAGAACATGGTGTGAAAAAAATGGCTGATTTCTTGTAATTCAGATACAGAATAAACCTTTCACAATCACCGGTGCTGCCTGACGTGAAGCCGGCTTCGATACGGACTGAGTGGTGGCGGGTCGAACTCCAGAAAACTGGATCACCACGAGCCTCCAGTATTTTGTGACGGGCACTCTCAGTTTTCAGACGTTTTATAGAAGACATAATTAAGCACATAATAATGGGAAGGATTGCAATAAGTACTTGGGTTTGCTAAACGTGACGTTCTGTGAGATGATGTCGATGTTACCTGTGCTAGGTATGCTAAATATTCAGCTGTTAAAGTGAATTTCCAAATAAATCTTACTCTCACATTATAATGTACATCAATAGATATAAAACATGATATACTTTGATGGTTTTGCAACAGATTTCTTTGCATTCTTGATCAAAAGCTTGTTAGTTGTTACGTGGACCTTGAGTCGCTCAGGTTTCAAACGATACGATCTCCGTTAATTAAACAAACAGTATCGAAAGTACTGAAGTTATTAAAAAACAGATCTACAGTCAGAACGACGCCATCCACGATTGAAGTCGTGAATAAACTCCACCTCGCTCTTCGCCTCCCGCGCAGTCGGCTAACGCTCACAATGATGGAGAGTTAAAGACGTTAACTGTGTTTAACCAACCGGGTGTAGGGACAGTGAACGCACCTGGTTGGTGCTGATGTTATTTCTGATCGGCTACGTCACTTACCAACGAGCCTCCTCCACACACGGCTCACCTAATACGAGTCTTATTTTTTGAATATTAAAATGCTGCCGTGTCTGTCTGATTTCTTTTTATCGTGTTATTGAACGAGGTATCAAGAATCGTTTTTAATAGTAAAACTGAATCGAGGTTTAAAATTCAACAATGAACTTTAAGTTTTGTTGTCGAGCAGGAGCTCCACCCACTAAACGTCACGTCCACGCACGGTGATGGTAAAAGCTTATTCTGATGTGTCAATAAACTTCAGCTCTTTTAAATAACCATAAATACTCAGTGACTTAAAACTGGTGAAATACAAACATTCTTTCTTCTTCAGTTCTCAGCGACCGGAGCTGCGTTTTCCAGAAGCGCCTCGTGGCCGAGCTCGTGTTTGTTCCAGGGACGGTCAACATGATCAAAACTCGTGTTCGGTACGAGGGGAGCTTTTGGGAAACGCGCGCTCACGTCCTCTGACTTGAAGCGGTCGAATCGTGTCACTGCTCATGAAGACGTCAGGGATTCTTCGTCCTCTTCTTTCCGTACGCAGCGCAGTGACAGATCCTTACCGCCGTCTCCAGAGTCCCTGATGTGTCATCACTTCTTCTGCACGTCCTGCAGCAGCTTCAGGGCGGCCGTGTTCTTTGGTTCCACTTTGAGCAGGTTGTTCAGGTCGTCCACGCACGCCTTGATGTCCTGCAGGAACGACGACGACAGTTTAGAGTTAAAAAAGGATCGAGGAGAGTTCACAGACAGATCTGGAATGCCTCCACAGGTTTGTACCATGAATAATGACGAAGAAATCGATACTTTGGTGCACCGACAGGCTCTTTGAAACTCATGACAGACACTTCCAAAACTGGAATGAACAAATCCCTTGAGTGGTACATGGAGGAATCTCAGAATTTTTTTTAATTAAATATGTTTAGAAACATTCAACACCATCAGTACTACAGGAAACTGAAAATACTTAAACTATCTACCCTCACTGATGTGGAGCTACGATAACTCCAGCCAACGTTACTGTACGCTGCTGCGAGCAGCGCGGTGACGTCTCCTCTCTGTGTGAGAGTCTGTGTGATGAGGAGACGCCGCCAGGGGAAACATCAGCAATTATTTTGTCTCCATGAAACCTTCCAGACCGACACTTTAATGTGAACGGTGGTGGAGGTGATGGAGGTGCGTGCGCTCACCTTGAGCTCCTTGTGAGCCTGAGCTCTCCTGTAGAGGGCCTTGATGTTGCTGCTGTCAATCATCAGAGCCTCGTCGCAGTCTCTGATGGCGTCTTTGTACTGCTTCACTGACAGGTAACACAGCGCCCTGATAACACACACACACACAGCTACAATCAGCTTACATCAGTATTAGATTCTATAGATTATAGAGTTTCATCTACGAGCCACATCAGCCAAAGTCAGTCCAATCAGGTCAGTCAGTTTGGCTGATTTGTCCACCAGGTGACAGCAGAACCTCGGCTATAAACATGAGGAAGGAGGCAGCGCCACACAGAATTCAAGCCAACACAGGTCTGATTCATCGATACCATTTTAGCTAAACCTGGCAACAATGACAGACGCTGACGTTGATCGACCTTCAAACTGAGTCATCGCTCTCCAGATCTCAGAAATCTGGATGTGTGGACGCAGATGTGACGTACCGGTTGGTGTAAGTCGTGATCTCGGTCGGGTTGTGTTTGAGGCTCTGGCTGTACTTCTCTATGGCCTTCTTGTGCTCGCCTTTCTTCACGAGGGCATTGCCTTCTTCTTTCAGGGTTTGGGCTTTCTTCTTGTCTTTCTCGCTGGGAGCTGACGAGAGGAGAAGAACGTGATCGTTAGGTCTAAAACTCTGACAAACCCATCAGAGTCTGTTCAGCTAAATAAAAATAACAAACATGGTCAGTCGTCGTATGAATGACGCGCTCTCTCTTGGCTCTAGTCTGAGCAACAGAAAACACACAGTGGATCTTGTTACCAGGTTTGGTTGGTTGTGCGGTGCCGTTCTGTTGCGGTGCTGGGTTCGGCTGCTGTGCGGCGCTGGCTGTAGTTTTCTGGGCTAGTTTTTCTCGGACAGACAGAGGCACGGTGGGGATGGGAGGAAGCTTTTCTCTCCACGAAAGACCGTCTGCCTCTGTGAGCGCCTTCGTCATCCTGAAGAACAAAAAACACAAAGTCACAAAGTTTGGTCAGAAACTACAGCTTAAAGGACGACCTCATGTCGGAGTCATTCTCTATAACTATTTCCAAACTTATGGGCATGGACTCATGTTTGTTTTGGCACCTTGAAGCTAGAGAGGAAAAACACCCGACGTCTCTGAAAACTACGAACACGAACCCGCAGCGTCCACCACAAACCTCCGTACCTGTTGGTGCCGTCGTGAGCGGCCGCGATGTTGCAGTCAATCTGCAGAGCCGTCTTGTAGTCGATGTAAGCGTGCCTGTAGCGCTCCAGAGCTTCGTAGGCGGCGGCACGACGCAGCAGAGACTTGACGTTGAACGGGAACAACTCAAGAGACCTGAGAGGAAACGAGGAGAGTTTAGAAACGTTCAGATAAAACTGTCATGACAGAATGAGACGCAAGAGACCAAAAAGAAACACTAAGAAAAACAAACTGCAAAGAACAAAAACTGAGTTAAATTAAATCTATGAATTACAAATAAAAACACTCACGTGTTGCAGTCTTTCACACACTCTGCACAGTTGCCGTCTTTCAGGTAAGCTGCTGCACGGTTCGAGTGCAAAATGCCCAAATCCTCCGGGTTCTTTTTACCTTGAGAGGAAACAAGAGGTCACAAACTATTCAAGCTATGTCCGTTTAGGAGACACGTGATGATGATTGTGGAGGAGGCGCGGTGCCTCAGCTGCAGAGGAGAGGTGTGGAGGCTCAGGAGAGCAGCGCCAGGTGAGTGACTGGCACACCTGTATCCAGTTAGCTAATCACGCTAGCTCATTAACACAGTAGCGTGCTGGACCTGAGGGGGATCAAGCGTGTGTGTCACTGTCCGGATGGACATTAGATTTACAGTAAGCTTGCCATGCTGTATGATGAGACTGTGGTTGGACTTACTGGACTTCTCCAGCTCCTTGATGGCCTGGCTGTAAAGGGTGGTGGCTTCTCCGTACTGGCCCGTCTTGAAACATTCGTTCCCGGCTTGTTTCAGCTCCTCCCAGGACCTGGACTTCTGCTTCTGAGGCATTTTTTCTTCTTCTTCTTTTTAACTTTTAACTGAAAAGATGAAACACGATGAAGGAGATGAAGGAAACATCTCATACCTGCTCCTGTCCTACAGACGTGATGCACGCCGTGCCGAGTACTCTATACAAGTACTCAGCGGTGACGAAGCCTGAACAGGTGAGTGTACCTGAGACGCACTGAGGACACCTTGAGGGTGTGTGTGTTTGTGTCGTAATGTGTCACACTGGAGGACCGCCTAACACAGAACACTGATTTCTACTTGGTACACTGTGTGTGTGCACTGTTAGTGTGCCGACCAACTGAAAAAAAAAGTAACCCGTGAATAAATAAACAAATAAAACAGTGATAACGGACGCTGACTGACAAAATTCAGTGTTTATTAGCATACAGAGCAGGGAAGTGCTCATTTTAGACTGATGTTACAGCTATGGATCGTATCCCGTGTACAGGTGCATCAAAATCCAGGTGCAACAGTCAACAGAAAAGTGTTAAAAGTGCCTTTATGGAGGCAGCAAAGCGCATAAGCTGTCCACATGTTTATGGTCAACACCTGCTCACTCACTTTAAACTGATCAGGATCACACACTGTAAATAACCACACCTCACACACACACACACACGGTCACTGCCCTCAGCTGCACCTTTAGCAGACATGCGGCTGTTTTCAGAGGCGTTAATGTAAATGTTAATGTAAACTTTGAGGCCATTTTTTTAATGCTACAGTTTGTTTTTAATATTTAATGTAACCTCCATGTTATAAGTGGAGTCCTTTTTAAAACAGTTTTTTAAAATATTCATAAAGGTGGTGTTAAGTGCTCGGCCAGGTGGAGGCAACTGTCAGTAAAAAATGAACTTAATTGTAATTAATAATCACAAACATTGATGTCAGCCTAGCTTATGCTAAATATGTTAGCTCAACTAGCCTGTAGCACTTAGCTGCTAACTCTGTTCGACAGTTAAACTAACAGTAAAAGTTCACTTTAACACACGGGCTGTGTTTGTGTAGTTGTATATTTTATATATATATTTATATAAAGTTGTAGTTTTGTATGTTTTTAACTAATCACTCTTTTGTTGCTCGGTTAGCTCCGTTAGCTCGCTAGCTAACTTGGTGCTAACTCAAGCAGCAATTCGAATGAAGGTGGCTAACCTAGCATGCTAACCGCTAACGTTAGCTTTCGCTCACCGGCCGTTGGTGCTGAGTTCACTGACGGACTCTTTTTTCTTCACAACACTGGTGTTCTGGTCCAAACGACTACCGGCTCCTGGCGCTGTCTGTACGTGCTGCTGTGGTTGTTGTTGTTGTGAATACTGACATTACTCTGCGTGCTTTGTATCCACGCTGCTGTCTCTCACACACTCACACACACACACACGCGGTTCTCCTCGGTCCAGAGGAGTTGCCGGCAGGATCTGGTAACTTCTTGAGTTTGCTCGGTGGAGGCGGAGGGTGGAGGAGGGTGGAGGAGGGGGGTCGGTGCTGTATCGGTTTCGCTTCTTCGGCACGCTGCGTTCTAAGACTGTCGGAAATTGTAAGACTTGGATGGATGATGGCTCCCTCTGGTGGCCTGTGTGTGTGTGTGTGTGTGTGTGTGTGTGTGTGTCAAACAGAACAGACACCCACACATGTTTTTTTTTTTTTTGTTTTTTTTTGTTTTTTTTTTAATGTGTCACATTTTAAGCCTATAACAATTTTTATATTTACTTTATTCGCCTGTTATTTCACCTTGTTAACCTATTTACATACTGGGTTATTCTCCTGTGTGTGTGTGTGTTTCGGATCATGTCATCCTCAGGCTTCATGTTTCGTTTGAGTTGGCAGTTTCATTCTTTCGGGTTCTTTGAAAGTGAATCCAAACTTTTGGTACATTTCTGAATATTTGTGTACACTTATTATCAAACTAGTAAACTAGCTTTAAGTTATTTATTCACACTAATTTCCCAACAAAGAATGAACTGCTGTGTTCTTTTTTCTGTCCATCCAATAGCAGCTGGCATCATAGGAATCATATTTTAAATAGATTTAGTCAATGCATTATCAATGCTTGGCGGACCCCCTAAGGGTCACGGACCACCTGTTGAAGACCGCTGGTTTAGAATACACACTATGCTGCACGCTGTATATATTGTATATGTATGTAACCTATAAAAATACTCCACTTGGAATGAATGAACATATTGGTTAATGAGTCAGTCATCAGTTTTTCCCACAGCCGTGAACGCATCATTAGATGGAGCGCAGCAGTTGTCTGGTTTCTATTTTGGTGAAGGGAGTGACAGCGACTGTGTGGAAGCAAATCTCGCGTTGTTTCAGTTTGTTCTTTCAAATCTAAAGACAAAAAATGACTTTCCTCTCTATGATTTATCCACATTTAATTTATTTATTGTGTTTTTTTTGTATTTGTGCTATAAAAATAAATATGCCTGTCCTCTGGTGTAATTTAGTTGTCATGATATCACATCAAAGTGCCACCAAAAAAGTTAAAATACAGGAGGCCATTTGGCTGGAGAGTTTTCACTTGGAACTGGGTACCTTGAAGGTACATGAAGCCACGTCCAGCAAACTGTAAACAAACCAGATTATATGCACGTCCAGGTGATGTGAGCACACCTGAAATGTTGTGCAAGGACAGCCGTGGTTTCCAAACAGTATGCTCATCTGTCTCCTGTCCGTCAGACTTCTTAATTACTGAGTGAGTGCTCAAATCAGTTATTAAATAATAACATGCTAACAATAAGGTGCAAATTACTTTAAATTCAAAGTACTTTGTGACAAATAAATAACTGAACACATCTCCTTACATGACACCAGACTTTCTTTTAACAAGTGTGTTTATTAATTTTCAGAGAACACTATCGCACTACAACAAATACTACAGGTGTAGACCCGAATGTACACCCAAACATTTAACAAGGCGTAACAGGAGTACCATTAGCAAATAGCATATTAGCATAATTGAACGTGGCAAGAAAACATGCTTCATTCATAACTCTTTGTTACTGTTTATTGTATAGCTCGCTGCCTTTTTACACCTGACACCCATGTGATTGAAACCGACATGGCTCTGCCTTGAAATTAAGCCTTGAAAATACTGAAATATACGCATCGTGATACAGTGTGAAGACGGCATTTTGTGAGCGTTACGCAGCCAGGATGTCTAACGCTTGCTTTCGTGGCTTGACCTCAACGGCGCAGCTGCTTGTAATGTCTCTGAAGATGGAGCAGCCGAAGTTGACCATGAGAGTCTTCTTTCCAGACTTGTAGGGAGTGAAGAAGATCGTGACGACTATCCTAGTGTTTGGCTTCATATTGGGAGTCCTGTTGGGGGAAAAAAACAGTTTGGTCCTGGTGTTGCTGTGAACTCCACATGTACAGTCTATACGTGTTAAGGATACTAATATTGGTTGCTTTATGAGGTAAGAAAGAAACATTTATGTCATCATTTTGTAATTATCGGTGACATTTTACAGTCCTACTGACTGATCAGTTGTGAAAGAAATTACTTGTTATTTACACCTTTACCGGCCTAAAACCTTGAAGTTATGTTATGCACACACACACACACACACACACACACACACACACACACACACACACACACACACACACGCACACACGCACGCACGCACGCACACTCACTTGTATTGAACCTCCTCTTTGAACAGGCCACTTCCGGAGACAGTCAGAGAGCAGCCAGTCAGCGTCTCGTTGATCGGGTTTTTGAAAATCACTTGTGCACTTGACTCAGTGTCCTGCTTGGGGTGACCAGACAACTAAAACACAAACACAACACAACACAACACAACACTCTTTTATTTTAGCAAATACAATCAAACTACAACAGAAACAGAGTGGCAAGGCCCAGATCAAAGGTATGTTTCCAAAGACAAGGACTTTGCAATCTGTATTTAATCTACATGGACTGTTGCCTGCAGCTTCAGGAGTTGAAAGGCGGCAACTTCTGGCAAGCAAATGTGTGTGTGTGTGTGTGTGTGTGTGTGTGTGTGTGTGTGTGTGTGTGTGTGTGTGTGTGTATGTGAAAGAGTCATTTGCTTAGAGCTTTCAGGCGCAATCAACACAGATCAGTAAACACATGGAGACACGCCTAAAGACTCAGAACATTTAATTAAACATTTCAGGTGATACTTGATACGTGATGCTGCAAGCGGTTGATAGAAATTTTTCACCACTGTCTGAAGCCAACTACGTGTTGCCTCCAGCTCCAGCTTTAATTTGACCTTTATAATTTTATTAGATGGGAAACCAAACAGATCTCAGGATGTCTGATGTGATTTTAAAGAGTGATAGTGGTGTTTTACTCACAGTAATGGAGATGGGAGGGTCCTGCAGCACAATGTCTTCCTCAGCGTAGTATATGTCATCTGGCTTCTGTTTGTCAGCGACCACGGCTGACACCTTAATGGTGTCACAGTCCAACAAGTGTTTACGGTAGTCCTTGAACGGGATCAGGATAGGGATGGACAGATCTTTAAGAGACAGTGGAAGAGAAGGGATATTACTTTATTATTTCTTGGAGGCCGAAATCTCAAGATTAGGAAAAATATCCACAGAGTTAAAGTCACCTTTCCCAGCCAGCAGTTTCTCCTCCTTCACCTCCTGCCTCATGCTTATGGATGATGCGCAGTTGTACGTCATGCTTTGGATGCTGATGGTGATGGACAGTGTCTTGTCATCAGTGGCCTCAGGTGGACTTTTCAGCAACAGATTCATGTTCACATCAGCACCGACCGTCGGTATGGACACCTGTAGCGTGACACGTATGCATTTCAAAGTTATTCGGTTTGACAGTTTCAGGTTGATATTCTTATCAAAGTGTCCCTGAACATTGTAAAAAGGAATACAATAAGCTACTATATTTTATTTGGATCACTAGCTCCATGATGCTTACTAGCTTGCAGCCAACAGCCAATGAATTCAGCCACCTGGCCTCTAGAATCAAATTGGACTATTTATTTACAAAGGGTCCTTTTTATTCTGCTGTCTTTTTTTACCTTTTGCTTTTGTCATTGAAAGGTGCTATACAAATAAATAAATAGCTAAGAACAGAATAAGAGCGAACAAGAAGTCGCCAGATGAAGAGTAAATCTGGGACTGACTTTTCATTTGACTTTTACATGAGGTTTATTTTGTTTCCAGCATGTCTGGTTTCATTAGAAAAGAAATAACGGAGATGTAAATTTAGGGAGAACAAAAAAAAAAGGTCCCCAGAGCGATTTTCTGCATCTTGAAAACTAGAACGTAGAACTTCTGTATTAAAATTACATTATAATTATTGTAACGTCCTGTTCAATCAATCATTCCATGTTCTAGTTTCTGTGACGTACCTCTTCAAACTGAATGGTCAGTGGAGGGATCAGTGGAATTCCTAAATCGATGCATGACCGGTCCACGCCCCTGTCCATTATACGTTCATCATTCACTGCAATCTCACACCTCGACATCAGCGGCATCTCCTCTGTACTCTCATTATTCACCGTAACCGGAGCACAGCTTGACATCTCCGGCATCACTTCGTAACTGTCGGAGGAGAAGTCTCTGGTGCAGGCATAGTTAAAGACAGCCCTCTCCATGAAGGATCCTGTGAGGGAAGTAATTCAGTCAGTTTCCAGAGCCACTGTTGTACAGCATAAAGTTGAAGTTTGTGTGTGATGAACTGTGAACCCACCCTCTTTGTATTTGTAGTTGTTGGTGATGATCATCCTATCATCGGTACCAACGCCCTTGGTGGAGATGTTTTGACCGACTCTCTTTGTGTCTGTCCAAAGTTTCTTCTTTGAACCGTCACCTTTAACCTGACAAGACACACAATAAATAATAAAAATCAGCTCTTCTTATCGTTAGATTTGCTTTTTCTTTCACTGAAGTTCAAGAAGTTCTGCTCACTCACCAGCCAGTCAACACAGTCGGCGTTGACCTCAGCAAAGACGAATGGGATGTCATATTTGAGATTTGTTTCTCCTTTCAGGATGGCTTTGACTGGGGCTGGACCACAGCAGTAAACACCTACATGAGGAGAGACGACGATCGACGACGATCAAAACCAGGAAATGGAGTAACAAACTTCCCATTGGAGTTATCATGTAATGTGAGTTAATTCCATCTTTGCACTAATCCCTAATCTCTGCAGCAAAGCAACAGCAAATGACGTAGTTTGAGGCTTCGATGCATGACAACCATTGACAATAAAAATCTACTGACCCGACCTGACTCAGGCTGAAATCAAGTTGACAGAAGACTTCCTGCCTCACTTTTTTATCTCGGAAACTCCATGAGCTTTCCCTTTTAGAGATGATTGACTTCCAAACCTTTCCTTGAATGACCTTTCCCCCTCAGGACAAACTCTAATAGCAAAACCGTCAGTATTTTGGTCTGCATGAGCTGAATTTAAATTTTATAATATGCACCTAATTCAGCAAATGGAAACCTTGTGGAACGACGCGCAAACCAGGCTAATGAATCTGGAATCCACCTGTTTGGTGAGGGGAAAACCCAAGAACATTTATGAGTCTGTACCGTCGCTCCTCTCCTGCGGGGTTGGATCCAGAACTTGCCAGCCGTCATACCTGCCGTCCTTGGCCAGGTCTGGCCGCCTCATCCATGCCTCCACCCAGACGTGGAAGTTCCTGAAACACAACCAAACATTCAGGTTCTGAAACGTAACACTGCAGAATACAGTGAAATGTTGGGTCTCTTGTATGCTGTCTTGCTTGTTCCCCCAGCCCTGCATTGCTCCTCAGTTGTGCGTCTCCCCGTGTTCATGCTCTGAGTGTACCTTGAGTGCTTTCTGGATTATTCTTTGTTGGATTAACTTTGTCTACCTGGTTTATTTTGTGTTACTGTCTGTCCTGCAAGTCATTAAAGTTAGCCTTTTGTTCAGCCTGCCCTTCCATTGTGTCTGTTCACCTCTTGCACTAAGCCATGACAGTTTTCTGTTGCCAAAGTATTATGTTCATCATGGGACATAATTTTGACTTCATTTACTGGTGGATTAAGAGCTCATGGGTGTGAGGACTCAAAGCGAATCACCACACCCAAAAATGAAGATAAATAAGCATATTAAGTATTTTGTAAGAAGACACCACTGACACGGTGATGATTTTTGGCATGAGAATGCGGCTCATCATGCCTCTGGCCTGTTAAAGTTGGCTAAAGTTTACTAAAGCACAGCACAGTTATTTACTTACTTACCACTAAGGGAGTGGCACTTGTCTGAAACAGTTGTTACACACCCATGAGGATTCACAACACTGAACAGTGCAACAGGTTCAAGTCATTGGTGTCAAGCCAATGACCTATTTGTGCAAGTGCTTTTATTCAAGTTCACGCTGGTTTGCACCTCGCTGTTTATGTTCTCATAGGAAGAAATCGTAGCCTCTCACCAAACACTGTCAGGGGATGGTATGTCACTGACTCCATAGTCAGCGTGGTACACGTCAATGGTCAGGTTCTGGTCGCAGTCGTGGGCTGACTGGAAGTTGGTGACCACACGGCAGGGGATGCCAAACAGGCGCATCACTGCAACCAAAGACAAAGATCTGAGTAATTCAGATGAATTCACACAAGAGTGTTGGTTTCTCATCATTGTCGAAATCAGTTCGTCAGCAACACAGACAAATTCAGACTTCAGTAAAAGTCACTTAAGGGTTAGCAATTCGTCAATGAACTCCATATAACTTTTTCCTGTTTGGGGATGTGCTTTAATGTAACACATACAAGGTTGCAATGTGCAGAAAGTTAAGCTGACTAAGATTCAACAGCAATCCTTGTTGAGACAGGAAGACTTGAGAAGCAGCGTATATTTAGTAGGGCTGCAACTAAACACAAATTTATTAAATGTTAGAACTTATATTTATCTTTACAGATGTTACCTGAGCACATAACAGCGGCGAACACCCAGCACTGCCCGTACTTGACCGGCTTGAAAGAGTTGAGCCATTGGCTGAGGATGGCGTAGCTGCCAGTCCAGTGACTAGGTGAGACTCCACCAGCATAAGATCCCGACCAGCGTCCCTGCAATACACCGTGGTCATCTGCACTGTTGATCTGAAAGAAAACAGACAAACTTCTCCATCTCTGGTTTCCATCTCAGATTTTGTCGAACCAAACAACTTCTCGAACGATCTCTTACGATGACATCTAAATGTAAAGCAGGTATAACCAGGTTTTTATCCTACCATGGCGCTGACCACACGACCGACGTAGATGGGGTTACAGCGAGCGGAAATGTCATCAGCCGGGTCCCTCTTGTGTTTGGGGTTGAGGTCCAATAACTTCATACAAACGTCCACCATGCGGTCCTCAAACTGCAGAGGAGACAGGAAAAGCCAAAAATGTTGCTGCGTGTGCTACAGAGACGCTAACTTAGACCTCTGTTGAAGCAAATAATGGCCATGAAGACTTAAACTGTCAAAACATCTGAAACTAAAACTGTTAACATGAAACTGTTGAGTATGTGAGTACCTGTCCAAAGTCCCATTTCAAAGGCATGATATAGTTTCCGCTTCCTCTGTAGATGACTCCTGATTCATTCATCACATACTCCTGTCTCTCGTCCTCATTGGGCAGAAACACCCAGTCATCTACAGAGATAGTGAATTGACAAACAGGTGTAGATAGATTAGATGTTTTCAGATACTTAAGTAAGTAAAAGTAAGTAATAGATGATCAACCTACCAGAACACCAGGGGTTATAAAGAACCACCAGCTCTCCCAGCAGTGTCTCCTCGTTCTTGTATCCCACCATGACTATGTACTCTCCTACAGGGGCATCAGCTGGGGGCGTGATGGTCATGTTCACGATGCCACTTTGTAGGGAGTAGCTTTCCTGGAGCTCTGCCTTCCACACAGCCTTTGCATGTGGTGAGCGTTTCCCATTATCAGGGATGCCGAACAATGACATCGTCCCTATGTCTTCAGATGGATAGCTTCCTGTGGAGAGGTGGGAGTCTGACGTTTGTTTACCCTTTATTCATGCATCCATCCAATGGTTTTCACTCATTGAACCAATCCAGTTATGTGATTTATCACATGTTCCCCATGTATCTGGCCTTGGGATCAGCAATTAGCACTGCCCAAGGACATCAGTGTGATCAGTACATGCCCCACTCAACCCACCACAGCCGTACCCAGACGGCAATCAATCAATATTTTCCAGAGACCTTAATGGTTGTTCAAACACCAATAAAAAAATAGTAATTTAATGAAAGAAATGACCAACCTGTAATTGCAGTCAACTTGAGCGAATCATTGCGAGGGTTGAAAGCTTGCCTCAGTTCAAGGGTCACGTTGAAGGACTGGCCTCTTCTCACAGTCAGTTTATCACGTGAGATTTCAATGGTGCGGTGAGCAGAGTTGTTTTTGACACAGTGAAAGTCCACTTTGGCGAAGACTGAAAGAAATTCAAAACATCATGAGCAAATTTAAAAGAATCTCTCAAGGAGACCAGCGTGGAGGATTTAGTGGCATCTAGTGGTGTAGTTGCTAATTGCAACCCTGCTGCCTCACCCTCTCCTTAACACAAACACCACACCCTATCTAGAGTCGATTCATGTCGATTCAACATGGTGGACTTCCTAGAAATGGACCTGCAGCACCTGTAGATATAAAAGGCTCATTCTAATCTAACAAAAGCATGACTATCTTTATTTTCATGTGATTATACACCGATTAAAAACAGAACTATACTCCATTTCTGCCGTATTCTAGAACTAGAGCAACCTAAATCTGACACCACGCAGTGTTTGTGGCTGTTTCGTCCAAAGAGCTTAATGTAGACACGAGTACTTACTACTTCTCTCGTCCCGCCCTGTTGCATCTTGCCTCGTTAAGACACACATTTCACAGCCTTAGCTCCATTGGTGACATCTCACACTGTGCTGAGTATGTTTACATATTTTAACCTCATTTGACCGCGCCCTATTTTTAACATGTTGAGCCAGTTTGCTCGGGCCAATTCAGGTCTCTCTGCACCTTCATTCGCCGACCAAAACCAGACTCAACATGACTTCAGGAGCCCTGAGCCTGGTCACTGACAGGTCAGGTCATCTGTGTCCTTCTGTTTTATTTAAATGATATAGAAACATGTATTTATTTAATTATAAGATAACTTTTTATTCTTATTAATCAAGCGTGGATTTGATCATTAGTGGGTCAAAATCTGCCTCTTAAAGATGCTTTTCCTTTGACACGGTCACCAAGTGCTTACATTTGATTAAACAGTTAGATTTGGTTCGATTTGATCAGATCTCCACTCTCCAAAACATAAAGACGACACGTCAACAACAGCATACAAGACAAATTGTAGATAAAATGCCTATAACATAAAACAAACTGAGAATAAAGGAAGGGCCCATCAGTTATTTATCTCTACAGCTGCCAACTGTTGTAACCTGAGTAAACCTGCAAGTCAGGGAACTAAACCATGAAGTCAGGAATGAATCAATGTTTTGTTAACAATTCCTCTTCAGTCTCCCAAGAAGATGACGTGCTTGTGGGCATTTCTTGACATTTAATTGGTAGTAGGTTGTCACAAATCACTTCTTATCAACACTGATGAAATCTGCATCTGCTACTTTTGCACCATGCATGAAGAGTTTATAGTTGAGTGGCTACAGCACATGACGTTTAACCACAAGGTGTAACAACTCGCCTTCAGCCTTCACTTCAGTAAAGGGGTTTATTCAGGCTGGTGATGCTTGGAAAGACTAAAGCCAACTGCTATCAGTGAACAAAAAAAAATAAACCTGAGGGGGTGTGATGGCTCACCTGGTAGAGCATGCACTGAGTGTGCAGAGACGCAGGTTCAATTCTTTAAGTCTTTAAGGACGTGTGCCTTTTAGATGTCTCAACAGAATTTCATAACTATATTTCAGTGTGTTGTTAAGACCTGATTCACATTGTTAAATGCTAAAACAATAATGCAGCTACATGTGACGTTCATTGATGTACAAATCAGATCTGGTTGCAGAGTGCTCACTGCACTCGAAGACTTCTTGTTGCTTTTATTGAGTCCAATATTCAACTATCACGGTAAGAGACACCCCAAAACTGCTGACTCAAACTATTATCAGATCATTGATATGCAAAGATTTCTGTCAAACTTTTAAATAACTTACTGATGAACAGCTTTCTAAAAAAAAAAAAAACATGAATCAGCCCCCAAAAACAATGCAACCAAACACAACATGATGATGATAATGATAATAATCTCTCTCTGGGCAGCACTTTATGCAGATTTCTACACAGGACAACAAGAATCACTGACAACAGACATCTTGTGTACTTACCAGACATGTTTGCAGTTTTCTTACGTTCAGTAGATGTGACGACAGTTTAAAGAGTACTCGCTGGCAGTCAAGACTACTCTGACAGGTGACTCGGTGTCTACTGCTTTTAAAGGATGTTCTAAGCCCAACCCTGTCTCAAATTAGCATGTGACACCTCTTTTTCACCTGAATTGTTTAACCATTTCATGGGAGTGTAAATGCTCCGATCAGGTATTGCGCAGCATTAGCTTGTTATGCAGGTTTATGACTCGTGCCGGTGCTATAATTGCATTTTAGAGTGGCTCGCTTACTCTGAGGGGTTGTGTAACATCTGACTCAGATTTCTGATCAGTGTGGGATGTGTGCATGTGCTTCCTCCACTCATATAGATCTTTTTCACAGCAGTGGTTTTTGACATGAAAAGCAAACACAGGTGTGGTTGTGGTCTGCGAGAGTAAATGGCGATGAATGTGAGATCAAGTGAGGTCAAGTGTGGTCACGTACTTCACTTCATTCATAGTTGTACATAGTCAGAGCAGGCTGGTGGACTGGTGGCCACAGAGGTGCCTGTTCACTTCCTGCTCAATGTCGAGGTAGTGGACTGGCACCCGTTCACCTGTAGAGCCCAGGATAATGTGGGAATTGGTGTCGGACTTTGATGCACAACGAACCAAGCGAGGCTTACCATGAGGGATTTCGTCTAGGACGATGCTGGTCTTGGCTGCGCTCGAGAAAATGGCTTTACTTACTCGGGTTTATCTTCATAACATACAAGTCTTTGGCCTTTTACTGAAGACTTTCAATGGAGAACGTCAGAGTCAAAATGCTGCTGTGGTTCATTGAAAGTCTCTGCTGCAATAAATGGAACAAACCCTTAATGGGTATAATTGGGTATAACCTTTATCCAAATGTCAAAACAGCCGCTGTGAAAAAGGACTGTTATGGTTGTTTGTTTATGATGATTACGATGACAAACAACATAATTACGGTTAACCACAGGATAAACTGGAATGCTGCCTGTACGGTGTGGTGCTGATCAGATGAAGGAAGGCAAATGACACATTTCTTGAAACCTTCTGCCCTTTCTCCGAACTATTCAGACAATCGGGGGTTTTGTCACTGTTTGCCTCACAGGTAATGTTCTCCCTTGGAGGAAATGGGGTTAAAATCTTCTGGTATGTCAAATCGAGCATCTCCACACCTACGGTATTGCCAAGCCCATTAGCTTTAACCAACAATTTTCATAGGTAAGACAGGGAGTGTCTGACAGGACAGAAAATACATGACACACTTTGATCTTTTCAACTTTAAACTGTCTAAGTCAATCAAATATTTTCTCTGTTTTAGCTGTTTTGGGTCTCTTTAGCTTATGGTCACCAGCTCATCACTGAGTAAAGTAAAGCTGTGGATTGCAGGCGAGTACGAGCAACCCTGTTCATGTTGTTTTTAATGTTAAACTTGTTAAACTGTTTAACAAGGTTAGATTTTGGGCAACTGGACTTGGTTGTAGATCTATGAAGATGTTTCACTAAGAGGCTGCTTCAGTTCAGATTGACTGTTGGAGAAACCCAGGTATCCAACCTTGGTGGGATCAAATCATATCCAGGTTATTGTTGACAAAACGTCTTTGCAGATCTACGGTCCAGTCCAGTCGCCCCAAATTTAACCCTTCTCAAAGAAAGATGGCCTGGACGACAGGAGTAAAGAGACATCAGGTAATCTGTCTTTGCCAACCAAACTTTCAACATACTAGCATGTCATAGCAAGCCATAAGGTTGCGCAACAACGCCTATTTATTTTCCTAAGAAAAAATTCAGGTTAGGGGTTATTACATCATGACATGACATATCTATATCCTGACACCTTCTCATTCAGTGTTTCTTCATTTTTTAAAAATTACGTTTTACATTGTAAGTTGATACTGAAGACATCAAAACTATGAAGTAACACATGAAATTCTCAACCAGGTTTAGGTAGGATGACTGTGGCGGTCATCCAGTGCAACCCTCCGTCTTAGTTAAATGGTCCCTACGTAGCCTGGAGGTGTGTTTGGGGTCACTGTCCCGTTCAGCTCAAACCAGATGGGATGGTATGTCGCTGCAGGGTTGCTGTGGTAGCCATGCTGGCCTTGAATTTTGACTAAATCGCCAACATCGTCGCCCTCAACGAACCCCACACCATCGCTACTCCTCGTCCATGCCTCACGCTGGGAACCACACATGCAGATATAATCCGTTCACCTTTTCTACGTCTCACAAAAACACAGCGGTTGAAGTCAGAAATCTCAGATTCTGGACTCTGGTCTAATTTTGGCCCAAGTGATTCTCTTCTTGTTATTGTTGATCTCTCTAAGTCGTGATTTCTTTGCAGCCATTCGACCATGAAGGCCTGATTAACACACTCTTCTGAACAGCTGGTATAGAGATGACACATCCTGCTACTTGAACTCTGAAACATTTGTGTGAGCTCTAACCTGAGGTGCTTGGTGATTTTTGATGATTTTTGCATAGGTGACCATCTCATGAAGAAGTGTGCAAAGCAAAAAAAAGTCTACTTATCACTTTTTTATGTGAGTGTTAATCTACAATCCAGAAAGAACAAAAACAAAATAAGTTTGAATGAGTCTGTCTGCTGACTGCACTTTTCACTCTTGTGCTTTGTTGTGACTGCATGTCGCATTACTCAATAATGTGAGAGAACAGTGCTGTGATGTAATTTTACTTGGCAATGGCAGCGAAACTCTGAATCACTTTGAGCTGACAGTTGAAGGTGCTGAGTATTTGTAAGACTGTGTACGTCTTTGTGTAGGATAATGATGAAAGGGCAGGACGAGCGTGACTCAGAAAGTTTTACATGTAAGGAATTCCAGGAGTTGTTGAGATAACATCTGATGATTCCTGCGAAAACACATGCGCATTTTACACACACATTTTATTTTAACCACACAAATAACGTCAGCTTTTATACTTAACAGATGTTTTTTAACATCGAGAAATGACAAAATAAATGTGTTCTTCTGGATCTGGGATGGGTTTTATATTTTATATCTTCTTGGGAATGCAAACATGTATGAGGAACAATAAACGAGAAGAATACACAAAGAAGAAGAGTGTTTCCTTTATGCATTTATCATTTTTTTGTCACCTTTTATTGAGTTTCTGACACATTCAAACTGGAAGATGTCCAACACGACCACAGTCTGGTCTGCTGGCCATCGAGCAGCTCCACTGGAGCAGTCGTCGGGATGAAGGGCTTTGCTCAAGGGCACCTCAGTGGTGGGTTGTCATTGTGCACAGATTGAACATTGATTGATTGAGTGTTTGTGTAGGAGTCAAAATGTGGGTGTTGATTCTTTGTTTAGAGTTCACACTTGATTACTGTCACCTCAGGAAGTTGGCACACAAGTGTGGTTACGCCTCAGCGTCGGGTCACATTACATGTTACAGTGAGGCGCACTTTCCCTCTTAGTTGCCTTTTTTATTGAGACTAGTTGCTTCACAAAGGTTGCGTCTTATTTTTCTACCCTGGGTTCGACCAAAAGATAAAGAGAGGCACGATTTCAGAGATTTCGAAAATTTAGACGATCCAGTTTAGTTTAGTTTTTTATTATTTGAAGCTAAC
Organism: Protonibea diacanthus; assembly: GCA_028641955.1. NCBI lineage: Eukaryota > Metazoa > Chordata > Actinopteri > Sciaenidae > Protonibea > Protonibea diacanthus. The sequence continues at coordinate 2,429,072 of CM053978.1, read as the reverse complement.
AGCAGTTAGTTTCTGAAGCAGGATCACACCTCCACCATGCCACTTCCTCCATCACCCCGTTTGGGTTTGCTGTGCCCGGATGCTACGGCAGATTCCTCCACCGAAGATAAGCTTCACTCACAGTCTTAATCAATCATGCAGAAATATCCTGTCGATGGTGTGATCCAACCATTACTGCACACTTCCAACAGAATCTTTTGTTTGTTGTTGTGCATTAATGCTTTGCATCACCTCGTAGCGCATTAAGTCCCTCACATCAGCAACATTGTCCATCTATTTTGAGTGATGGGATGTTGTTCGAGTATTTAAGGTGGTAAGCACAGTCCTGTTCTACGGACCAAAGCCTGATTCAGGATAAATCCAGCAGTGCAGCGTTAAACAAATGCGGCAACCTGCATCTGTCGGACTCGCAGTCTACATTGCAAACATTGCTTATGTGCAGCGTTGCCACAGAGATTAGGCATGCTTGTTTTTACAAGCAATAACCAGAGTTTTATTTTGAAAAGCGTGGGAGGACACAACAATGAGAAATTCTTGCTCTGTTGATTTGAATGCTGGGAAACTGGCAGCGTGATAGAAGGCAGAATGAAGACAAGCTTAATCTTTCATCCATCAATGTCCTTTCTGTATTTATCAAAGGTGGAAGAAGACAGAAACACTCCCTGTAAGCAATGGAACGTCTATTCTGGAATAAAGGACGAACGTTTGCTTCTTGATGTTCCACGCATATCTCGCTGGTTTTATTGTGAACTGTCAGTATCAGTATACATACTGTATGTTCACCTTCACTGACATTTGGATCTCCAAATTTAAAATTGACTCCATATATCAGCTCACACTCTGATCACTTCATTAAACACCTGTTCAATGTGTTCAATGTGTTCTGCCATGGAGTCACCTTGCATGATGTCCGTTTTCTGTTGACTCTGTCACAAAGCTGTTAATTCAGGGGTAGATTTTAGCTTGAGGTCAGATGTAATGATAAAAGATACAAATTAAACTGCACTCGACATCGTCAGCTCACATTAGCTTCGTGAAATGGCTCATTTGTTTTCACAATAAAGCAAGCCATGTCCATGAAACTTATCATATTCAAGAGCACGGAGTCTGTCACACCATTTATTTCCTGCTTCAACTCTTCTCTAAATATCATTATCAGTCATAATAAGGTGAAACTAATCCACACAAAAGAGCTAATCCAGCGTACTCATCATCTTAACTGCAGATTTCACGTTAAAGTTTAAAACGTCTGTGAGAGACAGTCACAGGGCGTTCTGACAAAAAATACCTTTATCAAGGACAATTCGGGTGTTCCTCGAACAACAAGATCATTAGTGATTTGCTCGTAATCCTTATTAATCCAGCTGTTAGAATGCAATTTAACCACTCGCAGAGCGAGTTGTACGTGTATTCATCCAAACGGTCAAACGTGAACTACTGCCAAGCAAAAAGTTTCAGAGTTACATAATGAACACCTTTCCACACAACTCTTCCAGGAAGAACACAAACAAGAGTTGAGCTGACTTTATTTACTCGTGTGAGGGTGTGATACGACACAAGGAAGAACGTGTTGAAATTCAAAAAGCCTCTGAATCACAGGGCAGACACTGCCGAGAATAACTCAATTTAATGGTTAATGAACCCGTTTGAGTCAGAATGAAGGGTACGTCAGCGCTCTAATGTGTTGTGCATGTGCAAACACAGACACTCATCTCTTAAAAACAAACACACACGCCATACACAAACCACACACACACACTAGCTGTCCTGTTCGATGAGGTCTTTGGCTTTCTGCAGGTTGTGATCGATGGCTCCGTCTAAGAACTGAACCCAGGTCAGCTGTGACTCTCCGCACACATGACTGGACCTAAAATACAATAAATGGAGCAAAGGTTAGATTACATCATACTGTGTTTGGTCATCATCTTCTCTGATATCTGATGAGTTGTCAGATTTACAGAAGAAAAAACAGCCATGTGTTTCTAATATTTCCTCGAACACACCCGACAACATCTGGCTTTTTACAACTTCACTTAAAACATCATTTAAACTTCAGCATCATGACTCCTTTATGAAGTCGGTGTCACCTACAGTACAGACTTCGGTCAGCGTGCAGCAACTCAAAGAAACAAAACACACTATATTAATATCGCTATATGGTTTCCTTGAGCATCAGACGGACGTTTTCTTTGACACTTCCAACTGTGCCACCTCACATCAGCTCCTGGGCGTCATTCAGCTCGCCTCAGCTCTACCCGCAATCCTCGTCTATTTTTAAAATTTAGCCAAAAGGAAACAGGACTGCCGAGATGGCAGCAGCCAAAAGTCACGACATCCCGAGCTCAGCGCCGGCTCTTCAGAAACCTGTGGGTGACGTCACGGATACTGTGTCCACATCTCTGATCCACACAGCTGACTGGAGGTGTAACACAGTCAGCTGGACTTATCCGCAGGAATCAAAGAAAAACGCGATCTGACGTCACGGTTTTTCTAAATATCACGTACGCTTCTGCTGACCTGGCTCTACTTCTTTGCCGGGATCGCCGTCCGCTTGTTGACCACCGTTTACTGTAGGTAACACACTGACTGAAGGAGAAGTACCTCATACAACAATACTTCAAAACTCTCTCTTTAAAATGACACATCACAAGTTTTTAGGATTTGAAAGAACAATAAATAAATAAATAAATAAATAAATACTGTGGCTGAGTCTTACCTGATGATCTCCAGAACTTTCTTTAACAGTGCAGCCAACTTAGACACCTGCATGTAAAACAAACAGATTTATGTTTATGGCACAGTTTGAAATGATGACGGGCAGCGTTGGAATACTTTAATCCTACCCAAAAGATTTGCTTCATTAAATTTGTTATTATGCAAATAGAATTTATGTAGCAGACAGGCTGGTGCATGCTGATTAAATGACACACAGGATGGCTGCAACCTCTTCACTGTGTCACTACTGATTAAATGTCTACTTCTGAAGAACTTCACCTGTTCTGACTTCCACAGAAACTCAGAAACTTGGCTTCCTTCCAGTAAAACTGGAGTTAGTCAGGGCAGTTGGTGTGACTCCAGGACGGCTTTGATGAGCACACAGAAAACACAAAGGGCTGCTGTTCATACCAACTGTTGTGAAAAATAAGATTTTAAGACCTGCTATCATTTCACGGATGCTTTGAACAGTTTACACTCTCTACAGAGGAAACAGTCCGGCTGACAGTGGACTAAAGCTTAAAGATTAAATTAATGAATCATTGCTTAGAATTAATTAATCTACACAGATCATAGATGTGACTGACCATCATCTTCATCATGCAGATTTGTCCTCCGTTCAATGAGCAATCATTTAATATTAATCTGTTTTATAAGAGTTTGACGCGCACGCAGCAACAGTCAAAGGCGTTAACTTCCCTTGAAAACATGCAGCAAATTTTAACTTGACCCAAACTTAGGTTACGTGTTGCCTCAAGCTCTTCATCTCACCAGCTCACTGCGGTTGTGGTGTTTTTTGGGTGTTCTTCACGGCAAACTTTCTCTTGAGAACTACCAAATTTCTTTTTAATCCAAGAGGAGTTACAGGTAACGCAGCCAGGCTCTACATGTTTACTAAGACTTCGGCCTGTTCCAGGTTTCTGCAGAAAGTTTAATTTACAAAAATTAAAAAATAATATTTGGGTTGTTCTGTCCCTGCACACTGCATGGTTAGCTTGTTTGTCATTCTGGCGGACTCACCGTTTAAATATTGCATTGCGATAATTAATATGATTGGTTATCTACGTGGCTGGCTTTTACAGGACACTGCGTGCCGTGGTGTTGGACTGTCACTGTGCTTGCCAAACAGATTGGCAAATGACAGGCCTGAGAACAGAGTGACATTTCAATGATTTATCATTTGATACTTAATTAGTTACCAAGCTGTAACCTGAACTAGAGTTCAAATATAGTCGCAGTGATTGAAGGGAACGCGCAGATTTAAAAAACTTGGATGAAGTAAAGACGACATTACTGTCAAAATTTTGATGTGAGCCGTCATCACTCGCTTTAAATCAAAAGCTGTGAAGTTTTATGAGTGCGGATGTTATGTGTGTGTTTGTGTCTTACATTGTTCTGTACTCCACTGTAGTCCATGGGTGGGTAGAGACACAGAGCCAGATCATCAACACTGAGGAGAAAAGAAAACTTGTGAATGGATGTGAGCTGCAATCCTTCAGCAATCACCAGAAACATGCTTGTGTGCAGACAAAGAAGAATTTATTTTTCCCTGGCTAAAAGTTACAGGTGTGTCGTCTGTAATTACTACCGCCATGCAGGAAAACGCTGACTGTATTCCTCGATATGTTACGAAAAGGCGTGCCAGCCAAAGCAGCCCAACGGTCCAACAAGCCCTCAGCATCTCAGGGTGACTCTCATCCACACCTGGCGCCTTGTTGCCAAAAGATTTCATTACCACCTTGGCAACCTCTGCCAGAGACGTGCCAGAAACTCTGCCCTCTTCACAGAGGGTGTTTCCTCCTCCGGGTGGTTTCTGAACAACCGATTCGTGTCGCTGCTTTTTGCAGATGTCATAATTCTGCTGGCAGTCATCAAACTGCAACTTTCAACATGCAAATGCAAGACATGCAAGAACATACATGTGTTCCTACCCAGGGCTGATTTCCTTACTGATGTCCGCCAGGTCGTCGAGCTGTGCCACGTTCTCAGGCGTGCTGAAGTTACCGTTGGCTTTGATGGCCGCCGACAGCTTCCTAATGCAGGCCGCAGAAGCTTTCATCATCCCCTGGCAGGGAGCAATCACACTGCGGTCTTTCTCCGACCAATAAGTGTCTTGGTTTTCTCGAGGTTCCTCGCCATTCTGGTCATCTTCAAGGACGTCGCTGAACGGGTCGTGGGCCTCGGATAATGCCTGGGTGAGGGCGAAATATTCAGTATATGTGTCGAGACTTCAAGGGTTAGAAACTCAGAGCAGCAGAGCATGTAAAGGCCTGATTGTGTTTGTTGCAGTTGAGCTAAATAAAGGTCACAACAACTATCTGAGAAATCACAGCGTGTCTGCACCTGTTCAACTTCCTCGATGGCGTCTTTCACAACTCCAATCTGAGCAGACAAAACCACCAGCACCGCCGCCTTATTATCTGTTGAACATCAATACAATAAAAGTAATTAAAAATGTTAAACACCTTCACATACTCTTTATTAAAAAGGAGATACGGCCCGACATGTATCGAATCCTCTCACACACAAAAAAAACTGCTGATTCACACCAGGAGGAAGTGTGAAGCTCTCTGCATCAAATTTAATGCTAAATTTTGAATTTAATTTGACGTAAACGAGCAGATAATTAAACAACAGGTTGATGAATCAATCACATTCAGATGTAGAAACAAGAATGTGTCTCTCCAGCCCTGAAATAGACCCAATTTCTGTCGATTTGACTATTGTGTAATCGGCTGATTGAGAAGATCTGTGATGTTCACAGTGCTTCACCACAGGAACAACTTAATCACTTAAACTTCCCATCTCTTCAAGGCGATGTGACTATGTGTAAAACTCATAGCAGATATTTCAGAATGGAAACATGGCGAATAAAACTTTTTTTTTTACTTGTTTAAATCTTCAGTTTTAAATTGAGATCTGTAGATGCGAACCACATTTGTTAGTTTAACGTCTACTTGGCTGAGCAGACTGTGCCAACACATAAATATGTTCCAACATATGATGCCACCCTTCCCGCTGAACCACACCTCACCCTGCAGCTCTGCACATTTTGATTTGATTTGTCCCGACAGAGCGACACCAGCGTCAGTTACACTGTATACTTTGGCACGTTACCCCTGCCTGAGGTGTTCTGCCACCATCTTCATCTGAATTGTACTTTTAGTTGTTTATATAAAGCCAGCGCCATCTTTCTATCAGTGAAACACATCTACACATTTCACATTATCTGCTGGTACTGCTCTCTTAAAAAAAAGCTGCAAACTATATTTAAATTAAAGATGTACAATTTTAATTTGACCTTTTATTCTTTGTTATTTGTATCACATTGTTTTCGTTCACATTCACACACCGGCACCGACAATCCGAGCGCTGATTTTCATAAAAACTTGTGAGTGTAAGGTTGGGGTTGAAGGACCACCATAACAGTTTCCCGTCAAGCCTACTGACCTTGCGGCAGCTGGGCAAACTGGTCACAGGCCGACCACACACCTCCTGTTGACGTCAGCTGTTCCTGGGTCAGACTAGAGCAGAAGGAGAGGAGGATGATGATGAAGAGAGGTGGAGGAAGTCGGACAGAAGTACAGTAATAAAACATGGACACTTTTCTATTTTAATGGATATTCCCATCACGTGACATCGAGCTAAGCACTAGTTATTTACATGAGCTCTGTGTTTGCGTGTACCTCTGTAGCGGTGAGTTCAGTATGACCTCCACCAGCTGAGCGACTCCCTCCAGAACCTCGACCGTGGCGTCTCGGACCAGTCGGCGCAGACTGATACCTGAGACGCAGAGAGAAGATGACGACCATTCAGATTGATCGACAAAACCTCAAACAGCCAACACAACGACAGCTATGTCCTTCTATTACTGTCACTGACTGAGCGTTACCGTGGCTCTTTGGTAGCCAGTAATACACCGTAGACAGAGTCAGGACACTCTTCAGGATGGAGTCTGCTAACTTCTCTGCGTCCTGCAGAGAGGAAAGAGACAGAAAAACACATCTATCCGTCATTTCTGCAGAGTTTCATACACATTGTTTTTAATCAAGGTGTCATGCTGCTTGCTGTGGATCGTAACAGCTCATCGAGGCAGCTTTATGATTATAATAATCTGACCTGTTGTGATGGCAGCGGGGGTTTGGAGAAGGCCAGGCTGAGTTTAGTGGCTTCCTGCGACACTGCCTTCACCGCCTGATCTGAGGACAGAAGAGGTGATTTCATTCAGTGGAGGCTTCATGTGTTTCTAGGTGCAACAGGATGAAGATGAGGTGACAGAAAATATTCAAGGATTCTAGGAGGAGGTCCAGATTTTTCAGGAATGTTCAATGTTGAGTTACTGAAAATAGATATCCATCTATTTTGTTACAATATAAGAGGAGGATGGTTAAACTATACTCAACTCAGAGTGTCCCAGAAGTTGGAGAGGTTGAACGCTCCGTCCGACTCGTTGGACTCTCCATCTGTGGCAGAAAATGAACGTTCAGTTTAGACGTGTTTCGTCTTCCTTCATGATTCTGATACCTGTGTGTTTAGAAGTGTGTTTGAAAAATGTGTATATGTTGTTTTTTTTAACAGCTGTATGAACATCTGTATGATCATGGCTCATTTAGCCCTGACTAACATTACAACACCAGAAATCAACTCAGAGTCAGACTTCGTGGTCGAGACTTCAGCATCCTGCTGACAAACAAAAGGAAAATGCGACACGACTGCCATTTTGGGGCTAATAAATGATGTGATATCAGATCGCTGCACAGCTACACATACTTGCCGATAACTGATCTTGAATTTAGGCAGCATTAGAGGCATTTCTGATACTGGTAACAACTTTAATTTGGCTCGGCAAATCCTCCCTCCTCCGGGTTAAATTTTGGACTGGTATCATACTCAGTGTAAAAGAGGTACCACACCCTGCATTTACCCTAAATTTAACGACTGATTTTTAAATCTTAAAATGTATAAAAATAAGTACAGAGATTTATTCAACCAGTAATAAACAATAAACATGTTACTTTTGTTTTCTGAATAGGTTTGTCACGTTACTCTGATCTGTATGCTTGTTGTCTTTTAATTGATAATTGTTATAATAGTAATAATTGGCGTCTGATTACTCGTTGGTATTATTCCGTTATTCATTTTGTGTTCACTTGGTTTGTTTGAATGTTTCAGTGTGTGCTGAGTCATGGTGTGCAGTATTTTGGATGGATGTGTTGAAGTGTCCTGATCCGTCTTCTGTCTTCGCTTCACTGGATTCAACATAAACATCTAACACGACCTGGACAGTGACATAAACTGACATGTACACTCAGCGGTCAGTTATTCTGAAGGTGCTCTTGAGCTGTTGTTGACACTTTTTTCATGTTATTATATTTAAATGACTGAAATGACTATGACAGTACACTTTAACAGCACCACAAACAAACATCACAGCCTCTAAATTGACTTTAAATCTTAATCCACGCGTCTATAAAACACTTTCTACAAAACCTGAACATTAAAACCTTCATAAGAGAATATTTAACCTAAATAAACAACTACAGCTGGTGAACCGATTAAAAAAAAGTGCTAACACGTTAGCAATCGAACTAGTGTTGTGGATTAACGAGTGACCGTGTTAACTGGTGCGTTAGCCGAATAACTCTGTGGTTGTCATAGTTACGACAGGTGTTATTACATTTTTATTGTATGTATTTTTGTCACTGACGTTAAAATAACAAAAAACATTTAGCCTGTTTATTTATTTGTTGGAGTATTCGGCTATCGGGAACCAGTTAACACGGTCACTCGTTAGACCGTAACACTGGAACGTGTAACATGTTAGCTTACGGGCTAACGCCCCCACAGCTATATCTGCGTCATATCTAAGCCGGTATATTCACCTCTGACTCGGTCTCTGACACACTGGATGGAGTTCAGCAGATTCCGTAAAGGCACCGACACATTCCCACCACAGTTACTGTCAGCGCTCATGTCACCAGAGTCGTCGCACAGCCACCGGAGAGATACATGCGTGTTGTTGTGGAACTACTGAAGGGGGACGATTATAAAGGTAGCACCGGAACTCCGGGAGGAGTGTTATAGTGACACCTTGTGGTGGAATAGAAGTATTGCAGCAACAAGTAGGTCCGGCCGAGCAATCTGATTGGTTAACTAGACGTTTAGAACGCGCTCAAATCAGCCTGACAGCACACCTGACTCATCACTAAAAATATCACTCCGCCATCTTCACATTGTCGCATCCTGAAAATATAGGACATGTAAACAAACACGAATAAGTCCACTAGAGTAAAGTAATACATCTGAATCAGCTTTCTTTAATGAATATTTTGTGTTATGGAGCTGTTAGACCGCCTCGTTAATACAGGTGTGCACGTCAGAGATCAAACACTTCAGTGAGCTCAGAGAAAGTAGTTTTGCAGGCTAAAAGTGGACTGAAGAGGAATATTCCGTTCGATAAAAAGATATACATTTTGATTCCATCTTTGTTCAACACATTTTGACTTTTGGACTTTACAACGCTGTGGAGTTACTGAAATGTTTGAATCATCCTCCATCACCTGTGCAGGTGAGGCGCTTCAAAGTAAATGTGAAGGTAGGAGTCCAATCTGTCCATGGAAAAATCTCTGTCAGCAGATATCTGAGTCATTACAAGACTGAACTAACAAAGCAGTTCTGTGTTTATATGTGAGTATTTATTCAGTTTGGGAAACTCCACGATCTGCATAAACTTTGACTAGAAAGTTTCTCCGTTGCTAGGTCGTTATAAGGCTCAGGCTACTTGCTGGAGTAATGAACTGGGTTCTATGACATACAGAGTCTGCTGCTTAATTACTTCTGTTTTCTCCTGATAACGAGTTAATTTTATTTGTTTTCTCAAGACATTATGTCTAAATAACAAATGTTGTTATCCCGAGATGATGAATCAGAATCAGAATCAGAAAAAAGCTTTATTCCTTTATTATCGTTATAACCTGAGTCTCAATACAACACCAAGAAGTCCCTTCTTAATTCTTCAATCGGGAAAGACACACACACACACACACACACACACACAGGGTTTATGACGTAAATGTGGAGAGGTGGTGGAATGATGGGCAGTTAAGGATTCAGTAACTTGCTCAAGGGCACCTCAGCTATGCCAGGAGATGAACTGGCACCTTTCCAGCTACTGTTGTGGCTCAGAGTTAGAGCGGGTCGTCCACTCATCAGATGATCGGTGGTTTGATTCCCGGCTCCCCCTCATGTCAAAGTGTCCTAGGGCAAGATACTGAACCACTGCACCATCAGTGTGTGAATGAGTATGAATGGTTGGAGTTGGCACCTTGCATGCTAATGAAATCACTGTATGAACTGGTGAATGAGGTATGTAGTGTAGAAATGTATAAGTACAGTCCATTTACATGAACCAGCCAGAGGTGTTGTTGTTTTGCTCGTGTAGATTTGAAGGCGCTAGTTTGGCTGCTTGATGCACAAGAAGACTCCGACCCCGATTCCTATCATGCAAAAAACAAGGCTCGCCATGAACAACCCGGCCGCAGGACTCACTCCGCTCTTCCTCTCCTCCAGCTCTGTGGATCGAACAGAAGCAATCAAATCAAAACTTTTTGTAAATGTTTGGGAAGTGTTCAAACCTGAACCTTATTGAAGTGTTGGCATACAAATATTGCTACCTTTAGACAGAGCTTATATCTGTTTTACTTCCCCTGTCTTTCCTCAAAATGTAAGTTCCAAGCACAGATAGATGAGGGGGCAAAGTCAAGTCCACTCTTTGTCTTACCCCAGCTCCTGATGAGAGGCTCTTGTAAGGCTTGATGCTCCACTGAACAGGAGTAAACATCCCCCACCCGTGGAGTGAAACTCAGTGTTGAAATTCTGTGAAACGTCCCGTCTCTGTTTTGGTGGTAACGCTGGTACGATACTCCGTCTGTGGCCTCCACGCCGTTCTTTGTCCATGTGAAATTGATAGTGGGAGGGTAGAAGTGATCGGCCAAACAGAAGAGAGTGTTCACCACACCATCTTCCCCTTCATACCGGGTGTACATGGACGTTCCTGGAGCATCTGGTCAATGAATAGAGTAGAAAGAAAGTGGCTGAACACATCTTATAGCTCTGTTTTTGGCTTCTACCAGCTCCTAACAAAAATATCTGGATCTTTAGCTCCTCTGTGTTCAGTTTCTCATACCTTGTCGTAAGGCAGCACCAGGATCCGCTCGTTTTGATTTACCCAAAACGCTCTGACAGTGAATGATGCTTGCTTTCGCGATTTCATAAGCCCGTTCTTTGGAGATGGCTGCTATACTTGGTGGCAGGTGAGGTAACACCCACACTATTTCTTCTTTACTGAAATCAGCGTACCCGGCCACGTCTTCATCGACAAGTACATCCACCCGTACCTCGCCAGAGTCATAGCACCCGTAGATGAAGTGTAAGTTGTGGAGGGGGCCTGGAAAAACAGGAGATCAAATAGCATCACAAGATGGACGCAGTTCAAACACTCAACAAGTTGGCTTCCACACTGTACTGACATTAACTCAAACTAGTCTGCAAGGCAAGTAACACATAGATAGATAGTCTATTGTGCCTACATTCTACATTTACCCTGAGAAACAGACATTTAAATGAATCTGAGTACAATCTTACACTTTCACTTTATAGTCACTCAAAAGCTGAAGTTTGTTTCTTACTTGTTGCAGAAGAACAAACCGTTCCGGTGAGTATAATCAGTACAATGACCGACATCTGAAATCCAAACATGTCGCTTGTGTTTGGACAATAACAGCTGAAACAGGAACTTGAGCAGCAGAAAGTTTTTGAGCTTTCAGCAGCCAGTCATCCGATTACACCGCTGTTGCCGGGTAGAATGTTTTATGGCTCAGAAACCTCAACAAGGAAGTTGTTGGACAAAGTCATACATGCATACATGCAGCTTTCTTAAGAGGGAGAATGAAAAACAAGGTTACAAATATTTAAACTTTAGTTTAAAGGTTTTCTATTCACGGTATCCTTCTGCTTACATTCACATTACATAGGTGCAACATCGAGCATCATCCTGAGCTTCAGCAAATAAAACTAAATGCTAAAAATGATATATTACAATCATGTTTATAATAACAAAACTATCTGTCATGTTTCTATATTTTATTTGGACCTTTGGCTCCATGATATTAGCTGGCTTGTGGTTTGCAAATCACCCCATTAGCCACCAACACCATGAAGCAACCAATGGCAACACCACCCAACAAATTAGTCTGAAAGCCCTGCCTCGTGTCTGTGTACAGTGCAGCGTGTTTCTGTGCAAACAAATATGAATATGTAATTCTTGTTATCATTTATTATGAACTGAAAGCTTCATTATGTTGTGATTTTCTTTATTCCCCATCATGATTAGTAAGCTCAGACACAGACACACTCCCTGTTCTTCTTGGGACTGCAGATTTCTTGCTGCTTCACTGAATTTGTTGGGCTCAGGGAGTTCAAAGGCCTTATTATCTAATCTAATGAGGGCTGCAGGTGTTTCCTGTTTACTGATGCTGATGTTGTCATGTTGTGCCGATAACATCAAGGTGTTATTGTGTGCTTTGTTTGGGATTTTCACTTTGGAGGTTTAAAGAGAGTTTAACACTAAGATGTAACTTAAATCCATGCACAGCAGTAACAGGAGCAATTGTTGTAACAGGCATTATTAAGACTAAGTGATTATTTCTGGTAATAATGGATCTTTCTTGGTAAATAAGTCGAAAATGTTTGTGCAGTTCACCCAAAAGCCACTAAGGGGCAACGTGTGCCTGCGGTTTCTGCACCAGGTTGGACGTCCTCTAAGAGATACTCGTGAAGACACCCACCTGGGGCTGATGTCGGTGTCAAAGTCATCAAAGTATCAGTCGGATGCAGAGATACAGACAGGCGTGGGCGAGTTAAGTCAACAGACAAAGTGTGTGTGTGTCTGCGAGAGAGGATAAAAAGATACGTGAGGTGATTTGCATTCAGGAGATTAGAGAATACAACAAGCAGGCTGACTGCTGGTCAGCTGTTAGTCCATGTTTGTAGTAGTCTGACAAATATTCATTCTGTGCAGTTCTTCATTGTTTTTCAGCTTTTCCTCGAGCCACAAGTCATAGATTATAATATTAGTTTGTGAATGATGGACCAGCAGTTCTGCTTTGTTTACTAATTCATGACTCCCGGCATAACACATCACTCTTCACTGTCATGGTTCCATTTTTATTTTTATTTCAGCACATTGACAGAGTCACGCTTGCATCTATAAAAAGAAATATTGACTCAAAGTAGATTTATTACGGCTCGTTTTAACGCTGAACAACTGACAACAGCCTTTTAATGTCAGTGTGATCTTCTTACAAAACCAGTTGGCTGCAGCTGAAGTGAATTCTTGCATAACATGTTTTCACATGGACGTTAACTGATTGTTTCCTGTGTAAAACAAAAAACATTCTTCATTTATTAATGTAAAATAATAAAAGAAACATTTATGAATACGGTATAAGTACTATATAAAAATATAAATACAGTAATGAGTCAATAAACTCAAAATTCAACCTCCATAAGTGTCCATAATAAATTATCCTTCTACTTCTTTAGATTAGCCCAAGAGGTGGAAGAAGCGGGACAGCCGGTCGGTGCTACATATTTTCGAGCTTCAAAATGTGACGTCAGTTCATGCACAAGTAACAGGATGCTGACTGCAGGCACGTGAGCAACGTGATCCGTGGGTTTTTCCAAAGTGCCGTTTTAAGGCTCAAAATAAGTAACATCACCAAGATCCCAGCAAGTACAAAAATGTCTGGGAGCGCTCAATTAAGCCATCTGTGATGACACCCACCTGTCAATCAAAGCTTCCCCACACTCTTAATTCTTTAATTAACTTTAAGCCTTAATATAATGTGAACAGGTGAGTTGTATATAAATTCACCCTCAGTACAGTTGTCATGAACGGGGAAATTAGCTACAGAGACCAAAACTGTTTTTTGTACCAGGCTGTAAACATGTTTATTTCTGCTGTGAAGTTGGACACTTGAACATGGGGACTTATGGAGACTGACTCACTTCTGGAGCCAGCCTCAAGTGGACGTTTGAGGAACTGCAGTTTTTGGCACTTTAGACATTGGCTTAATTTCCCCATCCTGTCCTGACTTTCCAAAGACGTCCTCGCTCTGAAGGTCTAACAAAGTAGTCCTCACGAAGACAGAAGTACAAGAGCGCACACACACACACACACACACACACACACACACTCATCAAAAAATCAACCAGTCTAGACTGGACTGAACAAAACTAATGAATGTATTTCATATTGTCAAGCTGCTGTTTCTCCAAGGGCCTGTGTGTGTGTGTGTGTGTGTGTGTGTGTTTATCAGACCCTTTAGTCTTTCTTATTGCTCCTTTCTGCCCTCCCTCTTTCCCTCTCCATCTCTCTCTCCTTCAATCAGTGTGTTTTATGTCTCAGACAGATTTTCCTCTCAAACACTTTGAGGATTTAAGGGGAGGGGAAAAAAAGCAAATCATTTTATCACCTCTTTTCTCTCCCTCTCCCTTCTCTCTTCTGTCTCATTTCCTTCTTTGTCTCTTTTTCTCTCTCCATCACTCTCTCTCTCAGGTGTGATCTGTGTGGGGAGTTTCTGTCTAGACAACCGATTATACCGAATAATGAGCGAGAGGGAGGGAGGGCGGGCAGGGTAGACGGAGCATGAAGAAGGAGAGAGAGAGAGACAGACAGAGAGGGAGAGTAGGATGTGATGTGAAGGAAAGAGAGGCGCAGTGTCAGACAGAAAAAAAAAAGAAAGAGATGGAGAGGTGTAAAGGGGAGGATGGAAGAAAGGAGGGAAAGCAATAAGGAAGGGATTAAGAGATGAGAGGAGGAAAGGATGGAAGGAAACATGGCAGAGATGACAGAAAAACAGTCAAAGATGAACAAAAATTGAAAGAATGAACAAAAGAGATGGTAGAGAGGAAAAGGGAGGGAACGAATGAATGATCACACACACACACACACACACACACACACACACACACACACACACACACATAACAAACAGCCAGACTAAACACTGAGCCAGAACAGAAACACAGTCTGATCTGCTCTGTTAGGAAACCCTATCAGTCACACAGGCTTTACTAACTGTGTGTGTGTGTGTGTGTTAGCTCGGTGATGAGTGATCAACAAATCCAAAAACCTCCCAGACACACACACACACACACACACACACAGAGACCATAATAGGCTTATCCAGTGCTGCAGTTTCAGCCTTTAAACTGGGACTTTTTTTTTTTCTTTGCTGTTTAGGATGAAAGAATATTCTCGAGCTGCTAAAACAATATTGACTTCTGAAGAAACCTTCCTACGTGAGAAGGAGAGTGTATCCTCATTTTGTCTGTAGTGAAAACCAGAAAAAAAAAAAACACAAAGTGAGACGTGAGCGAGACGGGCAAGACAGTGAGTAAGCAAGAAAGTTTAGATAGTAAGACAGATAGACAGCAGTCAGTACGACATAAAAGGATTATGTAAGTGAGACAGATGGTCAGGCAGTGAAACAGAGGCAGGCCGACTTTTGAGGGACATGCAGGGAGTAGGTGAGACAGGCAGCGAGACGGACAGTCGGCGAGATAGGCAGTCGTCTAATCAGAGAGGCAGACAGGCGGCCAAAAAACAGTTAGACAAGCAGGCAGACAGACTATTTTGGTATGGAGGTATGAAGCTGCACTACAGGCTGACATTCCTGGAAAGCAAGTATGACACAAATGTCCATTTGTTATATGAGCAGGCGATGGAGCCAAACTCTGCAGCACAGCTAACCGGGTTAAATAGCTAACAGCAGCTACAGTTAGCAGCAGGATAAAGAGAACAGGAAACGTTTTTTTTTTTGGACAGCAGTAATTACAATTAGAAAGTTGGGAAAAAATGTGTTTATATGGTGTTGTGAGGTGGACAAAAACGTCCACTTGAGGCTGGTTCCAGAAGTGAGTCAGTCTCCATAAGTCCCCATGTTCAAATGTCCAACTTCACAGCAGAAATAAACATGTTTACAGCCTGGTACAAAAAACAGTTTTGGTCTCTATAGCTAATTTCCCCGTTCATGACAACTGTACTGAGGGTGAATTTATATACAACTCACCTGTTCACATTATATTAAGGCTTAAAGTTATGCAGGATTAAGAGCATGGACACTTTGATTGACAGGTAGGTGACGTTACAGGTGGCTTGTTTGAGCAACCGGGCTTCATTCAGCCCACCCATGATCCACATGTTTGCTTTTTTTTGGTTCACAGCTACAACAACAAAACGTTTTGGATGTCCTTCTCCTTGGCATTAGCAGCAGAGGCTCATGGGTATTGTAGTAAACTGATCTGACACCAGATTTCTCAGTAACAAAGATGAAATAAATAAAACTGTTTGACGTAACATAAACCTGCAGGATGCTCCCGTACATAAAACAAACAACATAAAACACTCAAAGAAACATCTTTAATGGAACTTTTAAAACTTTTTTTCCCATCATTAAGCTCCTTTCTGACCTCCTTCGCTCACATCCTTCCTCCCTTGCTTCCTAACTTTCTTTCTTTCATGTTTCCACTTTGATTGACAGGTAGGTGCCGCTACAGATGGCTTGTTTGAACAACCATGCAGGCGTAATTCAGCGCTCTGTCCGTTCTTTATGCTGTCATTGGTTTTAACGTGACACTCATACGTTTTTATTTTTATAGCGTGGCAGCAATATGCTTCCGTATATTTCATATATTCAAAATGTTGCTGATGATATGTTTTTTGATGATATGTTTTTTAATGAATTTATGGACTCCTACAGGGAGGTCACGGCTCACGAGCGGTACACATACCATAGCTTGAGAACCAGTGTTATAGAGTAAACTGTGAGTATATACTGAGCCATGAATGAATGAACAAGGGAGTGATTTTGGACACTGCTGTGCAGCGTTTTGGCATCTAATAAGGCTTCAAACTCAAAGATTTATTACTCTTCAACTGGACACAACCGGGCAGTCAGCTCTTTATGTTTCAGTGAATCAAGACAGACAGAGACCTGCCGACACGGTTTACAAGAAAGACTGACAGTAAAGAGACCAGTATGCTTTAAAATAAGTGCCCCAGCACACCTTTGTGATGTCACAGCTGTTGGGCTAACTTCCCAAAACCCACAATGCAACACTCACAGGTGTGCAAAGGTGAAAAACGTAGACTGGGTTCAAACTGTGTGTTCTATAAACAACTACTCCTGTCGCGTTTTGTGTGTACAAACGAGTACAACACCGTGAATGTCTTCCAGGAGAGACTGTCTGAAAATGTGCGTCTTTAACACCATATTTAAACAATTATGGCGTCTCTCGTCTGTCTATGATAACAGGCTTTTTACTCCTGCCTGCATGTGCGGCTGTCTGGAAACAGCAATAAACACTTTTGCCTTCCGATGTGGTTGGACGACACGTCATACGACCTAGTTCTCTTCGAGCATAACCCGACCCGAAGACGGACGGACGGACAGACAGACAGACAGAGCACGCAGGCAGTGTGCCAGCCAACACAGACAGACAGGCAGACAAACAGACAGATAAGAAATTGAGAGACATCAAACCTGTTACACTGTAATCGGATTAGTGTAATCATACAATGACATCATTAAATCCAACACACACACACACACACACACACACACTCCGACACACACACACACCAAAATTAGTCCTGCACTGAAGTGAAAATAACCTGCCAGACTGTGTGTGTGTGTAAACCTAAATGTTTATGTGTGTGTGTGTGTGTGTGGTTGTCTTAAACACTGCGTCTGAGCTTGTGTGAGCATCTAAATGCGAGTGTGTATTTTACCCGCTTGCCTGCTGTTTTTAATTTTCTGGATTGAAATACATAATGTGTGTAGGTGTGTGTGCGTGCGCGCGTGTGTGTGCAGCCCGACTACTTCTTTTCATCATTTTAATTTGTCTCGCCTTCGTTCTCTCGCCTTGCTCTGCTTTTTTTGTCTTAAGAAAAAATAAGTTAAAATCTTTGCAGATAGAAATATGACTTCCCTCGAACATACACCCACAGAAACACACACACACACACACACTTGAATGCATCCTTTGCTGTGACTTCCTACACTGAATTAATTTGCAATATTGTCTGAGACTAACACAAAGCTCAAACAGTCGGATATGTTAACGTTTTAACTTTTAAAAGAGAGCAACAAGTGATTTTCTCTGAGCGTTAAGGGTAATAAAAAACACAGCACGCACAGCAATAGCTCACAGCCATGATGATGAACACAAAGCAGTTTATTGTCAATGTTGACCCCAGAAACAAGACCGACTCCTGCTGCTGATCGCTCCCATCATGGACAGCGATTGTGATTCCACCAGAAACTCTACAGCGAGTTTCAGACGACTGCGGCCGGGAAATGAAGCCAGAAACTGTAATACCTCGAGCGACCACTAGAAGCAACGTTTCAACCTCCGTGTTAAAAAAATCCAACTTCACAGCAGAAATAAACAGCACCAAGAAAAATAAAAGTCAGTCCCAGATTTACTCTTGTCCGGCGGCTTCTTGCTCGCTCACTCTCTCCTTTTCTCTTCTTAGCTTTCTCCGTCAACATCCTCTTCGGTTTCTTCGCCTCTGCCAATCTCCAAGAAGCTAGTTTGACTGCTCACCCAGCTCTAGTTATGGCAGCGGTTAGTCAACACTCCCCGTGTTCTGGGTTTAAAATCTTTGTCTTCCAGGCTGTTCAATGCTCCGACTGCTCACGGTAAAACATTACATGGGTACAGTTTTGTTTTTTGGACTCACGTCTACATGGTAACCTTAAATTTGCTTTCAGGGTTTTTATGCTGGAAAGCAACAGTTTGTTTGCCCATGTGAAACCAAAGTCAACATCAGTTACCTGCGTCTAAGTCCTGCGTTACCAGATTTTCCACACAACTTACTGCTCCTTAAAACAACACATTTAGCTTTAGTTTAATATTTTCTCCTCGTATAACTGCAGATGCACATCAGATATTTTGAAGTGGTGCCATTGCAGAGTGCGCTCATGTGCAAGTTCACAGATCTAGAGTTACCATCTAGACACGGTTACTCTTTGGACTCGACTTGACTCCCACCTGGACCTGACTGAAGGACACACATGCACGTTGGAGGAGCATGTTCGAGGCTTCAGACAAAATGTAAATGAACATGACATGTGAAAGTCGCTCTGGTTTCTTTCTTGTTTGTTGTGTTTGTTTTGTCTTTTTCTTCTTTTCCACGTGACTCGTCTCCAGCCTCCCTTATACCTCACTGTTTCCCTCATCCTCTCTTTCTCTTTGTTTACAACACAATCTCTTCTCAACAGAGGACATTTTTAATAGTCTACTGCGTCTAGCCTCAAACAGAAGCGGGGGAGTAGGGGATGGTTGAGCGAGGAAAAGACGAGTGTAGACAGAAGAGAGAGAGCGAGAGAGGGAGAGAGAGGGAGGTAAAGGTGGGGGGCAGACAGAAAGACAGGCAGAGGGTGAGATAATGAGATAGAAAAAGGATGAGAGAGAGAGGGAGGTGGATTTGTTATTCTTGCAGGGTGTTGCACAGACACAGACACAGACAGACATTACCTCACACAGCTGCTGCAGTGAGAGGAGAGGGTGACAGAGAGTGTGTGTACGCAGCCAGGCGTAAACCTGTTTATAATATCCCGAAGCACAGGTTTTAGTCGAATGTCAAGCTTTTATCAGAAAGTCTTTCTAAGTTTACCTGCTGCGACAAAGTCGCTACACGCCAGCAGTCAGGATGATCAGGCAGGTTGTAAAAAAACCTGACAGTCAAAACTTAAAGCGAACGTGTCAGTGAGCCTCGTTTGCACGTGCAAATTGAGCGTGTGTGCAAGTTGAAAGCAAAGATAGATGTTTAATCCAGACAGTTTGGGCAAAAAAATTATCATTTGCCTTCTGTGCTCTTGTCCAAATACACTCGGCTAAACTGGGGGTTTGTTTAAAACCTGTTTGTTTGCCTGACGGCTTGCTGACATTACTCAGCCCGGTGAATAAACAGTGGCCGGCAGCAGTTGCAAAGGACAGCTAGGTCTGAGCAGCACGTTGGACAGACGTGTCAGTAGTGCTTACGTGCCACTGATGTGTAACGTGGTGTGAATTTGGGGCGAGGAAAAGGTCAAATATTGTCGTATTTTTGACCCAGTATGGTGCCAGAAAGAAAACATGATGATAGATCAAAATAATCCAGATTCAAATATTGTCTTTTTTATCAAACTAAACATGGAGTAAGTATCTGTTTGGCGCTGTCTCCCGAAACAACGTTATCTGATCTGACTTCAGATTTGTCAGAGTTCTTGTTACAAAAAAAGCGATTCATGCTGCGGGTAGACTTCGAGTGCTGGTAGGAAACACAATGCAAATCACAACAAGGTTACTCACTAGACCTGATCGTACTTTGTAAGCCCAAACGTCCACCCAACCTCCTGGGTTTTGTGTCACACATCAACATTGTGTCACTTCCTGCCTAGTCATTATTATCACAGACGTTATCACAGAGAGACGAACTATAAAGACATTTGTTGCTGTTTTTATAACAATCCAAAGACATGCAGGTTAATTGGTTAAATCTAAATTGCCCATAGGTGTGAACGTGAGTGTGAATGCAGGTTTGTCTCCATGTGTTGGCCCTGTGATGAACTGGCAACTTGTCCAGGGTGTATTCCACCCAGTGTCAGCTGGGACCGGCTCCAGAATGCTGCAACCCGGATAAGGATAAGCAGTTATGGAAAATGGGAACCACTGTTGTGTCACTTTAGAGCATTTTTGCAACAGGGCAGCAAAACCAGTCAGGAAGCTGTAAATGTGCTCAGTAGTTTATGAAATCATCTCGAAGGGAGCTGAAACTTTTGGGTTTGGGATATTTAATCAATCACAATAAGTCAGCTGTTTCTTTGGTCGTACCCTCACCTGAACCCTGATCATACCTGCAGTCTAAACCCTAAACCTGTATCCTAAACTAACCCCTTGTAGATGTCAAGACCTTTGTAACGATTGTGTTTTTGTCCCTCACCTTTCTGCACTTCAAAGGACATTTTGTTCCCGTAAAGACCAAGCATGCACGCATACATACACACACCCACGAACACACACGTACTGTACACAAAATGCAGTCGCGGAAGAGTGGGATTGCTCAAGCCTGCCGTTTTTCAGTGCAGGGCTAAAGTCAGATTAGTGCTAGTCTGTCTGTCTGCTTTCACGGAGAAACATGCTTAATCCCTGTTTAATCCCACCTGCAACGGGATTGGCCACCGCCTAAGACTCTGACGGCTATTACCCCGAATACAGGCATTAGACACAGACTACCACACACCTGGGCCGAGAGACATAGATAGACACGGGAAGAAAGGGAGATGTAAAAGAAAAAAAAAATTATTTGTTTTGGCAATTCTGCGTTTGTCTCGCTCACTAATAACGCATGTCGAATTGAATTAAATTGAAAAAGAAGGAGAGGGGCAGGAGGATGAGTGGAAAGAAAATTACAGCGTGAGGGATTTGGATGAGGATGGAGACATGGAAAGTAAAAGAATTACAGGAAAAGATGAAGAGAGACCAATAAAAAGTAAGATATGCAGGAACAGAAAGGGCACAGAAGGAAACCATTTGGATGCTGAAAAAGACACAAGACGGATAAAACACAGACAAAGAGGTCGATGTGCACACATGCGTGCAAACACATGGACAGAAATGAGATGACAAAGATGAATAAGACTGAAAGACACAAAGAGAATGTTACGTACTCCCTCCAGTTTGGTTTATTTGACGCTAAGAGGCAGACCACACACACACTCCGGATAACACAGGAGACATTTCAACATGTCAGAGAGTGCATTTCATTTAGCTGTCTTCCTTTCAGGGTCTTGGTATTGTGCATGCATGACTTCCATCAAAATTTAATGTTCAAAACATCGACAAAAAAACCTACAAATCTTCACCCATTCCTGTTAAATGCATCGAGATAAACAGTCGGCGGCTCAAATTCTCCAGTCGAGTGCCATCAGAAGAAGAGGACGCGATGAGACGAGGTGAAACAAAAGAGCTCCACTTAAACTTCAAACTAACAAAATGACGAGGAAAACGTGGCACACGGATCTTCTTCTACTGCTATGTTTCATCTTTTCAGTCGGCGAAGGCTTTGATGGACGTTTAAGTCACATGATTAATTTATGTCATGATTAATTCACTAAGTCTGTTTGGAATTCTTCGCCATTTTGCGATATTGTGACTTATTTCTTTTCCCCAAAGTTTCCTGTGTTTTCATTTAGAATTGGATGGAAACTCACTTACCGAACGTGTGAATAGAACAGACCAATCACCATCTTACAACACGTCAAAATGGCTGCATTAAATAAGGCCTTTAGTGGCCTTAATGGTAACGTATCAAAGATGAAAAAGTCCAAGAGATCAGGCGATGTCACCAGCAAACCAACGCGTGGTGTAAGTTTTGTGTTAGGGTCAATGAGACCACTGTTCTGGCACAGCGGGGCTTCGACGCATTGGTCAAGAGTTGCAAAACCTTCTGGAAAACATTCAATAACAACATATTTCATTCATTTTCCCTACAAAGGTTTGCAATTGCACACCAGGATGGTCCGGGTGACTCAACTGGGCCGAAAAATTTCACACCTTCATTTGGTTTGGTTCACTTTCACACTGCACCTTCTGCCAAGTAAATGTGTGATGATTATATTAAGCAATTCGGTAAAAGTTTGAGAAAGGTTTGGATTAATACCGGTTGCGTTTACTATGTGACTGTTGGGAACACTTGTCTCCTGTGATTTGTACATCCACCATACACCTTGACCCACTCCGTATGACTTCCAAACAGTTGCCAGTCAGACTTCCTACAAAATGTATTTGGAAAACCAGTTAGCAATATGAGCACATCTGTTATCTGAACACCGATTGTGCAGCTTGTCTCGCAATCATCACAGCGGAGGATAAGATGATTGCTACCTTGATAAATTTCCACGGATGTAACCGGTTGTGTCATAAAGACCTGTGAATTGTTTTGGCATCTGATAAGCCTCCAAACTCAGGGATCTATTAATCAAACTGGGGCGCCAGGATTGTATTTCATCTTCTCATCAGTTCCTGAAACAACACCACCCCCAACACACACACACACACACACACACACACACACACACACACACACACACTCATACAGCAAAGCCCCTTCTTCTTCTTTATTTTCAGTCTAAACACCACAAAGACAATGATAAATAGATACACTCACTCTCAAAGAGAGTCAGACGAGCAAGAGTAAGAGCAAGTCCTCAACCCAATGATTCACCCGATTCAGTCTTCAAAGACAGGGTGCAATAAAGAGGGAAAGGCAGACAAAGAATGACCGCACCTGGGTGTCCATGTTGGTGACTCAGCCCCTTTAGACGGTAAACTGACTCACTGCCAGCTCGACTATCATTGTCTCAGCCTGCTGGCAGTGCCAAGGCCTTGTAGAGATAACTCAGACACATAAGAGGAGCACTGTCTGGTTGACTTTTTACTACATTCAAAATTATGTATGAGGAGATTTTCAGTAAACAACCAGTGCCAGATGAACACCTAGAGTGAGCTCACTTTACATCGCTGTTCAGAGAACGAACAAAAGTGCACTAAAACCTCAGAAAAAGTAAAGAAGACAAGCAGGAATGTAAGACAACTGATGCTCTACCTTTGAGAAATGTGGATCCTTCCCACATGTTTGTATGCGTTATTTTAATGGAGGGGTACGTGATACTAATCCAGTCATTCTTCCCCATAGAGCTGGTCACTGGCTCCAGGAAACCACGTCATCCTCACGGAAACCTGCATAGCTAACATTAGTTACGTTGCTGCGTCTTCGTCTTCGTTCGCCCTTGTGGTATTTGCTCTTGGATTTATACCCCACTTTATGTGTTAATGTTTGTCAGCCTACCAGACTTTTTATTCCATCGCAGTAGGTTCACACTTAGTCAGTCCACTCCTGATCATCGACGGTATAAAACATGGATCTGTGAAGTCAGCCACAGGTTTCTGAAGAACCATCTACTGGATGGATTGCCATGAACCTTTAGACCGATCACCAGAGGTTGAAACCTGCTGACTTGCAGATTTTTATTGCTACGATGAGGTTCACATTCTTGTTTTTTTAGTGAGATTCGTCACAACTAATTGATGGTATTACGTAGTGTGTCATTGGATGATGTCCAGATATCCATGGTGCCCCACAGGCCTCCTTTTAATGATTTCTCCTGAAGTGCATACTGCAGGAACTCGCACAAAGTTCTCGTCGTTCACGTCTTGTACTAATTAGCGGATGTCAGCATACTAACGGTAAACTCTGAGAGCATATACATCACCCGGTGTCGGCTGGGTGAAATCAGATTGAAGCCTTAAGCCCTCTGCAATCACAAGAGCTTTATCTCCAGAGCTCATACATGTGCCTTAACTTGCACCTTAATCTCTTGAACAATGACCCAGTATCTCGCTGCAGACGGTTCAGAATTTGATGACAGCAGAACAAGGAGAGGGGGAGGAGGGGGGGGTTACCATTATTTTGTCCAGCCTCTGCACACTGTCCACCACTGCTACCACTTGTGTCTGTGCTGCTGGAGCCCAGCAGGAGGCAGCAGAGGCCCTACACACTGTTGTACACTTGTGTGTCTTATTTAAGGGGTGGATGGACTGCTATTAAAACAAATGTAATCAGATTCAGGCTAATTTGACTTTATAATCTTATTTAAGTTTGACTGAAAGAACCATTGTGTTTAAATTATTCAATTTAATCTGAATTTATGCTGCATAAAGAAGCATTATGGGTCATTTCTGTTGATATGTTGTCATTACAAACTGCAGGGTTTTTGCTCTTCAGGTGCAAAATACTGAAAACTTTCTTTTTTTGATTGAATTGATGCTTTTAAAAGTTTGTTATAATCACATTTACCAACAAAATGTTCAGTTTAAAACTGCTAGAATGAGTTAGAAAACTTGTTCAGTGTCTCAAAGCTCGCAGGTTTCATCCCATCCCACCCTGAACCGCCTCCCGATCAGTCGTCGTGTTTCTTTGCGTCACATCTTCTTTGCAAGAGTTTGTTTTATTTTCTGTACACACTGAGCAATAAATGTGGGAAGTATATTTTTTTCTGTCTACAAGATTAGAGGTTTGGTGAGTCCAGATGGGCAATAAAACACTTTAACATGCAGCTATAAACTCAAGCAGACCTAAATTGAAAGTTGACTCAGATGAGACATGCTGTTACAGTCTCGCCCCATTGGTCCCCGGGGTCTGTCAATCATGGGGGTGACGTAATGCTGTCTGGCTGTGTCGATCCTCTGCACACACACACACACACTAATACTCAACATTTTGAGTCAGCTTTTACAGCACATTGGGGTTAATAAATATTTTAAAAGTCACATGGATATCTGGATACACGCGTCCATGAGGTCTTAATGACTTTTTGCCTGCATGTTTAACGTCAGTAAAAAAGGGGGTATATGTTTTGGGAACATATTTTGAGTAACGATATGATATGCTGCGTCTTCTTGTTTTGTCTTAAAGTTCACCGCACCCGTATTTGGGCCGGTTTCATTAGCGAAGCACACAAAATAAGGGTGAATTCAGCAACAAGACACCGGTGGAAGGAAGGCTTTCATTGTGAAGCTGCTGCCAGGAATGTTGAATGTGAGCCACAGGAGTTAGCCACTGAAGGCTAACTCATTGTTTCAGACGACTTTGGCCAGTTTCAACCATCATAAAACAAGAAAATTGGATATATACAACTTTTATTTTACTTATCACTATGAAGTAAATGTTGATTACACAGTGTAATGGCTGTAGCATAAGTCATCGACCATGTTCAGCAGATATAGTCTGACACCGGGCACGATATGAAGGGAAAATGAAGGCTTGACTTACAAGACTTAAAAGACTAAATGCATGAACAAACTTGAGGGGTACATTCAGACAGGATAGTCTGTGAATCCACCTGGGTTTTCTTTATTGTTCAACGTGTTCAATCATGTCTGGTCAACAGTCTAAAACCCAAAAACACTCAAGTTACTATGTCAGATGCAGAAAAACAGAACAGCTAGCTCATTTCTCATCTTGTCTTGTAATTGTTACTCCCCTTTCTGAGTCGCTGACTTTGGTCACATTCAGACGGGATCAGGCGCTGTGGCAAATCAAAACAGGGTGAATGTAATCACTGTGAAACAATCAGGAAATAACTTTATTTCGCCGATTTACCGGCTTACTCAAGGCCGGCGCTCGCTCACTCTCATTCACCGCCTAAGTCACTCGACTGATGCTAACTCTCGCAAACCATTGGACATAAAGCAAATTAAACTTCTTCCTGTCACTATTTTGTAGCGTAAATTGCATGTCAGGCACTTCACTTCAGGCGTCCGATCTGGACGTCTTTTACTATGCAACGCACATCATTTCAGTATCTTTTGTCTGCTCCCAATTTCAATTTACCTCTTCAGCGAACATGCTTCTTTCTTCTCTCTTATTTCCAGCGTTGTGTTGACCATTTCTTCATGGTGCTAGACTCTGATGGCAGCGCAAACAATAAAACTGCTAGGGCGGGAGAAGCTTGACAAACTGTCTGTTTCCAAACAAGCTGCACTGTTTGTGCACTCTAATTAAAAACTTGTGTACACGTAATGCAAATGAATGTTAATTCTTTGGAGTAATATTAGCTGAAACTTGAGGTTGGCGTTTGCCTGAGATGTGGCTGAGACCTCCAGAGTGGACCTGAAGTGAAAATACTTGATGTGCAGCCACATGCGTGACATCCCATAGGTTTTAAGAGCTGTTTGAAGCTCAGAATATGCAGCTCTGGCTGCCACTTCAGGTGATTATACACTAATGAAAACATAGTTAAGAGTTATGTATTCTGTAAACAGAGCCCCCTAAATGTTACATGCTGGTCCTTTAAGCACAACTAAAATAATAATAGCATACACAAATGAAGTACCTGGAGTCATTTGAGTACATTTAGTAGGTATTTGTGCGCGCAATTTAGGAATGTGTGAGCATGATTTTGTCATTTTTACAATAATTAGTGAGCCCACAAGCACAAATGAGTCATTTGTATGCACCATTTCTTAATTCAGGAGGATAAATTAGCAATTCCTGGGCCTAATTTCACTCCATGACACCTGCTTGGCTCCATAACAAAGCACTTTTATTGTCTTTCATGGCTGAATAGTTCATATGTCATCTTGTCGTTTGTAAATTTCCTTGTTAAATATCGTGTATGTTGCAGTTTGGGGCAAATTTGTGATTTTTTTTGTCATTGTCTTCAGCCTTTTATCTGCTCTATATCAACATACATTTATAAACAAACTGCTCAGGGGCACATGAAGCCAGAAAAAAGGTTTGATTTCCAGGCATAAAATCACACAGATCTTCCACATATGCTTCCTAGTTGCGGTGCCTATACGCACCATTGCTGTCATTACACGGTTTGGCCACTATGTTAAACTGACTTCTGGTTGCAGCTACATTGTTAGATGCCACTAAATCCTACGCACAGGTCCTGTAAGCACGGCATACACAAATGAAGTCCCAGGAGTCATGTGATCATGGTTAGTAGGTATTTGTGTGCACAATCTATTAATTTGACGGCGAGAATTAAGGATCGTGAGCATTTATTTGCCGTTTTTTACAATAATTAGTGGACCCACAAGCACAAATGAGTCATTAGTATGCACCATTTCTTAATTTAGGAGCATGAATTAGCAATTCCTGGGCCTAATTTCACTCCATGACACCTGCTTAGCTCCATAACAAAGCACTTTTATTGTCTTTTATTACTAAATAGTTATAATATATCATCTTGCCATTTGTAAATTTCCTTGATAAAGGTCTTGCATGTTGCAATCTGTGGCAAATTTGTGATTTTTGTCATTGTCTTCAGCCTTTTTTTTATCTGCTCTATATCTACATACGCCGCAGGTCCTCTTCTACAGAGTCCAGCGTGTTTCTACAGTCTCTCCACAGGGCCTTTCACGTTTTTTCCTTGTGTCTCATGCACACGGTAGGAAAGAGAAGGTGATGTGAGGGGGTTGAAATCTGGATGCATTTAAGAAAAGTGGAAACAGTGTCGGAGGCCTGACTACGTTTATTCTTATAAATTGTTGCAAAACTATGATTTTGTTACAATAATTAGTGAGCCCAGGAGTGCAAATGAGTCATTTGTATGCACCATTTCTTAATTTAGGAGCATGAATTAGCAATTCCTGGGCCTAATTTCACTCCATGACACCTGCTTAGCTCCATAACGAAGCACTTTTATTGTCTTTCCTGGCTAAATAGTTTAAATGTCATCCTGGTGTTAGTATATTTCCTTCCTGTGGGGTGAATTTGTGATTTTTTTTTTTTTGGTGGCATTGTCTTCAGCCTTTTTTTTTTTATCTGCTCTGTATCTCCTCTCTGTCTGTCTGTCTGTCTGCTTTGGCTGAGCTGTGATGCTGCCAAAAAAGCAAGTGGAAATTGGAAATGAGAGACAGACACAGACAGTGTCACCGAGAGAGGGAGGGAGGGAGGGAGGGAGTCACTGAGAAATCCCTGGAGACAGAAAGAGAGAGAGAGAGAGAGTGAGGGTGAGGCGAGAGAGAGAGAGAGAAACAGACAGGACCAGACAGACGTCCGTTAGCAGTTTAGTCGCCGGTCACTCGGCTGAAAACACGGAACACACTAAACCCGGATCGGTAACGGACGGAACCGGACATTTAAACTAGTTCAAACTACTGTACCGACACTTGTACGGTACGCCGATAGATAGATAGATAGATAGATAGATAGATAGATAGATAGATAGATAGATAGATAGATAGATAGATAGATAGATAGATAGATTTCGGGAGGAAGAGGAGGAGAAACCGAGCAGAAGAGGAGGAGAGAGCCGAGACAGCAGCAGCGGCAGGAGGAGGACGGACGGACCGGAGGGGAAGGAGAGGAGGCTGGAGAGAAAAAGGGAGGATTTCTTTTTTTAAAGGGGGAGTTTTTTTATTATATATATATATATATATTTTGTGGTGTAGTCTCCTCTCCTTTTTTCCCCTCCCCTTTCCTTCCTCTTCTCGGGAGCATTTATGTCTGATTTTTTAGGACTCTTTAAATGTTGAACTTGATGGGTGTTTTAAACACCACCGCCGCCAATGTCTCCTGTACTTGTAACTGCAAGCGCTACACCTCCCTCCAGAGCATGGAAATCAGTGAGTACACACATATTTATATGTATAACTTGTCATTTTTACGACTTTAAACTGTGGCTGTGGCTGTATTTTGACTTATTAAGCAAGCAAAGCATCCTTGGAAGTAGAGAAACTGGCTTCCCTTGTGTTTTAGCTCACATTTTGAGGCTCTTTTTTAACGTTACAACCGCTCCCCCCCCAAAAAAGACGTTAACCGGGAGCGTACCGCCTGTGTACAACTACAGCAACCGAGCTAGTTAAGTTAGCTTTAATCGCTAGCGTTATTAAAAGACGTTAGGTCTCCTCTCCCTCCGTTTAGCTGAACCTTTAACCCGTTTGTCACTCTCCAACGTTTGATTTTGAACTTGAACCAAAGCCTCACGTCTCTTTACCAGAGCTGTGACACGAACAAACCTCCAGTTTTGATTAAAATGTGCAGTTTTTACGGCTGTTTTTGGAAGCTAACTTTGACAGTTGGTGTGTGATTTGACGGTTGGGTTGAGGGGGGGTTGGGGTGGGGGGTCCACAGAGCCGTTTGTGGCGTTGTGTCTGACCCCGCGGGGGTTTCGTACGACTTATTTGTACGTAAAATGCGACTTAAAGTGGCTTTAAAGTGTCTGGAAGTTATCGTGGAGGACAGCGGAGGTTTGATATTGTCGGTTTGCTCGGTGAAAAGCGGGGAGAAGGTGGAGGGAAGTTGGGGAAGTTTTGTCGCCGCTTCGTCATTTGAGCAGCCAGACGTCTGTCTGGCCGCCCGCCGTCTGCCTGCGTGCACGCGCGCGTGTATGTGCGCGCGCTCGTTTCATGTGCGTGCGTCTGTGTGGTCGTATCCGGGAAATCCCTGTGTTTGTATGTGTGTGTTTATATATATATGAGTGTGCTTTTATGTGTGTATCTTTGAAGCATTAACTCTAACCCTGCTCTGGTCTGGGGGGGGGGGGGGGGCACTTAATGTATACAGTCATAATACTGAGAGGTCATTTAGATGTGTGTGTGTGCGTGTGTGTGTGTATCCAGTTAAAGTCACTAGCAGGACTGACTCAGACTGTTTGCACAAGATCATGAATGCATGTGCCAGAAAATGGTCAACGAGCGTCTGTCACAGCTTCCAGGACGTCGTCTTTAAAATGTCTTTCTTTTGTGAGCTCAAAACCAAAAACCTCCAAATTCAGAAGCTGTAATCGAGAGAGAGAGAGACGGACTAAGAGTGATTTATCTGCAGTGAAAGATATGAGGAAGAAGTATCTTGGATGAGAAGTGAAACGT
Organism: Protonibea diacanthus; assembly: GCA_028641955.1. Lineage (NCBI taxonomy): Eukaryota > Metazoa > Chordata > Actinopteri > Sciaenidae > Protonibea > Protonibea diacanthus. Next base: position 2,398,862 of record CM053978.1, on the reverse strand, counting down.
CTTAACGGGTCTACAGCCAGATGCCCCAGATTTAACCTTTCTCAAAGACAGGGAGGAAATAAAAAATGAGGAAGACAAAAATCAAGTTCTAGACAACCCCCCCTCCTCACCACCACCAAAAAAATTCAGTTTATGATCATAAAAGACTAAGAAAAGTAGCAAATATTCACACTGGAGAAGCTGTAACCAGAGAGAGACTGATTAAAAATGATTCATTAGTTATTAGAGATTAATTTCCTGCAGATTGACCAACCAGAAACACAAACAGGTTTATTGCAGAGTAGGTTTTCAGCTAAAAAGTATGAGGAAGAAGGCTCTTGGTTGAGAAGTGAAATGTCTAACTACGCCAGATTTAACCCTTCTCAAAGACTGGAAGGACAAAAATCTAGATGACATAAATATGTATAACACATTTCCCAGAGTTCAAGACATTGTCTTCAAAATGTCTGTTTGTCAGAACAACAGCCCCAGAGCACCCAGAAAATTCAGTTTGCCATCGTAAAAGACGAAGAAAAGTAGCAAATATTCACATTTGAGAAGCTGTAACCAGAGAGACTGACTAAAAATGATTCATTGGTTATTAGAGTTCAGTTATCCGCAGACTGACTAATCAGAAACAGGTTTAGAGTAGGTTTTAGACTAAAAAATATAAGGAAGAAGCCTCTTGGTGGAGAATCCAGCTGCCCCAGATTTAACTCTTCTCAAAGAAAGGAAGGATAGGACAAAAATAAAGTACTAGATTACATGAATATACGCACAATATGTTTTTCAAATGAAAAGAGATGTAAAATGGTAAATGGACTGTACTTATATAGCGCCTTTCTAGTCTTCCGACCACTCAAAGCGCTTTTACAGGACATATCTCATTCACCCATTCACACACACATTCATACACTGATGGCATTGGCTGCCATGCAAGGTGCCAAGTGCTCATCAGTTTGAGGAGCTAACCATTCATACACATTCACACACCGATGGCGCAGCCTTCGGGAGCAATTTGGGGTTCAGTATCTTGCCCAAGGACACTTCGACATGCAGACTGGAGGGGATCGAACCGGGGATCGAACCACCGATCTTCTGATTAGTGGACGACCCGCTCTACCTCCGAGCCACAGCCGCTGTACAGTTTTGTGCAGGAGTGTGTGTGAAAGTTATAGTTTCTAAATGAATCAGTCTGCAGAAACATTTCCATCTTCTCAGTTTGTGCCAGTCGTCATCATCGTCACAGCTCATATCTGGATTAATCCACTAAATAATAAACACATTATTAATATAATTTTTAAAATACTCAGACTACATTCTGTGAGTTCGGTTCTCAGAACATGATTCAAGAGTGGAAAACATGCAGCGAGATTTAATGCTGCCTTTAAAAACCCAAAACGATTTGTTACAGCCTTTAAAAAAAGAAGCATGATTCAGTGGCTCCGTGGCCCCCTTCCACCTCACATTTATTCATTTTCTTGGATGGCTGAGGAGATGTTTTGACAGGTTTATTATGACTTTCCAGATTTAAATTTGGAAGATTATTGAGAACCTGGTGAGTAATGCGTTCACATAATCATGTGTAGGAAGGGTTCACGCTGGTGTCGCCGCCACATGCAAGCAGCTACTTGAAATGTCTTTTTTTGCAGATGATTATTGAGACGTGCCCGACCAGTTTAAACACCAGGAAATGCAATTATACATGATATTCAGCTCACGTCTGAGCAGCTGGACGATGAGTGTGTTATAAGAATTTCTTAGAGTGACTCTTCAATAAAGAAGATTGGATTCAAATTATTTAGATTTGAGTTGAATTTATTATTCTTGTACAAGAAGGAGCGTTTAACAGTGCAACACACAGAAGAGGTTACAGAGAAAAAGGCTCCCTGTGGAGCTCTAACAATCGATAATGGGCTGTCTTAACCCCTGCGAATTGTTAACAGACAATTTGCATATCTAGCATCTAAAGGTTTTTCTTAATTCCCTTAATCAGTAGTTAGCATATCCCCAATCTAAATGTCACCTCTCTGACCCTCATTCTGTTCTGGACTTCCCCTATTTATACATTAACCTGAACTTTACCTTACCTCGTCAGCCTTAGCAACAGAGTCATATTAGAGAAGTGAAAACAGAACATGTAAGAAATAGGAACTCACGAACACATTGTATGTTTTCAACATCTGAAACAAAGTATAAACCTAATTTTCATGACAGTGTTTTTCGTGAGGGTTGTATTTTTAGCAGAAAAATGCAAACTTGTAACAAAAAGACAAGATAAGAGCGCACACACAGTTCCTCTGTGTGAGAACAGACATGATGTTTAGTCTAGAAGACAAAGGGGGGGAATCAGATAAACCAAGGAGAAGGCAGAGAGAGTATCGAGTGAGAAGAAGATGTCGAAACTTTAGAAAGAAAAAAAAGGAACAAGGTGTCAGGAGGGAGAAACATTCTGGTGAAATGAAAATAGTGTGGGCGTTGATAGAAAGTCTCATGATGCGTGACCTTTTATTTAACAAAAAAACAACAAGATTATGTTTAAGGTGTTTTCAGCTTTACTGGACATTTTGCAGCCGAGCGTGGCAGGAAATATGAAAGTCTAGCGGAGGATAATCCACGTTATACACTCGAGATGTGGCGATCAAAGGAAGATGTAGACATAGCAGGGGTTCCTGTAATTTGTACTTCACGAGATCTTAAGAATACATCAATAAAGATAAAAGAAGATCAACTTTATTGATCCCAAAATCGAAGAAATTCACTTGTTAAAGCAGCTCATGGTATAGAAAGCAGCACCATGGTTCTCATTTTAAAAGCTCAACCAAATAAATACAGATTTTGTCTATTATTACCTCTGCTGTATGCTTTTATTTGTTCAGACTGTGACCACGATGCAAAATTCAACAACTACCAAGCTACCACTTAGCTAAAACCTGGTGTTACATATTAACATTAGTGTGAACGAGCAGCTCAGATGAACCTGCAGTCCTGTAACAGCTGCATTTGAACCACGTAAAGAAGTCTAAAGGCTTCCTGGACTTGTAAAGGAGCTACAGAGACCCTGACTCACTTCAGACCACCATTCATCTGTCTGTCTGACTGACTGTCTGACTGTCTCTCCCACCGCACACGTCGCTCCTCATCTGGATCTGTGAAGTTGTAATTGTAGGGTTCCATATACCTGTTACACCCGCTGACATATAAGAGCACACACAACACACACACACACACACACACTCTCTCTAATATGCAAATACACATCTGTTCTGAGCGGCAGACATTGCTAGTCAAAGCACATGACATCAGCATTACTCACAGGCTAGCCGTGCGTGTGTGTGTGTGTGTGGTGAAGTCATTGCTGGTATCAGCTTGTAAGAATCATTTCCTACCAGCAGCTTGGTTTCCCTGTACATTTGTTACTACATGTCTGGCCTTCGTAACACCAACACCTCCACCTCCACCTCCAACGTCTGCCTCTGTAACCAACATAAATGTTACCCACAGAGCTTCGCGTGTGTGTGTGTGTGTGCGCGTGTGTGTGAGTTCAGCCGGAGGGTAGCGGTATTTAGTTTGGTTATTGAATTCGAGGAAAAATGAGTCAGAGTGTTCTTCCTGCGTGGACAGGAGGTGACGGGCTGCAGGAAGGACACACTGTGACACATTCCTGTGACTGTTTAGTCACAGGTTTGATCTCTGTGCGCTCATGAGTAAGACGCTGAACCCCCCCAACCTCTACTTCAAAAGCATTTCATCAGCTCTGAATCCTGACACCTCTTAAATCCCTAATCGAATCCATTTGTGTTTGTAACTTAAGATAAAAATAGATTCAGTATTCAATTAAATTTTTTTTTTTGCCAGCCGAGTGAGCAGAAACACAATTAACAGCACATAACCTGAAAATGAGATGAGCAGCAGCAGATATTAAATGTTGATTTAATATTTATTGGATGTGCTCTCGCGATCGTTGATATCTCACAGAGTGCTGCTCGTGAACAGTCCCTGGCCAGACACCGGCCTGAGAGAGTGCTTTAACCGGACCGCAGCCAAGTTTCACCGTGGCCCTTTTGGCAGGTGACACGGGGCATTAATGTTAATTAATCACAGCTCATGTAACACTGGGGAAAGTCGGCCTGCCTACCTGAATGTTTTGCACATTGTTCATAAAAAAAGTGAGCTCAGCAAGTCCAGTGGAAACATCTAAACTGTGAGTTTGAGTCGTTTGCTTATGTGAGTGAGTGACATGAATGTCTGTAGTTGTCTGTAGCTCAGGAGGTAGAGCAGTTCGTCCACTAATCAGGTGATCAGTGGTTCGATTCCCGGCTGTGTCCTGTGAGCAAGATACTTTTTTCTAACATAAGAGCTGAACATATTTACCAGCTAATATTTCTCCATGGTTACCACCGGGCACAGCTCTGTGACGCCGTTGGGTCTGTTCTCCACGTAGCTTTGTATCCCACCGGGCGCATTTCAGAAGCGCTTTGGCTGCCAGACTTTGTTAACTTGCTCAGACATGGTCATTTTACCCTGGTTTATTATTATTAAATAGGCTACCTAGTTAAATAGTTTTACTTTTTTTTACAATAGGAAGTCTCACAGGGTGTTTTATTTAAAAAACTGGCTGGATTCTCTATCCTGTTTCTGTGCTGCTGTTGGCGGCGTCCATCAAAAATAGACAGAGCTGCGTGTTTGGAGGGGAAAACCTCTTCTGAAACGTGCCGCAGCGCTTCAGGTGGAGTCACAAACGTTGCCTAGAAAGGCCACGATCAGCCCCGACAGCCACAGTGCTGCCAGAACGTGTCGTATCTCACTGTGTAGTGGCCATTTAGGCTCCAAGCACCGAGGCCACTTAATCTGCTGAGTGTCGGCAGGTGAACTTGAAGGATGACTTAGTTTGTCCGTTCTGGACTGCTGTAGAAACATGCAGCTGTAGAGGTAAAAATCTGATTCCAAGCATATAATAATTATTATTTTCTGGTGAATAAGTATGAGTAAATATATATTATATTCCATTTCTGCCATATTCTGTATACAATCTGCGAAATCTGACACACTGGACCTTTTAAATATGTCAAAAACATCAGCAGTTGATGATATTTACTATATTTTTAGCTTGACAAATTCTCTGAAATCCGTCATGTGTCATTCTGTCACAGTCATGTGTCAGTCTCGACACTAACATCACTCTCCACATCCTGTCTGAGCGACAGTTGCCGTGTGATACAGACGATGTTTACTAATCAGAATATGAAGAAACTTCTGACAGCGCACTCGTGGTGCAACCTCCGTAACTGCAGCTTCTGACAGACGGACAAAGAGTTGATCGGTGTCAGACAAAGTTGTTCTTTTTGACACCGTTGTCAGTCTGTAAGAGGAAGAAGAACATCCACAACAGATATGAGCTGTGACTGCAGCCCGAGGCAGACATGTTTCAACAAATCCGAGAGACAGCTTGAGCTCTCCAAAAAAATCCTGTCATATTTTGTCATATTTATCTAACATGACCAACTGTTTTTCATTGACGGCTTCTCTTTCTTTCTTTCTTTCCTTCTGTCTGGCTCTCTTTTCTCTCTCACTCAGTGAATCATGGAAATTAAATGATTGAGTCTGAGTCTGGCTGGCCTCCTAGACTTATTATGTAAACCTCTCTGTCTGGCTGTCTCAGTGCTCTGTGTGTGTGTGTGTGTGAGTGTGTGTGCACACGTTTGTCTATTAATTTCCTGTCTGTGCGACTGTGTGTTGTAAAATGACAAAGTGTTTTCTTTCTGCGTTTGCAGCAGATAGAAGAAGAGGTTTGTGTTTACAGAAGCCCGCGTGGATCAAACTCTGCCTTTTGTGTTTTCTCTTCTTTGACTGACAGCTGGCAGCGTCCCAGAACCGGAGACGCTTTAATCCTCGTGTACGATAAATAGACAGTAATTTGTCTCGGAAAGAAATGATTTATCTGGAGCCGGGGGTTGACTCAGCTGCACCCTCTTTGTTTGCCAGTTTCGTGTAGCAGTATGATACTGGGAGCTGCTCAGTACAGCTGCAGTCTCAGGTCAAGAGCACGTCAGTAGTCGCTGACTGTTCCCGTTTAGTAGTTTGAGTCATGTTGACGACCTTCTGTGGATGTTTACTTCTTTCATTCCTTTAAGATCTGGTCCCAGATATAAAAGTGCCGCCAAGCCAACGCTACTCCACTCATAGCCAGAGCACTTCTACAGCTACAGGTGGACATGAATGCCCCGTTCATGACAACTGTACTGAGGGTGAATTTATATACAACTCACCTGTTCAGATTATATTAAGGCTTAAAGTTATGCAGGATTAAGAGCATTTGATTGACAGGTGGACAGGTGCTGCTGGAGGTGGTTTGTTTGACCGATCATCCACGCTTTTGCTGATTTTGCTGAGCAGAGGCTCATGGGTATTGTAGTGAACTGATCTGAGCACCAGATTTCTCAGTAACAAAGATGAAATAAATAAAAATGGTTGATAACATAAACCCGCAGTCCCGTGTCTCTACGACATAAAACACTCAAAGAAACGTCTTTAATGGAACTTTTAAAACTTTTTTTCCATCATTAAGCTCCTTCCTGATCTCCTTCCTCCTTCCCTGCTTCCTTCCTTTCTCCCATGCTCCCTACATGCCTTTCATTCATCCTCTCAGCTGTTCATTGTTTCTTGGTCTAGACACCAATAACACACACACACACAGAAACCAGAAAAAAGTCATCATCACGATTTCATCATGCATATATGTAGATGCATGCATGCAGCGTGTGTGTCTAGGGGTCAAGGTCATCGTCACTTTGGGGGTGTGTGTGTGTGTGTGTGTGTGTGTGTGTGTGTTGTCTGCATATAATCTGCATATGAACCGGTGTTTCAGCTGAAGCCTTTGTGTTTTGTTGAACCCATATTGTTCAAATAATTAGTCTGAAGTCAGAGCCGGCCCTATATGTCTGTCTCACAGTGTGAATAAATCCATACAGAGACCGTCTGAGGACGGAGAGCTATAAATAAAGCCAATGATTGTCTGCCTTATATATGCATAGACATGCGACATTGTGGTAAAGATCGTCTCTTGTTTTTCATTAATTAGTCTGAAGGAGAGAAAAAAAAATCAAACCCATACGGCTGTCTGCTCCTCTAAACACTTTTGTTGTCTGTTTAAGTAGCTCAAAACAACCTCGTCTTGTCTTCCATTAATTAGTCTGTGCCGGGAGGATCGTTGTCTGAGAAGTTTCTGAGTGTTCACATTAACATCTGATTACGTGCAAGGAAAAAATTAAAAGTGTCTTTTGGCCTTTGTTAATTAGTCTTAGTCTTATCTGCTCTGTAAGTCTTTAAGTTGGTTTGAACTGGAATAAGCTCTGCTGTGTTTGTCATGTATGTTAATTAGAGATGAGACAAGTTGTTGATTAATCATTTAGTTGATAATAGATAAAAAAAACATCAAACATTACCTACTTTTTCTTATGCAAGTAAATCAGACAGACACTTTATTTATCTAGAGGGAAATTCAGGCATCCAGGAGCAGCATGACACAGTAAACCAACATTAAAATTAGACCTATAAAGATAAATTTGAATTTAAATTAAACCTGTGCAAAGATAAAAAATAGAAAACTATATAAAAATGGAAATAACTTAATAACTTATATTTGATTAAATTAGACTACAGAATATGAACTTGTGGTACAAAATGTCCACAAAAATGTGTCGTGCAGACGGTGTTGTTTGCTGTGAACCAAACAAGCACTTTAAAGACTTCAAATGTGTCTGATGAACATTCCTCACTTAATCTCTGACATTAAATTAATTAATCAAGAAAAGATGAATAAGATGCAGCCAGAATTTTAACATCTTAGTCAGCCACATCTTTAACATCTTACACCTCGCTCTCAGCCATCAGTCTGATTTTGAAAAATATTTATATATATTATCTGCTTCTTTGAGCCTAAAGTGTCTCTTTATATTGAGTCATTTTTGGGCACAAAAGTCAGTCTGTGATGTGGAGAAAAAAGTGTTTTGTGGAGCAAATTTTTGTTTGTTTTATTTATTGTTTGTTGCTGCTGACTCGCTCTTCATCTGTTGATCAGAAAGCAGCACGGTGAGTCTGCGAAGATACAGACTAAACGTAGCCTTTTAAACAAATGTAATATCTCAATGTAAATGTGTGTCTGTGCCGCGGCTCTTGGCTGACCTACACGAGCGATTCAGCCGTCACACACATTTGTTTAGCATATAATTGCCATTAGAAATTCAAATATTCAGATGTATGTGTGTATGCAAATGCTTCTTTTTGCATGTGAAACCAGTGTTGCTCAGCATCTGCAGGGAGGGGGGAGGGTGAAGGTGAAGTGAGGCAGTCTGGGTATCTGAGAGGGCAAAGGTCAGGGGTCAGGTCATGAGAAGGGAGCGTGGGGGGGGTGAAAGGTTCATTGTCACAACAGAGCAGGCTCGTTTCAGACGTGTGTTTGTATTTTTGTCAGTTTACTTATTTATTGATTGCATTGATTAGTTCAGCTTGTTTTATAGATTTTAGATGTGTGTATCAGGTCTTTGATGAGGTGTTACTGATTCAAAATCATCACACACTGCCTGCTCACAATGCTAATGTCAACTCTACTGTGGCACCTATCAGTGGAGGCCGTTCATGAATGACAATATTCTAAAATATATAGGAGAGTTAATAATTCTGGACAGATAAAATAGTCTTTATGTGTTTACAGCTACATTACACTGTGTTATGAACAAAGTATAAGTAGCAGGAGATGAAGTAACGTGTTATAAAGTTAATATGTTTTATTGCTGTTGTGTGTGACCTGATCTGACACTTAGGTTGGTTTTTATATTCTCATACGTGTACAGCAGAGCTGAGACGTCACCCAGTCAGCTGGTCCAGTGCTGACGGCGAGACCGAGTCTAGACAATAGACACTTCAGTCTGCTAACCACACACACACACACACACACACACACACACACACACTCTCAACCCACTCCAACACACATGACATAGACGTTCATGACCGTGGGCTTGACCCCTACACACGCACACACACACACATGCGCACACACACAGACTCATAGGGAGGACTGTGTCTGCCTCACTTTGCCCTCTGGCCTATAGGAAACAGCTGGGACCACATCATTTGCATCCACACATACACACAGACACACACACACACACACAGACAACACTATGACCCCGCCTCTCTGTTTATATTACTTAAAATGATCATTATACATTCAACTATGCAAACACGCAACCTCAATTCTTATTATAAACGCCAAGCCCCGACAGAAACCAAGCTCCACCTCAGCGACAACAGCGCCTGCCTCCTCCGACTGTCACAAACACACACACAAACACACACACATTACAGCGTCTAGACAAAGCAGCAGGCTAGAAAAGCACACAGACTCAGCAGTCAACACTAATGATGTGATTTTAATGGTTTTAGGGCAAGAAAGGTGAGCACATAAAAGCCTGTGAATACTTCAAAATAAAATGTTATCATTAATAGTGTGTTTGGCGAGGTAGCTTTATTATTCAGATTTCTGGAGCTGGGGATGACACATCTTTTTCTCCCCACTGTGGCCTTTATACCACACTAACCTGCAAAACTGAGCTTTTAGTCTTCAGAATGAAAAACACTGAGCTTTTGGACAAACAACCAATTTGAATACTTCATTTTAGAATATTTAGATATTTTATAGACTACATCATCAACAAATTATCTGTGGGAACAACTTTTACTTAAATTTTTGGTAAACGCCCAAACAGACACAAACACAAGTCTGTTGGAGGTCAACCACATGTTTCTGAAGTGCCATGTTGAAGCTCAGTGTGAGGCGGCTCTGGACGCCACCATGTTTGTAGTCCTGCCTCTTCCGACTCTTAGCTAACCTTTAAGAAATGGGCAAAGACGTGGAGCAGAGGTGGGCTGAATTTTAAAAGCCAAAAATATGACTTAAGTCTGACAATCTTGATCTGATCAACTTTGTTTCCAGCCTTGAGAGCATCGCACCATTTTTCACATCAGACTCCACCTCGAGTTGTTTTTTTTCCCCTGCCTCCTAAGAGCGGGACAATGAGGGTAGAGTCTCGTTGCAGGAAGTAAACCCCGAGCCAACAAGTTTCTTTAGAAAAAACAAAAAGAAGAGTTCTCATCACACCTGAGTTGACAGATTCTTGGCAACATCGGAAACAATCGCTGCTCGCATTGTGTCCTACAACCTCCCACACCTTCAGTCGAGAGAGAGAGAGAGAGAGAGAGAGAGAGAGGGTAGTCTTTGCCAGCTGGCACAAACACACACACACACACACACACACACACACACACACATATATATATATGAGGCCCATATCGTTTTGTGCTCTGCAGGCACCGAGCCAGTTTCCCAGCTTGTTTGCCATCCATCCATCCATCCATCCGTCTATCCATCCATCCATCCATGAATACTTCATTACTCACTCATGCTAAACTTTTTAGACTCTTTGTGAAGAAACGACAACATAACTGTCTGTGTGGAAATTTAGCTCTGCTCCCTTGTGCTGAATTTCCAGGTGTGGGTTGGATTTTGTCCAGATGTCTCATGTGATAAACGTTGACTTGAGAATATTTTCCGACCGGCATAAATTCTTGCACTTTTCCTCCGCCACGCTTCGATTGAGCGGCTTTTGTCGCAGTGATGTTTGGGTTTCTGCTCGGATTTGTTTTGTCTAACGTAAAGGTTATCTCTCCAGTCAGATACAAAAAAGACAGGGCGAGTTGATTCATGTGGAGGATCATCATCATCTGAGCTGATTCTCTGAGGAAGAAAAGGTCTTTTCAAAGCCAGGTGTTTGCACTGTCGGCCGAGGCAGGTGAAGCTTCAGTGGCAACTGTGCGGTGAGACAGAGGAACTATGAAAGCATCACATGTTTCAAGTTATTTAACCCTACCCTAGTTATTATGACACCTTAGACTGAGATATTAATGTTTATTACAGTGATTCTCCACCTTTTTTGGCTTGTGACCCATTAAAAATGAAACAATACCCACTTTATGACACCTTATCACACATTCTGTCCACTGCCTGGACATGAATTATGACAAATAGGGTTGTGCGCGTCAGTCCAAAAAGGAAATATTCATACGTCTATTTTCTTTATTAAACAGTCGTACACTTCATGTTTCTCTCTTTTATTGAGCTAAGATGAGCTTAATTGCCTTGTTAACTCAAAACACACTTCATTCAAACAACAGACTTAAAAACAAAATTTAAAAAAACATCACCGCTTCCAACTTTTACCACCTCTGGTTTGGTCGAATAAACCCTTAATCCACCAAATAGATGTGAAATTATTCAGCTCATTCTCCGGCTCACTGGATTTATACCCCGCCGCGATTTATACTCTGAGTCTGCTGAGTCGCTCTTCTGAGGCAAACTGTTAAATTAATGAAATAAAATCACGACAATCGCCACAACAGAAGTTATTTTGATTCATTTGAAAGGTTTTAAGAGGTTCAAGAGGTGAAACTATGCACAACTTTACTAGAAAAGTCATAAAAGAAGCTTTAGTCTCCCTTGAAGGGTACCAACGCCTGGATTGGGAATCACTGGTCTGTTATAAAATGAAAGGATCCACCAAAGAACCTAAAATAAACTGGGGCAACAGGGCATTGATGATAACATCCTAACCTGTCATTAAGAGCTGCGTTAATTGTTTTTCTAACTTTAAGTCAACATCAGTCTGTCAAACACACCTCAGACCGCACCTTCACTTCCCCAGACACAGGTAATCATCACCATCCCAGCTGTTTGTGTCCAACTTGCCAAAAATATCTGTCTGTTTAGCTGCTACGTGTTCGGGTTTATCTGAGCTTTACTGCTGAAAAGCTTCCAAAACTGTGAGCTAAAACAGGCTAAAAAGCTCTGCAGAGCTGCTGGTGACTCCTTTCACATTATATGCTAGCTCAGAGAAAACTGCCTGTTGAATCACATGACACACACACACACACACACACACACTGTAGATGTGTAAGACATTAGCCTTACTCACGACGTTGACCTGTTTTCCACACATTAACATAAACTGATGTGCTTTCATTTCATTAGCATTACTTATTAATGCTCCCAAACACACGCACACACACACATACACACAGGGTTAGACATTCAGACATTGTTGTGTCTAGCCAGGTGTGTGTGTGAGTGTGTGTGTTTAAGGACCGGCCGAGCTGGTTTTGGTTTGGCAGTAACACACTGTTTGGACAGGGACAGCATGTCTGGCTCTCACACACACACACACACACACACACACACACACGTACACCCACATCCCCGTCCTGTGCAGGCTTGATCTCACACTCTTTTGCACAACTGTATTCATTTTATCTAACACACACACACCTGCAGTTTCAGCATAACACGTTTGTCCTTCAATATTTTTTAGACTCAATTTTCGCCACCTCCGTGCTCCCGATTATCGCCCAAACATTCTCACAAAAGAGAGAGAAGGCGAAGTTTCTCTTCCGAACTCTTTGCAGAAGGAAAAAATAATAACTTTTAGAAACTGACGTGATGTGTTATTCTGGCTTGTTGTCAAAGTAATGAATCGACGTTAGACCTTCAACTCAAACTGAAGTTAGGAGTGTATTTAACCGTCAACTTGGTTGTGCAGAGAATGTGACCAAAGATAGAGAGGTCAGAAAGGAGAGTAACAATTAACAACAATTAATCGATTAACCGTTTAGTCAGTTGACAAGAAATGAACTAGCTGTTCTGCTTTTCTGCATCTGGCACAGTAACTTGAGTCTTTATGGACTTTAGACAATAAAGCAATAAAGAAAGTCATCTCCAGGACATGTCAGGTCAGTTTTATTTATTAAAATCAAACATTTATCTTCATTTATTGAGATAAAAGTGTGATATAGATTATAGGTTTAGACACTTTGGCTTCAGGGCACTGTGGGCAGCAGGGACTGAACCTCTTCGACTAACCTGATGCAGTGTGTGTGTGTGTGTATGTGTGTGTGTGTGTGTGTGTGTGTACATATACACCCACCTCAGACTGTTAATGATTACTATTATGTCTAGTAGCACATTGGATCAGAGCCATCACACACACACACACACACACACACAGCCGTCTACATGTGACCTACCCTGTGCGACTCTGTCTGACTTCCCTTCTCTTTCACATTCAAATGAACAGTGTGTGTTTGTGTACGAAGGTCTGACTGTGTGTGTGTGTGTGTGTGTGTGTGTGTGTGCGGGGGTGCGAGACGACAGGGGTAGACTAGCTCCTTCTGGCTAGAATTCTAATGAGCATCTCATGCACACACACACACACACACACACACGCACAAACACACACACACTCTCTCACAGAGCCAGACAAGCAGCTGATAATGAGGTTTGATTTTCATATGTTTCAGACAGAATGCTCTGCAGGTCAGCTAGTACACAGAGGAGTGTGTGTGTTATGTGAGTGTGTGTGTGTGCGTGCATGTGTGAGTGTGCGTGTGTGTGTGTGTGTGTGTGTGTGTGTGTGATTTCTGGTCTTTGGACTTGACATATTCTCATTTTTTCCGTTGTTAACATTAATGACTGTGCGTGTCCATTACAGCACTAGGTGTGTCATGTTCTTTCTGTCTGTTGTTTAACTGATATTTCTGATGTCAGCACAGCCGGACTTCTGTTTAATTTTTTTTATTTATTTTATGTTGTTGCAGCCAGACTTCTGTCTGTGGTTACATTAAAAACCAGAAATAACACAAACATTCAAACTCTTACAACGTTTTAAACACTCTGTTCTGACTGTGGGCTGAACCAGAAGCTCCATTTTATATCATGTTTTTATAATGTTACATCATATTTTTGGAGAAGTACATTTGAAGATGTTGAAAGGCTGCACAATAACCATTGTCATGTTCTTCAAGGAAGTGAAATAAGCAGAAACAAAACTTAGAACATTATATATGAAAAATGACTCTAATGAGACTATAAAGAACGGACAGTGCATGTGTGACGTCACCCACAGCGCTGGTCACCACCATGTTGGTGAATATAATAATCAGACGTATGGCGAGCTAAATGACACCTGGTTGCTCAAATAAGCCACCTGTAGCAGCACCCACCTGTCAATCAAAGCAACCTTAACTTTAAGCCTTAATATAATGTGAACAGGTGAGTTGTATATAAATTCACCCTCAGTACAGTTGTCATGAACGGGGAAATTAGCTATAGAGACCAAAACTGTTTTTTGTACCAGGCTGTAAACATGTTTATTTCTGCTGTGAAGTTGGACATTTGAACATGGGGACTTATGGAGACTGACTCACTTCTGGAGCCAGCCTCAAGTGGACATTTGGGGAACTGCAGTTTTTGGCATTTTGTGGTTCAACATCAGCAGACTGTAGAAGAGCTGTGGCATCTGTAGATATGAAAGTCTTTATTTTATCATCTAATAAAACATAATGATTCTTATAATCAGCTGATGATAAACACAGTTATGAATATTATATTCCATTTCTGCCATATTCTGCAAATAGAGCCTCCTAAATTTGACACAGTGAACCTTTAAGTCTCCATTATTTTTATGTCCCCAGTGCTGGGATGAAGAGAATACCGACCGCCGCAAACAGTGTGGAGATATTTTGTATTTATTTCGACATCAAACAGGCCGCAGTCGACCTCAGCAAGACGGATGAATAAAGAGATACACCAAGGAGAAACCCGGGAAAATAAAACTACAAATAAAATATATTTCTTTTTGCTTCTTTGAAACTCAGTTTCACGACGTTACATCATTCGGATGTGTTAGCATAGCATAGCAAGGTAGAAAGTGCTAAAATAGTTCTTTAAACTAATAAAAACAACTCAGAGCTCAGTATCAACCCCAGTGATGCATGCACGTTTAAATGGCTCCAATCAGCTGTTCATTTATGTTGCCTTGACATGTCCTAATCTAAACATCCATGTTGATAATAATCTGTGCTGGTTTTCTTATCAGCCCGCGTGCATCGATGCCAATATATCAGCTCTGATCTGTGCACGGCTGTGACGTGATAACATATATATCACTTTTTACTGATAACACGAGCGAGGTGCACTCATGCTCAGGAAGTTGAAGGTAGCTGCTCCGCTCTGCAGGTGTGTGGTCAACAAGTTAATCTGAAGCTAATCAGGTCACGGTGAAAACCTCATAGAAATGTGAGCCTGAACTGTGCAGACACATGTCATATATTCACTTTTCTTTGACTAGCATGAATCATATCGACTATGACTCACGGTTTAACAAGGGAGTTCCCTGGATTAGCATGCTAGATTTAGCCTAATGTTCCCCGTGTCCTACCTTCTTCTCTGATCTGCTCTGTTCATCCGCCCTGTCAGCTCGTTAAGGTCGTATTAGTGACGGTTTACTCCGATAATTTAATATAGGTTACCGTGATTCTGTGTGTGACGTCCCAGAAAGAAAAATGAGAGAAGATAGAAAAATGAGCACCAGAAAGGAGACATGTAGAAAGATGAGGAGGGAGGATGATAAGTAACCCACTCAAACACACACACATGAACACACACACACACATACACCTTCCTCTCTGTTTTCCCACTGCTGGTTTCAGCAGTGGGAGTTTTGTGGACCAAAGTTCCCACACTTGTTGGCTGCACCATGACCGTGGCTTCCAAAGTCAATGGAGAGTGTGTGTTTGTGTGTGTGTGTGTGTGCATGTGTTTGTGTGCCCTCCCTCCACTTCCACCCCCTATAGCCTTTCTCATGGAAATTGGCAAGCAAGCAAATTGTGTGCACCTATGACCTATAACTCGCTTTCTCTCACACTCACACATACTCTCTCTCTCTCTCTCTCTCTCTCTCTCTCACTCACACTCTCTCTCTCTCTCTCTCACACACACACACACACACAGCTGTCTGTGCTATTTCTGACTACCCAGACTGTCGAGTCATCCGAGGACTGAGAAAAGAAGGGGGAAGGGAGGAATTAGCAAGCCTCTCTCTCTCTCTCTCTCTCTCTTTCTCTCTTCCTTCCCTTTCTCCCTTTCCTCTCTGTTCATCATTGATTTTTTTATCCTCTTTCTCCTTCCTTGTCTCCTTCTTTCCTCTCTCCTCTCTAAACTTTCCTTCACTTTCTTTCTACCTCTTTTCACCTTTGCAAGCTCTTAAACTACTGATAGCAGTCTTGACCTTCATCTTTTCCTCCTACGGACAAAGCAGGAATAATATCAATAACATATTTATACCCAATGTAAGCATGTCATGTGTCATGTGACCTGCAGCAGGTCAGAGCTCGTGAACACATTACTGTTTTGAGGAGTTTTCAGTGGATTGAAGTAATAAAAGACGCCAGGCAGCTCAATAAGGTTACTGCCGCTACAAGATGTGATATGTGATTTGGTTATAACTCGTGATTCTCGAGGTTTGGCTGATTATTTCACCGAAAGAGAGAGAGAGAGAGCGACACGAAACAAAGAGCTTCTCTGATCGTGAACTTTGCATAATTCTGTCTGTAAAGTCTGTAAACCTGACTGCAGGCTGACGTCTCTGCTAACAGTACGAACTGTTTGTAGCCCGCGTCTTCATCGTCTCCTCGCGGGTTTCATGCTTGACTTCAGTGTTGGTGTCTGTCGTGGCATAAAATGTTAATAACTGTTAGATATAAATGATCCGGGTCAGTCGGATTAATGCCACACAGCATGACTCCTCTACCTCCCTCCCTCCCTCCCTCCCTCCCTCCCTCCTTCCTTCCTTCCTTCCTTCCTTCCTTCCATATTTTCTTTCCCCCTGTCCTTCCTCTCTCCTTACCCTCATATCATCCTCTCTTCCTACCCCTCCCTCCGTCCTCCTGACCCCCCCCTCTCTCTCCCTCTCTCTCTGTCTGTCTGCTCTCTGAGCCATCTGACTCGGCAATGACCGGCTGTGACCTTTTAGCTGAATGCAGGAGGAGGAGGAGGCGGTGGAGGAGGAGGAGGAGGAGGCAGATAGACAGAGAGCAGGCAGTGGATGACAAATGAGCTAATTGCTTTAGATTAACCATGGAGTGTCTGCCTGCCTGCCAGGCTTACAGCCTCCTCCTGTCTAGACAACACCCCAGAGGGAGGGAAGAGATCAGCAGCCTCTCTCATGCAACACAACCGAGAAGTGAAAATGTTTTAATGGCTTTTCTTTTTGTTGGTGTTGTTGTTGTTTTCTTCTAAGCTGCACAAGGCGAGTTCAAAGATGTGTAAGTTTAGCGCTGTCAGACGAGGTCAGTAATCTGCCTACAGCAGGAGCATATATATATTATTTAGCACTGAACTTCCATAAAGTTTTGGGGACTCACAGAAGACTCAAAAAAGTGCTGCAGAGGCCAAGATATCCTGGCTTTTAGCTCCTATCCAGCTCCGTATATTAAAGTGTTTTTTTTTTTTTTTTTATTAGGCTACACATCCACGTCTTTCTTTGGCTCGAGCTGAGTCCCCCCTTTTAACTCTGCTGGACTCAGTCAGTCAGTACGTAATAGATAGATAAAGAGACGAAGATTTAAAGTCGGTGAGTCAGCTCTCTCTCTCAGACAGATATCAAGGCCTTACTTTTTTGATTTGTCTCCCAACTTTTTGGTGCCAGCGCCTGCGACAGCAGCAGAATGTAATGAGGAGCTTCCACGGTGTTTCAGTTTGTACCAAATGAAACCTCTCCTCTCCTGCAGCTCTGTGACCGTTTGTCCTCGACATGCGGAGACGTTAGCACGAGACCGTCCCAGAAGTCAGAAGCTGTTATAAACCAAAGCAGGAAAAATGCCTTCGGCCTGATCACAAAACACGACAGGGAAGTTAGTTTAGGAGCAGAACATCAACGAAAAACATATTTTTGAACGACGTGGATGAGCGGTAGCTATCACAGAGGTCACGTCCTCTGCAAGTTTGACGTAGAGACATTTTAAACAATGAATAACAGTGATTTTTTTTTTTTTTACTCACCGTGCTTAAAGATCATTTATTATTATTTATCAAAAATGGCTGAATAAATAACCTCTAGGACATAAAGCTGCTTATAAATGAATAAAACAACACTCAGTATTTCTGGATGCAGTCATGAAAGAAGCTTAAAAGTTCTGCATTCAGTATTTTATTCCTGTTTGGCACAAACATCTTGTTCTACACTTGTTTTGGGTGTAAAAATGCGACAGACTTTTCGTGCATAAAGCTGTGTTATTGTGTGCCTTCACCGAGGCGTGTTTTGACCCTCGAGGATGTTTTTCACCAATGCATCTGTGCGACACATTGGCTTCAAAACTGAATTTGTCGAGCCAGAAAAAGCTGCAGAAATTGAAAGGAAAAGACGTAAGTAGGGAGAGGAAGAAAAGAAAGTACATTCCAGTCTAGTTTAAACGTATACAGACATATAAACCTGCTGAAAATGTGTTTATCTTCTTTGGTAAAGAGGAAAACCTGGTGTATTGACACAATTATGTAATCTTATTACACCTTCATTACACTGTGCAGAACATCTGGATGGAAACATAACATCCTTGTTAGTATGCTGAGATGAAGGAGTGAAGTAAAGGAGGGATCAGAGACGACAGGAAATAAAAGCATGAGGGAAGAAGCGATAGGGGGAGGAAAGAGGAGGGAGGAGATCTGCTGACTGACCTGCTGACCTCCCCATTTGGGAGCTGACAAGTTTTACTGCAGGCTGACGAACACACACACACACACACACACACACAGAGTCAGAAAGTACTTTTCTATGAATTAAATTAGCTGAACAGAAACGGCAAACTTTCATACATTTCCTCAATATTGCCACAACGAAATAATAAAGAGATAAACGAGAATAATAATTAAATATATATATGTAAGTAAATATATTCAGCTGTACTCGAGTATTTGTTCTGATTACATTACTTGTGATCAAAAACGAGCGAGTCGACATCTTTGCTGACAGCCAAACATCAACAAGGTCACCAACAGCAGCTAATATTACTGACTAGTCCAACAGCAGTCAGCCCAGCTCGGCGTCTGTCTTTCAGCCTTTTATTTCACCAAGCTCTCACCAACCACTAAAAGTCAGTCCCAGTATGTTGCCCGCTTGCCCAGCTCCTGTTCTGGCACAACACCAGCTCCACTCCTCATCAGCCAAGGCCTGTAGATTTAACACAGCTACAACTGTCAGCAGTTTACTTCACTGTCCATCATAAACTCTGTAAATCACAGAGAGTTGAGGCGGAGCAGCCGGAGGACATCAGAGGGAAAACCAGAAAACATTTTCTCCATAAAATATGATCCAGTTTCACCAAAATCAGTGAAATAGTTGGTGGTGTGTGACTTAAAGCTACGTTTAGACACATGGTTGTACAACACGATTCACTGATTATACACCAATAAAAAGTTCTACGTGTTATTTTCATACTGGACTTTTAAATAAACCCCATTTTATATAATGTAGTGATGGACGATCACACTGTTGCATTGTTAATGTCTAATTAGTAATCTTCAGATAAACGAGGAGTCAGGTTCTGTTGGGTTTGAATTTGAAAAGAGAGAAATGAAGGAGGAGGAAGGGGAGGGAGCTGTGGGAGTGTTTTGGCTGAAAGACGGAGTTCAGCACCAGCTGACAGAACAGAGAGACAGACAAGCTGTCGGCAGGCAACATGCCCACACAACACACACACACGCACACACACACACACACAGTGCAGGTCTGGGTGGCTTCACACAGATGGCGAGGCTGGCATCACAGTGTGTTTGAGTGTCTGTTCCTTTCTGCCTCTTACAATGATAACAGTCTTTAATAAGCAGAGGAATGTGACTGTTTACATTTCCTTATTTTACTCGGAGTGTTTATGTTTCTCCATCTGTGTGTGTTTGGGTTAGGTTTCCTTCCCTCCCTTCCTTCCTTCACTTCATCCTTTCCTCAGTTTCCTACAAATAGAGCGAAGACGATGGTGTGAAATCCGTGCAGCGTGTTTGTTTGGTTTGATTCGGATGTTTGCAGACGCAGCGTGTAACTATCAGTGACTGTTTGTCAGTTATTCAAATTTTAAACGCGATAACGATTCTCCCTCACACGCATCTCGCTTTCATACATTTATCTGTTCAACACATTATCCAGGTGATAATGTATCAGCTGTTGACTCGAGTCAGGAACCAGGTACACACCGTGTCACCCAAGGACGTGGTTTAAAAAACACGACAGTCCTCAGGCAGGACGAGGGAGCACAGCCACCTTTAGATTGAACAGCCAGGAGGAGCCCACCTGAGAACACGAGGCTGCAGGCTGGATCATAAGAGGTCAGCATGTCTGTTAGACTGTCTGTTCCACAGAAACAGGAAAAGTAGTCCCTGCTCATGTAGTACGACGAAGGAACACACTCCACAATCTCTCCGTTAACAACAACATGACAACACACGCCACTTCCACTGTGTGTTATGGTAGCAGGTCGTCCACAGGTAACGGCATGGTTACTCATAAGTGTTGAGGATGACAGATCTGAATCCTGCAGAGCTACAGCTCCTATTTTTGACATTTATTTGTCTTTTGTTGGCCTAAAAGTCGTAAAAGTTCCGCACTAGTTTGTGCTTTTAAAAGCAGAGACGTCGAGTATCCTAACACTCTAAAAGAGCTCCTCAGTAGAGTATATAGATAGATATATAGATATGATCCAGAGGGACATTCAAGCATCCAGCAGCAGCATGAGACACATTAAAATAACTTATACTACAGTAAACATGCGTTAAAGTGAACCTACAACATTCATCTGCATTAAAATACAACAAAGAAGTTACAAAATAACTTTGAGTCTGTTTGAGACTCACACGTCTTTAGAGATTACACACTTCAGTTTATTGTTTTAAACTCTGATTTGTCCTAACGAGTGAAGTGATCTCATGAGACAGAGCAGGTCTAGACCGTCCTCTCCATTTTATTATATTATTTACCCAACAGTTCACACTCTCTCCCCCTCCCTCCGTCTCTCATCATTATTCTGTCCGTCCCTCTGACCCATCTGTGTCTCCCAGACGCTCCCACCACTCCCCCTCTTTTTCTCTCCCCTCTCTCTCTCCCCTCTGTCTCTCCCCTCTGTGTCTCTTCACCTCCCCTCCTCCCTCACATTGACCCCTTTTGTTCACAGCTATTGGGTGTTGGAGTTGGTGCTGGGGGTTGTAGGAGGAGGGGGAGGTCTGGTCAGCTGTTTCCTCACTGTGTGTGTGTGTGTGTGTCTGGACAGTGTGGGAATGTGTGTGAGAAAAAGTTGAAGACAAAGCTGTGCAGAGTGTCAGAGCGAGTGTGTCGTCGGGTGAGGACGCACACGGTGTCGGAGCATCCATGGGACATGTAGTTTGGAGTTGAAGTAGCAGCGGGAAGTTTTAGTTTCTTTTATTTTTGTTGCTTTGGGTTTGGTTTTAGCTCGTTAACTCTGGAAAAGATCTTTGGCTTGTGGTCGCTGGAATATAAACGTTTAACGAGTCTCGAGTCTGAGCAGAGATCTTTCACTGTGAGGAGACTATGCAGCCGACATCAGGGAGTCACAACCATGACAACTGTGTTCAGACGCAACTGTGCGGTGAGTTCCTCATCTGTGCTTCCAGAAAGGAAATCTATCTTTGATTAGCTGACACCTTTTGGCTGTTGGCTGCACACTGTTTAGGACAGCAGAGCTCATAAGTGACCAAAAATCATCTGCAGGTTATTAATCAAGCCAAAGTGAGAAATATTCAGCAGTTTCAGCTTCTCAAATGTGACAATTTGCCGCCTTTGTTTGGTTTGTCACTCTTAAATGAATATCTGCTCTGTAGATTTAAAGGCGTCTTTCCAGGCTTTCCGTGAGTGAAAATCCCTTTGACTGCTGTGTTTTATTTGACAATAATGCACCCATAAATGTTGCTAATTCTCGCTTGGTAATAAGGCATCAAGTCTGCAGCTGTAAATGTTTAGCACCTTGTTAATAGACAGATTTTAGACCGTGTTCTCTGCAGCGTGACATCTGCAGTTGCTGTGCTGGAGGAGGATAAACACCAACCTGGCAACATAAATCTATCTATGAATGACTTAGAACTGATCTATAACCATTAGAAAAGTGGGACCTGACATCCGAGATGAGGATGAGGATTTAATCTCTGGATGTTTCAGCTGGTTAATTTCTAACCTTCATTTAAAAATCTATTTCTGCCTTTAAAGTCTTAAAGTTTGCTGTAAAATCTTCTGTCCTGGTGAAACCCGCAAATAAAAACTCCACTGTGGCTTTTTAAACCCCGTTTCATGAGGGTTTATTGAGGTTACCAACTGTACCCACTCATGTCTTGTTGTGGTTGAGTTGATTGTTTTCCTGCTGGACCTGTGCGAGCTATAGATTCATGTTTTGCTGTTTTATTGATCTAATGCGGTCATGTATCGGTTATGAAAGCTTATGAATGAGTTATAAGGGTCACCTGACGTGTTGTGTAATGTTTAGCTGCTCAGAAGAACATGCCAACATGCCTGCTGTGAGAACGGTGTTACGTCGCACGCAGGCTGCAGACTTTACGTTCTCCTGTCTGACTTGGCCCTGACCTCGGCCTGCTCCCTGTGGAAAAAAAAAAAAAAAAAAGTGTGAGAAAAATGCTCCGTTTGTGTGGTGGGGGGTGGAGGTGGATGCTGAGGGGGTGGAGAGGGGGTTAGAGCAGACTGTCTCTAAACAAAGCTAGCCCTGTCTGGCTCTGTGTGTCAGACACCATGACCCCCACTACATGTCTGTCTGGACTCTGTCTGAAAACACAGAAACATACAAACATCATGCTAAACTGCTGATTTTAGTCGCAGTGTGTGTTTTATTATTTATTAAGTGACTTATTTTTATTTTTTTTATCATCATATCCAATAAAAACGCACAAACCAACAATAAATGTAGCAAGTACTGAAACCACAAGTCGATTCATCGATCGATAATCTAAAAACTTTTGTGATATTTGTGGATAAAAATGTCAATCATTGTTTGTTTCTCCAGTATAAAGATGTTCTTTGTTCAATATTAATTTATATTTAAATCTCCTCAGACACACTGTAGCTTGTTCCTCTCTGCAGGTGAATTTAAGGGGGGAAAACCTCAAGGTTTTGAAAGCATTGAAAGTTCTTGAATTTATATATTTTGTGCAAGAATAGAAATCAAATTATTTAACTTAATGAATTAATAATTAAGCCACCTTCTGTTGTCTGTATCACCAACACATTCTCTGTATCTGTAACAGTAACTAACCTTGTCCGTGTCTCAAACTATGCCTTGAATTTGAGGGTATTTGTACCTGGAAAAGTCCTTGAATTTGATGTTTAACCTTCTGCGGTCTGAGCAATCCCCCACGATTGTAAAAGCAGATGATATTTAAACACGAGGAGCCGAGCTGTTGCTGTTTGCTGAGACATTTTTATGACGTTGAATGTTTGAAATCATAATTAACCTTTGATTATATAAACACGTCTTTTTGTTTTAAATGATGATTTTGAATGAGTCTCTATCCGGATGTTTCTAGTATGAGTCAAGCGGCAAAAACGCTGTCTACTACACTTCCCATAATGCAGCTGAAGAGAATATTTTCACTCTTCCTGCCGGGGAAATGCCCGTGTTGTGCAAACACCATACCCCCACAGGCTGTTGCTAAAATCTGTAGTTTCCAAGCCAGAGCAGAGATGACATCACTATGACATCACTATGACATCATCATCATCATCAACGTTTTTTTCGCTGGTCTGATTTTTTGTTTGTTTCTGTGTCGTTCCTGCAGCCCAGCTGGAGTTCGTGCAGATCCTGGTGATCGTGGTGGTGATGATGGTGATGGTGGTAGTCATCACCTGCCTGCTGAACCACTACCGCCTATCGGCACGCTCCCTCCTCTCAAGACACGCCCCGACACGCAGGAGACACCTGCCACTGGCCAACGTAAGTCAAACTTTTAACACCTGGATGTCATTCATCCACATTAGACTGAGCTGCTTTCTGATACGCCTCAGACTTCTTTAAAGAACCTGATCTTTGCTACATTTATAACTGTGACTAAGTGTGACCAGATGGCTGTCTCGTTAGTTAAGATACATATTTTTTCCAAGTGTAAATGTGGTCACACTCAGAGCCAGACGCTTCGAAGACGACAGAAAAATAGCTGCTAAGTTAAGGTGAAAAATATGAACTCCTGTTGGAAAATTGGGTCATATTTTTACTGTCATGGCAGGAAAATAAAGTGCTGCGTCAAAAAATATGAATGTTGAGCCAAACATAGTTAGCTAGTGGCTCCAATGTCACTATAGAAACATCAAACTCTTTTAGCACCCCCAAAAAAGGAGACAAAGAAGCTCATAAACACACTGAATTTAAACTATACGTGTCATAAGAACAAAGGAACATCAGACAAACTGGCTGTCGATGTTCATCAGACTGCCCACGGTGCAGAGTGAATGAAGGAGCTGTTTTCTTAATGAAACACAGAATCAGAAGAACAGAGTTCGAGGAGCCGCTGAGTGACAGCGTGTGATCATAGTGATTAAACGCTGCCGCAGGCTAATGCTAACACACTGGCTCATTTCTTCATTAAGAGCCGCGACCGCTCGCAAAGACTATTTGAAGACACGCATGCGGACGGGCTGACTTACACCTGAGGCCTGCACAAACAGATGACTTCACTCGAGCCCCCTGAATCACCTGCTACTGAATCACTCGTGTGTGTGTGTGTGTGTGTGATATGGGTAAAGGATGAAGCATAGTTGTGCACACACACACACACTCTGATAAGCTCAAGGGAGTCATTGTCCTAGTTAATTTGGATTAGCAGACAGACACACTGACACACATACAGATAGTCAGACAGATGGGCCAGGAAAACTGTCGCCACTGAACAAAAAAACGCAGCACAAAAGTTTTTTTTAAAGTTTTTATCGAAGCTGAGAGACGCTTTGTCCTCTCCTCACTGCAGACGAGACACAATGTGTCGCTCAGTCCAGGAGGAAGAAATCCAAGTTTGGGTGGAGGGGGGGGGGGGGAATCAGGTCAAATTTTGTGCGAAATTTGAGAGATTTTTCAGTATTACCAATAAATACGGAGTCAGTGAAGGACAAATATGGGAATCTATGTGAAAAAACGGAGGCATAAAACAATACTATATATGAAAATAGAACATTTAAAGAGGCACTGCAGCAGGTCAGCAGAGACATCTAGTGGACAAAAATGTAATTAAACAAAAAGTAGCACATGCTTTAATACGAACAAAAATATGCACTAAATATATTCCTTACATGCTAACCTGTTAATAAAGTGTGCTGTTGGACTAGTTTGGACTCAGTAGCAGCTTTATCGACATGCCAAAGCATATGCAAAGATTACAAGTGTGAATTTATTCAATAGATCAATACTTTGTGTCTCTGTCAGGAGGGAAGTCTGTGGTCTTCTGAGGGCACGGGGACAAACAGCGGACTGAATGAGGTGAGTTTGTCTGTAAGCAAGAAGCATCATAAAACCAGAAATCAGCAAAATGAACCAAGAATTAAGTTTACTCGAGGATGCCACAGCAGTAATTTGTTACCCTTCCTCACCTACAGCACCAGGTGTATAACCCCCGCCCTCCAGACAGAGGGGTCCCCTCATCCTACCTACAGCGGGAGCCTCAGCACGCCCAGTCCCAGTCCCAGCCTCCTCTCCAGTCCCAGCGCTTCCAGCACACGTACGCCCCGAGTCGCTTCCAGCCGACGTATCCCTACCTGCCCCAGAGCCTCATCGATCTGCCCCCGACCATCTGCCTCTCGGACGGGGAAGAGCCACCGCCGTACCAGGGCCCCTGCACCCTGCAGCTTCGAGACCCGGAGCAGCAGATGGAACTGAACCGCGAGTCGGTCAGAGCGCCGCCCAACCGAACAGTGTTCGACTCCCATTCCCTCGACTCAACAAGCTCCTGTCTGCAGGCCAGGTAACAAGAAACAAGTTGTCAGTCAAGGCTATGACCTCAGTTTGAGGAATTAAAGCTTGGGTTCCTGGAAAAGCTCCATCAGTCTTATTCATGACTCTTGTTGTTTTGCTTCCAGTCTGCAGGCCCCTCCTCCGAGTGTCCACCCAGGCATCAGTGTGCTAGAAGCCCAGGAGGCCTTGTCCCGGCAGCAGAAGCAGGGCTCCCGAGTCGAAGGAGCTCCCCCAACCTACAGCGAGGTGATCGGGCACTACTACCACCCGACATCCCTCACCCCTAGCCACAGCCATCGGACTGTATCGTCCTCACAAGCGCCCCCATCCTCATTCATACACGGTCTGCTCCGACCTCCGCCTCAGCAGCAGCAGCAAGGAAGCGTGGACAACAGGAACGCAAGGAATACGAAGGAGAAATCCCAGAAGCCTCAGCAGGTGTGACAGTACTGCTTCCTTATTCCTAGCCTGCGGGAAGACCAGGATTATGTCTGCTCTCCACTTGGGAAGTGGCCAATAGCAAATGAGGAACAACCTGGTTCGGTAACGGTAAAAAAATCCACTCTGAATGATCTGAAGGTCGGTTCACGTTAGTTGTAGTTGTTGTAGCTGACATGTGGTCAGTTGGTCACCCACTTCATGGATCGGGCTAGGACTGGGAAGCAGCGCACGCTCGGCTTCTCGAACACCTGGAAACCACATCGCTCCTGCAGAGCACAGTTGCGGGAGAAAATCTGGTACTTCCTGTTCCACTGCTTCTTACTTCCCGTCTGGGGAGCACTTCAGATGAATCGATGATGTCAGAGAAGAGGGCAGAAGGTGCGAAGGGAAGGACGGAGACAGAAGCCTCCTCCTTCCCTTGACAACTCCACCTCATCCCTCTTCTATCA
Organism: Protonibea diacanthus; assembly: GCA_028641955.1. Lineage (NCBI taxonomy): Eukaryota > Metazoa > Chordata > Actinopteri > Sciaenidae > Protonibea > Protonibea diacanthus. The sequence continues at coordinate 2,372,106 of CM053978.1, read as the reverse complement.
GACTGATCTAACTAGTCTTCATTCATTATAAATATTTACTTGTTCTGTTTGTTTCTATACAACTTTTTGTTCATTTGTTCGTCTTTCTTCGCGCTTACAAAAGAAAATTCCTATCCAGGCAAACGGCGAAATGTTGCAATCTTCTTGGTTCTTCCAGGTTTTTGTTTTCTCGTGATAATCGCCCTCGCTGCTTTTGACTCCCGTTTAGTTCAACGTTCAACTCCTGCGCCAGGCTTTAGCTGCATCACCGGGACACGCGAGCACATTAGAATATTTCCAGAGAGTCTTAGTTAAACTAGTTTGTAGCACAGTGCTGAAAGTCCTCGAGCTTGCCTTATATCGACCAACCGATGCAGGAGTTGTCGCTAAAATTCTTTTTTGTTTAATTTTTATGTTTTCTAAAGAAGGTTTGCACAAAGTTCAAGACTGTTCACCACAGAAGAAAGAAAGAAACCCGCAATATGATCGAGATAAGAGAGAAAACAGTGAACGTAGGAGTATTTTTCTAAACTTGATAGATTCTTTTTCTGTTTTATATGTTGTGTAGTTTTAGACAAAAGAAAAGAAGACACAAACATCAGTAATCTGTTGGGGTGCCAACTTTCACATTGAACATTTTGCTACGTACATGTTGGCATGTATATACGTTACAGACTGAGTATATATATATACACACACACATGTATGCAAACCGAGAGCGAACTTAAAAAGCACGAATTTAGAGTTATTTATATAATTGCTGAAAAGAATTGCACTATTTTTTAAGGATGCGCAGATGGAACGTGTGTGAGAGAGACTTTTATTGTGAAGGAGCTCCATCTATTGAGGCGTTAAAAAAAAAACACACACACACACATCCAGAGAGAGAGACCCCGGAAAACACTCGAACTCACCAGAGAGTCGGACCAGCTCAGTGCACAGCAATCCCCGTATCACGGTAACATATCATGCGGGAGGTTCTGACTTTGGTTTAACCGACTCGGATCAACCATTACTGTACCATTGATTAAAAAAAAAAAACAATAAAATAAATCCCTCGTTTATGCAAATGTCCGAGTCACGTGAGCCAACCGCAAGTCAGCATTCGAACCTGTCAGGCCCAATCAGAAACTCTGCTCGTAGCTCGCTCTCTCTTTTTTCATCCCAATTGGCCGAATCGTTAGCCAATCCCAAAGCTGGCTGTCACTACCTCGACCAAACAAGTCAAGCACATACGAGTTTGCTCATCAGATGCCGTCACGCTGACGGATGTCTGAACTAATCAAGACGATGTGTGATGTAACGGTAGAGTAGAGTTAGTTTTTAATCCTCCTGTGTGTATTTTTTAAAAATTTTTTATTTGAATGTCAGATTTTTTTTGTTCGTCGGGTGAAAAAAGAGAGAAACGACGCAGATCCCGTGACGCTTTTTTCTGTAGGAAGGAAGCCAGGTCGCCCTACAGGCCCGAAATACGTGATACCCCCTGACTGTGCACTGCATATAAACACACACATTAAACCGACACACGCCTTCAGTTTATCTCCTGCCTTCTCTCACACTCACACCGTCCTCTCTGGTGAGTCTCTCTCTCTCTTTCTTGCAGGCATCTCTGAGCACTTTACTGCAGCAGGAACGAGACAACAATCTTCTGTCAGCCAGCGTCGGACACACGATGAAACTTGGAAAAAAAAAAAAAACAGTAGAAACCCGTAATTTTAGACATTAAACTCTCCAGTATTTACACACTCTTTAAGAGATGCAAAGAGTTGTGCTGCAAAACTTTTAAACATCCTTCGAGTGGAATTTAACAACTAACTGTACGAGTCTGGACGATCGCGTGACTCAGGCTGGGTATCTTTTCAGGTTTTTCCAATAGTAGTACCGTTAAACAAGCAAACTTTCAGTACCAGTACCGAGATTTATCAAAATAAATAGACGCGTTTTCCTGCTTTTCATTCCTGGAATGTTAAATATTCTTTACACAAGCAGTGTAATAAAACTTCCATTTAACTCTGGAGCTTTCTTATCAATGATAAGACATTGAGAAGAAATGTCTTCTTGTTTTTTTGACAGTTTGCCAAAGACGAGGTTCGATACCCAGCCGACTCACCGTAAGATCAAGTGACCTTTTGTCCGTTCAGTCATGATCGTAACCTCTTCTTCACGTAGTGGATGTTTCAGTTTGGAGCAAAACTCTTTGTGCGTCGTCGAACGCAGCACGAGGCGAGTTGTCGCAAACTAGACACAGTGAAGTGTTGAAAAGTGACACGAGTGTTAATCGCAACTCGTCTTTTGTCGTCTCTTAAAGATAAAAACTGTTGTTTAAACTCAAAGATCAGCACGTGTGAAGTTTATAAGATGAAGTGTGACCTCCGGGTACCACAGGCCCTAAATGAAGCCGCCCCCCTTTATTAGCGTCCAGTCTTTATGCAAACAGCGCCCTCCACAGGGACCGAACCGAACCGCAGCCAAAACTCCCGAAGCTGAGTCAGCTTAACTTTGTAGAGGAGAGAGTCGAGAGGCCAAAAAAAACCTAAAATATTTTCTAATTCGGTGAATCCTTAAATCTCAGATGAATCACATCTTATCACGCAAAGTGAAGCATCTGTTTTCCCCTCAAAGATGAATCCTCTGTGATCTTTGAACAACACAAGTCCTCACGCTCACCTCGCCATCTGGATCAGAAATATTTCATCTGCTGAACAACAAGAATGATTTGTGTTTACTAAGCTGTCTCTGTTTTCTAATCCGAACAAAGATGGCAACGAAAAACAAGTTTGAAAATCGTTTGTTTCATGCAGCAGGTGGAATCATTTTTTATCTACGTCGGCGCCTTGAGTGTTTTTTGAGGACGAGGTTGTCACCTTTCAGAAAAAGAGGCACTCTTATAAAAACAGTGTCTTCATCAGATGAACAGAAGTTAGTTTTCTGATTCCTCGTTGCCTTAAACGTCAAAAAGTTGACGTGCAATCACGTCTTTCCGATTCACCTTCCCTCCGTCACGTTTACGTCCTCTCTTTCTCCTTTTTGTTCACAGCCATATTTTTATTTAATGACGAGCACTTGAAGAAAAATAAATCATCATGTGTAGAATAGATTAATCTCTTGACCCAAAGTAGCTAAAGGAGTGATGAGGGGATCAATCAAAGTATGAATCAAACTTTTGACCTCGGAATGACACGTGAGCCCAGTCCTGATAGAAGTTTTCCTTTCCTTTGATTTCCTTTCCTTTGATTTCCTTTCCTTTCCTTTGATTTCCTTTCCTTTCCTCCTTTTTAGACTGGGCTGTTACCCTTTTTTTCTTTAAAAATGGTTCGGTTCCCTGCGATGGAGGGTTTGCAGCGGGTATGAGAAGGCTGGACAGGCTCCGATCAGGGCGTCACAGCAGAAACAAACCATCCTAATAACAAGAATAATAATAATGTAACTGAGAAGTTTAACAGTGTAGGATCAATCTCTCGCTTCAGGGAAACCTGCGCTGGCTGACAATACTAAAAAAAAAAAAAAGACGGGAAGGAGAGGAGGGACACGACAACACCTACACATGACACACTTCACATATGAGACCAATCAGATGTCTCCTTGTCTCCTAAGATGTGTCCTAGCCAGAAATAATCTGCGTCTTTGCTGTAATCCAGCGTGAAGGAAGTGTTTTTGTAAAGTCAGCAGACAATGTCTTTTCCCAGGGCTGTGTGTGTGTGTGTGTGTGTGTGTGTGTGTGTGTGTTAATGTACACTGACTTGCCCTGGGAAAGACCTCCAGCTGTCTAGACAAAAACCAAACACACACACCGAGCAGACTAAACAAACTCACCCAAGAACCAGACCTCACACACACACACACACACACACACACACACACACACACACACAGGTGCACTTTCTTTCATCCATTTTTATCCTGATTGTGGACCACACACACACACACACCTCCTTCTTCTTCCTGTCTGAACGAGCTCTTCCTGTTCCCTAGAGATGCCTGCTGTCCAATGACAGAGCTCCTGTCGGACCTTCTCTCGCTGCCATTGGCTGGCTGGCCTGGCTGATATCGAGGTCTCTTTCGGTCTCCTTGGAAACGTTTGTCCGTTTATTGTCGTTGCTATGTCGTACAAGTGTGCCTGCCTGTGCTGAGACGGGCGAAAAAATGTGAGTGGTCAGTTTTTGGGCTGTCAATCATCCCAAAAGGCCACGCCTCCTTACTGTCTCAGATGATGATGATTGGATGATGATGATGATGATGATGATGAGATTGAGGATGATGAAGATAGATGTTTTTGATAGTGATGCCGCAGAGAGCGTTGCAATACACCTACTATTTGCCTTTTTGATAATATTAGTCATATTTTAACGTAGTGTGCTAAATGTAAGTTTTTTTATTGTTGTTGTTGTTGTTGTTTATTCACTTGAGAACAAAAAAAGGTCATTTTACTTCAATCCATCAACACAAACAACTTTTCTTTTTCTCATTTGTAAAACCAACTTTGAGAGTGTAAAACTACCTAACACACACACACACACACACAAGCTGCAGATCACTGGGAGGACGTGTAAATACAACAAAATGTGCTTTTAAGTGCCCTTTTTCCAGCTTAAAGAGCAAACGGTGCGATTCGTCAGGGGATCGATATCCTCTGCATTTTTACATCCGAGAACAGCTCGATTTCTGTGCTAACCACCACTGTGCACACTTCATTCAGTGCCGAGGTCTCTTCAAGCTCACGCACCGACAAGTTCGACTTCATTGTGCATGCAAACTTCAAGTCCTGATAACCCACAGCGTCCCCGAATAATCATCACGTCTCCGCGTAAAACCCGGGCCCAGCGTCTACATGTGTGCCTTCTGGTGTCCGGGGCTCAACGGAGACTTCGTCCGTCTGTAACAAAAAAATCAAACAAAAAAATGCGTTATAGTGCAATGAACCTCCTCAAATACTCCCAATGTTGTTGCCTTGTTACAGTAAAGACATCAGACAGAGCCGAAACATTCACAAGATACAAACACAACGGTCATGATGTATGGAAGCTCGTTAATGTCAGGAAAAGAAAAAAATGTGATACTTACGGAGATTAAAACTTTCATTCTGGAATAAATCACCTTTTAATTACTACTTTTAGGCCAACATGGCCATGTAAATATGAATACCTGTAAACATTACGACTCCGCAAACTCCAAAATACTCAGAAATTTGTCTTTGTAAGTCAAAATTTGTTGTTTTTACTGTCATATCGACTTACAAAGTCACATTTTTGACTTAAACTTTCATCATTTCCATTATTTTATTTCATTATTTTTTTTCTTTCCTTGGCAAATCTGAGCTTCCATAATGATGAAAACAAAAAGATGCCGAATGTTTTCAAAATCCACCTCACTGGTTATTTGTGTCGCGTTCCAGAGATGTCGGAAAGTCAGACATATTTTTGTTAACATCCAGAATTTGTCGCCTGGCTCGACCCTTAAATGACAAAAAACAGTTGAAGAGTTCAGCCGATGTAACTTTGTGTTTTGTCTTGAATTGCGAGCAGTGTTTCAAGTTAAAGGAAACCTTTGTTCGTTCTACTTTATGTTTTACTTTCCGACATTTAATGGAACGCAACACGATAAAAGGCGTTACCGTACGAGATGGTGGTGCCAACACGGCATGGTTTATTTATGGTTTGGTCTGCAGCATCATTAAAGACATTTCCAAAGAAGGAATCATCCTAAATGAAACTCTCGTCGCTGAAAAGAAACAAGACGAGAGTTACACCTGACTTGAACTTTTCTGTTTTTTATTATTTTCTTTTCAAACGCCTTTTTCCAGTTCCAGTGTTTCCAGTATTTACAGAATAACTTGTACTCGTTTGAAGAAGAGCTCGTACTGTTAGCGCTCGTAGCAGACTGGAGGAAGGCAAAGTGTAAAACTTTAGTTTTTTTGACTCATTCTGCATCGCTGCACCGCTCCGCTCTTTGAATCAGCGCTGCACGACGCCTTTCCTCTGACAATGTTGAAGAAAAAATAATACGGAAAATTAAAAAAAAAAAAAAAAAACACTCTCTTTTGGTTGCAGTATGTACATGTTGCATATTCAAAACAAGCCTCGATATCTTATAACGGGACACAGCAGCGCTCTTGATGCTTGTCCCACCGCAGTGACTATTGTAGAAGTCTTCCACCTGTCGTTGAGTTTTCATCCTGCAAGCATGTAAAAAAAAGAAAAAAGAAACGTGGGACTTGTACAATAGATCAGTTTGTTCTGGTCAGGGTTCGTACACGCAGATGGTCCAAGAAAAAAAAAAGTCTTGACACGTGAATAATCATCAGACAAAGCATGTAGGAACCCTGATCTGTTTCTGTAGAAAAAAAGCTGGATCATCCGTGAGCTCTTCAACACGATCACATCGTTCGCGCTGAAGAAGTCGCGGGTTTGAATCCAGCCTGTTATCTGTCACAGCATGGCTCACATTACGTATATAGAGGCCTACTTATTCTCAATGATAATAATTGCTTATTTGTGTATTAAAACAGTTTATTTTTAATTTATATTGGATGGTCTACGTGTTGCAAGGTTTGTTATGTTGTTATTTTTTTTCTTCTTCTCTGTTTGTTACAAACAGGAGACAATGGTTTTTATCGTTGTTGTCACAGAACATGGTATGAATCGGACACATTTCAGTTAGCCTTCGATTTAAAAAAAAACAATAAAAAAGTTTTATAAATATGTCTGCGGCTCCTCTGGGTCTTCATTTATTTGTTCTCTGTGTTCTCTCCAAACACAAGTCTGTACTCGTGATGTGTGCAGTGTCCGCCAGCATCCAGCAGGTGGCGTACTCCACTTCTATTTGACTTCTTGTCTGATGTTCATGAAAAAACTCACCTCAGTCTCCAGCTACTGTCCAGACTTTAAATTATTCTGCTCAGTTCATTAGTACTGCAGTTACAGTGAGTATGAAGTTATGGTACTTAGTATTTCTTTCATTTTCCTGTTGTTTTATACTCTTCTGCACTATTAGAGGGAAATGTTGCACTGTTTAGTCCTCAGTAACACTCAACCTGTAAAATATATGTTCTTTTACTGATTAATCTATAGGTTTTATAGATCGGCCACTGATTGATTATTCTTCTGTTTATCTGTTCATCCACTTTCATTGATAAACAGACGGCAGGACGTTTCCAAAAGGGTGGAGTCCAAAAAAACCCCTCTGATATAAAACTCTAAATGTCAGCTGGTTTCCCGTCTGTGCAGTAATTTTCCATCACAGCTGAAATGGTGGCAGGTGACAGACGATCACAACTGAGTCTGTTTCTTTTCTAGTTAAAAAAATGACAACATGGAGCACTGAAGATAACCGAGTAACTGTGTCAATAATAACAAAACTTTAAAGTTAAAGTTGAAGCTTTTTCTGTGGATTTTAGTCAAAGCAGCACTTCATAGAATATTTTGTATTTTTGCGATTTAGCTCGGCGTCTGTCTTTCAGCCTGTTATTTCACCAAGCTCTCACCAACCACTAAAAGTCAGTCCCAGATTTACTCTTGTTCGCTCACTCACTCCATTTTTTTCCCCTTTTAGCTTCCATCAGCGCCCCCTTCTCCTGAGGCTGCTGAGCCCAGTTACATTGCCCACTTGCCCAGCTCTGGTTCTGGCATGACACCGGCTCCACCCCGGGCCTGTAAACCTCTTCTTCTTCTTCCCGGTGGTCCAAAACTCCTGTGGTACAAACACTAACACTCTCCCGGTGCTCTGAGCTCACAGACAGCTCAAACTGAGCTAACATTAGCAGCAGTTTACTTCACTGTCCATAAAATATGACCCAGTTTCACCAAAATCAGTGAAATAGTTGGTGGTGTGTGACTTAGTGCCGTAAAGCGTTACGTACTTCTCCCGACCCGGAGCCCAAAGTTACATAGTGTGAGAACAGACGTACGAATGACAGAGACACCGTTCACCTGATCACAGGTCAGCGTAGCACCAAACTGATGAAGATATGTCATGAATAAAGATCACTGCTATGACTCATCACATCATAATGTTGAAATTCTTCATGTGTGACCTTTGTGTGTCATGGCTTGAAGATGCCAGATCATGGTTTAGCTGAACAGAGAGTCATCACTGAAACAAACAACATGCATGGCTGCATTCCACTCAGCTGTTTGTCTTCCCGTTGTATTGTTGGTGTGTGACTTACAGTGAAATTTAATTGTCATTGTGATTTTAGTTTCACAGTGCTCATCCTTTTGCATCCTGTTACATCAGCTGTGTAAAAGGACAATAAATCACTGTTTGAACATCAAACATCAAACTTGATTTGTTTGTTCAACTAAATAAAGAAAAATCAAAGAACAAATGAACTATCCATCATAGGTCCAGTTTAGATTTAGCTTTTTGTGTTTGAGGTTGAATCAAACCTTTTATATTCAGATAACAATGTAAAGGCTGTATGGAAGGAGAGATAAAGCCTGATATCAGCTGTACTCCGTTATATTACCTCATGTGGCCTCCCGCACTGAGGCCCGACCAAACACATGCATACCGATCAGCAGATATAGATATCATGCATGCTATATGGTTTTACCTTGATCTTGCCGGTTTCTTGATCATACCTGTGTAAACAGAGCCAAAGCTGTGTAGACCTGAGACTAGGATTTGAGTTAGATCACCAAAAAAGACTTGACTCGAGAGAAGGCCGCACCAGTTGTGTAAAAACATCATTATACAGCATTGAATGGAACTTTTTCTTCATAGTCTGTATTCAAACAGTAATTTGACTTGATCTGACAGACTTAAGGCTTTGCACTGACTTTGGACATGGACTCATCTGGATTGAATCAAGACTTGACCTGTTCTAACCTGGCTGTGACTTAAAATAACTTGAGACCAAGATTTTGGCAGCAGAAGCTCTCTGGTTTCTCTTTGTAGTCCAGGCAGTATTGACCAGTCATGTTTGAGCAGGTTTTGCAACAGATTACAAGACGATCAACACCATTTTTTTGCATTCACATGCAGATATATGTTTGTAGAGATTAGCCAAGTCTTTCTGAACATTCTTGAGTAACAGGTTGCTAATGAGACTGCAGGCCGACAGATCCAGAAAACAGATGGCTGTACCAGAAGCTTCCAGAGGCTCCAGACAAGAGCTGATGGGTTCCAAGATTTGACTTGGACTTGTCTAGAAAGACTTGAGACTTCCTCAACATGAGACCTGTCAAATGTAACTAAGGACATCAATCTTTACCGACAATAGATGAGTTTTGGACCTACACAGAATAGCAAACCTTGACTTGAACTTGCCTTCAAGGACTTGAGGTTTGAGATGCTTGACTTGGACTGGAAAGACTTGAGACTTCCTCGACAAGAAACCTTACCTGGACTTGTCAAGTATAACTAAGGACATGAATCTGAGGTTTGAGATACTTGACTTGGACTGGAAAGACTTGACTTAAAGTTTGAGCTCAAGGACTTGAAACTTGACCTACCTTTGTCGGGAATGACTTGAGTCCTGGTCCTACACAGACTAGCAAACCTTGACTTGAACTTGCCTTCAAGGACTTGAGGTTGGAGATTCTTGACTTGGACTTGTCTGAATTTACTTGGAGAGTGTGTGTCAGCTGGCAGCTGCCTGATCCCTGGATGATTTGTCTCCCAGCCAGATGGATCTGATCCAGCTCTTGATCAGATTCCAATGACCCCACAACTTTAAACTGCATTACACTCTTTTCTATCGCTGCCAAGTTTCTACGTCAGCTCTTACCTCAGAGTAATGTCCCACTCAGGGGTCATAAACCAGTCACTCACACTATTATCGATCTGTCTTACTCTCTACTATCTATCTGTCTGTCTGTCTGTATTGCCACACTGTTGGCGGTCCTCCAGCAGGACAAACGCTGTTCAGTTTGTTTTATGACTCACTAACGCAGTGGAAATGAAAGAGTTGCAAGAGATGTTGTAAAGCGGAGATGGAATGATGAATGAAGCGATCGAAGAAATGTCGGTTGATTACTGAAACAGAGTCCAAAGATCATCCAGGGATCATTCACGTGATTTTATAAACCCATTATGTTCTTGCTCCCCCGTTCTTCTCGTTAACTACAGTTCATTGATATTTTATATCGTTGCCAACTCTGAAAGTGTTCTTTGTGTCCAACATGGTTGTAAGCCTGACTGATTCAACTCTCTAGACTCTGTCAGATCCTCTAAGCCTCCTCAATGGTAACAACACAACTGCCGACCTTGAGCTCTTCTGAATACTTGTTACTCTCCCTGTGCTTCAGGAACTCTTGCCTCAGTCAGTCTCAGCAACCTTTTGAGTTATCAGTCCTGCAGCTATCTGGATTTTCTGAGTTGCACCTCCACCTGAGCTCATAATAACGCGTTTAAACTGTTTGGGTGCTCAAACTGTGGACAGTATGTGTATATCAGACACAGACGATGTTTCAGTGATGAGTTCCAGGCAGCAGCAGGATATTCCAATCCCCCACCTGGAATTCCCTGTCAGCAGCGACCAATCACAGCCCAGTCCCGGTCAGCATCACCGCTGACGTTCAACAGCGGGTGAGTGTCTGACCGGGACCGGTCCGTGATGTCACTGTGTCACCTCTTGCAGTTGTGAAGTCCACTATGCAAGAACACACACACACACACACAAAGCTGATAAGCTTTAAACTTTGGTGCTACTGCCTGTTCACCTTTCATTACTCAACTTCCCTCTTTGTTTTCAGCTCCAGCTGCAGCTGAACTTTTTTTTTATTAGTGCAAACTGTAAAAATGATTCATGTTTTTTAAAAGTACTTAACTGCGTCTGTCTTTCAGCCTTTTATTTCACCGAGCTCTCGCCAACAGTCAGTCCCAGATTTACTCTTGTCCGCCGGCTTCTTGCTCGCTCACTCTCTCCATTATTTCACTCTTCTTAGCTTCCTCCGTCATCTACGTCCATAAAGCCTGCTGAGCCCGGTTACATCACCCAGCTCCGGTTCTGGCACGACACTCACTCTGCTCCATGTCAGCATTCCCTGAGCCAGAAAAATACCTTCTCTGGTGCTCTGAGCTCATTAATGTAATGTATCTCTATGTAAAGATCATCAGAGACTTCAGTTACAGGTGTAATATGAAACATTATCACACTAAAATGTAAAAAATCCAAAGAAATCTGTAATTTCATTCAGGTAACGGCTCTACAGCAACCCATGATCCAACATTATGTCTCGACATGATCAAAATATCTCGTTTTAATGTAGTGAGTCCCCGAGTGGCTGCGATGACATACTGCATGTTTAAAGAATGAATCTCCCTTTAAAGTCACTAAACAACATTTTAAGCAATACTACTAATATTTCATGTATTTTTTAGTAACGTCTGTAAAGTTTTAGAGATGATATACAGTCCAACCCTGGAAGACGAATATTTTTCCAGGACGTCCTTGAACGTTTGTGCAAATGTTTGACACGAGTCCTCTGATGACAAAGAGGGTCTCCCCCCTGAAGACCCTGTGTTGTTATCAGGCACTTCTTTACGTCAGTGTACTTTATACTTTACCCTCCTGACTGCAGCTGCTGTTTGCTGCAGAGTCCGAACCACATGTTCACGCACAGATCAGATCAGATCAGACGAGGCTGAACGGCACACTTTCAGTCTTGTTTTGTTCCTGCTGCTGTCGTCACGAACACGGCGAGCGTCAGAGCTTTCAGAAAGCGGAGACGTAAAAGTTTCAAACTGAAACACCTCGGCTAAATTATTAAACAATTAAACGATGTCGAATTATTATTTAAAAGTAGTTGCTCTTTTTCACTTTGTTCATTTTCTGCTGTACGCTGCAGTTCTCAGGTGTTTCATTACTTCAAGGGATTTTATGAACTTGCAGCCGCCTGTGTTTAAAGTTAACTACCTGTCTGTGCTTTATATGCCTGTCTTGTTATCTGGACCTCATATTCTTCACAGATATAGATGCTCAGACTCTTTCTTCCTCCCACCATAAACCAGTGATATACAGTCAGGTTATCTCTAGATATGATATGGATTATATACTGTGTTTAAGTTCTTTTTATTACATGTCATTTTTTAGGTATTCTTCATGATAACGAGCATTAGTTAGCTGGATGTTAAGGTAAAGAAAGTTTTATTTGTTAATATCAGCAAACCAACCAAGATCAGATGTTTACTGAGCACAATTTGAGAAATATCTGTATGCTTTCCACCTCATATTAACTCATACAAACCATGCAGCTATGCCCTCCAAAACAAGGATGGTGCCTCGAGACAGTGCCTAGATTTAATCCACCCAATGATTTATTACCGGTGACAGTTTACTGTGCTCATCATTTTCTCAGCACCTTGTCTGAAAAAGCTGTTTAGACATCTCTATCACGATATATTTATTTATGAAGCTCTTCGTGGCAACTTTCCATCATTAAATCACTTCCATTATTCGGGTTAAGTGACACTAAATTTGGGGAAACTGCTTTTAGTTTTTGACTCACACAAACATTTAACAGCTTAGATTTAAGTTGCATGCTGTCAGTTTAAAAACTACGATCACAAACGAGTCGCTCTTGTTTTTATCGGTGTCATCCGAATCGGGTATCTTGTAATTTCGGCAGTTTAAACATGTTCTGTTCTCCACGCTCAGAGCACGCTGCATCAAGTGTAGTGGTTAATTGTTAAGCAGTTAATTGGTGTTTTTAAGTCACTTCACCAACTGCAGACCAGAAAACCACAGGAAAGACCGGAGATAACGTATCACCTTGCATCAGTTTAACACAGATCTCTGGCTTATGTTTGACACCGTCTTACAGTGGAAGTTTCCAATATACTGGATGCTTGTAGTACAGACATATAACCTCTAACAGAGGCTGTCAAAATGACAACCAGTTCACCCACACTCATCCTTTTTTCTGTGGCTTCTCTAAGTCAGATGGTAACGCACAAATCAGCACGCACGCCTCACAAAATAACATTATCAGTTATTGTTGAGCAAGTTATTGTCGATGAAAGTTGTTCAGTCAGCGTTGCTCTATCAGTGTTTTTGTCCCAGAAAGCTCAGAAATGGAAACAGCAGCCCTGAAACAAACGCACATGAGAGCTGGTAGTGGATCTCCACGAGTCATCATGTTTTTACAGCGCAGTACCAACGATGGCTGCTAGATGGCTCATGCTGTGTTCAGACCGCACGATAACATCCTGCAGACGCAGGGCGTCGTGTGGTGATTGTTTTATTCCATGTAGAGTATCAGAGTGGACGACAAACAAACATGATGTACATTAAGCATGTCTGAAGCCTTCGCTTCACCAAAGAGATGAAACTCAAACTCACTGTGTGGAGTGATGAGAAGTTTATCAAACTAGAGCATGAAAAGTGCAGACGGATATGATGTGTTGGTGCCACCTACTGCTTATCTCAATGAACCATCCATCAGTTTTCCATAACCGAGTTGGATGGAGGCGATATCAGCTGACATTGTGCGAGAGGTGGAGGTTACACCGAGTTGCTGGCTCATTAAAGGGCTGAGACACGGGGAAAAACTATTTATTTAAGGTCTCAATTTAACCGATTAACCTGCATGTCTGGAATCTGGGAAGAAACCAGAGCACCCGGAGAGAACCCATGCAGACACAGAGACACAACATGCAAACTCATGCACCAACTTTTAATAGCAGCAGATGGAAACAAGCATTAATTCAAGAACAAGAACAAGAACAAGAACAATCAGCAGTGATGTAAAAGCACTAAATTCTCAGTGTAACATTTAGATATGCTGTCACATCCACTGTGCGTCCTTCTTAGTAAATAGACCAGACTGTCTCGACTTTCAAAGCGTTTCCTTTGAACTCTAACGCGATAGCGTTCAAAGGAATTGCTATCACGCGGCGTTATCGCTGCTGTCAGAGAGTTTGGGAGCTCCTCACTTCACATCACATATGACAGGCTGGTGGTCTGCTAATCTGGATGCGTGGTAATGTCATCAGCAACAGATTGTTAGAGTACAGAGAGGCTGAAATGTTCGAATCTCTGTTTGGTAAACAGTGTTTTAATCCTGTCAGACAAGACCTTGTGATGTAGATGTGACATCTTTGACTGGAACAATTTATTCAAGTTTTGCCTGAAATCTTTTGTTTGAGTTTTAGATTTTAGTTGTATGTTATGTGTTTGTTTTACTTTTTGGCCACTAGAGGGCAGCCGAACAAACTGAAAACACAACACTGACATATTACTGCCTTATAAAGTTTCATTGGATCCCGTTGGAGTTGTGTTCACCTGCTCTTCACTGCCACATTGAGGGAAGTATCTTCTTTAGCTGAGACCCTGAAAGTGCTGAAAAAGTGGGAGCTGAGGCCTAACCCAGCACGATAGGACAATGAAGCGAACGCATCCACATGGCTGCGAAGCGTCCAAAAGAAACATGCAGCATGAAGCGGGCTGCAGAGACGCATTTCACAAACCAGATGCAGCTTCAAGAGTATACACACGTTTAGGTTGCACCTTGAACAGTTTGCTGGGTTGTCACACAGACAAACACTCTCTCTATTTACCCAAAAACCTCATTGGTCTTTAAGGCCTTTTTCTTTCTGCTTGTACAAATATTAAGAAACACAGTCAGGTTAAAGTTCCTCTGGCTGTCTGTGTTTTATGAGTACTGACAGGCTGCTGCACAGCTGACAATATTGTTCATAAAACACTTGAACAGAGGGTGTTATGTAAGTGTCATTACCATGCACAACCATGTCTTTCCTCTCCTTGCACAGTACTACCACCACCAGTATTACTACACATTTGCACCTCCTGCTTTTGCATCAGCAACTACCACAGCTAGTACGACTGCTACTATTACAAAACTACCTCCTATGTTATGCATACAACTCCTGCACATTCAGCTCACATGCTTTCACAAAACACCAAGTTTACATGAACCAGTTACATAATTTTGAAACAAAAGTGCAAAAAAAAAGTCCAAAAATAAAGAAATCAGATTTTCAGACTTTCAATACAAAGTCAAGTTATCAAACTTCTTCTCAAAGCATTTGAGGCAGTGTCAGCTGACTTAAACGTATTAAAATAAAACAACCGTTCCAGTTTTTCAGGCTCTGTGGATCAGGATATTTCAGGGTTTTGTTGAGTCATTGCAAAAAATCATTTTCCAGTCCTTTCAAATCACGCAGCTGACGCTGTTCTCTAGTATTTGATCATCTGCCAACCTTGATAACCAGAGGAACGAGGAAGGGCAGATCAGTTGTGCAACTGAAATAAAACCTCAGTTTTAATTGAGTTTCCTTCACAACATAAATTATAACTCAAGATAGGTGTTTTAAATTGGTGTAACTTCACTCGAACTCTCAGTGCTGTCACCTGCAAAGTGTGTCTTTGTTCAGGGATTCCTTTTAACTCAAACGCATTCCTCCAGTCTGAACTTTGACCGCACGAAAGGCGAGCCCCTGTCCGTCGGCCAATAAGAAAGGAGGCCAGCCAAGTCACTGCTCACCCACGTCACACACCGGCCTGACGAGGTCGATCCCTGAACTTACATCACTTAATAATGCGGGGTCGAAGTTCAAAGGCAGCTGCTGCGAGAGAACAAGAGATGATGTACGGAAAGAAAGGTTACAAGACAGATTAAATTAGATTAATGTGATCTGATTAACAATTAAAAATAATAATACAAATAAAGAAATCTATGAGAGATGAGGACTTTGGTGTCAGCAGTTGTTACTTTGTCCCGATAGGATGAAAATTAGCTGGAAAAACAAACTTAGACATTATCAATCACGCTTTTCTCGTTCATGAGTGAGTTGTATCAGAAGTCTGTCTCTCTTTTTTTGGAATTCAAGCCAACAGCCGACTATCAGCGTTCAGAAGGAACCGGTTACGTGTAGACGACGTTACGTACTGCTGCTGATTAATGATTCACCGCTGGGCTGCTGCAACATCATGTTTTCCAGATCGGGAGGGAACAACAGGTTCATGCAAATAGCTGTGAGGAGGATTCACCCCCCCCCCCCCCTCACCCGTCCTCCTCCTCCTCCACTCCCTCCCTCCCTCCCCTCCTGTGGGACATCCCAGGGTATAAAAAGAACAAACCTTCTCCACAGAGATACAACTGACTCTCCTGGAAACAGCCAACAGAGACACATCAGCTGATGAGTCCAAGCTAAAAGCTCTTTGCTTCAACGCAAACTACTGAA
This sequence comes from Protonibea diacanthus, assembly GCA_028641955.1. NCBI lineage: Eukaryota > Metazoa > Chordata > Actinopteri > Sciaenidae > Protonibea > Protonibea diacanthus. The sequence continues at coordinate 2,355,981 of CM053978.1, read as the reverse complement.
GGTAACCTGATGCTCTTTCTTTTCAACATGTGTGTAATGTGAGGAGGGATATCGAAGTTATCGGACTGTGAGGGGGGATCTGCACAGGGATGCTGTTGCATCACCCAGAGTTGGTCTGACCTGGAGGTTGCAGCAGTTTTTAAATTATTCATGTACTAAACTTCTCCTTTCTCCTTTTTCTTCATTCATTCATCCTCTTTTCCTCCCTTATTTCCACCCTCTAGACTTCCTCTTCCTCTCTCGTCTCCGTCTGTCTCGCTCTCTCTCCATACTCCTCCGCCATGCCTCCTCAGCTTCAGTCCCAGAACCAGAATGGTCCCAGGATCCTGCAGGGCGATCTCAGCGCCCTCAGCCCGGCCGTCAAGGAGTTCGTAGATGTCAACGTGACTCTGTGTCAACCCGACTCCATCCACATCTGCGATGGCTCTGACGAGGAGAACCGGACCATCCTGGCCCAGCTGGAGGAGCAGGGGATGATCAAGAAGCTCAGTAAATATGAGAACTGGTAGGTTGGCCTGTTAGACACGTAATTTTATAAGAGGACATTATCTGACATGAAAAACAACGTGGCGGCTTTTGGCACATTCCGGTCTCATGTTGTTGTTAAAGACAGTGTGTGCATCAGTCAGTCGTCAGCAGCTGTTTGAAGGAATAACAGTACAAACCAGTATGTCCGGCTCGCTCAGACAGACCACGCCTGCTTTCCGGCAGCTGTCAAACAAAGATGCTTGAACAGCATTTATTTAGGTGTAAGGTTAACATAGAAACTTTTGTTTGTTCAACAGGCTCTGCGTCAACAAACAAACATTAAATTTGTATGTCTAAAAATAGGAATCAAAAAGAATGTCTCCTTATTGTCTCCTCCTGCAGCTGGTTGGCCAGGACCGACCCGAGAGATGTAGCTCGCGTGGAGAGCAAAACTGTGATTGTGACCCGGGAACAGAGGGACACGGTGCCCACACCGCTGGGTGGCGGAGTCAGCCAACTGGGACGCTGGATGTCCCCGGAGGAGTTCGACAAAGCCATGGCTCAACGGTTCCCCGGCTGCATGAAAGGTACCACAGACGCATTGTTGAATATTGTTTTATCTGAAAGTCAGATTAGTTTTTATCTTTTTACTAATAGTTTTCTGATGCTTAGATACCGGAGAACTCAATAATGGACGTTTTATCACACTGTCAGTAAAACATTAACACGCTGACACCTTTGACCTTCTGTCCTCAGGTCGTACCATGTATGTGATTCCCTTCAGCATGGGTCCAGTAGGTTCCCCCCTCTCTAAGATTGGAGTGGAGCTGACCGACTCGCCCTACGTGGTGGCCAGTATGAGGGTGATGACCCGTATGGGGAAGTCCGTGCTGTCCGCTCTGGGGACGGGCGAGTTCGTCCGCTGTCTGCACTCTGTCGGCTGTCCTCTGCCGCTCAAAAGTACGTCAACAACATCAACTTGTTTTTCATTCAGCTGCACTGAGGCAACGCTGAAACGAACTTTAATCCTTCAGTACTCAGTGACTGACTGATTCCTCTTTCAGAGCCTCTGGCAAACAACTGGCCCTGCAACCCCGAGCTGACATTAATCGCCCACATCCCTGACCGCCGGCAGATCGTCTCATTCGGTAGCGGTTATGGAGGAAACTCCCTGCTGGGGAAGAAGTGCTTTGCTCTGCGCATCGCCTCACGTATCGCCAAAGAGGAGGGCTGGCTGGCAGAGCACATGCTGGTAAGTGATGAAATCCCATCTGTCCATTCGCAACAAGAATACCCATAACGACTGGTCCATTCTTACAAATCCAAATGTTTCTCCTGCTCAGATCCTCGGCGTCACCAACCCTGCTGGGGAGAAGAAGTACATGGCAGCAGCCTTCCCCAGCGCCTGCGGGAAGACAAATCTGGCCATGCTGTGCCCGACACTGCCGGGCTGGAAGGTCGAATGTGTGGGCGACGATATCGCCTGGATGAAGTTTGACAACCAAGGTGAGGGACTTTGAGACTTCGTAAAGTTAAATTTGCCATCATGGACATTAAGATTAAAGAAAAATGATAATCCAAACTGTTTTTCATTATTTATATTTTCCTCATTATTTCTTCCAGGCAACCTACGTGCCATCAACCCTGAGAACGGCTTTTTCGGAGTGGCGCCAGGCACCTCAGCTAAAACCAACCCCAACGCCATGGAGACCATCATCAAAAACACTGTTTTCACCAATGTTGCGGAGACCAGCGATGGCGGTGTGTACTGGGAGGGAATGGACCAGTCATTGCCCGAGGGAGTCACCATCACTTCCTGGAAGAACAAGCCATGGAGCCCAGAAGATGGTAAGAGTTTGTTTTTATCAAACGTTCTTCAGTTCTTCAGACAATGACAAGACCTTGAGAAATAAAGCTTAACTTCCTCTTCGTCTTTCTCTCACCAGGCGAACCCTGCGCTCACCCCAACTCTCGTTTCTGCACTCCGGCTGGTCAGTGCCCCATCATCGACCCACTGTGGGAATCCCCGGAGGGAGTCCCCATTGAGGCCATCATCTTCGGAGGGCGCAGGCCAGAAGGTGAGCACAACACGACCACAACACCGGAAAAAAGGAATTTAAGAAGATGACAAAATAATCGGACAATCTAACTTTTGGCTCTTCTTCCTGTCAGGTGTTCCTCTGGTTTACGAGGCTTTCGACTGGCAGCACGGAGTGTTTGTTGGAGCAGCCATGAGGTCGGAGGCCACCGCTGCAGCTGAACACAAAGGTCAGTGTCTAATCTTCTATGGCAAGATACTTTCAATGGATTTAAGCTTCCTCTGCTTCATCAGGATTGCTTATAACTAATAACTCCAACCTTTCTTTCTACAGGCAAGGTGATCATGAACGACCCCTTCGCCATGCGCCCCTTCTTTGGCTACAACTTCGGACAGTACCTCTCTCACTGGCTGAGCATGGCCAACCGCCCTGGTGCCAAGCTCCCCAAGATCTTCCACGTCAACTGGTTCCGTAAGAGTCCCACCGCCGGATTCCTCTGGCCCGGTTTCGGAGACAACATCCGCGTGCTGGACTGGATGTTCAGACGGGTGAACGGCGAGGCCGGCGCCATGCCCTCAGCTGTGGGCTACCTGCCCTGCTCCGACTCCCTGAACCTCCAGGGCCTGAAGCAGAACGTGAACCTCAATGAGCTGTTCTCCCTGGATCAAGAGTTCTGGCAGAGGGAGGTGGAGGAGGTGAGGAAGTACTTCACCACGCAGGTGAATGACGACCTGCCCAACGAGGTGGCCCGGCAACTGGAGCTCCTGGAGAAGAGAGTGAAGCAGATGTAAAGACCGGGAAGAAGAAAAGGTGATCCTGAAGGAGGACGATGGTGATTCTTCTAAAAATGAACTTTAGCGACTCTAGAACGTCACGAAACGTCTAGAAACAAAGATTTAGTAACTCTGCAGCAGCATTGTTGTACTTACAGAGATTCACTATTTTGAAATGGGCCCTTGCAATTTTATGAAAGAGGAACAATTCTCCTCTGATAATTATTTTTTACTACTTCTTGATTTTACTGGACTTTACAGATATTTCTCACTGTGAACGTAATGGCCGGATCGGACAAGTCGAGACTGCTAATTTGCTTTCAATCCACTCACATGCTGTCGTAGCAGATCTATGTTTTAAACTGTGTTGTCCTACTGTACGTCTGAATTCTTCTATTTAATGATAACTTATTATGAATGCACAATATATATATCGTCATAGATTTGTACGACTAAATGAGTCCAGCTCATCTCCAGTGTTGTTTGACCCCCTGAATGCGGGGTAATGTTTGTTTTCTGTTCCTATTGTTATTCTTAATTTATTTTTGTACGCTGTTTTCTCTTGGTATCTCTTGGTTCTGTTTTATTGTAATCTTGAGCTCCCAAAGAGGGGAGACAACAATAAATGTATTTAAACTTATCGTTGATTCTGTCTTGATTTTTCAAGGTTCTGGTCTTGTTGTTATTATATGTCATTAATATTGCTGCTATCACAGGGCAGCACAACACTTATGAAAACATAGTTACAACCACAACATCACTTCTAAACATTGACAACAAAATGATTTTTAACCCTTAAAACGGTGCTTTGGAAGCCTGAGGGTGAAATCACGCATACGCCGTCCATTCTTTTCACTGTTATTGGTTGAAAGAAGTGAATAATTCAATAACAGTCGTGATAATAATGGCAGGAAGTTCACAACCCAACGTGAACACAGACAGAGCGGCAGAAATAATAGGGTCAACCAGGTGTTTCCAATGATACTAATTAAGGTTCTGTTACATTTAATGTAGCAGAGACTTCCAGTGAGCCAACATGCACCCTGACTCTGTCTGACCTGAATGGAACTGAACATTAATTAGTATCACTGAGTGTTTACCTACTACTTCATGTCAAAATGGCTGCTGTGAAAAAGGTGTGTTAGTTTTCATTGTGCAGAGTTGTGCGACCATTTCTGGATTATCTAGAAAGACAAACAGAAAAAAAAAAAACACTTTAACAACAACAAGTGATGCAAGAAGTGAGTCGAGGTAACCTGAGCCTGAAACTTGCACTGTCGTCTTCCCAAGAAATGAACTTCTGCAGTTGGTTTGATCTTGTGTCATGTCACATGATCTCTGTAACATGTCTGAGACAAACTTATATAAAAATGTGATTTGCAACCAGCAGAGTTTAGTTAGTAATTCAGCAGTTTGATGGGATGTTTCATTTAGCTTGTAAATCGACTCTGACAGCTTCAGCTTTGACCTTTTTGTTCTGCCTTGTTGGCTGTTTTTCTTTTTCCTTGTTCTTCCAGGAAGTTGAGACCTTGTCAAATTCGCAACTCACCTGAGCTGAAATCATACCTGTAAGTCCCTCTTCCTCTCTCCTCTCTGGCCTGTCTTTTGCATTTTTTGACAATCTTTCCTGGAACAAAGAGAAAAAATACAACAAACAAGAAAGAACAGGACAGGGCCAAACCCGAGGCTTTCACATGACACACGAGGTAAAACTAGAAAAGTCGAAGATTACATTTATTTTTTGAGGCTTAAAGCAACATTGTGTAACATAAAATAACAGAGTGTAAATCATGTTGATGCTACGCTGACCTGTGATCAGGTGAACGGTGTCTCTGTCATTCGTACGTCTGTTCTCACACTATGTAACTTTGGGCTCTAGCTTGAAGTGTGTAACACTTGTCGGCCCTAAGTCACACACCACCAACTATTTCACTGATTTTGGTGAAACTGGATCATATTTTATGGAGAAAATGTTTTCTGGTTTTCCCTCTGATGTCCTCCGGCTGCTCCGCCTCAACTCTCTGTGATTTACAGAGTTTATGATGGACAATATACTCAGTACACCTAAATTCTTGTTGTTTGCCATTAAAATAACTAATAGTATATTTTAAGCTTGTTTTAACGTGTATAATCTAAGTTCATACTATTCTGCATTTCTGTCTGACTGTGGCTGTATGAGGCCACATGTTTTTGTCCCATGGTTCACTAGCTGTTGTGCAAGACGTGGAGATAATGGCAGAAGTTAATCATCGCTAACTTGTTTTTGACACTGTCTGTGTGGGGGGCTTCTAAGAACACTGCCGCGCCGGGAAAACAACAAATGACACAGTGAACTGTGATGCTGATCACGACTGTGCAGGAATCTGTTGTGGAAGATGGCAAACACGCTTCCATGTGTGAAGACTTTAAAAACTCACCAACAATATAATTTATTACTAAAAACTGCATGCAGACAAATGTTCTTAATGCTGCAGCTTGATTACTGTATGTATTTGTATTGCTTGCTTCCACCTGTTTTTAATGAGAATTTTTATCTTAAAATAAGAAAGAATAAATAAGATCATTGCACTTAAATCAAGAAAAATAAAACCAACATTTTCTGGAATGTAATAATCATATTCATGTCATATTTGCTATGCTAAATATAGGAATACAGGAGTCCCAGTGAGGGTGCAGGAATCATGGGAATTGAAACTCCTCTCTACATTTACATACACAGACGGAGATGATAGATATGACGGATATGTATGGGGTGAATATCGTATCATGTTTCCAAACTGAAGCCTTCTAAAAGTTTTGGAAGTTTTGGAAGATTGAAACTAAATTTTGAAGGTTTGCATAATGTTTTGAAAGGCAAAAAAATAATGTATCTACCAGGATACTCAAGATAAAACTCCATCGGCGCCTGGTGGACCTGAGGCAGGGTGAATGACGCGTGGGTGCTGAAACACACCACCTGTCAATCAAGGCATCCAGACTCTTAATCCTGCATAACTTTAAGCCTTAATATAATGTGAACAGGTGAGTTGTATATAAATTCACCCTCAGTACAGTTGTCATGAACGGGGAAATTAGCTACAGAGACCAAAACTGTTTTTTGTACCAGGCTGTAAACATGTTTATTTCTGCAGACGTGTGCTGATGATAGCACATCCTGTCTCCTGCATGTTAGCTTGTGTTGACCTTGTACAATATGTGTCTGTATGTCTGCTGAAACTCTGTTAATCTCTCAATGTGTCACTTCAGCAGCACCGGGAAACAAACCTGTCTTATATTCCTTCTTCTGAGAAAAAACAGGTTTGTTTGTCCGATTGTGTTCTCTTCTTTGAAACAATGATTTACTCGTGTTCTTGCCAACATCACGAACCGTCTGAGTGTTTTCTTGCAACCTTATCTGAGGAAATAATTACCCCGCAAGCATGAAGAGCCATACCTGTACTGCGTGTCTCAAACAACCTGTTTTCGTGCACACTTCTTATCTAACCTTTTAAACTGTTGTTCGTCCATAAAGACGTCTCACTATCGGACGCTATCCATCATGTTCCTCTTTATTTTTCCAGGTTTTTATGATTTACTTTATTGCATTTGCAAGTCTCATTTTTATGAACAATGAAACATGTCCCATAACAACTTTATGAGGACTTTAGCTTCTTGATTAAAGCTGCAAACTAAAATTAAAGCTGTGAGACTCATCTATCATATTAACAACAGATCAAATCACACATAATGTGAAAGGTGTCTCTCATTATCACCTTAATTATGACCTGACTCTGCAGCACTACAGAGCCTTTCAGCCTGTTTTAGCTCAGAGTTTTGGTTTAATGCATGTTTCAGTCTGAACATATAACACATCCACTGGACACTTCTTCTCTGGCACCAAACGGCACAGAGTGAGAAATAACAGATGGAAAACAGTTTTTAATGAACATCTAGCAGCTATGGCAAATATATTTCTCAGAAGTTGGTGGAGACCAAAACCAGAGCCTAAAGGTCTTCTCAGATGGTTCTAATCTGCAGAAAAATTAACTTTATGCCAGCAAACATTTTGTGACTGGAAGTGTTCTGGTTTCTATCCTAGTAGCACTGACCAATCACATTTAAGCGAGCTTTGGTTGCAACAGTCTGTGGAGAGCAAAATGCATTGCCCAAAATTCAATCTCAGAACCAATGAGCTATCGTTTCAGCATTTTATTACCTTTTTCTTAAAGTTATCTGCATTCATATGCAGATATGTGCTCATAGAAATGAGCAGAAATGTGTCTTTCTTGGAATTGTCGTGTATCAAGCTGCTAATCTCGCTGGAAAGACAGTCTTGGCCTGAGTATCTGTTTTGCAGATACCTGCTGGCTACACCGGAAGCTGTCGTCCCCCGGCCGGTAGGTTCAACGCTTACAACAACAACTCAGCACAATAAAATTAGTTAACAGAAAGTGTCTTCATGTTTACGTTCTCTTTATCTCTCTCTGTGGAAGTTGTTTGTCGCACTGAACATGACTGAACGGCAGCACGGAGCTTTATCTTGAGAAGTAGACCAGCCCTGACATCTGTAACGATGCTGACTTGCGAGTATTTATCAGCTGTGTTGATAAAATACCTCAGCTCTTATCAGTTTAAAGGTGTTAGTGTGCTGTACAGTTCCAAGGGCTGTCAACATTAAAGAAATATAATGAATGACAAAGAAGTGAGGAAATATCAAAAGTGTCCACTCATCCTACCTTCCTTCCTCTCCTTGTTCCTTGATTGCATCCTTAATTTTCTAATCGACGCACTTCTTAACAACCTTTGAAATCAGCTCAACGTTCACTGACTGACAGCGGGATCGTAGTTTTTGTTCCATCCACCGGCTGATCTTCATGCTAATATCTGCTTTGCCTGAATGGATGAACCTGCACGTGGTCATGTTCTGGTTCATAAATCAATGAGATGATCGATTTCAGTTATCTCTTCTTCTTTCTCCTCTTTAGATTTTTGCGACGTACCTTAAACCTCAAAACGTTCGGATCACATAATCACACTGTCACCTGACGTGTGTCCTCCCAGCCTGATCTCACAGGACATGTTGACCCATCAGGAGAAACAGTATCTCTTTTTCAAACTGGATGATTTGTAACTGAATGCTGGACTTTCTGACCAGCAGACAGCACTTTGTGAGGTCAGACCATAGATATTGAAAGATAGATACGGCGTTTGTGATTAGATGTGTGAGAACAGGCGTCTTTATAACGCTATCAAAGATATAGGAATGCACATTTTTGTAGAACCTCAGAAAAGCTGAAATTTTAGATAACGTACACTTGATGTTTCCTGTTCATAGATCTGCGCCTGCATGTCCCAGTGGAAGTTAGTACTGCTTTGGAATAGAGCTGATTGGATAATTTAATTCCACCACGTTCATGTTCAATTTCTCACATTAATAACAAAACAAACTTCATGAAAATCAGGTCAGAATTAAACAAGTTCTAGTCGATTTTTGTAGACTGTGAGCTCAGAGCAGCGGGAGAGTGTTAGTGTTTGTACCACCGGGAAGAAGAAGAAGAGGAGGTTTACAGCACTGATAGGGAGTGTCGTGCCAGAACCAGAGCCGCCGGACAAGAGTAAATCTGGGACTGACTATTAGTGGTTGGTGAGAGCTTGGTGAAATAAAAGGCTGAAAGACAGACGCCGAGCTGGGCTGACTGCTGTTGGACTAGTCAGTAATATTAGCTGCTGCTGTGTCTGCTGCTGGTGACCTGGTTGATGTTTGAAAAGTCAGAACAAATACAGCTGATCACAGAAATACAGATTTATACACAGTTTTGCTTTAAAATGCCAATAATGTACACGTGTAATGTAGTTTTGTGTCTCCCTTCAGGTTCAGGCAGGTGTAGACTGTGTTAATGCAGCTGGGTGCATCGCTGGATCTTTTTGTTTGGTTTATATATTTTGTTTATGCATGCATGTGTTTCCCTTCCTTGTAGTTGTGACACTCAGAAGTCAGATTTATGTTTTTTAGCAATACAGAATAACAGAAAGCCAAGCTGGATCAGAGCAGACCGACCTCTGACACGCTTATCAACAAGAACTTTTGTCTTTGATTAGAGTGCCACCTTGTGTCTCCTGAATATAACACAATCCAGTCCAGGGTCAGTGTGCAGAAGCAAAGAGAAAAGATTCAAGAGAAGTAATACACACTCACACCTGGTATTTCCAGGCAGGATCCCATGCACACACTAACCAGACCTCACCCTGCTCAGCTTCAGAGACTGGGTGAATAAATCTACTTCTCCTGTTTGTTCATGCATTATGTTACTTTGTTCCAGGTTTGCTGCCGGCTTTACGGTACAATCACCAACTATTTCACTGATTTTGATGAAACTGGACAGACTGTGAGACAGACACAAACGTCAAAACTGGGTGCACAACATGAACCAAGCCAGAAGATAACTTGGTCATTGTGGCTGTCCAGAATTTAAAACTCCAAACCAACGCTGAAGTGATTATTTAAAGGAAATCTGGGTTCAAACGTTGGACTGATTCAGGCGCTTTAGACCTGTTTTGTGTTGTGTTGACTTCTAACACAAAACCAGAAAATGTGACATTAAGAAAGAAAAGAGGAATCAGGCTTGTTTCACCTCTCTTACTTTCGTTCTCTCGCTGGTGTTTGGTTTCAGCTTCCTGTGTGAAATCTGACAACTTTTTAAGGATCCAACGTTTTTGAACTTGTTCAAGAAAGTCATGATCCATGAAGAAATGAGTTTGTGACAACTGAAACTCCTGAAAGAGAAGAGCACTTCCCACCGGTGGTTTGAGCGTCCACAACAATGTGATCAAGCTGCCGTTCAACATGAAACGCTCCGTGTGCCTGCTCTTTCTGTGCCTTTTCTCTCCGACATCTGTGGGTGAGTCTTTCCTCTTTTAACCATTTAAAAGTGTCTGCTGATATTTAGTTGTGAGTCTTTGGTTCACACAGCATGCCAGGGTTCAAATATTGATGTTAGAAGGTCAGAACATGTTTTGAAGCTGCGTATCCAGGACTGCATGTCTCAAGACACCTTTTATTTCACAGTTAAATAACTGCTTATATGTTCTATAAACACCACCGCCCCGCTGGTACAACGTAGACTTTAATTCTCTTAATTCATAAACACTTTTTAGGACTTTAACACAATGAAAACAAACTGTAGACGATGGTTTGCGGCTGTATTCCTGTGTTTCCTATTGTTTCTGCTGTACATAAAATATACCTATATATGAATATCTGCAATTATATCAAAAATTAACAGAAGCAAGTACATTTATTTAAGTACTGTTCTTACCTACTCTCTTGAACATTTACATTTGATGCTACTTTGCAGTTCTCCACTATATTTTAGATGAAAATATTCTACTTTTTTTACTTACGTATTATTATATATTTAACTTCCAAGACTCTATACAAAGTATCTTTATCTTTATCTCTTAGTGACGTTTACCAGAACAAAAGCTGACAAAAACAAGTCTTGGAATGATCTGCTGGCCAACCTCAAACATGAGACTCTTATTTCTTTAAATTACTTTAGACGGTGGAAGTCGAAAAACAAACTCTGTTTTTGTGAGTGTGTGTGTGTGTGTGTGTGTGTGTGTGTGTGTGTGTGCTGTCCAGTTCCTCCTTTTTAATCTGTGAACGCTCCATTGACCTGAATGAGGAACTTGAACTTCTTAGCAGCTCTGAGCTTTACTGATTGTAGAAATTATAAGCGGGGTTTCGGCCGCAGAGTCACATGATATCTTTGTGAATGTCTGTGTGTTGTCCTGAATATTAACTCCTCTTTTAAAAGACTGTTTTTCTTTAAACAATATGCGGGTTGGTGAGCGGTTACAGGAGAAAGACCCAGACTCAGAGAGAGCAGGAAGTGGGATGACTTCAGTGATTTATTGATGAAAGGCCTCACAGGCGTGTGGGTCAACCGATAACAGGCAGGCAAGCAGTTACTCAGACACCATCCATCCTCACCAGGGTCACGGTGGGGTTTGAGCCTATCCCAGCTGACATGGGCGAGAGGCGGGGTACACCCTAGAAAAGTCGCCAGCGACACCTACAGGCAGTTTAGAGTCACCTACGAACCTGTTAAGTCTTTGGACTGTGGGAGGAAGCAACACAACAGCATGAAACAAGATTGTCGTACGTTAAGTATCTGCAGAGCAGATGAAGGAAATGCATGTGGAGATGAGGGAAAGTCTGACAGTATCTGGTCGATGGATGTAAAGTGACAGTGAAAGGGCTGAGGGATGCATGGATGTAAAGAAATTCAGTTAATGCTGAGTGAACTTTGTGCCTTTTCCTCTCAGACTGTGCCACCAATGGAACCGGATACTTCTTGACTGCCGACTTCTGGTGCGCCATGTACTCCAGAGAGCGCACGCACGTGGAGTTTCTGGTGGACTGGCATTTTAACGAAGAGTTTGTGATGCAGTACAACAGCACGGTCGGGAAATGGACGGGCTTCACTCCGGCCGGATCGATCACTGCGTCTCTGCTAAATGGAGACGTCTACGACGCGCAGCAGAGGATAGTGGAGAAACAGCTGATATGTGTCGACCATGTCGATGTGATATTCAACGTAACCGAGCAAAGCATTGGTGAATACTCAAACACTGGATACATCCGTATCTGTAGCTTATTAAACCAAGTTCAACACATCAGAAGTAAAATAGCACCAACACTGTTGTAAACAGATATTTCCGTCATAGGAACAAACAACTGAACCCAATTTAATTTAAGTAAAAGTCACCGCAACCCGCTCAGTCCTCCCTGTTGACTCTTCGGCAAACTGTCCCCAGAAAACACCATCTGTCTGGGCAATGAGAGCCAGTTAAGTCCCTCTGTTTATCTACGATGATTACATGATGAAACTTAGAGCAACCCACATTATTATGACAAACAACAGTAAGGTGGTAGGAGGCAGGTAACTCGTCAGTCCTTCCTGCCGACTCTTCAGCGAACTGCCTCCGTCTGGCAGTGAGAGCCGGGTAAAAGTCCCGTGATGATTTGATTTTCCCGGTAAAACACTTGAACTTACATTGTCTTTGTAGCTGTCCGCTATGCACGGTGGGAGACAACACAATCCTACAGCTTCCATAAGTTTGTAAATCTAGGGACGCTTTATTGGCGGAGCTGTTTTTAGATATTTTTATTGTGGGAACTAGGTGGAAACCCACAAAAACAATCAAAGATATCAATGTAATGATGTCATTTTCAGGTTTTTGATTTTTAAATGACAGGTGCAGGTCAGGAGCGTTAAATCATACACAACAAGAACTGTAAAAACTAAATTTTGTGATTTAAGAGATGTGCTGGAACAGTTTCTCGAACAGTTCATCCGCCCAACCTGGACTTGAGTTCAGGCTCAGGTGCAAGTGGCCAAATAGGGTTTTTGTGAACTCATGTACGATACACACAATTTACAACCAAACCTGGCAACCTCACTGCTACATCAACCCTTTAGAGAGCTGCACATACTCTCCATTCGCCATAATATAACATATAACTAACTATTCATTCATTATCATCATAAAAACTTCAGTGCCAGCTCTCAGTAAAAACTCTTCATCCTCTGATTTCAGCTGAGCCCAGCGTCACTCTCGTGGAATCCACCAGCTCCAGTAAAAACACCGTGCTAGTGTGCAGCGCCTACGACTTTTACCCCAAAAACATCAGGCTGACGTGGCTCAGGAACGGGCAGGAAGTGACCTTGGGCGTGACCTTTAGCGACGTGTTGACAAACGGGGATTGGACCTATCAGGCCCACTCTTACCTGGAATACACACCTACAATGCAGGACAGAATCAGCTGTATGGTGGAGCACGCCAGCCTCAGGGAACCCAAGATTTATGACAGAGGTGAGGATGGAGCGACAGTTTTACTCATAATGCATCCAATTAGCAAAGTTAATTGGTTTTATATTAATCTGTACACATAATAAATGTTTCTCTTCTCATTCTGTTGCAGAGTTAACTCAGTCAGATAGGAGGCTTGTGATTGGTGGAGTCTGTTTTCTGGTGTTGGGAGCGGTGTTTCTGTCCTTGGGACTGATACGGTACAGGAGAAAACAATGTGATTCACGCTTTTCAACGACTTTATAATCCAATAAAAAAAGATAAACAGATACTTCAATGGACGCCATATTGGGGAGGTCAAGATCAACCAGCACACGATGATGAAAGACGGAGAATTCACAATGAAACCGACTGTAACTCGTTAAATTCTGAACTGATTTTCATGAAGTTTGTTTTGTTATAAACATGACAAATTTAACATGACACTGTTCACTTGTTGGAATTCATTAAATTCAGTTACTGGGGGTGAATCTAATCAGTTCTGTGCGACAACATGAACCTTCTGAACAGCCCTAACTTCCACTGGGACGTGCAGGCTCTGATCTATGGACGGGAAACCAAGTGTAAATTATTTAGAATTTCAGGTTCTGTGTTTTTTCTAAAAAAAAAAAAATTAGGTTTCTATAATAAAAAGTCACAATAATTGTTGTATTAAATCAATAAATTATATCATAGAAAGTCTATTGTATTGTATGTGTCATTGTCTAAAGTGAATTAATGAAGATAAAACTAAGTACGTTCACTGTCATACCTTGAGTTCCTTGTTTTATTTTGTAATTCTCTCCTCTTCCTGTTGTGTTGCTTTTCTTCCACTTTACCGCCACTTCTTCCCTGATTAGTTTTCACCAAGCGCCGATCTCCGTGTCTGGGAAATGAAACCAATGCAGAAGTGCTAAAATCTGTAATTCTTCGAGTGGCCGCTTGAAGTTGGGTATCCGTAACGGTACAGATGGCTTATTAGAGCACCCAGGCGCCATTGGGCCCGCCTGGGGTCTGCCGATGATCCACGCCTATGGCGGTGGCCATAGCTTTGGAAACCTCAGTCTCCATAAGTCCCCATGTTCAAATGTCCAACTTCACAGCAGAAATAAACATGTTTACAGCCTGGTACAAAAAACAGTTTTGGTCTCTATAGCATGACAACTGTACTGAGGGTGAATTTATATACAACTCACCTGTTCACATTATATTAAGTTATTAAAATTATGCATAATTAAGAGAGCAGCCACTATGATTGACAGGTGGTTGTTGCCACAGGCTCCACCCACACTCCATGTCTCGTTTTCTGGATCAGCAGGGAGGTCGTGCGGCTTTTCAGAGACCTGCGGGTGACGTCACGGACACGACGTCCATATTTTATGCTGTCTATGTCTTGGCCTTTCAGGGAACTCCATCTCCATGACGACGGTAAACAGGTCCGTCAGTGCGACTTACACACAGGTGAAACACGAGCCGGGCAGAGAGAAAGAAACCACACGCTCATATCATATGAACTTTTTACACACACTCTAAACACACACACACACACACACTGGACAGGACAGATGGCGGACTCGCAGCGAACATCTGAACCCATCAACTCAGTGCATCAAGATGAAATCTGGTAAAAAAAAAAAAAAAAATCTTCATTTTTTTATTGCTGTGCATGAAAAAGGTGGAAAGATAATCTGAGTACAGATTATTATCATGTTGATGTCTAGTCACATCTTTCTCTTGTTTTAAAAATATTTCATCTTCAGATCATCTGTGACAGAGGGACTGAGGAATATGCACCAGGCTTCCTGCTTGGTGTGAATTACTACAATTATTATCACTAACATATGCACAACCGCATTTATATCTCACTTAATTGTACCAAATTTGGCTTTTACTTTTCCTTGTGCTCATTATATTTATGTCTTTACACTTACTGTTATAGGTGCATCTTAATATAATGCTACTCCATGTGTGTATACAGCACTGTTATTTCTGTGAAATGATCCAACATACACGGTGTATATTATATATAACTTTTCTTTTTTTGTATTTATAGTATACCTTTATTTTTCTATTTTATTTTAATTTATAAGTATTTTATCTGCCTTTCCTCTTAATGTTCATGAAATGTTTTCTCTTAAGTTTGTTTTGAGTTTTAAGTTGTTTTGTGTAGCAGCAGTGCTAAAGTTTAAAGATAAAATAATGATGCTACAATAGCAACAGTACGGAAGCCCCAAGAGGTCAAACATTCATACATGTTATGTCAAAATAACAAATGTTATCCCAAAACAACGTAATCCCAGAATAATTTTCTCAAGGATAATGAAACTTTGTTTTCCAGAGATAACGGCATAATTAATTCAAGATCTCGAGAAAACAAAAGGACATTAAATAATTGCAGAAAACATAATTCAGTGCAGCAATGTCAGAGGAGCAGGAGAACATCGCAACTGCAATGATTTAATATACTAGACTATCCTTTTGTTTTCTCGAAATCTCAATTTAATTATGTTGCTACAGTATCTCGGGAAAATAAAGTTTCATTCTGTTGAGATCTCGAGGAAATTATCCCGGTCTCCCAGGATAACATCTGTTATTTCAAGACAATTACATAAATAACTCTCAGGAAAACAAATGAAATCAACTCGTTTTCACAAGAAAACGGGGGAAATAAAGTGTATGAATGCATGACCGCTTAGGTTTCTTATGAAAAATGATTTATTTGGTACAAAATACTAATAGAAAAATATGTAAATACAAGGTAAAATGTGAAAAGGATCTCTAAATTTTGCAGCAACACATGCCGCAGAGGAAAGATTTATTATTTTGTTAGCATTCAGCTACGATAGCTCAAGTGAGTAAATTTCTGCAGATTTAAATGGAGGTTAGGTGATAAAAAAATATCGAAGCAAGCAGTGCTGCATGTCACATGTGATGTTATACAAAACATAAAGTTATTATGTGTTTGTGTGTTTCTGTAGGAAAGCACGAATCAACGCTGAGAGGCAGTCAGCTAGAGACTGGTCCAAAAAGTGGGGCATCCTTACCGAGGTCTACGAGGAGGTACACATGCAGACACACTGCCCTCTACTGCTGAGAACAAGTCAAGTCAAGTGGGTTTTATTATTAGTCATAATGGAGACAGGACTGCATTAAAGCACACAAGACAAAATACAACAAAGGCTGCATAAAGTGAAGGTGGAGGTATATATGCTACATATGGCTATATCCAGTATGACTAGTAGACAGGTAGATACTAAGAAGAGAAAGAGGAGTGCTTGGCAGGGTTGTGATGGGTCATCTCCAATGTTTCTGGCCTTCTGCAGGCATGACAAAGGGTTGGTGGTCTTTTCAGCTGTCCTCACAATCCACTGTAGGGTCACAGTGCAATTACCGAACCACACCGTGTTGATACGTCCTCGGATACTCTGAATAGTCCCTCTGTCGAATGAGGTGAGAATCAGGTGGTGGCAGGTGTGATGTGTCTGATGTCAAGGGTTCAAGTGGAAGCCCAAGAACATCTCTGAATGATCTCCACAGATCACGCCTGAAGTCAGGGATGACCTCTTTTGTTTCGTCCACATTGAGGGACAGTCAGTGAGCCGTTCCATCTCTGCGTCATTTCCACTGGTCAAATCCACCACGGTTGTATCATCAGGGAGCTTGGTGACGTGGTTCGAACAATATGCTGCTGCACAGTCATAGGTTGACAGAGTAAAAAGCAAAAAGGGGCTGAGCACGCAGCCTTGAGGGGCTCCTGTGTTCAGCGTTGTGGTGTTTGAGGTCTTGTTCCCGATCCAGACTGCCTGAGGTCTTAACATACCATCGAGCAAAAACACACTGATATTGTTTGAAGTCTTTCAAGAGTGAATCACACAAGAATACAGCTGTCTGTTAAATGTTTTTCAGTACGAGAGGGAGTCTAAGAAGCTGAACGAGGATGCCAGAAGGAAGCTTCCCCAAGACCCAGCAGCACAATCACTGACCCCTGTAGAAGAAAACATCGATGTATGATCTATCTATCTATCTATCTATCTATCTATCTATCTATCTATCTATCTATCTATCTATCTATCTATCTGACAAACTTTCACACCACCCATGTGTCTTTCCTCCAGCTTACACCCTCCCCTCCATTTCCCAAGACAAGTCAGGGTATGATCGGTTGGCGTGTCGGTCACTCGGCGCTGCAGCAGGAGAAGTTTCGCACGGAGCATCATGGAAGGCGTAGCTTGACGAAGAAGCTGGGCTGGCCTCTCGATGCTTGCATCTAACTGGAAGCCACCATCCCATGTTGCCTTGGCTTCTGATGAAGTTAAGAGGACGTCAATAAAGACATGAAACTTTTAGTTTTTGGGTCCTGTCTTATGCATTTGAAAGGATTTATCAGTTTTGAAGGTAGAGATCTAATTGGAACTGCTAGGACGTTCCACCATTGGGGACCAATAAGCAAGAAAAGTTTGAATTGCAGCCGGCTAACATATCCCTGTATGAGGGCATTCAAGTAGGTGGGTGAAGAACCAGAGACTACTTTGTAAGCATTCAAGTTCAAGCATTAGTGAACAGGTAGCCAGTGGAGCTCGATGAGCAGCGGGGTAATGTGACACACCGTTGTGTTCTGGATCATCTGAAATGGATTCACTGTGCAGGCTGGGTGGCTCGTCAGGAGGAGGGTGTTACAGTAATCAAGTCACAATTACTTGTTACAGCAGCTCATAAGAAGATAATAAAATACAATACACTGTAAAATATAAATACACAAACACTGAAACACCATATAGATAGATGCAAATGCAGCTTAAGTGTTAAAACTGACACATTTCATTGTTTTATATATATTTATATGTTTATAAAAGGTCACCCGGAAACATTACTCAGTCATATATGTCAACGACTGCTAATTATAATAATTATATTGTAACCAATAATTCATGAAGACAATAGAAAACAAAGTTTGCCCGTTTGGAGAAATCCCCCGTGAGTCACGCACGCGTGACGTAACGGCGCTGACGTAATGACATCACAAGGCCTGTCTGGAAAAGCGGAACAACAACAACAGAGGCAGAGGGAGAGGGAGCACGAGCACCAGCGCGAGCCCTCCGGATCGGCGACGGTAACGGCGACAGAGCGGTTTAACGGTCACTGCGCCGGCGGTTCGTGTACGGTTAACACACCGGGTAACGTTTAATAACACAAAAAACAATGTCGCTATTCGGCAAGTTGTTCGGCGGCCAGGGGAAGGGCGGCAAATCGCCGACACCGCAGGAGGCGATCCAGCGACTGAGGGAGACCGAGGAGATGTTAGCGAAAAAACAGGAGTTTCTAGAGAAGAAGATCGACCATGAGCTCATGACGGCGAAGAAGAACGGCACGAAGAACAAGAGAGGTGAGCTAATTTTTAAAAAATGAACTTCGGTCGGTTTAATAACGTTAAACTCCGTTAAACCGCCAGTTAGTTAGTTAACGTTAGTTAGCTTCGCGGGCTAACGGCAGAGGAGGCGAAGTTGGCAGTTGACAGGCACCTGAACGCAGCACACGCCGTCCACAGTCTGCCTGCCATTTTTAAATGTCTAAACACGGTACACGGTGAGAACAACCGGACAGAAGGTTACAACACGACGGAGGCGCTGAAAACTGTGAAGAGAGTCATTAAAGTAGCTAAAATCACAGCTGGACACACTTTACTGACGAGGTTTGTCGAGCAACAGCCCGAGGACGGTGGCATGTTTACTGTCACATACTGAACACGTTAGACATACACTGTGACTTTGTGTGTGTGTTTTAGCACTAAAACAAACGTACTTTCAGGTAAAGGTGTCTAAATACTACAGTTTCACACGGTATTATACGTTTGTACCATGTTTACTTGATGTCTCCATCTTGTATCTATTCCACGTAGACTTCTGTTTACTCCCCAGATGGTGGCATGTTTACTGCCTCTCAGGCAAAGTTAAACACAAGTTAGACATTTAAACGTGTTTTTAGTACTATAATCTAAGTTAAAGTATCCAAGTATTGCACTTTAACACAATATTATAGTTGTACTTGATGTGATCTCTGTTTTTCCATCTTGTATCTCCGCCATGGTTTCTTCTGTTTACTCCAGATGTCTGACACTAACCTCAGACTGCGCCTGTCGTGTGTTATTATGAGTTAATTAGTATTATAAGTTAATCAGTTTTACAGAAAGAAACAATCACGGCTTGTTTAGTGAAGGTTGTGGTCGAGTAAAACAGAAGTTCAACCTTCTTTGGGGTTTAGTTGTTAGGCTAACTGAAGTTACACAACAAACAGAGCAGCAGCCATTGTGACATGAAATCTTAAGTAAACAGCTGTTTCCAATAATACTAATTAAAGTTCCATTCAGGTCAAACAGAGTCAGGGTGTTGCCGTGGTGCGTGTTGGCTCACTGGAAAGTCTCTGCTGCACTAAATGATACGGAACCTTAATTAGTATCATTGGAAACACCTGAGTTTCACGTCATGTATGTTGCATGTAGCTATAGAGAGGTGAAGTCTGAATCTGGGTCAACAAATCATTTCTTGATCCCGTTTGAACTGTGCGAAACGCGTAGTGTGTACACCGTTCCTTCAGTGTTACAACATCAGTCCAGTACCGCCTCACGACACGCTCAAGCACAAGTTCAGCTGGCTAAACGACAAAAGAGCATACCGATCGACCCGTGCACGGGAAGCAGTCAGCCGTATGTTTAACAGCACCTCTGTGTTCAAAGTATTCCCAGAAAAAGAAAAACATCTTGATGAAAATATTCAGCTGCTGCAAGACTCTGAACCTGTTTCACAGCCGCAAGTTCAACCCTAACAACGCTGTAGATGAAAATGAAGACCAGTTTCATGAACTTTAATAATATAATACACAGTTCTTAATTCTTAATTAATTAAATGATGTCATATCAAGATGGTAGCTTATTTTCTGTTGAGCAAATACCTGTCACAGGAAGAGGCCAGGACTACCTGCAAGTTTGTGACCGATCGCTATCAACAGCACGATATAAAAGTACATGCCTAAACAAGTTTTGAGCGTGTGAGTCTGTGAACGTTGTGATACAGGGACTGTTGAAGTTTCTAACTCTGTTAATCAGTTTGAGTTCAGTTGAATTCCTTCGAGGCACTCGGACGAGGCAGGATTTACCAGCTGTGTCATGGCAGCAGCAAGTCGCCCGTCCATCTCGACACTTGAGAGGACAAGAGAATGAGCACAGTGCTATGCAGTTCACGCTGCTGAGGCTGTTCTACCCGGAAATTTGTGCTTGAGTGTGTTACGTTGAGCAGCTCAAACCACCTGAAACTTTGCAGCAGATTTAGATCTCACCACAAACTGTTGATCAGTCGTGGTGTTTTTACCTGAGATGGCTGATTCTGAGGCATCATGACTCCAAATGCAGCTGTAATTAACCCTCAGTCTGCATGCGGAAGAAGAGAAAAGAAGTATGTGATTCTGTCAGTCTGCCTAATTTGAATATTGGAATCTGGTCCAGAGCCAGCAGAGTTGAAATACTGAGAACAGTGAGTATAGATACAAAGGCCCGTCGTCTGACGTCGATACAGGCTGCATCTTAACATCAACAAAACAGGGAATCAAACTACGACTGGAGACATGAAAAATCCTGCAGTCTTTATAATGTGAGGCAGTCTTCCTGTTAACTTTTACAGTTCACTGTATCACAACTGCAGTTTAGCTTATGCATGCTTTCGGGCACTTGTGCAACCATTTCGTAACCCAAGACGTGTGTGTTGAAGAATGTGTGTGTGTGTGTGAGGCGCTGCTGTATTTAGCCCATTTACGATGCACGTTGTTTAAAAAAAATCTGGTTCTTGTTAGTTTGAAACCAGTTCCACTTCAGAAAAGGATTCTCAGTTCAAACACTTGTTGGCCCCCGTGGTGGTATTGAGAGTGGTACACGATGTACACTAGCTCTCAGCCAGTGCATTCTGGGACGAGCTCCAGCTCCCTCATAATCAGACGTAGATGACGGACAAACGATCACGTAAAAATAAAATCCGAGGGTCTCTTTGTTTTTGAGTAAATATGAATGAATGTCTCATTTAAATGAGCCTGCAGGCCAGTCAGCAAGCTAACAATATGTTGAGGTTAACTGAGGTTGCTCTGCTCCTGTGTTCTCCTCTCACACAGTTTACACTCTTTTACAGCATCTGTTGTCTGTTGTTCTTTAGTTAATTATTAGATAATAATTACACACAGAGGTGTGGCATTAGTGGTTTAAGTAAACTCACACAGCATACACTGTGGGAGCTAAAATATGTATTTAGGCCAAATTAGCCTGTTTGTTTAATATTCATTTTTATTGGCCAGTGCCAGTGTGAACAGACTCATCCATAATGATAACTATGTATTTAACTAGGAGATGGTGAGAGCTGGGCCTTCTTGATGAGGCCAGCAGCAGTTGAGGAATCTTTTTGTGGTGTGAGGTTCTGACCCGATGAGCTGCTGCCGCTTAACAGGTCCTGAAGAGACGGATCACCTTCTCAGCAGACCGAGTGACACGCTGCAGTTTGCCCTTATCGTTGGCAGCAGCAGCAGCAGCAGTGTAGGTGAGGATGGATGGATTCCATGATGGAGGTGTCGAAGTGCACCATTATTGTCTTGAATTCGCCTGATGTTCCGCTGGGAGATGAGGGACACTTAAAGACTCCACGGTGCTGGTTGTTGTTGGATTTAAAGAAGAATAATTGCCGTTTTTCAATCAATCTGTGAGCAACTGTGATGAATTCATGCCGTGTACAGCACAAGTCCGTGAACAGTGAAAGTAGTCAGTTACCTCGCTGAGTGTCTGTCGCCTGCAGGTCTTCATCTAACACCTTGTTGAGAAAAATGGGCAACATGATCGTTGTCTTGTTTTTATAGTTGCGTTCTGAGCGATCAGCAACAACATCAAGCTTACTGCCAAACACATTCCTGCTGCTGTGACTGCTGCTCCACATAAAACCAGCTGATAAATACTGTTAATGTGAAGCTGCAGCAGGAGGAAATGTTGCATCAGCAGCAACTTGATACAGCCACAGATCCCCAGTTCATAATGTATGTTTATATATAAATATTAAAATAATTTCATCAGTGGCGGCAGGGTTCTGAGGGCCGGATGGGAAACTTTGGCTGGTCAGACATGGCACAGTGACTTTCTAGAGGGCTGTGAACGCAGTACAGCGCTCCTGTCTTTTATTTTGACGAGCTACATGAACGTGGCGTTGTCCTGGTCAAACAGAAGCAGAGAAACACAGCAGGAAGGCACGGCTCACTAAGTCAGCATGGTGGAGGTTTTATTTTGGCGTTCAGCTGCTCTCGTCATCCAACCAGCGGAGGAGACGGATAACAGATTTGTTGCATCTGTTTAGTTGCAGGGAGTGGGTGGTGTGATACAGCGACTGTGAAAATCAGATTTCTGGTCAAGAAAATGACACACCCCAAATAACACGGCCAGATTTCTGGCTGTGGACGCTGAGGAGTCCTCTTACTGTCTCAGTACAATACACACCATATGCATCCACAACAAACCTACTGATGACAGCATCTGCTGTCTGTAGCAGCATCTGCACTTCACCTCCACCTATTTTAAGACCCTTCGTCATTGTTTTACATTTTCTGCTTGGGTTCTTCCTTCAGGCAATCAGAAAATAACTGAAGAATGATGTCATGGTGGGAGAATGATCAGCAGTAAATATGTTTTTACATCCAATCCGTCATCGAAAAGCTTCTTTTTGTAGTTTAAATTATGTCAGAGGAGCCGTTGATGGATTTATTTCTCCAAAGTATCGGTAATGACGGTGAGGATGCCTCCAGCTCTGACACAGACTCACACATCTTCAGTTTTAGTTGCGTTACTTCACGGAAGTGACAACAAAACATACAAATCAGACTGTAACATGCAGATGAGGTCATTAGAAAAGAGCAGGACAACAGGAAAAACACTGAAGTGATCTTGTGAAATGTGAGTGCAGCTGTGCGGCCCACATAATCTGATCATGATCGTGTGATGTTTGGTAACGATGTTATCGGTCCAGGAATAGGACAGAGCGCCGATATAATCTGATGAAACTGGAACTGTCAGCTGCTGCCGGCTCCTGGTGGACCAGAACAACCACATACATCAGATTGTCGAGGTGTTTGTGTGACACAGAGAGAAAACACGAAATATTTCATGTTATGACGTGATCAGTTGGTCTGGGGCGGACTTTCAATAGAAAACTGATCCCGTCTACTCAACCTGTGTTTCTAAAGGAACAATATTAAAGATATTTACTGTATTAAATCATGAAATGATCGTGCACTCAGTATGTTCTTTGTTTGTCCTGTCCTGACACACAGTGCATCACAGTGCAAAGTGATTATTTCCCTCATAAAGTCATCGAGTTCAAGAATCAAAATCACGTCACATGATCAGTAAACAGACAGACGTACTCGGCTCTTCCTGCCAGAGACGGAGGCTGCCTTCCGCCTGAAGTGAGCCGTAGAGTCTGTAGGGAGGACTGACCGGTCACGGCTCGAAGTTGGACGTTTTTTTTTTCTCATAATTTGCCAAAAACACGATCTCCCACCTCATTACTGTACTGTTTATTGTGATGAATGTAACGGCTGTGAAACAAACAGAATTCAGTGTTTTACTTCCTCTCTCTCAAACTGTTGATCAGAAACCAGATTTAACTTCTTGCTGTCATCATTTTGCAGCACAGCCGGTGCTGTCAGTGTGAAGTT
Source organism: Protonibea diacanthus (assembly GCA_028641955.1). NCBI lineage: Eukaryota > Metazoa > Chordata > Actinopteri > Sciaenidae > Protonibea > Protonibea diacanthus. The sequence goes on along the minus strand of CM053978.1, from coordinate 2,332,139 downwards.
ATAGTTATCTCTTTGTTTTACTTGATCGTACATTTGTGTGACAGATGTTGGACATGAGAACGAGCCGTACAATGCAGGCAGTAATTATCTGTCTGAGTCAGATAACAGCAGACCGCCTTCCACTGAACTTTCCACGATGGTGGCGTCATCTTTTATAAACAAATAGTTTCAATTACCTGCTGATCCTCAAGAGGGCGACAGCGAGTCCTGAATCCAAAATAACATGAACGTTAAAATCTTTGTTAAAAGTTAAACTTCTGTCTCATCTTCTAATCCTGATCCTAAAGCAAAGCTTTAATCCACACACACACAGTCCAGATTACAACTGGCTTACTTCATCAGCCCTCTCTCTCGTCACGTGCAGTGTGACTCAGCAGATTCGGCTCCCTCGGTTAGGTGATTTCCTGTGTCTGCACCAAAGGGGAACTCCACATGGAGGACCACAACAAGTCTGAGACACGAGTCATTGTTTAAAGAACAAAGTGTAGAACTGCCAAACAGGCTTAGACATAAGTACAGCTAAAAAACAAGGAAAGCTATGTACAGATATAATACACACACAGTATGAGTAGATCGTTTGTGAGTGATGTTTACATGTTAAAATGACAAAAACTAAATGTAAATATTGAGAATAAACCGGTAACATTCCTCACACTGTGTCTGGTTATAAATATTCGTCACAGTGATGAGCTGCAGGAAGAACCGGTTCTTCTGTCTGGTTGTTTTTGGCGTACAGAGATCTGTGGCGCCTCCCAGAGGGGAGAAGTTCAAACATGTTGTGTCCGGGCTGTGATGTTTCCTGACGTGTAAGACATGGATGGATGGATGCAGTCCTGACCGTCTGTTGTGGTCTGTACTCGCTCTGTTTGGTATTATCATCACGGTATATTGATGCAGGTCTCGCCCGGCTTAAAGTCCGCAGGCAGAGATTTGGCTCAGACGACCAAATCAGATTAACAGTCCTGCTCCGTCAGGACAAACACTGTAATTCATCATGCAAACAGCTCATGTCTCAGCAGAGCATCTCATCCTGCTCTTAGTCAAACACAAAGCAAGCTGCTTCTGCTGCAGGATCACATCATGCCACGTCCACCGGCTTCGTGTTTTGGGTGTCTCTATCACTGTTCTGATGTTTACTCAAATGCAGGAAGAATTTTCATTATCTGGGCGTCTCTCTCTAGAAGTTTCACACACAGTTCTGTTGAACTAACTTCGTCTCACCCTCTGTGTCTCTGTCTAGCTGCTCTACAGGCCTTGAAGAGGAAAAAGCGTTATGAGAAGCAGCTGGATCAGATTGATGGGACGCTGTCGACCATCGAGTTCCAGAGGGAGGCGTTGGAGAACGCCAACACCAACACAGAAGTGCTCAAGAACATGGGCTTTGCTAGCGAGGCACTGAAGGCCGCACACCAACACATGTAAGAACGTTTAGAAACAAAGCACAGGTCAGAAGACACGGTCCATCATTGGTTTGTATTGAGACATGTTTGTGTTCATGCATGTCTCTCTCTCTCTGTCTGTCTGTCCTCCTGTTTCACAGGGATATAGACAAAGTAGACGACCTGATGGCAGACATCACAGAACAACAGGAAGTAGCTCAAGAAATCTCAGATGTCATTTCCAGACCGATCGGTTTTGGACAAGAGTTCGATGAGGTGAGAATGTTAAAACTCAGAAACCTTAAATATGTTGCAGCTCGTCTAAAGTCTAAAATTTGCCTTCATTTACCTGCCACAGTCGTAGTGTTGGACTCCGGTATCTCCCCTTTGTATCTATCATTTGGGTCAGTTGTTTGGTAACTCGGGAGTGAGGTGCTCGTAGAAGACGTGTTCCTCCGCTGTATTATTTATCTGTGTGGAGATGCAGGCTCACAGAAACGAGGTTGTGCAGCTTGACTTCGAGTCTCGAGACAAAAAGTGGAGAAGACTCGACCCATTAATATAAAATAAATGCAATACTGTGCCTCTTGTGCCACTGTTATTAATCATTTAGAACACAGCCAGGATGAACACAGTGTCTCCATAACGTAACATAGACTCAACACTAACCTGGTTGCTTCATCACGACTCGTGCTTGTGTGTTCAGGATGAGCTTATGGCTGAGCTGGAGGAGCTGGAACAGGAAGAGCTGGACAAGAATCTTCTGCAAATCGAAGGAACAGAGGATCTACCCAGCGTACCATCTACATCACTTCCATCCAAACCAGGTACTGTGTCACATGATCGACACACTGTCACATCACTAAGATCTGAACAATAAGATGGTCAGACTTCACGTTTTCTTTCCGTTCGCCTTTTCAGTCAAGAAGAAGGAGGAAGAAGACGAAGACGACATGGCGGACCTCGAGGCCTGGGCGGCTAACTAAGCTGGCTTGCCGTGCTAGCTAGCCAGTGCCCCCCCCCTCTCTTGTCTGTCTCTGTGCTACCAGGCTGGCCACAGACATCTGGAAGAGAGACAGGGACTCTGGGCTGCTGAGCTGGCTGCTGGCATGCTGCCCCGTCTTAAAGCCTACATCCCCAATATGTAACCATACCCGACCCTAAAGTATGCACTTGTACACAGTCACTGACGTAAAAGGAAATGAACCCTGGCTTCTCTCTCCGGATTAATGTTACAGTACGAATGTCTTTGCTCCAGCTGTGCACACTTTTTGTTTCTAAAGGGCATAGAGCAAACGTCATGCCCTGACAGCCTGTGGTTACGTATATCAAAGGTCAGGAGGGTGCAAGTGCATACTTCAAGGGAAGAGAGTGTGGACGAGGACGAGGCATGTTTCTGCGAGGAATGCGAAGAATCAACAAAAGACGGCATGACTCAGCCTTTTTTCCTACTTCCTGCGTCGTCAGCTCTCCGCTCTTCTGCAGCGGTGACGGCGGCCTCATCGTCTGCACCGTCTCTGCTCAGTCTCCACAGCTGCGAAATAAGATAAAACATGAAAATGCAGGACTTTCTCATTGAAATATCACTGTCAGGCCATCGAGGTGACGACATCTTGTGATGGGAGTGTGCAGGGTTTGAGCCCTCTGTCAGCCATATTGCCTACAAAGTGTCCACAGCCAACTTTTGGGTCACATTAAGCACTCTTTCTGAAATTTCTAAAATGTTCTCAGATATTCAAGCAGACGTGGCTGCCGAAAGTTTAGAGATACCTTGAAGAATGATGAGATGTTGTAAAGATCCTTCTCAGTCAGTCAGTGAGCTTCTACTTGGTCCCTTGGCTGGGTGGTTCCCAACCTTTCTGCCTTGTTACTCTTTAAAATAAATCAAAAAGATCTCATGATTCTTTTATGTCTTTAAATTGTCTCGCAACCCCTGAAATATATAAATCAAATTAAGTGAGTTTACACAGATCTGTCAGCTCATTTTCATGTAAGAAAGGCTCGGCTTCCCTCTGTTAGAGCATTAATAATAATAATAATAATAATAATTACTGTTGTCAGAAGAGAAACCACTGAGATGCTCTTTCAATTAAAGCTTTATCCCAGTGAAGTTTAAATATCTATACATGATAAACACATTATTGACATTGGTTCTTGGAGTGCGACTCATACAAATGGACTGAAGGAGTTTTCTTTATAACTAAATCACTGGAATATTCCTTTAAGGAATGCATGAAATCAGAGAGAGATCAGTCGGATGGTGATGATTCACCCAAATTCTGAGAAATAAGTCTTACTTACCTCTAGTGATATCTAGTCTTTCAATTTGTCTTGAAAGACAAGTCTCTAAATACCATGAGAAGTAATCGGGTAAACTGGGTTGTAATTTGTGTGAAGCGATCCCTGACGTTGTCTCAATACAAAATTCTAATGGATTAGTAGAAATATGAAGCAAAGCTGCTCTGTTATTTTATGTTTTACATTGTAAAGGTAGTGGAGCTCCAGTATGGCTGACAGAGGGCACACGGGAAAGCTTCTGTTACTCGAGTTTTGCATGTGCCTGACACCTCCAGCGCCTTGTCTGTCTGTCTGTCTGTCTCTGGTTTAACAGTGATGTTCTGTGAGAAAATCCTGCACTGGTTGAATTCTATGATTGTGTGTGTGTGTGTGTGTGTGTGTGTGTGAGAGAGAGAGATGTTTTTTCAGCCTTTCGACACAGTGACCTCTTGTGAATATTTAGTCAAACTGCAATGGCGAGCTGGAACTTTTTTTTTTTTCATTTGAGAGAGAGACGAATACGAGACGCGCTGTAGCTTCCTTCTTCTGTCAGCTGACATGTTTATGCATGGACGGGCTGGGGTCGACCCAGAAACAGGCGGTCGGGCTGACTCGTGTCTTTAAATGAAACAAAGTAGTAGATTTGAAGCTTTTGGTCATTTTTGTAAAACAGTCTGTGAGCGGGTCGACCTCCAGCCCTGATATTTAAAGACAAGCTATTGAAAAGACATTTACACATGCCAATAGAGTTTGTTTTCCTTTCCTCTGTTTACCTCAAGTATCACTCATGTTCTGTCGGGCTGTGCAGAAACGCAGTGTGACCTGCAGTCAGTACAAAGACAGCTGGACATCTGGAGATTCTCTGTGTGGCAGCCATGTTGCTCTGTGACAGTTTATCTTAATAAAATTGGGATTTGATGCAAATATCAGCATTGTCGCATCTGTTCATGCAGAAATAAGTTTCTCCTTCGTGCCTGGTGATCATCTGGACGCTGCTCGTTCACTCTCTCCCTTCTTAGCTTCATCCCTCATCCTCTGCAGCCTCTTAAGGAGTACACAGTGAGGTACCACGGTGGCCCTGAAGCTTTTATGTTTCAAAACATCATTTATAATCTGAAATTTTTACCTGCCACAGATTACATAGACGCCTCAAATCACATTCGATTAGACATATTTATGCATAAGTTGCAGAACTAATGTTTAAGTGTCGACGCAGACCTCGTACGTGCTGAAGGAGGCCACTCTCGTATAAATCTGTAGAAGGTATCCGTCACATTGTTCAAAGCCTGACTGTTGATCAAAGCTGCTACTTAACACATTGAAATGTTTCAAATTCCTCCTTCAGCAAAGCTTCGGTGAGAGGCGGGATTATGCACCAAAACTCCTTCAACTCGACCTGCATGTTTACTCAAAGTTAACCAAAAACTCATCGATCCTCGCTCTGCGTTTCTTATGTGACGTTCAGGAAGAAATGCTACTTCCTGAACTTTGAACTCATTCCCTGCTTTCTGGTGCTCTTCAATGCTGATTGGGTTTGTGTGTAATTAGGAATTAAAGTCTTTTCACATTGTAGATATTAATTTAACACGCCCTAATTATACTTCAAAGACCATTCACATAACTGTGACGCGGTGTGTGCCACCTGTGATTTACAGCTGCTGAATTATTGACTTTATTAATAATCTACTTAAGCAATAAAAGAAAATAATAATCCTACTGTAGAAATAATCCTACTCTGAAATATTTTACAGTCTGAACAAAGAATTGTTTTTGATTTGGGGACGTCTCCTTCCTCTGAGAGTCTTTAACTGGAATTTAGGCTCAAAGACTTGAGAGCGACTTGGGTGACAGTCTGCTGCGATCCTGATCGAGACCGCTTGAAGCATGCTCTTAAATTAGCTGTAGTATAGTGTTTCTACCAGTCGGCTGAGTTTAGCCCCTTCAGCTCTGAGCCGTGAGTCTTTCACTCCCTGTATATTAAATGTATATAAATGCACGGTATACTCGCTGCATTTCACAGCCATATATTATCATTCTCAGGACATGTTAGACTTTTAGAAATGGCAGAGAATAGAATAGAATATCTTCTATGAAAAATTATTTGATCTGTCTCAGACTGTGTATGACACAAGAGAAATAACTTAAAAAAGCTAATAAGAAAATGTGTTTTTTTTAAAAAAATATATATATATATTATATTTTTCTGGTATTTGGTTGGAATTTACTGTGTAATTGATTCCCAATTTAATATTAAAATCAAACATAGTTGTGAATTCGTGTGAGGACCTTTCCCCTCAGCGACACCGACATGGTCCGTTATGGATGAAATTCTGGAGCAAAGGCCAAGACCGGGGTTAGAGTTTAAGTTGGGCTGCAGCTGTTCTCAGTATACGCGCTTGCACAAGCGTATACTACAGCTTTGCCTGCATTTTGTGCATGAAATGTCTTTTACAAATAAAGTTTATTCTAAATATTATCACTTATACTTATTTATATGAGATATGATCTGTTCGCTGGAATGGTTCCAAGTGCTTCTACCTCCATTGTAATTAATTTATTTTAATCTTCTTCTGCATGAAATATTATTTGTGTTTTTAAAGTAGAGTCAATAGTAGTTTTATTAACTCTGCAGTGCTGTCATGAATCCACTGAGCCCGCTGGCTGTGCCACTGTTCTCGTTCCACCCCTGCCCAAACAAAGAGCAGATACTTGGCTCCTGAACCAGCTTATACCAACATCATATCCACCTCAGGCTAAACTACATCGGCTGCTTTCATAGGCAGTTTCATCTGCACGCCATGGCCTGCTCAGCTGTCCAACTGCCATACCTTCTTACCTAACTCCACTTCATATGTATACACACTAATTAAGAAATTACTTTTTCCTGACATAACACACCTTTAAAATACCTTTGAGCCAAAACATACTCGTATCTACATTGTACCTGTTTGAGGCGGATCATACAGGTAGTTCCTCTTACTTCTATTTCCAAACTTCATGTAGATTAATTGATTAGTGGGTTCAGGCTTTGTGAACAAACCAATAAAGAGACGTGGCCAACTAGGTGGCTGTGCTGATTGGACGCATCACTTCAGGTATGAAGTATGAGTATGAGAACCCGCTTCCACTGTAGATATAAAGACTCATTCTAAGGTAAGAGGTATAAGGTATAGATAGATAGATAGATAGATAGATAGATAGATAGATAGATAGATAGATAGATAGATAGATAGATAGATACTTTATTGATCCCAAAGCAAGCATCCAGTAGCAGCATGCAGACATACATTGAACATACATTAGAACTAACCTGTTAAAATTGACCTGAGGTAGATCTAAATGTGAATATGTACAGAGAAACTAAACATTTGTAGCAAAATAAACATTTGCAGAGAATTTAAATATGTACAGAGGAATTAAAAATGTGCAGAGAAATTAAACATTTGCATAGAAGATAAATATATAACTGTGTTAAGAAGTTAACCCGTGCTAAACATCTATACATATGGAAAAGTATATAAAAAATAGAAAGTGACTGGGTCTTTAATGTTACATGATGTTAGGATGAATCATTCTCCAGCTCCAGTACACACACTCAAATTTATTTCAACCTGCAGTAGATAGGTATAATAGGTATAAATACAGTTTAAAAGACAAGGGACATAAAAACATGTAAAATAACTATATACACATCTAAAAGGTATATATATATTGGCATAAATAAAATGTCCTGTTGTGTAACCTTAATTTACCTCACATTATTTAACCTCAGTATTATAGAACATTTACTGTGCCTTATTTACCGAGCAGGTCCAGACTGAACTTGTTCCAGCTCCTCTTTTCCAAACACCTCAAACATAAACCTCAAGTCAAGGAGCGATCATTGGTTGGCCGCCCCTACATCAAGCGTCATCCAATCAAATCGCTCATCCGCGGGGGGCGGGAGCAGCCGCGGCCAATCAGAATGTGAGTCTGAGCCGCCCACCGTGGTGTAAGCTGGCGTTTGAATGCGGCTCCGCCGATAAAAACCGAGCCGCCATGAATCCGTCCCTCCCTCTCTGCCTCTGTCTGTCGGCTAGGCTGCTGCAGCTCACTCAACCTCCCCCGGAACAAAACACCAAGAAAGAACCATGTCTGAGAAACTTCCCTACAAAGTTGGTCAGTGCAAAAATATATATAATATATATATATATATATATTATTTATTTTACCGCGTTTTAAACATGAACGTTTGGCGGTTTGTTAGCTCGCGTGCTGTGAAGTTTGCGGGTAACGGCTCTTGTAGCAACATTTTTTAGCTTATAAAGCTAATTATACAACCAAAACAACGTTAGTTCATCGTTTTAATATCGGTTTACTAACAATAAAATGATTATAATTGTTTCCCGGCTCCGTTATTGCTATAGTTAACTTGCTAGCACGCGCTTAATCGTGGTGCGTTGTTATTATTTAGCACGCTCGTTAGCATGTTAGCTGCGCGTGCTGTTATTTTAGCTTCTTACGGTACTTGTAGTTTTACATTTGCTCAAATCTGCGAATGAATTGACGTGAAACAGTCGAATTAGCGCCGAGCATCGAGCATGCTCTGCTCTGTGGCAGTAAAACGACGTCCACGCAGCCTCTGGATGTTGTAGTTTTATTAGCGGAGCCGCATGCGTCACTCTCCTCGCTTTTGACACCGTTAGCGAACTACGACTCCCGTCATGCCTGGCGGCACGCCGCCTGCTTCATGTGTGAGTGACAGGAGCAGACTGAGCTGCACAGCATGTTAACTTACATACCGTAGTAACGCTGCACGTGGTAACCCTTAAACGTTGGTTTAAACGTTGTTGTGACGTTTATTGTTGAGTTATTGTTTATATAAACAAACTGCGCTCAGGTGAACATGTCAGGTCATGCATGTAACATACATGTTGGACCATTAACCATTAAAATGACTCATGTATCCTCCACTGAACGTCCACCTGCTGCGTGTGTGAAGCGGTTACTCAATGTCTTGCTTGCAGATAGCTGTGGGTCAAAGTCTATACACACCACACACACACACACACACACACACACACACACAGGCCAGTGTCAGAGTTCAGCTCAGTCCTTTTTAAATCCAGAAATGTTAATTAATGTTGCGTCTTATCATTCATTACAGGCCGTCTGTCAGTCTGCAGACTAGTGTTGTGATGATTTAGGTTAGCAGGTTTGCAGCAGATGATCAGTGAAGCTTTATATTAGAATATTTGTTACTGATTGGCATTTCTTCACCTTTTTTTTTTTTTAAATTAAGATCAATGAATGAGTAGCTGTTTTTTAATCTTTCTTTTCATTGTGCTGCCTGTTTCTGTGGCGTTAAATCTGTTTTCCATTTTTACTTTACTTGATCTTAACCTGTGTCGCCTTCTTTTGTGTGCAATAAAATAATTTTTAGACTTGATAATCAGTTAATTGGGAGCTCTGATTAAACTTTGATCAACATTTTCTGGACCTTAAAGATTTAGCTGAGGAAATAATCAAACAGTAAGTCACTGGAGGCCTCGGTGTGACCCCTCAAAGTCTTGATTTGAACAGAGAATTAAAGATTTAAGTTCTTTGTTCTCTTTGATTTGATCTGTTGGCACAAAAATGATCTCCATCATTATGCCTTTGGTGGACGACTGCACACAACAAGTCACATCCTTCAACATTTAACTCACCGACCTTCAGCCTAGTCACGACTTTGACCTCGGCGTAAACTTGTGTCCCTGATCCACTCTCTGGCTGATCATTCAGCCCAGTGCCGGTTCAGAGCAGTTATCCCTGCTGAGGTGTGTTTGCACAGGCTGCAGCCTCTGTGGTGGAGGTGGTGGGTGGTGGAGGGTGGGTTGAGGGACTGACATCCTGTACCCTGAGGTTCACCTGAAGCGCCTCACTTCCTGCTAAACTGGGACAATGTTTTCTATTTTATGATGAACTACAAGTCAAAGTGTAGACATTAGTGGTGTTAATATCCATATCTAATATTATTCAACAAGATAATGGGATAAAGTAATTACATGATTGTGTGTAGCATGATGCATTGTAGATTTCAGCTGACATGCTCTATGATGAAGAGCAGTGGATGGGTGCTCTTGTATTGGGTAAAAAGTGTCTATAAATCAGCCTGGTGTTTAACCTGTAAATGTGACTGTATGATGAGGTTTTAGTTACAGAGGGACACGATTTGAGGAAAAACAGTTTTCAAAGAATCATCAGGTCAAATTTGCAGCTAAAGAAACAAGAAGTGAAAAGAAGAACAAGCTGCTGTCGTGATCTGTCTGTGTAAATCCTTTATTTATCAGGCAGCCCCTCAGCCGGCACAACGCCTCCACTCTATCGTTTACACACTTGTTCTGACACGTTGAAGAAATAAACCTCGACTAACTCGTTGCTGTGATGTGAGAGTCTCAGCACAACTCTGCTCCGTACAAATACAAACAAATCAAGTTAATTATGCGATGCATTTTAGCTGATGTTGCTCATTTTCCAGTGTCGTGTTTCGAAAGCATTCCTCATTACATTCATTTAACAGGATCATGTTCTGTGGAGTACACCGCACATGTGCAGCAACAGGAATGAAAGGAGCGACTGTGCAGGCAGCAATAACATCAGCAGGGAGAAGACAAGAAAGATGCATCAGGAATAATAGCAGCAGATATCATTATTAACTTTGTTCTTTCAAGACTTCTCCATTTAAAACTACAACAGATCTGCTGATTTGCCAAAACCACATCCTGATTCTTCTCTCTGCAGCAGCAAGACAGCATAGCATGCTATAGTTTGACTGAATAATCTGTTATTTTATTGTCACATTTTTGAACATCTTGTTGCTTTCTCTCGTAGCTGACATCAGCCTGGCCGAATGGGGGCGCAAGGCCATTGAAATCGCAGAGAACGAGATGCCCGGTCTGATGAAGATGAGGGAGCTGTATGGTCAGTCCAAACCTCTGAAGGGCGCACGTATCGCCGGGTGCCTCCACATGACCCTGCAGACCGCCGTGCTCATCGAGACCCTGACCGCCCTCGGAGCTGAGGTGACATTTACCAGCTGTTCATGCGTCCGCTAATCAGTCACATCTTTCGGAGAAACGCAACACAGAGGTGACATGTGTTCACTCAGTTCCAGGAACAACTTTGGTTGTTCATTTTTGGGTCCAGTTAATTTTTCCCAGGAGTCTAAACAGCCACAGCCAGATCTGTGCTCGGCTCAGTTAGTCTTTATCCTCCTTGTGCTTTTTTCAGTCACATGACTCATCATAAATGATCAGAGTGTAGGCCAATAGATTAACAAATTAGCTGTTGTGCAGCGTGACTGTGACACAGATTGGAGAGGAGAGCAGCTTGGTTTACTGATAACGCTGTGCGGCTTCTTTTGATATCAGGAGCGGTCTGCTTTAACTTGCTTCATCTTCTGCCTCACTAAAGTGCACCAGCAGAGGGAGGACGTTTGTTGATCCATTAATGAACTTTCTCTGCGAGTCTGGAGTTTGTCTCTCGCTCGGTTTGCCTCAAGGCCAGTGTGTTCTGTTCTCATGTCGGCTTTTATCTGTCTGACTGGGACTGGTTTTGTCTCGCGGAAACCTGCAGCCTGAGAACCAACAGAGAATGAGTAACCTGCTCTCTCAGGCCGCGGATTGATTTTTCTCAATGCTGTCACCTACAAATTCACCTTCCATACATCGCTGCTTCTTTTAGCTTTTGATACTATAAAATATAGTTTTTAGATAATCAATGCCTTGCTTGGATTGAAGTTGACTTTACTGTGGTGAAGATATAAAGAGGTGAAGTGATATTACTGTACATTAATAGATTTTCATGCCCCTTGAGGCGTTGCAGCCCAACTGTCAGTGTTGCAGCTGTGTCATAAGGTGGCAGAGAGCGAACGGTGGTAGTCTGCACTGAGACTCTACGACACACCGAGGACTTGGAGTGATTCTCACCACCCACACTTGAACACACACACACACACACACACACACACACACACACACACACACACACACAGAAAACCAGTTTTTGTGCATAAATCGCCCAGAAGAATAATTTATTAACTTTGTTTTCTAATTAAATATTTAGATTAATTCAAATGTAATCTTTTCTGATGCTCTCTCTTCAGGTTCAGTGGTCGAGCTGTAACATCTTCTCCACTCAGGATCACGCTGCTGCCGCCATCGCCAAGTCTGGTGTTCCAGGTAACGTGCGCCACCTTGGTGTTGACTCTATGTAAATTATGAAATGAGCCGAGGACTGTGTTATTAAGAAGATTTTGGGGGTGTGAGATCACTATGCTATACAATATATTGTACATTAATAGATTTAATGCCCCTTGAGGCGTTGCAGCCCAACTGAGTGTTGCAGCTGTGTCATAAGGTGGCAGAGAGAGACTGGTGGTAGTCTGCACTGAGACTCTACGACACGCCGAGGACTCGGAGTGATTCTCACCACCAACACTTGAGATTCACTGCCCATCTGTGGGAATGTTCTCAGCAGACTCTGTGATATCATGGTCTTATTTTCTTTCTTTGTGTAGTGTACGCCTGGAAAGGTGAGACCGATGAGGAGTACGTGTGGTGCATCGAACAGACTCTGTATTTCAAAGACGGCCAGCCCCTCAACATGATCCTGGACGACGGAGGAGACCTCACCAACATGGTCCACCAGAAGTACCCCAAACTTCTGGCAGGTACGCCCCAGAATTCAGCGCCAAAGTGGCTGATGGATTTTCACTCAACGGACCCAAACGTTGATTTTCATGCCCCTTGAGGCGTTGCAGCCCAACCGTCAGTGTTGCAGCTGTGTCATAAGGTGGCAGAGAGCGAACGGTGGTAGTCTGCACTGAGACTCTACGACACACCGAGGACTCGGAGTGATTCTCACCACCAACACTTACTGCTTTATGCTGATAAAAGCGTCCTTTCTACTCCTGTACTCAAGGCGTTGTTTGTCTTTATGTCGATCGTTTGAATGAAGCTTTGTCTAAAAGTGGACGTGTACTGAGTATTTTTCCATAATTATGCGACCTTGTGTTTTCAGGTATCCGTGGAGTGTCAGAAGAGACCACTACAGGCGTCCACAACCTGTACAAGATGATGAAGAATGGCGAGCTGAAAATTCCCGCCATCAACGTCAACGACTCCGTTACAAAGGTAACCCGCCTCGACCTTTAATCCTCCACACAGAGATAAGTGCACACCACGTGAGAGTTGACTAATTATGATGACGGTAAACTGAACTAGAGGTCATGAAAACCCTCGGTGGAGCTGATCCATCTCATCTTTTCTGCCTGTAAAAAGCTCCATATTCTGTTGAATAATACTTTGTTTTTTTTCTCTTGCAGAGTAAATTTGACAACCTGTACGGCTGCAGGGAGAGCCTCATCGACGGCATCAAGCGAGCCACCGATGTGATGATCGCCGGTAAAGTCGCCGTTGTGGCCGGCTATGGCGATGTGGGTAAAGGCTGCGTCCAGGCTCTGCGTGGTTTCGGAGCTCGCGTCATCGTCACGGAGATCGACCCCATCAACGCCCTGCAGGCCGCCATGGAGGGTAAGTGATGACGGCCCAAAGAATATTTATACCATGAACACAAATTGTACACTTCATGAAGGGAGAGAGAGATAACGAGGAGGAGAAGAAGAGCTGAACTTGGGAGGGACAATAAACTTAAAACGCCACACATTATATGAGCATCAACTTAAAGCCTTCTCCTGCTGTTACTCTGTAGGTTATGAGGTTACAACCATGGAGGAGGCTTGTAAGGAAGGAAACCTCTTCGTCACCACCACTGGCTGCGAGGACATCATCCTGGGACAGTACGTGTGACAAACCAGTGAAATTCAGCGTGCTTGAAGGTTTTTGTGAATCACATGATCGCATGTTAATAACTGTGTTGCTTTCAGTCACTTTGAGAACATGAAGGACGACGCCATCGTCTGTAACATCGGACACTTTGACTGTGAGATCGACATGAGCTGGCTCAACAAAAACGCTGCAAAGAAAGTCAACATCAAGCCTCAGGTAGGGAAACTTTCACATCCTGTTTACAGATCAGAAGCTGCCCGCGGCGTTCTTAGATTTCTCTTCTGTATTCTCGCTTCACACTCGCCTCCTCTCGCACATCAATCTGTATCTGAACCGTCTCCTTCCCCTCCTCAGGTCGATCGCTATCTTCTGAAGAACGGCCGTCACATCATCGTCCTGGCCGAGGGCCGGCTGGTCAACCTGGGCTGTGCCATGGGACATCCGTCATTCGTCATGAGCAACTCCTTCACCAATCAGGTACTGACACAGGAACATGAAGATTTACAGCCTTGATTTTGATTAAACATGAATCGAGTCTCATCAGCGGTCCTCTCCTGCAGGTTCTGGCTCAGATCGAGTTGTGGACGAACACCGACAAATACCCCCTGGGAGTCTACTTCCTGCCCAAGAAGGTCAGACACTAATGATAGTGGTGTATGTCATGAAGTGCATCACTTTAAAATGAGTCATCGTGGCTCCAATTAGCAGCTCCAACACTAGATGTCACTAAATCCACACTGGTCCTCACAGAGTTTGAGCTTAAGAAGTAAAACTGGGTCCAGAGTCTTTTTAATGGAGGCCATATTTGTCATTTATCAAGAAGTGATGTCAAACATTTTGTTCTCAGTATCATCATTGTGAAATTTGAGTTTTAGACAGTCACAAAAACAAATGAGGGACTTGGTGCTAACCGAAGCTGTTTCTGTGTGTCCATAGCTGGACGAGCAGGTCGCAGCTGCTCACCTGGATAAACTTGGCGTGAAGCTGACCAAGCTGTCTGAGAAGCAGGCCAAGTACCTTGGTCTGCCTGCTGAGGGGCCCTTCAAACCAGACCACTATCGCTACTGAGCCCCCGTCCAGCTGAGGAGGAGGAGGAGGAGGAGGAGGTGTGGCTAGAAGGGTGTTGGTGTTTTTGGTGGGTGGGAGCACTTGGAGAGTTTGAGCAGGTTGCACTCTGGGTGCCGTCTGAATATCGACATTTCAGGGATCTTCCCCCTTTAAATAGCTTTCCATATCAAATGCTGAAGAAATGAATCTCGCATCACGTCCTGTGTCGATCAGTGATTTCTGGCACGGCTGAAGTTTGGAACCTTTGTTCTTCTTTACTGAGGTGAGATCAGTCTTTGATGTTAAATCACAAATTTCTGGTCGCAGCAGGACTTTGGAGCCGAACCTGCATCGACCCAACAAGTCTGTCTTATCATTTAGCTCCGACACGCCGACACATGCTGACGTCTTCTGTCCTCGACTTCCTCTTTTTCATCGACGCTCTTCTGAAACACCATCAAGTGCTACTGTGGCTGTTAGAGAGAATTCCTCCTGTCGTTTCTGTCATTCCCTCTCCGTTTATGGAATAAAAATAAACCCTGATGCTTTTCTATCTGAGCTCTCTCTGTCTCGTCACAGCTCGAGGTGGAAGGTGACCGACCAGGTTTTTATCTGTATCTTTAATTAACGGTTTAGTGTACAGCGGCCTTATCCCCCCCGTGTATCGATGCTGCCCTCTGTTAGCACTTAGCGAGAACTGTGCGAGAAGGCTGGAGCCGCTCACGAAGTGCTCGGCGTTACTGGGTGATTATCCAGGTAGAGGATGAAGAGAAGCGCTGCTGCCAAAGCGACCACCAAAGCACGTCAAAGCAAGTCTTATTCTGTCTGTTCTTTCATTGTGATTTATTTAATTGACTTGAAGGGCCAAAAAAAAAAAAAAAAAACGTGCAACGCCCCCCAGTTCATTTTTAATTTCTCACTGTGGCCAATCGGGGTGAAGATGAAAGCGGTGGCCACGTTACAGCCTGAAATCAGAGCTCAGCTGCTTGTAAACGATGATGATTGAAACTGTCATGTTTGACCGTGAGAAATAAAGAAAACCATGTTGACTCTGGATTGTTTCTCCTCGTGTGGTTTGACAAAGTGTAACTCTCAAAGGACAGTTATGTTTGCTCCAGTTTTCATTCCTATCAGTGATCGTGCTCGAATGCAGACGGATCAAGAAACACAAACTGAATATTAATTTCCCAAACTATCAGTTTACAGTCCACATAGATGAAGTAGTAGTTGCCGTAAACGGTGGTTTTGTTCCAATACTCTTCAGGATGTTGGCTGCGTACCAAATTGCAGTTTTACCCTACGGCTTGTGACAGATATGAGTTGACTGTTAAATATTCTGAGGTAGTCTGTCCCAGTTTTAGCCGCACTACACTACGCACTACGTAGTCTGATTTGTATGCAGCTACAGTTTGACTGGATTTAACGATGTGTTTAGATCTGGACAAACTGTTGGCTTGTTTCTTGACCCTTTGGATGTTGGTTGAGACTGAGAAGTTCTAACAAACCTAATTTCCTCACAGAGGGACACATTATTGGGTAAGCTGGGTCGACTGATTTTGTTGAAGTGAGCAGTCTAAACACAAACAAGGATCCTGCTGGTTCAAGCTAAACAAACGGTAACTGCACCGTTGCTGCTTTGATTCCAGACAGGAACCCTTCTCTCTTCACTGATTTCTGGTAACCTCTTTACGTTATTCACGTAAATAAATACTGAAAGGTGGTGTCAGTCATACTGGAGAAACACTGATGTTCAGTCCCAGGACTTAAAATACTCGCATGGTGGACATTTGTCAGTCAAACGTCCTCAGAAGTCTGCAAAGTTTTGTCTGAAGGACTCGACGTGACCGCAGGAGCTGTCAGGATTTGTGGTTCATGTACCTCGACTGTCCATCAGCAGTGACCTCGATGTAAAATCATCACAACCATTAGGAGTGGCAGCAGAAATGTGTAAGGAAATACTATGACTATACTATTGGTGGCACTGAACTGATGGACTCATGTTTTGTTGATCCAGTCTGTGGAATGATATTTTGAAAAGGAAGCTGCTGTTTGGCCTTTTACAATCCAAACAGGCCCAACCAGATGAAGCCTTCGATACGATCGTCTACGGTAGTCTTCCAGGCATCAATCAGAGCTTCAATTTTATTATGTAAATCGAGTTAACTGACAAAATGTAAACCAGATGTCAGACCAGCAGATGTAAGCGCTTTAAACCTCTTCGAGAACCGCACTGAAAGCCTGCTGAGTGAATTAAAACTCTGACAAACATAATTCAGACATGGCCACAAGGTACGCTTGTCCAATCTGATGAGAGCCGATACAACGGCTCTGCTCTTACAAAGACGACGTTCAGTTTTCATTGAGGTATTAGTTTGATTAATTTAACTCTTGTTGTGGTTAGAGTTTGCAGTGGAGTTGAACTGAAGTGCATTAAATCGAGTGTTTGAAACTCCTTTCAACATAATGCACCATAAGTTTTACAAGTTCTTTATTCTTTTTGTTTCATATCACAAAATGACAGCAATCGTATTGAAATGTGTAAAGAGTGCCTCTACGCTTCTGTCCAATCAGAAGTCTTAAGAGGGTGCAATGTAGTTACCATCAATTACAAGTTTGTCACGTGGATTTCAAATAGTACTGTCACACAGAGCAAACTGGACCGAACCAAGAGAGGAAAAAGGCAGGGTGGGGGTGTTGGGGGTAGTCGATGAATGAAGGTGAATGGGGGTTGAACCATCGTTATCTTCAGTCAGAGGTGTTGTATTGGATCACATTAGATTGTACTAATGAAGTTGCTTATTTCAGTTTTGTGGTGTGTGACTTTGTGCCGTACCCGACCCGGAGCCCAAAGTTACATAGTGTGAGGCAGCATCAACATGATCTGTTAATTCATGTTAGAAAAGTTGCTTTAATTGGCAGCGATGACGAGGAAAGGTGCCTCAGCGCCTCCTTTCCTACCTCCTTCAGCACTGGCTCATCCTTTACCAAAGGAAAGCAGATGATACCGTTAACATGTAAATGTTGAAACAAGAGAGCACCCATTTCACGCTTGTGACCCAAATTTATGGAAATCCCTGCATGACGGGCTGAGCTCCAAACACAAACATTTCTCCTCTGTCAGAACTATCCAGGTAGAACACACACACACACACACACACACACACACACAAGAACGAGCATATTGAATGTCGAGTGAAGCATATCATCATAACAAAACACTTCATACATAAATGTTTTACTAAATCTCCCCCATTGTGGAACGAACTAAAGATTTATTTTCTCTGCTCGACAAACGTATAAAAACGTTCATGACAGGAAATCCGCTCGCTCGGTTCTTTTATTTGGATATTATTTCAATGGTTCAACATGTTATATTATTATAATTTATTTTCTCAAAGATTTTGGCTTCCTAATATGTTTGTTTATGCAAATTAGTTCATGGTTGAGCTTCAAATCAAAATATTTTACACACACAACCACGAAAAATCCAAATCCAAATTCCAATCAAACCATTCCTCGCATTATTGCAGAATAATGATCATTTCTCAGTGTTAGATCTGTTTTTGATGTTTTTTCTTTATCTTATTTGAAAGATTCTTGAGTAGAAATGAATTGTTGTTTTGTAAATTGTTCTGAAATATTGTTTCCAAGGTGTTAAAGTATTAACTCTCTGACCTCAGAGGGTTCATCTTCCCAAGAGCAACAGACTGCATGTGGAAAAACAGTGAGACCTGCAGCTAATAGAAATAATGAAAAAATATCACATCTGACCAAACGTAACAAAATAATGATATGAAATGAAATTAGCAGTTTGAATTCACCCATGTGTCGCTTGATTTTGGAGTTCTGGTGAGTGGTAAATCTCTGCTCAGCGTGCCGTTGTTTTATCTTGCATGTGTTATAAATAAAGTTATTACAGGTTTAAAGGCACACAGATGATCTTGCTCTTTGTCCCATGACGAGGCTGAGGAAAAGTGCTTAGGAAAGGACATAGGAGGTAACTTTTGTGTTCACTTCCTTCCTCCCACCAGCAGATGGCAGTGTGTGTTCTCTAATCTCTGTGCATCTCTGTGGGTGTATCAGCGCGCGCCTTCATTTAGACGTCAGCAGCAACAATCACATCCACTGAGTTAGAATCACTTCCTCTCTTTTGTCCAGGCTGCTCACTTAAAGACTTTTAACACAAAGATGTGCCGCTGACCTTCGAGAGAGCAGAGAATCCAAACTGCAGGAAAATGTTAAAGTTTTGCTGTGCCGTTAAACTTTTATACGACTCTGTGCTGCTGCAGGAGAACGTGCTCCATAAAAGAAGCGGCAGTAAGTCAGAGCGTAGGGGAGGGTGCAAATAAATATTTCCTTTAATTAACAGATACCGTCCAGTCCAAGAACACAAGAAGTGGCTACATCACCGAGCGACAACGTACAAGTTGTCTTTCCTACATGCAAATATTCAGTGTGTCAAAGAACAAAATGACAGCCAGACAGCAGGTCTGTCTGTCTCAGCGTCCTGAGACTGCTGTCTGATATATTTTATACTCTGTCCACTAAGAAGGACGTCCAAACACCTGTACGATTTGTCTAAATCTTGGTGAAAGATCTCCAATACGTGCTGTAGAAATACAGTAAATAATAAAATATTGTACACACAGTTATTTGAATTTTAGTTTAACTCTTATTATTTATTTTCTAACAATCTACCTGTATTTTCAATTAAAATTTGAACATTTTGAACATTTATCATGTATAGAAGCAGCTGAGAAATGATAGGAAAGTGTGTGTGAGAGAGGGGGGGGGTGACATGCAGCAAAGAAACCTGGACGCTCCCAGGTGAGCTCCCAGGTGACCCCCTGGTGAGCTCCCAGGTGAGCCCCAGGTGAGCCCCTTTTTAGGGCATTTATTGCGATAAGACAGGATAAGATAAACAGCAGCAAAGGGCTGCAGGCTGGAATTGAACCCACTTTGGTATCTGGTCTCACCTGTTATGGAATTTTCTATCCTTTGGTCACACGGGGTCGTGCATGGGCCTTGAGGTCATAGACAGTTACAGCACTAAATCATATCACAGAAGACTCTCTCTCTTTGATGTGTGAGGGCGCTGTTTGGATTTCAGCCCGTCTCAGAGCTGCCTGGTGACCAGGGTCGAAGAAACTGACAGGCATTATAGATAGCTAACTGCTGACGCTCACATGAACAGACGACAGTGTCTCCAGACTGGAATGCGTTGAAGGTGAACACTAACATGGGTTAATACATCTCCTTTGACTATTTTTGGGTGTCAAGTATTTGTGTATGGGTTTAAAGTCTGAGCTGGGCAGGATAGAGACCGGCTCAGATGCACACCTGATGGTATGTGAGGATCTCTCTGATTCTCCTTCATCAAGCTTCAATAAATATCACAGCATCAGACATCAGAGGCTCCTGAACGCTTTCTTCCCTCCTGACCTCACCATTGACTTTCAGCAATTTCTCCACCACAACCTAATAGAGCGTGACGTGACTAACACCCCTGATTAACATTAATATTATCCTAACATGTTTATACACACACACAGATCAGAT
This sequence comes from Protonibea diacanthus, assembly GCA_028641955.1. Lineage (NCBI taxonomy): Eukaryota > Metazoa > Chordata > Actinopteri > Sciaenidae > Protonibea > Protonibea diacanthus. Next base: position 2,312,068 of record CM053978.1, on the reverse strand, counting down.
AGGTGTCATTCATCTCAGTGTTAACCGTAATGGCTCTTCAACAAGGCGCAAACCGAAGAATGAATGTTTCATTGATGAATGTATTCATGTGTTTGTAGATCTTGTTCTGCCTCTCTGAGACTGACTGAAGACAAACAGGTGTCTTTATCATTATGTGCTTATTGTGTGGTCAGAAAACTAAAATTATAGTGTTGACTGTGGCTTGATTGTGCCATATTATTAATGAGATGTTTGTGTTGAGGTCACTCACCTCTTCTGTGTCTCCTCTACGGGGTGTTGGGACTGAAAGAGTCCCCGCAGTGTACCTGAGCAGGTTCCAGGAGATACCATGTGCTGATTAGTGTGGAGGGGGAAGTGGTGAAATCATACAGACTAATAGTTAAGGGAATATTCTAAATGTATTTTAAGGTTTTGTGACGTTTCGATGTCAGGTAGCAAGCTGTATAATATGCCAGTTTCCAGCCAGACATGGTATTTTATGAAGTAAACACCTTGGTCTGCTCCTAAAGTCCAGCTGCTACATGGACGTCCAAGCCAAGTGAGGATATTATGAGCAATGCGTAGAAGGTTTTATATTACACTGGGTGACTTTCAGCCTCCTCTAGTGCATCATGACCTGAGATCACTGCATAAAGTTTTGGATTGATGAAAGTTTGAACATCAGCCGGCCAAAAGAAGCAGCATCGTCCTTCATATGTTTTCTTAATTTGCTTGTGTTTTCTTGAGTCGAGCTCTCTGGGTCGCCTTAAAAACTGTCAGAAATATGTGGCTTCCTGTTCCACAGCGCTGGTTTAAACATTTGTTAGCTGCTGTCCGAAATGATGAGACTGATTAGTACTGCAGAGAAGACAGCGAGTCCCATCAGGGTAAACGTGTCAACTTCAACATCAACACTCGACGTGCAGGCGACAGAAAATGAAGATATTATTAAGAAAACTGATTCAATTCTTATATTATCAGAAACATCTACTAACTTCTGTCTTGAAATCTTGTTGACGTGCCACTGACTTCAGGTGAATGGTGTCAGTCAGTAATATTAGCTGGCTGATGTGTGCTGTTGGTGACCTTGTTGATGTCTGGCTGCTAGTTTCTACAAAATGTTGCTTTAAGTCCAAAGTCACCTTTCATCTCTCGCAGTCGTTGCTCTGCACTGAAATTCCAGCAGGTAATTAGCCGACACTAGAAAAACCTTCACGAACTTGTGAACTTGTGACTTTTTTTTTTTTTTTTTACAAGCCCTGTTTCGTTTTAACCTAAATTATAAACGCAGTGAGTAGAAAGCCAGAGATGTGATCGCAGCCTTTAGGGCCATTTATCATCTTGACTTTACAGTTGAAGCCGCCTCAGTTCTTCACTTTATGACGCCATTCAGGCTAGAAATAAAACCTTACAAAGCTTTTTAACAAGATGATGTAGTGTTAACCTGACAAGCTACCATAATAGAAAACATATTGAAGACAACACTGCTATACAATGAGATAATGCAGATTTTATATAGTAAATTAAAGCTTAAAAAAACAGCTCAGACGGGCCAGGACATTAAAAGTTTACGAGACGGCTTTAAAAAAATTGTGTATTTCTTGACTTTTAAATGTTTATTTTAAGTTTAGAAAAGCTGTGATGGGATGTTTTCTCCAAAAGTGCCAAAGAGTTACTCAGAAACTGATGCCGATTTCGTTTGCCAAAACAGCTGGGTGAACTGTTTGGCTTCATAATGGCTTTAATAAAACCAGCAGCTCTCCTCCCCAGAGACAGCAACACAAGACAACACAGCGCTACAACAAAGAAAAGACAGAAAACTAAACTCCATAAACGAGGCAAACAACTATCGAATTCTGCAGCAATCAATATTTTTGCAGCATTCGTTCAGACTGGAACTAAACGCTAGCTGTTATAAGTAGCAATGTTATGTCTTACTGTGAGTGAGGCGGTGCGAGTTCGTTACGACACAGCTTGTTTGGGGAAAAGTAAGTAAGGTGAACTCGGTAAGACAAAGTTATTTATTGTCAGGAATTAAAGGATTAATAATACAACAAGAAAAGGTGAGGTAAACTACAAGGGAAACATGTGGCTGCTGTTCAAGCCAAAGAAATAAATATAACCAAAAGAGTCCTCTTTAAAAATCTTAACTGCCCAACTGACCTTAAACAGAAATATCTCTGCGTATGCAAATTAACTAGACCTGTTTCAGTCCTGAGGTAATGAACAAAATATCTCAACAAAAAACAATTTAGTAGACTCGTTAACTTTTGCAATAAATTCTCTGTGAGTATAACACAGAGAGGTTGGACTGGAGGGTCAGACGTTAGCAGTAACTGGAAAACGTGGCGCGGATGCCCGATGAGCTGAAAAACAGTAGACATCAAAGTTAAACTGTGATAATTAAAAGACTGAATGATTTTAAAAAGTTGCATATAAGTTTGATAGTACAAAGTCTTGTGTACAGTTTAAAGTTTGAATGAAGTCTGTAGCTGAAGGTATGCAGAAGCAGTGGAAGTTGAACGTGTTGAAGGCTTGTAGAAAAATTTGAAGGTTGTGCCATTCATTTAAATGTAAAATTAGAACGTGGAAAAAGATGAATATTTTTAAAAAGTATGAAAGGTATGAATTAGTGAATACATATGAGTAAAATACACACCATAATGTGCTGAATGTGCTGAACGATGTGATATTTGAACGGTTTCTGTAGGACAAAGTATGTGGGAGTAGTTAAGTGCCAAAAAACCTTGATGCAAGATTAATAATAAAGATTTGAAGAACAATAGTGACTGGATGTTGATTCAGCATCCACACTATCTTTATCAATCAAGCAAAGAACAAGAAACTGACCTTACTTTTGAGAATCCCTCTTTGTAGATTTCCAGGACTGGAGTTTTGTGCTGCTGGACCTGCAGCGGGGCAGAATCAGAACCAAACTGTGGGATTCCCAAAGATTCCCACCCCGGATCTCAAACCAGACTAAATCCAGCATCAGTCTGGTTTGTGTAATGTTCCTCAGATACAGTGAACACGTGAACATTAGCACACAAGCTGAACTTTGAGTTTGACTTGTTAGCTTGTGGTCACCTAACAGCGTCTCCATATGTCGTGTGGCAGCTAGGTTTGGTTTCATGAGGCCGACAACACTGACGCTTTGTTCACGCTGCAGCGCTTCATCTATTAAAAATTCAAGGGACTTAACCAGACTGCAGAGTGAAGGAAAAACATCCAACAAGTGTACAGCATATATGGGAGCCATCTTAAATCTATAACATAAAAGATATTTTGTCTGTTTACACATAACTCCACGTGAGTTTCCATATTTCATAGTTTTGATATGTGCACATGTACATTGTAGATAATAAATATAAATAAATAATAAATTAAAACACTGAATGTGGGTCCAAACTTTTGACTGGTACTTTAAATTAAAATCTATTTTACGGCTTTCAAAAAAACGAAAAGAGGAAGACTGGATCGCGTTAACAGAAGATCTTCAGAAACTGTCTTTTAAAGTCTTTTATTGTCTCTGGTGTGTTGCTGTGGGTGTATTTTTATTTTATCAGTGGTGACAATTGGCCTGGCAGGAGTTCTCAGTTTACCCTACTGATCCTCCTCCTAAGAACTTCATGTTCCACATGCTGCTGTTTGATCTCTGCGGTGGCATCTGATGAGTTTCTTCCACCGGACAGCTGCTTTTTTTTTTTTTTTGCTGTTGTTTGTTTTGTTTGATGTTGCTGATGCCGGGTGGCGCTGTCCACTGAAATCCAGTCTCTCTGTTGTGTTGTTCATTGTTTTGAAGATCCGAGATGTATTTGTGTCATCTGTCATCTTGTCTGGATTACCTGCCTCCAGTCCTTCAAGGCCTACAAAAACAAAGGATATTTCCTATATTTACTCATTTTTTTTATTATTCTAACAGCTCAGCCTGTGACACTCGACAAATGTTTGTTTTAGCACCTCTGATAACTGGTCGTGTAACCGCAGTCACCTGCTGCGATTTCCTTCATTTCTGTCTTGATTAATAACACAGCGTTCAGAGTGAGTTTTAGCAGCCTTTAAAGCTCAGCTGCCAATTTATTAAGTACACCGAGCTAAAACTGGGTCAAGTGTTTCTCACACTGTCCGTTGTATCAGGTTGATTTGTTAAGGCTGCACTGCATGACCTCTCGATGATACTGTAACTTTTATTTTTAACTTTTACTTTTTTTACTTCAGACAAGCGCTTCTTTAGTGCAGAGAGCCAAACTCACAGCAACTTAACAACCTGGCAGCGTTTTTATTGGGGTTGTAAAACATTTGCATAGGTTGGGAAGTTTAGAAACCGTTCTATCATTGAAGGACTTCAGTCCAAGAAAAAAAAATCAAGCTGCTGTCTCGGGTGAATAACATGATGAGAGCTGCTGGTAATTATTTTTAGTATAAATTAACGTAGAAGAAAGAAGAAAGATCTGAGGTTAATTGTCAGAAAATACTTAGAACCTTTAGAAAAGTCCTCAAATAGCTTGTCTTGTTCAGCCAGACAAGAAAGATCTGAATAATCTGGAAATGGCTTAAAAACAAATAAAAATGGTTGATTCATTTATCACGATCATCTCAGTGCTAAACACAATATTTAGTCATGTCATATGTTCTACATTCCAGTACAAGTCACCACAGGTTTCACCACAAATGTTGCGAGAACATGAAAGTTTGCGACCCGCAGGTTTCCTCTCTTCATGCTGGAACAATCAGATCTCCACATGAGAGGGGAAAAAAAGAAACTCGGAGATGCTAAACATATCGGCTGCAGTGTGAACAGAGCCACTCCGCGATCTGGTTTGACTTCACATCAACGTCAAACAAAGACAAAACATCTTTGTTTGTTGGCCTGCGTTTACTTCAGGCAGTCCAGAAACACTGCAAGAAATCCCAACAAAACAGCTCTCCGTGTATCGTGTGATGAGCAGCTCGAGCAGGCGCTGGCAACCTATTAACTTGATGTGTTTTCAGCAGAGACCAGTGAAAGCAACCACCTCAGACTGTTCTCATTTAACAGCTAGTTTAAACTTGTGTGTATGTGTGTTAGAAGAATATCACGTCAGCAGTTTTTGATGGTGTCACTCTCTGGAGACTCATCTGAAGTCCAGACCCGTCCTTCCCTCCCGGAGCTCTGCTTTTGCAACTAGTAGGCGTCCTGAACTTTAACCAGATGGCCCCAAATGACCAACCGGTTTTTCTTCCTTGGTCAGAAAGTGTAGGTGCAGCCGAGCAAACAGCTGCTTGTCTAAAATAAATTTCCAGCGGCTGTACAATCACTGGTGGGAAAACTTTTCCACAAAGGAAGTGATTAGTCAAAACGCTGAAATTCAGACAGTGAGTGAGTGATCCGTCCAGACAAAGATTGGACTCCCCAACCAGATTTACAACATGCAGAAGTCACAACAAGGAAGACGGGGAATAGACGCACTGACATGTGAATTAAAAATTAACTGTTTGTCAAAATGTTTGACGTTTAACTGAAGCCACAGCTTTCAAAAACATCTTCGAATATTCACCAGTGACTCACGTTCTACATCTTGTTCTCAGCATTGTTTCTGGTTTTGAGGAGTTAATGGCACACAGATATTTGAAGATTTCTTCTGTATTTTTTTAAGGTTTTATCTTGATAAAAAACAAACAGAATGCTGCAACAAAACCAAAACAATGAAGGAGCAGGTTTACGAAAAAACATTTCCTTTAAGATGGCTGAGCAAAAATGAAGCTAAATCACTAAAGATCTCATAAAGCAGCTTCAAAATACCTCAGTTACCTCATAAACCACACAGACACCCCTCAGTAAAGTCAGGACCCATTAAACGTCTAAAGCTTTGCTTTAATTTGCAAGATTATAGGATTTGAACCTTAAATTTGGATAAACTCACAATCATTTTTCTACCTTAATCAAAAAAGTAAAAGATTAAAGACCTCAAAAGATATAAAACGAAGGGGTCTGTTTTCAAGTGCACTCAGGACTGTGTGTGTGTGTGTGTGTGTGTGTGTGTGTGTGTGTGAGCCACAGTTCAGTAAATAAGTGTGTTTTGAAATCCCAGCAGGAAAGAAATTCTGGGAAGCTTTTACATGCGGCGAGTATGGACAAAAGCCACTTAGTTCTCGAGTAAAGCTTACTAACAGGAGACTCCGGGGTCAGGAGTATTTAATTTATGGCAGCAGTTTTCTTTCCTCCCCACAGTGGGAGAGGAGTCTGTTTTGAAATGCCAGTAACCTGACAGACTCAAGAGATTTGTCCTGGGAAATCCACACCTCACCTCCTATTACCGCACACACACACACACACACACACACACACACACATGTACGCTGTATGAGACAGACAAAACAAAAAGTAAAAGAAGTTGTTCAGGATGTTGAGGATTCAGTACATTTTTAGTCTGCAGGCCTGCAGCTAAATGTTTGCAGACTAAACTAAAACAAGTTTTCATTTAAACTAATGATGCATCAAAACTACGTCCTTCATTTCATAAAGCCCAGAGAGGATTTCTGCAGGGACTACAGCGGCAACAGATCACATGATTAACGTATCTTTTTGGGTTATTAATAGAGTTGATAATATTAGTAATAGTTGGTCATCATAATCAAAATGAATTCTTCTTGAAAATAAAGATGTATGGGGAGACCCAAAGTGACCACGCCATCAAGAAGGATAACGAGAGAGTTACACAAACAACTAATCACACATGCAGAATCTGCTAAATAAAGAACACAGCACTCCCATCACAAGACGTGATCTCAAAGGATCAGTAGCTGTTTTTAAACTCTAAGAGTGGACTGAGAAATGCCAACGTTTCACACTGATAAAGGGTTTGTAAAGAGACTGAGATGATGAAACTGGAGTGTATGGAGATGGACATCTGCACCGAATTGACTGCACACACTGTCCATGAAGTAGCACTCCATTCTTCAGAGACAAGTTACACCCTCTGGTTTAGATCTTTGTCGAGAAGAATTCACACTACAGCAGGACAATGACCCCAAAAGACTTACCTGAAGAATACCAACTGAGTCCTGCCTGTCCTGGACTTCACTCCACCTGACTGTAACCCCACTGTGACATCACAAGAGACTCTTTGGATCATTGTCAAGTCGTGCTGGGATAACATGGTTTTACACAAACATGTGGAGTCCACGCACCTTAAAATTTATACACATTTTTCACTCAAATTATCAAGCTGATATTTTCATAATATTACATTTGTACCAAATGCAAAATAAAGTAGCACGACTGGCGGTATCAGACTTGACTGTGTGTGTGTGTGTAATCCTATCCAACAGTGGACTTTACTGTAATACTGTTGTTCCCACAGGGGACCGTGAAACTAACAGGAGACATTTTGGGGATTTCCTTTAAATCATGTTAAAATTACATAACCCTCTTTAAAATGCACTCAACAATCAAAATGTAATTTTGTGATCTGTTGGAATATTCTGGTAAAAATGAAACATTTTCTATTCTTGTTTTGTTATTTTTAAAAAACGACCAGAAACAGACGGACACACTTAGTCGAGTCCACTCATGGTAATGTAGGAATGTATTTGTGTGTGTGTGTGTGTTGTGCAATTTTTTACATTGTGATGAATCTGCTGACAAATGTAATAATTTATCTGCATGTTGCTGATAGTGTAGAGGACATGCAGGTGTGGTCAAGTGTCTCTGCCCTCTCAAACGAATACAAATCACAACTAGGAGGCCAAATGTCAACAGTAATTTTAGCGTTATTTTATTTAGTTACTTCAGAAGTCGCCAACATTCAGCTGAACATTTAGCTAGCATGACGTGTTTCATGCTTTTGCAGAGTAACGTAGAGGTTTGCATGGTTACTGTATGACACTGTGGCAACCTGATAACTGTGGCACTGCACCTCCAAAGGGTTGATCCGGCTGCAGGGAGCAGCTTGCTTTCCAAAAAGTTTGTTCCAAACGATGCTCTTTATTTTTAAATAGCAGATAAAGTAACTTCTTTATTAAAGACCAAAGCTCTCCGTCTCCTGCAATGATTTGCATGTTTGTGTGTGAGCGAATAAGAAAGAGGAAGAGAGGGTTGACTGTTGAACACAAAGTTTCTGTAAGAAAAACGCTGCCTTGTCACTCAACCCGCCAGTCACAAGCACAGGTGTTTTCACTTATTCTTACAGTGTGGGCAGGACACAGCAGGTCTGTGAAGAAGAATGGCACCGTGTAATTATTTTTCTGTATAGATTGGAACTGGCATGTATTACTTATACATGACAATTGAATGCACTATCTCTATTTATTCTCATCAGACACACACGAGCTCGTCACTGCCGCATCAATAGGCTACAGCTGCACCGCGTCGCAGCGATAAACACACACTCACACACTGTCAGCGGCTCCTCATCAGATTATTAGAGAAACCACCTCAAATCAGTCTGTCTGAAACCAAATTTGCACACACAACAAAGACACGCATGTGCATGAATAAAACAATACATATGCAACTCACAAAGACCTTTATTTATTCAGAGGAGTTTCACTGGCTGCAGGCTGCCCGGTACAGCTATGGTCTGATCTGATGGCCAGAGAGCAGCTCTGCTGGAGCACAACCTGCCCATAAAAGACGTCCACATTAATCATCATGTGTAATATACTTTATTGTCAGTACATGATTTATATATTCTGAACAAGTGCTTTGAAATTTGAGGGCAGTATTTAAAGATGAATGGTGTTTTATATAATTTCCTATTGTTTAGAGTACAGAGTGATTAAAAACTGTGATTTTTGTCACGTTCATCATTTCAAACTTTGGTGTCATTTGTAAGAACAAACTGTTGCATGTGGCACTCAGACTATGGTAACTGTACAGTTGGTGGGATGTGACCTTGCTTGAGTAATACCTGAAGACATCTCTGGAGTATTTTTTTAGAGAATGAAATAAATTCAGTTACACTAACTACAAAATTGAGGCTAGAGAATTTAGACGATGAAATGTGCCCCATTTTGCACTGTTGCTTTATGTGCTCCAGGTACGATCACCTGCAAGAAGTACGTAACACTTTACGGCACTAAGTCACACGCCACCAACTTATTTCACTGATTTTGGTGAAACTGGATCATATTTTATGGAGAAAATGTTTCCTTGTTTTCCCTCTGACTGAGTGTTGTTTGTACCACAAGCTTTTTGGACCACAGGAAGAAGAGGTTGTCAGGCTTGGGGTGTGGAGGAATGCTGATGGGGAGCAGAGTTGATGTCGTGCCAGAACTGGAGCAGAAGTAACAAAGATGCGCACAGCTATACACATTTCCTACAGCAGTATTACACGCTGGAAAAGTTGCTTTTATGTTTATAATTATCACTTTTGTCAGACTAATGCACTAATATAACATATCCACACAAACATAACTGACATTTCATGTCTGTACCTGTTTGATTATATGTGACAATTCAGCTTGAACTTGAAGTGAACTGAAGACTGCTTTCAGATGGACTCCGGTCTCTTAAGAGAGGATCAACCTCTCTAATTCAAACACTAGATGAAGCTGTGATGGGGGAAAGGATCGAAGGTTTTTCACAGTACATCACCATTTATTGTCCCTCAGCTTCGACTAATAAAACACCAGATGTTGAAAGAAACACACAACCCACAATGACCCATGGCAGCTCCAGTGGAGAACAAATGGATGTGATTGTTTTTCTTGAAATACGGGCATTTTATAGCTCTCTCAGTTTAGAAAGTGCTCAGAGTTACAGGTGAAACCTGAATTATGAATATTTAGAAAGATATATGTGACACTAAACACTCCTTTAAGTACACATTAACTTAGCATTATATCATTGTTAAAGTCATTTGTGGCGCTGTTTGAAATTTGGCCAGCTTCCCTTATTTCAACACCGGGAAAGTGCACTAAATGAGGCTTAGAGAGCACCTCTAAGGCGCCTGGTCGATTTGAAAGCAGGATTCATCACCTAAATCAAAATTTCAAGGACATCAGTCATATCACTGTTGGATTAGACCATATTCTTTTTTCGTATTTCTGAGATTATCTCAAAGTGAGGACACTGAAAGTGTCCCAGTTCAGGAGCTGGATCCTCCAAAATCCAGATATCTGGGTGGGGTGTCTCATTAATGTACTGCAGGTCTGTGCAAATTCAAAGGACACCTTAAGATGAGGCCAAAAATAATAATAATCCTATAATAATAATAATTAAACTGTTGGGAAATGGTGCATTCGGGTGCTCCACACCAGGAGACATCCCCGCTGGGGTACAAGCCTGAGTTTAAAAAGTGAACGGCAACGTCTCTTCCCAGAAGTCAGGTGACCCCTTTACCGGAGATAATCCCCAGACTAGAGCCCTGCACTCCTGCGACGTGGGACAAATTTTGAAAGCTCAATGCGGGAGCGGGCGGGAGAGGTGATAAGCTGCAATCCCGCAAACTAAAAACGTGTATAACACAAAATGTATAAATGATTAATTTATGTCTATCATATATAATTTGTGCTGGATATTTTATTTGGCATTAATAAAAACTTTTTACGATGCTTAAGTTTGCGGATGTGGTCTGATCTCGCGCACATTTCAGACAATTCGTTTCCGCTCTTCCGTGTTTGAGATCTCCGATTGTGGCAGAAACGCCTGGCACCGCACACCCTCGCTACGTGCGCTAAGTGAAGGATTGGTCCGTGGAGAGCTCAGCTAAGCTCAGCGTGTTTAATTTCCCGAGCCAATGAAAAGAACTTTTGTGAGAAATAACGTCCGCATCTTGCGGGATTTGCGGGCAGGAGCGGGACAAAATATGGCAGGCGCGGGCGGGAGCGGGACTGAAAATCATAATTCTTTGTGGCAGCTGGTGGGATTGGTTCATTTGGCGGGTGAAGTTTGTAGGATCAACAAACTAGACTCTAGTTTTCCAATATGTTATTCACGACAACAGATGAATTCAACTTTTAATAGACATATTTACCTAACTTGTTTGCCAGCTCTACCTCCAGAGTTGAAGTTAAAATCACACAGCCTGGCAGTAAACCTGGAAATGTAAACCTTGAGAGGATCCGGCTCCTGTATTGAAAAACAGTGATAGAGTGGAAAACGTCTGCAATGTGTCACGCGATGTGAACGCTGCCTTCAGACGGAGCTTTAATGAGCCGTTCAGGTCTGGCCAGCGTTCTTAGACAGCTCATTATCCCTTCTCCCCCCTCTGTGGCTGGCATCCCACCATCTACATCTGCAGCAAAACTGGCGATTGTCCTCGTGTCCAAAGTACAACTGTCAGTGAGCAAATCCCCACGTCTTATATCTGGTTACAAAAAACAATCTTTCTTAATGAAAATTGAAGGCAGATCTTGGAGCAATCTCAGGCGCATTGGTGTGATTATGTTAAGTGGCAGAAGTCCAACATGCTATATGTGAGAAGTGAGAAAAACCGAGAGCCTCCTGTTTTTGTTTTATTATCTCTTGTATGATGAGGTGAGCTCTTTACATCAGATGACCTCCAGTTTCTTTGTAGCAGGGCGGTTTCACAAATAACACGTACTGAAGGAGCGTTCTCAGATCTGCCCTCCCTGTGGCTAACACATGGTTATATTCAGGCAACTGAAACTACTTGGTCAAAGTATTTATCGGTAAAAAGAACGAGCCTTATCTGTGTGGCATTCCCACAAAACATATCTTGGCTTGGCTATGAGCGTAATCTTAGCAGTTGGCTTAGATATCAATAAAAGCGCTTTATTTGCTTTTTGCCTCTAGGCTGTAATGTTCCTCATATGCAACTATTTTCATCCCCTGCTCCTCCGCCCCACCCCGTTGGTTATTGAATGTATCTGCGTGTCATGTTTTAGGGCCAAAATGATTAGTAATCACCAAATATTTTCTGGCCTCTAAAATGTTATGATTTGCTGCTTTTCTTCTGTTTTATATCATCGTAAAAATCACTAGCACCTTAATTAACTATTAAAGTCTGAATTATTCCTCTTTCTTTTGGTCTATAACCAGATTTGAAGTGCTTGTAGTCCTCGCTTGGCATTGACGTGCCTCTTTCTTGACACTTCCCACTTGCGGATTGTTGCAGTCGAGGGCCAAAAAAAAAATGTGATGTTGTGGTACGTGGGCCGAGAGACTTCACCAAATTCTTGTAAACTTTCACATGGACAAGTACCCTACCAATGTGTGTAACAACAATGCCTGCTGAACTTGTGTTGCAGTTTAAAATTCCACCAAAAGCCAACAGAAAAACAGTTTCCCACATCCAAACTACTACTTTGGTAATTGGCTTCAAATGAGGCTTCAAACTCTTGGCCGTCCCTCAGTATTCCAGCACTGCTGCACCGTGCGGCTCTGCAATAGATGCTAGCCACAATAGCAGCCGAGTTCAACAGACCGACCTGCAAAATAATCGGTTTTGATTCATCGCTGAGCTTCTACTTTGAAGCGAATCCTGGTTTTTACTGACCCTCGTTGGGAAATCAGTCCAAACCAAAATGATTAGTGCACGCTTGTAGTTTCCAGTTTCCAGTTTCCAGGTTGTTGTGGGGACGTTTCCATCAAAAATAAAGTCAACCCACCGGCTCCTCACATTCCTCAGATGGTGGGAGTAGATACAGATTTCTGTGTTTGTTGTTTGTGTTGGCGCTCGGCTTCCTCATCTTGTTACAGGAGTCGGCGTTCACGATAACAACAGCAGCCAGTGGGATGTGGGTTACCTGAGGTCACGATGGTAGACATGTTCAACACAAAGTTAATGACCACAGTGTGTGTTTGCGTGTGTGTGTGTGTGTGTGTTTTGACCGGGATGCACTCAGAATGATCACCAGGTGTTTGGAAAAAGCCGATGCAGTTTTCTCCTTCTCAGCTCCGCTCCTCTGACGCTGTCTTTCATCCATACTTGAATGATGTTTGTGTCTTAGTTTTTATCGCTCTGCTTACAGTATCCAAAAGTAACAATATTTCATAACTAACAATGTCCCAATTGTCTGTTTAAACCTCAAAAACAAATGTTTTATTGGGAGTTTATTTTTATGAGAAGCTGCTGGTGCTGACAAAAAACACAGCACCATTACTCACACGCACCTCATTTTCTCTGTTACACACACACTCAATTGTTTGTCTTTCTATACTTCTGAGGACACTTGTTGATGAAGCATTCCAGTCCCTGTAACCCCGACGTTAACCTTAAAACCAAGTCTTCCTTTAAAACAGTGAGAACTGTCCTCAGAATGTCCTCACGAGACATAAATGTCCGTGCCATGACGCTTTGGCCGATGTAAAAATGTTAAAACTGGGATCACGTTTAAGCAACATTGTGTAACTTTTCTACCGCAGAATAAATCATGCTGATGCCGCAGTGACTTGTAATCATGGTAATGGTCTCTCTGTCATTCATGCGTCTATTCTTGCACTATGTAACTTTGTGCTGAAGTCACACACCACCGACTATTTAACTGATTTTGGTGAAACTGGATCATATTTTAAGGAGAAAATGTTTCCTGGTTTTCCCTCCGATGTCCTCCGACTGCTCCGCCTCAACTCTCTGTGATTTACAGTTTCCTGACGGACAGTGAAGTAAACTACTGCAGACTGTAGCCGCTGTTAGCTCATCTTAGCTCAGTTTGTTAACCGGGCCACCTGGACTGTTAGTGTTTGTACCACAGACGTTTTTGGACCACTGGGAAGAAGAGGAGGTTTACAGGTGCAGGTGAGTGCCGACGGGAAGCAGAGCTGGAGCTGTTTTCACCTGGCAGAAGTGAGAATACAGACGGGGAGGCTGACGGTATCTGCTAATGCTACATGTGCTGCAAACAGAGCTGAGAGGATCCACAACAACAATCGGCCACAAAAGGGTTAAACATCGCTGAGGACTGCTTCTTCTCATCTTAATTTAACTGAATGGCTTGTAATGACAAACACCAGTTCCCTATCAGGCTGGTTTAAGCTTGTGCAATGGACTGGACCAACAAAGCAAGGAACTGACCCAACCCTGTTCACTGGTTTAAAACGAAAATTCACACACATACAATTATATACGCAGTTCACACACACACACAAACAGCTGCTCAGCAGTGGAGGTTTGCATGTGAATGTTCAGGCTGCATGTACGCGAACATGCAGGTGTCACTTCAAGACGTTCATGTGGCTGTTGCTTTCACACAAATGTGACAGTAATGTGTCTTTACCATTTTAAAAATGATGAACCGATGATTGCAACTCAAATCACCCTTCCTGGTGTGAAGAAGAAACTGGCCGTAAATGCGTGAAAAACTTGAGTTAGTTTGTCTGTTCTGGACTGCTGTAGGAACATGACGGACCCGCGGTGTCTGTAGATATGAAAGTCTCATAAGGTAACAAAACAACCTTTATCTTCAGGTATAAACACACACTGGACCTTTAAGACAGACTGTTAGCTATAAATCATCCCAGCTCTTTAAAGTAATACAAAGACCTCATGTGACGGCATAATATGGTGTGAGTTTCTGTCCACAACCCAAGCTCTGCTCAACGTCCAAACCTGGAACAAAGCTTGAAAACATAGCCATTTATCATTTTAGACTGCACTTTGACAAAACATAAAAGTAAATGTGATTCACGCTGTGATGGATGGCCGAAAAAGCTCCAAGTTTTCTTGCAGATTAATTTTGATGCTGTGATAAAATGAAGAAAAGCCAACAGCTGCCTGCAAGGAAGGCAAAGAAATGTGGAACACGACAGAGTGCTTTGCAGCTCTGTGAGGTGCACGTCGTTTGTCGTAAACGGACTGAAATGTCGATAAATACTGTTCACGTTTGAGTAAGAGGGAAGGGGAGCCACCATTTGTTCCTGTTAACCCTTAATATCTTCACTACCACCTACCACCTGCTGCGTGGAGGTAAACACATCCATATGTCAGCTCCTTCACTGTAATGCACTTTAGTGGCTGCGGTGTTATGTGTCATCATCATTTGGACTCCCGCTGTGCCCGCACAGCACGAGTCGCCCACTTACTCCTGATATTAATGCCCTGCTGGGTCACTCGAGGTAACGGAAACATCTCAGCATGTGCAGCACAGTCGGGAGTCGGAGAATGTTTCCTCTTTTATCTGATAGGTGAAACCATGAAAAATTCAACTTTAGATAAGTTTTAAATCATAACTGCTGCTGTTATTGTTGTTCGACTACTTTCAGGTACTTTTCAGGACAAATGTTTCAACTTTTCTGCTTTTCTTTTGTTGTTTTATGTAATTTAATAAACTCACAGCACTCTCTGTAATACATGTATTTTTTTGTGTGGTGGGTCAGAAGATGTTTAGGGGAAGACAGCAGGTCAATATGTCATTCAGAAGTGGTGTTCATCATTTAAAAGCTGGAACCTGAAGATTAATTTGACGTTTACAGCTTAAGGTTTCAAGTTATGGCAGCCAAATGTAAAAAATAAATTGATCTCTTGAAAATAGGGACAGGCTTGAGTTCACTCTGACCGGCCCTGTCTGGTCACTGAAGGAGGCAGAGTTTAACTTAAGAGGACCAAGCTGTGACCCGTGGCCTCCTTTAGACCTGACCATGGAGCAATATTCAGTTCAACTCTAATGTAAAGAAGGAAAATTACTTCTCAAACAAGAGCTGCATATGTTTAAGATTCACAATAGTGTCGCTCCCACACACACTGAGTGAACTAGGGTTGTCAGAAGTATCGATACTTTGATACTTTTTTGTGTTTACGTGTTTAAAATGATACGATTTCCATGAATTATGTTTGA
Organism: Protonibea diacanthus; assembly: GCA_028641955.1. Lineage (NCBI taxonomy): Eukaryota > Metazoa > Chordata > Actinopteri > Sciaenidae > Protonibea > Protonibea diacanthus. The sequence goes on along the minus strand of CM053978.1, from coordinate 2,296,369 downwards.
TTGTTATAAAAATGATAAAACGGCCAAGAGCACAACTTTGACTACTTTGATTACTATTCATAATAAATAACAACATAAATTAATATTAATACTGACAGACTGAGGAGGCGAAGCTTTGAAATAAAAAAAAAAAAATAAATAAAAAAAAAATAATAATTGAAGTGTTTGTGTTGAAGTTTATCTTGTACATTTGTGGTCATTTGCGTCGACACTTGTGCTGCGTCTGTCACAAAAAGACAAGACCTTCTTGTCTAGGAAACTCTCCATGGCCTCCTCCATATATCTGAGAGTGTCTCACCATCTACAGAACAACCAGAACACTCAGATCGTCTCAACACGGCGTGCTGGCTGTGGGCCCGGACAACGTTCTGCCTCAGTTCTGGATCAGCCTCCTGGAGATCTTTAGACAGACTGAGTCTATTGAAGCTTTAAAGACGCAAGACCGCTTTTATTTCCTGACTTTAACTGTGTTTAAACTGTATTTTTAATGTACATATATATTCAGAAACACAAATGCACAAATGAATGTATTTAATATCTCAACCTTTTAATGTAGTATCACTGATTTGAAAACAACGGCCGCTTTGCGGGCAGCGGTGCTGGTGATGGTGAAAAGCTGCGTTCATCTTCAGTCAACCTTACTGTATTCATCAAAAGAGCGACTACGAGCCAACATGAGAATCTGGTTTACGTGGCATGCCAATGTAACTTTGTAAACGTTCAAAATCGTGTTAGAAATTTCTCCTCCAGCTGCAGTTTTCCATATGTAGAGCTGGAACACGGTGCGGAGTCGTACTGTAGCATCCATGCTGCATTAATATGTTTATGTTTTGTCCGGGCCTTAACCGCAAATAAATATTCATGTGAATTTGGCCTGACAGTTGGATTATTTTGTCAAGTAAAAACCTTTTTCCTTCTTCTTCTTCTTTCTTCTTCTTCTTAAATGTGTGCAGCTGCTGCCTTCAGTAATCTTATCTGAGGAGCAGAACTGGCCTACAGGTACAAACAAAGAAGTCACTTCCAAATGTAGTTAGCCTAAATGATGCCTGTGAGGTCTGCAACGGTAAGAAAGGAAGTAAGCAAAGTACAAAATGACACCCACTTAAGTACTATTAAATATTAAGGAATATGAAGTATGTAAAAGTTTATTTACTTTTATTGTTTATTTGATTTTATTGATTTTTTTACACAAAATTATTATAATAATAAAATATTTTTTCCTGATGATGATGACAAAACAAAGATGTGATGACTAACCACCAATCCACAACGATGAAACAAGCACGACAGGAAAAAACGACTGACAGCAAAACTAATGTCACACGTCATATAAAAACATAAGATTAAAAAAAATACTAATTATTATTATTATTACATCTTTGACATTTAACAATTAACAATTAAACAATGTAAATGTTTCAACCTGTGATTTCCCACTGTCTTTTTACAACATAAAACGAGCTGATCATTTCAGAAAGCTTGACGCTCCACAAAAAGACAGCTGTTTTATTATTATTATTATTATTATTATTATTAAGAGTGATGCCATTTATGTTTATTTATTATTAATTTAATTTATAACTAGATTTTTTTTTATCTTCTGGTGTGTCTTTGCTGTAAAATGATGATAGCATATTATTGTGCAAAGCTCTTTGTGCATGTGAAAAGTGTACAAATAAAGTCAGATTAACTTTTTTTTCTTTTAATTATTACATAAGGAATGTCTGTAAAACAATTAATATATCACAAATGACTCTTTGTATTCAGAATTTGATCCATTTAGCAGAAAAAAAAAAAGATTTGGGAAGTTTAGAGACGCTGTATGATTCAATTATTTTATGGCATCCACCAGCCTGCGGCGCTGCAGGATTTTGGCTCGAGACACTTTGGGACTTGTCAACTATACTAAAGTTGAGGACATAAAGAACCTTAGAGACGTCATAGCAGGACGCACAACAACCAACCACATGTCTAAACAGACCACGCACACACAAAGATTTTTCCACTCAGATGATGCACATTTGTGCTGATGTAGAACTGATGCTGAAGACAGCGACCTGGTTTCCATCAACAGAAAACAGACATTTATGGAGTCTTTTATCATTGACTTATGTTTCTGTTAGATTTCACACATCATCAGATTAAAACCACCTTCAGCGACACTACCCACCCGTCATCTTGACACATAAGTTAAAGCTTGTGTGGATGCAGCGCCTCAGTTCTTCTGAAAACACACCAAAGAATCCAGGTGTTGCTTTAGCCTCAATCCATCTGAGTCAGATTCCAAAATGCACGTACAAACACAATCGCCTCGCTGCGAGAGAGGTTTGTGAATTTTTCTGCTGCACTGTCTGACGAGATCAAAAAAGGGTAATTCTTAATATTTATATATAGTTTTACACTCTAACTCAGATTTAGTAAACCTTTTTTCTTGACATCAAATATAATGCATAATCTTTTTGTTAATGTTGCATAACATAATCTTTTTGTTTCACTGCTGTCTTGAGGTTGAAACTTTCTGGCATGTTGTGCCTGAACGTTGGCCACGCCTGGTGAGTAAAAGCACAAACTGTATGTACCAATGAATTGGACTAGAAGTAAAATGAGGAGAGACAAAAGTCAGGAAAATGTCCTTAAGCAAGACACTGGCTGGTTCATTGTGCCCTGATGTCTTTGTACCAATGTTTCTCTGCAGAACCATCAGTATCAACACCTCACTGTGTGTAATGTTTGATCATAATAATTCAAGGAACATCTGTAAAATAACAGTTTGAAAATAGATGTAATTTATCTGCAAAGCCTTAACTGAAAATTTCAGCGTTTTTAAAATTAATTTTATTTTTTTTAATTCTGATATTTTGCTTTAATTTCACAGTCCTTTGACTTTTTTATTTTTATTTATTTTTTAAAACATTTTTAACAGTGTAATTTATTTGTTTTTGCTTGTATTAGCTTTTATTATTTATATATTTTTATTATCGTTCATTATTGTTGCCTTTTAAATCAGCTCTGCTTGTTTTAGTGTGCATTACTTACATTACTTTTTGAATACATTCTAATATTTTGTCGATCGCTTACATAGCACTTTGATTTGTTTGAAAACCTTTATTTAAATACATTTCCACAGACTAATTTCATCAAGTTGAATCAGCTCCTTTTGGAAGTTTCTCTCCAGTTTACATGGGAGTAGACGGGGCTGTGAGGGGTTTCCTGCTCAAACTATTCTGTCTGACAGGTTCAGCAGTGTTATCATCAGATTTTCCTATGTTTCTATGAATTATTATTAATTATTTCTGTAGAGTGACATTAGCGGCATCGAGAGCAGTTTACAAATTTATTTTTTGACAAATGTTTCTCTCCCTCTGCACTCTAGTGATGATGTCACCCACACTCGAACATTTTACCAATAAACACTCATTCATTTTTTTGCTGTGGTTTTTGGCGATTTGTAGCAAAACCGTTGACAGAAAATGTGGAGAGAGAGAGAGAGATGAGGAATGACATGTGGGGAATTGGATTTGAACCCTGAGCTGCCGCAACAAGAATGAACCTTTATACACGGGGCGGATGCTCTACCACCTGAGCTAAACGACACCCCCGAGCTGCATGTTTTCATACCTTTTTAGTGTATGTGCGACCAAAACTGTGGGAGGAGTAGTGTGCTATGTAAGAATAATAAGTATGGTGAATACTGCACCTTGCAGGCACACTCAGTAGTAAGTATGGGCAATAATAGATAGTGTGCTCTTTCAGGCACTCAAAAGTCTGAATTTTAAGAAAAAAAAGTCTGAATTTTTAGAAAAAGAAATAGCTCAGTGGGTAGAGCATCAGTCCCATGTACAAAGGCTCAGTCCACACTTGCTGCAGCGGTGGAGGTTTCGAATGCTAGAAAAGTAAAATAGACAGAAATAATACTTTTCTGTGATTTTAAACCTTTTTTTTCTTTCTTTTTTTACTTCTCTGGGATTCGTAACCTCCACCGCTGCAGCAAGGACTTGTACATGGGGTGGATGCTCTACCCACTGAGCTAAGTTTTTTCTTTGGAACCTGAACTTTTTTTTTCTTTTGATTTTTTCTCAAAATTCTGTCTTTTTTCCCCTTAAAATTCTGACTTTTTTTTCTTAAAATTCAGATTTTTCACCTTAAAAATTCTGACTTTTTTTCTCGAAATTCCGACTTTTTTTCCCTAAAATTTCTGACTTTTTTTCTCAAAATTCTGACTTTTTTCCCCTTGAAATTTGGACTTTTTGTTTTTCTTAAAATTCCGACTTTTTAAAAACAAATTCTGACTTTTTTTTCCTCAAAATTCAGACTGTTTTTCTGAATTTTTTCTCAAATTTTCTTTTAGAATTGTAACTTTTTTCTTCTCAAAATTCTGTTTCTCCTCAAAGTTCTGACTTTTTTCCCTTGAAATTCAGGATTTTTCCCCTTAAAATTCAGACTGTTACATAATTCTGACTTTTTTTTTTTTTTTTACTTCTCTGGGATTGAAACCTCCATCGCTGCAGCAAAAAGGACTTGTAGATGGGACAGATGCTCTACCCACTGGGCTAATTTTTTTTTTTAGGAATGTGCTTTTTTCCCTAAAAATTCTGACTTTTTTTCATAACATTCTGACTTTTTTTCTTAAAAATTCTGACTTTTTTTCTTAAAATTCTGACCTTTTTTTCCTCAAAATTCAGACTTTTTTTTCTTAAATTCTGACTTTTCCTAGAAATCCTGACTTTTTAAATTCAAGAATTTTTACCTTAAATTGACTTTTTTCTCAAAATTATGACTTTTTTCCTAAAATTTCGACTTTTTCTCAAAATTCTGACTTTCCTCAAAATTCGACTTTTCCCCTTAAATTTGGACTTTTTTCTTAAAATTCCAACTTGCAAAAAAGAAATTCTGACTTTTTTTCTCAAATTCTGATTTTTCATAATTCAGACATTTCCTTAAAATCTGACACTGTAAATTCAGACCTTTTTCTTCTCCAAAATCCTGCCATTTTTTCCTTAAAATTCTAACTTTTAATATAATTCAGACTTTTTTTTCCTCAAAATTCCGACTTTTTTCTTCAAAATTCTGACTTTTATTCCTCAAAAAATTCTGATTTTCCCATAAGATGAACTTTTTTCCTTAAAAATCTGACTTTTTTATCTTAAAATTCAGACCTTTTTCTTCTCAAAATTCTGACTTTGTTCCTTAAAAATTCCAACTTTTTTAAAAAAAAATGTGACTTTTTTTTCCTCAAAATTCAGACTTTTTTTTCTCAAAATTTTGACTTTTTTCCTTAAATTTGGACTTTTTCTTAAGAAATTCCAACTTTTTTAAAAGAAATTCTGACTTTTTTTCTCAGTTCAGACTTTTTCTCAAAATTCTGATTTTTCCCTTAAAATTCAGACGCTTTTTCCTTAAAAATCCTGACTTTTCTTAAAATTCAGACTTTTTTTTCTTATATATTCTGACTTTTTTTCTTAATTCTGACTTTTCCCTCGAATTCTGAATTTTTTCTTTCAAAATTCGGACCTTTTTCTCAAAATTCTGACTTTCCTTAAAAATTTGGACATTTTTCTTAAATTAACTTTTAAAAAGAAATTCTGACTTTTTTCTCAAAATTCAGACTTTTTTCCTCAAAATTCTGATTTTTCCCCTTAAGAATTCAGACTTTTTCCTTAAAAATCCTGACTTTTTTTTCTTAAAATTCAGGCCTTTTTCTTCAAAATTCTGTGACTTTTTCCTTAAAAATTCAATTTTTAAAAAAATTTTGACTTTTTTCTCAAGTCAGACTTTTTCTTAAAATTGAAATTTTTCTTCTCAAAATTCTGACTTTTTCTCTTAAAATTCCGACTTTTTTTCTCAAAATTCTGATTTTTTCCCCTTGAAATTCAGACTTTTTCCTTAAAAATCCTGACTTTTTATCTTAAAATTCCAGACCTTTTTCTTCTCAAATTCTGACTTTGTTCGTAAAAATTCCAACTTTTTTAAAAAAAAAGTGACTTTTCTCAAAAATTCAGACTTTTTTCTCAAAATTCTGATTTTTTCTTAAAATTCAAAATTTTTCTTCTCAAAATTCTGACTTTTTCTCAAAATTTTGACTTTTTCCCCCTTAAAATTTTGACTTTTTTCTTAAATTCAACTTTTTAAAGAAATTCTGACTTTTTCTTGAAATTCTGACTTTTTTCCCTTAAAATTCTGACTTTTTTCCTCAAAATTCTAACTTTTTTTCTTGAAATTCTGACTTTTTCTCAAAATTGCTTTTTTTCTCAAAATTCTGACTTTTCCTTAAAAATTCTGGCTTTTCTCGAAATTCTGACTTTTTTCCCTAAAAATTCGCTGATTTTTCTCAAAATTCTGACTTTTTTATCCTCAAGATTTCTGACTTTTTTCCCTTAAAATACTGACCTTTTCTTCTCAAAATTCTGAATTTTTTTCTCTCAAAAAAATTCTGACTTTTTCCCTCAAAGTTCTGACTTCTTTTTTTTTTTTTTTACTTCTCTGGGATTCAAAACCTCCACCGCTGAAGCAAGGACTTGTACATGGGGCGGATGCTCTAACTACTGAACTATTTCTTTTCTTTTACAGTTTTAACTTTTTTCTTCTCAAAATTCAGACTTTTTTTTCCCCTCAAAATTCTTACTTTTTTTTTTGCTTCTCTGGGTTTTGAAACCTCCACCACTGGAAACAGGAACTTGTTTTGATGAACTGAATGCTCTAACCACTGAGCTAATTTTTTTCTTTTACAATTTTAACTTTTTCTTCTCAAAATTCAGACTTTTCCCCCTTAAAAATTCTGACTTTTTTTTTTGTCAAAAAATTCTGACTTTTTTGTCAAAATTCTGACTTTGTCAAAATTCTGACTTTTTTCCTTAAAAATTCTGACTTTTCTCTTAAAATTCCTGACTTTTTCCCTTAAAAAAATTTGGACATTTTTTCTTAAAATTCCAATAACTTTTCAAGGAAATTCTGACTTTTTCTCAAAATTCAGACTTTTCCCCTTGAAATCCTGACTTCTTTTCCCTAAAAATTTTGACTTTTTGCTTCTCTGGGATTGAAACCTCCACGCTGAAAGCAAAGGACTTGTACATGGGGCAGATGCTCTACTTACTGAGCTATTTCTTTTCTTTTACAGATTTAACTTTTCTTCTCAAAATTCAGACTTTCCCCTTAAATCTGACTTTTTCCTCAAATTCTGACTTTTTTCATATAATTCTGACTTTTCCCTAAAAATTCTGACATTTTTCCTCAAAATTCTGTTTTTTTTTCTTCTCTGGGTTTGAAGCCTCCACAGCTGAAAAACAAGGACATACATGGGGCGGATGTTCTAACAATTGAGCTATTTCTTTTCTTTTACAGTTTTAACTTTTTTCTTCTCAAAAATTCATACTTTCCCCTTAAAATCCTGACTTTTTCCTCAAAATTCTGACTTTTCCTTAAATTCAGACTTTTTTCCCTCAAAATTCTTACTTTTTTGCTTCTCTGGGTTTGAAACCTCCACCACTGAAGCAAAGACTTGTGATAGGGCAGATACTCTAATCATGAGCTAATTTTTTCTTTTACACTTTTAACTTTTTCTTCTCAAAATTCAGACTTTTTTCTCAGAAGTTCTGACACATGACTTTTTCTGAAAAATTGTGACCTTTTTCTCAAAATTCTGACTTTTTTCCTTAAAAATTCACGGCTTTTTCTTAAAATTCTGACTTTTCCCTTAAAATTTGGACATTTTTTCTTAAAATTCCAATTTTAAAATTCTGACTTTTCTTCTCAAAATTCAGACCTTCCCCTTAAAATCCTGACTTTTTTTCCCTAAAAATGTTGACTTTTTTTGCTTCTCTGGGATTCGAAACCTCCACCGCTGAAGCAGGACTTCTATGGGCGGATGCTCTACCTACTGGGCTATTTCTTTTCTTTTACAGATTTAACTTTTTTCTTCTCAAAATTCAGACTTTTTCCCCTTAAAATCCTGGCTTTTTTTCCCTCAAAATTCTGACTTTTTTCTTATAATTCGACTTTTTCCTAAAAATTCTTTTTTTCCCTCAAAAATGAACACTTTTTTTTTTTTTGCTTCTCTGGGTTCGAAACCTCCACCACTGAAGCAAAGACTTATTTTACATTGAGCAGATGCTCTAACCACTGAGCTAATTTTTCTTTTACACTTTTAACTTTTCTTCTCAAAATTCAGACTTTCCTCCTTAAAATCCTGACTTTCCCCTCAAAATTCTGACTTTTTCTTATAATTCTGACTTTTCCCTAAAAATTGATTTTTCCCTCAAAATTCTGACATTTTCCTCAAAATTCTGACTTTGTTTTGCTTCTCTCAAGTTGAAACCTCCACCACTGAAGCAAGGACTTGTACACTGGGCAGATGCTCTACCCACTGAGCTAATTTGTTTCTTTTACAGCATTAACTTTTTTCTTCTCAAATTCCCCTTAAAATCCTGACTTTTTTTCCTCAAAATTCTGACTTTTTTCTTAAAATTCTGACTTTTTTCCCCTTAAAATTTGGACTTTTTTTTCTTAAAATTCAAATTTTAAAAGGAAATTCTGACTTATTCTTCTCAAAATTCAGACTTTTCCCCCTTAAAATCCTGACTTTTTTTTTCCTCAAAATTGTGACTTTTTTCCTTAAAAATCCTGACTTTTTTTCCCTCAAAGTTCTGAGTTTTTTCTTAAAATTCAGACTTTTTTTTCTTAACTTCTTCGGGATTCGAAACCTCCACCGCTGAAGCAAGGACTTGTACATTGGGCAGATGCTCTACCCACTGAGCTATTTTTTTCTTTTGCAATTTTCACTTTTTTTGCTCATAGTTCTGACTTTTTTTTCTTAAAATTCAGACCTTTTTCTTCTCAAAATTCTGACTTTTCCCCTTAAAATTCTGACTTTTTTCCTTGAAATTCCAACCTTTTTTCGTCAAAATTTTGACTTTAAAACTGGGAATTCTGATTTTTTTTGTCTTTCAATAAAAAAAACATGTTTTCTCAACCAATTTAAGAAGATGATTTTGCAAATCTGAGTTTATTGGGATGGTCTTTCCAGTGAGGTGCTCTAACAGCAAAAGCTCTAGACTATTATATGACTGCATTGTTCACATCTCATTATTCACATATAGAGAGTATAATAAAAAGTTTGTCTACAGTTGACCTTCAATTTTATGAATATCTGTAGTCTCAAATATAGTTCATTAAATACATGTTTGTGAGGCCATTAATAAAAAAAAAATAAAAAACTCAAAATACAGAAGAATAATGTGTGAAGAGGACATGTAGGTAAAGGAAGTCATTAAGAGTAGAGTAGTTTTAAATGGAATGTTAGATCCATCATAACTTGGCACTCAAATACTTAAATTATTCCAGAGGAGGTCTGCATCCCATGAACCTATAAAAGGACTCCAGTTTAATCCCTTTTCCAGGAGATGTTGTTTTTGAAGATGGTGCTTACTCCTGATTGAATCTTTTTTGTACCCCAACTTTTAATGTTTACAAAAACCTGATAATTGCATTCTTGATGAGTTCCAGATGTGTTGCACAACTCTGAAAGTAACAGACCGTGTTTTAAATTAACCAGTCCCTCGTTAACAGGATTTTTCAACATTGTATTTTTCCCAGGGAAAAGCAACAGATGAGTGAATTAATCATAAAGTAGATTTATTTATTCAAGACAAAGATCTTGTAAGCCCTGTTTTGTGAGTCCTGTTCAGTGTTCATTCATCTTCTTAACACACTAAGACCATATTGTGCCAATGAGACCAGTACCAGCAAACCCATGTACAAACTGCCCTAGTTTCCCACTGGTTTGAGAGAAGAAGTTAGAGATCATCAAACCAGAATCCAGATGTGATATTTGTAACAAACACACAATGTACCAATGATAGATCAAAGATCCAACAGTTTCTGGACAAAAGACATATAATCAAAGCTGTACAATGCTGCAAACATAAACACACCAACAGCTCTAAATGTTGTTGATATATTGTTTTCCTCTGGGGTTGTGTTCTGCATTTAAAACCGCTGTCATGAAAAGCCCAAATATAGATGCATTCATTCTTAATAAAGTCAGAACAGCTCCTCATCTGCCTTTCCTTTCCTCACCAACAGTCAATAACCAACTAAATATCTTCAGGTCCTGAGATTTGGCACAACGTATTGCAACGTGTTTTTAAAGTTTTAAAAACTGTAAATGATGAAAGTCATGTACTTTTATTTTTGATCACGAGAGGGTGCCAAAGCTTCATCCTTCATCAATTAAACAATATACAGATTGTATAGAAAACCAGTGACTCTTGTCAAAGAGCAGCTGACAAGAAAAAAGACGAGAAACAACTGATAAGAGATGTTATGGGCTAGCTACCCACAACTAATGTGTGTCCTTGGTAGAGTCGGCCTCACATGGCTATGAAAAGTTTGGCCTGGATATGATAATACATCAGTAAAGTTCCAATACTCTTAGGCTGGACTAAAATAACATCAAATCTCGGTTTTAAGATTATTCAAGAATCAAAGAAATGCTCTAACATCTCCAACCCAGGGTCCAGCATTGATCAGATTTTTGTCAAAAGGAAGGTATAATTGGTTGGATGAAACTCAGAAACAGTCTTCAGAGCATCCCCACATGATGTGACACTGAAGAACTTTCAAGAAATAGCCAGGCACATCTGGTGGAACATCATTGCAGAAGAAATAGAAATAGCTTGGTGCACAACAGCTAAACTGGCGTACATTATAGCGAATTGACGGTACCACTGAAAAAGTTAATGAGAGGAAAAATTCAAAGTACTCCTAACTGACAAATTAAACTACCCAGAATGGCTGAAAGGCGAAGATTTTTCCTGTAGATGAGGGATGCAGGGGATTTGTTGCTACATCTATGAATTGGTTTTCAACCAAAAGGAAATACAACTGAGCTGTAAAATGAAGACAGGAGAGTAAGGAACTGAGGACGGCGTACCTGGGACACCAGGCATCACCACTGAGCCCTCTGTAGATGTTGTCTGATGACCCCCCAAAACATACCCACCATTCCTTTCACCACTCCAACAATCAGAGTGTTGATTTACCACAGGAAGTCAAACATCAAGTCCTATTAGCTCTAATCAAAAACAACTGTTATCAGATGTACAAACCCTCTAAATGATTTCCCGATCATGTGTACAGTACAGAAACAGGAATTTGGGGGCAAATTTATTCCTAATTCACCCCGTCCAACAATCAGAGGAGAAGACTGGTCTGGGATCTTGGTCGTTGGTAGGCTACCAATGTTCGGCCCAGATGATGTGATAATGTGAGGAGTTCACAGGTCATCAGAGTCCCCCCAAGTAATGTTAAACGTGTTTGATATTTGATATCACAGAGCTGAAGATCTGGGAAGTTTCTCCTTACAACAGCCAAGTTTAATTCTGCAGTCTGGCCAACTTGTGAAATTAACATTTATTGTCACAAATAACATTAGTAACTAGATGGGCACTCGAAGAATGCAGACCTCTGCCAAGGCCAATAGCAACCACTAAGTATTAATTTGTGTATCCACCCCATGATTCTAGATCCTTCCTCCAAGTTTCATGAATATCGAGCCAGTATTTTTTGTCTTTCTGACAGACAAACGGCACCAAAAAACACTGCTTGGCAGATGTAAATCAAAACTGCTGACCTACCAACAAACGTTATCATTTCACTTGTCACAAATTGATGAAGAAGTCTAATACTAAATCTTATCTCAGGTTGTTTGCTGTGAGACTAAACCATCAAATGCAGCAGGCCAACACTATCTATCAGTCTCTGCCTTACAGTGAGATCATGAAAACCTGTCTCTCTGCGTTATATTAATTATATCGATTAACTGACTTTTTCTTCATTTCATGTGTCCACTATCATGAAGGGAGTTGAGACAAACAGGCTGCCAGTCACACAACTGGAGTCAGTTAACTTACAATAAGGTTTCTCTGCACTACAACTTTAATTAAGACTTAAAGCATGACAAGTAGAATACTAGCTAATTATCTCCAAAAAAGCCTGGAACATCCAAAAGTTTAGATTTGCATGTCGTTATGTCAGCAGTTTGTAATGAGCCCGAGTGGAGTCAAAGTGGACACATGGTTGTGTCGAAGGCATCTTTGAGGGAGAGTCATCATATCACATCATCTCATTTTCAAACCTGTGATCATCCTGTGATATGCAGCTCACAGCTGCTTACTCTTACAGCAAGGTGTCATCATATAAAAAAAGCCAAGGCCAAGATGAGTGATGAAAACACACTGTAACAGGGACTCGCCATTGGAAATGTCTGTGCTGAATTCAGCCTCTTTTGGAGAGCTCGGATCCAGTTTATGGTTATTCACTAACCCTAAGCCAGGTCTTACACAGGGACAAAAAGAAAACACAAAACACCAAATAACAGTGACATTCTACCTCAAAAACAAGAAAAAATGAAGAAATTGACAATCACAAGACATTTTCATTAAAAAAAACACATCTTTGATACCCAAATATGGGTTTGCAGTCTTTGTGCAATATTTGTGGTGGGTACTTGGCAACAGCATTGACTATAATCATATATATATATATATATTTTAGCAGAGCAGCCATCACGCGGTGACCCACCTGCAGCTGCAGATGTTCCCTTGAGACAACTGTTCTCGCCAGCCTTCCATCACACAACCAGAAAGAAAATGGACACAAACCAGAAAGTATAATGTCTTACTGCCTTACAGAGGAATCTCTGTTCAATAGTGTATCACAACAATGAGATCCAAGTCAGAACCAGAACACCTCGTGCAGAAAGACACGAGTCTCCCAAAACCACAAACCAGAGTAAAATTGGAGCTGCTCTTGCAAACAGAGCACGCGGCCAAAAGCAACACGAAGCTGAACCAAATCATTTAATTAGCGTGCACGACTCCACACACCTTGAACTAACCACCGAAACAACCCTCTAACAAACTAAGAGAGTTTCTAACACCATGACCTGGCTCAGGAACTCATAACAAAAACGGATAAACAAGAATCTCTATTGCACAAAAACAAAATTAGACCAAATTAAACCAGATTAAAGCTGCTCATGGAGCAAATTAAGACAAGACAACATCCCACTGTTGAACAAGTGCATAGTTGTAGGAAGGATGATTTAGTGAGATAGCTACTCACTTCAACACTCCCTTTGTCAGGTCCATGCTTAAAAAAGAAATTAGAGAACGAGTGATTAGTGCATTGGTGGAACAGGGTGTGATTATTCTGACTGAGCAGTTGGAGTCTGTGTCTCTTCCCAGTTCCTCAGCAGAAGCAGAGAGTGGTCCAAGTACTGAGACACCCTCAGACTCTGGGCAAGTCTACCAGGCAGGTGAGCAGAGGAAGACCCCGTTTACTCTGCCTAAGTATGATCCTTCCCCACAGAGCAGTACTGGCAATACTGAGGCACGGCTGGCTCAGCTGCAACTGAAAGCTCATGAGCGGGAGACACAATCCCAGCTCCAGCTCCAGTTGGAAATAAGAAAAGCTCAACTTCAGGCTGAGACTGAGAGGGCAGTGAGACAACTCGAGCTTGAGGCTTCTGACACGGGGTTGGGTGCTCCTGGAGGCTCAGGATGCCGCTGCTTTTACAGCTCCTCTCAGGATGGTGTCACTTTTCCTTCCACTTTACTCTCCATTCCTCCAGTCCCTCAGGGAGGGAATTATTTTCCTCATAGAGGTGGAAAGTTTATGACCACCAGCCACACAGATTCTGGATGTGTGAACATATCTGCAGAAGATTGCCAGGGATGGATCAGGTGTGGAGAGATATTCTTTCCCAGGGGTATTGCATAAGAGGACAGTGTGATGTGGACAAGAACTTGTGGCCAAATGCAGAAAACAGGACTGAGTAGCACTGATATATTTTTATATGCATATATGTATAGTTAACACTAGAAAGAAGATAAGTTATATATGCACATTGGCCATGGCTGAGGTGGTAGATCAGGTCATCTAGTAATTGAAGGCTCCCTGAGGCCTTGAGCGAGATACTGAACCCCAAATTGCTCCCAATGGCTGTGACATTGGTGTATGGATGTGAGCTTAGTATCATGTATGAATGCTTTGGTGGGAAGTGTTGTACTGCTCTTGATGAGCTGTGGGCAGCCTCTGCCTCTCAGTGAATGAATGTGTGGGTGATTGGGTGAACGTGTTCACCGATCAGATGATGGATCAAACAGAATTCCATATGTGTTATTGAACGAAATGGGATAGTTTCCTAACGAGGGAGTTCCCATAGAAGCCGAGCATTTGTTGGCTGCTTTTCCTTCACTCTGCAGTCCAACTCATCCCAAAACATCTCAGCTGGGTTTAGGTTGGAAGACAGGTCATCTGATGCAGCTCTCCATCACTCTCCTTCTTGGTCAAACAGCCCTCACATAGCCTGGACGTGTGTTTTGGCTCATAGTCCCGTTAAAAATCAAATGATGGTCCCACTACATGCAAACCAGTGGGCTGGCATGTCACTGAAGAATGCTATGGTAGCCATGCTGGCCTTAAATTTTAAATAAAGTGCCAAGAGTGTCTCCAGCAAAGCACCCACACATTATACCTCCTCCATGTCGGAAACCACACATGCAGATACCAACCACTCAAACTTCCCTACTTCTCTCAAGAACACGATAATTGGAATCAGAAATCTCAGAAAATTTGACACATCAGACCAAAGTACAGATTTCCACTGTTCTAATGTTGAATCTTTGTGTTTTCTGGCACAAGCCATTCATGCCGTTAGTCTACCCCAGTTTTGACGCTGCACATTAAGTCTTTTGGTTGCATTTTAGATGTTGGTTGTACTGTTGGGGTGCATTTCCAAAGAGAAGTGTCCAAACTCAGTGAAGAGAAATGTATGTTACCAATTATAAAACATAAAAAAAGGAAGCAATCTGTCAGTAAACAATACAGAAGAGTGAAGGTGCCTAAAAAACGTTCAAATGTTATAGGATGTGGAGATCTTTTTTTCCCCCATGTGGTCAATAGAAGACATTTTTCCACACCGCTACAATGTGGTTTTCATTTGCGCTCTATTTTTCCATCAAATGGACTGTCAGTATTTGGTAGTGGAAATGTGTCAGCTATTAGACCCAATAACTGGGAATTGGTTAGAAAATGTGTTTTATCTGGCGTCTGTGCTGATGATTGTGAGCTCTGACCTATGACCTTTCATGAAGAGTTCACATGGGAGGGTCAGATAGCAATCACTTGTCAGTGTAATCAAATCTCTAGAATGTAACACATCTAACAGAAGCACAATAAAAAATTACATATTTACACATTTGTCATTGTGTCCATGAAAAGAAACAAATCAGTACTGATTTAATTATGATGCCACTAGAACATTATGCTGTGCACCTCGCACCTGTGACAGATTTTGTAGGACGGAGAAATTAAAGAGGTAGAAAAGCAAAGCATGAAATCATTCCATACTTTGTCTTCCAAGAGAATGCAACAAGTGAAGTGTGAAGTAACCTTGAAACAACAACAACAGCCAGAAAGATGGACCAATGGTGATGGGATCAAGGTGTGGTTACATTGTGTTTCCATTAAATGAAACTGCTGTGAGCTCAGCCCTGAAAAAGGATGTGATGTCATGGTTCTGATGTGAGTGGTAAAGAAATATTGATCAGCCAGATCCTGAGGCTGGACAAAGCCCTGAAACAGGAAACACATGCATTCATTTGTTTGTCAAACTGTTGAATGGGAAACAGAGCGAGTACCTGTACAAGGGAGGTGTAATGTGACCATAACGTCCAGTCCATCAGTCAGCAGTATCGTACTTCTTGGACTGGCACAGAATGTTTTCAGACAATTTAAACATGAACAGAATTATTTTGGGATAAGAAAATGATAAACCATTAAAAATCATAATCAAGTGTTCCACAGTAGTGATTGTCTGTTAACTCTGGGATGGACTGGCTGCAGCCTCTCGTCTCTGAACATGATTAAGCTGTTCGAAACGTTGCCTGAATGGATAATTGAAACAATGTGAGTCAATAAACAGTGTTCACAGTTCATTGAGATGTGTTGTGGTTGTCAACACATTTGTAACATGAACAATCTTCAAAGGCCAAGTGAGACTTGACTGCCAACAGTACGAAGGTTGTGAATACCTAATCGACTTACAATTCATTCATTAGGCTATTAGCATTATTGGTCTGGAATAAAAGATGTCAGCTAATAACTTGCATCTGCAGCATTATCGCTTTAAAAATACTGGGCGATGTAACTGAGAGCGGAGCAGCAGAAATTACAGCCAAATACAATTAATATGTATGAGCTGTAAAAAAAGAGACATATCTTGCAGAACTATAAAATGTATTCATATAAATGATTTACTTTATTTCTGATAAAGTTTATTTTAAATAGGCTCATTTGTGGCACCAGTTGAAGTATATCGTTTGAGAGGTTAATCAAGTTCAACTTTAACCCATTTTCTACAAGTATGTAAAGCTAGATAGTGAAATTATTTCCCTTCTGTCTGTTTTTACACTCAGACGTCTGCACAGTATGTTTTCTTTTGAAAACTGACCAGCTTTCTCTATGCCATTTTTGTGTCTGACTTCCGGCCAGCCAGTCTGCTCAGTGCTGATTGATGCAGCAGGTCACAACATCTGTCATAAATAGACCAGATGTGCATTGCCACGTTGCTTCTGGTGGAATCGCAAACATTCTCCCGAACAGCCACGATCAGCTTGGGCGGTCGTGGCATGCCTGGTGGGATTGTCAGATCATCATAAGGCTGATGCATACAGAGACAAACAAATTCAAAATTACATGATCAATCCCACTGGAAGCAATTTATTTGGAGCAGCTTCTCGTGGACACAAAAGGCAGCAGCAAACTGTGCATGCAAACAAATGAATGAAATCATATCATATTGAAATCATATTGCACTGCAGGTAAAGCACAATGCTGCACTGATGGCCCTGTCTTTATTTATTTGGTCATTTTTATGCAGTATGAAACTTTACATATTCACTATTATACAGCACTTGTATAGGATACCTACAGATACAGAAATACAACAGTGCTAGTCAGCTCTGCTGTCTGCATTTGGCCATGACTTCTCATCCACATCACACTTCATGTCCTCTCGCAATACACCTGGGAGTGAACCTCTCTCTGCATGCCTGATTCACCCCTGGCAGTCTTCCACAGACATCCAGCATTCATTGTGTCCAGTAGGGACATCTGATCAGAACCTTCCACCTCTATGAGGAAAATAATTCCTCTATGACTCTGAAGAATGGAGAGTGAGGTGGAAGGAAAAATGACACCACCCTGGGATGAGCTGCAAGCTCCTGGAAGTGAACCGTGAAACGCTCACATTGAAAGTATCTGAACAAATATATACTGTACGGGTTTTTATTGCTGCTATGTATTTACATGGGGACAGATGTAACAGCCATGAAGGGCAATAAAGCTGAACAAATAATGGTAAAGAAATTTTAAATTGTAAAAATATAATCTATGATGGAAGGTAGTGGATATATTTAGAGGGTTAATGATACTGTCTGATTTCTCATCAGTTGTATTGGTGTGCAGTGCTCTGTAGCGCCTACCTGAAGGTTTCCACACCAGACAGTGTTGTTGAGCATGATGTTGGGGTGAGGCTGCACCAGGCCACTTATTAACCTTCCCGTCTGTACGTAGACTCATCACTGTCCTGATCGGACTGCAGCAAAGCTTTGGCTGAGTCGATGCCCACCTTTCTTACATGGCTGTAGAGTTGCTTGGATGTCTGTGAAGCGCTGAGAAGCAAGCTGATGCACCTTGAGGTCCCTCCCTGCTCCATCCAGCTCTCGCTTGCACTGATGATGCAATGAACGTCTGCACATTGTTGATTGTCAGTGGAACAGAGTTGCATGCCATAAAAAACAAGAACAAGCTGGAGTTTAGTCTCTGTCGCAATTCGATCAAATGGTAGATTTGTACATTGTTATGTTGTTGTGTAAGAGTGATGATTCTGTTGACCAGTCGACAAACTGCAGAGTTTCGATGTGCCTTAAGAGAGGGGTAACGTTCGTGACGTTCTGGTTGGTGGAAACTCTGCTGCCTTTCACACAGGAAGGTAACATGCCATCTGGGTTTGGTGTTATCCTGATCTGTCTCTCAAAGGCCTGACACACACCCTGTTCATTTCTTTTTATCCTGTCAGTGAAGGTTGGTGAAGGGGGTGGCAGGGGGTGCTGACGGTTGTTTGATGTTTGAACGGGAGCGGTGAGGATCGGGTGTTGGCTTATCAAACCTGAAGTAAAACACATTTAGGTCATCTGCCAGTTGATGGGTCATTACAGTGTGGGGGGATGATTTCCTCTAACTGGTGATGTCCTGCGGGCCTCTCTACACTGATTGAAAACCTGTTTTCCAGATTTGCAGTGCAGCTCTCTCTCTCTCTCTCTCTCTCCCTCTTTTTTTAAATAAACTTTGATCTCCTGTGTTTCAGGCCTGGTCCGCACCTCAGTACGTCTTCTCCTGAAGCTGGCTGTGTTTTACTGTAAACCAGGGTTTATTGTTGCTTTATATGCAGATGGTTTTAGGCAGTACACACATGTTCTCACAAAAACTCATGAAATGTGACAGTGTCTCAATTTTGTCCAGGTTTGTAGCAGCAGCCTCAACACAAACACAAAGATCCAGGTTTAACATGTTGTTTTAGCCCTTCAGTCTTCAGCACATTTGCATTGCCTTGAATCACCGCAGGGTTTTGTGGAGTGTGTTTATCTGTACTGAACTCTCTATAAATATACAGTGCTCGCTAACTCTCATTCACTGTTTATGTCACTCGACCACTTCTTGCTCTCGAACCATTGGGAACAAACCAAAGGAAACTTCTTTGTGAAACTATTTTGCAGGGTAGACTGTGACACAGATGAAGAAGCACTTGAAGAACTTGTATCTATAGTGCAGTCCACGTTGACTTCTGATGTACTGACTTTAAAAGGTTTATTGAGGAATGTGTGTTACCAGTCGTAAAAATGTGATTCCTCGAGCAGTGAGTCCAAACCAGGAGTACTTGTACTTTCCCTGGGGGGTACTACTGCAGCTTCCAGGAAACACTATGGAAAGATTTTAAAGGAGCTTGAAAAAATAGAAATTATGATTTGACACAGACAATTGTGTCATTTACAAAGAACTATAATAACAAAATCCATTTATAGCTCTTAATTAACATCCATTTTAAAATCCATTAAAGCAGACACATTTGGGGTGTGCACAATATTTACATCCCAACAGATTTGTAATATGCCAGTAAAAGACGTATTGAAAACTTAATTTCAGTTGTTGTTCATTGCGATCATTCTTCACATTTTTTGACTTTTGAAGTTTTCTTTTGATTCAGTTTTAGTCAATAATCTACACAGTTTTTGCATCTGGCCTTTGGTTTGCGGTGAGATCTGGAAGAAATTTCTTCACTTGTGCCAGAGTAAATAAACTCTTTGAAACGGTTCAATAATTTACATTTGACAAACATGTCTTTACTGACTTTATGTTTCAATAAATCCACAGACCCCGCTGTCAACAATCATTGTGAACTATTTTCAACTCAACATAGCTCATATGGTGAAACAGTCAATTATGAGCGACCACGCCAATATGGATATAAATTTGAAATGGTTTATTGAATATTATGGAGGAAGGTGGACCAAGATGATGTACCGTAAGAGGGATGAGGAGATGGACCAGTGGTGAGACTCTCAATCAGGAGTATTCTCTTCATCGCTCCATCGAGACAAGCGCGCCTGTGGTTCCTGCAGAGGTGCCAAAAGTATTCACATTCATTACCCAAGTAGAAGTATAGATACTAGAGTTTAAAAAGACTTCTGTAGAAAAGGGAAACAATTCAACTATGTAGCCTACTAAACCAAATAAGAATTACCAAATCTAAGTTGACATAGGAGAACCAAAACACCAAAACAGCGTTGTGGCCGCAGCGTTGCCGAGCCGTGGATTTTGGGGGTAAGACTCAGTTTCTCTTAACTGGAGGAAGTGTCCAAATATAGATTTAATCAACTTTTTAACTACTTCACAAATTATAATCACATGGCTTGTGGCTAAATAAACTGTTACCAACTAAACTGTTTATGTGCCCGTAGCTGCTTTTGATGGGCCTCAAAATAAAAGGCTTACGGAGCTGAACAAACAACTCGAAACGCAGTTTGTTTTATTACATACAAATGTATCAATGCCAAAAACATATTTCTAATCTCTCAAAAAAATAAAGAAAACCAAATTCTTTAGTTAAACAGGCGGATTAACCAAGCAGAGCGTTCTCGCTGATTGATTTGTTCATGGATTGGACTTGACTACCAGAGACTGAGACAATCATTTAAGAGAACAGATAAAATGTTCCATCGTGTTGCTCATCCAAATCCTCAAAGGAATCACACTAACATGGAAATACTTTCTTGTTCTTGTGTGTGTGTGTGTGTGTGTGTGTGTGTGTGTGTCTTGGGCCCCACCAGACTGCACATGTTTTCATTTGTAGAAAATAGGTGGGCAGCAATTATCTTGAAGACAAGAACTTCACTCTGAGAGTTCTGAACTATAATTAAGTTATTTTTCTGGAATGAGAAAACTTTGAACTCTGAACAGAATATTCTCTCTGATATTGTGAAGCTTTGAATTTTAGCTAATAAAATTAGATTAATGACAAAAGACAAACACGTGTTTTCTCATGCCTGTCCCATATTTAACTATTTTTAACTGTGTTGGCTGCGTGTCCCCACAGA
This sequence comes from Protonibea diacanthus, assembly GCA_028641955.1. Taxonomy (NCBI): domain Eukaryota; kingdom Metazoa; phylum Chordata; class Actinopteri; family Sciaenidae; genus Protonibea; species Protonibea diacanthus. Next base: position 2,275,655 of record CM053978.1, on the reverse strand, counting down.
TGACAATGTCAGTCACTTTGGTCCAGAACAATGACAATATAATTAGTGGCCAGAGCTTCCAGGTCCAAAAAGTGAAGCCAATGCCGTCTCTTAAATCTTAAATTTAAGGTTCTTAAATCTGTCTAATGCTCAGCAGGGGGCAGCTCCACTGGCTGCAACAAAAAAAGATTGTATATAAATTTATGTGGAAATGACCAAACTTCCAACATGATTTCTGACCTCAGTAAACCGTTTCCTCATGAGTTTATGGTCTTAGTCTCGAATTTTAACCCTTCTTCCATACAGCGTGACGTTCATTTCGTAACTTATGGTCCCGGTGTAGTGTAAAATAGATCATAAAGCAGGGTACGCTTTTTTAGAAACTCCATCCAGCTCACGAAATTCAGATCAAATCTGTCAAACCACCTCAAATGTTTGCAGAAACATGAGTTTACTTACTGTGTTACTGTAATTCAAGTGCACTTGAGGATCCGTGGGCTTTCCATCCACCTTAGCCACATGATCAGCATTATTGTTTTGAAGTTTTATGGCAATCCATTCAAAAGTCAGGTCAAAATCATAATGTGACCAGTACTTTGATTTAAAACTTGCCAAACCAATAAAATTCCCATCAGCCTTGGCGGTCCAAATGAGCAGACAAAGATGGTAGACATTATACTTGCATGTTGGCATTGTTAACATGCCTCCTCACAGAGCCACGACTAAGGCTGTGGACTTCTGTTTTCCTACATACTTTAGTAAAACTGACCACCATCACTTTGAATGTAATGCTTTTAAGGCTTTTCATCCATCCGACTACAACAATTAGGTTTATGAAGCTGTAATGATGGTTGTAATAATCTTCATGTGGTTTGGATGAAAAGTACCCGGTTGGATCATGATTGACAGATAGAAAAACAGATGTAAATAACTATAAAAACTTTCTGTTGTAATTAGATTCATATTGAATAGTTTCTATATTCATGTGGCACTGTACATGTTCAGATAATTGTTGGTTTCATACAAACCATCCTACTGGTGAATATATGCTTTCCAGTTATACAGACAACTCTATAAAGAAAAGTTACGATGTCAACTACACCCAATAAAGCAAAGCGATATGTTTTATGGGGAGCATTGGCATTGCAGGAACATCATGTCTGACCAACCAGACAGCTTGGGTGAAACCATCTGTTGCTTAATTTCTCTGTTGTGCTGCAACGCTTCAAAATTAAGTCATAAACAGCAATTAAAATGTCAGCCCTGCTGCAAAGCTCCTGGGAAAGAGTGTTTGGCTGCTGCCTGCTGCAACTTTCAGTCTCTCCGACTGGGATTTTGTCTCTTTTGACTCTCGCTCAGCATCTACTGCTGCCAGTTCGCTCGACAGCGTTTGAAGTGGCTGAGAAGATGCTGGTTTCAGTTCAACGTGCCAACGAATAAGTGCACTCACATCAAGCCAAACATCTGTGATGGTCGTAAATAAGTTAAAAAAAATGAAATATTATTACTCTTGGCTCCAACCTTTCTTTTGGAGAATTTCTTGGTCCGCAAAATATGACGGTGTCTGAACGAACTCTTTGAGGAACGCGCACGCACATAACGCGAATAATTTGGGAGTTGCATCAACCTTGACACATATTGTATTAAAAAAAAAAACAGATTCTTCAACTGGCTCATCAAAACCGATCCATATGTTAAAAAAAAAAAAAAAAAGGACCCATGCGGAGAAGAGCACTATCTGTTGAGTGTAGAGTGGATCTGAAATGTGGGCTGATCCAAAATGTACCTTACATGCTGATTTGAAGTAAATTATAAAAAAGCAATAATCTCAAGATATCAATAAAAAGGAATAATAAAAGAAAACGTGGAAGGAGGTTGAAGCTCCAAGTGGGGAAAAAAAAGATGTAGCTCACGAGATGTGATGACTTTATGTCTCCCAGATGTTCAGTCGCACTTGCGTGTTACTCAAAACTAAAATGCACACGTTTAGTATCAGCCGCTCAGCTCTGTAGGTGTGAAAGTGAGCTGTAAAAGTTTATGTTTCTCCCTTCAGATCTGCTGTTACGATGCACACCATTGGTGACACCACTACTGCACCATTATCCAGTTCTCCACCATGTTCTCCAATGTTCTGAGCACTCATATGTTCCTAAAACATGAGTGAACAGATGTTTAAAAAGCTTTACAAAAGAATCTCCTTCCTATAGATGGAATCTGTTTTTAAGTTTGCCCTAAATTAAATTCAAGTTTTATTCAAATGGTACATGTCTGTGCTCCAATGGGACACTTCCATGCTTTTCTAGCCCTGATGATAAATGAGAGGGAAACTAGCTAAAGTGGCTGAGGACAAACAAGGAAACATGGGATCTTTCAAGCAAGATTGAACTGAAGGGAGGGAATTCCTTTCAATTCTTTGTTTTTTTTTTTTTTTCAAAAAGATGGTGTTGCTTTACTTCTTTTTTGCCAAGAGAAACTTTGTCTTTGTCTGTCAGCCCTCTTCAGGACCCAAAGTCATCTGCAGGATGACTGACGTCTTTCATGTAGCTTGATTTGATTTTTGATCTCGTAGTCACGAGTAGCATAAGGGAGATAGAGCACCCCGTGGTGATTCCTACTTCCAGTTGCTGCCATCACGTTGTGAAGTTCTGGAGGGAGAAGCACATCTGGAGGTCCTTTAAATTGGATACCAAGGGCCTCATTACAGAAACTTCTTAAAGCTGAAATCCTATCTTACTTCATTTTAAGCTGACATTAAGGAAATGTTTCTTAGGCTGACTACATTCGTTAAATTCACCCAAAAGACCAGGTTTGTGTCCCGTACGAAACCCAAAGTTATTTTTTAAATTTGTATACAAGTTCTTTTCAGATTTAAATTTTTCTCAGTTTACAGTTGTAGGTAGGATTTCTTATGTTATGACAATATTGGAGGTCTGATATAGGAAATCATCCTGTTACAGTAGCAACTCATGGTTGTTTCCTATCCTATACTATCCTGTTTGAAACACACACTAAGACAAGACCAGTAGTTTGGACATTCTTCTGTAATGACACCCCTGATGGAATCTGGAAGGATGTAGAAGAACGCCACTGCTGTAATGTTACTTACAGTAAATGAATAAAAAGACAGCAACCATAGAGCAAAAAAACTGTATCTTGGGTCTTGGCCCACTTGACTGTCTCCCACAATGATATCTGGCTCCGATAGTAACTTAGAGGGCAGCAGAACCAGGTGAAAACATCACCTGATAAGGCTGCTGGGATCAACATGCTATTTACACAGCGGACATGGAGAGACATCAGTATGATGGATGTTACTCGGATATTTAGCTCTAACATGGGGTTGATTGGAGTGGAGTTAGCAGACGGGAAAACCAATGCAGTGATTTAAAACTCTCCGCTGAGCTGATGAGGGAGCTCTCTGTGGATTCCCACTATGAGCAACAAACACGCCCCCAAAAATTATCCATTAGTGCGGCTTTAAAAATGGTCGCGTCAATGTAGTTACCTAATGTAACTGTAATTGTAAAACTCTTACAGGCGGTGCTCTCCATGTGAAGGTGAGAGGTCAGCTATATTATATTGGTCTCCAGCCTCAGTGGACTACAGCTACAGAGCAAAGGTCACCTCCTTCCCAACCTCGTACTTTACGATCCAAGAAACCGCCGGTGAGGAGGTCAAAGGTCAAACCTGGATAATAGCTCCATGTGGCTTGACCTTTCTGTTGTTGCCCAGACAGACCTGAAATCATCAGATCCAGAAATCTGAGAACTGAAGCGGTCACTTATCTCTCTCAGTCCATGAAGTAACTTTATTTTAGTAATGGAAGATTTCAGGTCGACAGTTGTTTTATCATGTGTGTCACACTTCATCATCTGACATGGGGCTGCTCCACACTGCAGACTTTTTTATCTGTTAAGGGCTCTAAGCAGCAAAGCGTTTGAAAAGTACTCAGAAACTCAGAAACATTTGACATTTTAGAAAAAGTAGCAAATCTTACATCCTATGAAATGTTGCTGTTTTATAAGGAAACCTGCTGGGACGTCAAATATTCGAATGATTTAATGAACAAAGTGATTTTTGCTTTAATGCAAGCAAAACTATTAAAGACACACTAGTTGTGGCATTTTATGTAGTTTGGCAATCCTTATAGACCACTGTAAAGCAAGGTGATGGCTTTGCTAGCGACTGTCAACTCAACATCAACAAACTCACCAACAGCAGACACAGCAGCAGCTAATATTACTGACTAGCCCAGCTCGGCGTCTTTCAGCCTTTTATTTCACCAAGCTCTCGCCAGATTTACTCTTGCCTGGTGTCAGTCTCTCCTTTTCTCCTTCTTAGCTTCCCCCATCTTCCTCTTTCACCTTCTCGACTCTGCCATCTCCACAGAGGCTGATAAGCCTGGTTACACTGCCTGCTCACCCGGCTCAGGATCTGGCGTGTCACTGGCCAGCATTCACCGCTGGTTTACTTCCTTTAGTGTAACATCAAGAAAAGTTTTGTGTCCGTCAGCAGTTGAAGCGGGGCAGTCGGAGGACATCAGAGGGAAAACCAGAAAACATTTTCTCCATAAAATATGATCCAGTTTCACCAAAATTAGTGAAATAGTTGGTGGTGGTGTGTGACGCTGTAAAGCGTTATATACTTCTTGCAGGTGATTGTGCCCAGAACAGAAAGTGTGAGAACAGACGTACGAATGACATTTACCTGATTAAAAGTCAGTGTAGCATCAACATTTAAAATCTGTTAGTTTATGATATAAAAGTGTTGCTTTAAAGTAGATGTCTCACTTTGCTTTTCTCTCTCACCATGTCCACAGGGTGGGTCTAACTCCAAAGAAAAAAAAAAACAAAACAACTTAAAACATAGAAGAACAACTGAAGGGTGCGCGAGGAGTTTCATTTCAAAATGGGATTATTTGTGAGAGACTAGAGGAAATGAAAAATTTCAAGGCACACCGGTTCATTATAGTGCACAACAGTGCACGAAGGCACAGTTTTATTCACTTTTGATCCATGTCCTGGAAAAATACAGAGCTCAAGAGACTCAGCAGACATAAGCAGACTTGATTGGGGTTTCAGAGGGATTTTCTATTTTGACTGAAAACTGAGGATGTATTTTGAATTTCTGCACACACATCTGCATGCCAGAAACTCTTGAACATCACTCATGTTGATCTTTCTTTGTGTTTTCTGGATTGTTTATTAAAAAGACGTTGAACCGATGATGTTTCTTTAAGAAAATGACACTGCACTCTTACCTCTGCGCTCCTGTCTGAGCTACGAGATGTTTTTCAGGGAAGACAGTAAGTGATTTGGTCAGTCGGTGCTCTGTGGGGCCCCCGGGGGACAGTAAAAGGAATCCGGCTGATTCCAATCAGCTTTCCAATCCTCCATTCTGACCTTTAAACCTTTAATTTGGATGTTTGGATGAAGGCTGAGCCAGACCTGTGTGTATAAGCCTGTGTGTGTTGGTCCACCCTCAGCTGGAGCCATGTTTTGTATGTACATAAAATGAAACGCATTTCCCCAAATTCACATCATTTCATTTCATCATTTCAAGGAGTACTACTCTCAACAGGGCTCATTTAGATTGATATTTTATTTTTATTTATTATTTCAGACATTTTTTTTTCAGAAAGCTGTTCTTACCAATAAAGAGTCTGTTTATTGTTGTAGTGTCTTCACTTGTACTCCTATTATAACATTTATTATCATACTCTCGTGACAGACAACAACAGAAACTTTCAAACATGCACAATAAAGTTCTTCTTTTTAGCCATGCTCGTGGCATTGCTTTGAGTTATAAATATTATGTTGTATAAATGTATGTACGCTGGGAAAAATCACAAACATAACTAGAAGTAGAGAGGGACGCTGAAGGAAAGAGAAAAGCACGCTGCGGTCAGGCAGATCCAGCAGGTGAAAGGGATGTGAGGGCATTATCAGCCTCTGATGTCGGCTTACAGAGGTAACACCTACCAGAAACAGGACTTCACAGGAGGGTCTGGTTCACATTTATCTGTCCATCTTCTGCATATTTTGACCTTTTCCATCCCCCAATGCACTGCTGCGCTGGTCCCGCCTCCAGTACAAACCATTCATTACCAGCAGCAGAGCAAGGTACTGCTACTTAAGCAGGGATAAAAGCTGAAACGGGGGAGAGAGGGGGATAAAAGGGGGTTTGGAAAAAGAGGAAAAAAAAGCCATATATACAGAGAAAGAGAGAGAGACAGACAGACAGAGACAGTGAGAGAGAGAAGTGAAACAAAGCAACAAAAAAAGAAGATACTTTGAAAAAACTCCCCGACAAAATTAGAGGTGAAGAGTGGAGTTAGGAGAGGAAAAGGGAGAGTGGTGACATAAAGACGTTTAGCAAGACAGCAAAAGCGAGGGAGGGAGGAGAACGGAGAGAGAGAGAGAGAGAGAGCGGCACACCATAGAAACGAGAGAAAGCGAGTAAACTGAGAGCGTGACAGACTGACAGACGGCCTGCCCGGGAACCACAGGTAAGGCGAACAGAAATTTTGATCCCATCTTGTCATGTTCAAACTGTTCCAGGAAATCGGTTGAGCGTTGGAAAATACACGGCGAAGGAGAAGCACAACACGTAGAGCCGTCTGAGGCTCAAAGACTCGGAGCATGTATGAGAAATTTTTCAACACATACCTCTTTTATGATCCTTCATGTCTTAATCCTGTATGTCAGAATTTAGTGAAAATCTCCCCTCTGTAAGATTGTTAAAACATTCCTCACCATTTTCCCCCCTTGTTGTGCCAGCTGCTTTGAAAGGATTTCCCCAGCTGTGGCCTGTAAAGTGCAGTGATTGCAACGCCCATTACACAGCTGAAATAAAAATCTGGGCCCAAAATGATAAAAAAAAAAAAAAAAAAACCTAATCACTGATAAGCTGAAACGCAGAAGTTCTGTTCAGCATTCTGCGTCAACGTTTTTTGCCGCTCGATCGTTGAGAAGAAGCCGTGCGTCATTTCAGATTGTAAACTGCAAACGAGCGCCGAGCCTGTTTACATGAACCTCTGCTGTAAGTGCCACTTGACTTAAAGTCATTTCCTCAGATCGTAACATGTATTTACATTATCTACAACATGTGTGGTAGCACACGTCAGAAAAACTCAAGAGCGTTCTTCCTGACTGTGTTTGAAGCACAGCTCCAGACGCTGTCGGGCTCCATCTATCGATAGGACGATCTTTGCCCGCTCTCGGCTATCTCGACGTATCAGTGTCAACAGCCTTGTCAGAATGGATGAATTAAAAACGTGAAGGGAAGTCGTCAAAGTTTGAGCGGCGATAGCACGTTGTTATTCTTGATTCCTGCAGTAAAGAAGCTGCTAAACGTTCTGGACAGAAGTTGAAGCTGCTGCACTGAAACTCTGTGTCGTCAACACACATTAGATTCACGACACAACAGAACATGTAATGTTTACTGTTTAATATTGTATCAAAAGTGTAATTTCACTCCTACAAATGTTTTCAGTGTTTTAAAACAATACGACGTAGAAGAGCTTTTTCATGACCTCAAACGGCCGTAAAAATGACGTAAAGTTTGACACAAAGTCAGTAAAAACGTTGTGTGCTTCATATCCGCTGAAGTTTTATCGACGCACCGTTACTTTAGTCAGAGCATATGTAAAATATATAATGATAATATTGTAGTTTTAATGCGTTGATGAATGTTTCTCTGCTGTCGTGACATAAAAAAGTGAATAAACACACGAGCACTTTTGTTTAAATGAGTTAATGATCTTGTAATGTGTTACATCAAGTTGTGTAAATATATTCTTGTAAATTTGTCTTACAGGTTCAGAAAAGCTCCTTTAAATTCATGAGATACTAAATAATATTTACATCGTGTGACTTTTACATCATGCAATAGTTGTAATGAATTGTTATATTTTAATGCATTACCGTGTAGCGTCTTCTATCTGTAATTACAAAATAATAATTTTGGATTCAACTGTAAAATATCAGCGTTCACAAAAGCGCTCGCTCTCGACGCTGTGTGTGACGGAGCTGTAAACCTGTGATACATGATGTTTGTCATGAGGGATTCTGGGCAAACGGCATCATTTCCATTAGCAACTTGATGGTTGATTGAAGTCGTCCCCCCAGAAATCTGATCACCGCTCGTCCTCCAGGCTTTCAAACCCACACTGAGGTCAAAAAACAGAAAAAGACAGACGTTTATCTGCCATTAACACACTGACCAAAACACATGTTCAAGATCGTCTGTTAATGAGCTGAATTTTTGATACTAAAAGTTGAATCTGACGGACCGGAACATGCTGAGAATAGATATGATCTTCCTCTGACCTTCCAGAAATTATGTCCAGATGTGAACGCTGCTTTTCTGACGGTTAAAAAAATCAGTCTGTCACGATGCGATCACTTCTGTCAGCAATAACGTGCAACACTTTCAGCGGTTTTATTTTTGTCGTTCCGTTACGGGGAAGTTTCTGACAGTTCTCTGTCTGGGCAGCCATCGTGAGAAAAATAATAATAATAATAATAATCCATACAGAACACTTCAAAACAAAATTACAAAGTGCTCTTCAAATAAAATCCAAAATATAAGAAATAAAACATGATAAAATTACTGAGATAATTCTGATATTGTAGTTTACAAAATAGAAACAAATAAATACATTTCAATTGTGACGTGCATTCATCAGTATGTTTTCCTCCTCTGTCGGTCAGATTATTAACTGGATAACAGCATCATGCTCATGTTTTCATGTAGTAACTCTGAAATCTTTTTTAAGTGTATCAGTCATGCAAGACCTTGCTTCCTGACTTTGTGTGTGTGTGTGTGTGTGTGACTGTGGCAATCATTGTAGCCGAATTGAGCTTTTAGAGGTGTCGGTGTGTCTCTGAATATAAGGGCAGCTCGGCAGTGATGTTTTCCCCGTCTGAAACCCTTTTGATGATCATGTGCACATGTAAAAAGCTGATTCCTGGTTCCTTGTATGTTCCTCGAGGTTTCCCTAATCCCGACAGAAACCAGGTCCCTTGTTTACCGATTAAAGCTTTAACAGTCTGCTAATATTCCACATTTTTCTCCTGATTCCACTAACAAGTATCTCATTCCTCTGTTACATCGAGCTTCGTTGTTGTCAAAAACTATGCAGACACATCGGTGTTGCACAGGGTGACATGTTCCTTCGGCATGAACACACACACACACACACACACACACACACACACACACACACACACGCTGTAGTCTGTCCCGCACTCGAGCACCAAGTGTGGATAAAAAGGCACGAGTGAGCCAATCACTCATCTGCCGTTAGCGTGTGCAGGGACCGGCTTGTTGTTTCGTATGTTTTAGCTCAGTTTTAGTTACATAGCATCAAATAATAACACAAGTTATCTCATGAAGAGCAGGTCTAGACTGTACTCTTCACAGTGTTATTAACAGAGACCGAACAGTCTCCACCATGAGCGGACACTTGACGATGATGTCAAAGAAAAACTTCCTTCACGAGGCAGAAATCTCGAGAAGCAGCAGCTCATGGTGGATGGTCGTTTGCGTCAACGGTAAATTCTCTTTTGTTATTTATCGGTCATACAAAACTAACGCAGGATGGCTGACGGATCACGAGTGTGACTTCTTGACTTCTCTCAGTGACGATGCACAGCGTAGTGAAACTGTTGTCAGGGCTGTAGCACAAAACTCCGGCCTCTGCGCGAAGGCCCGGCCCCTCCTCCCGTCCACGGATATTCACCCTTGTATATTTCTGGGCCTCGGCCCCCTTCACCCCCCACCTAATGCTTCCGCCCCTGCCTGTTGTTACCTGTTGGCACTGATCGCATTGACTTGTTGTGTCTGGTTGTGCGTTACGGCATGAGAGGAATCAAATATAATCTATATCACGTTACTTCTGTGAGATCCTCCGGTTGTTGCTCAGACTCATCCTGACACATGAGAATCAACAGTTTGTCTGCTTTAATATGCTCCGTGACACGGAAGAAAAGATCGACTGTGGCATGTTGTTATTAGATATACATTGTTGAAGTCACGGATATTATTTTCTAGCATGTTTACTTAAAAACGGCAGCAGTTTAAAGTGTTTAAATCACCGGGGGAACGTCAGACGACATTCTTCCAACGTGGAAAGCTGAAGAACTTAAAGGAGACTCACTTTTTTCCCAAATACTTTGCTGATGAGAATAATTTATGTCAACCTGTGGAACCACTAACAGATGAGAACAGCACGCAGTGTGGAGAATCCCCAGATGTCAGATAATAGACGTGACAGACATTAAAACTACTGTTGGCTTGATTTATCTGCCTGATGTCGTCCTGTCAACAGATAGAACCGACCCAGCTCTCAGATTTCTACGTCCGAACAGGAAGGAAAGGTCGAGTCTTGCGACGTATTATTCAGTCTTTGACCTTTGACCTTCTGCGGGTTGTTGGATCTTAAAATATGAGATCTGGACCTCTGTGCTGTCGTCTGCTGAAGACTACTTTTTATTTTTTAGTTCTTATCGATTTTTATGTTTGATATAAAGGAGTGATATGAGTCATAGTAAAGAAAATGTGCATTTTGCAATAGAAAATACAAATTAAACCGCAAAATACATTTTATGTGTTTAATTTCCAATAAACGTACCATAAAGGTTAATAAAACTTTTATGAAATACACCTAATTCAACTATTTTAACATAAATTTAAACGGTTTTTATCTCTTTGGAGTTCTGTTCTAACCTGGTTTCATGAGTTACCTTTTGATTTGTGAGCTCGTACCAAATGTTCAACATTTAACGCAGCAGCAACACAGCGGTCCACAAAATACCACACGGTAACACAAAGCTCTCTGCTTCAAAGACAAAGACGTAACATTACCCGGGAGGACACAACGTCTATGATTTCACACAACAGTTTAAAACGCGGACTCATCAGACCGCAGCACACTTTTCCACTTTCGGTGGATTTTTAAAATGGTGTTGCCTGAGGGGTCGAAGGTTACGGGCACGTAATGTTGGTTTTCATTCTTCGCCCTGAATGCAGAGATTTCTTTGGATTCTCTGAATTGTTTAATGATATTATAGATCATACATGATCAAATCCACAAATTTATTGAAATTCTGAGCGTATATTTACAAAAAAAAAAAAAAAAAAACCCAAACAAACACTAAGGTTCTGATCTTTGTACTGTATTTACTATTCGTTGTCCTGTTTTTACCTCATACAACCCTGATTTAAAAAAGCTGGTGCGCTGTGTAGAATATAGAAAAACAATATATCCAAAAGTGCAAATGTTTTTCTAATAAAATAATAAAAGTCAAATAACCTAAATAAAACAGAATATAAAGACCCAAACAGACTTTGAGTCATGTTTCTCTCCGGAGAGCGTTTCTTCAAAGACGGAAGGTGAAAGTGAGTTTTGTTCTCTTGAAAAAAAATAAAAAAAATATAAAATTACAAATTAGCCACATTCACGATTTTGTAAATATTACTGTACTATTTATTTAAGGTTAGCTCAGGTTATCAAAAAGAGTAAAAAGAGTACATTTCTGCATTTCACAGTCCACCAGAGACGCTTCATCCACTGATGCGTGCAAAGGGTCGACTTTATGGACCAACATATCACCGACTCTGCAGCTCTGCCGGACCTCTGTTAGCTCATGGTTTTGGTTTTACGGGACACTTACTGTCTCACCGTTCTCATCAACCCATTTCCAGCAGCAGTCAGTTTGTTTCCACCAAACAAGCTCAAATAAACCCGCCGTGCTGACAAGAACCTTCATGTCCAGCAGACAGGATACAACACTGAATTTAATAATTATGAAGAACGCAATAACGTGCTCAATTCATTAATGTTAGAAAATATAATTGTGGAGCTCCACTGTAACTCACCTGGTATAACGCGTACCGCAACTGCGTACTACACTGGCCCAGGATCTGGATCTGGATTTTGGTAGCTGGACTACCGGAGAAACCTGAAGGCGGGAAAAAACAATTTTTTTACGTCATAAGTGACGATTTTTAAACAGCAGATTTATCATTAACGTATGAACGCTGTTACTTTGTGGGGGTCGTCCCGTAACAGTGAGATCACACGTTTGATCGTAGTGCGCACTTCCTGTATAATATATTTATTTACATTTCAATACAGTTTGTTGGGTCTGGGTTTATTCTTTATGTGCTGTGTGTAAATATGTTCAAAACAGCTTTAAAATGAACGTAGATTGATTTCAATTATTTGTCCATCTCTGTTATTTTCTTTTTAAAGTTGATGATATAAATGTTATAAGTTCAGTAATGTCACTGTTTTAATCACGCGTGTCACCACTCTCAATATATTGTCAATTTCCAATTATTATTATTATTTTTTAAAATCATGTTAAAATCACTGATTTTATTTTTAATGTTTTTCTTCTCCTTTTCTCTGTTTCACTCGCAGCGTTTTACTCTCTCTCTGTTTCGAAAAAAAGCGAAACCAAAGTTGTCAAGGTGAAATATTGCAGGTCGACGTGCTGCTGCTGTCTCTGATTCATATTTTAAAACCAGATAACAATAAAAGAAAAGGAAATAACACAGAGCCTGTGCGTTGAAAGTGGAGCCAGCAACCTCTGCAACAGAGATCAATTTAAAAAAGGAACCCCATGTGCTTATTGCCAACTTCCATGGTGATGGAAATTACTGCAAAATGAGAACCAGGCCGCCGGGGTGCTCTGATGTTATTCTTCCTCCAGTTCCACCACAGTTTCCTAGACATTCCTTCTTCAGAAAATATGAGTGCGTTCATGTGTGTGTGTGTGTGTGTGTGTGAACAAAGTACAGAGATCCTTGGATTACTTTGCACACCGTGCACGTCAAATGTTTCGTCTGCTATCTGGGTCAGATTTTTTAACCTCAGCTAAATATGTGTCATTTCTTTAAAAATTTCCTTCTTCTAGCTGCCATTCAGCGACTCATATGCATACATGCATGCCTATTATTAGTCACAGTACTAGAATTATTACAGCAGTATAAAAACTGCTGTTTGATGGCGAGAGCCAATTATTTAGAGACACACTGGTTGAAATGGATACCATCTGTTTGCATGTTCTGCTGCCAACGTCTCTATTCACCTACTTTCTTTGCTGTAATCTGATGGAAGTATGCACCCCTCGAGCACAGCTGCAGTCCTTTGTACCCCCCCCGACCCTCCTTTAAATTGACGGCACATAATCGGGGCAAATGATTGCCAGTTTACAAATAATCAGATGATTTACAGTCATTAGTGGAAACATTGACTAAGTTGCTGATTAGTAGCGTGAAACACAGAATGCATAGTGACGGAGAGCGTGGCCAGAGGAGAAAGGTACGAGGAATTTATTTTCAGATTATTATAATTATGTGATTCATGTTTTTGTTCTGTTTGTGTGGATACACACACACACACACACACACACACACACACTTGTAGCCCTGTGTAGCAGAAAAACATGTTTCCTGTCACTGTGTGTGTGTGTGTGTGTGTGTGTGTGTGTGTGTGTGGATCAGTTAATTGCTGCATAAATTACATGATACACTCAGTTTGTGGGACAAAAACAAATCAGTGTTTCCGTTTTTTTTTATTTTGCTTTTTAAAAACATTTCTTGTGTCCTTGAAATATTATAAAAATATATATATATTTTTGTTTTTCCTGTTAATTATATTTTATAATTTAATAATTTATTTTTTCATTAATGTGAAGTGGAAAAATATTTTTCATACTCGATGAACTTACTTTGAACATACTTTGAATAGTCGGCTGTCAAATATTATTATTGAGGACCCAAACATCAGTGAATTTACTATTATTTAATATTTCAAAATGATTACTTAATTACCTAAATTCTACATTTTGACATACAGTATGTTTTATTACAATATTTTTGAATATTGGGTATGAAATTCAAATTTAACGTCACAGACAGATTGGGATGTTACAAAATTATGTTAGAATTATGTCAAAAACTATTAAAATTAACAGAAAGAGTCAATGCGTGCACACTAAAGCAAAAAAAAAAAACGCTTTTCCTTCCTTGTCATATTTAAAAGGAACAGTGTCGCGTTGATATTAAACCAGATGAAAGTGTCACATAAGGAGGTAAATGTATATAATGAACAGCTCAGCCTGCTCTGAATGCAGCGTTCTAAAGTTATTTTAAACTTTATGCAGCTCGTCACGGAGCTCTTTGATTGGTCGTCTGCTGCCACACTCCATTCTACCACTCTTCAAGCTTTGTATGTGTCGCCGTGGCGATTTGGTAATTTATGGTCTAGTATAGATAGGATGAACTGAGGGCTGCATGAAGGGCCAGTAAAAGGATGTTTTTGAGGAAGGACTCATTAGATAATTTAGACACGATATATTTGCTGCTTTTCCCTCTGATCTTGTACTGCTTCTCAGCTTCAACTTGCTGGGATTTAGAGTTTTCTGATGGACAGATAGCTTTAGCTTTACGATTTGATGAAACAGCTACTTGCTAATTAACTGCTGCAAACCAAACTGACTCAACCCCCAGGAAGCCAGGAGCCGAACGGTTACTGTACTCTCTGTCAAACTGGCCACTGCTGGTTTCGGAGGCTGTGTTCAGTCCTGGGTCCAATCCTGGGTCAATATCTGCCACGAGTCGCTCCCTCGCTGGCTGTTTTTACAGGAAACGTGTAAATGTGACGAAGGAAACAGCATTTCGCTGTCCGTTTCATGGGGCCTTCTATGTTACAGCGCAGTGACAAAGAACATTTATGTAAGATATTTAAAGACGCGTGTACAGTGCTCTCTACAGGAGCTTTCCATTCAGCACCACATAACCACAACATCCAACATTGTCACATGAGCAACTCAATAAGAGAATATGTTCTCATTTTTCTGACCTTGGAGCTGTCTCACTGTTGTTTTCTGCTCTTGCAGCCTGAGCTGAACAGTAACGGTGCTGCCTCAGTTGTTTTTGTTCTTTCACGCAGCCTCTCCAGAGTCATTTTAGGTGTTTTCTGATGTTCGTCTAAATCGTTTCTTGGATTTTCTTGCTGGCAGCAAGAATTGTGTCTTAATTTGAGTTTGACAAAGGCTGCAGTTTGCTGTGAAGTATCAGCCTCTGAAGCTATTTGTTTAATTTGTGTTTATTCTCAGTCCTTCATCATCAGGCCACGTCTGACTGTGTGCTCCTGTAAATTCACCTTTTCAACAGTTTCAGTCGCTGAATCGATTTACTCCTGTACTGCAGTGCTGTTAAGAGTTTTTCAAAGAACTGCAAGTTTTCTTAAATCTGGGAGGTCTCTTAGGGAATATAATTTGTGGCTCTCTCTAAGCTTTTCATCACAGACTGGGACGGTGCTTCTTTTGTTCTGCTGTAACATTTGCTGATTTTTTAGCACCACAGTCCATCTGGTCTAGATCAGAACTGAAATGAGACTCCCTGCAGCTCTTTGATTTTTCTCAATCCCGACAATGTGATATTTAACAATTAGTTTGGAAATCACTGAAAAATCTATTGTCACATTATTTTGCATCACAGTTAGCATTAATTTGGTGATTTGCAGATCAAAAGTTGAACAGATGAACTTCCGTGCACTGTTTTACAGTCTGCAGCTCATATCAGCGGCATGTTGAGTGGCACGACTTTCAGATTTTGTTTTTGATGCCTAATAACTTCCCTGCCGAGTTTTCTGTAATTGTTTCACCCCTTTAAATCATTCTGCTTTGAAATGGATCACTGCACTAGAGCACGGTCTAAAACTCCATGAAAAACAGCCACTCTGATCCTCTGCTGATGCTTTAAAGTCAAACCAGACGCGGCACAGGAGACGTATCAAGGTGGATTGAGGTGCTTTTTGACAAATACAATGTGTGTGACCTTGCTTGACGCGTCGACCGCTTTCAAAGGAACTGCTCAGCTCTTTAAAAGAAGTACTCCACCCAAAATCTGTTTTTTTGAGTATCAAACGCTACAACCCCTGTAGGCTTTCAAGGTGCTGTAAAGAGTTTAGTCGTTTCCTGTCTCATAAAGAACAGTCTGCTTCATGTCGATTCCAAAGTTGTCACAAAAATTGAATCAATCCCGTAAGTGAATAATTACATGGTCCTCATTTTTCCCCCATTTTGGGGGGGATTTTGTCAGATGAACTCGTGACCTCAACATGTGTCACCGCTGCATTTTCCAAATGTTTCCAAAGGAATTTGCTGACTGATGTTCATTATCAAATCAGTGCATCCCACCATCAATCATCTCTCCTGCAGCAAACATACTTTTATCTACCCCCCCATGCAAGAGTGCTGGATTAATTAAACATCAATAAATAGAGGTCACATGATCCAGTTCAGGCCAATTCATGTGGACTTTAATGTGAAATGTAGCATACCAGTTCATGTAATCCTCATTGCTGGATCCCACTGACAACAACCACAACGGCCACCGGAGTTGATTACGGTCCTCCTAGGGAATGATTGTGACCCTGCCAGAAGTTCTTCAGAAGCGTCTCTCTGCTCTACAGCTCTTTAAGCCAGACAAGTCGCATTGAGAACGGATCAAAACAGTGCTGAGGATGTGACAAATATGCACCCTGTGGGGTCCAGACATGTACACAATTTCTCTTCAGCAGTAAAACCTAAAGAAGTCCGTCAGTGGGTCAAAGCTGAATGTGTAATTAGGTATCCACAAAAATCTGAGTGAAAATAAACATTCATGACAGCTCTGTCCAACAGCCACCTAGAAAAATGAAATCAACATGAGTCTACACTATATTTACAACTATCTTGACAGCTTCACTTTGCCATCAGGCAGCCCTTTCTAGTGGGAAACTTATTTCAAAATAACACCACACAATTTAGTCCAAGTCGATCCCTCACCTGCATTAGCCCCGTCATGTACCTCGTATTTTTTTCCAGCATAAACTGAGCTACAAGTCTCACACGTTATTTTGTTGATGTAACAATAGTAAACTTTTCTTTTTTTTAGCTTGTCTCTGCACGATATAAAAATCAAGTTATATTACTACAAATTAAACTTGTTCAGTGTATCCACAGACCTCCCAGAGAAAGAGAACAATAGTTCTCACAATGGCCTGCAAAAAAGACATCGGAATTAAATGGTGTAAAGTTTTTTTTTTTGGCCTTTTGAAGCTTTATTTGATAGAGACAGCTGAAGAGTGACAGGAATGCAGGGAGAGAAAGAGACGGGGAATGACGTGTGGGATCGGATTCAAACCCTGGGCTTCTGCAGCAAGGACTGAGCCTTCGCACACGGGGCAGCTGCTCACCAACTGAGCTAAACGCCAGCCCAATGACTTAATGTTTTAAATCCCTTTACAAGAGGTGTTTACATTTGTCTGCCCTCTTGTAATGTGATGCAAAACAAGGATTGCCAGCAAGCCAAGAACCAAACAAAATGAATTGCAGTCTCAACAACATCCTGCTGCGAGGAAAAGAACAAACGAGATGAGATTTAACAACTAAACACTACGAGCATAAAAAGTTACAATAAAAATCTGGATGAAGATCCCTGGTGCTTAAAGAAAACAAGACTTCCTATTGTTCCAACAGTCTGAAACAGCAGAAAGATGGTTGTTATGAATAACAGTTTGGCTGAACCTTTTTATTGGCCTTATTAAAGTGGTAACCCTGCTCAGCAGCTCAAGCTACACTTCCCACAGCGCTGAAAACCCTTCACTTAGCTTCATCCCACAGAGTCATTACCAGTAATTAGCATTTGATCAGTGAAAGAAGGACAGCAGAGATCCTCACATGTTGCTTTATGTAACACTGATGCTTCTTCGCCAGTTTTCAGTTGGAGTTCACTGAAAAACATTAAAATGTTGACATTACAAGAGACATGGGAGAAAAACGGGTAATATGTCTCCACTGCAGAGACAAGGGACAAACAAGAACATAAAACAAAAAGAAACTAAATTATTGTACAACATTTCAGGTATCATTAAAAAAGAAACACCCTTAGCAGTGATTTGAATAAATGTCTCAGTTCATTGAAACAAATTCCGATTATTAGCAGCAGGAGACTGTGATGACAACAGACCAAAGGATGTTTTGGATTTAGGGGCTTTTACTCAGATGTAAGAAGATCCCATGTTGTACTTGGCCACCAATGTTGGCTACAATAACTGACTTAAATAGGCGGAGTATCCAAGAAACACAAACTGGCATAACAGTACAATTTCCAGCCCTGTAATATTGTCCAAAACATCATCTTACCCTTCAGTAACACACTCACTGCTGTCATGTGTAGCAGCCAATCGGCTGAGAAATTAAGCCAATGTGAAAGTGTGAATTCCTTGAGCAGCTTGAGACCGGCTCTTTGTATCATGTGGCATACTCACAGCAAACTCTTTCAGTTGGACATGCCTCCTTATTAATTTAGTGTTGATGCATTTTTGATTGGGTTTGGGGTTTAATTCCTCTCGCCTAATTGGACAAAGTTAAGCTGTTCCTGGGTCCTTTCAGGATGTGGTGTCTTTTGTTGGGCTTGGAAGATCTTTCAAGGAACTGTTTTGTGCAATCTTAAAATAGACCTGTCTGGCACTGAGATGTTAGCAGCAGATCCTTTAAGTCCTGCAAGTTGCAAGGTGGGGCCTCCATGGATCAGACTTGTTTGCACAGCACATCCCTCAGATGCTCGATGGGATTTAGATCTGGGGAATTTGGAGGCCAAGTCCTTGTGATCTTGTGTTCCTCAAACCATTCCTGAACCATTTTCGGTTTGTGGCAGGACGCATTATCCTGCTTAACAATACTTAACATCCACATGAATGGCAGGACCCAAGGTTTCCTTCCTTGTTTTCATCCCATAGTGCATCCTGGTGCCATATGTTCCTCAGCTTAGTGACACATGCCACCCACGTGATGTAAAGGAAAACATGATTCTACAGACCAGGCCACCTTCTTCCATTGCTCGAGGTCCAATTCCCATACTCCTATGCCCATACTCCTTGGGGCTTTCAGCAGTGTCACCCTGGGCACCCTGACTGATCTGCTGCTATGCAGCCCTATACATCTCATTTCTAGCTTTAGCTGCACCCAAGATTAAGAGATCATTGTCAATATTGCCACTGACGTCATCAATGTTGCTGCGTCAGGCATCATAGAAATTGTCTGTAGCAACATCATCACACAAAAAATGTCAAGTAGAAGGACAACTTTGTAGCAAATATAATATATGGCACAGCTATCTTCAACAAGAATGAGAAGTATTGTGTCAGATCTGCAAAAAACATCAGGGCCTGGTTTTTTGTTCAACAAAACACCGCCTGGCATTTGTTAAGTGGATTAAGTGGATGGCAACACATGTTGTAACAATTCAAAAGGCAGCAGAAGACACAAACACAGAGAACATGACCCTAAAAAATAAAAATCAATCAGCTTAAAACAAACAGTATAATGTATCAAGACATAACAAGGCTACTGAAACAATCTGGGACGGCAATGATTTTTAACCATGCTAGTGGTGTGCATTGTCAGACGGTCAACTACTTTGGTCCAGATTGGAATAACTCCAGTAACCTACAAAGACCCATCAGTACAATTACATTTGTTTTGCTTTAATGCCGTCACACACAGCAGACCCTGTGTTGGGGAATGCTGGTTAATAACACACACAAGATGGCATTGCGTGGGTGGCAGCCACAGCAGTTAAAGCAGCTCTGACCTCCTTTCTGTGTTTTTAGTGCAATCCTCTGGTTTTATTCCATGTTAATCTCCATCGGTTTTGTGTGTAAATATGGATGTGAAACTACTGCGATTAGTGACATGCCTTTTTCTGATTCATCATCATTGGAAACCCATTCAGCCACAGCTCTATTGTTTACACTTGGAAACAGTTGTTAGCACTAAGCCACACCAGAGTACTCTCTGTGGAGACACCAAAGATCCATGCAGAAATAAGGAGATGGAAAAAGAGGATGCAGAGTTGGATTTGTTGGATTGTTGGTGAAATTAGTTGTCAACTGTTGCATGTATTGGCATCGAATTTGTTGAGACATTCATGTTCTACTTTATGACCAAACATCTCCTAAACTACTGGCATTCCGATGAACCTTAGTTGTGCTTTGTGTTCAATCCTAATGAGCAAGTGTTAGCATGCTAACACATCAAAGACGCTTAAGAAGGTGAAGGTTGCATTGATGAAATGCAACTTGATCATTTAGCACTTTAACCAAGGTTAAAACATTTTATTCATGGTGCTACTTGCCAAAACAAAAAAATAACTTTAAATATCCATTGTTTTTTGTTCCAGAGAAAGATGCATGCCTTCCTGTTGCTTGGCTGCTTTGTCCTTGCTGCGACGGAGTACATACTTGGATCTGCCCATATGATCCCCGATGAGAGACTCTCCACCAATCGGGTCGTTGTAGCTAACGCTCTGTCTCAAAGCCTTGCGGTAGGCCCACCTCCTGTAGTTATTGTAGGTAAGTTTGCAAGTTTAACCTTTAGTGTTTTCACTTGATTTGTGAAGTCACAGTCCAGACCAAATGGCCTTGTTTGAACGTCTCTCAATTTTAATTTTCTTTAATTCATAATGTGGCATTTGTAATGTTCCTGGTCATGTTTATACTATACTGGCAATACTGGTGTTTGATGATACACAAAACAACAAGCCAGATTATCTGATTGTCACTGAATTGATTGAAGTAATTGCTTTCTGAAATGCCCAGAGCTTGTCCAAAGAATGTTCTTAAAATGGAAAATAGAGAACTGTGGCAGGCTAACCTCCGCCACAAATCTATTAATACGAAGTCAATCATTTACTCACTTTGTCTGTGAGATTGAATGCTGTTCTCTTGGCTTGTGGGATGATGTCAAACAGAAACTCTGCCACTGTGATTTTATATCAGTGAATTAGTGCTATCAGTCCCATATATCATCATGTACGCTGATGATGCAGTCTTTTCTGCTGATGATATATATTTTTTTCAAAGCATCTTTGTTTTCTAATGTTTTCTTTCAGAGTTGCCTAAATCAGCAAAGAAGAACAAGAAACCAAAGAAACCAAAAAAGGTATGATAAAAGAAAAAAAAACTTTTGGTGGTGTATAATGATAATTTATTCAGAA
The DNA here is from genome assembly GCA_028641955.1 of Protonibea diacanthus. NCBI lineage: Eukaryota > Metazoa > Chordata > Actinopteri > Sciaenidae > Protonibea > Protonibea diacanthus. The sequence continues at coordinate 2,254,616 of CM053978.1, read as the reverse complement.
ATCATGTTACGTCTGAATTCCAAATTTGTTCCAACTCATGATTGTAATGTGTGTTTTCACACATTGATGTAGAAAACTTGTACTTGGTACAGCATTATACTGTTATGTTTTAAACATCATATCGTCATGACACCAGACAATGTGTGTGTGTTGCTCTATTGAGTTAAATTTATCTCTTACTCTTTTCTGCTTTATCTTACTTTGCTTGCTGCTCCAGCAGTATTATCTCATGTATTTCAGCTTTCTCTCTCCCTTTTTCTTTCTCAGAACAAATTTGGTGTGAAGAAGCGCCCTCCTCCTCCCGAAAACTGCATTTCCATAGGGGCAAGCTGTAAATCTCCAGGCAGTGTGTGCTGTGATTTCTGTGGCTTCTGTCAGTGTCGGCTCTTCAGAACTGTCTGTTACTGCAGAATGGGCAACCCGCGCTGCTGAACAACCAGCAACCAGCAGCCCAAAACCCAGCTCCAAGCTAACAGAACCAAAACTTCATGCTAAAACAAACCACTTGAAGTGAACACTGTGAGAGGTGAATCACTTTGAGGTTTTGGTTTGTAACTTCTGCCTAAACTTCACTGCATGAAAGCACTTTATCACAGAGGACTGCACCACAGTGAACTTAAAAAAGAAAAAAGATCTTACAGGGTGTACTGCTTATAGCATTTTGCTTTGAGCTTTTAGCGCACAGAAATAGGATATATATTGCTTTATTTTTTACACAGAAATACATGAATGTGCAGTATCATACTTTAATTACAATGGGTATCAAATATTTCATGAAGCCTTGTATGAATAAAATCATTGTAATAACAGTGTTATTGTTTATTTAGTGTTTAACCCCCCCCCCTAAGGCCAAGCATTTAATTTAATCTTGGCTGTGTTGACAGATCAGATCAGACAACAGAAAACCAACAGTGTTTTCATAGTTTTCAGTCATGTGACTGGTGTGGAGGGCAAAATAATGTTCCAACATGTCAACCTACACTGAACACTTTGCAGGACCGCAGAAGAGGGCGGTCAGTTTTCCACCAATTTTAAATACTTAGATCACCTTTCAAAAAAGAAAAACAAAGATAGAGTAACAAAGTAAAAGTGTTAGCCTCTTGAGACCCGCTGCAGTATGCCAATCACCAAAGATGAATACGTACCACAGTACAGACAGTTTAAACACAACTCCACAATCTTCTCTTCGGTTCAGCCTGGTCAACAATTATCCTAATGGCATTTTGGCTAAACAAACTCAGTTTGTGTTGGAAATCGCTCACTAACTTGGCTGGTGGGCAGACGAAAGCCTTGTTTTGCCCTCCAAATGGGAGTCACGTGAAAACTATGAAGTAGCCTAATCTCTCAACCTTTCCCATTGTTTCCTAATTGAGACATCTATAGAAACCATCTAAAAATATACAGTATATAGTTTGGCTTCTAAAAAACAAGAAGTCAGTAATTTCCTAAAACCACTGGGCACTGCTGAGGCTTGCATGCATTAATTACAAAAAGGGGTTTGTGTCTGGAGTGTGTCGCAAGTTTACTCAGAAGTATTTTCTGTCTACATATCCATCATTTATCATCTTGTTTAATCAGCTTTAACTTTCTTATCATCTGTGTTTTGTTACTGAGGAAAATAAATTGAGCTCAGTTCATTCAGTTTTAAATCACTGCCTGACTGTTGGGCACATACCAAACATGTTTCCTGTGACATTCAGGCTGTGATTATCAGTAAGTCACTGCTGCGTTAAGATAAACACATGCATTTTTACATTCCCTTAGAGGATCAGGGAGTTAATATGAGATTTCTCAACTGTGGCCTTTTAGCAGTAGTTTACATTGGGGTTGAACGGAATGATCATCAGGTTGGACTGGAAGGAAAATCTGGCCTGGAAGAGTAAAAGGAAAAGAGCTTCTCCTCCCTCAACAACCTGACAACAAAGCAACCTTGACTGAGGCTGCTCCTGCAGCTGCTCAGCATCCAACGATGGACGAGCTTTTACTACGGAGTCTGAATAAGAGGCTGAATGCACTTATTGTAAATTGCTTTGAGCTGATCTGTCAAGTGAATTTTGTAGAGTTTAAATGCTGAAAAATTTGAAGTGCTGGCTTTGCCTGTATAAATAAATGTTACAAAACTACTCATAGGCAATGTGAGATTTTTTTTTTTTTTTTAATTTTATAGCAAAGTAAGCACCCTCAGAAGACATTTTGCAAAGTTTAAACTTGCATCAAGTCAAATATTTTTTGGCACCAGATTTTGATCAACGTTTATTTTTAATGGAACTCGAGCGGCCAGAGAGAGAAGAAAATAAAATCTAGCCCATGTTTTGTTACATCAAGACCTTGATACTATGCTGGAATGCTATTGTGTTGGCAATTCTCATCAGCTCCTGTACACGAGAAGTATACAGAGTCAGCACATCAGACCAGCTTTTCTTCCCAAAGCATAAACGGCAGTGCACCTGCTTCAAGTATTATGAGGCATTATGAGGTATTTTTGTGAGCGTTCCTTTATGAACTTGAGGCTGGCAGCAAAACAAGTCAGTCTCCCTAAGCCACCGAGTCACAGGTCAGCAAGGCTTTATTTAGCCCACCTCAGCTCCACATCTTTTGGATTACCACACACTGGGCTCCAGAAACCTGAGGGTGACGTCACAGAGACTATATGTTTTGAACAGACTATGATTCTTGCATGTGAATGCAGTGTTATGAAATCATAATAAACCATTCAAAATTAAATCTGTGCTATCAAAGCTTACCAGGCCAGATATAGAAATTACAACAAAGGGGGATTCACCCCATCGTTACCTGACTCGGACTGATTTTTTTTTTTTTTTTTTTTTTTGCAGTATTGCAACATTCCCCCAGTCCTTCCTGAAGTGAGCTTTAAGACATCTGGTTTGGAAAAAAAGTGGGACAGAGGAAGAAGGATTGTGGCAGACAGCTGGAAGACAGACGGAGATCTGAAAGGAAGAGTGGAAGATACTGAAGCTCTGACAGAGAGCAGATCGCAACAAATGACCTCAGGGTCTGCCATTTTGTGGGTGCTTTTATTCAAAATGGTCTTATTAAGATCGATTGACATTTCATGTTGAATCTGAGGTTTTAATCTGGAAAGAACTATACTGAACTTCTTCAAGTGGTAAATTTAGTGTGTAGAGTTTTTGCTGTCCTGATGTCATTGGGGAGCTTGTACCACCAATGTGGTAAGAGTTGTGATTTTGTTGAGCGGTATCTCGGTCCACCTCGTAATGAGGGAGTACAGTAGCAAGCTGATTGTTGGTGGAAGAACATAGCAGAGGGTTTATGTTTTACGTAATGAGCCCATTTTTCTTTGGTTCATGTGACCTGAGTAAGAAGGCTTCTTATTTAATTGTTTTGTCTGTTCACAATTGCAAGTGTTTGCACGGGGCGTTTTATTTTGAAAACTGACCAGATTCTCTATGCTGTATCCTGTTGTCTGACTTCCGTCCAGCTCGATGTGCTGTGCTACTTGATGTGGTCGCAATCTCAATAAAAATAAGAGAGTATTCTTCAAATTCTTCACAAACCGTCTCATGAAACAAATATCATCGCAGCTTTAAGTCGACACCATACAATAGATTTTTTATAACCTTACAATCAGTTTATTACTACCCATAAAGCATAAAACATACAAGCTGCCTGTTTGAAGACGACCCTGTGAGAGGAAAGAAGAAAGTGAAAGTCTGATCTTCAGGTCGTTTTACAGAAACAAGCAGAATCCATGTCGAGAGTCAGAGTTGATGATGTGTTCAAGTGCTTGTGTTAGTTAGCCAAGACATTTGACCTGAACAATTCGAAGCACAATATTTCCAATGTCCAAGCTGGTTCCTCATTTTGGGTTTCTGAGGAAATGCAGATGTGATAACAGATGAAGCTTCAAGGACGTTCAGATAGGGTGACTAACTGTTCTTGCTCATTAATTATATACACACTCTTCCAGCTTCCAAATATTTTCTCGGACCTGTACGTGTAAAAGTCACAGCAACCCCATCAGTCCTCCCTGGCGACTCTTCAGCATGTATGAGTGAAGACCTTCTAATTTCTGTGGAAAAGTTGCAGACTCTTTGGCGAACTGCCACTGGTAAACACCCAATCAACGGAAACTTAGGGATGTATTCCAGCCCACAATGACAACTCAAACTGTCGATAATATAAAGCTGAAGACTATATTATCTGTAATTTGATGAACTGGGAATGAGTCTTAAATGATGGGCACTCTCAGATGGTACACTGAACTAATTACGGGTGCTATAGGGTCTAATGTGATCGTTCTTTAAACGTCTTTTTCATTTATGCCTCTCCTGATTGAAACTGAATTGATACAAGCCCCCTTTACTTCAGCATTTACTGATAGAAGTGAGAGAAAATGTAATGAGACCTTACAGAAGCAGAAAGTGAAGGAGAGCAGTGTGATCCAAAATATCAGGTGAAATTTTCTATCCTTAGGTTACAAGAGGTCACGTGTGGGCCTCGAGGGCCTCGGCAGTATTAATTGTTTGGCTTTGGTTGGGAACAGTAGGTGCCAGTCTATCTCAACACTGTGGTGACCAGTGTTGAAGAGACCTATTGCTGCCTTCATAGACATAATAGATTGTTGTTGATGTTCCGATCTGTGTAAACAGACATCTGTGTCTCCAGACTAGAATATGCTGACAGTAACACCTCCATGGGTAAAGACATTCTCTTTGGCTAATTCTGGGCGTATAGTATTTGTGGTGTTATTGGGGGTTTAAAGGCAACCAGTTTAAAGACCACCAGCATGAGTTTGGCAGAATGTGAGACCGACTCACCTCTGATGAACTTTGAGAGTGTCTCTAATTCTTCTTGGCCAAGTGTCAATAAATAATCCAGCATAAGACATCAGAGGCTCCTGAACACTTTCTTCCCTCCTGACCTCACCATTGACCTTTGACTTCAGCAATTTCTCCACAACAAAATGTCTAACGCAGAAAGCATCACCAGCGTTGGCGTTTTTGGTAAAGTCAAACATTTTTCGAGGCACCAGGGGTATTAAAAATCTAAACTTCAAGATATTATGTCTACTTACACTCTTCTGCCAAAACACAACTACAATCAGTGATTTGGCCAGGGACACCTGTCGCCTGTTCATAAAGGTTTATAAGGACTACAACGTCTGTTTGGTACGACTGAACAGTGAGTATACAAAGTGAACGGTAAAAGTGAAAGATTTTTGGCCAGATGCTAATCCTTTGTGACCAATTAGATGCTAAATTCTTTCATATCTACCCTGACAGACAGACAGTTTATCGTGGATGATTTCCAAATACAATCTGCCAGATTCAACAAAGCATGCAGAGCAAATCTTACCCGTTGGACTTGTGAATTAAAAGAACATGAGTTAAAGCTGCATGTTTCGAAAAAACAGATACATGAGGAGCTAATTGTTGCACCTAAAGTACATTATTTCAAGATGTACCATAACGTTTCAAGCCCTCACAGGATCAGATATATCCCTTTTGATCCAGCGTACAAAGTTGCCTCTGCTGTGTGAAAGTATGAATTTGTACCGGTTTTGAACTAAATATACAACGCAGCTTGCAGTAGTCAGACCATGACTGTGACATCTTTGTCATATTTAGGTTATCTGATGCAAGCTGTCATGGAAGGTGAAGTGAGTCACTCGCTGTGAAGACCAGCAGGTGCAAATAGTTAAAGAGGCTGAAAGGGCAACAGATGTTCTCAAGTTCAAAAGCATCACTGTGGCAAAAAAAAAGGAAAATACAGGGGTAACGTTATCACATATACGAACGGCTAAAAATACTGTATAAATACAACCCAGAGGTGCTTGCAATCAACGGCAAAGGTCTGATTTTAACTTTGGCGGGACGACTGATATGCACAGTTGTATCTCTAACTCCATTTACAGATATCATGTATTAATGCTGAACTAAATGCAGGTAAGAAGTCTGATCATGAAGGTGACTGGAGCTGAAGGGAGGTGGATGTGGTTTAGGAGATGTTCAGAGCGGCGGCTGGCAGGTAGGTATTCCTGAACAGGTGTAAAACTAACTGGAAAAAACAGAAAACAAACCATAGACTGGCATGTTAACAACCCGTGAATGGTGCCATGATCCTGCAGGAACTGGCTGTTCTTCTAGACGAGTGATGTCTTGATAGCAGGCAGGTGTGCTGATTACAGATAATGGGCAGGTGTGCACTGCAGAAGGAGTGAGGGAGGAAAACCACGACTCATACAAGCAAACACACCACAGAGCAAGAGACAGGAGAGCAGCAAATGCAACAAAACAAGACATAGCAGTCAGCGGTGTCTGTCTCAGGCTTTTATTTCATGAAGCAGCCAGCAGCTTCTTGCTCGCTCACTCTCTCCTTTTCTGTCTTGGCTTTCTCCATCAGCGTCCTCTTCCATCTTGTCTCCTCTGTCATTATGTTGATAGAGGCTGCTGAGCCTGCTTACATTGCCTGCTCGCCCAGCGCTTGTTCTTTTACAGCAGCAGCTCATCTCTCCGGTCAACACTCCCTCCTGCGTCACAGGGTGGAAATCCTTCTCTTCTCTGTGGTCAAAATGTCTGTTGTGCATGCTTTAATGGCCTGTTTCCCAGAATATTTCGGAAAGGAAAGGACATTGTAAATTAATTTAAACATTTGTCTAAAAGTTAACATTATACACAGCGTTGACAAAGATGTAGGTGTCTGAGCAATGACATGGCACGGTAAGCTTGTGAGAGGAATAAAATTCACTCCCATATTTCTTTGGCATTTCTATTTGTGTTCAACGTTTTTGTTTTGAAATTCTTAATCCGATTAGGTTGGATTTTTCCACAGTCCCTGAAACTGCACATCACAGACAATCAAGTCAAGTTAAACAATTATAATAACCTTTATTTGTTTATGAAATCAACATGTGTACCGCTTTCTCAAGTACACAATGTTCATCTCAAAAAACGTTTCTTTGAGTTGAAGCAACTGTCTTTGGAAATAACCACACAGGCGTTTCCTCCATTCCAGGCACAAAAGAAGTGCTGCGCCCGAGGAATGCAGTTTTTAGGGCTGCATCAATGCAGATTTGGTTTGGAGGGCTTCGTAACACACTTCCACTTCAGACAATGTGGTGGACCCTCTACGACAGCCCTCATCTGTGGTCATACTTTGGTTAGTGACCAAAAGAATGAGAGTACAGATACAAGTGGCTGAAATGAGCTTCCGTAGGGTGGCTTAGTGAAAGAGGTGCTCGGACATCTGGAAGGAGCTCGCAGTAGAGTGGCTGCTCCTTTGCATTGAAGGGTGATTCAGACATCTGATTAGGATGCGTCCTGGGCGCCTTCCTTTGGAGGAACCTCCAACTGGTAGGAGGGCAGACCTAAATTATGCTGAAGGGACTGGGAAGGCCTCAGGATCTCCCAGGAGGAGCCGAGATGTGTTGCTGGGGAGATAGATGGACGTCTGGCACGTCCTGCTAAACCTGCTGCCTGTGCTGTAATTAGCCAACAATGTTAGATCATCATGTGTCCCCATATCCTTCCTTTTTACATAATAGCTGACTGTCTGAGATAAAAATATTGGGATATATTTGCAGGGACATGTCCCTGCCATCCATACCCAAATCTACAAACCTATGTCTGTAGGTATTTAGAGGTATAAATCACAATGTTTAGGAGTTATATAACAAGTTGAGTTCATGGAGAACACTCTCACCTCATTTTTACAGGCTTTAAGTTTCTAGAAATTTGTGAGGTCTTATTTGTCCAACCTTGACCAAGATTTGACACCATAAATATCCCGATCCAGTTTCAGGAGAGAACCAAAACTTCCTGCATGGGTAGATCACATTAGAGATAAGTGAGAAAATCTGTTGTTTTAAAGTAAACTGAACACTTAAAGTGTGACAAGAGCGACAGCTTAACCACCCTTTCATGTGTGTTTAATTCTCTCCATTTCCAAACTTCCGTTGGTTGAACTGGTGGATTCTCTGTGTTGGATGTTTGGTAATGAGTAGCCTCGCGGCCAGAGATGAAATGAAACCCAGAGTGAGCAGTGTTTTTTAAAATCACTCTTAATCCCCAGGGCTTTAATAAGCTTCATAATGTGTGGCTAATGTGAGAACTGCATGTTTTCAAGGTCCAAGTACATTTTGAAAGATAATGTTCAGATAAAACTTCAGGAGCGGAAGGACTAACGCTCAGTGGATGAGCTGGTTTCGAAGTTACAGGTTCAGAACGGGTTTGAAGTACTTCCTGGAAAATCAATCATCATCAATCAGTATGTAAGGGTGTCATGGGTACGACGGTACTACTTTTTCAAAGTCAGCAAAGAGAGGAACATCTGAAAAGCTCAGAGGAGGTGAAATTTAGTTGTAGAAAGATTATGTAGATCAAAAGCTAAAGTGTTCACAGGTGCAGAGGTCATGGTTCAAAGTGATTTTTAAAAAAGGTATGAGTCTAGAGCGAGAAAACTCAAGGCAGCAGGTTTTATTCTCAGAGTAGATGGCATCCAGCAGTATTCCCACATGAATGCTGCTGCTGTAAAGCAACATGTGTGCGGATTATACTAATTTCACCGTCATGACTGAGGACACGATGTCTGATCCAGTCTGACCCTTAAAGTATTTTTTGGAAGGTTAAATTTTGATGTCTCTGACAAGTACTTAATGCAGAAAATACACTGATGTAACAAAGTTCCAAGAGAAACTTTAGCAGCAGCAGCAGCAAGCAAAATGCATTTTCTCTGTGGTGGGGGACCAAATTCATCAAGCAAACTACAACTGTAGAGTGTGCTGTGATTGAGAGACAAGGACTTTATAACTCACTTCATCAGGTTTCATTCACAGCCAAGCTCGCCTCCTGTTACAATCCTTGCTGCAATGGTCTCATGAACTTCCAAACCCAAAAACAGAACTCGGACCACGACTGTAGGAACAATAAAACAAGTTTATTCAGAAGTTTGGCTGAAGTTGAGTGTTGATCTGGAGACGGGAACAATGAGATGGACTGGTGGACAAAAAACAAAACAGGGAGGAGTGAAGCTAAATTACAGAAGAGCAAAAAAGTCACAAGGAATATTCAAACAAGGAGTTCTGTTGTGTATCACATACGTGACACAGTGAGTCAGGGTTGACATACTGCAGGGCCTTGATTAGTGGATGAGTTGCAGGTGAGCAGGTTGCAGCAGGAGGTCAAATTTCAGGTGATGGACTACCTGTCTTGGATACTTCTATAATTTTTCTTGTGTTATTTCCACGTTGTTTCATGCAGCATATATGAACTTCCTTCCATCCATTACCTATAACTCATTATCCTCATCAGGGTCACGGAGGGGCTGGAGCCTGTCCCAGCTGACTTAGGGTGAGAGGCGGGGTACATCCTGGACTAGTCAGCAGTTTATCACAGAGCACATAGAAACAAACAACCATTCCCCGTTCATGACAACTGTACTGAGGCTGAATTTTTATACAACTCACCTGTTCAGAATGTTAAGGCTTAAAGTTATGCAGGATTGAGAGCGTGGACACTTTGATTGACAGGTGGGTGCCATCACAGGTGGTTTGTTTGAGCAACCAGGCTTTGCTTGGCCCGCCTCTCGCTCCGCTCTTTTCCTATTTTTTTTAATTAGCTGGGAGCCAGCAGAGACAAGACAGCCAGGATGAAGAAGGCCAGAGCCAGACGGGTTGACAGGTTTTCAGAAGCCTGTGGGTGATGTCAAGGCGACTCCATCCATGTTTTATCTATGCTGTTAACACACTGCTGCATTTCTCAACATGAAGCATTTCACAGCAGTTTGCAGTGTTTTACAGTCGAACTAGTCTTTGGGAAACAGTTTAACCCCGTTATTTACTGCGTCTATGATAAATTGTGCAGGTCTGTCAGGCAAAAATGCATTCCTGTTGTCGTGAGGAAAAAATGAAAGAGGTGAGAGAAGATGTAGAGATGTTTTCTAGAGCATAAAAGTGCAAAATAAAAATAGAAACAGATGTTTAAATCACGCAAGAGATCGAATGCTGCGGTCACAGAAAGCTCCAGACGACGTTCACAAGTTCCAACTTTTTATTTGGATTATTTACATGTGTCGTAAAGGCCTCTGGCACCCTCTCAGTGCAGACAGAGGAATCAGCATCACCACCTTCATCACACGGTACGCACAAGTCATTAAAAATAACAGCAAAGACTATTTAACATTAGCATGTAGAAATCTGACAGGAACAACAGGGAAGGGGTGAAGAAAAGAGAGGAGGAAGAGGAGGTTTGGAGAGAGAACGCCAGCATTTTCCTCTTTCAAACAAGAGCTTGGATTGGTTTTAAAAAAATCCTCATTTAGGAGTGAAAAGTCAAATGTTATAAACCATCGTGCACCAAACTTTTATTGTAGATGTAGCTCACCTTCACATAAACCGATAAATCTGCTGTGACGGATGATTATATGGTATATACAAGAATGTACAATATAGTCTATGTAGTGGTGAACTTCACAACACCAAATTAAACCAAGAACAGAGCAGCGGGCGACCATCTCAGACTTTATTATCAGATTTCATGTGGGGCTGAAACTCGTTTTCACTCCCAAATCAGGACATGCAGCCACCCGCCGGCTCCTACTAACTTCTTCTGGGACTGTTAAGTTTGTAGGAATTCTCATACGCTTGATCACCCTCCTGCTTTGGACAGAACAGTTGGAAATAAAGTTTGATTTAGCTCGTAGTGAGCACATCAACCGTCAAACAGAAGAGCTTAATTTTAACAGGAGAGAAGAGGGAAAACAAGAAGGGAGACAAGGGCAAAGAGACAACGAAGGGACAGATCAAATAATATGTGAAAGATTTAACTGGAACAGGGAAGGAGATGGGACGGAGAAATGAGATAAATGGAGGGAAAGAGAGACAGGAGAGAGAAGATGGGGACAGACAGGAAATGGTATAAAAAAGATGAATAGACGTTCAGAAATAGAAAGTGGTGGGTAAATATGCTTGAAGAGGAGAAAAAGAAGGAGGGAAGGATGAACCGGGGAGACGGAGTCAAGAAGATAAATGTGCTGAGAGGATCTATTCAGGGACAAATTCACATCGACAACAGCTTCCATCTGTTCCTCTACTTTGACCTTTTTTTGACTGGAATGACAACACGGTGGCAACGGAGGACTTTAAAACTCAATACTGCCTTCACTCACTGCTTACTCATATTTACCCAGCACATAAAGTTGCATTTGTTCACTTAAAGGCCCCAAAAACAGTTTTTCATCATCAGCTTCTGTGAGTAATCGACAGTTTTAGAATAGAAAAGCGGGACTGGAGAAGAGTGATTCATTCAGGATTTAGCGATATTTGAATCAATATACAGCAGAGCTGAGTGGTTAAATCACAATATATGATACCTGACAGTGTTTTCCTTCTAGACTTTAACTGATGACTGATATTTCCAGGAAACAAACAACAGCGCTCATCACTTGCAATTCACCGACAAGGAGAGTCTCTGGAGAGAACTTTGATGACTTTTTGTTTCCACATCTCACAATCTTCATCAAAGACCAAGTCAAGATCAACGATGGGGCTGCCAGGTCAACAACGAACTTCACACTCAACCTTTATATATGTAAAAAAGGCTGTTACTGTCAGTCTTAATGCATTTTTAACTTTTGATTTGGCAACAGTCATGTACAAGTTGGCTGAAGTGATCTGGAACGAGGGGGAATTTAAAGTCAGGCAGACTTGACTGCAGTCTCACACGGAGTAAATTCACTCTAATTTATTCAATTCACATTTTAATCTACTTTCTTGGCAACAGTGTCATTTTTTGCATATATTGTATGGTGTGCTATTGAACATGATAACATTGGGCCACCTTTTTGATTTCAGGTCATTTTTACACCTGTGCAACAAGATTTGGTGCCAATTATTGTGAAGTATCAAAGTTACAGCCCTAGTGAGCAAATTCAATATCATATCGATAAGAGGGTTAATAATAATTTAAATAATATGCCACTTTTCGTAAAGTCCTTTCGGCAGCAGCTGATTCTTACTTTCACTCGTGAACCAACAACATGTTTGAGTTTTCCACACAGGTTCAGAGGTCACCGGACGAGGCTCAGCGTTATAAAAACTCATAATTTAAAATTTGTTTTTTCACTGATGATTTGTGAAATAAAAGCCCATGTGTTATTTATTCATAACTCATGCAAAACTTATAATTATTGGAAAAACAATAACAAGTGATAACATAGCTGTAAATAATGAGCATGTGTCTGTAATTAGTCATAAAACCTATTTATATTACATTTTTCTCAGCTTGTTATAACCCCAGACTCCATGTTGAGTTCCCGAAATTATGATACTAGTTTGTTATGTCAAATTAATATGAACATTTTCATAATAAGTGACCCCACCCGGGGTGCCGACCCCATCGTTGAGAAACGATATAAACTATAGTGGTTAGTGGGTTGTACAGTCATTTGTATGTGATGATGTTTCACTATTAATAAGTTTACGTCATTTGGACAATGTGATAAACAGTTATTAATATTTCCAAAACACTTTTAAAGACACATGATCCTGTTGTTTTAATAGCAGGGTAATTATTTAATACTGTCACATATGTTTTAACTTTGAGTGGAACAGCTTTGTGGTGGTAGAGTTTACGATTCAGACATAAGAAGAAATGTTTAGGATGCGGCGCATGACGCTGAGGTAACAATTTTTATGTCCTTCATTTCTGAATAGTTTCCTAATAATTTCCCAGAAAACTAATTAGTCTGAGCTAATTAGCACAGAAAGGTTGAGGTTTGTCCTCATGTGGGAAGTCTTCAGGGACAAGATGTCTGCGTTTAATTACTTTGTTTACATGTTTACCTGAAATCATCATCATACATATACTTTATGTATTTTTTCACATTATTCTTGATAGAACTGCTGAATTTAAATAAATGTTCTTATATTACTATAAACTCTCATATAAATTAGCATCTAGGTTGCAGTGCTCAGACTAACAGACTGTCTTGTTTGTGTTTTTATACTCCAAATAACTGAACTGTAGTAGAGAGTCTGCATGGGCCGTTTCTGGTCAGCTCGAGCTGCTGTGATTCAGTCTTAATCTGCCATATTGATGCTGATATTGATGATTTAACGTGGTTGTGCAGTGGTTAGCAGTCGGCCTTTCTGTGTGGAGTTTGCATGTTCTCCCGGTGTCTGCGTGGGTTCTCTCCAGGTTCTCCGGCTTCCTCCCACAGTCCAACGACATGCAGGCGACTGGCGTGAATGTGAGCGTGGCTGTTTGTCTCCACGTGTCAGTTCTGTGACGACCTGGTGACTTGTCCAGGTAGGACCACGACAAGGATAAGCGATGTGGAAAATGGATGCCGTACGGTGCGTCGTCACATTTCTTTTGGGAATTTGCACTAACGAAGGTCAACAATCAACAGCCAGCTCGGCCTCAGTGTGCCGCCCGTTCAGCATGATGTTTTAAAGTCCTCTAAAGCAGCAGATGATGACGTGATGAGATCTGACTTCTACAAACGTGGCTGTCATCGACTGCAGAGCTCCTCTGTGTGTGTGAGAGAGTGTATGAAACATGTCGGTTTATGATGCATTTTGATGGCAGCCTGCTGTTTTACTATCTCCCGGTGGCTCTGACACAGCGTCGAGTCTGTCTCCATCGCTGTGTGCTTTTCCTTCTCTCTGGGTGTGTGTGTTACTGTGTGTAACTCATCAGTTTATGATGTGCTCTGGCAGTACCCTGCTGTTTTAGTATCTTCCTGTGGCTCTGACAAAAGTGTCAAGTTTGTCTCTCTGCTGTTTTGTGTGTATGTGAGTGTATGTGTGTCCAGCTCCCTGCTGTTTGATGGCCTTCCTGTGCTGTTATCCAGTTCTCCGGTCTGTCCATGGCCCTCTCTCTGTCTCTCCTCCCCTCTCTGTCTGTCTCTTTCCTCCACAGTCCACACCACCTGAAAAACACACACGACAGATCATTAATCAATCACAAGCACAAATTAAGATCACAGAGATGGATTTGTAGGCACAAGACTCAACTTGAAATAAAGTGAAGTACGATTATATCGTTTGGAGGACAGTGAAAGTTCATAGTGGAAGTTTTGTTTTACATAAACTGGAGCCACAAATATCCAATGTACTTTGTTGTTTAGGTGGAAAAACTTCTTGTAAGCAAAGAAAAGCTGTTTCATTACAATCCCAGCCAATGATATTAAAGTTTACGCTTCCTGTCATGAAAGTGAGCGTGTTCTCGTCGTCCCTGATGTTCAAACCTTGTTTGGAAGTGTCGTGTGGATGAAAACAGATTGTGTTGTGCCAGAGATGGCTCAGAGAGTTATTTAACTTTTAGTCCAGTTGTTACAGATCAACTTTATGTGAAACAGAAGATTCAGTACTAACAGAGAGAAGAGATATCCGACAGTGACAGGTCTCCAACAAACTTCATTTTCTCATGATTTGTCTGACTTCAGAAGATGTGTGGCTTGTGAAAAATGAGCCCAATATTCACTTCAGTGACTCTGAGGAGAAAGAAGTGCTCATGATATCAGGTCACGTCAACAGACTCTGGACCTGCTGCTTGTCTCCTAAAGAGGGTTGGCACTGGTTTTATCCCCTACGTCACCTTTTAAAGACATGATGGACGATTCAGTGTTTTTGAATTAGTCTATATCTACAAGTGTTAGCATGAGCCGAGTTGTGACACAGTTGTTACATATCATCTCGACAGGAGCATTAATTTGTGCAGCAAATTTCAACCTCAACCTGTCAACATCATGTAGAGCAGGACAGGAAAGTCAGGGGATCTCCAAAGTCTTTTTTAAATACATTTTGTATGGGAGCGTCCAGATTGTGTCAGATTGTTACGGTGATGCTGACTTCTTCTCCTTGAGATAAGGAGCAGCTGTGTGTTTAAATTTTAGAGACAAACACCAGTTCAAGTGATTTCTTTAAATTGGACACCCAACTAGACAAACGTGGAAACCAACACAACCATAGTTACAATAAAAAAAAAATCCAATAATAAGAACTCTCTCTGGAAGAAAAAAAAAAAACGTATTTCCCAAAATGTTGATATATTAATTCAATATTTCACACGGTAAGAGATGGAGAGAATGAGAGAGAGGGGGAAACCAGACGTCCTCGAGGATCCTGGAAAGCTTGAAAAAGCTGTGCTGAAACGTTTTCAAATATTCAGAGAATCCGTCTCAGATTTACTGTCGTTCTCTTGGACATGACGAAGTCTGGAACCGTCAGGGGCGTAAATCAAAGCTGCGTGTTTTAAAATAGAACAAATAAAACAGATTGACTTCCACTCATCATTTAATGACAAGGTATACATATATGTAATACATTTACAATACATTTACTGGATCTACAACTTTAGATGCAGCCATGGTAGTCTTTAAATGTCAGGAGATACATTGTTGACGTTACTGTTAAAAATGCACTTCCAATGAAGTATTGGCAAAACTAAAGTACAAGTAACTTGTACTCTAATTTAGCTACTTTTAAAATCAAGTAATCAGTAAAGTAACTAAGTTACTTTTTAAAGGAGCAATCTTTAATCAGATTACTTTTTAACTTTTAACTGTGGCAACACTGTTAATAAGTAATCCGTGTGATAAAGAATGTTGCTGCAAAGAACATAAAAGAGCCATCCTGCTGCATTTGGGTGACATATTTCTTTATTATGACAACCAAGCAGAGTTTATTCCTCTAGGATCACCAAACTGGCAAAGCAGATGCTCAGGACAAACAGAGAGGTCTAAGACGGCCAGACAGGCAACAAAAATGCAGTGCACACTCATTACATCAAACGATCAAAGGCTGCCCGCATGCATCAATTTAAGCGCTGGACCGCAAACACATAAACAGAAGAAGGTCGGGTCGCATCTCACATCCTGCTTACTGCATCTTCCAGCTGTAGTCCGCTCAAAGGCCCTCCAGGTTTCATTCCACAAGAGTTTATTCCATGCTGTATTACTGAGTCTGAACTCAATCACAGAGTCTTGTACCTCCTACTATTTTCCCTTCCTGCGAGTTTATTGTCTGACATGTTTCACTGATCTTTGTATGACGTTAGGACTGAACTCCTGCCCAAGCAACCAAAGACTACTGTGATCAGAGTGAAACAAATCAGGAGACAAGTTAATAAATAACCAAATACAGTGCTAAAGGTGTGAGTTTTAACTAAATGTGTCCATATATTTGACTTTCTTTGTGTGATCTGCCAGATTTTGACCTCTGGTACTGGTACTACAGAATACCAGCGTGCAGTCACGTTATAAAAACAAGGATGTCGCCAAGTGAGTTAACCAGACCAAGTTAAATCATGCATGCACGTGATACAAGCGCACAGAAGGCATCTGCGTCCTCATGAGGGAGTCTCTCTTCTCTTCATGCACACATGCAATCAGAGATGTTACGAGCTCAAGCCTGACCTTCCCCACACTCATAACTCCCAATTCCAGCTCATAACTCGTTGGCTTTTGAGATTGTGGAGGAGGGGACTGAACAGACGGTGAGCTCCATCTGCACTGCGCTTCACAGGGCTGGTCCCAGCATCTGTCAGAAAACAGAACATCTGTGTGTTCTTTGTGGAGAGTGGAGAGTCTCTTCTGAAAGCAACTGCTGCACTTCTTATATCAGGTTCAGCATGGTGTTCAAGATGTTCCTCTCCCCCAGCAACTCATTCCGACCCTTCCTGGAGGATCCTGAGGTGTTCCCAGGCCAGATGGACAATACAATCCCTCCACTGAGCTCTGGGTCTGCCCAGGGGTCTCCTACTAGTTACACATGCCCAGAACATCTCCAAAAGAAGCCACCCAAAGGCATAACGAACCACCTCTTTGGCACGAAGGAGCAGTGGCTCTTCTCTGAGCTCCCTCCAGATGTCTCCTCTCCACCTCTAAGGCTAAGCCCAGCCACCTTGTGGAGGAAACTCATTTTGGCTGCTTGTGTCTGCGATCTCATTCTTTTGGTTGTTACCCAAAGCTCATGACAATAGGTGAGAGCTAAAACATAAATGGACTGGAAAATCAAGAGCTGCCTCTTCCCCACAGCGGTCTGGTACAACATCTGCAACACTGCTGACCGCACAAATCCACTGGTCCATCTCACGCTCATTTCCCCATCACTTGTGAACAAGACCCAGAGAAACTTGAACTCCTTCACTTGGGGAGCAACTTGCTCTTGTGGGATTTAGGTGTAAATCTTAGGTGTGGATGAGAATCAGTGTTGAAAGTTAATTTTGGGGCTGTCTGACACCTGAGTATGGATTACCAAACTATTATCCATCATCTTAGACAGAGTTTTCTGCTGTTACATTGACAGCTGATGGTTTTTATGTGTATGTGTTGCCGTGATAGCCCATGTGTGAACAATATGACGGACTCAATGCTTAATATATGACGTGTTACATCTGAACAGGGTGTGGGAGAAACGCTGCGCAAACAAAGGCTTTGATGTGCGAGTGTGGAGAAAGTGAAGAAGCTGGACAATATAAAGATTGTAGACTATGTGGAAAAGTACTGAACGTCATCAGCAATGTTTCCACACTGGAGATTATCAATCTCTGTGATACAGCTGCCTCCTCTGCTGGAGAACAAAGTACTTCTTCTCTTCTGGGGCTATTGTCAGGAACATCCAGTGGAACAGTGCGGTAACTCTCACAACCCGTCCTTGCTGGTTTGTGCGAGGACAGTGAGTTTGATTGATGCAATGTATTTAAAGGCCTTTTCCACTGCTTTTCATACACAGTCAATTTCACCCTTCACACAAACCTTCAGCTGGAGTTAATTCTTGAGCTGCATTTTACACCCTTTTCAAATTGTGCTTTGCCTGAGGTGTTTACTGCTCCTGTGTCGGATTGAATTTCACTCATGCTAAAAATTTATTGATTTGACTTTGTATAGTACTTTGGAGAAAACCATAAAGGCTAATGTTATGTAACTGTAACACTCACACATGGTTTATATTACCACTATACCATGTTTCCTTCCCATTATCCGGATGATTCAAACTACTACAGTAATCCACCACATTACTGTATCCTTTGAACCCGTATGATACAGGTTGCAACAGAAAATGCATCTATTATTCTAATAGTCATAACTCTTGGAGGAATGCACACATGCCATTTGGGAAAACATGCTTAGAAATCACGTAAAAACATTCCAAACAAAACAAACATGGATTTAAAAAAACAGGGGTCAATCCCAGCTGGCTCCGGATGAAGGGCTGGTACGTCCTGGACAAGTGGCCAGTTAATCACAGGACTGACACACAGAGAGAAAACATCCATTCACACTCACATTCACAACTACGGGCAATCCTGACTCACTAATTACCTGTTTCTGTCTTTGGACTGTGGGACAAAGCCGGACTACCCGGAGGAAACCCACACAGACCTGTGGAAAACTAACCACTGCACTACTGTGCTGCCAAACAAACATCGACCACAGAACAGAGCAGACTTCTAAATGGGTTATGTGCAGGAAGGGAGGAGAGAGGAGAGAAAGTGGTGGTTAATATGAACTACACTATAATATAATGATTTGTAATGCAACACAAAAATGATTTGATTTTCTTTAAAATAAGGATCTGACACGCTAGTCAGTAAAGAACTGAAAACAATGAAGAACTTTTCGAATCACTTTGCCAAATAGTAAAGAGGACGTTGCCTCGCTGTATCCGCCCAGTCCTGTGCGCCTTTGGTCTTTAATTGAATTTAGAGAGATTTTTGGGGAAAGTAAAACTCTCCTTTAAACTCCACAGGAGTTGATCCTGCTGTGAGATGTGTGTGACTGCTTGTTAAAATAAAAATATGAATATGATTAAATTTGGCTTAAACAAAGAGAATTGTCTAGATTCAATACATGAACAGCATTCAAACGATTGCATTTCAGTGCACGACAGGCCCGACTACAACAAGACATAGAGACGACTTGAATAAAAGATTTCTGTGTGAGTTTGGACGGCATGTTGAAGGCGTCTCCAATGACCAAAGTACGATCAAAAACTAGCAAGCCAACAACTTTGCTAACAGCCAAACATCAAATAAGTACAACAGCAGACACGGCAGCAGCTAATATTACTGACTAGTCCAACAGCAGTCAGCCCAGCTCGGCGTCTGTCTTTCAGCCTTTTATTTCACCAAGCTCTCACCAACCACTAAAAGTCTTCTTACGTGGACACTCTTTCTTCTTCTCTTTATAGTTTTCTCCATCACTTCCTCCCCATAGAGGCTGCTGAACAGTGGTTACATTACCAGCTTGCCCAGCTCCTGTTCTGGCACAACACCTGCTCTGCTTCCTGTCAGCATTCCCCCACTCACCAGGCCTGAAAACCTCCTCTTCTTCCTGGTGGTCTAAAACCTCTCTGGTACAAACACTAACACTTCCTTGGTGCGCCAAACTCACAGTCCGGATAGCCAGGCTAACAAACTGAGCTACCATGAGCTAACAGCAGCTACAGCTGTCAGCAGTTTACTTCACTGTCCATCATAAACTCTGTAAATCACAGAGAGTTGAGGCGGAGCAGCCGGAGGACATCAGAGGGAAAACCAGAAAACATTTTCTCCATAAAATATGATCCAGTTTCACCAAAATCAGTGAAATAGTTGGCTGTGTGTGACTTAGTGCCGTTACATAGAGCTGATCTATTTTCCTAAACTTGGGATTCAGAGTTCATGTCACTCGACAGACACAAGAGAGTACATGTCCAGCTCTTGCTGTTGTTCTCTCATGGCAGATCTTCACATCTTTCACATTATATTTGGTCTCAACAGATAATCTCTGTGAGGGAGAGTCATAAAGTGCTGTGGGCCCCTTTTCTTGGAAAGACCTTGAATTAAAAGCAGACAGTCTGCCCGGTGAGGATCTAAAGGTTGAGTACTTAGATGAGTCAGAAAGAGAGAAATTCAGAGAAGGAAGCACAGACCGAGGGTGTGTACGTCAGGTATGTGAAAAAGAAGCAGACACGACATTCCTGCTTTTCAGGTTCAATCTCTTTAAATCACCTGATAGCAGTACAGTTACTCTTTTTGAAGAGCTAAAAGCTTAAAGCTTTTAGTTTTTTTAGCCCTTTAAAACCACCATTAGGAGCAGGAAGAGGTTTCAGGAAACCTCTGCGGCTGTGAAACAAAACCAACACGGAAGTTCATTAGTCAGCCTCCATAAATCCGCACAGGCAGCTGCAGCAACCGGGCTTCATTCAGCCGCCATCAACTCCCCTACAGACTGAGCTACTGCTGCTACATTCATCAGGTTAAAATAAAATAATACAGCAATTACTAAATTACTAAAAACTACAGCTTCCACCATCCCAATTTGGTTTCTTCCACTCAAAACTTCCACAATTCTCACTCCTCTCAGTCCTGCTGTTAAAATAAATAAAATATTTCTGAAGTAGCTGCAGCCCCTCAACTCGCCCAAGGCTTCACCTCTTTTGTTTTTAGGTAATGAACCACTCCACATGAACAGGGACATTTTCTTATGTCTGTAACAAAACACACATTTCACTTCAGCTCTCCATATCTGATATTACAGATCTGCCAGCTTGTTTAAAACATCAGTCTCAAACCTACCAGAAACAAAATGTGAGCTGCAACCTGTTAGAGCAAAGACTGTTTATGTAGTTATGTTGTTAGTAACCATGTTGCATTTGATTCCTTATTTACTTCACGCATGCTTTATATTAACTTTGTTCTTTGATATTTAATAAACGTATATTACTTCAAAATTTAATAAATAAAAATCAAAACATCAAATTTAATGCCAGAAAAAGACTTAGTGAAATAATTTATTTTAAATTCTCTGGCAACAAACTCCTTGTGTTTCATATGAAAAAGCTTAATAAGGTAATCATGTTTGGTCGTACAATTTCTCAGTCTTTAAGTTAATGAATGCTATGACGTCCTGTTCAATAAAAGCAGCAGGACTGCAGTGATTAGACAGAACGGCCTCAACCTCAGAGGAGGAAAAGAAGAGCTTCTCTACAGGGAGCAATATGAAAACAGCTTATTTGCTTTAACTTTGAGTGGCGTGATCGAGTTCACGAGCTGGACTCAAATCCACATTTCTGGAAGAACTCGGTATGCTGTGCAGCCACGCAGAGGCCAAGTTGTTTTAGTTCCCATTTCTTGCCAAAGCAATTTGCTTCTCTGTTTACCTCAGACGATCAGTTGTAGAGATACTCTAATACGCACCTGGTTCATAAACACTGCGAGGCCCTTTTTGACCGATATCTGCGTACATTATCAAAGACAAGCTGGGTGGGCAATTATAAAAATATACTTCTACATTTCAGGTGTTCCTTGCAAATGTTTTTTTTAGTTTTTCTGCAAGAATTTGAGATTTCCTCTGCTGAGGCTGCTGCACTGCTGACACAGAGAGGGTGAATTTTCATTTGAAAACATTAAAACACACATTTAAAATCTTAAAAGTGAAATCTAGCAAGCTGTGACACTTCATCAGATCTGTATAATATGATTTAAATGATCATGAAGAGAAATTTGTGTCATCAGCGGGATCAGAGCTCAATTAAAACCAGACCTTTGACTCTGTGCTGTGTAAACTTTGGATGTTTTCTGTAGATTTACAGAGGCGTGTGTGTGTGTGTGTGTGTGTGTGTGTGTGTGTGTGTGTGTGTGTGTTCAGCTGCATATTCATGTCTGTTCTGAACCTGAAGTGTAACGCTGTGCTCCGGGTACGATCACCCATGAGAAGTACGTAATGCCTTAGAGCACTAAATGACACACCACTGATGATTTTGGTGAAACTGGATCAAATTTGCTGAAACTTTCTCACAAAAAAGAGTTTTCTTATGGATAGTAAAGTAAAATTCTGCAATCTATAGCTGCTGTCAGCTAATGACAGGATGCCAAGATCCTTAACCTCCAACTACTCCAGCAGTTCAGTAGCAGATCAGTTGGACAACTTCAAGTGTGAGTGTGATCAAGGCATTCTTGATGTAGAGAGTCTGGCTCTCAGCAGTCCATCTCTGGTTAAAATGAAGGTTAAAAAGAAAAACACCGCTTCATCAGAGTTTTTAAAAAGTGAATATGACTGATCATTTCTTCATCCTTGAAGTCGGGTTCAAATTAGGAGAAGTCGAAGTTGATTTATGTCCGATTTGGCCCTTCAAAGCGTTACAGCGAGTTCCACACACGATCACGCTGCCCTAGATAATTTCAAACCTGTTTGATATAAATCTGGAGTGAACGTCACTGCTGCACCCCGTACGAGCTGAGTGAGATGCTAACAAAACGCGAGACAAATCTACCAGGAGGAAATTTTTACTAGAGGACTTCAAACGGACCGCGGTTCAGTTATGCAGAGCGTTCTTTTTCGGGCAATAAACTCGACTTTAAACTCGATAAACGTAACTGTGCTGGCGTGTCTGGACGTTTAAAATGGCAGCTGCTGAAAGTCAGAATGTTTTATGTTCTCGGTTTTACGTTCGAGTGTGTTTGCGATTGAAGAGAAAATAAACTGTGAAATGTCTCCTCACGTACGTGATGTAACAATTTGGTGAAGAAAAAAAAAAACACTCACCTCTCATGGGTGAATGGAGTCCATCTCTGATGATAGGCGACTGTTCTCCTGAACAAAACAACAGAAGAAAAGACGTCACAACACAGACATAAATATGTTCTGGAAGTATTCAGTGAAACTAGCCTCAGATTATGGTTCCCATGTAAAACAGGGAAAGGCTGGAATCTGGAATATTTTCATACAGATTTAGAAAAAGAAACTTTTTTTTTGTTTCTGTTATTTACGGTAAATGTCTTCAGACTCAAACCAAGTTTATCTGCCATCTGTAGACAAGTTCTCTGGAATTAGACGGGAAGAGCACATCGAATACCACGAGAAACCAACGCAACAGAGCATCAAATACAGTATGAAGTATATAACGCCACAAAGAATCCATCAAGTACACGATTACAGCTTTTTTTTCTTGCTATAAACGACTGTCATATGCCGATCAGCCAAAACATTATGCATATATGAGATATATTCCTCAACAAGTGAACATTTTGACCCCAGGCTGGAGCTAGAGGAAGTTAGTGGGAGTTTGAGCAACTTTATAGAAGAACAAGAACCAAACTGTGACGGCTAGACAACTGGGTCAGAACATCTGTAAAAGCGTTGAATTGGCAACAGGGTGCATGTGGGGCGTGAGAGATGCTCCAACAGATGAGCTACTGTAGCTCAAACTGCTGAAGAAGACACACAGTGGTCATGTGAGCATCAGAACTGGACCACCGAGCACTGGAAGACGGTGGCCTGCTCTGATGAACCGTGTTTCCTTTTACATCACGTGGACGGCTGCTGACGTCTGGGTCCATGCCTTAGTTATGCTGTGACAGGCCTTGACTGCTGGTGGACTTGATGCATGATGCATTGAGCTCTCCTGTTCTTCTACACATTCATGTTCCACTGATGCATGTTACTAATTTAGCTGCTTCTCTGGAGTTTTTCTGCTTTCTTGTCTTGCAGGTTCTCGTGCATCGCAGCTATGCCAAGACTGGTGATCGGTTGAGTTTGTCTGTCTGTACACAATGTTCCGCTCCTAGTTAAGATGCCAAAGGCACAAACATAAAAAAAAAAATGCCAGACTGGAGTTTTATTTATTTTTCATTAAGAGCTCCACACGTCAGAGCTCTGTCTCTTTCCCTCACAGGTGTAAATACCGGCATGTGGTCGTGGATGTTGTCCTGCGTGTGCTCTCCCTCCTCCTCTTCCTCATCTTCCTCCTCCTCGTCCTCCTCCTCTTCAGCTTCGCTGTTCTGTCTGTGCTCCTCCTCGTCCTCCAGCTCTGAGCTCGACTCCTCCCCTTCCTGCCACGCCTCCTCGCTCTTAGACTCCTCTGCCTTCCTCAGCTCTGCACGAACACACACACAGACACAAAAACATGAATATTAGAAAACTGTTAGTATAAAATGACATGGAAGAGTCGGCCATGAAAACAAGCTCTAATCAATGGAGCTTCCTTGTTTCCTCTCCTGTCTCCTTTCCTTTATGATTGAACAGGAGAGCCTGATTTGATGTACTGTTTAAGAGCTGACTGATTTTTTTAAAGGCGGCTTTATTCCTGAATACTTTAACTCAGCCTCCTCCTTCCATGATGTGCATGTGAGATTAAAGCTGTGGTCATTTCATTTTTGCTTTTAAGGCAAGCTGAAACTTGCCTTAAAGTCAAAAGTGCCAAAAACTGCAGTTCCTCAAACGTCCACTTGAGGCTGGTTCCAGAAGTGAGTCAGTCTCCATAAGTCCCCATGTTAAAACTTCACAGCAGAAATAAACATGTTTACAGCCTGGTACAAAAAACAGTTTTGGTCTCTATAGCTAATTTCCCCGTTCATGACAACTGTACTGAGGGTGAATTTATATACAACTCACCTGTTCACATTATATTAAGGCTTAAAGTTATGCAGGATTAAGAGCGTGGACGCTTTGATTGACAGGTGGGTGTCGTTACAGGTGCACCCAGGGGTCATTCGGCCCATCTTAGTTCCGCCAGTGATCCGATTGCAGATTTATAGACTAGCTGGGAGGCGGAAGAGGCAGTACCTCCAATTGCTCCGCCTTGGTTGACTTTAAATGACTTTCGGTCTTGGTTTTATTACATCCACCAAGAAATACTTAAAACTAATGTCCTGTTTGGAGTCTTTGAGACTCTGGGAACTCTTTGACAGCTCAAAAAAACATACATAACATTTTTTCATGACCTCCATACCACTACAGAAAAAAGACAAATTACTTCTATTTGTGGTGTCATAGTTAAATATAATAGATTGTAATGCATTTTTCCATCAGCAGCACAACCTCCCCAAGACACAAATAAGTCTCTAGATTTCTGTTATTGGTGTTTTATAGTAGTCTGTTCATAATTCTTCTCAGACATTAATAACTTTAATAAAAACGCTCATTCTTGAGATGTGAATGATTTTGTGGCAAACAAAAACAATATATTAGTTCACGCAGTGCCAACACAACATATAAAACATGAATTCTTCCCTTATATGGTGTAATAACAGTGCTTTGTGGTAATTTTCACATTTGTAGCAAAGGAAGGAATTACCGTTTACCTATTATTATCTTTACACATTAAGCTGTGAGGTCTGCGGTTCCCACAAACAATGAGGGGAGTACAGCCAATCTCATTAAAATAAATGGGTTAAGCCTCCAACTCAACCCAGCGAGGAACAATCTCTGGCACCGCCTGTGCACAAGAGCAACACCAGACCTCTGGTTCGTTTGGCAAAATATCAGGTGTAGGCAGCAATTCAGAGGCATGGAATCAGGCTGCACACACACACACACACACATACACACACACACCTTTTTCATACTCGTTTTTATATCTAAAGATGCATCCCAGGCTCCTGGTGCAGATACAAGTTCAGCGCTGAGGTCCAGCTCCACGTGCTTTCAGAGAAACTCACCTCACCACACACAAACACCGCACGGGCTGCTTCTGCTTACGCTGCTCAGCTCAGCGTCTCTTTTCTGGCTCTTATTTGTGATTTTTGTATTTTTACAGTTCGTCAGCATTTTTTCCTGACAGTTACAGCTGTAAACACATACGCTGACCTTTTACTGCACAGCTGGAAAGGTCATTTTTGAGTGTAGGACAAAACTTTTCACTTTATGATGCATGAGGCTATATTTAAATATATTTAATTAAGATATAGATTGGTTGTATAACGTGTTTGTATGTCTTTAATCCTACGTTTTTATATTGTCCATTAAAATCTGAATGAGCTATGAGCCTCAGGACGACCACACCCCCCTTCAGACTGTGCAGGTCCAGAAATCTGAAGTCTTCTTTACTGAATCACAGGCTGACAGCAGATGGGAGGAATATGTCTTCGTGTCCCTGTGGGCTCTCGTGTGTGCTCTTCTCCTCTTTTACTGTAATTATACTTAAGAGAGATATGAAACAACGTGAACAGATGGCAGACTGATCATTGCTCCTAACCGTACGCTCATTTTTTGTGATCTTTAGTTTTGCTTTGGTATGTGTAGTAAGTGTTTGTATGTAGGAATAATTATCCTGTTTATGATTTCTATTTCTCTTGTGTGTTAAAAACGTATCTATATAAAACATATGCTGATTCCAGCTGACATTCGGTGAGAGGAGGAGTACATACACAATGAATATATACAAATTTCAGATGATTATTGTCTGCTGCACAGCACAAATAAAAGATTTGTAAAGATTTTGATTTAGTGAGTGGAGGAATGTGGAGCCGAGCTGATTTTATGTACAGATAAATCATTTCCATCTCCAAAAGAAATAAACAAATAAATCTTGAATTTATTGATAATAGAATAATAAAATAAAAATAATCCACAGTCAGTTTTTCTTTTGGCTTTTCCTCGCACACGATTTCTTTCCACTGGCAGTTTCAGCAGGTACTTCATCACGAGTTAGGCCTGATTTGCAGTCTGAGGCGAATAAAGATGTGGCCTCAGTGACTTCTTCATTTATGACCGGGACATCAAAAAAACAAACGTATGTCTTCAGAGGACAATGCAGGAAGTAATATCACTGAGATAAGACATATTTCATGTCATTTCCTGCTCACTTTGCTTGATGTGACAATTCTAATCTTTCTCCTGGAATCTGGAGAGGACACATGGCTGCCAGAGAGTTTCTGATAAGGAAGTGAGACTCTATCATCCATTTACCAGAACTGTTTATTTTTATCAAGGTCGCGGGCGGCTGGAGACGATCCTGGCTGACAACGGGCAAGAGGCGTGGACACAGAAATTATCTTTAGATATTATTCATTAAGATTAGAGGTGGTTTGATCAGATTAGTGTAGGATGGTCTGTGATGCTTTTTTTTTTACAAATCATTGATGCTTCATCACCATCTCCTTTGTGACTTAAATAAATTGAGGTAGCAACCTGCTATATTAAATAAATCTTTCTCTCTTCAGGACCTGAACTCCTCCAGGACACAGACATGCAGAAAGGATTGTGGCTAACACCCCACCAAACCACGGACACAAACTTTCTGAAACACTTCCCTCCGACAGGAGGCTGCTGACCATCCAAAACATCACGCTACAAAAACTACCTGTTACATGAACGCACACGTTTCACAGCCTTTAAAAACATATTGCACATATATTTATATCACATAGTTTTATTTCCCTTTTGTTTTTACTGTCACCTCACAGCCAGAAGCTGCAGGCCTTTCTGTGTTTGCACATTCGTCCCGTGTCTGCGTGGTTTCTCTCTCCCACAATCCAAAGACATGCACTGAACAGGTTAATTGGTGACTCTTAGACATCTCATTCAGTTGTGAGTGTGAATGGTTGTTTGTCTCTATGTGTGTTTGTCTCTGTGATGAGCTGGCAGCTTGTCCAGGGTGTACCACGCCTGTCACACTAAGTCAGCTGGGATGAGCTCCAGCTCCACCGTGACCCTGATGAGGATAAGCGACAAATTTGCTTCTGGACACAGTTTGCTGTGTTTTCTCTTCTGATCTGAAAGAGCCTTTATACAGGCGCGGACGATGGGTGACATACAGACATATAACGAACATGAAGCTTCTATATGTGACAGCAGGGCTCTCTGACCTGATGATATAAAAATGATGAAAATGATATGTGATGGCTTTCACTTGCAGTTTGAAGCATGAGACGGTGCTCTCCACCATCATCGTCAAAACTTGATCTCATTATCATCCCATGAAGAACGGTGTGCATCTCTCTGGTGGAGGTCAGAGGAGAATTTATAACAAGGATCACTGAAGAGGTTGTTTTAAATCTTTCATTTGTTTCTCACACACACACACACACACACACACACACACACACACACACACACACACACACACACACACAGCTGGTGGATTTCTGCCACAGTGGCATTCACTTCGATGAACTTAAAATCCCGATGCTGATCGTCCTGATCTGCCTCCTCAGTGACCTCAGCAGAATCATTGTTGGGATTCATTGTCTCCAAACCCATTAAACACTTTTAATGGACGGGTTTTGGACAGTTTTCTCACAGATTTCATATTTCACCAGTATGTAACTTGAAGCACCTGCCAAGATTTGAGCGTCCTTCAGCTCCTTGCATGCGAGAGCAACAGAGTGCCTCCCAAAACTGCTGGGATGCAGCCAGAGTGCTGTAGTTCCCAAAGAAGCTCTGCAGCAATCAGCTGTTACACTTTATCATCACTGTTTAGTATTTAGCATGTTCTGGACATTTTTTCACTCTAAAGATATTTAGTTGTTGAGATTAAAACTGGTTTAAATTTTAACTTTCAGGGTGTCGTTTAGCTCAGTCGGTAGAGCAGCCGCCCCGTGTACAAAGGCTCAGTCCCTGCCGGCCCAGGGTTTATACTTAACTTGACTTGTAGTCAGTGGAAATGCTTCTTCTTCGTGGATACTGTGGCTTTATCAGCCCTGTGGTGTTCATCATGTGTCATGTCTCATTTCCATTTTATAAACTACCATTATCATAATAAAAATACTAACAAAAACTTTAAATTAATACTGAACTTACATCGTATTAACATAAAGAAATATCACTATGATATTAACAACATTACAATTCAAGCTCCCCACTAGAACACTGTGCTCGCAGAATGAAGGGTTCCTTGTGGTTCCTACGGTCTCCAAAAGTAGATTAGGAGCCAGAACCTTCAGCTATCAAGCTTCTCACGACCAACCACAGAGCCGCCCTAAGACGTTCCTTTCTGCCTCTCATGTTTGTGGCTACGCCTAGATCAGGAATTGTGGTTGTGCCTGCTGCTGTGGTCCTGCTTGACGTCCACTAAAACACTATTGATATTATCATTATTACTACTGTTAGTCATAATCGTGGCAGATTCTGCTTGAGGTTTCTACCTCTTAAAGGAAGTCCTTCCTTGCGACTGTCGACTGTCCTGGTGGAACTTTTGGTTCTCTGTAAATGAAATTATAAAGAGCACGGTCCAGACGTGATGCAGTGTGTGAGTGTGTCACCTGTGGCGGTGATGTGTGTGTCTTCTGTGATCTGCTCCAGTCTGCCCAGCAAAGCTTCGATGTTGGCTTTAATCTGAGTCAACTCTGACTTGATCGCCTGAAGCTCCGTACCCTTCACAGCTGGTAGAGAGACATAGACAGGGAGAGAGAGAGAGAGCTGTTAGCATGGGTAGCACTTTGTGGTTAATATATCCGCAGAGAGCTATCCAGACCTTTACAATTTACGAGTTCTTACAAACATAATGGCACATTATCACGCTGGACATTTCTGGATCCCGAGGAGAGCAACGGAGTTTATAGACACCGCAACGTTCAAATGTTACTCCAGAGTCAGTAACAGGTCTACTGTGAGCTGTAAAACCACTTGCAAGCATGCGGTATCACGCTCTGAAACTGGAGGTGCTGAATCACAAAAATATAAATTCCGATGCATCGTTCCTTTAAAAACAGGCAGTCTCCCAAAATGGGAAAAAAGCTCAGTTATTTCTTTGTACGTATTATTTTGATGAAAAATGACGACGGCCTTTCGGTGTTTGTTTTCAAATTATTCACAACTTTATTACTCAGAAGAAGCTGCATCAGATTAGATTTCGTAAAACAGATTTGAAATGTTTTTAACAATATTTTTATTTTGATTTGATAAATAATAAATAAATGATATTCCAAATTCAAGCAGCTGAACAAAAAAAAAGTGGAGGGTGGTGTGAGGAGTGATGAGTACATTAGTGGCAGCAGAGAACAACTGGAGCCACGCAACACATCTGTGGGTTGTTTTCGTTTCACTACAATGAACACACAATTACTACCATATTTCACCAGCTGTGTGTATATATATGTGTGTGTGTGTGTGCGGTTGTTGCCCGATACACATTAACCACTCCTCTGCTTATTGTCTGTCTCACTCTGTCATTCGTCTCTCGTTCTCTTCTTCTCTTGTCCACTTGTTTCATCTCCTCTCCTTCATTTCATCTATTTGCACATTGTCTTAACATTCACTTACTCCTTCCTTGTTTTCTTTCTCTCCACCTAGTTTTCTTTTCATCAGTTCATCTGTCCTCATTTATTTTCTGTCTGTCTGAGCATCGTCCCAGATTTTTTACTCCGTCACCGATTTCTTTTTCTTTTCTTTCTTTTTCTTCCTCGCTACCGTTCTCTTGCTCTTGTCTCATCTCCACATCTCTATTAGCTTGTGCCAATAGAAATGTCTCCACACAGGAAACCATCTGAGTTCAAACCAAACCAGCTGAGAGGCATCTGTCTCCTGATGGACAGTCATGAACTTGCAGACACACACCCACATCCACACCCACACACACACACACACACACACACTCACACAATACTGCATACCACATTAAAAAAAGCAACAACACAAAAACTAGAAACAATAAATAAATAATACAAAAACAATAAACTCCTAGTGAATCCAAAGTACACACCTCAACTCTTTTAAAGTGCATGAACATCACATCTGTCACTTATACTGCAGTATCTGGACCAACAAAGGCAAAAAGTCATGTTTGAGGTATTCTTCATCATTTCCTGATGAACCATTAAAAGTTGTTGATGACTCCTCCTGTACTCGGCGGCACAACTTTAAAACTTTATTCAGTGATCAGCTGTTGGCCGTCACTGCCTGTGCACTTGTGTAGCATAGTAGATGATCTTCTCGTATCTCAGTAAATAATTCAGCCAATGAGGAATGAAGTGTTGTAAATGTACACATGGCATAATAAATACGTTGTTAATTATCTCTGAAATGTTAATTTGGCACCAACATTGGCAGACCGAGAACAAAAAAAGAACATCGATCGTTCTGATGCAAGCTCACGTTCTCCGTCCTCAGAGGTGACACTGCTCATTCAGACAGCAGGAGCATGTAATGCACTTGAAAACTGTGGGAGCTCTTCAGTCTGCCAAAGATCCCACTGCTAAGCTGTCCTTGAGCACTCAGTGTCGAGGAGGCAGCAGGAGAGAAGGCGATGTTCCCTCAGGGGATGATTCAGGATACGTTCTTCAGTGTAAATCAATAAATGATGTAATGTTCTTTAAGTTTCATTTTGTTTTTCATGAATTAAACAAAATGAAAAAATCTTCTATGAATCTCTGCAAATGCACTGCATACTTTAATGAATACAAAAATGCTAATTTTTCCACTTTAATTTGGCGATGCGTGCTCTGAGGTTCATGGAACGCAACAGAACAGTTTGCCAAGTCATCATCGTCTTAAATCAACAAGTTGAGTTAATTATATTTGACCTGATAATGAAGTGCACGTTTGTTTAAACGTTTGTTTAGTGTCATAGCAGTTTGGATTTTCTGTATTTTTAAGGTCTTTTCTGAGGCCTCGGGATTATGACTGATATGATTTGATCATAGTTGAAAATGACATGCGAGACTTGGCTGAGCAGATCTATAATGATACCCAAGACAGCAAATATGGAGCTGAAGAGTTGTACTACTCTAACGTTATGATGCAAAGGTTAACAATTTGGGAACTTTGCCATTCAGTTTCTTATTACCCATAAAATCAAACCTGAGCTGCCAAATATCAGAAGAAGAGCTGCTGGCCAGCGCTTTGGTGCTGTACCAAAATAATAATAATAATTTGTAATTCATCATTTTTTCTGTGTTATTACTGCAACTTAGCACCCAGTGAATTTATGGAAAACTACATTAATAATACTTCATTTTTACGTTTTTGTAGTTGCTTCAAAAAGTCGCTTCGAATTCAGGTGTCTGTAATATTCCTCAAATACCCATGATGCCTTGCAAGTGTCATTATAGTAGTTTATTGTAAGAAAACTTGGTGATTATTAATAGTGCACGATTGCAGTGTTTCATTTTACCTCCATATCACCAGCGGTACGTGTACCATAGTTTGAGAACAACTTGGGAGATCGAAGCGTGAGTTAAGGTCGGTGAAAGTGAAGTCGTGTTTTCATATCTTGCTTAATGTTTCACAGCATATCAGTTTTTTTTATACTGCTTTTCAAAACCATTTGAAATGCAGGTTTGATGAGTTCACAGAAAGACACAAATCAGTGACCTGCTCTGTGAAATCTGTGCTGCTGGGACAGAAAGGTTCAGGTCAAAGTCAGATATGAAAGAAGCTGACGGGACGTCCTCATCTTTCTTCAGATCCACAAT
Organism: Protonibea diacanthus; assembly: GCA_028641955.1. Taxonomy (NCBI): domain Eukaryota; kingdom Metazoa; phylum Chordata; class Actinopteri; family Sciaenidae; genus Protonibea; species Protonibea diacanthus. Next base: position 2,222,517 of record CM053978.1, on the reverse strand, counting down.
CTGAACATGATGTGAAATGAATGTTTAATGAACAAAATGAAAAAAGAAAGTGACATCAGTCGCCCTGATGCTTGAACCTTCCACTGACATGTAAAACCCAGACGGGAAAGATTTCTGAAAGAAGAGGATCGGGGTCATTAGAAGAGATAAATCAACGAGAGGGAAAAGGAGGAGGCGGTTTAATACAGTGCAGAACATCGGACTTCCACCAACAATATTAATATAATGAAAATAGTCATAGTTAATCGTAGTGTGCTGATATTTAGTACAAGTCTGTTCCGTATACGGCTTTGATTAGCTTACAGTAACAAGTCACACGTGTTAATTTAATCAGACAGACAGACAGCGGGTAGAACTCACGTCTCTGTTTGTTACCGTTGCTTGTGGGGAGGACGGAGGCGTTACGTGCCAGCAGCTTGACCGGCAGAGATTTGACCCGTCGTACCAGAGGCACCGCCACCCGTGGGCGCTTCACAGGCACCACCCGAGGGACCGGAGACACCCGGCCACGGTACTCAAACAACCTGAAAAGAGAGAGAGGGGAGGGCAGTCAGGAGGATGTCAAAGAAAAAGAAGTTAGATCCACCACCAGTGCAGCCTTTCAGATGACCTTTAGATCAGACACTGGTTATGTGCAATAACCGCGGAATTAGAGAGGAAAAAGAATTGAGCATGCTAACTGAAATTTATCTCATACTTGGTAGAAAGATGTTTCCCGTACAAAGAAACTGATCTCTCACACTGTTCACATAGCAGGAGTTTGACTCAGAGTTTAAATATTGAAGATTCAGGGGAGCTGCTGGTGAATCTTGATTCACAAATGTTCTACTCTGTGACTGACGAGTCAAACATCTCTGGAACAATCAACAGCCTCCTTTGCAGGTATGATTCAGATTGTTAACCTGCTGGAAGGTCAAACCCACATCTCATCTTTACTGTCCTGGTGGATGGCAACAGAGTCCTCTCAAGACTTTCCCACCTCCCATTCAATGATTTGGATTCTGCCAGTAACATGAGAAGGGAAACAGCCCCGTATGATTCTGCCACCTCCAAAAGTCTCCCAATAATCTACAGGCTTCTCCAGATGTAGCGAGCTGAGAGCACTGCCTATTGTTTGCTCTATGATGTCCACATCAGCTGCTTTCAGAGCTCTTTTTGACTCTTCTGACTAACTTTCTGACTGCTTGGTTTGAAATCTTGAAGGAGCTCCTGTGAGTGGTCGGTTGACGATAGAGCGATGTTCCTTCCACTTGTAGATAATTCTCAATGAAATGCTTACAGGAATATTTGGGCGATAAAAGAAATTCAGTGGTACCCGGTGCCACTGCTGTGAAGCTTAATGTTGTTTTTAATTTCTTGGGAAAGCTCCTTGCCTCTGCCTATTATGAGGTGTTTATGTGTTTAATTGCATTCAGAAGTGTGTAGTCCTTTTTAAAGGAGTGGAGGTACCAACCTGCCAGCATGCACCAACCCAGCTGATTGTAATTAACAGGTAGAAGAACTAATCAATCTGGAATCAGCCGGTTTGGCTCTTTTTCTTACTGTGTTCGATACTTTTGTCGTCTGTCATTCAACGTTACTTTTTTACAGATTGGGAAGTTGTAGTTTAATTGAGTTAATACCAAAGGCCACCCAAACATAAGTGGAAAAATAATATTTTTAAGGCTGCACTGGTGAAATAGTGATGGCCTGGTGGTGCACTGGTACGCCAAGTTTAAACTCTGCAGTTGGCTCGGAGTTTACATGTATATAATGGACAAACTACATAAAAATAAACTTGAATCCTGGTAAAGAAAGGATGACAATGTGTTCTTAGGTTCGAGAGACTAAAATGAGTAAAGCTCAAACTATTAACAGCTGAAGGGTAAATTCCAGAAAGTTTGTTCAACAAGTGAAACTTTGTGAGGGATGTGATGATTAAGTAATGTTAATTTTGACCACGAGATGTAAGTAGACTCGAACTAATAACATTTTATGTTTGGGAGCTGGGCCGGGTTATAAGATATATATATATATACATATATATACACAAGGACAGCATGTAATTAAGAAACATACAAGAAAGCGTCTCAACAAATGATCCAATTTATTTATTGAGGCACAAACAAAACAGGGGAGAAACTTCTTTGGTTCAAATTTACTTAATAGGGACAACGAGGACACAGATTTACGTATTACATAGCGTAATAAACTGATAAACAATAAATCTCCAACTTGACAGTGTAATCCAAATCAGATCACACTATGACTTGCTCAATATTTCTGCCTCAGCTGTGTTTGTGGGTGGGCAAGGAACTGTTGCATGAAGGCCAGGTTCAAGTACATGTTTGGTGCTAGTTAGTAAAAATCTTGTGCTCAAAACAAAAACTTTATTTATTCCCAATAAAAAGTTGGGAATTCACCTCGGGTTAGGACATATTGGTAGACCTGTGTGGAATATAGTGATTTAATTAAACCATTCTGACAACGCTGAACTCCCTTTGGCAAGCTCTATGAGATACTGTCCACTGCAGTCTGTGTTTTAGCACTTTGGATATTTTATTTCTACCATAAGTGTTCTGCTAAATAAAGAAAATAATCTGCAGATTTACTGTATAGATCATACTTCAGGAGATTAATAAACTTTGATTTCTAGTCAGATGATCTGAGGTCAGACTGGTTTTGATGTAGGGAATATAAAATAACATTAAAACAGTCATTGCTTCACAGAATTTAAACAAAAACAGGACAATAAGCCAATAAGACAGCAAGACATAAATAGCTTGACCTCTCGCTTTCAAGGAAGTAGCAGCACTGCAAATGAACTGTGTATGGCTGCATATACAGTATATATATATATGTGTGTGTATGCATATATCATTTATAGGCTGAAAATGGGAGGAAGGGAGTGAGGCTGCCAGATCACAGTGACGGGGTGTAAATCATCGCTGAAGGTCTGCAGCCCAGCTGGTCAGCATGTTTCAACATCTGTTAAGACAGATGTTTGTCCAGGAGAGCTCAGCAGGATTTCTCTGACTCTAGTTTAGAGTGGGAATGGATGTGGAGGAATGGACGGCGAGACATTAAGGAAGATGGCCTGTGGCCAGAAGATCGCTGTGTTGAATCCTGTACTGTTTTGCTTTCTTCGCAGGGTGGCTGGGCTGACCTTGAGCAATGGGATGAGGAGCTCGGAAGGAGCCCAGAGTAGCTCGGCTATGCAGCTCCTTCACATTGAAAAAAGCAAGTTATGGTAGTAACATCTGATTAGAATGTGTCCCAGTGTATTCCAGGCACGTCAAACTAGGAGGAGGGAATATATATTCCATCTGGCCCAGGGCTGCCTTGGGATCCCCAAGAGACTAAGTATCTAGGGATGTCTGGGATAGTTTGCCCAGCCTGCTAACACCATAACCTGGACTGGGATGGTTAGAAAATGAATGGATAGATCAAGCATATTAACAAAGGAGGTAGTCCTTTGCTTTCAGCCATGTGACTGACTTGGTCCGATAAGACCGTTCATATATCTGCCTTGGCTGCCTTATATGTTTGATTATTGTGTGACTGAAAACTGGGGGCATTGCACTACTTACATAATGTTGATGTGAACACCCTCAAATAACCCTAAAAGCTAAAAGTCAGCACTGTAATGGCTGTTTTATTGGAAATCAATGACCAGAGTACAGAGCCAAAACAATGAAAAATGTATCACTGTTGCAAAACATATGGATTGTTTTAGACCGCTGCATATTCTTGGTCATAACTCGGTTTGTTATTGCTGCATCCATTTCAGACAATTCAGCCCTGGGAGAACCATCAGTCCATGACAGTTACTAGATTATGTGGTTATTTACTTCCAAACTTATGACTTGTGTGTGAGGCTTCTTTCAAATGTAAATAATACAGTCTGGGTCTAACATAGGATTTAGAGATCCATGCATGAGTGATATCCCAATCCGCATATTCACAAACATCTTTGTGAACATCTGTGATGAGGTTTCGGGGACAAAAATAAATTCATGGTGATATTTCTGAAATTATCTTGAAGTGATGGTACATGATCATACTGGAGGTTCCAATTAGACATGAGACAAAGGCTGGATTACGAGTTCTTAGGAACACTTCAACTGAATTTTATAGAAATCCACCCATTATATGTCCTTTATATTACAACATTTTTGTCTGATGGTGGGAATACAGTAAGTGTTAGAGAGGCTCACAAATTTAGGATTCAGTCTGGGGACATTCTTTGGTCTGATCTGACAATGGTATGTCAAGTGGTCACCAAGGCGTGTGTGATACAGAGCCCGTATTGTGGTCTTACTCTTGGTCGTACTCTTAAACTCAGCTTGTCTTTATCCAAATCAAGCCTTCTGGTACAATCCTGTGGGCTTCGGCTATATAAATAAACTTCCAGTGGGGAATATGAATATCCATGCAAAATTTTAAGTCAACCTGCCAATACTTGATGAAAAAATCTGCCCTGTGTTGGAGGAACAGTGGGACAACCAGATCAACAAACTGAATGAGCAAGATCACCACATATTGAATCAAGTGTATCAAGTGTACAAGGAGAAATGGTAAGTGCAAGGTCAAGTGTACGAGGAGCATTGCTACCCTACAAAGCGGCATTTTCGTTGCTACAAGCTATTTTTCACATTTTCTAACTTGCTATTGTTCATCAGGTCCCGGTAGGATCCATATCTCATGCACAACACTAACAGCTTAATGAATTAGCAATACTACTTTCTTCTCTGCGGTGACATTGAAGCTCATAACCTTTTCTCAATGCCAAACTGCCTCTGGACGCTTGTTGTGAAGGTCACAATATTTGGGGGTCAAAGCTGACCTTTGAGAGCAAAACCTGGAGGAAACTCAAAGCAGCGTGGTTTGTTTTGAGCAGGCGGGCCAGAGAACATCACCACACCATCTGCTAAAAAATAATGGCCTTTATGTGCAATGTGTCACATTTTAGTGAAAGCATGGAGGTCGATGTCCAAGCAGTGACAGAAAGGGATTATAGCGGCTAAACGAAGTACCCCAAGACTGGAAAGCCCCTTGTTAGATCCAAAGGACATGTGTTCAACAACACTCATGAGATAAGCTCTCTAAGAGGCTCGTCCCTCTTTGCTCTGTATTAGTCAAAGTAACTGGAATGGTAATTGAGTGAATTAGGAGACATAACTGCTCCTCCTCTCCCAGAAGGGTTGAGAAATCTTGATTACCCTGCTCCGCTGCATTAGGCTGTTTTATTTCAAGACAAGCAAAGCTTGATACATTTTGACAGGAGTCAAAAGAGGCTTCAAGAGAGTTGTTTTTCTCCCACTAGCATGACCGTCTTTTGTGAAACACAAAACCTCTTCACCACAGCAGTTTCAAAACTGCATATAATGACAAAATTCGAAGATATTTAGATCGGAGAAAGACACTCGTTTGACATCTGGGATCATCTGGATGTATCATTAGTTATTCATCTTTTCATCATTTCTACTTCTGCCCTGCTTGGTAAGTTCCCCCATTGGTGCACATCCAAGTGAAGATTCAGTTTCAAACATACATAATGGGGACCCTAATGCTAGGACTACAGATGTAGCCCTTTCTTTTTACTATGGAAGCACTTATACATGAGGCCACAGGTGAAAGTCATCATCAAACGTATCAAAGATAGAACAGCTTTCATACTGAAAGACGGTATAGTCACAAAGCATTAAAATTACGAGGGCATAGATGTGAGGTACTGAATGTATGCCAGGTTGTTACGACAAAAGGAAAACCTCAAATGGATGCAGCTCAAACAAAGAAATAAATATAACAAAAGAGTACTCTTGATGTAAAAGACCAAAAACTTTATCTGACTTTACTGAACAGAAACCAAAAGTAAAACTGCGCCTCCAAACTAAAGACATCTGTGTGGGTGCAAGCAGTAAGTGAACTCTAATAAAACACCTACAGACTAAAACCCAAACTTTCCTCCAACTACTACTTCATACACATATCACAACTATCAACTTGCAGTTTGAAATTGCCAACTTAAAGCGCCAGCAATTTTGGAACCAATCTGCTAACATCTGATGACAATTAGCAATGTGATACACAAAAACACAAAAAAGACACATTTCAGCTGATCTCTATAAACATATATCTGCATATAAATACAGATATCCTTCCTAACAAATGTAATGAAATGTGTTCTGCCTCTTCCCCCGAAGCCCAATCAAACGTGACTCATCAGCATTTCGAACTACAAGCGTAAACATGAACACTGCTGGTGCCAAAATATTGTTCCTCGCCTACAGACTCTACATTCGCTGCGTAGCCGGCGCATCACGTCATGTTCATTTTTATACATCCTATCCTACATCGCGTGCATCTGCATCGTGTCAGAGTAATAATAGATACTTCATTGTGACATGACTGTAGAGGTCAATGTTAATGGACTGACAGCCGCTCCAGCTCCCCCACTCAGATTTTAGACCGTCTTGGCCACAGTTTTTGGAATAAAGCTCTGTAACTCCGGCTCCAAGTTTCCTGTGTCTGTATGTTGCGTTTGGGTTCACTCCATTAGTTCTACGTAACACTGAGATGACTCCTCACTTACTGTCATCACCATTACAGGAAAAAACATATGTTTCTGAGCCAGGAGGACAGTTTGAAATGTGACATAAAGGAAAAATGACAGGTCTCTAGTTTTCCATCCTCAGGTGTTGGATAATTGGTGGAGCATTAAGCTGCTGCCAGTGTTGGCGTTTTCTATCTGTTCAGGTGCTTTGGATGGTTTCTACTTGGGAACAGGTCTGACTGTTTTGTTAAATTATGCAGATTAAGTTTGAGTTTTTCAGATTCCAGTGAGATCTGAATGAAACAGCTTTTCGATTAAAGGCCAGAGTCTTCATTAACATGAAGAAGAGTGATAGCATTAGTTGTTTCAGCAAACGGCAGGCGTGATGCATGTTTACATTCATGTTACATAGCCTTCTATTAAAAGTTCCCCAACATTAACCACGTGCTTATTATTGGACATGTTGATTAAAACCTTTGCAAAGTAATTCTTTGAGTATACTGAAGCCACTAGGAGGCGTGTCATGTCCTCCATCTTTATACACAGTCAATGTTTTAACCCAAACCACCTCTCTTTAAATCAGTTGTAACATTACAAAACAGTAATTTATAATGTCATTTCACAGTTCTCCTCTCTACATGCTCATCTGATCTTTGTCTCTCACTGCTCACTCTCACCACCACATCCAGAATTTAAAGACTTTCTTTGAATAGCTGATCTCGGTTACATCAAACTACATGTACACTCTTAATAAAGTTAAAGCCATTGCTGGTTTTATGCTAAATTAGTCGTTAGTTAATTAGTTGTTAGATATAAATTAAGTTACATTACACAAACCTGAATTCGTCACAGCAATCATGTTGTTTTGTTTGTTTCCATGTTCACATTCTGTGCACAGTAAAGAGCTGTAAACACCATATTTTCTCCGTCGTTATGGCTCGATAAGAGACATGTTTGGGCCAACATTCTGCCTCAGGCCTCTCAGAGCTTAGCAAGATTAACCTCCTGCTGATAGCTGAAAGCACCAGAGCCAAACATACATGGGTTCAAACCCCGACTACAGCCCAAGGGAGTGTTAAAAGAGAGAATACCATCCTTACCTGTCATAGAAGTCTTCTCTGTAGTAATCGTAGTCAAACTCGTAGCCACTGGGGGGAAAAAGCACAAGAGAACATAAAGACAAAGAGAAGAACATGTGATACAATGCTTCCCATAACACAAGCATGAAACTGCATTTAAAACAACACATGGGAACAAAAGATTTTTTGGCAGTTTTCATGCTGTTGCTTGCTGCGTATATGAATTGAAAAAATGCAAATGCATAAAAAAAGGCAATAGTTACAAACTTTGTGGGAGACCCAAAGAAACCACAACATACTTCATCTCACCCCAAGAGACAGAAAGCGAGAAATAAAAATGACAAAAGACCAAAGAGAACATGGCAACAGAAACCGAGTGCCCGAGAATGATGTGCAGCACGTTTAACGCTCACTGACGGTTTTTATAGTTGCTGCTAGCATGCATGAATTTTTAGCACATGGCCTGGATACAGAGTGGAGTCAGAGGTTTTACAGCCAGAATATAAAAATTGCACTATGTAGCTGTAAACTATGTAGACATAAATACTGCCCAACACTGAAACCAGCATTAAATATATATTTTAATATCAAAATTGATAAAATTTATTCACATTACTTCATCTGTAACGTCAGTTTTGTTGAAAGTTCTGCACAGCAAATTTCTGGAGTTGCATAACAAAGTGTAAAAAGTTTTAGATGACTTTTGGAGTTTATTTTCTAGACTACAGCTCGTGCTCAGAGATTTTCTTTGGCAGAGAAAATTATCAACGTTCAGTGTTTGAGGAGAGTGAGTCAACACTTCTCCTGGTGTTGACGGCCAGCAGTCTTCACTTGCATTTCATTGTGTCACGAGGCAGGTAGAAGTGTAATTTTACTTCTCAAACTATGCTAGACAGCTGATAAGCTCTCCTACCACAGATTTGGAGGAACGTGCCGGCTGAGGTGATCTGTTGGAATGAAAATGTGCCACTGGTTGGCCACCCATGGCACCCTGGCATATATGGTAGTTTTGCTGCTTGATTTTATGTGTCCTGTATCCGGATGTTGTTATTTGTGATCCTCAGAGTTGACCTTTTTAAACAGGTATATTATCCACCTCAACCTCAAGCAGTCTAAGCAGTGACACAAGTGAATCTGAGCTCCTAGAAATTAGTTACTTGGTCTCCTGTGTTGAGCTAACAGAGTGCAAATGCCAGATTTTACTGTGTGGTCTCTCCTTTTCAGGCAACCAATCATATGTTGGTGGTGGACTTGTCACTTGAAGCTTGCGTCTGTCTGTCCTGAACAGAATCACAGCAGAGACAGAAAAGCCCATTTGTGCGAGCAGATTGGCCGGACACTGAGTGTTGCTGAGTGTGGTCAGCTCTACGGACACGAGCCTTTACTGTTTTGATTCAGTCACACCCGCTGTACACTAGCTGCCAAGCACAGACAATGCTCGAGAGTCGCTGGTGAGGAAAAGTGGAACGTCGAGCTCCTGAAGAGACGAATATTTTTCTCAGGAGACCAAAAACAGGAAGTTAGAATTTGTTATTTATCATCACGATGCCAAAGGGATGATGAAGTTGCTCTAAATCTGCAACTGCTCACTAACATGTTATCAATTCACCAGGGACATGTGATGGCTTCAACCGTGTTTTTATGTTTTGGTGCAACTTTAATACTAAGAGATTAATGCAGCTTTAAAATATTCAGTGAATGTTTCTGACACTGCTGTTGTTTCAGGACTGTACTGTAATGACGTATGTCACAATCAGTCTGTTGTGTTTTATTTTGTCGCTTTTACAAAGAAGAACCTCATAGAAAAAATACATGAGCAGATCTGTTGTTTCTCCCTTTTTATATTCAAATAATTTAAAGCTACAAATCTTTTTCAGGCCTAATACTCTTAAACATTTGAATGAAACTGAGATTCAGATTTTTCAACCTTAATATCACATTTGTCAGGCATGAAAAGCTCCTGAAACAGTACTGGAACTATCACAGGGCACGAGAAGTCTCAGATTTCTTTTTTTTTAAGGTTTAGCAGCTGTTTATGGTAATGAGACTCACCATGCCTTTTCAATACAAGTAGCACTCTGAAACTGATTACCACCATAAAAAGAAACAAATGATTAAATTGCTTCTGCTCAAAAGAACGTGCACCTTACAGGCGGGGTCTGTACGGGCAAGAAAAATCAAGTCTGTAAGCCTGAATAAGGTCAGACACCCTTTAACAGACGAGGACGCTGATGTTAAAAATAAAAGGCTCAGCCGTCTTCAGGGTGCTGTTGTCAATAAAACACCTACAGGTCTCAACCTCCACCTTCTTCAGGGTGCTGTTATCCAGTCTGGGTGTTTTTAAAGACTCGGCTGTCTTCAATCAAAGCGGTTTAGATCTCAGTCCCACGCGAGCACCTGTGTTTGTTTTTGTGTTCACATATTTGTGGGTGGAATATTCTCCTGTCGGTCTTTAAAAGTACCCATGCTTGTTTAGAAGAGTCATAAAACATCTCATTAGAAATGTGACTGACAGGCGATCAGTCCAATAAATAGCAGCGTGTACCTGTAGAGAGAAGCCGCTGATCGCTTCAGGCCTTTGGGTCTGTTCGGCCTCGGCTCTCCTGCCATGTTGATATCTGCAAAAAAGACAAAGAAAAAGCGGAAATATTTATTTTTCACTTCATTTAAAGTTTCAGGAAAATTCCCAGAACATTAAATGTCTGTACGAGTGCGGTAGATTAGACAGTGGTTGGTGTGTTTCCTTGTAACCTCCACTAGAGTGAGCTGTTGAACCATTTTACAACATTTCCTCTCCTCCGTCAGCCCACAGTCAGCTCAGTCAGCTGTTCAGTCAGTCAGCACACACTGGCCCGTCAACCCGCCATGCAGAAATAATCAAAAGGAAAGTAAGAAATCTTATTTCCAGCTGAACTTTTTATGGCTTGCGATCATATTTAAGGTGAAGAAATAAAAACTGCAGAGCAATATTACAGTAAAAGTACATTTTCTGCATTACTCACAGAGCTGTACTGCTGCACCACCGGGAAAAACAAATACAAGATAAAAGAGATCCTGTTGTAGTTATTGTACCATTTTAATGATTTGAGAATATGACAATAGAGAAGATGAGAAAAATCTACACAATCTGAATTATAGCATTTTAGGACAAATGAGGAAAATGCATGAAAATGGAAGATTAGACAAAAAAAAACAATTTTGATGTTTTCCAGTCAGGATTTGAACCACACAGCACCCATACTTCTGTTTTTAGGGTCTTCAATGACATCCACAGACAGTGGTAACCTTTTACTTGTATTCATTTGAACATGTTGTTAGGTGGGCTGACAAACAGGTAAATGTTTGAAGGACAGGGTCTGTTTTGTGTCATTTGAGTGTATATAAAATGGCACGTGGAGACCTCCAAGGCTCCGTTCTCGGTCCTCTTCTGTTCAGTATTTAAATGGTCACACTAGCAGGAAAAATATCACACCATACTTATGCAGATGACACACAAATATATACACCCAAAGAACAATGCACGTGACAGCTGACTTCTTTTTTCATTCACCTGTATTAGTGTTCAGTTGTTTTTTGTTTCCACGCAGCACATGTTGGTGGAAAGTTAATAGCCGTTCTGCACTTGCATGAGGAAACATTCATGCACCTGTGATTCATTCATCCATCCATCCGTTCTGTACGTACGCAGCGCTCCAGAGCTGTGCAGTGCGGTTTAGGAGTTAAGGTGCATCTAAAAGCATCAACAGGCTCAGCCTGGCTAAAGGTGGGGTCAGGGCTGATCCAGAACCGAGAAGCTGCTGCTGGAAATGCCTTGACTATTTTTTCTTCAAACCGGGTACAGCCAACATGCCATGGCGGGAGCATCTGAGGGGTGATGCAGTAGGAGGGGAGATATGTGCAGGGGTGAGATCATGGAGGGATTTATTTACAATTAGAGGAAATCCAGAGAATCTGGTTAATTTTCAAAATAAAACACCCCATGCAGACCTGTAAGAAAACAGGCAAAGTATTTTGGTCGATTTAAGTACATAGCCTTCTTGCTCATTGCTTAAATGACCAAATCTGTCTGTCTGAAACGCTTCTGGTTGGGTTTGAAGCCATGTGACGTTACAGAGCCAGGCTTGGTGGCGTTTGGGGGAAAAGATGCGAGAACAGGGGTGATGTGGTCTCCTTTCCTGGACCCTGTTAGTAACCAGGCTGTGGCACTTTGACGTTGTAAGTTCTAAACAGGAAATGGTCGCCTGAGAGGAGCCTTGCAGAGTGAGTTTCAGTAATCCAGCCTGATATCAGTGCATGAATGACTCTTTATAGATCAGCGGCTGACAGGAAGTGTCTGATATTTGGGGATGGTTCTCAGTTAGAGGAAGCTTCCTCTGACAACAGACTATAGCCGTCAGTTTAAACTTTTCAATTGGTTCAAATTGAATTCAGACTCCACACAGAAAAAGCAGACTCAGCTGGTCATGAATCAGCAGAGGATAAAAAAGCAACCCAAGAATTTCCAAGAGAAAAGTCTGCACCAATTCTGAGTAAACACTCTTTCATCTGCGAGGCATTTTCCAGAGTACATGATGAAGAAACTCCGCAGTACATAAAAACTTCACAGATTCTATGAAATTCAGGGTTAAAGGTGTTTCCTTAAAACATAAAAAGGAAGATGGCAAAACTTCAGGTTTGAAGAAGTGTTGGCAGGCGAAGGGAAGCGGAGGAATGAGTGAGGATAATAAAAGGATGGACGGATGGATGGAAAGTGAGTGAGTGAGCAGCCAGAGGATGAAGATTCAAGCCTGTTAACTTTACCGTGAAGGTGAACGTGTGAGTGTGTGTGTGTGTGTGTGTGTGTGTGTGAGGCAGTGATCCAGAACTCTGACTGCAGCCAGGTGTAGAAATGGCAGAAGTCCAGTTGTTTGCAACACACACACACACACACACAACTTCATCCAACTAAAACTGTTATTGACCCTCCATTTATATGACCTCAGGAAAAAACTGTGCAAACAAACACACACACACACACACACACACACACACACACACACACCCTGTCCACCTGCTGCTCCATATGCCTCAGTGACTTTAGTCTCCTGCAGGGTCTTGTTATTCAAAGGGGAAGTCCCTGAACGCAGCACACACACACACACTCACAGCCACACTTTATCGACTCGTCCGATGTCTCTCTAAGCGTCGAGTCATTTGAGTGTGTCCAAAAACACTTCACTCCGCTCTTTTGCTGATCCAGAAATGGGAAGCTGTCAGCTCTCGTTAGCAGTTTGTGAATCAATTGTCCCGTTAGCTGCTCTCATTATTTCAGAGCTCTCAGGTTTGGTTTGTCTGGATGGAAGTCTCCGGATATCATACATTAACACTGAAGACATCTAAACATATGAAATTATGTGGTTAACAAACATTTGGCATTCCCATAATAGATCAATACATCTGTCACTGTAGATCTATGTAGAGTACATACATCTATATTTTAAGGCACCATCAGTAACTCGTAGGCCGACTTGGGCCATCTAGCTCAGCAAACTGTCACCGCCTAACCGTACCGCCACAACAACGAGCAAGTGACTCTGCCACCGAACCTCAACCTTCATCTGTTTGATGAGGACGTCATCGTGCTCATCGTCATTTGGCTAAGCAGCCACTTTTTGCACATCTGTTACTGCTCAGCACACTTTTGAACAAAACGTGTGGAAGTAGACGTCTCCTAGCTTTGAGCTTTAATACTTGATAACAGTGAATATTTTTTTCCAGCAGCAGTTTTTTTTAAGTGGGAGTTTTGTTCATTTCATGCAGGGATGGAAGCTCGTACGTGGCCCAGCTCACATCCTGCTGCTGGTGACGTTATTCAGCCTAAACTGACTCTGCAAATGTTTCACGAGGAAGGAGATGAAGTTGACATGTTTATTAAACTCCACGTACACACACACTGAACATGACTTTTGCTGGGTTACAATAAAGCTTCACCTTCTGCCTGAGGCTTCAGGTCATTCTCGCCTCCGTGTCCTCTGTCAGGAAGCTTTTTGGACCTCCTCAGCTCTGAATGATCGGTTTGCCCATTACCATCAAGTTTTATGTCCAATCGCTCTTTTTGTTTTACTGTACTTCAGATTTTTACGCTGACGCGATTCCATTTCAGTATTTTGCTTTTTATCGTCTCTTTTATGTGAAGCAGTTTGTCTGTAATCTTCATTATCATATTACTGTTATTGTATCACAGTTATAATCTGCTTGCTAGACAAAACACCAAAATGGAAATTATGTGTTTAAAAAGTGTCTCATAATAAACTCTAAATCATGAGATGATCGGAGAGAAGAGAGAAAGAAGACCGATTTTATACGATCCCCATAGTAACACACACACACACACACACACACACACAAGCTGCAGTGGGGCAGAGAGCATCACTTAGCAGCCCCTTAGCTGTCACAGCTTTATCCCACATTACACACACACATACACACTGATGGAGCCTTCTGGGAAATATACCCAGCATTACTGTGTGTGTGTGTGTGTGTGTGTGTCTGTACTGTGTGTGTGTCTCTGTACTGTATGTGTGTGTGTCTCTGTATGTGTGTGTGTGTTGTTTGTGTGAGACAGTAATTAACCCCTCAACCCAGAAAACACACATTTTCAGTTATACTCATTCATATATTTCTCTCCGTGTCTCTCTCTCTCTCTCTCTCTCACACACACACACACACACACACACACACACTGCACTGAGAGAGACTATTAGCGCTTGCAGCTCTGCAGTGACTGAACATAAACCAGTTGAGTTCTTCACACCAGCTCCCTGACAGCTCGTCTCTGCCCTGCTCCACCGGGGGAAACAGACAGGCGGAGGAAAAGACTCCAGCAGCTTAAAGGCACACTCCGCTCAACTCTGATTTCCCCTCTGATATTTTATATTGCACACTAACACCGAGCAAAGAGTGGGAGAGAGAGACGGCGTATGGAAATGGATGTAATGGTGCTCGGAGGTTTGTGCAGTCGCAGCACATTTAACTAAACCCCAAGTCTGATAATTAGGAGTGGATGTTCTCAAGACATTAATCAATCAATGTCTCGGTCTTTTTGCAACGAGTCTGACAAATTTGCCTTACCTGACCTCCACACACAAAGGTGTGGAGGACCTCCATACACAAAGGTGTGGAGGACCTCCATGAACAAAGGTGTGGCGGTCAGGGCGGGGAATGTGTTCGACTTTGATATCAGAGGTCTCAGTTTGTGTCCTATCTCATATGTTTAGCTTGTTATCACCAAGAGGCAACTTCTGAGGCTGTGAAGTGAAGCCAATGCAGAAGTCCCAAAAACTGCAGTTCCTCAAACGTCCACTTGAGGCTGGTTCCAGAAGTGAGTCTCCATAAGTCCCCATGTTCAAATGTCCAACTTCACAGCAGAAATAAACATGTTTACAGCCTGGTACAAAAAACAGTTTTGATCTCTATAGCTAATTTCCCCGTTCATGACAACTGTACTGAGGGTGAATTTATATACAACTCACCTGTTCACATTATATTAAGGCTTAAAGTTATGCAGGATTTAGAGCGTGGACGCTTTGACTGACAGGTGGGTGTCGTTACAGGTGGCTTGTTTGAGCAACCAGGCGTCATTCAGCCTGCCTGAGCTCCACAGCTTTACTCATTTTTAGATAAGCTGGCAGAGGTCAAGACTGCCAAGACGTCAGCCGCCAAAGCCACCACAATGAGCTTCAGAATGGCTTTGACATCTGTGGGTGACGTCACGGAGACAACATCCATGTTTTATACAGTGTATGGTTATCACCCAAAAACATACGTGTAAAAAGATATTCATCAGTAGCCATGCGCAGCTGTCACTGTAGAAATAAGCATGTTTTATGTGATAAGAGAGATCAAGCCCAAACCTAAACATCCATCATGGGCTACCCTGTAAAATAAACTCATCATCCAGCGTGTACACTGATGTGGCATCGAGTTTTCGGATGAAATAATGAGCCAGAAACATTCTGATGCTGTAATTTTAAAATCCCACCTCTAATCCTGTGTTACCCAGAGGGGATAGTCCTGACAACCCAAAGTAAAGTTAAGACAGCCCTGAGTTTTCTGTAGCCTGCAGGGTTGGTTTCCCCAGAGCTTAAAAGTGAAAAGTCTTCCTCATAAAAAGCAGTAACCATGTGCAGTGCTGCTAAACGATGAATTATTTAAGTCCTTCATGAAACACAACAGGTCGAAGATTCCAGCTTCTCAAGATTCTTTAAATGTTTTGTGTGTAAATCCTTCAAACCTGAGAAACTCACCCAGCGTCTGTCCAGCCAGCACTCTGCCGTTCTCCCCGATCACGGCCCCCCTGGCGTGCCTCTCGCTGGCGTACTGGACGAAAGCGTAGCCCTTGTGCACGGAGCAGCCCAGCACCCGGCCATACTTGGAGAAGATGCTCTCCACGTCTGATTTCTTCACCACCGCCGTGTTCAGGTTGCCTATAAACACCCGGGAGTTGATGGACTTTGGATCTGTCTTGTTGGTCACATTACTGGTCTGGACCTTCAGCGACATGCTGGAGAGACGGGCGAATGAAGTGACTGATAAATGGATTGATTGGGAGGTAGAGATGCAGAGGGATGGTGACCTGAGGAGAATAAAAAAAGAGAGAACAGATAACTGGTCAAAAAAGACAGACGGCTGCAACCCAACACCGCACTGACTGACACATTTGAGATTCATGCTGAACAAAAATCACCAAGCGAGCAAACGAATTTCATTTTTCACACAGACTTCAAGACCAGTTGGGACAAGGGCAACAGTCAAAGAAAGTTCATGCTCAAAAAACACTGTTTGGATCATTCAACAGGTAAATAAGTTGAGGTGATAGTATCACGATGATTATGAAAAGAGCGTCCTTGAAAGGGTCAGTCATTTACGAGGATGGGGAGAGGTTCACCACTTAGTCCAACATTTATTTCACCGTCTACAATCCATAAAATCGTTAAAAGATTCAGAGAAATCTCTGCACGTAAGGAGCAAGGCCCAAAACAAACACTGAATGTCCGTGACCTTCAGTCCCTCAGGCAGTGCTGCATAAAGGATATTCACGTCCAATTCAGGGTCCATCACGGCATCTACAAATGCAAGTCACAGATTTCTACATCACAACAAAATCCTGACTTATAATAAAAAAGAGCAGCTTGCAGCAGATTCCTAAGCAAATATAAAACACACCTAACAACTGGAGCACCATCTGCACCTCTACATCAGTGAAACATGGAGAGTTTCTCCAAACAGTGACAGTTCACAGACCGCTCATTCATCAACCTGTGACACTGTGTGAGACTTTCTGACTACTCAACTTGTGACTAATTGAAAGGAAAAGAACAGCTGCAGTCAAATCCAAATTTCTATTTACATCCAAGAAAAAGGAAAAAATAACAACAAGTTTTCTCCCGTCAAACAAGTTTCAGCAAACCTCAAGCTCGATCGATCACAGAGCAACATTTGAAAACTAAATGTAGTTTTTATCTCCACCCTCGCTGCGCGCAGATTCCCTTCATCCACATAATTAATGAACACAAGCTGAGAAGACAAGAGGTGGAGGAGAAGATGGAGGAGAGGAGAGAAGGGAGGAAATAAAAACGAAGGAATGACACAGGAAGTTGACTTAAATTCAACTTTATAATAAAGACAACATTTGAAAAAGGAAAACCATCATAAGGAAATGTGTATTTTAATATAATTTCACTGTAAATAAAGAAGTAGATATGAAGTAAACAGCCTTCATCATTCATAGCAGGGGATCATTTCTGCTAAAATCTGATGAGTACGTACATAGCAGAAAGTTTTAGACTGTATAATTTGTCTAGCTGTGTTCATGTTATCTTCTCTTTCCTCTGCTTCCTCTCATCTTCCAAGAATAACACACATTCAGGTGACTCCTGTATAACGCAGCCAATCAAGCTAACCACGGGGAAGTCAGGTGCTCCAGAACAAAGCAGGCAGAGTGAGGTGATCTGAAGCGAGGAGCCGAACACCCAGATTAAGACCTCGACTCTCAAATCCGCAGATTACACGTCGCTTGAAACACGTTTCATCGCCGCTTAATTTCTAGCTGGCATTCAGATAAAGTTGACATTTACAGGAAGCTAAGAGAGTCACATTAATGTGAATGACTCATCGCAGTTACTGATTGCACAGCAGTGGGAGTGAAATCGGAGAGAGAGATGAGTCAGAAGTGACTGGAAATGGACAATTTGTGATGGTGGTCTGTCAACAACAGACACGAGTTACCAGCTTCAAGTTCCTGCACCCACACATCACACACACACACACACACACACACACACACATTTTTCATTACATATGTCAGTTCTGTGACTAACAACAATCAACAACAACAAACAACATACAATCTCCATGTTAGGAATAAATCCTGTGTGAAGTGTCCTGATGTTGGTCATAATAGTGGTTCATGGAGAGGCGGATATTTTCTGACGTGGCACGCTGTGCAAAACGTTTGAGACACACTGCACTCGAAAATGAGTTTTCAAACTGGAGGAACACTGCAGCAGCAGCAGCAGCAGCAGCAGCAGCAGCAGCAGCAGCAGCAGCATCAAACGCCGTTTTAAGAGCAACACCAGATTTTATTTTTTCCTCCTTTAAGCCTCAGTTTTATTAAATCACTGGAGAGTCATTGCTCTCGACTATTTCTCTGTCCCCTTTTTGCTGAGCAACTCTAAAACTGACATGAAACTGAACTCACACACTTCCATAACTTCTGTGAGACATCACAGCACACGTCCCCACTGCTGAGAGAAACTCTACAGAAAGTACAAGCAAAGCAAAAACAAAAGCAAACCAAATATTGTTTCTCGTATGTGGTCTGAAAAACGTCATAAACTCTCTTATTCTTTATATAATGACGTGAATCGTTCATGTAGAAATACTGTGCGCGTGTCTGATGAAAGTTTTGCAATCTTCAGTCTTTGTCTCAGCCCGAGTTAAAGTGGAGTTTTTTATTTTTTAGAAACATTCCTGAAACAAACTTTTTTCTGCTCTTCTGGCTCTCTGTCCTTCAACAACTCTCTCTAACTTTGTTTGTTTGTCGTCCCACAAAGTGCATGATTGTCTAAGCTGTGTCTTTCTTCAGGCTTCACCATGGGACGTCTCTCTGCCTCTCTCTCCCCTGGCTGTCTGTGTTACTGTTGAAATATTTTAGATCTGGATCTTCGTCCTCCCTCATGGTGGAGAGCAGGTTGTGTGTCTTAGGTCTGTTTGGCAGCATCTGAAGTTGCTCACCATCCTCCTGGATATTCTTCATATATGGACATCAACATGATTATCCACAGAATTTTTTCTATGTTGTTTATTCTGTACGTGTATTGCGTATCTGTCCGTCCTCATCCAGGTTTCTTCCATTTTCTCTTTGTTGTTCTTTTGAGGAGACTTTTTCTCTGATTTTGAGGCTCTTTGGATCAAGACTGTTGAAACCACTTGAGGCACATTTGAGCTTTATAGACAAAATTGATTTGACCCGACTCGTCTTACTTGCTCCTCTTTCACTGTACTACATGGACAAGAGTATGTAGACAGACGTTTAGATGTCGGACTGGGCCTGAAAACCTCTACTTCTTCCCGGTGGTCCAACACGCCTGTGGTACAAACGCCTGGCTAACAAACTGAGCTAACATTAACCAACGGCAGCTACAGCTGGCAGCAGTTTACTTCAGGAAACTCTGTAAATCACAGAGAGTTGAGGCAGATCAGTGTAGCGTCTTATTTAAAATCTGTTTATTTATGGTAGAAAAGTTACCTGATGTTTATTTAATGGAACCATCTTCATGCATGGAGGGCCACTGTAAATTTGAAAGAGATAAAGAAGCCTCCTTCAAACTGTTGCCAAAAGCATTTCAGGCTGTAATGTTAGGCTTCCATTCATTCGAACGACCCCAGGAGGCACAAACCATGAAAAGCAGAGCCAGAAGCAGGCGGACAATGTCTGTCTGCGTACCTTTGACCAGAATACTGTGTCTTGTTTCTGCTTTCTTTCTCTCTCTCCACCTCATTAGAAGTATCCAGCAGTGAGTCTGGGTTCCAGGAGGGAAGAAATGTTTATGATTTAGCACTGACTACCTGTGTGTGTGTGTGTGTGTGTGTGTGTGTGTGTGTGTGTGTGTGTGTGTGTGTGTGTGTGTTTTACAGGAAAGAAAAGATTTCAGCTTTCAGGCCTGCACCTCAGGAAAAGTTAAAAGGTTAAAAAGTCAAGTTAAAGTAACTTTCTGTGTGTGTGTGTGTGTGTTTGTGTGAGATTTGATGATATCTGCTCCTTTCTACCTGACCTTCCCGGTGACAGATCCATCTTTAACCTGATTGGCCAAACTCTAATGAATCAAATTGAGCCGTGGCCCCGAGGGACCTGTGTGTTTGCTTCAGAGATCCACATTTAGTGGACAACAGAATAGTGTTGATCCAGCAAATCCAAAGTGTGTGTTCGCGTGCAGAGGTTAGAGAGAGGGAGTATGGATGTTTCCAACTTCTGAGTGTGTGTGCACAGTAAAAAGGCATTTACTAAGAGTGGAAAAGAGCTTATATGGTGCTAAATGCACGCACATACACACACACAGGAAGTTGCAGGCTGGCATTTCTAGTATTTTTTTATGAAGAGTTGTTTATGCGTCATTGCAAGTTCTCTCTCTCTACTTCTTTCTGCTTTACTGCATAAACTTAGTCCATAATATCAGTATTTTATCCTTCCACAAACACACATTAACAAACACACACATTAATTAATTAGCAGCCAGCTTTCTGCTGCAACTTCAGCTAAAGCTTCACAAAATGATCTAATTAACAGGAACAGAAGTGGATCTTCCTCGCAGTTCTACTTTATATATAGGCGTCCGCATTAGCATAAGAGGCGATACAAAGAGGAGCTACAGAAAAGGCTCTCACACAGATGAGTGTTACATATCGTCATTGTAAAGCAAAATGCAGCGCAGAAAAGAGCCTTTGGTTGAAGCACTTCCTGTGGCTCTGCACGAGCAAAACGTGAAAACCCAATGATCTCATGCTCTATAAGCAAATTAGCTCTAAAAGCTTCCTCCTTTAGGCTTTCATGGTTTGATGCTACATGCATACATTAGCATAAAACAGGATAAAACCTGTAAGCCCTATAAATGAATCAGAGAGCTGACTTTGTGGTTTTAATGTAAATTCTAAACTCAGATGAGTTTCGCCATCGGCGTATTTTTTATCCTCCATTTCCATCAAGACTTCCATTTTCCCGGAAAGTCTGTTAGTTTAGCATCTCTGAAAGCACAAAATGCTCGTGAGACAATATTTACAGATGACTTTAACGTTCATAAATTCAATTCAAATAAGAGGATTTACCTCTAAAATGTAATAAAGTAAGTGGAAAGGATAAGAAAACATGCTGCACCCTGTGCTGCTGGAGTCTGTACTGTGCCATCAAAATGATTTAAAGAGTTTACATCGAGTCAATTTAAAAAAAACACAAAGCTTCTTAAATATGCCTTTGTCAATATGACACTCAGAGCTGCTTTGGTCTTTATGTCTCCAGTAGGGGGAGATTTTAATTTCAAATTTTAACATTTACATTCACATCTACATTCATGATTTAACGGATGCCATCTAGCGGTGTAGTTTCTGATTGCAAACCTCTGAGAAACTGAGGTGCTTACAACAAAAAGGCTCTATTTAGAGCCAGTGTTTAGTTTGTCTGTTGAGTATCCATTATAACCATTTATGCCATATTCTGTAAATACATTCTCCTAAATCTGACACACGGGACCTTCAGATGTATCATCGTGTATTAAACTTAAAGAAAAAGCACCTTTATCACGTTTTGTTGCTGGTTGGCCTGAAGACTTTGATGCAGTGATCTGACCTGATGCTCTGAGTCCATACAAAACCAATCAGCTGAGCTGCCCTCCAGCAAATAACCAAAGCCCTGCCAGTTGAAGCTGACCTTGTACTCTCTCCAGCACAGATCAATGAAGTTGAAGCAGAGTTGTAGAACCCACTAGCTCCCTGCTGTGTGTGTGTGTGTGTGTGTGTGTGTGTGTGTGTGAGTGTGTGAGAGACTAGCTTTCAGATAAGCTCTCAAGGATCAACAATTCACATCTATTAACATTTCTACTTTTTGAGTCCTGCTTTGAGAAGAGAACTAGCAGCTTCATGAACTCTTTGCTTTACATTGAAACGAGCTTCATTTCATTGGTTTTAAACTGAGCTAAAACTGCACACACACTCCTCTGCAAGCAGCATCTGGCTGTGACATGTGTATGTGGGATTAGCAATTAAAGCTAACACCATGAGGGGCTGCGCTGTGATTATGCAGATTATACAAACACTGTCCTCAGACGCTGTTGGAAATGTCACAATTATGACTTCCCAAATGTGAACACAATGACAGAATTAGCATGACACAAACTTTACACCCATCAGCCATAACATTATGACCACTGACAGCTGAAGTGATAACGCTGATTATCTCGTTATCATGGCACCTGTCAGTTGGGTGGGAGTGAACATTTTGTCCTCAAAGCTGATGTGCTAGGAGCAGGAAAAACGGCCAAGCGAAACAACTTTGACAAGGGCCAAATCGTGATGATGAATATCTCCAAAAAATGGCAGCTCTTGCTGGAGTGTTCCTGGTCTGCAGTGGTCAGTACCGTTCAAAAATGGTCCAAGGAAAGACAAGAGGTAAATTGGCGACAGATTCCCAGGTGGCAAAAGCTCAGGCTGGCCCATGTGTTCCGACCCAACAGACAAGCTTCTGTAGCTCAGATTGCTGGTTCTGATAGAAAGGTGTCAGAACACACAGTGCATCAGTGTGTGGTGCATGACGCTGTGTAGCCACAATGCGCTTGTGAGCATCAGGACTGGACCACAGAGCCACGGAAGAATGTGAGTCACATTTTCTTTTACATTACGAGGGGAACACTTGGCACCAGGATGGACAATGGGAAGAAGGCTGTCCAGCAGAGACATTCATGTGGGTGTTACTTTGACACATACCTCCTGTCTAAGCATTGTTGCAGACCATATCCACCCTTTCATGGAAACGGTATGCACTGACGGCAGTGGACTCTTTCAACAAAAATCAGCAAAGAAAAAATGGTTCAGGAATGTTTTGAGGAACGCAACAACAAGTTCGAGGTGCCCAAATTCCCCCAAAAATCCAATCGAGCACCAGTGGGATGTACAGGTCCAATCCATGGAGGTCCGACCTCACAACGTCCAGGATCTGACGCTAAGACATTTATTTCATTCTATTTCATCAACCTACAATGAAGCTTTGCATTCACTGTCAAATACAGAAAATTCAGGAGTCAAACTGGTCCGATAGACTCATTCAACAAAAGACACAATGAGTTTTATCACTCGATAGTAACAGTAATCCAGACACGCTTGACAAATAGTCAATTATCTTCACAATGTCCTATCTTAGTCGTTAGTTGTCGCTGCAACACAAAGAGAATTTGCATTGCTTATGTTCTTAAGTAAAACATCTGCCAAAAGAATTCAGTGCCAAGTCAATTTGGGTGAATATTACACACATTATGAAGAACACTTAAAAGCAGCAGCACAGAAGAAAAGAAAATGAAATGCAAAATTATATTACCGAGCTGTAAAGCTATATGCTTTCAGCCTTTGTAGCAAAGCTCTCCGGGGTTTATGAACATATGGTGTGATATTTTATATATTTATTCAAAGGAGAGATGAGGCCGTAAACAATCATCCTACACTTTCATGGTGTACGCTTGTTGCATCTCTCTGTATTACTTTAGTATACTCATGTTTAATTTATGCCAATCTGTATTTGTACATACTGCCTGCGATATACAGCCCACTGAGGAAGCTGGATTTAATATTTTTTAAATTGCATAGCTTAAACTGGCCCCCTGAAGTCTACATGACAAGATGAACTATTCTAATTTGTCCTGGTTTAGCATTGAAGTGAATGTTGCAGTTTTGAAGCTGTTGGTTTCGATTCATGTCAGTTACCAAGTACTCCCATCGTATTAAGTTCAAACATATTAAAACAAATCATGGTAACTTCTCCAAACCACTTACACACCCACTTCTCTGCTCCACATCGTCGTGCTCGGTGCGATACAGTAATTATTCTGCAAATGACAAGCGGCTAAACGCCTCTCCACCTGACTGAAGGGTTTTAGACACTTCTGTGGAAGCTGAGATGATTTTCTACCACCAGGAAAACCTGTGTCCATCACAGCAGTGGCATGTCATTTTTAGCCAGAATTAATGTTAAACAAACAGTTCATATGTAAAAACCTCCTAAATGAAAAAATCCCATTCTATATAAATATCTGACTAAATGCTGGTCAGGTACCTTAATGAAGTGCTAGAAAAAGAGGAGAGATGTGCAGTCGGGAGGATTTCGGGGAGCAGTAAGGGTGAGCTGCAGCTCAGCAGAGAGACGATGATGTGAAGTACATCACAAAAAGTCGAGTTTTCAGCCTGGAAGACAAGAAGTGACTCCGCCCTCAGCAAGAGAAGGTCATTCCACCACAGAGGAGCCGACAGGGAGAAACACTTCATAATAATAAATAGAGCAGATGAGACAGCAGTAGCTTTGGGATTAGAGTCACTACCATGAACTTCTGTTACAACACTCGGTGGTAATACTGCGATAGGCCCAATCATTGTGGGCTTACAGTCAATATTCCCACAGCCAATAACGCTGATGTTATATCACCGAGAACCTGATTTATTCATATACTGCTCTGACCTTTAAAACTATAAGGTAGCTTTAACTCCGTGTCCTCAGGGGGTTGCAACAAATTTCACTTTTACCTCTCTACAAGTGAAAACCTGGCCTCTGATTATGAAAAAAACAAACAACAAAAGTAGCAGATATACAGAAATCAATTTCAATATGAATGGATAAAGTATAAAGTAAAAAAAAAAAAACAGTATGTGTCCTTTCAACTGACATGCAGCAACTCCTGCAGCTGATTTGTAGGCAGCAGAATCTGATGTGTGTTTGTTTCATCAAGAAAGAAATCACCTATAAGACACATACATCCCATTCGCAGGTCTCTAGCCATATAATAAGCCATATACAACAGTAAAACCAATCAAACCAATCAGAATGTACAATGGGTCCATTAACTTGGTTTAATTTTTCCACAATTCAAAGAAATTTAGTCCCATTGAAGATCGACCACCATCTTTAATGAAAAGAATAAAGACTTTTAACAAATCCAATGACACTATATCACCCCATTTCAGCTTCTCAGCATCACTCTTGGCGACCAATCAGTTGCTGAGTTAATTTATACTGATTACATTCAAAGTACTTCATGGATTGGCTCCCAGCCATGATGTTGAAATGCTGAGTGCAGCCTCAAATCATCATGCAGAGATCTTTTTGTTGTTACTAATTAGATTAATGAACCATATATGACTTGGTCAAATCCAAAGTCAATCAGGAGAAGAGTGAAAACTTGTTTTCCATCGAGAAAAACCTTCACTGGCGTTCTTTGCTCTCCTTCAGTTCTGTTATAAATGACACTAGCAGCATCTAAGCAATCCACTTTACCAGCCACTGTTGTCGTTTTCATCATATCACACATGCAAACTTAGTTTTAATCCATAGATACTGATAGTTCTTCAGATGCTGATCGGTCAAAACCAATCCGAGGAAACCACTAGGGTTAAGTATGTAGTTTGAAGGCTGGTTCTCATACGATCTTGTGCCCTCACATACCCAAATCCTGGTTCAGGATAAACAGTGGCCAAAGTTTTGCAGTCATGGTCAATAAGCTGTAGAACTCACTGCCTGAGAATCCAAGACTTGCAGACTGAGCAACATCCTTCAAAGTCTTTTTAAAATACTTTTATTAATGTTAATCCTAATAGTAGCAAGAGTGTTCAATATTAATCCATCCATCTACAGAGAGTTGATGCAAGGACAAACACTACAGTCTATTGCAATCCAAAGCAATTTCACTGTAATAAATCCTACTGCTGAGAAGCTTAGAATATTTTTTTCTGGCACTGTGTGAGAGCTTTTGTTTCAACTCTATGCTAATTTCTGAGAATGTTGTTAATATTGAAGTTACACTGGATTGCATTCAATTGTGCAGGTGTTGTGTCCTCCTACTGTATCCGTGAGGAGGATCGTGGTACAGGTTTTGGTGACAGAGGTGACAAGGATTTTCCAAACTGTGGCCTGACGTTGGCCAGCCAGCAGCATGTTGAGCTGGAGCAGCTCTCACCTGGATTCACACCATCAGTGTTACTGTGTGAAAAGGAGACGTGTAACATTTTGTCCATTCAGAGCAGCAGTAACAGAGGAGGACTGATCTGAACTGCCAAGAACATGGCCCTGTTTAACACCCTGTTCAGTTAAAACTGTGTGTGAGTGAGGGAGGGAGAGAAAGAGAGATGGGAAGAAAGAAAGAGGGAGTCAATGTGTTTGGCAGAGATAACAAGACAGACCTGGACAAATGTGGTACAACAAGGAAACAATTTTTGTCTCCAACAAAATGAGAAATGAGGGATAGAGAGAAAAAGAGAGAGAGGTGAGGGTGGGGTAGAGAGACTAATTTAGAGTCGCGGTGGCAATTTTTTAAAGTTGTTTTCACGGTGTTGGTGTGAAATGTTGAGCGTTTGACCTTCAATTAGAGACTGGCAATGACTAATGATTCTAATAGCGCTGTAAAAGAATGCCTGCCATCACACTGGCTTTGGTATATGTACGCTGAACCAAACAACACCAGTATAATACAGCCCTAGTGTGTGATTTTAGATAGCATGCCCCCTGGTACCCTGGTACCACCTTAATATAGGCGGAGTTGATTGTTATAGTGAACTTATTCCTGCAACAAACTTTTCAAAGTTCTCCCATGCACAAAGCCGGATCCCAACACTGGAAAAAGAAGAGACTGTTTAAGAAAACAAAAAAAATAAAAAACTTATAAAACTTAAAAAAAAAAAAAACATTTCTACCCTAAAAACTTAACCTAACTCCAACCTTAACACCAAAACCAATCTTAGCCATCACACTATTTCCTAAGATACCTCGATGTGATGTTAGAGTTTCACATAAATGTTTGATAGATCTGAGTTTTCTTTGTGACTGTGTGGAGATCAGATGAATTCACATCACTCTGGAGCATCAGCTCAAGGACAACATGCGTGTGAAATAATGCATATATTCATGCCACACATTAAATTTCACACACCGACAAACAGTGCCCCTTTTGTTGCTCCTTGAAATTCTTTTAAACCCTTATTTCCACTCTGATCCATTCATGTTGCCAAAGACCCTCTGACACACAAACACACACACACACACAGAATTATTGCTTGAGGTAACAGCTGTAGCAAAAGGATAAATGCAGATCTACAAAATGTACACACACACACACACACACACACACACACACACTCAGACTCTTGGCTCAACGCATAACTGAAGAGTCGGGCTGGAAGCCCCTGAGCGAGGCTGCAGGCTGGGCTGGCGCACACGCAAATCCACACTGAAATTCGCAAATAAACACACACAGAAATCGCACACATCAAGACTCTAACTTAAGGACCTCAGACTAGAAATGATAAGAGGACACTAGACAGAAACCCCCTCACACAATAATAATAATTTGGTTTTGGCCTGGTTTGGATAATGATAATGAATAGGCACTCTTACCTGACATAACCACACTGATGATGGATGATGGTACCAAGCTGGAAGCAGCCAAGCAGCTTTCATATTTTCATAAACCAACTAGTACATGTGATATCATAGTTTCTCATTTCCAGAGACACATTTCTCCACATAAACAACAAAACATTGTGAATTAACTATAGAAAAGATTATAAAATTGCTAGTTGCAGAGCATCTGGAGGGACTTGGCTTGGGAACCCAAGGGTGGCCAGTTTGGACCACAGTGAAGTGTGGACTAGGCAGTTGGAAAGGTGCCAGTTTCACCTCCTGGGTATTGCTGAGGTGCCTCTGAGCAAGGCTGAATGCCCTAAGGCTGTATTCAGACCAAATCTGGCGTTGCAGCAAATCACCGCAGGGTTGTGCAGCAGTGAGTTTATTTGTGCTGAACAGACCAGAAAATATGAAACAGCCAGAAAATAACTTATTTCGCTCACTCACCAGCTTTCAATGCTGACGCTCCCTCACTCTCATTCATTGTCTGTGTCGCTCAACCCCTGCTCGCTGAAAGCCGGTCATACATAGAAGCACACAGACACAAAATAAACCAAACTAGAACACAACAGATAGAGTATCATAGTTTAGGTCATAAACTGGCAACCACAGCATGACATCAGGTTGCATTTCTTGTTACTTCTTTGCCAGAATCTTTTCTTTTATTCGGTGGCCTGCACCAACTCACTGAAGACAAAATCAGCTGATGAAAAAATCTAGCAGTCTAGCAGCTAGTGCACTATATCTGTATCCCCAAAGTACCTACCAGTCGACCCTTGGTCTTTTTTCATATCTTTTGGTCTGTTGGTCTCTGTAACCCTGTTTTTATCTGCTGCCTCCTCGCCGTCACCTCCTTCTCCCTCCTTTCAGGCAGGTCACTGGAGTGTGTTGGCACTTCAAGTCCCTGCAGCCTGTGAGTCGTATTTATGTGTTATCACTGAGATTTTGTGAACTTAGCAGAGAAATGTGACTTTACAGTCCAGAGCAAGAGAGAGGGAGAAAGCAAGAGATCACCCATCTGTTCCTATAGTAACTGTTTGTAGTTATTATGTGTCTCTATAGAAACAGGCCTGAGTGAGTGAGATCAAACCACTGAGATTCATTAACTCCATATTTTACTTCTACAGTCCTTAACAAGTACTCAGAGTCTTTGAACTCAATGATCCATATGAGCATTTTCTCTCCGTATGCATGCGGTTCTCATTAAAAGCAGTGGTATGACGTACATCAAACACTTCCCATCAGGCTTACACTCTCCTCTTTTTGGAGGCACAATAAATTAACCATTTCTACTAATGCTACTGAAAGAAGACGTTCAATAAATGTAATAATGTATTGTTGTTACTTGACAAGACAATGTAAAAAGGTGGTTTAAGGTAAGAACTGTCACAGTTCAAGCAGGGTAACCAGGAACACGAGGAATAGGACTGAGCTTGTGGCGCTCAGTGGCTTATTTGTGAATGTACAAAAGCTTACCGAATGTAGTTAGTAGGCTGAGTTCAAAATCTGGAAAGGCCGTCCAAACAAGCAAAGTCCATGAAACAGGCGAGGTCCAAGAAAACAAAGTCTAAACCACGCAGGGAAACACAACACAGGATGAACACATGGGATGAAGCTGAACTGACACTGAAACCAACAAACCAAGAGACTAACCACCCAAGTAAAGGCAGGATGACAAGACAGGTGAAACTAATCAGGCTGGAACAATCAAAACTCCCGGGAAACGCAACAAGAATTACAAAATAAAACAGGAAACACTAATCAAGAAAACAAAAAACCAAAGATACAAGTAATCAAGGAATCAAAGCAGCAAGTTCAGGATTTTTTCTCTTTCCTGGGGATAGTGTAAAAGCACCAAACATCTGAGTTATATTGAAGTAAAGGGTATATCTGTAATTACATTTATTAAATAAACTGAGGACATTCAGTTTAATTTATTTGGTCTAAGTCTGAGCAGACAAATTTAGATTGTTACATTTAGCATTAATTTTGTTCTTACATACAATTATCTATGACCAGTAAATTCTATCCTATTTGAGTAAATTTAAAAAAAAAAAAAAAAGTATGATTCTGTCCTTTTTCAAAGATATATCAGAATACTCTTTTCCACAGTATGAACCTCAGTTAGTTGGCTTTCAAAACTTATTTCACAATAATAAAGGAAAGAGCCAGTTTAACACCACTCTAACACTGGTGGAAATGTACCTTTCATTTCTGGGTCCATTTTGTTGTTTGGTGGTTTGTTTCCTTGAGGCAAAATGGGCTTCACAAAAAAGTACATTACAGCCTTTCATCACAAAATAACTCCTGCCAGACCGCTTTGAACATCAGAGCGATGATGTACATTTAACAACACAAAATCAGCTTAAGGCTTCACTTTAAAACAAGGATCTTAGTTTAATAATTTCTTTACTACGGACAGTTCTTTGGTTAATGTTACAGCGCACAATTACTTATAACACATTTTTCGCTTTTTAGTCGTTTATCTGATGCTTTTTGTGAGAATTTTTTGTGAGAACAAGGTCAACGTTGGAATTACTTTCAATTTTAGAGCCTGCAAATTGTTCTGAATGTGGAGACTTGAAGGTCAGACAAGTAAAAGGTCGTCTGTTAGATCCTGACACTATCAGAATAAACCTAAATGAAGTGAAAATGCAGCGACCTGCTGTAATTACCTCTTTAAGTGATTAACCCTGAGATAGAGAGACTACTACACACCTTTTTTTTTTTTTTTTTTTTTTTTTTACAGTGCATCACTGACGAATCTGACAAGGCTTTTATTGGTGATACCTGCACAGCACACTGTTCACTGTTGGTTTCATCCCAGTTGCCTCCTACATTCCCACTCTGAGCAACATTAGCCATCTCCACTGCCTCCACAGGTTGCCTATAAATCATTGCCATGCAGGCCAACAGGCAGTAATAGAGACAGATAGTCTCTCTTAGACTGCATTAATGAACTGTTGTTCCTGGAACCAGGACAGCCGATGGACGAATCGATACTGAATTGTTTTCTGCTCTGCAATCACGGCAGACCCGACATCAGTTCACGATCAGTTCAGGCAGGAGAATTAATAAGAAGGCAATTTACGAAATCAACAATTACTTAAATAATGATTTTATAGATTCTCAACAATGAATGTTTCCGCCTCCGTTGAGGAGACCAGAGGTGAACTGGCTCCAGCGTAATTTTTCTTTAGATGTAGAAACTGTCTGCTCCTGTTGTCCATTCTCCATTTTTGTTTCAACTAATAATAAATCAGAATATTAAACTTCACCCTGAAGATTTGGCTTAAAAACATTGGTTATAAAGGATCGGGGTGCAGGATGTAGTGACATCTAGAGGCGAGGTGGCAGATTGCAACCAACTCAATACTGCTCGCCTCAGCCTCCCCTTCCAAGCGTGCTGGAGAATCAACAGTGGCTGCAAAACTTGAAACAAAAATATTAAAGGCCCTACCTGAAGCCAGTGTTTGGTTTGCTAGGCTACTTTAAAAACATGGTGCACCCCCTGGCCTGAAAACCTCCTCTTCTTTACCGGTGTTCCAAAACAGTCCACCGGCGCTCTGAGCTCACAGCCCGGCGAACAAACTGGCAGCTTTTTGTTGTTGGATAAAGCTGATTACAATGAACAGCAGGAGTAGTCTGGTTGGAGAGTTTTTATCTACCATTACCTGAACCTCTATTGATTCCTACACTTGGATACTTTTCACACAGAAATCATGTGACACGGACACAAATGTGAGGATGGAGATGGACAGTTTTGCAACAATTTGCAAGGTTTAGTTAGTTCCATTAGTTTTTCACCATGTTTGAAAAACTAATGGAGGAAGATGGAGGAAGAAGAAAAGATATGAAGAAAGGAGTGTGTGGGGTTCCAAGTCTGACAATGACTCTCTCCTTCTTTGTCCTCCTTCCTCCTCTTCTTCTCTACCTCATTTTCTAGTATTCTCTCTCCATTTTCTCTTTGACCACCCTTCTTTCCTCCCTTCTCATCTCTCCTTACAAAATACGCCTTCTTCTATCCTCTCCTCCGCCTCCTAATCTAGTCCATTTTCCTCAAGCTTCTTCAAGCCTTACTCTCCTCTTTTCATCCTGTCATCCACTCCAGCTATTTTTTCTGTCTATTCTTCATCCACACTCTTCTTTGTCCTCGATTTCTTTTATTTTTTTCCTTTCTCCCCCACTCCCCTATTTTTTTTTCATTCCCCTCTTTCGCCCTCCCTCAAACCCCTCCTCCTCTCCATCACGCTGTTTCCTTCCTTGCTTGTTCTCCAGATGATGAACGACTGGTTATTCCACTCATCCATCTACTGGGCAGCTTCATCTATCTATCCACCCACCCACACACACACACACACACACACATATATAACAAAGGAACACACAAACATAAACACTGAAACACACAATAGCATGAAACCCTCACACACTCACACACTCACACTCAAGGTGTCCACGGAGAGAAAGATGAAGTGTAATTTGAATGGGTTCAGCCCTGCCCACACACACACACACACACACACACACACACCCTCCCTCTGGGTGTGTCACTGCAGCTTCTGATTAAAGAGCCTCTATAGAAAATCAATACCTCCTTCATTACAGCCTTACCCCTCTCTATCTCTCTCCTCTCTCGACACCTCCATCCTCTCTCCATCCAGCCGTCATCCCTCCAACTCCTCCTCCGCTACACCCGTTCATCTGTCTCTCAATTTCAATTAGGCTTTATTGTAAAAAGCAATGAGGTGTCTCACATGACGTAAATTGACAAATCACAACGAATAAACTGTGACACAGCACAGTCAGATCAATAACAATATCAGCTCAGTTGTGCAGTTCAATTGATTTAAAACTGAGTAAACAGAAGATAGTTCAAGTAAAGAGGTGCACGTTAAATTAAAATAAAAACCTTCAGTATGACTGTTCGACAATACGCTTCACGCAGTGAAAATATGTATCGTGTGCCTCATATTTCTCACAGCAAAGAAGGAAGTCAGCTAAAATCTCGCCCGACCCCCGTAAACCAACATTATCAAAGAGATGCAAACTGCAAACAGGCTCATTTGTGACTCTTGATGTCATGACAACGATATATATTTATGGTTTGCGCGGGAACTCGCAGGAGAAACAGTACAGCACATGTTCAGAGGGGCCACACCGCCGAGAAGTAAACAAGCGAGCATTCTCATCGGACGGACTGCGCTGATCTTCAGGTACGATATGCAGTTTATGGTTTGACACAAGCGCCACCGCCTCTGTGGCTGTCCAATAAAGCAAATACGTAAGTGCAGAAACAATCTCCATAAGTCCCCATGTTCAAATGTCCAACTTCACAGCAGAAACACTGGATCCTGCACTCCTCATAACGCAGCCCTTTTCATATTTGCAGTCTCTAAGCCTGTGCTAAGATAACCTGGATGACATCGACGTGACATTATCAGGGTTATTTTCCCTTTATGGCACATTAGACCCTCTGCGTCTTGTAAATCAGAGAGATTGTACTCCACAGATGATATGAATTCATTCTGACGTGTTCTCGAAATGCTACAATCAGATTCAAGATTTTGGCTGCTGTTGTTGCCAAAGCAACAGGTCATGGATACTGTTATATTTGTAGCCACTCAGTATTAAAAAAAAGTGATTTCTCAGAAGCTGGAGAAGTTGAAATATGTCTAACCAAATGTCCACACTAACAGCCTGAAGTATTTTTACATTATCCAACCGAAAACAACAGCTGCT
Source organism: Protonibea diacanthus (assembly GCA_028641955.1). Lineage (NCBI taxonomy): Eukaryota > Metazoa > Chordata > Actinopteri > Sciaenidae > Protonibea > Protonibea diacanthus. The sequence continues at coordinate 2,189,477 of CM053978.1, read as the reverse complement.
CCACCCACATCTCCGCTCTGTTTCATTAAATTAGCCGCATGTTCAGTTATTTTCTTTATATTTTATTTGATGAAATTGATTTGGCACTTGTTATCCCTCGACCTCACTCTCTGTTTCACTACCTGCAGCTATGGATTATGGGATCAACGCTTTAAAGAGGAAATGCTAAGAAGTGGTGAGATAGGGGCACGAGCTGAAGCACACAAACACACACACAATAACAACATACACATTTGGACGTAGGTTTGAATCTGCAGGGGTGTTTAATTTGTCCTCCCAGAGCAGATTAAGGCCTGAGCTGATAGAATCTGTCCACCCGAGGCTCTGCTAAAATAACAAGCACTCCTACACGCCTTACAGTAATGTTTCCTGCACGTCTTTCATCATATTTAAAGGATAAAGTGTGTTTTAGCTGGTGGAAACTGAAAAAAATTCAGCAGCGTGTTTGTGCTCAGCTCCAGCAGAGGAGACCTGCTGTTTTGTTTTCGCAGCTGAAGCTAAAAGTTCATTTTAACCTCGTCTTCAATCAGACACAGGCCTGTAAGATCTGCAGCTGTATTACAAATCTCCCATCAGGCCAGCTGTTTCCAACTTGCAGGCTGATTTGTGTAATTTCATAGTTGATTCTGTGATTCACAGTTTATAACCTGGTTAGTACTTTAAGCACTCAGCTTGCTGTGGTCTGTAAATCCACTAAACTTTATATTCTCTGAAACAGTCGGTGGTGTGTGACAGAGAAACCGTTCACCTGATTATTTTATGGTAGAAAAGTTACAAAATGGATGAAAAATCTTTCTCACATATCAAATATTAATTATTTACTTCATGACGTTGTGTTGGAATGACGCAAGTTCAGTTTTGACCATTTCCAAGTCCTGAAGAGTGAAGGTGTGTCTGAAGCACACACACATCGTATACAGACAGAAGGAGTAGTCACGGTTTCATAGTGGAGCTGAGCCAATCCAGACAGTGAATATGATAAAATATTGATAGTGTTTTTTTCTGACACAATGATGCCCGTCAACACAGCGCCGATAGGTTTGGTGGTTTGACCCCGATCGTATACAGCCGGCGGTTTGTGTTGCACTCTATCTGCTGTATGTTATTTTGGGGATCGAGCTTCAATTCATTTCAGCTTTTTCTTTGTTTCTTGGTCTTTAACAGCACCAGACTTGCATATTACACACTACAAACTACACACAGTGGACACCGAACAGCAACACTTGAATGCTAATGAAAGGCTCTGATTGCTACACCCGTTCAATACAACTTAATTTACACGCACTCAGCGTACACACATGCTACACCTGTGTTTATAGGCATGTATATTGGATTTAATTGACACACACTCATAAACAAACACACACTCCCTAAAGCATATGTTCTTGTGCCAGCTTGCTCTTAAACAACCCCCCAGCCGTACACACACTACGGTTGAACCTACACTCAAGGATCAGGAGTGAATTGTCACTGGCAGCCGACCCCCTCTCGTCCCTCCTAACCAATTCATTTGCAGTCTACTCCAATCAAACCACAACTGAGATGGACGTGCGAGTCTCCACTCATCAGCTGCTTCATATTCACATCAGCAGGCCGCAGCGCGCGTCTCATTCTAATTATTTTCTAATTTCGGCTTGTTTTTCATCTGGACTCGTCAGGCCTGAGGAGGAACGAGTAGTTCAGCCGTAAACTGTCGCTGACAAGAAACTTCTTCTCTGTCCAGACTGTCTGATTATAATCACGCTGTTCACACTGCAGGACTTCTGTGTTGATTTCTACAGAGGCCTTTTGGTCGGCTCAAAATCAAAGCGCTGCAATGTTCTCGTTTTTATGTTATTATGAAAAACCCTGTAAGTATTTAGTGTTATGTAGTACAAACTAAGTTATTATGATTATCTTTGTGATGTTTAATTATGACTGAGATCCTTTTGTCTATTTATCATCATTATCACGGCGTGAAAAACAGTGTAGTCTAAGTAACTACCACTGTTGCTGTTGGTTTCATGCATCCATTTTCTTCCCCTGATCCAGCGTTCCAGATGTGCCTCTGCACAGCAACTCATTCCAGCTTCTCCCAGGAAATCAAGGCCTTTCCCAGGCCACATGGGCTATATAATCTCTCCAGGCAGTTCTGGGTTTACCCTAGGATGTCCTGCCAGTTGCATGTGCCCAAACACTTCCAAAGGGAGATGCCCAGGAGGCAGCCTAATTAGACACCACCTCAGCTGGCTCCTTTTGACGCAAGGGATATGTGGCTCTACTCTGAGCTTCCTCCAAATGTCCAAGCTCCTTATCCTATCTCTAAAAAAAACCTCCAAAGTCATTCTTTTGGTCTCTACCCAAAGCTCAGGACCGTAGGTGAAGATTGGAACGTGGTAGATACGCAGATATAAATTAAGAGCTTTGCCTTCCAGCTTAGTTTCTTCTTCCCCACAACTGACATCGACGACATCTGCTGACGCTACACCAATCCACCGTCCATCTCGTGCTCTATTATGAAATCATTCGTGAAGACCCTGAAATACTTGAACTGTTTATTTTAATTCAATCCCAAATGTTCCATATGGAGAGAGACCCAGCAGTTCCCTGTTCCATGAGCAAGCTCTTTGCAACAGTGGCAAGGAAAAGACTTCCTTTTATATATACACACATTTACAGACACATATACAGGCACTGTAAGTGTAATGACAGCTGCTGTGGCATTACAGCAGCACCTCTCAGGACAGGAACACGTGGAGATGGATACGTAATTCAGTGCTTGTACTTCCATTTATGACTTACTGTGGAGTGAACACGAGGGTCATGCATGCGTGCCGTTTTCCACAGTGAATGAGATTTACAGTTCTGATAAAAAGAAAGAGAAAGCGCATTAGCATATTTCTGTCGTTGTGTGTACACAAAGTGAGTTTTAGTCATGAATCTGTATAATTAAATGCATCTGGCTCCCGTTCATAATCAGGATAAAACCAACAGTGATTTTCCAAAGTGTTCCCAAGCCAGCGAAGTTTGAATATATTTATTTTGTTATACTAACTTCATATAGGTCGAAAAGGATTTTGCAAATCATCGCATTCTGTTTTGATTAACATTTTTCTACAGCGTCCCAACTTTTCTGGAAAGTTGTAATGTCACGATGAGTTCGGAAATTTTTACTTTTTGATGACTTTTCTATGAATATTGAGTGCAAGAAAGAAGAAAGACAGCCATTCCTGACTAAACCCTCATTTGTATCAGCATTATATACTGGTAAACTTTGATTATAAGGCAGAAATGGGCTCATAAGAACAGGCGTAAACAAGGTAATGTATGCTGTTAGAAATGATCTTCAGACCAAGTTCAAGTATAATAAATGAGACCACCTGTTTGCTGCGCGGTTTAACCAACACTACAAACTTAAAGAGTGGTTGTTAATCATTGGTGCTGTCAAAAAATGAGAACTATTCTCTCAGTAGAGACTCTAGGAAGGAATCTATGTCATTGCCAGTGAGTGTTTTGCTGCTATTAATTATATATTAGTATGATGTGCCAGTGGATCAGTTCTGATTAACCGCTGATTCTCTGAGACCCAAAGTTTGGTCCAACACTTCGGCAGTTTCATCAGTAAAACCTTCTCATGCATACTGATAACTGGTTGGAGATGGTGGGAGCGACCTTGCTCCAGGGCCATAATTAAATTGAATAATAATTATTGCCTAAATGATTAAATAATTCACTCGTGCATAAACAAAAATAAAATCTTCTGAATGTAAAAAGGTTATTTCATCAGTTTAAGTTTTTCATTCAAGTTTTAATTTAATAAGAGAATAAATGGGAAAATATTATTATGAAACTGACTTTTGAAAAAGGGCGTTTTGAAATTAAACTGCAACAAATCCAGTAAAACAATGTTATCATGAGAATGATGTAAGAAAAAGAAAACAAAAAGTGATGAAATAATATTTCAGTTATTGAATTATTTCGTAATTTATTGCTTCATTTACACTCTCATTTAACAAACACACACACACACAGCTGCGCTCCACACACACACACACACACACACACACACACACACACACACTGTACTTCACATGGTTTTGGCAGTCGCCATCAAACATCGTCATTTGCATATTGCATTTTTCCTGCAGCTTCTTTGTCATTAGTCTCAGCACCCCGACCCACAGCACCAACCCCAGGATGGATTTTGTGCTAATTAGACCCAAACAAACAAATAACAACAGACAAACGGAGCTGAGAGGGGGGGCTGATGGGAGCTCACAACCTACTGACGGCTCATATTTTAAGAAATTCTTATTATAGACTTCTTAGCAGTGAGTTTTATGCAAACAGTGTCACAGACGGAAGATAAAAGGAATCCCACGTCTTTTATTTATTCAGACCACACGCATTAAATAATAATGGACATGGAGAACTGTATTGCTTCAAAAACAGATATTTTGAATTTAGCTGAATTTAGCTTGAGCTTTGACAAATACTAGCACCAAATGGTTCACTGTTTCCATCGAGTTCGGAGCGAGTTGCTGCCCCAAGTGGAGGAGCTCTTTGGATCTCGTCCACGAGTGACAGGAAGAGAGAGTGTGAGATGGACCGGTGGATTAGCGTCAGCAGTAATGAGGATGTTGTACTCGACAGTTGTGGGGAAGGTGGAGCAGAGCCGGAAGGCAAAGCTCTCGATTTTCTGGTCTATCTACGCTCCAAGCCTCACCTATGGTCCTGAGCTTTGGGTTGTGACCGAAGGATTGTGGATACAAGCGGCTGAAATGAGTTTCTTCTATAGGGTGGCTGGGTTCAGCCTTAGAGATACGAGGCAGGAGAACCCAGGGTCAGAACCCAGAACTTGCTGGAGGGACTAAAAAGCCCATCTGGCCTGGGAATGCCTCGGATCCCCAGGAGGAGCTGGAATACGTTATTGGGGAGAGGGACGTCCGTCTGCTGCCACCACGACCTCACCCACAGAGTTAAATGGACGGATGAAGCAGTTCATGCAAACCAAACTCACTCACTGTTCGGATCACTTTGTAATGATGGGACTGCCTTGCTGCAGGAGCTTTTGCACTGCTGGAATATTCTCTGAATGTAAAGAGTTATAGAGTGATTCTGGAGGTATTTTTCCTCTTTGCCATTTCTTATTTCACTGCTCCTCTGCAGTCTGCACTACACTGACACTGCTGCTCTCCTACCGTGCTGCGAAGGGCTCTGGGCCATCCAACATTCAGAAAATGGACAAACCATACACTCCAGACTGTCCACTATGTTCTGTTACTGCAAATAAGTGTGTTACTCCTTCTCTTTCTCTTTCCTGTGTTTCTTAGCTCCTGTAAACCAACGGCATCTTTTCAGAAACCACCTCTCAACCTTAAGAAGACCTTTTTGGGAAATGATCTACAATGAGAACTTTTCAGACATCTAAAGGGTAGAACAGCAATTTTCCACTCACTCCTACAGTAGTCATCTCCATGCAGATAGTTTCAGTTTCATTTCCCAGAGAATGAGGATAAAGAAGTACGTAACGCTTTACGGCACACACAAGTCACACACCGCCAACTATTTCACTGATTTTGGTGAAACTGGATCATATTTTATGGAGAAAATGTTTTCTGGTTTTCCCTCTGATGTCCTCAGAGTTTATGATGGTTGGTGAGTTAGCTCAAGTTAGTGTTTACACCATAGGCGATTTGAAGCACAGAGAATTGGAGGTTTTCAGGCACGAGGCGTGGGGGAATGCTGGCAGGGAGCTGAGTCGGTGCCACTTAGAACCGGAGGTGGGCAGGCAGGTAATGTAACAGAGCTCTGCAGCCTCTATGGACATAATGATAGAGGTGAAGAGGACATTGACGGGGGAAGTTAAGAATAGAAAAGGAAAGAGTGACCAAGCAAGAAGCTTTTAGCCACTGGTGAGAGCTTTGTGAAAGACAGACGCCGAGCTGGGCTGACTGCTGCTGGACTAGTCAGTAATATTAGCTGCTGCTGTGTCTGCTGTTGGTGACCTTGTTGATGTTTGGCTGTTAGCAAAATTGACTCGACTATTTTTTGATCATAAGTGAAGCAATCAGAACAAACACTCGAGTACAGCTGGACATATTTAGCACAGTGGGATTACAATCTAAAAATGGAGGCGGCAAAACAGGAAAATACAAATTTCTATGCAATGTCACTTTAACTGTCAGTGTCTGTCAACATATTGGCTACCTATTTCTGCCTCTGTCCTCTGTCTTTATCTCTCCCTCTTCACCTTTCTGATTGTCTGTGTGTTTCTCTCCGTCTTTCTCCCTGCAGGAAGCAGGAAAAAGAAAACACAAAGATAGGCGGGATATAACAACTCCGGCTCCTGCCAGCGGCGGCAGACTGGCATTTCAGCTGATTGGCACTGCGGGCGGTTAATGCTGCAGCACATACAGGATGTTAATGGGAACCACAGCCTGGGGATACACTCACATTCTGGACTTTGTGTGTGTCTGACTGTGTGTGTGTGTGTGTGTGTAATTGCTGCCTACTTTTCGGCATTTGTGTGTAAGACTTCTATTTTCCATGCAGGCATTTGAGAATCATTAAAATGTGTGTCGGTGTGTGTTTTTGCATTTTTATCTATATTACCACAGGATATAATTGTACATCTGCTGACACGCCGACTTTGTGTGTGTGACTGTTTGATTAATTCCTGAATCAATCTCTGCAGTCTCCGTCAAGCTCAATTATCTGTCAATTTATCATGTACAGACGCCTTGCAGAATTAGTCTCGTGGCCTCAAGGTCGCAGGTTTGAATCCCGTGAGGAGAAACTTAAAGAGAAACATCCTTTCTGAGGTGACTGTGGACACTTGTGGTGTTAAGTGGTGTAAGGTAACAAAGGACCTTCACTTTGTTTACTTTACTTACTCGTCTGGTACTTTACTTATAGTTTGGATATTTTTTGTTTGATACTACTTCATAATTGGAAATATGAGCTGAATGCTAACCTGAAGTGGCTAACATTTCCAGAGTATTGGGGGAAAAAGAACATTTTGGCACTAAAGGAAAGGTTAAGGCATCATTAAAGTATAAAGCACGCACATTCACATACAGTATATACACACACTGCTGTATGCTTCCTTCCTCCCTTCCTTCCCTCCTTCATTTCCTGACTTTCCTGACAGACAAACAGAGCCCTGAGGTGAAGCCCTGGTGCTCAGTCAAGTAAGAAACACGGTGGAGATACATTTACTTTCCTCCACTTCCTCTCACTTTGACTTTTGTCCTAAACTTCCGGTCTTTCACTCTCAAATTAAAATAATTTGCAAGACAAAATACAATCGGAAGCTACCACCAATAATCCACAAAGGACAAATGAAGACTATGATAGAATAAATATTATTACTATCAGGAGCAACAGTTCAACACTTCTCTTGTGCGTTCGAGGCGTGCGTTATGTGTTGGGAGGATAAATGTCTAACATCAAACATAATATCTGGACATCTGGATGCACAGACAGACTGCAGCTTGTGATGTGAACACTGTGTCGGTGACTGCCCTTTAACAGGGTGTGAAGGGGATAATTAATTCATTAAAACCAGCAGATAAAAGTGATCAAAGTCCAGCACTGATGCACCAACTTTAGCCCCGTGGTCACGTAGGAAACAACCGAGCTGTGATTGGCTCCAACAGAGAAAACGGACATTTACTGTAAAATGTTCTGAAGTGCTCAAAAGATTTTCTGAAAAAGATCAAGTCTTCCTCCGTTTTCCTTCTTTGATCTGTCTGAACGTTTCATGAGTCGTTATCTAACTAAAACAGCTAAGTAAAATCAAGATGGCTGAAATAAGAAAAAACTTAAATCTTCTCAAATAAAATGCAGCTCTCCAACACACAAAGAGTTCATCCTCAAAACAGCCTCCACAAGAGGTGGCGGTGGCCAGAGCCGCCACACTCAGTTTCACAATGGCTCTTCAGAAACCTGTGGTGACGTCATGGACATGTCGTCCATATTTTATTCTGTCTCAGCCTCTCAAAGTCTTGGTCTTGTCTTGGTCTCATTACAGTCTGGCCTTGGTCATGACTTGGTCTCAGTTTAGGCTGTCTCGACTGCAGCGCTGGTAGACACTGTGTATAGTATCGAGAGGGGGACGCCGCTGAGGACCCGAGGACACGCTGAGGATGCGCTGAGGACCCGAGGATGCACTGAGGACCCGAGGACACGCTGAGGACCTGAGGACCCGAGGACACACTGAGGACACGCTGAGGACACGCTGAGGACCCGAGGACACGCTGAGGATGCGCTGAGGACACGATGAGGACCCGAGGACACGCTGAGGACGCGCTGAGGACACGCTGAGGACACGCTGAGGACACGCTGAGGACACGCTGAGGACCCGAGGACCCAACGAAGCGCCGTGGAGTGTTGTTATTTGGATGAGAGGTTTTTGAGGAAGCAGCAATACCGAGCATTTTGAAAAGGGGCTGCACTAATACATCTAACACATGCAAAGCAGCACACACACACACACACACACACACACACACACACACACACACACACACACACACACAGGATGTGTTTAAACAGCATTAACTCCATACAGTCCTGCAGCCTTATGCTTAAATAAAGGCTTGACTAAATACTTTAATGAGACAATTGGATGCAAAGTCATGACGCTCTCTCCCTGCACACACACACACACACGCACAAATACACAAGCTAACATACACAAACTGCACATGCATGCACATTTGCTTTTACAAATATTTACAAATCCTGTTTATATGCCAGAATTTAAATTCAGGTAAATACAGTATCTGCACACACACACACATACAGACACACACACTGAAGTCTCTTTTAAAAGGAGATAAGAGACAAAATGAGGCAAGCAGGATGCAGAAGAGGAGAGAAGGAAACAGAAAAATAAAAGAGAGGAGAAGAAGGAGAAGAAGAAGGAAGAGGAGGAGGAGGAGGAGGAGGAGGAGGTAAAAGAGCAATTAAAACAAACAGGAAGAAGGAGGTGAATGAAAAGAAGGAGGCACACAGGAGTGAGGGGAGGAAGGAAGGAGCTGACTAACATTTGAGTGCCATTTGGTTGACATCTCCACAGTGACAGGTAACCATGGAGACAAGTGACAATTCAAAGAGGGAGTTTATTACAGAGTATAACAACACAACGGCGAGAGTCGTTAGCTATACGTTAGGTCCATATACCGCAGTCTTTATCATCATTTCAAGAATCCAACAACTCCCACCATGAGCGAGCACTTGGTGACAGTAGACTAAGAGGACCCGGCTCATGGCGGGTGTCTTTAAATTTCGGTTTGTGGCGGTGCATTTGTTTTGTCTTCATCTAGATGACATTTCCAGAAGTTGTTTTGACTTTTAAGATTATGAAATCGTTCAGCGAGCCCCGTAACAAAGACTTCAGAATATGAAGCTGTTGTTGTTTCTTGGAGGAGATTGGTTTCAGTGGGAGTCGGGTGCTTGACAGGAAATGTTATGCAGCATCGATATGAAAACATTACACCCAGGAGCAGAGACATCAGAGGAAAACTTTCCCTTCAGGTGAACTTGGATTTTCATTTCACCGTGTGGAAACTGTTTTTCCTCCTTTTAGCAGACGGAGATTCTGACTGTGAAGACATCCAGCCGGCTACAACCTCCTGTGTGCTTCCTACACGGCGGCACCGGAGCAGCTCTATAAAACTGTCAGCAGTAAAGACGCTTGTCTCGTGTCTTTGTGTGCGAACGTTCCTTTTACTGTTGTCACACGATCATAAAAGCAGACAGTAATGTGAGCGTATATTTAATGCATTTTCTCTGCATGAAATGAGCGCGTGTGTGTGTGTATCCGCGTTATTGTTTTTTTCATGAGTTTTATGTTTCGGCTCCAGTTATGTCCAATCACTTTCACCCATATAAAACCACAGCTGCTCTCATATCTGTGGTTTTATGTGTGTGTGTGTGTGTGTGTGTATTCCGTGCAGTAGTTAACATAACGGTGTTTATAGGAGCAGAAGCATATTATCGTGTTCACAATAAGGATTTTACTACAGCAAGGCTTGTGTGTGTGTGTGTGTGTGTCTGTGAGAGTGTGTGTGTGTGTGTGTGTGTGTGTGTTTGTATGTATTTTAATACCTCAGCACTTAATTATAATGGACCTGCGTGTGTATTAGCATTTTTATGTGCGAGTGTGTGTCTGTTTAAACAAAGATAGATGGTGTCAAATTCTTTTCCTCATCGTAAACAACACACATTTATCTCTTTACACTTGCACACACACACACACACACACACACAGTGCTGCCTATATGTGAAAGGTTTTAAAATCATGGGTTGGATATACATCTATCTTTTTATTATGCCTACTTTCAGCTGGGTGTATTTATGTTGCATTGTTGTATTTTTATGTATATATTTTTCAGTAGTTCAGCCACGCTGCAGCCACCGAGGCCCAGCTGAGCCAAAGACGTGCACAAACATGAGCTAAAGTTGCCCAGGAAAAAAGCCCGTTCACCCTTGTTGGTACTGTATGAGCGGCCCGTAGTTGTTCAAGTTAAAACAAATTAAATCGCCATAAAATCCAAACTTTGAGAGATGCCCCCAAACTACATTCAGCGTCTGTTTTTTCCACGTGCTATGAGCTAATCTATCAGGAAAACACACTGGGGCGCCATAAAAAGCATGAAACCAGTTGGTAATAATTTAAGAACTGAAGATCTGGAGCAGACACAAACCAAATGGAGACAGACCAGACTGTCCTGGCTGTTTGTTTGCAGGAGACGGAGAGAAATTTATACTATTTACATGCAGGTTTAATGCAGGTTTCATTTCAGGAGCTTTGAACAGAGAAAATTTGTGCAGTGTAAATATTTTCTACACTGATCTCCCCTTTTGACCGATAATGCATTAAAAAAAAAAGTTAAAAAGTAACTAATAACGAGAAGAATACTTTTACTTGAGTAATGTAACAGTACTTCTACTTGAGAACAGTTTTCAGTACTCTTTGCACTGTTGGTTCGTTCTGTGGGACACAGAGCGTGAACAGACGAACACACGAACACGCTAAGCCAGTATCCTACGTTAGCATCGAGCTCAGCTGAAGATGATGCAGGAAAAGCTGATTCTTCAGACACACACCTTCCAGACGACACACTCTTTTAGTTCGAGTCATGTCAGGAGGAAACACGTTATAACAAAAGAGATGAACAGAAGGAGGAAGTTTAGTCGTCCCGGTGCCAGAGGGCGCTTTCACTTTTGACATGATAAAATGACGAAACAGACGACTGTGTTTCACGAGAGAGACAACAACTCGAAGTGCTGAAGTAAAGCTGGAAGCACAAACACATCACGAGTGAAATATAATCCACACGCAGGAAGTAGGAAACAATATAAATAAACACGCTGTTTGTTTTGACCACATGGAGAGCCGAGAGGACGAATGACCGAGCAAACAGCAAACATAAAGATGTATCTGTCACACACCAACACAACAGCAAAGATACACACTCACACTGTGTGTGTGTGTTGGTTTCATGGCTGTGAATTTAAGTGCAGGTCACATAAACCTCCACATAAGGGGCCTCCATGCTCACACACACACACACACACACACACACACACACACACAAAGATACTGCTTCACTCTGACACACTCTATAGCCACACAAACACACACGCACATTTGGGTCTCTCCATCATTGTGTCGCTGCGTCAAACACACACCCACACATACACGTTACACACACACGTATTTGGCTTTTGCAGTCATTCTAACGGACACGCATGCATCCACACACACACACACACACACACACACACACACACACACACACAGTGCCAACAGGAACAATACCAGAGGTGTCAGAATGATTGACCATCCCATAAGCTTCTATGATATGAGCTGCTGTGTCCCACAATGCACTGCAGCGAATCTTTGAGCCACCACTTAAAAAGTTTTCTGGAAACGTCACCGCGCTCTGGCCCCAAACACCAAACGGCCATCTGGGTAACACAAATCATCAAGTGGAGTTATTAACGCTTCATAATCATTTCTCGTGTTAATTATTTAAATCACGCTCTCAGATCCTCGATAAACACAAAAATAAGGTTTCGTCGAGTGTTTTTAAGGTGCTTTAATGTTGATTGATGTCTCAGCTAACAGGTTACATCAGACACGTATGAAACCATGTCGTCTGCATCGATCTTCATGTGCTGCCTGTCAGGCTGCGACGCTCATCGTACGGGGGTGTGGACGAAGAACTGAGAGGCGCCTTTGTCCTGAGGGAGGAGAGACCAAACTGTGAGGACACGATCCTTCGTTACGTACGTGAAAAAGAGCAGCGCGGGAAAATGACAACGAGCATGTCTGAGATCAGCAAGCTGTCACTGCAGGGATTATTTCTTTGATTGTTCTCCTCGCAGTCTTCACCTCATCCATCATGTTTACTGAAAACAACATCTGCAGGATGATTTCATCACTCGCTGCTGATGAGGACAAACAAAATGATATAAAATACATAATAATGACATGAAGCCAAACACACACACATGCACACAAATCATAGATCTTCCCATGATGCACGGAGCCCTTCGCTCCCTCTTCATCTCTTCACATTTCATGATATTCAGGTTCCCGTGGATCGTGGCTACATATGGTTGCAGATGCTGCTGTGGTCGCCCACTACAAACAGTCATATTTCTGTTCGAGTCATAATTGTAGCTGTCATTTTTATTGTTGCTGTTGTGCGTCTTTATCTCCCTAAACTCGGTCGCAGCAGATCCGGTCCTTCCACCATGACCCCGGTTCTGCTTGAGGTTTCTGCCACTGTCGCCAAGTGCTTGCTCATTGTGTGAATTGTTGGGCCTCATTAAATAATATCAAGACTACGGTCAAGACCTGCTCTATTTGGAAAGTGTCATAACTTCATAAATATGTCACTGAGCTGAGATGTTCATTTGCAAGTTGTGGAAGTAAGTAATTAAAACCACTCACATTATTGTAATAAAGTAATTTAAAGTAAAGTAATGAGGACAATTCAAAGTACAGTAATTAGGACAACAAACAAATTAAAACACCTTGTCACTGTCATTTTCAACTCAGTTTGCAAGACCTCTGCTCAGTGCTACAACGTTTATACATTTTCTACAGCCAGAGTTAAATGTGTGTCATTTTTATCTATTTTAAAGGAGCACACATGCTGAACCACGTTTGGACACCTCACCTCTGCTTCAGATGGGAACCCATTTTAACCAGTTGTTGAGACAGAGCTAGTTTACAGCGTCTGTTCCATTTTTTCAATGCAGTCAGTGAATCTAACAAGAAAAAAACTAGCAGACACAGTTGGGAATAATTCAGGCATTGAATATTTAGAGAAATACAAACCTGTGTGTTTGCAGGGGATTGGGGGAAATGTTTTTTTATGCCGGTTCAAAGCTACTTTCAACAGACAAAATTCTACTAAGTGGATTTTGAACTGTTGGTTGGTTCATCATTATTTCACTCTGGACACACTGTCACCGATAGAGCCATGCTGCGATCAGTCAGGCTAATGAATCAACAGTCACCAGCAGCAGAGGAAGAAAAATGTTTCAAGTGGCGAACTCCACAGTTTTCCGCTGCGTGAGAGGAAATCAGGTATTTTTCCAAAGGTCGTCTATCTGCAAGAATGACATTTCCATTTGTTGTTTCTGTGTTTTAGATTCTTAGTGAATATTACTGACAATATTCAAAACTCTCGCCTTGATTCAAAGATGTTTGTTGGAGTTTTTCGAGTGCACGGTTTTGCACCAAAAACGCAACAACGTGCCAGTAAAAGACAGCGAAGAGACGACTGCTGTAGACAGTAAACATGAATGCAGGACCTCAGCAACAACAGAAGTGATCCACTTTGTAAATGTTTTATGAGGAAATACATTCAGCATGTTTATTAGACCTCAAGGGTTACACAATGTGTTTTGGTGAGTAACACTGAATTATTTGATTATTTGTGAAAGCTCCGCAGGGAAACTTTGGACTAAGAAAGCTGAACCAGACGGGTCAAAAGTGAGCGGGTTCATGGAAACAGACACAAATAAAAGAAGAAGACATGACAGTACTTTCTGGAAGTTAGTGAACTTCACAGTCTGACTAACACAAAGCGCAGGAAAAGGATCTGAAGCTGCACTTTTTTCCTTCATGGCTGCAGAAACAAACAGGCTGCACGGCCTTTATTATAAATCGAGTGTTTACTTCATGTTATTTCTGATCCAGCTATTGTATGTGTGTTTTTTTTTTTTTTTATTGTTGCCACCTGCTAACGCTGCCTGCCTCTCTGCAGAAATAAAGCCTTCGGTTTGTGGTCACAATTAATCCCAACACACACAGCCTGTTTACTTCACCAAGACGATGGCGACGACGAAAACAAAGAGCGGCTGGATTCATTCGAGCGATGAAGAGTAACGTTCTGGAAAGAGGGCGAAGGAGAGAGCGCGTGTGCGTTGCTACAGAGCGCAGTGAAGCGAGGCCGTGTCGAGTCATATGAATAACACACACGCTTGTTCATTTCCATAGTTGCACGGAGAAACACACTTTAAAATCGTGCCTCTGTTCTGCTACGGTGAAGGGGTCAGGCCACGTCATTTCCCACTGTCAAAACTGCTCAAAATGTTTGAAACTAAGTGTTATGTATCACTGTGACCTCGACGTTAAAGTGGCTCATGGCCCTCACGGCGTTAGCACCAACACACTGTACTCAGCAGGAAAGTTTCCTGTTGGTGTCTCCCAAAACAAAGAAACTAAATAAAATAAACAAAAGAAACTCCATGATCAGGGTGTAGTTCATCTCAGTTATCAGATATCTGCATGACTGCAGAATCTGGAGGCTGCGGATCAAGATTTTTGCTTCAGCAGCGTTCTGATGTCCGTTCATAGTCGAGTCGTATCGATCAATCATGTCTGAGTGGACTTTGGTTGTGGCAGTCCGTGTGGAGAGCAAAAGAGGCAGAACAAACACACTGGGTGAAATACAATCATCTGAATGAGTGAGCTTTTTGTTGGCTTCTTGATATCTGTTCATAGAGATTAATTGGAATGTGTCTTCCTCGTCATTCTTGCATATCAAGTTGCTAATCTGACTGGCAGAGTTTCCTCTGTCTACATCAGAAGCCCCAATCACTGAGCGTGGCCGCCAAAGGCCAAATTACCATCAGACGATAGCCGATGGGCTCCAAGTTTGGGGTTTAGTTTGCCCTACTGAGGCTATGACGAGGTCTTGCTACTTCGAGAGTGTGAATGTAGGTCGCTTACAGAGTTTGAACACACAACCCTGACAGAAAATGACGGGAGAGACGGAGAGATGGCGAGTGATGCACAAAATAGATCCTCAGTTGAACTTGAAACAGGGACGTCACTGTGAATGTGAAAGATTTGGAGGACGGCAGCTGGCGGTCAGTTTGGATTCACAGAGACGCAGAGTCACGGCCGTTAAAAACCAAAATGTATTCAACCATCCCGCCAACTCCACATACTGAACATACAGGGACGAAAGCAGATTTGTGGATCTTCTGTGAGGGTCTTTGTTGTAAAGCCGAGTCTCCATTGGAGGAATTTAAAGGCTGAGAACTCCACGAATGCTCCTCTGCTCATGTTTGGCTTATTGTCAGATTGGATGTGAAAGACTGTTTGGAAATGAAACCTCCACAAACCATATTTCCAAATTCATATCAGCTTTTCTTTTCAGTCATTATTTCGTCCTCATCTCTCCTTGCTTGTGTCTAATTCACTCCTGCAGATCCATTTATTTACAGACATGAATTCTGTCTTTGTTTATTTCCATTTTCAGTCACTGTTTTCTTGCTTGCATGCTGTATTTCAGTAGATTTTCTTCTCCGTGCAGTACAGGTTGAACACTGCAGCAGTCCAGATTGTTTCTCTCTCTCTCTCTCTCTGTGTATTTAATAATTCATCTTCCTATTTCAGCCTGGTGTAAATGGAGTCCACTGAGAACCTGCTATGAACTAATGTCTCAAATACAACTAGGAACCAATGTCCCTTTTTCACTGCCAATAGTCACATTACTACTGTACAGTATTAAACTTTCAGCATGAAGTCTATTACTTATTGAACCAGTATTTATCCAAGAAAACATCTATTAGGCATCGGGGTCTCTGTACACAGAACAAATCTGGCTTCACATGCATGCCCGGAGCTGACAGTTCCCGGTACGACCGGCAGGCCATCTGGTTGGTGAGGTGGTTCAGTGACTTGCTCAAGGGCACCTTTACAAGCGAGAATACAACTTCTATATTCAGCTGCATATATCTGCTCACACATGCACCAAGATGACCAAGATGAACTGACAGGTCGGCGTTTTTACTTTATAGAAATATCAATGATTACAATTCGGTATACGTTTTAGTAAACACTCTCAAGGGGGCAGAAAGCAAGGAGATATACTCCATGGAAGAGACCTTGAGAGGCAGCAGACAAGGATGCCTTCAGGGTTGATAGGTTACGAGTTGACAGCATAACATAAACTGACATAAAAATAACATCAACAGCAATATATGACCAGCCTACCATACAGATGAGCACAGAGCCTGACAGAGCCTGACACCCACCGTCCACCCGACAACATCTTTTTTCTTCAGTCGACGCGGAAGCGGCTCGTCGAGAGAAGGATCAGAAACGGTTTCTGGCACGCTGCCATTTTATTTTATTTTAAGATATTGCCGCTGTCCAAAAATCTGAGAAACTAGTTCACAAAATAAACTTAAAACACTGTAATGAGACACATTTAGCACCAGAAATGAAAATCCATGTTCACACAGTCGTCAGTGAAATGTATCTTAAATGGATTTACGTGGCAAAAGAGGTCAAAACTCAAAGTGTTATTTATCCAAAGCTACAAAACATCTTTTCATTGGTCCATAAAACTGTAAATTCTGACCGCAGACAGACGAGGATATGCACATCCATTACACAGACACCGGCGATATGTTTCTGTATCAGATCCATCATACAAATCGTCTATTCTTGATTTTCAGTGATATCTCAGCTTGAATTTTCCAAAAAGAAAACTTCAAATGTGCTGAATCAAAATTACATTCAGCTAAAATTATGACGACGTTAAAGTTATTTTAAATTGAAGTTTTGACGGGTCATAAACTTAAACGGTGAAATCTGGAATTCACGATCTAATTAGATTTTCTTTCTGCTCTATTAGACGCTGACAGTTGGAGAGACGGACGTGCAGAGGGGAATATCTCAAATTAAAGTTCTGACAGGTCATAAATGTATTAATTGCAATCTGTAATATTCCATCAATTTTAATGAATTATCGAATTAAATTATAAAATACAGTGATGATTTACACAGTGAAAATGTTTTTGCACAGATCTTTAACTATAATTCCAGTTAATAATATAATGTCAGAATCATATGTAGATGATGGACTATAATGCTATCACCACTAGCTTAAATACAGCAGAAACGAGCGGTTTGAGTCGCTAAATGAGCCCGCAGGCTAATTGGCTCACTGACGTGACCTCATGCTAACTGTGGCGACACGTTCACATACATTAACTTCTGACTGAATACTTATTTTTTGAAAGTTGAACAGGCGTGATCAACTGCTGACATGACATGCTCGAGGGACTATAGCTGCTAGAGAGGTCTGAGCTGCCCCGGGCTGTTAGCAGCTAACTGCAAGAAATGAAGAGCGTGGGATGTCAACATCAAGAAGGATGAGTTCGCTGTCACCTCTGAGACACGAATCCTGCCGCAGCATTGGGGAAATCTCGATAGCTGCAGTTTAGCGTCTTACCAGCTCACATTTCAAGCCCACAAAAGGTCATCAAAGGACGAAACATGCTGCTAGTTAGCAGCCATAGCCGGCTCCCGGTAGCCTTTTGAAAGTTGAATATACATTTTAATAAAGCATGCTTCTGTCTCCCAGCTCTCTAACCGCGACCCTGCTTAAGTGTCTACAAGCAAAGGCTGCAGAGACACAAAAAAATACCACATCAAATATTAAGTGACCAAGCTGTTTACTGCTCACAGAGACCACAAGATGTTTCAAGTGAGCGTTTCTGAAGCAAGAGGCATAGCTGGAACTGTGCCCTCGCTGTCTGCTTCGACTTTGGTCGCACGCTGCCACCATTGAGCTGGATCTGAAGGCCGTAAATTATTCAGGTTTGTGCAACAAGGACTTCTGAACGAGAACAACACTTCAGAAGTTTTGAGAAATCGGATGCAGTGTTCATTGTCCTATTTTTAAAAGAAGCCTACACCAAGTCAAATCTGAGGCTTTTTTTCCAGGTGTTCTGTGTCCTGCTGCTTCTACAGAGTTTCCTGATGGACAAATAGCTTTAACTACTTGCCAAAGTAGCTAAATGCTAATTAACTGCTGCTAACTTTATCTGCACGGCATCTGAGACCAGCGAGGAATAATGTTACACTACCGAGGTGATTTACAGACTTTCCTGAAAGCTTCCTAACGGCTAACTGTCGTGCAGCCGTGCAGCTAACCCAAACTGACTCAGGCCCGGGATGCCGGCTGCCAAACCTGGCAAGAAAACCACCTCCGTAGGCGACTAATCTCTGCCAGACTGGCCATAGCTGGATTCTTTTCTTATATCCTCTGTCTTTCTCTCTCACTTAGTATCATTTGCTTTCATCTCTGTCCTTCTTTCACCCCTCCATCATTTCTGAAAATCTTTAACCCATTTCCTTCCTTCCTTCCTCACACCCTCTTTTTTCCTTCGCCTCGTCTCTTCCACTCAGCTAATACTATAATTAAGCCTGAGGGGCGACACTTTTTAATTATTTCTCCCCTTTTTTCCAGATGAGTGCGCTCTATCACGACCTGCCCGGCACATTTTTATGATATTTTCTGTTAAATAACCGGCAGGATGAGGGAACTTCCACTGCAATTTCAAATTCAATGAAATTTTCCCAAACCAATTTGACCAATGAAGTCATCAGCGTCTGGAGAATTGAAGCAGCCTATTAACTTCACTTAATGTTTCTTAATGTGCGGCTCGGCACTGTTCACTGCTGAAATGACACCATTTTTTTTATTCCTCAGAACTCCCTTGAGACGAAGGCGAGAGATGGGTGGGCGGCGTGTGACCTTTTGACTTCTAAGCAATGAATTCTGGGTGAAAAGGTGAGGGAGGGAAAATAGGAGAGAGAGAGAGAAAGGCAAATGTACTGATGTGTGTGTGTGTGTGTGTGTGTGTGTGTGTGTGTGTGTGTGTCTAGGTGTGTGTCTCTCCGTGTTGTAGAACCAACAAAAATACAGAAAACCTGACTGAACGTCTGCACAGCACTAAACCACCGGGACTGAGCAAAGCGCCCCCTACAGAAACCCAATTGAATTACACACATTATAGTTTATGGACGGTCATCAGCTTGTATCGCTCCTCTATCTGTTTCAAATTAAAAGCCCTCAAGCTTTTCACTGAACAGAAACAATCAGTTTCTTAACAAGGCTTTTATTCTGAAACAGGAACATGTTGGAGACTCCACTCCATGGTTGCATGAAGAGATCTACAGTAGATACAGAGGAATATGGAAGCTGCTCAGTGACAAAAAAGTTACCTGGTGATTCCACATATACACCGACTGAGCTGCTAACCTTATGTCTTATGTCAAACTAAAATTTAAATTTTAAGTTTAAATAGACCCTCGAACCCTCAAAGAGAACAATGTAATCATTTTGTTTAAATCGAGCTCGTAAGACTTTAGAAAGAACTCCTGTATCTCCCTTTTAGAAAGATTATTTGTGTAAAACTATTTTTTTAAATAACACAGCAGATAGAAGTTTCAACACTGCATTATGTAGAAATCTATAAGTGAACAGTTATGAAAATGCCTGCAGTCACATCCTGAGACGATGAACAGATGAAATTATCATGGAAATGAATTAAAGTCAAATCAGAAATAAGGAAGAATTCATCAGGATATATAAATAATGGAAAAGAAGGCACACTTAGAAGAACCTAATTGCAAAGTGTTTACATCCAATATGTGCAGCGGGTATGCAGAACATCTGATTTCATTACATCCAGCTGGAGTCTTAGTGTCAGCTCTCATCAGCTCTCATCACTGCGGCGTGTCGTTATACAGCTCGAGGTTTTTTAATTTGTGTTTTTTATGTTTGTGTTGTGCGCTGCCACAAACCCAAACGTCCCCGACTGTGCATACTTTAAATTGAATCCTGCCTCCAACCCGGCAGCTTCTGAATAAGAAGAGGCGACACATCAGAGGGGAGACGAAGAATAAAGACACTGAGACACATACAGTACCTCTCTCAGTTTCTCTTCCACTTAAATTGACAATCCTGCCTTTGCCATCACAAAGATCTGCACACACACACACACACACACACACACACACACAGTAATAAGTGGGAGATGAAAGCTACCTGTGCAATTGTCTTCCCATTACTGTATATAGTCACCAGCGTGGACTTTCTGTATGTGTATGTGTGTGTAAATCACTTGGCAGTGTCTTTCCTGGCAACACACACACATAAATTCTGGCTGGCCGGAGCCGGTTTCTTCCACTTTAGATGGACAGGACAGCTGGCAGGACAAAGACGCGCAGGTCTAATTTCATTCATAATCTGTAATTTCTAAATCGTTTTAAATTAATAATCTCCGCCCTCGATTGCATCGAGTTCTTTTACGTGTACGGGACTTCTCCTACGAATCTGGGCCAAGTTTCTTTTCATCCTTGTGAGGGAGTTTTCTTGGAAGGAACAAACTTCCTCCTCCTGAAAAGCAGTGACAGCCTTTTCAGTGTGTGTGTTTGATAGTAGCCACAAACTCAATTACAACACACAGCTGTTCATCTCCCAGCTGTTCTTTCTTCTATTTGAGTCGTGATGTGAATTAATGTTGTTTTTTTTTTCTTATGTTGTTCGCGCCGTCTCCCGTTTGGCAACTTCAAGAATCTTTCATCCGTCCTTCAGCCTCGTAGAAGAGAAGTTTTGGTCATTTAAGATGATATTTTTACATTTGTGTTTGAAATAAATCGGAAGCACTAAATGCCATTAATCTGTGATTTTCAGCTTGGAAAGATGAATCACGCATTCTTAGAAACATCTGGAGAAGAAGGAAGTCTTCATGGGCCCAAAAGAGCAACACGATGTATTCATAGATGTTCATGATGCACTATAATGAGATATGATCCAAAGAACAGATTTATTACTCGACCACGAGTTACTTGTTTTCCATTTGAGTGTGTGCACAGCTGCTTAATGCACATGAAGTTTACCTAACCAATCACTGTGTTTGGGGGTGTTTTATTTTATTTAAACTGGAGTTTAACATTTCTGTGCCTAACGTCCGATCAGCTCGATCTGCTCTGTGTTGCTTGACCACGTATTGTCCACAGAGCAGAGCTGAGCTCCTTCTGGGACGCAATCATTGTCTAGAACAGGCGCGATTAGCACTGGTGGCCGGTGGTCAGTCCCCTCGTTGAAGCACACTAACCCGTGGTCCTTTTTCAGAAGCAGCTCTCCTCTCGTCTCCGTGGAGAATTCACAGCTGTTTTTTTGACGTCCCGTGACCAGCCGTGTCAAGCAGCACGACGGAGACCGAGCTGGCTGGAAGTCAGACGAACGAAATGGCACAGAGAAGTCACAATTACCATAGGTACTCATCTGGGAAGCACATAAAGCAAGGAAATACGACCAAATGAGAGCATGTTAACAAAGTCTGGTGGGCACAACGCTCTGCTTCTAAAAAGCTCCTGCTGGTGGTCTAAAACAGTGTCGTGGCCTCCACATTACACAAAGCCCGGTGGAATTTAATGGCAATGCTGAAGAACATGACGTCGGACGTCACAGACGTGTGGGCTTACATAGAAAAGAGTGTGTGCAGATGTTGAAATGCCGGTAAGCTGGTAAGAGTTCTGTCTCTTCTAAAAGGAGGTGGAAAGTAATTAAAGTGTGGAGCCATCGCTCTGAGGTTTAAACCCTTCACAAACTACAGCAAAACACTGCGCTAAACCTGTGACTGTAAAGTCATCCAGCCCTCTGCTGATGTCCTTTTACAGCTATGACATGTGAATAAATCTTGTGTTTATGAATAATGCTTAAAAGCTACAAGTGTGTAGCTGAAATAAATACAGCAACGATGAGCTTAATTTGGTCTTTCAGAGGATATAAAGATATAAAGACTGGATCTAATAATTTGTCCTTCAAAGCCTGAGTCAAGCAACGTTTATATGACCAGTATATATCTGCATAACCACTACACTGATGACAGTCATGCATATTTCATGTATACAGCCAAATACCACATACAGCAATGTGACTCAGCCCACACAAAGTTCTCAGCATCAGGTGGGAAACAGTGAGACAAAAGGTGAACAGGAAGTTAATAACAATGAGCAGAATTCTAAACACGAGAGGTAACTTCAACAATTGGATTAATGTAATAAATGCAAACAGTTCCTCTCTAAATGTCTCAGGTGACATCCACCTGTCTGCGGCTTAATATGATGCGACGGCAGGAAAATCTTCCCGCTCCGCGCCGATCTCCCCTCTGCTGACATCTGAGCAGCACCCGGGCTGAGACGAGCTGTCAGCAGCAGCGTGAGGGTGACAGCCTGCAAAGTCAACAGACCGAAGCTGACAAGGCGGCGCGGCAGAAAGAGCTCGTTAAGAAACCTCGTTAAGAGACCCCTCGTTAATGGGAAGATTTTTCACAAAAGAAAAAAAAAAAACACATTGCTGAAGTTCAGCTGATTAATCAGAAATTATATGATGCACACAGGAGCCACGGCGTGGAACAACAGAGGATCTGTCAAAAGTTCGAGAGTTGAATAACTTAGTGTCTCTACCTCGGCGCTTCCAGTTGTTGATCATCTGTGATCACGGGATCATTACCGCAGAGGCTCTGACACTTTATCCTTTTATTCATAAAAAACTTTTCAGAAAAATGTGTCATTGTGTTTTGGTGTGCAGTCAACCTGTAAAACATCCAGAAGCACGCGACGCTTGAGCACATTTAAAACTTAAATTTTGGTAACTAATGAATGCAGATTAGGGAGTTCAGGAATCGATACAGACGGGTTGTCTGTGGAAAAGCTTCACGTCTTCCTTGTCACACATCTCCCAGAGACTCTTCTGCAGGGATAAACACTGAAACATGCTCTCTCATTGGATGTTTTGATGATTGTGGTGGATACCGCTGTCGTTGCTCGAAAATCTAATTGAGGGCATCGATGCATTTTTATCTGAGGAGTGATTTGCCGGCGCAGCAGGTGGCCCACAGCGACTGATTCAACACATTTTTGCTGACATTTGAAACTTGGTGGGTGGCTGTTTGAGAGATGAGCCCAAACAAGTTATTCTTGCTGTTTATTTTATTTCTTTAACTGCAGCACAGGAAGTCGATCGTGTTAATACACCTGCTCCTGCTTGTGTTTTCTCCTGATTTTAGCATCCTGACAGATTTTGGTCTCTGGATGGTGATGTCAGCTGAATGACAAGTTAAATGTCAAATGCAAATGTAGTGTCTACACTGAGTGTAGGTGGTCGGAAAATTTTCCTACAGCATCTCAGCAGAGTGTCAAAACAGGATGACGGCGTTTCCTGTCATTACATTCAGTTAAAACTTGCGAGGCAGGATCATGAAATCACGATGATCACTCCAACTAGGACATTCATTACGATGATTCTTCTGTTCACCAGCGTCAAATCATGCACAAAATAAGCATGCATTCATAGACAGGCATAGCAGAGTAATGTGTCTTCGGTCATCATAGAGGCTGCAGCTCTGATTCTGGCACGACACCAGCTTTGCTCTCCATCAGCATTCTCCCACAACCCGGAGTAAACGGGCCAAAACGCCTGTGATACAAACACTAACACTCCCCCAGTGCTGTGAGCTCACAGAGATGAACATATGAGCTATGCGTGTGTATTAGGACTCGTTTATTCAGAGTGTTTTACTTTAATAAACTGATGTGAAGATTTACTCAGAGCACAGCGTTACACAGAGCAGGAGCAGATGAGAGGGAATGACGGAGACAACATTCAACTGATTACCAGTCAGCGCAGCATCAAAAGGACTTTAAACTGTTATTTTATGGTAGAAAAGTTTCATAATGGGGCTTCATGAAATCTTCAGTACTGCTTTACATTAACAGCGGATCGAATCCGACTGCAGATGTTTCACATTACAAACAGTTTTACAAACCCACAGAGAAGCAAACGCTGCCGTCTCTTCACCTCTACAGAGCTTTTTAGTCCATTATAGATCATTTTAATGTCTTTCTGGCCCACAGCTCCACTCATATCAACCACCCTGTTTCCAGCAGGCAGCTGTTTTCAGTGAAAAAGTAATAATACAGAACTTGACAGTCTATCTAATTCATCACACGTCATTTTAATGGAAGTATTTGGATTAATTCACATATCCTCATAGTTTTTTTCTGCTTGCATAACCTCTGACTTCACTACCCCCCCCCAACTTTTAAAACCAAACACACACCATCATCTCCACACACACGCACACACACACACACACTTGATAAAGTGAAGTCGACAGTAATCAGATGCATCCAGAAAGGTCAAGGCTTTCCCATTTCCACGAGGAGTCTTTCACTGCTTAAACACATTACTCAGTGGATTAAATTCAATAACCTCATTCCCACACACATACGATTGAGCAATCCATATTAATACACATACACACCGCCATTATGACCCCCCACTTATGTGTCATTCATTATTCACACCTCGACAGCACATTTGCATAATCAGAGTTGCTCTGACCTACGAGGAGAAATTCTAATGACGTTGGTGATTGACATTTTTGGACAATGATGGGACAGATTACCATGAAATTTGGTACAGTCCCCTTCAGGTGAATCCGAGTTTCGGTGATCCCCTGACTTTTCATCCAGCGTAGACGATTGTTGGATGGATTTCTGCGATATCGGGTACAGATCGATCCCCTGACCTTCCGCCGACTGGCATCATTACTTCAAAATGGATGCAAATGGTAAATGGACTGGACTTATATAGCATCTTTCCAGTCTTCTGACCACTCAAGGTGCTTTTACACTACTCATCACATTCACACACTGATGGTGCAGCCTTCAGGGGCAATTTGGGGTTCAGTATCTTGCCCAAGGACACTTCAACATGACTGAAAGAACCGGGGATTGAACCGCTGATCTTCTGTTTAGTGGACAACCTGGTCTAACTCTACCAGTCCAGACAATGGTGTTTCTGTCAAATATTCTTCAAGAATATTAGAAATAAAAGAGGCTTCATACCCTAAACTGCTCACTGAGAAATATTTGCAAAACACAAAACTGTTTTTTTTATTTGTGTCTCCCTCAGTGTTACAGATCTGCACAATTTGTTCAGTCTGTATCCTTTGCTCTTTGGTGACAAACCCTGTCGTGTTGAAAGCACATTAGACCCAAATCTGACCTGACTTGAATCAAACAGAACCTTCCGCTCTCCGGTTTGACCTTTCAGCAAAGTCTATCCTCAACTAATCTTGTTACTGAGAGCTGCAGAACCGGGTGCCAAAAAAAGGGACAGAAACAGCACAAAGGTTTTAAAACACATCAGCTGGCACCACCACCCTTAGAGCTGCTCCGTACATTTGAGATGTTACTTCACTTTGTGTGCTGATGATTAGCTTTTGGTTTATAATCAAGCAAGACCCTCAAATGCAACCAACTTTTCCCCGTTTAGATGCATATTGGATCACTCTTAACACGTGCAGTGATCAGGTATACACTGATTTAACTCATTTCCATACAGCAAAACCCCACTCTGACCCATCTCCTCCCTTTCACATCAGTCAGGACTGGTTATGGATCTTCATGGGCGTCAATAAGAGATCACACAGCAGAGTGACTGACCTGTTTGTTCATGTATTTTCCTAGAAAACCAGCAAACTGAGCATTAGTCTGACCTTTCAGCAAAACGAGCCACTTGTGTATTTAATCCCTTTATGAAGAGCTCTGCGGGTAGACGATAACAATGGGATCCATGGGAGTGATGCCGAATGGAAATAGACACCACAGACGTCACGAGCATTCAGAGGCGAGTGCTGAGGATGGAAATGTCACATGAATTAGAGAAAAGATTATATGGCTCCATATATGCTTTATAGATGACGTCAACATCATTCACATTGTTGGTTTTGTTTTTTTATGAAGTTTGTTGATAGAAACTGAATTAAAAGTAAAATCAACAGCCTTAACTTGGCTTAATACAGAGGTATGAACCCAAAATAAACAGATGTCGCCATCGTTTGATTGCAATAAATGGGTCAGAAGGATGCTGAAATAACTACATCATGATTTGTGATTTGTGAAAAAGTTTCTGTCAGGTCTAATAACCTTTAAAATAACACAGCACAGAAGTTTAAAGAAATCAGAGTGGAGATAAATCCACATTTTAATCCCAAAAGTTTGAAAAAGTACTGCAGGTCCCCATCACACAGCAGCTGTCAGTCTGCGATCGCACTGCAAAGCTCTCACTCAGAGTTCAATATTTTCAACAGGTGCTTCTTCCCCGTTGAGTTGAGAGTGTCCTGTGGATGTATTTTTCTTGATTGTTAATTTTGACAGCATCATCTTCAGCTCACTTCCCAGAACAGCACGGCACTTTCTTTTAATCAAAAGAGCATCTCCTTCAGCGTAAATACTGTTGCTGTGAGTCACAGCAGCTGACAGCCTAAACTATTTTTCATGTATTTTAAATTGAAATGTCACAACAAGGATTTAGGTTTCATAAAAGGTTGCAGGTAAATGCTTTTGAAAGAAATACAGTCTGCCTGACAAGAGATAAACACTGAATTCCTCCACAGTTTGAGAAACCTGAATATACTGTGGCTGCCTTCAGAGAGGAACAAGATGGCAATTTTATTATTGTCCGCTTTTCAGCTGCAGACTGTTGAAGACTTGTGTTACATGACAACCAGGCACTCTCCACATGACAACATTAAAGAACAGGTTGCAGTGGCTGCTGAAGCAGAGCTGAGAGGTCGGTGCCAAAGCACACATGCTGGAGCACGCTCGGAGGAAACAAAGAAGAAAATTCAGTACTTACTAAAATGTACATCTGTGACATCACCGTGAGTGTTCATAAGTGATTCTGTGACACAATCATGTTTCTATCTTTGGGTGTTCATGGTCTTACATGACTGGAGTCTGATTTAACCTTCACCACACATGCGGCTCAGCGTGAAACATGAGCCCATTCGCTGCGAGTGGAAAAGACTTGCACGCATAAAAGCACGTCACAGAATGAAAGAGAGGGAATGAAAACGAGCTGTGGGAGGAAAAAAAAATTAAAATTACACATGTACAAAATTACACATGCGTAAAATATCATGTCATGCTTTTACAAATATAAATTATGTTGATTGCAAAACCCATTTTACACATTTGTGAGTCCCATTGGGGGTTACACATTAAACACACAAAAATCATCTTTTTTTCTACACGTTCTTTGAAGCTTCCATACTGATTTATACTCACACTGCAACAATAACACTAGTGTTTGTTAGGTATCACATGGAAAGTGGAAAGTTAAGCATGTTGGTCGAAAAACATCAGGGTTGGTCATAAGATCTCTGGGTGCGCAGCCACATTGTACTGAGTTATATTTGGGACTAACATTGGTGAGGAAAGTTCATGGAATCACTGACAGTATGGAGATATATAGATGGACCATAATCAAGCTAATGTGGTGCAAAAACCTGTAATACCTCGAGTGTCCACTTGAGGCTGACTCCAGAAGTGAGTCAGTCCCCATGTTCAAATGTCCAACTTCACAGCAGAAATAAACATGTTTACAGCCTGGTACAAAAACAGTTTTGGTCTCTATAGCTAATTTCCCCGTTCATGACAACTGTACTGAGGGTGAATTTATATACAACTCACCTGTTCACATTATATTAAGGCTTAAAGTTACGCAGGAGTATGCAGGTGTGGATGCTTTGATTGACAGGTAGGTGTCGTTACAGATGGCTTATTTGATCATCCAGGCGTCATTTGGCCGGCCTTAGGTCTGCTGATGATCCACGTTTTTAGTGATATTTAGATTAGCAGGAAAGCGGAAGAGGTAGTCCAGCCAACATGGCGGTGGCTAGCCCGTCAACAGTCGATTTTTTTTTTGTGAATAAATTTAAAGATTTTATCATGATCCAAAAAAAAAAAACATTCACGTTACATAAAAATCTGTCAGGAATTCAGGTTTTTGATTGGCCAAGCAGCTCTTTGCCAGATGGCAGCCAGGTTAGCTTCACTCCGTGGAGAGCCCTGCCTTTGTTTCCTGCTTGGACGGCCTCGCTGTGTCGGCGCTGCAGGCTCGTCAAAATGAACGAAGAGGCTGAAATTTCTAACGCGCTGATTTGGTCTGAACATGGTGACACTCCTAAAAACAAGACGCACGACAGATGATTGTGGAATTCATAATCACAGCATTGCGATTGTTTTGCCTCAAAGAGACGACTCGGAGATAATATCACGTCACGCTCAGCACATTGTACGTCCTCACTTCAGTTCGAAACAGGCAGAAACGAAGCTCTGCTGATCATTTGAGCCTGATTGAACTGTCACACAAACGTATTGTCAAATGAATTGAAATATTGAACCCTGATGCTACATAACCGCATTCTCCGTGTGTGTGTGTGTGTGTGTGTGTGTGTGTGTGTGTGTGTGTGTGTGTGTGTAATGCTGAGCCGACGTCTGAATGTGGCCTCTGATTTGTGAGGCTGTTTTCAATGCAGGAGGCTGCAGGAACAGATTAAACTATAACTCAGCGCTTCGGGGCGTGGAGCGACAAAACAGATATGCATGAGGCATGGTGGCTGTGAATGCACACATCAAACACACACACACACACACACACACACACACACACACCTACCAGAAAGTGCACACACACACACACACACACACACACACACACACACACACACACACACACACAGTCTGCATCAGATTACGACTAATGGTTGACAAATTGCATCTAAACTGAACTAATTCAAGTCTGAATATTTCTTTTTTTAAATTTTCTAATGTACCCTCCCTCCTTTCTTTCTGTGAACGCATGCTAATACAATGTATAAATCAGAGCAGCTGAAGTGAAGTGCAGGCAAAGCTAAAATTAATGACTTTGTATTTTTTATTGTGTAATCATTCACAGATTAACATGACACAAACACACACACACACACACACACACAAATGTGTCAGAGCAGATTTGTTCTCAAGGAAGTTCCCTTCTTTGGTTAACCTTTCTGATTCACGCTCGGAAAGAGATGGCGATGTCGCAATCAGCAAGTCCCACACACCGGTCCTTAAAAACTCTAAAAGTCAGGTGCGTCAGTGTGCGTCCTACTTTACTTGACGATGAAAGTTTACATGTCTTGACCATGCGGACAACACGGAGACGATAATAAACCTGCTTCCTCACACAGCTGTCAAGGCTGACACATATACCATTAACCACACCCAGACATTCTGTATCTACAGTACAGTGTAACCTCGTTACACTGTACTGTCTGTCGGACCTAACAGGGTAATTATGTGATCACTTCACTTCCACATTGTCTGTCGTCGAGATAACAATAAGAAGATTGGACGAGAGCTGAGAATTTTGAGTGAGAGACTAGAAGTTAGTCTTTAGCCTGAGTAAGCTGCCGGAAACCTACAATTTACGGCTGAGAGCACATCTCAAGGCCTCAGTATGCTTTAAGGTCGACATGATACCACAGTCCTAGGCAAACAACGTAGTTTATTTCTTTTCCACACACACAAAGTCACTGAACACATACTGAGGACCAGCTGCAGCGTTTCCAGCAGAATGATGTTATGAATTATGTTTTATTTCAATACATTACTGTGTTTATAATGGGTTATTTCCTGTGTCACTCTTCATTCTTCTCTAGGCTTGTTGATCACATAACCTATAGGAACCAACCAATGATACCGAATGACATCAACACCAACTAGAAGCCTTTACAGTTGTATGAACGCAGTGATAACATCTCTCTCTTTGTGACCACACTGGAGGAGAGCGAGGTGGAGATCGTCCTCTAGTTAAGTGTTAATTGGATGGCATCGTTCTGGTAGACCTCTTTTTAATAACTTTGGTACTGTAGATACTACTGAATGTATAATTAATGAAGATCATACTGTTTTAACCCTCTGGGGTCTGAGGATGGTGCTGTCAAATTGCTTTTGCAATCTTGGGTGATTGCTTGGACCCAAGAGGGTTCAACACATGGCACTGAAACAGTATTTATACTTTTGACAACCCCGTCATGCTTCAGACAAAGTTGGACCATTCCCTTTTTGACGATGGGACCGTTTTCCCTGAATCTTCTCCTATGTTTAAAAGATGAGGTTCAAAGAACATGATTAAGATTCATGCGATATTAAAGACTACCAAACGGACCTCATTGTGAGATCTGCAGTTTCCAGGGTAAAGAACAAACCCTCCAGCCAAAAAACTTGAGAAATCCTTGAATGCATTCCCAGAAGAATGTTGCAAACTTGCGTGATAGATCTCCTGATCGGTTTGAAGGTCCCAGAAGCCTCTAAACAAAACTGTCTCAGATATATGGTTCTGTTTTTTTAGGTTACTCTTTCCTTTAGCTGCTGCAACACTTTCCCCATGTGTGCTTAACAGTTTATCCTATAATAGGCTATGTATTTTTAATACATCATTTCAGTTTTGTTGATTAAAGAAACAGCACGTCCTTCCTTCCATCCCTCTTACTCCATTTTCCTCCTTTCAGTGAGACCTTCCTTCTTTCCTTCTCTACTTAATTTACTCATAGGCATCCCTCTGTGCAGTTAGAGGCATATTGATGATGAAAAACTAATCTGATTAAAGCACGATGCTTCCTTCAATTTGTATCTTTCATGCATTCGTTCATTTGCTCGACATTAGGAGGGATATTGACAACACAGGGAAAGGTTAATTCAGCCTAATTGAAGGAACTTTTCCCCCCGTCTTTCCTTCCTTCTTTACTTTGTCCAATCGATTAAACTGACAAAGCAAAATGACTCTAATGCTTCTGTCCATGAGAAGAGCTCTTACTAGAAATTGGCTTTCTGAAGCCATTTCTGAGTTGAGGTGACCCTCAATTCTGATTAAACAAAGCAGAAGGAAATAATCCACACAACACTTTGATGCAGGTAAATCCTTTTCTCGGATTTCACAGAGCAGATGAAGCATCAATGTACAGTATGTGAGAGAGAAGAAGAAGAAGAAGCCATCCGGTGGGTTTATCTTCATCTTATTTGTAGCACATTTGATTAGTGCCTCTTCCACATCTTGATGACGTGTACGTTTCCAGCTAACTGCAGAAACTTAGTGCTTCTCTTTGCACTCCTCTCTGCTTCACTGCCTCCACTGTGTATCCATCAAAACAGCTAATAAAACACTTTAGTGGATGGTCGTCCAGTCAGCCTCCTTAGAGGAAAAAAGATGATTCACTCATTCAGAGAGGAAAGAAAATATATACAGAGAGGGAATCAACTTATTGAAGAGTTGATGTGTCGTGAATTCAGCTGACCGGCAGATTTTCACTTTGGGGAAAGCAAGAAATGTTGAATTATCCTTTTTTCTTTGAGGAGTGTGTGAGGATCCTGAACGTATGGGACTCCCTGAGTTATTTGTTTAATATGATGAGAACACATTTATTCTCCGGTGAGCGGGCCGAGAGGTCGGCACAGTTCACCTGGCTGTTACCACTGAAGAGTCCGAGCACCGAGCCCTCTCTGCAGAGCTGTAACAGGGTTTGACTTGAGAGCAAAGAGCAGTATTCTGATATTATGATAAAGCCAAGGACAACAACAGAATCAAAAGAAGTACTTCATTTCACTGGACCTCTATCTGGCAGGATAAGTACTAGAGTGACATTGGGAGTTATAACGAATGCACAGCTGCTGTCTTTCCCCTCGTTATAAACGTGCACTGGATCTTGTCACGGTTTATCCGTCGACATGAGAAGGTTCGTCCTTCTCGCTATTCCTGCAGCACGTTAACTCAGTTGTACCGAGCTGTATCGAACTGCATCACTGCACAGTTGTTGCGCTGCTAAAGTTTAAACACAGGATATAAATGATATGTACGGGTCTTTAAGCTGAGGCTTCTAATTTCTCTATCTGTACAGGTTGACGAACATCGTACTACTGACGCTTAATGCAGGCCAGCTTCAATATACTGGAGAGATGAAACACTGTTCTCCCCTTATTTGGCGTTTGGAGAGCACTTTGGTTCAAAACCTCCCGTAGGTGTTTGTGAAGGGGGGCTGAGGCAGAGGTGTGTGAGGCTCAGGAGAGCAGTGACAGGTGAGGTGATTAACACAGCTGGAGCTCAGTGTCTAATCATAGTCTTCAAGACTTCAAGAGACAGCCACACACACCAAGAGAGGACTGATCAACGTCCATCCATGTTCCATAAGTGCTTATCCTTATCAGGGGGCTGGAGCCAATCACAGCTAACACTGGGAGAGAGGAGGGGTCCACCCTGGAAAAGCCACTTCATCACAGGGCGGACAAACAACCGTTCACACTCACATTCTCACCTGTGGGCAATTTAGACCATCATCATCATCATCATCACCAATTACCTGCAACCTTTGCACTGTGGGAGGAAGCCGGTGTACCCGGAGAGTAACCATGCAGAGAACATGCAAACTCCACAAAGAAAGGCCACAGCAAAGGTTCAACCTGGAACCATCTTGCTATAAGAAGACACTGACGGTGATCCTATGACTATCTCACCACTCTTTTATTCAGATTTTTCCTTGAATTTCCTTGAGGAAGACGACAAGTTCACAGAAAGTTAGTAAACAACAGATATGACTGCTCCAACACAAACGTGGAAGTGTTTCCTGACCTCTCACCTCCATATCTAAGGTCTGCTTGGGTTTAGGGAAGTAGAACGACTTGGTTCTGGTTATAGAGGCTCACATTCCTGCTTAAAATAAACCAACGCTGACTGTTACTGGGAGTCAGTAATGCAAACTGCAACTTGACCTCCTCCTTTCCAGCAGAAAACACATCACTTTACATCTGCCTTTCATACTGAGAGGGAACAGTCAAGATGTTCAAGACAACAAAGAGTCTAAGAGGGATCACTTGTCAGAAAAACATCACAGGTTACTTTAAATGATTGAACCAATGACAGTACTGTTGTTTTCTTTTGACGCTCTCTTCCTGGAATACAGACTACATTTTCAGACACAACCTTGACATGAAAGCTTTGATGGATGAGACTGTAAACGTAAAAGGGGTTTGGAGATGGACTAGATGTGGTCATGAGGCTCCTACAGATGGATTAAATGTTAGATAGATGGATAGATGATACACAGACAGTCCTGACAACGTGACTAACCCGACAGATCGAAAGGTGCAGATAAACCTGGGGGCCATCCAGAGACGGTGGGTGGTGGCTGGAAGAGAGAACCAGGTT
Organism: Protonibea diacanthus; assembly: GCA_028641955.1. Taxonomy (NCBI): domain Eukaryota; kingdom Metazoa; phylum Chordata; class Actinopteri; family Sciaenidae; genus Protonibea; species Protonibea diacanthus. Next base: position 2,156,058 of record CM053978.1, on the reverse strand, counting down.
TTGGGATGAATGGACAGATGATAGATGGAGGAAATGGGAGCCAACGCATTTGGCAGCAGTTGAGCTGCGGGTATCGACAGGGCAATGCTTTATGGGATGAGGTGCATCGCTAATGCAGCCAAGTGGAGAGGCACACAAACAGCCGCTGAAATGAAATAACTGCAAATAATGAGGCCGGTTGATAATTATCATCATTTACAACCACACCTCGCTCTTTCCTTAATGAGCCAATGTTAGTTGGAGCGAACTAAAAAGGTCAGAGAAACGTCTAGAAATTCAGTTTCCTCTGGATTTCTGCTGCACTGCATTTCCCAGAGATCGGCCGTCAATCAAACTGTGTGGGTGGGAGGCCTGTTGGTGGTCAGTGTCAGTCAGATTTTTCCTCACCGTCATTCAATTATTTGAATGAAAACAGAAACATTAATTTAGCGAATCTGAATTCAAACATGAGGCAGAATTTGTGAACGATGTGCAGTTATTCTTTAAAGCCCGTGATCCTATTAGTTTACACTTATTTATCCATTTTAAACATTTTAGTGTATCAGCTTTGTATATTTTAGTGTGTATTCATTTACACGATCTCTTTGATTGTTTTTGTGTTGCTGAGCATTTATTACATTACTTTGTCTAAATTTAATTAAATATAGGTTAGTGCATGTACCTCGACCTTCCCCCTGGTAAAGGGAAGAAAACGAATAGACTGGATGTAAATTATCTACAGTTTGAATTCAGAGCCTCTGAGATGGATCTGGATGAATCGCTCCATATACTGTGATACATAATTGTTATCACATGTCCAAGGTCACGACTGCTGATGGAGACTGTTGAGGAATGAATCAGTTTCAAGTGAAACCTCTTTCCAAGTAAAGCAGGTTGTTTTTACTGTGTAGGCAAGTGAACCTTGTACAGTTCTCACAGCGTATCCTGAAGCTAAACAGCCCCGATGTGATCTTTTGACACAATGACGCCGGTTTGTACACTGGAAAGAGAAGCTAAACACACGAAGAAGCACATTAGATTTTGAGTTTTTTGTGAGTACACACGTGTGTGTGTGTGTTTTGGAGTTCTTTGTTTTTCGTCAGAATATTTTATTTGAAGATAAAACTGTTCATTTCCGTTGTTATTAATATTCTGGGTTGGGTTAAATCACGTGGAACCAGCTAATTAGCTGAAAACAACACAGCAGTCAGCACTAAACAGATAATGACTGTAAACAGCGTTGTTAAATGGAAATTAGCCAATGATGGTGTTATTAATGCAAATAACCTATAACGCCTGGGGAGTGTAATTAGACCACACAGACACCAACACTGGTTTCAGGTTCCACATGGTTCTACATTACATGCAAACACCGAGCTGATATAAAGCCGCACTAGAGGCTGATTCTGCTTTGTACGTGTGTGTGTGTGTGTGTGTGCGTGTGTGTGTGTTGGGGGTGTGTTCCACATTAATTAGCTGGTTATCAGTTTAACAGCAGAAGGTCAAAACAGAGCAGGTAATGAAGCTGAACATGTGTGTCCTCTGCTGCAGAGTCACAGAGCTTCTGGGAAATGAGCCTGAACCAATCAGAGTGTTTCTTCTGACACACACTCGTTAACACACTCGTTATCGCCGCGTCCAACTCTCCCTGCCTCTCCATCTTCCCCTGATTCTTTCTCATCCTCTTGGACGTCGTTTCAATACAGCTCGAGTGCGATCATGATCGTCACCTTTTCATTTTTTAAAAGTATCATGAATGTACTCTGGAGGAGCTGAGACCAGGTCCTGACCAAGACTAGTGTAACGAGGTCCAGACTGTGTCTCAATTCCATTAGTACACTTCTATGTAGTACACTGTGTACCTTCTGGTGTAGTGCACTAATTTTTGCAGGGTAGTGTTGGCCGTCGCGTATTTAACAGAAATGATGATTGTAACATCTTACCGTCTTTTCTTCTTGTACCCCGGATTGCAACCAGAATTATTCAGGCGCATTAGCGCAATCATTTGACTGGCAAATCATAAATATAAAACATATATACAAAGCACATTTGTATATTGCAGTATTCACCACAACCACTTTAACTCCAACTTTAACTTCCACCGTTGTCATTTTCATAATGTTGTGGACTCATAGTCAGCGTGATGCTCTTACGTACTCAAAATAGCAAGTCTAAGAATTGAAGCACACATCTTGAGACACACACACACAGCAGTTTTCTTTTGGATGCTGTTTTGCAGATAAACTCTGTAATTTAGACAATCACGTACGTGTGAAAGAAAGCGAGGAGGGATGATGTAACAAATCACAGTAATATCGTTAACAAATGAATCAGAAGTGATAAAGTATCATGGATATCAACTGTTTATATCGGTGGACACAATTTAAACCAGAGCTCTGTACCCAGGTTATGAGGAGAAGTTAGACTTTAACAAACATGCAGTGTTTCCCACATACAGACAGTGAACTGGGCAGGAGGCTGTGTTTCTGCTGTGTGTGTCTTTCTGGTATGTTATTTCTTATTTCACCATTTTGTTTCATTCACCGCTTTATTTGAATGTTTACTCACAAACAACTTTAATGAGCGCGAGTTTAAAGTCCACATTCCCAAAAATGAAATAATTCACATTTCTTTCTTTTCTTTTCTTTTCTTTTTTTTTTTTAAAGATGTGGTTTACAAAATAATGAGTTTGGTTTGTGGAGGAACTTTGCAGCTGTTGTGGTATTTTTTGTGCCCGATAACTACAGACTGTCTAACAACTTTTTGAACTGCTCCTCAGCCGACTTTCACCATAATTAGTTTTAGTATCTCTCAGCGGTGCCCGAGGTAAAGCTCTGCCGGAAAGTGAAAGTAAAACCTAAGCAAGACTGATCTCAGAGGACTACAACACTGCTCTGAAGTACTCTCAAACTGAAAGTTACCACTGAGAGAGAATACTTATAGTGAGGGCTAAAGTATGTTTTTTGGAAGTTTTGGATTGTTAGTTTGTTAGACGGAAGAGAGAGAGAGAGAGAGAGAGAGAGAGAGAGAGAGAGAGAGAGAGAGAGAGAGAACACCTTTTGACCTTCTTTTTCAAAAGAAGAGCGCAAGAGAGAAAATGCTTTCTGGTTTTCCCTCTGATGTCTCCGCTTGAACTCTCTGTGATTTACAGAGTGTATTAATGGACAGTGAAGTAAACTGTTGTGAACTGTAGCCGCTGTTAGCTCAGATTGTTAGTCGGGCTGCCCAGACTGTGAACTCAGAGCACGTGTTTGTACCACAGGCGTTTTGGACCACCGGGAGGTTTTCAGTCCCGTGCACGTCGGAATGCTGCAGGGAAACGGCGCTAGTGTTGTGCCAGAACAGGAGCTGGGCTAGCAAATAACGTACCCAGACTTAGCCACCTTCTGAGGTGAAAAGACTGAAGGGTTCGTTGGCAGAGTAAGCTAAGAGAGAAAAAGAGAGTGAGCGAGCAAGAAGCTGCCGGACAAGAGACTAGTCAGTAATATTAGCTGCTGCTGTGTCTGCTGATGGTGACCTTGTTGATGTTTGGCTGTTAGCAAAGTTGTCGACCTGCTAGTTTTTGATCATAAGTAATGTAATCATAATAATACTCGAGTACAGCTGAATATATTTACCACAGTGGGATTACACTCTGAAGCCGGGGGTGCTTAATTGTAACTGTCCTCTTTTTCCTTCCTCCTCTCCTCCCTGCATCCTTTCATCCCTCTATCTTTCAGGTCATGTCTGAGGTTGTTTGACTAATCTTTGAATGGCTTAGTAACATTTTCATGAAAATTTCACCTCGGCTGCATCTATAATTCAACGCCAGCTTCGTTTTATCAGTCACACACATGAAACCACACACAAGCTCTCCTCCTTTGTACTCCTCTTACACCTTTTTCTACCTTTTATCAGTTTCTCTCTTTCCTCTCCTCGCCTCTCTTTCGCTCTTTCTCTTCTTAATACCTCCTTTGATCTCTCCTCTCTCCTTTCTCTCTCTTTCTTGCTTCATGTCTTTTCTCTTTTGCTGTCCGGTCATGTTCTCTTTCTTCCTCTCGCCTTCATCCCCTCACCTTCTCTCCCCTCTCCTTCCTTGATTTCCCTGGATCGCTCCTTTTATTTTCAAGCATAACTTTGACTAAACTCAGACATTTGTTGGGTTCAGCAGAGTAAGAGTACATTTTCATGTATAATTTTTAACATTCATGTAAAATAAATATTTTTAAATATCTGCTTTGATCCTTTACATTTTATCATTCTGTATGTAACTACAGATATCTTTTTTTTAAGATTGTTTTTGTGCTCATAAATATTCCGTTAAGTGTTGAAGCTCATACAAAAAGGTACGCTGTTCATTTTAATTACTTAGAGATAATTAGCCTATAATCAGAGCGTGATATGATGAACAGACAAATGAGCGAGTGGATCGTTTTGTCACATTAAATCCAAAGGAACTGCTGAAGTGACGCTCACGTCAGCTGATTGGCATCAGCTTATTTATTTCCGACATTTCTCACTGTTGCTCTGCCGCTGACTCTGAGGCGGCGGCTCGATTTCCTCCTCGCGTTCGGTGTTGTTGACTTCACTGTCATGTAATGTTCATCTATGTGTTTATTGAAGAGATCAGTTCTTCCAGCCAAATGCAGCTTTGTCAGAGAGGAGAGCTTGTTTGTGTTCATGCAGAAGTACTTCTAACTGACATGACTGAATCCAGACAAAAACATGAAAATGCTTTTTTCACTCGATATATATTTTTCACATCACAGACTGCAGAGTGTTTTCTCTTTTTTCACATGGACTGAATGCATTTCACTTCTGACAAGCTTAAATACCTTCATCCTGTACATTTAAGACAAAAACATGGCCTCAGTGTCCATTTTATCACATCAGTGTAGGACAGAACTTGTCTCATGTGTCCATAGAAGTTGCCTACTTGACCAGCTCCGGTTCTGGCATGACACTCTTCTTCCCTGTGGTCCAAAGTGCCTGTGGTACAAACACCGACACTCCCCCACAGTGCTCTGAGCTTGAATAAGATTTCTGATGTGAACATAGCAGTCGTACTCTGGTGCTGACCAAAACAACTGCAACTTTAAAGGAAGGAGGTCTCAGGTCACAAACAAATTCTGGATTTGTTGTGGGTACTCACTCATTCACTCACTTTGCCACTTTGAAGATGAGCAAACTCAACAGTTGCTAGGAGCTAGCTGGAGCATCAATCAAGGTGTGACATGGATGGAACATGTTGTCTTCTTGATGTTTAGGAAGACGACTACACCTGCCCGCTACTGATGCTGAGCAGTGTCGGGTTAAAGGTTTTAAATAATTTGAGAGACGCAGAACCTTTTCCTCGTCCGCTTGAATTTTCTTCTGTCTGAAAACAAAAGAACTGCCGCTCTGGAGATGCCCTGAGATGTTATTCGTCTGAATGCGTCTGTCGCACTCACAAAAGCCATGATTTAAAAGTGAACTGACAACAACATTAAGTGAAATAAATTACAAATGAGTCAGTGCAGATGGAGAGAGGTACAAAGAGAGAGACCACAGAGAGACAGAGAGGGGACGAAGAGAAAGAAAGGAGATGATGGAGAGAGGGGAGGAGGAGGAGGAGGAGAGGCTTCCATCTGTTACTGTGTTTCTGCTGAATCAGGGAGGTGGCTGAGTTTCTAAATGTCAGGACTCCTCTTGACTCCACACACACACACACACAGAAAGGGGCTGTGAATGTTGGAATGCAGGCAATTTGCATTAATGAGAGTTTAGTTGAAAGTTTTGGCAAAGCCAGAGCGAGATCAAGCGCTGCAGAGAGAGAGAGAGAGAGATGCTGATGAGGACAGTGAACGGAAGAGAGGAAGCCGACAAATCAGCCAGTCGACTAGTCAGTAAACAACCAGTCAGCCAAGCACGTCAGCAGTCAGTCAACTGGCTGCACGAAGCATATTCATGAGCTCCACTGTCAGGAAAATCAAACGCAGGAGACACAAACAAGCAAACAGAACACGGCGTTGTTAAAGAGGAAGCTGCTTCTCTCTGCCGTGTTTCGTTTGTCGGACAGCTGACGGCGAAACATCGAGTCAGGACGTTTTACATGCACGAACAGTTCCTGCATTGATAAATTCATACATGACGTTTCTTCAGAGTTGACTGTTTTCTGCTTTATTCAGCACAAACTAAGAATATCAATCTAAAAACAGTCAACAAGGTGCTTATATCCAAACATTAGCCAACGAGCTCAAACGTGAAAGTAACCGATCCTTTAAGCAGCATAATTAAGTAATTAAGTTACATAATTCAAGTTTTAAATGGAGTTTCTTCACACTGGCATGTACAACTTGTGTTTCAACATAAAACAGTTAAGCACTTTGACTTCTTTGGTTAATTTATTGATTTACTTATTTATTCAAATACATTTGGGGGCATTTTTCTTGCCTTTATTTGACAGGACAGGTGAAGACAGACAGGACAGGTGAAGACAAAGACGGGACGACCTGCAGCCGAAGACCGCAGGTGAATGCAGGTTGCTGCAACGAGGACTCAGCCCAAGTTGAGCTTCCAGGGCACCCTTAGTTTTTTTTTATATTTAAAGGATTCATCACAATAACATGTTTGTACTTTAAGTATTGGACGTAGTATTGTGTTTGAACGCCAGCTCCAGTAAGAGTCTGAAGAAGAGGAAGTTATTTAATCAGTAGACACATGATGTCTCGTGTTTCTGGACTGACTGAAGAGTTCACATTGTTCAAATGTCAGATTTCTTTAGTTGAATTCAAACTTCTTGAACGTTTTGTCAACATGGTATGATAAATTTTTGATTGATTGATTGATTAGATATTTAATTGACTGGGTTGGGTAGATATCGCTCTCAGTACATATAAAATAGAATCTAAAATCAGCCACTTTGAGTAATCTGTAAACCATCAGTGAGGAAAGAAAGTCATGTTTGCGTGCCACACCTCCATCATCTGCACCAGTTATGCCCTTTAGCTGTGTGTGTGTGTGTGTGTGTGTGTGTGTGTGTGTGTGTGTGTACGCATGTGTGTGTGTGTGTGTGTTTCTGTTCTATGCGTAGGTGTGAGTCACTCTGGGTGAACGAACACCGAGCATATGTGTTTGAATGTGTGTCACTATTAACCCCCATCTGCTCTCAAGTGATGTTCAGCTGGCTGCCGGCTTCTTGTGTGTGTGTGTGTGTGTGTGTGTGTGTGTGTGTGTGTGTGTGTGTGTGTGTGTGTGTTGGTGAAGAAACGTGTGAAGCCACAGACAGAAATCCTTCAGTACTTCATCTCTTTGTGTCGATTCATAGTTAAAATTCTTGTAACAGTCTAGAACTTCCTGCGTGTCTTCATATTTAAACGAGGTCACGAGTCTCGGCTGAACAAATCCATCAGCGTTGGTTTCGCAGCAGGCTCGGCTGGTGGCCTTGGGGGTCAAAGCACTGACCATGAATTGCAGCATCCGACCAGGAACCTTTGTTGCATGTCATTCCCCATCTGTCTCTCCTCCTCTATTGTTCCTGTCAACTCTTGTCTCCAGACATCCAGTTAAAAAGGCAAAAATACGTATTAAAAAAAAGGTTTTGGTTATTTGAAAGTCAGAATTTGTGCAGAAGACGTGTTGAATCTCAAGTGGACACTGAGTCATTCACTTATGAATGACTGATGGGATGAAGTTTGTCCAAGGGTCAGTTTCCTCAAATAAAACGAGATCTACCTGTGAATATCGTAACCAAAGAAAAAACACCTTTCCTCCTACATGAATAAGTTCTTCTTTCAGGGGTCAACTACACCTCTAGATGCTAAATCCAATATTGTTTGACTTCATCTGATGTTGGACACATTTTGAGGTTGTTTTTCCGTTACACCGGGCTGAAGTTCATCAAGATCTGCGACAATGCCGTGACATAAAGCGCGCCAAATAACAACGTGCAACCTGCATCTCCAACGCTCAGTAGGATCACAAAGACTTCTCAGCCTTCGGCGGCTACAGTTTTAGCCTCACGCAGGGTCGTCCAAAGTATCAATACCGTGATACTTTTACGATATCACCCATTATTTACACATCGGATTGTATCCGGATTGTACATCACCAAGAGAGAGAGGTTATATTGGGTAACTAAGTAAACACATTAAAATTGTGACATAAAGAAATGACCTACTAGAAATATGCTTATATATATATATATATATATGAAATCCAGTTACAGTCATTCTAGGAAACACAGCAGCTCGTCCTCGACGTGTTCACTGACTGTTCCTGCACCAGCACCGTGTGCAAAGAAAACCATCCAGACACTTTCTTTTGCTGTGGTATTGAAAGAGTTATCAAGTATTTCATTGTTTAATTTTGGTATCGTGACAAAGTTAACCCAAGAAAGCTGAAATTTCTAAGAACATTTTAGGTTTGTTTCATTTATGTGGCACTTTTTTTTTTTTCAAATAGCTTCAGAAAGACAGACAGAATAAAAAAATGAAGAAATAAAAACAACTTAAGGTGCCTCTTAAAAGCACTAATAACGTCCTGTCCCAGCCTTTTTTCCACAGGCAGTGTACCATGGTGGGACGATCTGAGAGGTTTAGTGAATCTGCAGGAGGTGAGAGAATCTGAGATGTAGAGGCGCGACTGTGGAGAGATTTATAGACAATGAGAAGGATTATGAAATTGATCCTGAAGCGGACGGGAAGCCAGCGCTTTGAATTACCCGTAGACGGGAAATGGCAGCTTCAGAGAGTGCGAGTTAAAGTAATCCAGCGTTGCTTCGGTCAATCGGCTAAAAGGAAGGCGTGACAATGGGAGTGACAACCTCCACATAGATTCACAGACCTGAACCAGATTGTGTGAAAAGGTTGGTCGTGAACCAAAAGGACAGCTGATTGATCGGTCATGCCAACTGGATCGAGGAGTTCATTGGTCCACAAAGTTTATCCCGCCCTATAGCAACAGCAACCTCCTGTCTGTGAGGTTATGTGTGTGTGTGTGTGTGTGTGTATTGAAAATGTGTTAATAATGAGGCTGAAAGCTGCATGAGGCAGCGTTAAAAACAAAAATACAGTCACATCAAAGTTTCCACTTACTGTACGCAGTGTTTTCTCTTTTCCTTTGTTGGTTTATCGACTGCATGTTTTTTTTTTAAATCAAATTCATCTACCTGCCGTTTGCAGCTGCAGCTTTAAACTTCGATTCCCTTTGATTACATGCTGCACTTTCTAGAAATACTTCTCCAAAATTACAGCTCTTGTTTCTTGTTTTTTTTTTTGGACACAAACTCCTTCTGCATTAATATAAATTGCTCCGGCTTCAGTGAAACCACCGACTGTCTTTACAATCAGAAAAATTGATGAGTTCAGTCTTTGTATTCTCCGCCGTGCGCTCAAATTGCTGCGAGCGGCTCAAAACGCTCGTGGGGAAATCAGCAAAACAGAGATTAAGCATGTCAGTTGGATAGTCTATGCTGCCGACTATATTTCATGCATTTGTAATAGCTTTTAAATTATTTGTAGCTGTAATATCTTTGAAATGATGGCCCCATACTGACTCCAAACCCACTGATATAATTTTTCTTTCAGTATTTAATTATTTCTATTTCATATTCTCCTGTAGAGATTTTTTAATAATTTGGATTCTTACTTGCTGATTGTTTTTCTGGGATTAATCCAGGGAATGTTAATGGTGTGAAATGGCTCCTGTTTGGATGGTTAGATACTGACATATGGGTAATTGTAGTACTGCACATGTGTTGGTGTGTCTGCGTGTGTGTGTTGACATATATATCTGGCAACGAGGCAAGATAATGAGTTTCCACTGTATTTACATTTTTCAAAGCACGGGGGCAATTATCCAGCTATCAGAGCCAGCGGCTTCACGAGTCGAGGGGAAGCTGTAATATTGATAATTTAAGTAAAACGCTGTAACGTTTCATTTGTGTTGCTGTGATTTGTTTCAGTGTAATAACTAAATCAAATGAAAACGCCTCATTTATATTAAGTACGAGAGCATCTTGTTTATAATAGAGTACAGATTATAAAATATGCAAAGACTAAGCAGCAGCTTCAGGTTCTGCTTGGAGTTTAATTGAGCTGCTTTACTCCACAGTGCAGATCTTAATTTGCACACACACTTGATTGCACATGGGGAAAAAAAGCTATTAAAAAAAGAGACAGAGGGTGAACGCTGCAGTTCCTCAAACGTCCACTTGAGGCTGGCTCCAGAAGTGAGTCAGTCTCCATAAGTCCCCATGTTCAAATGTCCAACTTCACAGCAGAAATAAACATGTTTACAGCCTGGTACAAAAAACAGTTTTGGTCTCTATAGCTAATTTCCCCGTTCATGACAACTGTACTGAGAGTGAATTTATATACAACTCACCTGTTCACATTATATTAAGGCTTAAAGTTATGCAGGATTAAGAGCGTGGATGCTTTGATTGACAGGTTGTTTGAGCACACAGGCATCATTCAACCTGCCTCAGGTCCACCAACGAGCCAAGGTGGTGGCCTTCACGGCAGCTTTTCAGAAACCTGTGGGTCCATTTTTAGTTATACTGTGTAGAATCAAGAATCAAAGGACTCATAAATCACCAATTACCATGATGAAAGAATGAATCAGCCTACAGCGACATCAACAGCTTTGAAAAGCACTGACGCTACAGTTTTCTGTTGGATCTAAAGGAGAAGCTGCAGATATGTGAAAGAACGTTTTCTCAGACCTCTTCAGAAAATAAGAGCCCGGTGCTTTGTTGCAGCTCCAGCGATTATCCCACTCCAAACTGCCTTAAGCTTCTGTGGTGGGCTGTCAGTGTGCTGCGGGTTTATGCACACATTAGCATCATAACATGGTATACACACGTGGCTCTGCATTAGCGTTTAAATCTTTTAAAGAACAGCGATAATCATGAAACACTATATGTGTTTCATGCAGTCATAACTTGGTGCACACACACACACACAACACTGTTTTCCAACAAAAGAGACCACCCGGTGTTTTCTTCATTATTCATTCTGCATTGTTACTCCACATGGAAATTACCGCCACCACCACTGCAGAGAACGGGAAGGTAACATGAAAGAATGTCAAATCTCCCACTGACAAAAAAAAAAAAGTTTTTACAATCCACGTTTCCATTGCAGGATCCCCCCTGAGGGGAACATTTGGAGCAACGCAACCTGCACTAGGAAAAGAGAAAGAAGCCTGCTGAACCAAACCTGAACTCACCTTCCAGCTGTACTACAACTGAGAGGAAACGCTAGACATCCAGGTCAGCGCTGTCAAAAGAACCTGCACAAAACATGCCTGTAACTTCTGTACAGTCGGATGCCTTTTGACTGCACGAGGCAAACATGCAGCAGCACACTTTTCTGCACAAAGAGGACGAAGGTGCTTTTTGAAATTGTGGCTTGAATCACGGAGCCACCAAGCCACAATGTAAACGTTCAGTAAATCAATCGCCACATATATCTTGAAGACGGTGACCTTGAGCAAGACACGTTCTGTCACCACACACACAAACACACAGCAGATATACACACACATTCAGGTCGTATTCTTCAAAGCATACTGTATATGCACACACACACACACACACAGCAGAACAGCCAAATACCAAATCTAGGGCTGCGAAAGGACGTCGGCTCACTGCTCACAAAGTAAAATTTGAGTTTAAGAAACAAACAAATTAAACTCAAATTACAGAAATTATCGTCAGCTGGTTCTTTGACTCTCTGGATGACAATGCTGACATTTGTATGAGCTAACTCACAACACATTTTGAGGCTATTCAAAGTCGCAATACACAAGAGTAAAAGGAAATCCCATCATAAAGACGACCAGGTATTTTTATTCAAGCACAAACATGATGAATGAATGTGAATGTTGTAGTTACATCAGAGCTCCCTTAAAAATACAGGTTTGAGTTAGAAACCTAAAGCGGTTCTTCGTGACTTCAGTCAAGGTGTGATATGATGATTTGAGTATTAGTGATTAGATTAGATTAGATTAGTAGATTATTACTGTTTGAATACAAAATGGTACCACAACAGTAATTTCTACATACAGCCACATAGATTCAGCATATAGCATCCATTAGCTGAAGCTATATTGAAGCTGTTCAAACTGTCCTTTTGCTTTATCAAAACCAGGTCACATTGCTGCAAAGGGTGACTCAAAGAGCCAGTAAAGACAAACAATAGATTATTAAACAATGTTCTTCAAAGCACCAAAAGTGCTGCATTTTTGCATTCAGTTCCCCATTAGAACCATCAACGGCAGAAAAAGGTTCTCCGGAGAACTCAAAGTGCTTCAGCTCACTGAACAAGAACCAGTGGAGTAAACCCGACCTACATGTCCACTAAACTCTGCTGGTGGTGCCGATGTGACAAGTTTCAGGACCAACGCCAAAATAAAAGAACCATTTTATTTTTATTACCTTGCAGTAAAAAAATCATTTAATCATCTTTACAAAATCAGTTCTTCACTGTTAAATGTCTAAACACGAGCAGCTGCACAAGAAGTTTGAATCAAAATTATAATTTAAATCACCATAATCAAAGAAGGAGTAAATCAAATAAGTCTGACCGCAGGTTGAACATCCAGCACTAAATGTTCCAAACACGCATTCTTCTGATTCACCTCCTATTAACGTGAATATATTAGAAATTCATGTGTCCAAAAATAACAAATTCAACCTGAGCTTAATGATTTTTTCCCAGCATGAATGCATGCAGCAACAGAAACATTCACTCTCTGTAGAAAGCTATTAATAAAAACAAGATCAATATAAAAAAAAATCCATTTTCTACAACTCAGAATCTACGTGGTTGCTCGTTGCCCTCTGCTGACTGAAATCACAAAGAGCGCAAACACTAATGAGCTTCAACACATGGAGTCAAAGTGCAGCAGCATCTATTCATTATCAGCACAGAGGTGCTAAATAATTAAAGCGGGCGAGTTTAAAATCGGAATCATGATTTATTTATCTGTTTTCTTCTTTTTTCTATCGATACAGCAGCATGAACACGCAGCATGAACACGCAGCGTGAACAGTGAGTGAGTTAACCGGTGCTGCAGTTCTAACTGGGACCGTTTTCGTCGTGTTGCCGTGGTCAGGTGGAAACCGTTCATCTCCAGTGTTCTTAGAACGATACAGTCCAATACAAGATTCCCAGAGAAAAACACAAGGCCCGAACCTGGCTCGACTTCAGCCGCGATGTCATCCGCAGTGCACCGCGTGGCCGGACAAACACGGTACATAGTGTCATGTGCAAAGTTCTGCTGGGCGTGCTGTTCATGTGGATGTTACTTCTACATGTACCACCCACCTACGCATCGACCATGCACACAGTACTCCTTGCAGTGGCCTCTTTCAGCAGGACAACGCGCCCTGCCACAGAGCAAAAATGGTTCAGGAATGGTTTGAAGAACACAACAACAAGTTCAACGTGTTGACTTGCCCTCAATGTTCCCCAGATCTCAATCCCATCAAGCATCTGTGGGATGTACTGGACAAACAAGTCCAATCCATGTAGGCCCCACTTCGCAACTTCCAGGACTTAAAGGATCGGCTGCTAACGTGTGTGTGCCAGATACCACAGCACACCTTCAGAGCGCTGGTGGAGGCCATGCTTCTATGGTTCAGGGCTGTTCTACATGATATTAGGCAGGTGGTCAGTGTATGTGCTAGTAAGAGTCTTCGTCTTCATATTATAATAAACTGCTGCACTGTGTGTCCGTCCTCTGATCAGCCTTCAGACTGGATCCGTCTTCTCTTATCTGTTTCTGTGACGTAAAGCTCATAAAAGTTTTACAATTAGTGACTGAAATGTTTTGCTATGCAGCCCCAACAACAAGAAATCAGTAGCTTGCTTAATTAACAACTGACAAGTCGGCCAAGACTTAACAAAAGTTTGATTTTTTTGTGCCCAGTCGTGACAGATTTTGGCACACGGGGACTGTGGCCGGAGGTTTTCTTCTTCTCTGGTTGCTACATTTGTCTGTCTTGTGTTTGCAGATAGTGTGCAGCAGAGTTATCAGAGCTTTTTCTACTGAAAACAGCTGCTGCTGGAGACTGAACTCCAGTGAATATGAAGACACTAAAGAGCTCCGTGAAGCTGCAGAGCTGAGTCACAACTCTCTGTGGATTCAATCACACAAGCCACCACTCCAACGTTACCGGTGGCACTTCATGGCCCTTTGTTGCATTTTCCACTTCTTTTACCTGACCCTGTAGATGTGTACAGACTGATTGACATCTCCGTCACTTTCCAGTTAATTACATTGCACCTGTTAAGGCTGGAGAAACCTTTTTGGCCACTAGGAGGCATTAAAACGTGTTGAACTTGTCATCAAACAGCACGTAAAGAACAATAATATGACTCTGTACTACAGTATTCACTTTCTTTAAGCTCTTTTTGGTCTCTATCCACTGCTGAGGGAACGATCTGGCTCTTTAGCTGCTTCGTGTTCCACTACGTCCACCATCTGGTGACTAACCAATGAGTTTTTCGCTTGTGCTCGTCATCTTTTTCGCTGAGATTCTAGAAGTAATGATATGAACAGTCAATATTTCCTGAATGAGAAGTGAGAGGACGTTGTGAAGCATCACAATTTTTTGAGTCAGCGTTCAATCGGATTGATCTCTGCACAAAGCTAAAGAAGGAGATGTATTTGTCACCAGAAACTAGGACATTTTGCTCCATTCGTGAGAGAAATTAATGCAGAGCGAACTTTGATTTGGCTGCACAGTGACTCCCAGTATAGCTCCACCCACCTTCAACCTGAGCACAGTAATAATCAAACACCTGCGAGACGAGAAGTTAGCGGAGTGTTACACAGTATCTGTTTGACTAAAGCACGAAAACTTAAGATTATTCGAGTTCTGCCAAATAATTGGTTTTGGTACCATCTGTAATTGAAACATATTTTTATAACTAAGCAACAGACTGATCCACACACAGTCATGAACACGCAGACCAGCATCATAAATCCTCCGCATGCTTTTTGAGAATAATAAAGACGAAACACCTCCACAGAGGCGAGTAACCAATGATCCACAGCAGCAGCCCTGCAGCTTCACTCATCTTATCCTGACTCTTTTCTTCCCCTGAGCTTCGTGGTCCTGCATGGAGCATGCAGCTTACCGCAAAGCACCAACTCCGCACCACACTGTGCACATTAAACACTTCCACACATAAACATGAGGCAGAGAAGCGTGCCACACTAACGGCTGCTACCTCTGACAACACCGCTCACATGAGACTTGATTTCTCGTGAGACGTGTGTTTAAAACGTTAAACCTCTTGTCCTCTCGGAGGCCCCCGCCTGTGGCTTCATGTTCAGATATTACTTGCGTGCAGGAGGTGGATTTCCCTCCGAGCAGTCCAGATAACTTCTGTCACATCTCACCGTTGCCTCCAAGTGACAACCTCTGTGGTTGTAAAGGTCCAGTGTGTGTAATTTGTAGTATTTAGTATGAGTGTATTTATTGGCAGAAATGGAACAAAACATTCACTGATGCTTCCATCAGTGTATAATCACCTTAAAAGTACTGCTGTGTTTTGTCTTAAAATGAGCCCTTTACATCTACAGCGAGAGCGGGTCCTCCTCTACGGTAGCCCAGAACAGACAAACCAAACTCTGAACTCGATATGGACTAATGAGAATTTGCCAACCAGGGTTTTTCCTACACGCTTGGACGGAGAGGGTGAGACGTGGGAGAGTATTCATTTGGTTTCAATCTGCAATCCTACACACTGGACCTTTAAGCCAAACGTCCACTTGAGGCTGGTTCCAGAAGTGAGTCAGTCTCCATAAGTCCCCATGTTCAAATGTCCAACTTCACAGCAGAAATAAACATGTTTACAGCCTGGTACAAAAAACAGTTTTGGTCTCTATAGCTAATTTCCCCGTTCATGACAACTGTACTGAGGGTGAATTTATATACAACTCACCTGTTCACATTATATTAAGGTTTAACGTTATGCAGGATTAACAGCGTGACTATGACTGACAGGTCACAGGTGTCTCATTTCTTCAGCCCTCCTCAGGTCCACCCACGCTCCACCTCTTTGATTAGCCACAGCCGGAGGAGGCAGTACTGCCAAGATGGCAGCGGCCAGAGTCACCACACTCTGAGTGTTACAGCAGCTCTTGTCAATATCCATCTTTTATACTGTCTATTACTGCCTCCTGTGTTTTCTGCTCCTTTTTTAGCCCAATATTATCCAACTTCCAGAGATTTCCACCATCATACTAAGAAGCATATTTCTCTCTCAAACCTGTATCAGCCACAAAACAGCTTAAATGTGTTTAAAGAAGTCGTTTTCCCCCAAACATGCGATGACAAACTTTAAAAAGAAATAAATACACAATGTAAAGCATTCCTTTAAATATATATGCTTAGCTCAGGTCCAAATAGCAAAAAACAAACCTTGATATAGCCTAAGTCAGGCTGCAGGCTTGCAAGAGGAAGACATGTCATGAAAATATTCTGAGCATGCAGTGAGGTTCACATCTGTAAGGAGGCTGCAGCCAGTCTGCTGATATTACACATCAGGGATGCAGAACAGGACATGACAGAGTAACAAACCCGACCTGTCAGCTCCTCCTGGTCTGCTTCACGAGGACCGACAGTGAAGCAGGCTGCTGAGGTGTGTGCATGCCTGGGTGTGTGTGTGTGTAAACTGATTCACAACTGAGATCAACAGTTCCAACAGATACACGAGCAGTTCCGTGGATGAAGATCAGCTGTCCGTGAACCAGAACCAGAACCAACATCCACCATCCATCCGCGCCGCGTTCTGGCACGCTGCGTGCGCAACATTCAAGTTTGAGAGACATTTATAAATCCCATCCAAAAACAAAGAAGCAAGAATGAGATTAAAAGAGAAGCAAACTGAAGAATTAAACAGATGAAAATCAAAATCAAATCAAAGTGAGATCAGAGAAAAGACACGTCTGTTATTTCTTCAAATAAAAAGAGAAGGCAGCGAGAAAATATCACAAAAATAAATGAAAGAAACTGGAAATAAGCACAAGAAAAGCCGGAAGACGAAGGCTTCCTCTCAGCAACAAGCAGCGGGTAAAAGCTCCGGCAAAGACTGGCGGGACAACACAGACAGAGAGATCCAGCCGCTGGAATTCAGTGCGAAAAATATAGAAAAACCAAAAGAAGCAAAGAAAGAAAGAAAGAAAGAGGAGAAGAAAAGGGGAAGAGAGAACTGACCTACCGACGGATGAGGACAAAAACGCTCAAAGAGGCTGAAGCGAGAGGGCAGGCGGTGAGGCTCAGTGTGCGCTCGGTAACCGGGCTGAAGCTCCGACTGCGCGCCGGCGAGTGGGGCGGTGATGAACAGCAGCAGAGAGCCGACTGGAGCGAACCAAGTGAGCGCTGGCAGGCAGGGGGAGGACCGGGCAGCAGAGCGGCCGCTGGGAGCTCCGTGCGTAATTAGGCACCTGGCTAAAAAAGCGCACAGACGGAGCCAGAGGGGCTCTTAAAGGGACACCCCAGCCAAAAAAACAGAAAAAAAAAAAGAATATTCAATCATCAGAGGAGTCCTGCTGCATTAACACAAACACCCCTACACACTCAACCCTGCTGCAGCTAATTAAGTGCTGCTGTAGGGTCATAGATCATGTTTGATTAAAATAATAATTGAGCCCGATATATTATTTTTCATGAAGTCCGATCACTGAGTGCAGGTACAGTGCACACACCCACACAGAGACACACTCAAACCACCTGATCCGGTTTGTTTACCTTCAGTACTTTCACTTTATTTTCCACCCTTAAAGCAACATTATGTAGAAAGTGGCATTTCTTTGTGATTTAGTGCATCAACCAGGTCACCAGCAGCAGACACAGCAGCAGCTAATATTACTGACTAGTCCAGCAGCAGTCAGCCCAGCTCGGCGTCTGTCTTTCAGCCTTTTATTTCACCAAGCTCTCACCAACCGCTAAAAGTCAGTCCCAGATTTACTCTTGTCTGGCGGCTTCTTGCTCGCTCACTCTCTCCTTTTCTCTTCTTAGCTTCCTCCGTCAGCGTCCTCTTCACTCTGTTCTCCTCTGCCATTATGTCCATAGAGGCTGCTGAGCCAGCTCCGGTTCTGGAAAGACGCAGACTCCCCTCCTGGTGGTCAAAAAATGCATCTGGTACAAACACTCCCCTGGTGGTATGTGCTTGCAGTTCGGGCAGCCTGGCTAACAAACTGAGCTAACATGAGCTAACAGCAGCTACAGCAGTTTACTTCACTGTCCATCATAAACTCTGTAAATCACAGAGAGTTGAGGCGGAGCAGCCGGAGGACATCAGAGGGAAAACCAGAAAACATTTTCTCCATAAAATATGATCCAGTTTCACCAAAATCAGTGAAATAGTTGGTGGTGTGTGACTTAGTGCCGTAAAGCGTTACGTACTTCTCCCGACCCGGAGCCCAAAGTTACACAGTGTGAGAACAGACGTACGAATGACAGAGACACCGTTCACCTGATCACAGGTCAGTGTGTGAATTATTTAAAATCTGTTATCTTATGGTAGAAAAGTAACACAATGTTGCTTCAAACAATTTAGTGCATCAGCAGGGTGCACATTTGGCAGTAGCCTAATGATGTTACGCTTTTGAAGCGGACTACTGGACAGAGTATGGATCTTTGAAAAGCTGCAAGATGTTTGGATGCTTCGCTTCACGGCCAGAATCATTACTCACAGTCCTAACAGAGTGTGAATCTGCCTCAATATTTAAAAAACAGAGCTGTGCACTCTGTTCAGAAGTGATGTGTTTTCATAATACAAGCTTCATTGAACGAAATAACAATAATGGAAGCATTCAGTTTCATCACGTCTCAGATTTAATCCATCCATCAGCATTTATGTCTGCATCACATGCTTCTGCACAGTGGACATTGTCTTTCTCATCACTTACTTGGCATTTCTTTTCTCTTTTTCTATAAATATATCTTAGTATAATACATTTATTAAATGATGTCATCAATCAGCCTGATGAGAAGGGTTGACATGGAAACAATATGCATGCACGGGGAAATGGGTTGAATCTCAGAGGCATCTCGTAGGTATGACTGAAGTAAGACTGAACATTTCAACACTTTTTTATAGCAGGAACTTTGATTTGTCCACATGTTCCAGTGTTTTAATATGTTCATCACCACGTCAGAGCATCTCTTCAAGTTCAAGCTCGCATTTCTCAACTTCTGCAACAGGACTGTACTTATACAGCGTCTTTCCACTCATGAGATGACCACAGCCTGTAGCTTCAGTCTCTAGTCCATCATAGTGAGACTTGTTAGCATCCACGTCACATTCTATGGCTGATTTTTCTGCATTGTGGTCACTTCACCATCAGCTTTTCTGAGTTTATCCCTCTCCATATTCTTGATGGCAGTCCTATCACGTCAGAGCAGTTGAATCTGGGGAATTAATTCCGAACGAGTGGGAGAGAGTTCTGTCAGCCTGCCATCCTCTACAGCATGTCAACTGGGAATCACTCTCAATTCTCAATGGAGTCAGTGTTACTCCAGGAGACTTTACGCTGCTTGCTCAGAATGGAGAACATGTCATGTTGGATTTTTGTGGGTGCCAGGACAGAGGCTGAGGAAAGTTACTTATAAGCATATCTGACCCAGGCACATCACAAACTGCAGAAACAGAAGAAAGAGAATCACAACAAGTGGCAATAACAGGAACAAATAAAACACTCTATCTTTCTCTACTAGTATCTCCCTCCCACCCCACCAACCCTCCTCTCTCTCTCTCTCTGCTGCACACACAAGCCAAAATCCAGGATACACAAAGGGAGAAATACTGGATCATATTTTATGGAGAAAATGTTTTCTGGTTTTTCCCTCTGATGTCCTCCGGCTGCTCCGCCACACCAGCCTCACCAGTAAACTGGTGCTAGCTGTTGCTAATGTTAGCTCAGTCTGTTAGCCGGGCTGCCCACTTTCTGATTCAGAACAATGGGAGAGTGTTAGAGTTTGTACCACGTCTATTTTGGACCACCGGGAAGAAGAGGAGGTTTTCAGGCCTGGGATGCGGGTGGATGCTAACAGGGAGCTGAGACAGTGTCGTGCCAGAACCGGAGCTGGACAAGTGGGCTCAGCAGTCTCTGCATATCTCTGCAATATCACTATCCAATTTAAGATGACTGTTATTCTGGTTTTTGCCAGTTTTCCACCTGAATGTTTGGTAGAGCACATTTTCTGCAGCTTACAGTAAATAAGCCAGAAGTAATAAAGCCTGTTGAACATACAGTGAGCAGTAAAGAAAAGGAATAAAATAGAAATCAATAGACCAGTAAATATTCTTGACACATCATAACCTCTCACTGATTCCTCACAGCTCTGAGCATGTACAGTAATCGTCCTCATTGTTTGTGTTGTTACTAATGTTTACCTCACACAGCAGCCATAAAGTTTCCAGAGAGACTTTTTGAACTTGGAGCATCAGGTTGTTTCTTTTCGACATCAGTGAAGTTTGAAACGCTTTAAAAGCCAAAAGGGCAATGTTGTGCGCACACACACACACACACACATGCATGCACACAGAGTTATCTATGAACACCGCTCAGAACAGACAGAGATGGGAGTTATTTGAAGAGGGGAAGAGGAAGATTATTTATTTTGTTGTGCTGTGTTTTCTCCTTCAAGGGCAGAAAGAGGAGCTGGAAAAACAAGGCTGAGCGAGGAGGAAACAAACAGAGAGAGAGAGTGAAAGATACAGACTCTCTGATAAGATAGAAACCCCCAGTGGTTTGCAGGTTCTTGTAGAGATTGAAGGCAGAAATGTTGTAATTGGACTGATTAAGTCAAAATAAAAACCTAAATGTTAGCCCGGACGCTCACATCTCACGTCTGGAAATATGCGTCTTAGCTGAACTCATATCCGCCCCCGGTGTAACCTGAGATACACAGCATCCATTTAACATGAACACACATTTAAAACATTCAAATTCATGTACAACTAAATGCTAATAGAGGGAGCAGGCTGTGGAGGTGGAGGTGGTAGGAGCTGGAAAAGGAGGCCAGCAGTGCAGCAAAGCTCAGGGATGTTTGCAGAGTGAAATGTGTGGACCACCTATTGTGAGAGACATACAGTACATGATTGGAGGGTCTACTGAGCGTGCTGTAAATTGACCTCCATTCCTGCGTGAACTGCCCCGATCGATGTTCAATTTCATCTGGACCTTTTTACCTTAAAGGAGGAAAATGTGTCCATATAGTGCAGTGGGTAGTAAGCAGTTTTCAGTGGTCATCAACAGAGTGTAAAGCACTGAAGATATTTGAGGTTTGTAGCTGCATTTATTCAGTGCACGCCCCTGTTCTTCATGTTGGACCTTTTTCGGCTCTGTAAGGCATCTTTTACCTAATGGTTCTTCAAAGATTCGCTTATTATCAGGTTCTTTAAAGAACCTTTTTTAGTCAGTGGGTTCGGCAGTCAGCAGTTAAAACCATAGGCTGTTCAAAGGTGTTCAAACCGTCCCTTTGTTGGTTAATCTTTCATCCAAAACAGGTCATCGTGCTTCAAAGGGTGTTGTGTATTCAGTAATTCAAAGAACCTTAAACAGCAAAAAAGGGTTCTTCAGGATAGGAAAGTTCTCCAGAGTCCAAAGTCAAAGAACTCAAGAGCGCTTATCAAGAGCCACTTTTTCAAGTGCAAACTTTTAAAGCTGCTCTAATCAGTATTTTTATGTTCATCCATCCATCCATTTTTCATAACCACTTATCCTTACCAGGGTTGGAGGGGGCTGGAGCCAATCCAACACTGGGCGATAGGTGAGGTGGCAGGAGGTCGGAGAACCCAGAGAGAACCCAGGCAGACAGGTGGAGGACATGTAAGCTTCCAGCACCATCCGTTAACAGAGTGTGAAGTGTGCAGTGATTACTCATTGCACTGAAGATTTCTAGCTGCTGCATTTACTCGGTGTAACCTATTAAAGCTGCACTAATCAGTATTTTTATGTTAACAATGGAAAAACAAACCTACACTGTGATGGATCCACAGTGAATTATCACCCGACTCTGCAGTTCTGCTCGTTTTTTTGTGTGTCTTTCAGCTCATTGATCCACAACTTCATTGTTTTGTGCAAGACTCATCGCTTTCAGTAGCCTTGTCTCTGACAGCCGCTCACAGCTTGTTGGTAACAAAAGGAGCATTTAACAGCTGAAGAGACAGATGATCGTGTGGGTTGGTGGAGTCCAAAACATTGTTTAAAGGAACGTGAGTATAGGACTCAAATCATATCTGACATAACTTGTTTAATTCTTAGACTCATGATGTATTTACCTCAAACTAAGAGAGCTCATGAATGACTGAAAACTGACTCTTTGAATCATGCAGTGAAAAACTAAATCAAATGTCAGGTGGGGACGTTCATGAATCATTAAAATGTACGTTTTTAATTACAGGGATAATTTCAGTCAGTCAGTTTATCATTAACGTCGATGAGATGTCAAAGGCACCACAGAGACAGACAGAGAGGTTTCAACTTTTAAAGTCTCCCAGATTTTGTAACCATATTTTCTTCCTTTGTGCTCTTATTGAATTATTTTCCTTCCCTCTGTGCTGCAGTGAAACAGAGGCAGCGAGCACTGAAGAGACTTATTTGATTTTCTTCAGTGAGAAGTCTGATGTTGAAGCACAAAAGGAAGACAGAGCTGCTTGTCTGAAGCTGTTCTCCTTTTGGGGTAAAAGAAAGTACTGGGGAAGTGACAGAGAGAGTTTCTTAATAAACAGCTTACATTAAAAGACTGATTGAAACTGAAGTCATCGGGCGGCGGAGAGGGAGAACAGAGAGATGTGGACCTCGCTGTTCTTAAAGCAACGTTATGTAACTTTGGTATGGTTTGTGATTTATTTTCATCAACCAGGTCACCAACAGCAGACACAGCAGCAGCTAATATTACTGACTAGTCCAAGCTCTCACCAACCACTAAAAGTCAGTCCCAGATCTATTCTTGTCTGTCTTTCATCAACGTCCTCTTAGGTGTCTTTATGTCTGCCTTGTGCTGCCTCTGCCTGCTCACCTGTACTCTACGTCTGGTGCCCATTGCATCGTTGTTCCTCGTCAGCATTCCCCCATGTCCCGGGCCTGAAACCTCCCCTTCCCGATGGTCAAAAAAAGTCCTGTGGTACAAACAATCACTGAGCTCACAGTCTGGGCAGCCAAGCCAGCCAACGAACTGAGCTAACATCAGCTAACGGCAGCTACAGTTGGCTGTTGTTAAGTTTTTTTTACTGTCCATCAGGAAACTCACCTGGATTTATGACCTGTTGCCTGAATAGTGGATTGTGACCTGTTGAACTCAGCCATCACCACCAACATGGGAGCCCCTCAAGGTTCTGTCCTGAGCCCCTTCCCGTTTACCCTCTACACCAATGTCAAACGCTGACATGCTTGCACTCTTGCACAATCTATCTTTATCTTTCAAATAATTGTTTTTCTCTAATGTGAGATTTGTTAAAACCTACCAGTGAGTCTGTTTCTGCAGCTGTACAACCCCAAAAGGAAAGAAAATAAACCAAAACTAAAAATGTACCAAGATGTTACTTCAATATGAAGAAACAAACTAGTTGTTCATTTAAATGATAGCATAGACAGATGCGCTGAATCTGCTGCATATTAAAGAGTAAACTTTTAATTTTCTTTCTGAACTGGTTCTGCCACTTTCTGAAAAATAACCTCTTTAAAATTACATTTACCGAAGGCTGCAAGAACACACGACTCCGGACTCCATCAGTCTCAAGTAAAAGCATCGAGGGTTTGTTTTGGTTTTTTGCCACCAGCTGCTAACGTCTGTCTGAAGGGCCACATCTGTCCCCGATGCCTGAAATCCAACTGTCTGCAAACATTCGAGGGGAAATAAATGTAATTTTAAGTTTTGTTGAAATGTAGATATTCATCACGAGGAAATATCCTTTGCTCTGTCCTCCAGCTGTTCTAAATGACATTTCACCGCATGAAGCAGCAGATGGGACAGGTGTGGGCTGCAGTCATGTGAGACACTTCACAGACTTTTGTACATTTCAACGTCCAATGTAACAGCTGTGGGTGTCGGTGAAGTTTGTGTTTTCTGCAGATGTACATGAAATTATCTTCTTCTGTTCTTTTGGAAATGTTCTGTAAGAGCTCAGCATGCTACAAATAAAACACATGCATGTCTGTTCTCCACACGGCTCCGTCAGGACTTCAGAGGGAAAACCAGAAAACGTTTTCTCTGTAAAATACGATCCGGTTTCACCAAAATCAGTGAAATAGTTGGTGGCGTGTCTACATACTTAGGAGAATAGTGCAAGACCAGACGTTCAAATGACAGAGGCAACATTAATCTGAGTACAAGTCAGTGAATTTTATGTTAGAAAAGTTATAAAAATGTTGCTTCAACACTTTTTGGTGCATGATTTTGAGTTCGCCTTAAACCAGCAGTCTTGTGTTGTGAAGTTCTTTACTTAAGCTATCATTGGTACCTCATCTAACCCCTGCACTCCCTACACAGCAGATCTTGCAGTAAACAGATTTGGGAAGAAACATAATTACCTTCTCTACTTAGTTTGCCCCAATTAGCGTATTTTACACAAACTCTGAAGATCCAGAAGGATATCCTTTGTCTTATAGTTTCCACCCCTGAAATCTTCTTAACAAGTTGCTATACCAAAAATAGATGGCAACTTTGGTGCTTAATGAGCTGAGGAAGTGTTGTGTAAGCAATCAGGCTGTATCTGGTGTGGGGGTGGTTTCCCACTTTAATACCTCTGCTCGAGGTAACAGCTGTGGGAAGTACTTCTTTTCTCACCCAAGAGGAAAACAGTTATATACAATACAAACGTGTTACATGCATACATGTCAGGGGAGTGTTATTACAGCCAAAAGCAGACTGAATTCAACATTTCAATAGGCACAGCTGACATTTGAACAGCAGTAGTGGTGATGTCCTGGTATGCTTGGTCAGGCTATGTGGTGCGCGAATGGCAGGAACTCAAACATGGAAATCATCTCAGGTCAGGTCGTCCTGTCATGACTGCCGTCGGTTTGAGCACGTGGAGGATCTTTGACGTAACCTTCATGCAGCAGTGACGTTCAGAGAAAGATTGGAGGTGTGATGTGAAGCTGTTAAAGAGTCAAATTTCCCCCCAGAAAACAAAGAAGCTGTCGGAATCTTCGACTGCAGAAATATTTTCCACAGTCAGACTGAATGATTAATTTAATTTTAAATATTTCCTTCAGAAGTTACGAGATGAAACTTGAGAATGAACGATGTGAGCTTGCCAGCTTCTGCCACTGAGCTCAGAGAATGACAGAAAATAATCAGAAGATTCATTTGGGATCAAGTGAACTTATTTATCTCACATTCTCAAACGGTGGTCTTCATGTACGTCCGCTGCAGACAAAACCAGACCTTGATCTAATGATGTTCAACCTATTTTAGTCAGTAGTAGTTATAACTCCCTCTTTCAACGAGTAGAACAACAGAGATGTTGTTCTTACCACTAAAATGCTAATCACATTCATCAGTCATTCACAGGCCTCAACCTGACATTTGAAACTTTTTATACCTTTTTCACTGGTTAAACTTCAAACCGTAGGTAACAGTTTGATCAAGTTTAAACCGGTAAAGGTCAGTATTAACCCCCACAGGATGCATGCAGTAAGTGTACACATTACCCCCCATTTCTCACCACAGATGAAAAATTGCAAGGCAGTGAAATGAACGCTCAGTGAATAACTCGACCACGCCAGCAGTCTGATTTGCAAAGGTTGTATTAAAGGGTAACTTTTGTGTTTTTTAAAAACTTGGACCTTATTTTTCAATGTTTTTATGTCAGAGTGAGTAATGGGAACAACAGATTTTGAATTTGGTCCAGTATTGTTGCAGTGTTCAAATGTGCCCATTAAAAATGATTATATACAATTTAATACAGTTAGCACAAAAGGAAGAAAAGTTCTTGTTTAGTCCAGTTCAAATAGATTCAGATCCATTTATAAATTAATCCCCAGTATCCAACAAACTAAATTTCCCATCCCCAACCTGTTTAGTGAAGCTCACTCAGGTCCACAAAGCAGAACCAAAGCAAGGATTTGTTACCAGGCTTTTGCCAACTCATGGTCCATAAACAATGAGCCTTAGCTTAACTGTCGCGTCCTCAGCAGTTGGTAGAGGTTAGTTATGCTGGTGAAGTAGATGATTCACTTCTCCCTGCTCTGAATTTGCTGGTGTCAGAAGTCGTACTGACTTAAAACTCATCATAAAGGAACATAACGCTGACAGAAAGCAGGTAAATCAGAGCCACGTAACCGGTTGACAGGACTGGGCGTGTGCAGGCAAGAGAACAAAGAACACATTAGAATATTTCACATTACTTATGGCAGCATAATTTGGTGTTAATCGTGTTTCACAGGCAAAAAACACAGATTCATAAAATGTAAGGAAAGTAGCTGAATGTTAGCATCTGTGCTACCATTAAAGGACGACTTAAGACTAAAACTACAACTAAACAAACGCCGTGCTTCTATTTATGGTTCTATCAATGAATGGCTTTAAATAAATCATACTGGTAGGAAACATGGAAATACACTATACACTCTCACACAAAGGGACAGAACACATTATATGTATGTCAGCATGAGAGCAAGATTCCCATTGTCTTGGCGTGTAGCTGAGCCTCACCTCCACAGAACATGACAGTTTAATTTTCTCCAGTTGACCTTCTCATACAACACATTCACTGATAAGCTCAGGTAGGAACTACACACACGCCTCCCTCCTCACCCTTTACTCTATCTTCGTTCCAGTCGTCTAACCTCGCGGCACCTCAATAAATACCCACCTGCAGATATAAACCGTTCCATGTACACACAAAGAGATAACAAGTGAATCATTCCCATGTTTAAAAAGATTTTTAATTCCTCTGTGTGAGTGTTTGTCGCATTGCGCACATTGAAAAATGTGACATACTGGCTTCTAAACTTGTTTCAGGACCTTTTGTCTACTTCACATGAAAAAGATTTCATAAAAGTACAAACAGGAAAACAGGAAACAGGGAACGTGTACTCCATAATAAAGAGAAAAATATATTCCATTACCTTAATAGTACAATTATTGGGAAAATGTAAACTGAGGAGTACAACAGTTTTCTCATAGACTTCTATACGATCAGTACAGTGTCGCCCTGGCATGGCTTTTTTAAAATAATAAATCTCCAGCAGTGTCACCAGCAAATCACCCCCACACCATCACACCTCCTCCTCCTGGCTTTACGGTGGGAACCACACATGCAGATGACATTGGTTCACCTTCTTTGCGCCTCACAGAGACACAATGGTTGACTCATTGGACCAAAATACAGATTTCCACTAGCCTAATGTCTATTCTGTGTCTTTTTTGCCTCAGTTGAAATTCTCTGGACTGACTGACTGAAAGTAAATCTTTATAAATTAAAGTTAGTTCTTGTCGTAATCTGGATTACTAGAAGTCAAACAGGGCGATTTCCTGTACTGCCTCTGAACACCACAAGTGATGGTCTCATTAAGAAGGGACGTAATTCTACTAATTAACTTTTGACATGACACACCTGTTAATTTAAAACCATGTGTTGCCCTCATGAAGCTGATTAAGAGGATTCAAGAGGATCTACAATATCTACTTTGCTGCTGTATCTCAACAAGCAAATAGAAGAAATGAGAATTGGACAAAATTTCTGTTCCAAAAAATGTCCTCACTGTCAAGGTTAAAGTTGAACATTGGTCCTCAGAAAGACAGAACTCTAGAAAGAGGAGACAAACACGGTAGACTGTTTTTAAAATCATAAAATGTCAGAGCTCACTATTCGTGACACAAACCTTGGAGAAGACTGGTCCAGTATAAATGGATCAGACCTTGCTCGTTGTATGAAAATGAGAGAGACAGACAACACACATCACAGACGTGCTCCCTTTTCATCTGAGTGTGAAGTTAACAGACAACAGCACACAAAAACACACATGAATACACACACACACACATATACATATTTAAGTTTTCCCCTTTTTGCATCAGATCTGATATGTACTTAAAACAAATTCAGTAAATCAGTGACAGGGTTTAATAATAACATAATATGTCAACTAAATGTGCTGAAACCAACTGTGAGCTGCAAGTCAGTGTTTGGTGATAGACCGGTGGACGTTGGGCGCCCACCACCAAGCTCCAGTACAGGAGAGAAGCTTGTCTGGGTTCAGCTTGAACACACACCCTTTCTTTGGTGTCTGCAACAACTGACACATACAGTATGTTGTATGTTGTGGCCTGTGGGAAGCTGATATAGCCACGAGGTTTGTGGTAATTAACTCCCCTGGACCTAATCACAAATAATTTCTGCATGCTGTGACACCGCAGGGACAAAAAAAGACATTAGTAATGACAGTAAATACGGTAAGAGAGCACATTGTGGAACTGTTTGGCTACACATACAGTAGTCAACATGAAATGATGAAATGAAAGTGAAATGGACTGCACTGCACAGTATCCATCACAGATCAAACCAAGTGTGACACCAGAAACCTTGAAAGGAGGCAAAAAGTGCAGTGATTATACAGGGAGCCACGGGGGAAGTACAGCGATGTTACAGAGCGGCGAGGTCCACGCACGGAGCAGGTCAGGGTGGATGGATGGGTCAACGAAACCATCAGTTAATCTGTAATCCCTCAAGTGAGTTCTGGCTCTGCCTCGGGGTCAGACGTGCACGGAAAACCTCCAAAGGAAAATGCCCAGGAGGATCCACCTCAGCTGGCACTTCTGTCACAAAGCCAACCTACACTCGACGCTGTAAACTACATGCAGTCAGAGGGGTCTTGGTATTAATGACGCATGCAGAAGAAGCCACAGATGTTTTTTGTGATTTATTTATTCATAAATGAATTGTTGGTTCGAGCATAGTGAGGGTGGAAGACTGTAAGACTTTCCCTTAAAGGATAACTTTGGTAATTTTTAACCTGGAACTTTATTTCCCACGTTTGTGTGTCATAAACATCAATTTTGTTGTCTTCAATCAATCAATCAATCATCAATCAATCATCAATCAGACTTTTTGTTTAGCACTTTTCACACAAAACATGTAACACAAAGTGCTTCACATAAAAACATAAAAACATGCAATGCCAAACCCCAGTTCTCCACCCTCAACCCTCCATCCCACCCCCCACCTCACATTTCCACTGTTGTCTTCCTTTCTCCCTGACTGAGACTTGGTTAGACAATATGTTTATGTATAAACATGGCCGTAGTCTCCGTGACGTCACCCACAGGTTTCTGAAGAGCTGTTGTGAAGCTCAGCGTGGTGCCTCTTGCGGTTGCCATCTTGGCTCCACACTAAGCCAATAATGTGCAAAGAGGTGGAGCGTGGGTGGAGCCTGGTTACTCAAACGAGCCACCTGCATCTGAAACAGCACCCACACTTTTAAATGATATCATCTGGAAAACAGGGCTGTAAAATGAACTTATTTATGACTCGCCTCTTTAACTCAGCATTTTTAATATATTGTTTTATAGCACGCTGTCACAAAGGCCAGATGTTAGCGCCTGACGTGTACTTTTCGTTGTTGTTCAGCTAGTTTGGTTGTTAATAAGTTTCATACATGGAAGTGTGTGTGTCTCTGTGTGTGTGTAGAGTAGATGGTAATCTCTCACGCTGACAAATGGCTCTTAAAAATAGACAAATGACAGCACGGCGGCGTGCAGTAATTTATCACGCGCACACACCAAAAAAGCTATTATGAATGTTTTTATGATGTTCAGTGTAACGGCTTCAATAATGACACTAAATCAACTCAGACAGTCGGACAAAAAGAGTTTAAAAGCAACATAAGATCGTCATATATTATATAACGTTATATTAAAAGATTTATATGCAGACATTTGTAAATAAAAAATAAATATACACTAAGTGTAATTAAAACATTACATGTATTACAATCTAGTGTAAACACAATGAGTCACATGATATATCCTGAAATTATGAGTAAATAAATCATCTGAACTTTCCATTAAATCACTGACTGATGCACAGAATGTCCTCAGTAAGACACGAGCACTAACAGGGACGGGACTTGTTGGCGTCTTGTGACATAATTGGTCTTCACATGTGGATTTTAGAGGATGTTAAACTGGGATCCAGCATCTGACTGACAGCGCAGCCTCCTACAGTGTACTCCAGCTTATTGACTCTCCTCTTTCTTGATGAACAAGGAGCCACTATCACATGTGGAAACACCCAAATGTCTGGTGTCACTTGATGTTTGGCTGTTAAATCACTTTCTTTATCAGAAATAACGTAATCAACGCAAACAACGGCTGAACTGTGGACCAGAACCTGAATGCACAACTCAAAATAAAGTTTTTATTAACGAAACAAAAATCACTCTTGACAGAGGAAAAAAAAACTCTTCACTAACTCAAGAAACTAAAACTCACTCAACTAAAGCTCGACTAAGAACAAATAAACAGAAAATCTTACGAGGAGAAACTAGAACTAAGAAAACAAACAGAAAATCAAACAAAGTAACAAAACAAGACCTGACAATGAAATGGACAAAGCGCTGGTTCTCTGACACACGGGACAAGACGAACTGACACAGGACGAAGGGAGACATGGACTATACACACACAAGGTAAGGGGACAGGTGGAAACAATCAGGGCGGAGACAGGTATTCCCAAGGACGGGAAAACAGACAAAGGGAGAAAGTAAAACTGTCGACACAGACAGGAAGTGGAACCAAAATAAAACAGGAAATCACAAGACAACATAGACACGAGACAAAACTGAATTAACTTAAAGTTTTCTGGACATCACACATCTGTCCAGATTTATGACAATGAATTTCTTACAAAATCAGAACTCTGACAGACGTTAAAAAGAAAGTATGATATTCCTGTAATCTTCCGCTAACACCCGTGTTCAGTTAAACACCTTTTACTTAAGGTTACAGTATTTATGGCCTTTTTTTCCCCTCCAGCACTCAACAGTTAACCTCATGTGTATTATATAATCGCCACATGGCGCTGAATGGTATTTCAAAGATGTCATGAAAATTACAATTTCTATATTCCATTCCCAAACGGAGACTGCACGCCTCGACAACTAACATAATACTCAGCTTTCATAACTCAACAATGGGGCTTTAAAAGACTAAATGCTATATCTGTTCTATAATTTCGCTCTCTAATTGAATTCCTAAACATGCGCAGCAGCACAGAGCCCCATAAGAAGCACTAATCCACGCTCCTTTCATTCACTTTGGAATAATTGTTTTCTCTGTGGTTAATATCCATCAAGCTTAATCCTGTCAGTAGTAGGAAATGTTGCAACGGATGACTGAATTTCTTCTTAACCTTCATTTGCCTCGGGAAATGTTGCGCTGAAGCTGATTTAACTGTTTTTTTTTCTCTTTTTTTTAAAAAAACAAAATGTATCTATTGTTTGTTTAAGCAGCGAGTCCCGCTGAGAAGAGAGGGCCCGCTTTACAGAGCACGCTTGGCCTAGAAAGCAACAACCAGACAAATACAGATGCAGACTATCAGAGAAGCAGTTACGAACAAGGTCAGCCTCGCAGATGCTTCACAAATGCAGTCAGAGAGTTTGTTTTCTCGGTAGATCGGGGTCACATTACACGGATCTGTGTGCCTCCAGGCTGAGCGCTGATGGTACCACCTCAGCGCAGCCGCTTGTTATATCTGATGTCGTGTTTGTGTATTTTGTTGTGTATGTAAAACAGTATTTGCCTGGTGATGCAACACAGTTTTCAGAGAAATATGACAACAAAGTGTGAACATGAATCACGAGGACGGCAGTGCCAAGCGTGCTGCGAGATTTGCTCATTTCCTTTAATTGTGCATTTTTAATAAGATTTTGGGCAACATTTACATGAACTGTATTTGTTGCTACTTTTCAAAACCAGGAAGCCGAAAGATCTGTTTCCACAGAAGAGAAGACAAAGAGTTCACCAACTCTCTGAGCTCATAGTTCTGTTCAGCGCTCTCATAAACCTCACCTCTGATAGAGCCACTGTCCAACACTAAATGGCAGATAAGTCACCATGTAAAGGTTATTGGATGTTTAAGTTAGAAACTAACTGATTGAGGTTTGACAATTTTGTAATATGATAAAGTCAGAAGCGTGTTTTTCTCTGGAGTTCATCTTCCCTGAAGAGTCAGTAAACTCAGCTTTAATTCATTGCCTCAGCTAAATAATTAGAAATTGAACTACATGACATGAGTCAGAGCTGTGAAAAGACAAATCTCTGATCCCATAAAATAAATTAAGAGTCAATAAAGAGTACTGTGGACTGTGGTTGTGTTTAACATAAAGTACAAATACAAGTTAGGGCCACACAGTATAAATCTCATGATGTAAATGGTTACAGCTGTGCTGAGGTTGAGAAAGCATTCAAGAACACCAGAAAGTCTCGAGAAAAAGAAGAAGACAAATGTGCAGAAATGCAATCATGCTTTCCTCCAAAGACAAGGAGTGAAAGCTGTCATCTCAACAATCAGGTCAGTGGTTGAATTTAAAAATATCAGGCAAGACAAAAAAGAAAAATTGGCTTAAAAGAGAGGATCTGCTCTCCAAACAGGTGGTGGGTTTTTTAATGAATTCCCCCTGAGCCAGCCTGAGGAGCAAGTCCAACTCTGCATAAATGTCGAGCAGGTGGAGGGAGTTCAGGGAATCGACTACCTCGAGAAGCAGATCAGCGACAAACAGTGAAACAAAAAAGACCTACTTTAGACCTGCGTTACATGCATGACTTCATACTTGATGTGGTAATAAGAGAGCTCTGACCCGTCCAACCCGACAAACTACAAACTACTGCTGTGTGGTTGTCAGTGCTGTTTGTGGACTGTGAAGAGGCCATGCAGTCCCATTCAGATATCACAGGAATACTCATTTCATGTTGAGGTTTCTTATTTGAGCTGTATACAGAAGTGAAGCGCTGCTTTTTGTTGTAGATAGTTTGTCAATAATCGGAATTGGAAAAATGCATCATTGTGTTGATCGATGATTTTCTAAGAGACAAAGACATCGTGAGCTCAAGTCACATAATCACCATCAGTGGACAGCAGGACTTACCCGGCTCTCACTGCCCAGACAGAGGCTGTTTTCTGGGGGACAGTTTGTCGAAGAGTTGGCAGGGAGAATTTTTTTATTTGCATGTAGCTGTACTGTTATCTGTTCTTATAAAGGAAACAGCAACAGTGTTTACAACAGTTTTTTAAGTGCCAAATCAAACTCAATTGTCAGTTTCTGGTTTTGAGATAAAACTGTTTCATTCATGTCCTCAGTGAACTTTAGTGACATTAAAGAACTCGCCTGTTTCCTGTTTTATTTTGTAATTCTTCCCCCGCTCTTGTGTCTGTAACTTTACTTCCTGCGTTTGTTGCGTTTCCCACCGGTTCTGCCCTGATTAGTTTGTATCTGTGTCTTGTTATCCTGCCCTCACAAGTGTATTCAGTCGCTGTGTTCCTTTGTTTCAGTGTCAGTTTGTGTTCGCACCATGTTGACGTGTTGCAGCTCTTCATACTGTTTTATTCTCCTGTTGTTCTTTTGTATTTTGCCCTGTACCTGTTCTGCATTATGGGCATGATTTTCTGTGTACTCCCAGTTGGATCTGTTTTCTCGTACGCCATGTGAAGATAAACAAAACATAGTTCGAGCTTGTTTCCAGTCTGCAGCATGCAGGCATGAGCTGAGGGTAACCAGTCATCTGCAGCCAGCGCTGTGTCCTCCAGTTTGGGCCTTATTCCACTCAGAAAACCACCTGCTCATTAGTAGAAAATCTTTCAGGTCTGCATATAGTCCAGACCTTCAGGAATAACTCATCCCGACAACAGCTTGTAGCCCTATGTGGGGGAGGATATTAAAATCTCCCTATTCCAGAGGGTAACGCTTGGTGGAGACGTTTTGATCCAGTTTTGCAGAACACAGCGACTAGAAGGAGTTTTTCCAAGAAGCTTGTGTGAGACAATAAGTCCCAAGAGGAAAACATCAGGTTTCTTAATTATTATTTGAAATATCCTCTGAGATAAGCGTGCAAAATCTGGAAATCCATTTACATTCCCCAAAACAATGGAAATAAGTTCTCTTATCTGAATCGCCTTTAATATAATATCTGTCTTGTCACTGTACTTGACACTGATATTTGATTTCACAGTTTGTATTTATTCATTTGACGCAGTATTAATGTGAGTATCTGCTGCGTTTATTTCCCTTTGTGTTGAGGTTGTAGTCCTCTAATCAGTGTATGAAGAAGCACAAAGTAGTTCTTCTCTTCTTCATGGATGACTCACGAGATCTGGACATTTAGGACAGGTAACCTTAAATAGTAATTTGAGGGGGTGATGAACACACACCTACTCGTATATAAAAGGTCACATACATCAGGTTACAAAGAGTTACAAAGGAGCCTCACTGGAAAAAAATATCACGTTAAAGACACGGATATGAAAATTTAATGCAGCTCTGCACGATATTTAATACGAGCTGTACTGTAATTATTCTTTACCTTCTAGACACATGCTGTGTGTAAATACATGTAGAAACGGAGCCTTGCATGATCGCACAAGTCAGGACGACATGTTGGTAATGAGCAGTGGTGGAAGTCCAAATTCAATTAACTTGGGAGCACGGAAAGTGTGTGTGTGTGTGTGTGTGTGTGAGTGTGAGCCAATCTGATGGGACTTTAATTAGGTTAATTATATCTTTGTTGTTCTGACATTTTAACAAAACCTCGTGCTACAATTGTGCTTTGCCAAATTCACATCAGCCGCCATAAAAACCAAATGATCTTAATACAGTTGGCGGAATATGAAGGGGCCTTCAACAGTAATGAAATTAAAAGTGCCCGTTAATTCTCATTATTCACACTCATCCTCTGTAACTCACTGAGAAGACTAATAATACATACAGTTCAAACACCAGTTTGGAAAGTTGGCAAAATGCAGTTGCTAATGAGTCGCTAAGCTACTACAGTAACTGACATTAGCAAATTTGAATGTAGTAGAGATGAATGTAGCAGCTTCTGGTTTTCCACCTCAGACCGTCACATTCGCTGTCTACAGCTGTTATTTCAGTGTGTCAGGTACATGTTTAATCAACCTTCAGGTAAATGTTAGTGTCGGATGGGACACGTTATCAGCAGACATTAAAGGACTCTGATCTAGATAGGCCGGTCACGGCTGGTTATGCAGGGCAGCAGGATGACTTCAATGATTTATTGGAGAAAGACCTTACAGGCAGGTACATCTCCACCCACCCTGACCTCCACCTTAATACATTTTCAGCATAATGATATCATGTTACCCTCCACCTCCAAAAATACTAAAGGCAGTTATCAGGAAGAACAAACTTGCATCCTGCGTCCTTCCTTGGCACACACACACACACTTTAAACCATTGTATGTGTGTTTCAGAGAAAAACATCTCTTTGTTCGGACAGCTCTCGTGGCTTCACGTTGTACGAGATGACTTCTTCACTTGGCAGGAATTACTATTTTCGTTACTCTTTTCTTGTGAGGAAAATCAAACTTTTGCTTGCGAAGCTTGTTGAAAAAAATCCAAAATGTTGAACTCTCTGGAGAGAAGCTTGGAGCGATACCTTTAACCAGAAAACCTGGCTGTCAGTCGAACATCTTTGATGCATATTTATTTGTTTTTTAAAAAAAGCTGTTTGAATTCCCTCATTGACTGATTATTGTCAGGAAAATGTAGCACAAAATCTAGGCCAGACTTGCTCTTGTCAAACAAAATCACTACAGGCGTTTTCCCTGCTGTAAATCAGCTGCCAAATCAAGACGTTCTGTTTTTTAATGTTGAAAGTTTCGGACTAAAGATTAACAGCCTTCGATTGCACGGTCCAGCCTCCTGTGCACTCAATGCACTCAATTCAAACCATCATTCAAGTCAATGTGTGTCACCTTTGCCCTGTAATTATGGAGTGGGGACTGTCACAGCGACAGATGAATGTATGGCCTGTAAATTCTTAACTTGCACACAGTATCAGCCATTTATTTATATTCTGCGCTCATAACCAACACATACGACTGAACTGTGATAGAATATCCTCAAGGATGAAGTGTCCTTAATCTCTGGGCTTGGAGCTGGCAGTGTGCTGGTGTGTTTGTGTGTGTTCTGCCAACAGTGAAAGGTGTTAAAGGGTCATTTCAGGGTCGCTATTAAGGGTGAAGGTGAGGAATCAAAATTGAGTTAAGGTGAGCAGCAGTGAGAGATAAAGTTAGAGGTCAGGGCTGCTGTAGCAACTGACGGCCAACTTAATTTGTTCCCTCTCGCACAAACACACACAGTTTGTTAGACCTTTAACCTTCTTCAAAGACCTGGATGTTGGTCATACCTTTGCACCTAATGCTGTGGCAGTGTGTGCAGTGTTCCACAACATTTGCATCATTGCTGGGGACATCCTGGAGCCAGCTGAGGAAGACAATCGTGCTGCCACCGCCAACACATGTGCAGATGACGAACATGGAGGTCAGCAGCTTCAAACCAGCTCATAATTCACTGTGATCATTTTAGAGTCACAGAGAAACAACTTTATAACAACAGCGTCACGTTCATAGCTTCCCTCTGGCTTTAACATGTTAAAAAACTGATTTGCAAGTTCTGTCATAATATAAAAACGTAATGTTAACTTCCATGACGATCTGTGTCCTTTCTGGAAATCGTGTGACGGCAGTATCTGCTTTACCTTTATTAAAGACCAGAGAGATCACAGAGAAAGTTAGACGCAATAGAACCATGATGCTAAACTTTATCAATGTGTGTGACAGAGAATGGAGGAGAAATTTTAAACTGACTCATTCCCAAAATAAAAAGTTCAGCGCACCGTCTTGATAACACCCTCCTGTCTGAACAACCTGTCTCCACCATCTGCCGCTCGGAGGTGAAGCTGACGATTTACTGTTTTGTTTTTTTTCTTCTAAAATTGCAATTAAAAGCGACTCAGCACAGCAATAAGAGAAGCAAACAGCCTGTATTTATATATTTTATATATATGCTCAGGTGAGGTTGCTAACCATGAAACAGAATAATGACATTACTGCTTCAAACAGAACCACCTGTTAAATAAATTAGACATTTCCTTAATGGCTTTTATTTCTCATGTATTTAATTTATTCTACTTAACCTTCGTATTTTCTTCCCATTACTACACACCTTCTGTCCTCCCGGGTCAAACTGACCCGTCTGTTTTGACTGCTCATAAAGCATGAGGTATAAAATGATCACCATTTTTTTTTCAGCTTTTTAGTGAACTTCTTTCCAACACATGAACTAATTTTTGTAATTTGTGGTATTAGACCTAATTTGCATAAAATTATAGTTCATTTTTGAGTAAAAAAACCCGCTGGAAATTCTGAATTATTTTCACCATAGTTACGATCAGAGGCACAAAAGTTGAGTTGGATTCTTCCCGGGTCAAAGTGACCCGACTGTTTATAAAGCACAAAGTGTGCGCATGTGTGTGTGTCTGTGTGTGCATGTGTGTGTGACTGTGTGTGTGTGTGTGGGAAGACCACAGATGCTATAAATTTTAATAAAACACACATAATTCAACAAAAATAGTCATAATTAATTTGACCATAGTGTGGGACCATCCATGTTCAGGCAGTTATATGGAAGAAAATTATGTTATTAAGTTATGACAACAGAAGGGTACATGTTATTATGACCAAGGTCGCTGATAATTAACATTACTTTAACTATCTTCAACCTTCAACTTTAACATCAGATTGTAACATTAATTTCATATCATTGGTGTCCTTTGGTCAGTGTTCTTCTCCGTGCCTCGTTTCCTTGTTTGAGCAGTTTGTTATCCAGCTTTTATTTTTATGATTCATCTCAGACCTTCCAGTGTTCTGTGTCAAAGAAACCAACCAGGACAGTTTGGAGTTTGGTGCAGTGTTGAGGGAGAGCGCCGCTGCCTGCAGCTGCAAAACAAGTTCACGTCTATTAAATCTGCTTGTTTTTTGCGTCTCACAACACCCTTCAGGTAAAATAGACATTTTCTTGACTTTGACTTGATCTGCTACATCGAACCAAATACTGCTGAAGGAGGGTCTCATTTAGAAATCTTAGAAGAGGAAAGAAAAACAAAACTCAGATGAAATTGTAAACTTCAAAAGTTCTTTCCAGCCCATCCATGTTCCAACCCTCACCTGTGGTCATGAGCTTTGAGTGATGACTGATATGTCCAACTGGTAGGAGACCCCCGTGCAGACACAGAACCTGCTGGAGGGACTATATAGCCCATCTAGCCTGGGAGCTCCTCAGAAGGAGGAGCTGGAATGTTGCTGTGGAGAAAGACGTCTGGAGCGCCCTGCTAAACCTGCTGCCACCACGACGACACCGGATAAGAAGAAATTTGGATGGATGAAGCTGAGTCCACAGACCGCTGTTGAGGTAAAGGGAGCAGTGAACCTGGAGCACAGGAGTTGCAGCAGGAGGACGACTGGGCGGCCACACTAAGACAGACACAGGGCGATGACAAGAAGCACAAGGGGGAGGAGGAGAACATTACAGACACTTAAGTATGCAAACTTATTTCCAAGAAGCTGACGAGAAGACCTTTTTGTTAAACGCTGCTTCTCCACAGGCGATACACAACCTTTAAAATGCAGGACTGATAACCTTTTCACAACCTCCAATGAACCTCTCTCAAACATTCAAACAACCACTCCGGTCTCCTTCAAAAGTTTTCAGGGCCTTCACCTGAACCTTCCCTGCACCTTCCTACGTAGCACTCCCCCTCCACACACACACACACACACACCTTTTCCCATGCTTAGTAACTGAAACTCCCCCAGAGCCCACATGCACTCGTTAACACCTCATTTTCTCCTCGTTAAGCCGAGATCAAAGACAGGGGGGTAATTAACGAGGTTCACACCACTGTAGGCCATCCCTGCTATGCTGCGGGTTAAGACTAACACACACACACACACACACAGCACACCTGCTCACACAGTAATACACACTCCTCACGTGCACTAATGACATACACACACCTGCCACACCACACACACTCATACACACGTTTTCAGCAGTGATCCACACACACACACACACAAACACACACTTACACAGAAACAAAACAGTGAGTTTAGATTGTACAGCAGACATTATACAGGCTGTTTTCTGTACTACGAGTCCTACAAATAAATCATTTATTTCAGTTCGTGGACTTTAATGCACAGAAATCACTGTCTGTTATCTTATTACGGCTCCAAACTTCAGGGACCTTCCAACGTACAAAAAGAGTAAAAAAGTTGAACTTTCTGGTGGCTAATTAAGTGAATTAAGTGATTTCTTTCTAATAATAAAGCTGGATTATAGATCCAGAAGCATTTCCGTTGGTCTGAAGTCCCGCTTACTTTCTGTTTTGTTCTCCCTACCTTCTTCACAGCCCTCCTCTCAGCACACACACACAGACATCCATTGCTCAGGCTGTCATGCATATGTTAATTTCCTGTCACACTAATTTATTTCAAGGTGACCAAACAGCATAGTAGCATGCAACAATCAGTGTGTGTGTGTGTGTGTGTGTGTGTGTGTGTGTGTGTGTGTAGGTGAGTCAGTGAGAGATGGGTTAAGAGAGGGAAGAGGATTTTAATGGAAACACGAGATGGTGACGGGAAGAGTGTGATGGTTTGAACATACATTACCTGCCGGGTTAAGTAAGGATGCTCTCTGTTATGGAATTTTCCATAAGAGAAGAGAAGACGCTCTCTCTTTGGCATGTTTGGAGTGCGGGAGGAGTGCAGGTGCCATAACTGCTATGAAACAATCAGAAAATAACTTTTCACCGGCTTTCTCTTTACCGGTGCTCCCTCTTTCTCTCATTCACAGTCTATGTCGCTCAACCACAGCCGTCTCTCCCAAAACAAAGGAAGCTTCTCGGTGTCACCGCTTTGCAGCGTCGGCTGAAGTTAAACTCAGACGCAGAAGCTGGGTACACAAATAAACCAAGCCAGGACACAGTTAGTCCGTGATCTCTCGTCCAGTGTCACTGACATTTTAGACTATGGAGAAATTGGGCAGTGACATCGGGAAAAGTTAGTCTACTTTCTTGAAAACAAAACAAACAAAACAATAAAACTAATCGTAGACATTAAAATACAAACTGCTTGGAAATGTGCATGCACTAATAAACATGTTAAATGACTCAACAACCTGATGAAGGAAAGAAATGGCGTGACACGATGGCACAAGGCAACATTGACAATCTGGCAACTTAACAGAGGAAACCAGAACTATGTACACCGAGGGCTAATGAACTATTGGAAACAGGTGTGCAGGCAGGTTGCTGCACAAAACAGCGAGCAGGCAAGAGAACGTTCCAGTATAACACCAGACCCTGAGCGACTTCCCACCAGATCGCTCTCTGCAGCCTTCCAATACAAGCAGCATGCTGCTACCTCTGACTGCCAACCCTGCAGAAAGTTGTTTTTATCAACAGCGTCTGTTAGACACGCCGGTGTGATTCCTGCCATGACCAAATTTTAATATGCATGTACAAGCTCGACGTCTTAAGAGGAAAGTGACGCATGAGGCAGAGTGTGTGGGAGAGAAGGGGGATTAGACTGAGTTCTATTTAATGATCTGCTTAAACGTTAACATCTTTTATTTGTCTCTTACTCTTTATTGCTTTGGCAATTTTGTTTTCATTATACTAATATGGTTAATTAAAACTGACAAAGGTGCAGAACAAACATCAACCTTCTACTTCTTTATGTTTTACATTTAAGTTTTATGTAAAATAACACACGTCACGCCCTCACTCCTGTAACGAGCCGTTCTCTGTTAATTAAAACACCACTGTCGCCGGTTTACTTGTGTGTGTGTGTGTGTTTTTTTTAATCCTCTTAATGTAAGCACTGGGCTGCTGGAACATTATCTAGACTCTGAACTGCATTTAATTTACACACACACACACACACACACACACACACACACACACACTGCTGTGTTTATTTCTGTGGGATTTTTTCTTTAATGTTTTAGTTGCTGAGCTGAACAGTATGTGGCAGCGAGCAACAGCTGAACATGAATTTTCTATGAATTTTCAGTTTGCAAGTGACTTAAGTGAACGTGGGCATGAACACTGAAACAAAATCCAACCATATTTAATTAAAAGCAGCGCCTGGTAACATTTATACTAAATAAAAATAGCTTCATACAAAGTCATCTTCCAGCACCTCAAGAGTGAGGCTGGCTTTACAAAGATAATAACCTCAATGCTGAATATACATTTACTGTATTTTAAGAAATCACAGTTGAGTCAATGTCAAAAGACATTTCCCATCAAGCACTTCTCCAAGAAGCCTTCTGCCTTTTTACAGTAATTTTCTGTTTTTCCCCCCAGTTATTTCTCATTTTTGTACAGAAAAATCACTTTCGTATTTATAGATTGTTTTTCCTGGTTTCTCAAACAGTTAGTATAGTTTATTAAAGATAACAATTGTCATTTACATGAATTGTTGTAAATGTATGTAAATGTAATTTATGTCCATACTAACTACTATGTGTTTAATGTTCTTTGTAATTTTCACATAAATCTGATCAGTTTGAGCTTCATGTGTAACATTAAAATTCAGACTTAATTCATGGAAAATAATTATAATCTCTAATCTGTATAAAATAAAAAAAAACAGAAAATGATAATTTATACATTTTCTGTACATTAACAACCAAACTGTCCATCTATTTCCTACAAACCACTTGTTGTGGAAATTCTTATCAACTGATGTGTGACTGAAATAAAGACTTGGGAATTAACTGTCTTAGTAATAGTAATAGTTATCTGGAACATCGTCCTCGTCTAAGAATACCACGAGGTAGAAAAACAGGAGAATATGGTGACAATGAAGTGGAAAAACAGCTTACATAGCTACAGTTAATATACAAAATAAGCATTTTAATACATTTCTACTTGCACACATCTATAATTTCCCGTCACTATGAAGTATTTTTCTAATTTTTGGACAGATAAATTAATTTTATGTATACAGTATTATTCTCTGTTTGTTTAAATTACATACAATTTTATGTAAATAAGTATAAAACTGTGAAATTTCAGTAAATTTTTGACATTTGAATTCTGATGCTGCTGACAGTCATGTGACTGTTAAGATGATTTTATATATTCATTCTGAAAGCCTTCCTTCCTCCCTCCTCTGACAAGTACATCCATGACAGAACACTGTGATGCAAATACCACATGCATATTCAATGTAACACGCTAAATATCCCCCTGAATGCACACGCAGCATTCCCTGCACGACAGCGATGTGCCGTGCATCCCCGTGGTGGTGTGCGCAGAAACACGAGAGGTGTTTTTCAAGTGTGTAAGCAGGCTAATCCTCAGCAGCGTGCTGTTACAGTAGGTAGCTGCCCTGAAGCTACAGGAGCTCAGCGAGACTGCAACTGTGCACAGATCAGCATGTTGGAGGTTTAATTTAGCAGGAGAGCTAGTGGTATGTACACACACACACACACACACACACACACATGTATTTGTGTGACAAAACAGGGATCTTCAAAGAGGCCCCAGGGTTTTAGGGGAAGTTTTACTAGTTACCAAAGAGGTGCTGGAGTTCTCAAGGGTTTCCAGGGACTTCTTGGAGGGGGTCTGAAGATGTTTGGAAGGTTTTTAAAATATATTTTTAAGATGGCACCTCAAGTGGTGTTAAGGGATTATGAGTAACGTTTCAAGGTCATTGGTTTCAAATCACTGAAGAAGGTTCTTGGTTGGTTTCTTCAGGGAATTCAAGATTTCTTGAGGAGTTTCCAATGCTACTCGTAATTGGATCGAGGACCACTCAATTAGACTCAACAAGGGTGCTACAGTCTGCAACATTAAACATTTCTGTTCATGCACAAAATACGCTCGACTAACCAACTGTAAATCAAGTGTAAAGCTTTCAGGTTTTGGTGACGGAAGATGGTGATATTATGTCAGAAATTGTAGAACGGGTTCAAGTAGACACTAAAGCAGACCTGAGGCTTCTTGAGGTGTTTCCTCAAGAGAGTTTGAAGCAGTCCTAATGAAGATGAAGGTCCTGAGAGAGTTCACGTGTTCATAAAGAGATTGTCAGGGTTACTGATTGATTTGCAGAGGTTCTCCAAACGGCTGTAGAGATCTTGGTTGAAGAGAAGACAGATCTTTTATCAGTTCAAGGCTGTGTGATGAGGTTTCAGTATCTGCCCTGACCTCTTTAAGAGTCTTTTCAAGGAGGTTTTGATAGTTCTTGAAGGTGATCTTTGTGAACTTCCTTTAGTCCTTGACAGCTCCTCTGGATCTTCAGGAAATGCGGTATTTGAAATGTCCTTGAGAAGATGTCAGCTTTCAGGAGGCTCAGTCAGGATTTACCATAATGGGGTTTGTGTTTCAATGATCCTTCAGTGGAAGTCCACTTAGAGGTCCTTGAAGCGATGCAAAGGGTGCTTGGGAGTTGAGAGAAATGCTGCAAACAAGCAGTGATGTCAGGACCAGGTGCCACCACTGACGAAACCTATAAACTATTAAAACCAAACAAAATTCTTTCTCTTGACCTGCAGTGTGAATTCCTGTGGTTCTGGACCTGGATGCTGAGTCTGTATATCACACTGTGCCAGTTTACTTTGTAGCATTAGTCTTCCTCAGCTCCAGTCCACTCATATAACACACTGTATGAAGAATGTGTTTTGGTGTTGGAGCTCATATGCATTATGAATGGAGCTTGCTGCTTCTAGCTCCTCCTGGGAGGGAAGAGCAAGCTGGAGACTGTGATATGAGCTGTGGTGGTACGGAGAGGAGAGACAAACAAGAAGACAAAGGAGGAAGAGAGGGAGGAGGACTGGTAAGAATAAGGTAAATGATGAAAGGTTATATCAGACCTGCTCTGTCAGTATTCTGTCTCTGGTCAGTTCTCGCTTCCTCCACAGGATCAGATAGTTCCATGTATGAGTCCGGAGGTGGACTGACAGGTTCTCTCCCCTCAGAAATGTGTTTTT
Source organism: Protonibea diacanthus (assembly GCA_028641955.1). Taxonomy (NCBI): domain Eukaryota; kingdom Metazoa; phylum Chordata; class Actinopteri; family Sciaenidae; genus Protonibea; species Protonibea diacanthus. Next base: position 2,112,066 of record CM053978.1, on the reverse strand, counting down.
ATAGGCTGCACAGTGAAAATGTGGTCTGTGGGACAAGAAGAGCTTTTAGGGGAACAGGGAGAAATCCAAACACTCATCATGTGTTCTCCATACTCTGAGTATTTTATTATCACGCCGAGGCTGAGTGGATTCTTTATTTGGATATACTGCTCTCCTCTACCATGACCCATGAAGTGACTTCTCTAATCTGAAGGAAAATGTTCTCTTACCTTGCTCAGAGAGAGAGATGACCGTGAACCCAGAGATGAGATGAGAAAAGAAGTAAGGGGAAGGAGGTAGGAGGACTTTGTTGAAACTGAATGGAGGACAGATGATAAAGAGAGAGAGAGAGAAAAGGAGGTAGCAAGGAGAGTTTGATCGGAGGAAGGAGGTGGGCAGAAGAAAAATGAAAAGTGGTGAGAGAATCAGAGAAGGATGGAAGAAGAGAAAGATAAAGCACGGGAGGAAAGGAAGGAAAGAGAGGCACAAGAAAAGAGTGAACAGGAAGACGGATGGAGATGAAGAGAAGGGGAGAAATGATCAGAGGCTACTTTTCATCATGTTAATGCATCACCTCACTTCCTTTCCTCACATCTAAGTTCTTCCCAGCGAGGACAGAGAACGCCTTATTGAAGGACCTACAGCATCTAGATGTGTGAATTGTTTAACCCTCTAGAACCCGGAGGAAAAATATAATCCTGAGCTTTGCATTGCAGTCGATTCTTTACGTTGATATCTATGATTATTTTCTGTGGGGGGAGAAAATAACCGGCTTTGTTACTGGCGCTCCCTCGCTCTCATTCACTGTCTACATCACTCGTCCACTGCTTGCCCACGTTCTTTGTGAACCAGAAAGAGACGTACTATAGAAGCTGGACACATGAACTGGGAGAGTGTCACAGTTTAGTCCATGAACTTCGCCTGGACAGAACTTAGTTTTAGGGACATTTCAGGCTGACTGTGGAGCCGTTCGTTCGGTCTGATTGGACTCTGCAGTGCGATGTCAGGTTGCATTTCTCTCTCCAAAGCTCAATCTGACCTCGCTGCAGGTCAGTGCATGTATTCGGCACTCCCGCGTTCAAATAGAAAAACCTGTGTTGACCGGGTCTGAATCAGACTTTATGCACACACAAGCACTAAATGAAATTAAGTGATTAAGAGTTGCAGAGGCCATCAGAGCAGCAATCAAACTGAACACTGAGGATAATGGTACTGTAGCGCTGGCACACACAGACACCCTTTGCTTCTTGCCAGTACAACACAATGGATCAATAGTGAAGTCTGTTTCCTGTTAGCTGCGAAGTGCATTACTGAGAGTAACTGACTGCGAGCAACAAGTTCTACAGCTGCACTCTTTAAGGATCATTCGCTATACTTAAAGAGATCTGTCCGATCGCTGAGCGATGATACAGCGGCGACAAAAACACTAAAGAAAAAGCAAAGAACACAAGAAGTTTTTCACTATGATGGATTCAAAAAAAGTGCAGCGTTCAGATCCAGCCAGGAGCAGGATTTAGTCATTTGTCAGCGCCTTCCCAGAAAAATCAGTTTTCTGATCTGCTGCTTCTTAAAGGTCTGCTGAAGTTTAGACAACTTAAAGAAAACTAAAATCGACTCCGTGTCTGAAACAAACCAGTCAGACACTTTGTACGCTTAAACATCCAGCCAGACCTCCGCTTTGAAGTGTTTCTGGAGGACTTTTAGCATCCATCACTCGGCCTGCCTGCTTTTTAGTCTTTTTTTACTCTCTCTTGGGCTCTTGGTGAAGCATAATATCCACAGGCAGCTGTTCAGACAGGCTGCATGTTTTAATCTCATTAACTATACTGTATATATCAATCAAGGCCCCAGACCTGTTTCACTGTGAGCTTTCAGTTTTAACGGGATAAGGGGACTATATAGCTGAATTTATACTGAACACATGCACAGTTTAAATTCATTACATACATTTGACTGCATTAAGAAAGAAGTCCCATCCTGGCCCGTGTCACTTTTCCTTCCCTTTCACTCTTCATTCCTCAAACCAACAGAGGAATTATTTCATGGAGGTGGGAAGTTTTACGACCGCCATGCCACACGATGAGATGTTCCTCTTGGGCTCGATGAATTCTGGATATCTGCTGCGCATAACTGCAGAAGATTTGCCAGCGATGGCTCAGGCATGCAAACAGATTCTTCCCCAGGTGTGTTGCAGGAAAGGAAAGGACAGACGAGATTTTAAATTCTTGAATTCAGAATTCAAATACTACACGAAAAACATATATTTACTCAAATTTTCAGTCAAAGAGAAACACTTTGATTTCACAGTGTGTCAGATTTAGGAGGCTCAACTTACAGAATATACTTTTTAAAGACAGAGACGAAAGAAGCCCCCCTCTCTCTCTCTCTCTCTCTCTCTCTCTCTCTCTCTCTCTCTCTCTCTCTCTCTCTCTTTCACACACACACACACACACACACACACTCTCTCTTTCTGTCTGTACTTGCTGATGTTTGCCTGCTGAGCTGCTTCCTTATTATTCAATTAGAGAAGGAAATTCATCTGAGCGTCTGCAGCTGAGAAAACCTGCTGGAAACTCTTCACACAGTACAGAGAAGTGTGTGTGTGAGTGTGTAGTTGTGTGTCACAGTGACAAATTGTGTGTTAGAGAGCATCGTGAATATATGTGTTATGTGTGTGATGTTGCTTGTCTGCAGCTGTGTGTGGTAACTAAGGACTGCGTCACAAATGTGGGAAACATGAGTGTGTGTGTGTGTGTGTGTGTGTGTGTGTGTGTGTGTGTGTGTGTGTGTGTGTGCTGCTGTTACACAGGAGCCCACCTTCCTTCTGCTTCCTCTGGGTTGTTACGCAGGTTGACTGATTGTAGTGAGTCTCATTTGACATCCCATGATTCATTTCAAGAGGTGAAGAAGGGAGAGTGTGTATGCGCCAGATATACCCTGTGAGTGAGAGAAAAACTGTGTGTGTGTGTGTGTATGTGTTTGGGGCCCTCGGGGAGAAAGGATGTAGGAAAGAGGCTGATTATTTTTCTCTCTTTAACACCATATTACATGATGGATAACCGCATCCACTGGGACACATGATGGATAGATCTCACACACATTTAAAAACACACAAACAGATAATCCTCACACACACACACACACACACACACACGCACACTGCATTTCCACATAGAGGCTGTTGTTGTGTTTCTCTTAACAATAAGTAGGCCCATCTAAACATCAGCATCCGCTGTTTTGCAGGTTGACGCATGTCGATACTCGTGCTGGCTAATTTTTTTTGTGTATTTGGTGTGTGACGCGTGTGTCAGGTGGCATGCAGACGTGGCCGGTCTGTGCCGAACTTCAGTCAACACGTATTATTGTGCAGCACAGCAAATTCAAGATTAGCTTGTGGTACGTATTCGTCAGCTGACTCATTAATGGCAGCAGTTATAGGAGGAGTTTGTAGGGTTGCTGATTACATCCCCCTCGCCTCACCCCACATGTTCTGCCATCATTGGATTGCTGTCGAGAAGGCGTTGTCCATCCGTCGTCTAACATCTCTCTGGTGCTTTTAACGTTTTTCTAGCTCAGTTTAAGATTTAAATTTGAGGTTTTGACCGACTGCAAACTGGATTTTTATTATCTTGCTGGTATCCTGGTACTGACAGAACACAGAGAACCAATCCAAAGCAAACGTATGCCAGAGAGTAAACCAGCCATGACCATTTGTAGACGCTGCACACACAGTCACTATACATCCATCCATCCCACAGGTTTTGCAGAAACCTTCCCAGATAAATACAAGGTTAAATCTACAAACGTTTTATTAATGCAGAGTAAAAATAAATATCCACAGTGTGAAAAATCTGACACTGACAAATTGAAGGTATGCTTTACCATTCATTTATTGGAATAATTCTCACTGCCATCATGTATCATCTGTAGATCTTCGCTTGGAGAGCAAGTGATATTTTTGAATACTTTAAAATAATAATAACTGACGAATTCAATGTGGAAACATTTTCCTGAAATAGTTTGTGTTTCAGGACTCAAATTCTTCATTTGAGTTCATTCATTCTGCAAGTTTAAATCATTAAAGCAGTAAAGTATGATCCCCTTTTCCTCTAGCACCACCAAGAGGCTCACGTTTGTTTTTTTAAGTAAAATATCTTGACAGTTACTGATGGACCAGCAGGTCACGGCCTCCTACCCTCCACACACTGCTGCACAACCCTGCTGCGATTTGCTGCAACAGCTGATTTGGTCTGAATACGGCCTACAGCCTCACAGAGACATAGTGTGGCTGTAGTCTGTTCAACAAAATGTCTGAAAGTATTTCTCACACTTGCATGAAACCTAACATATTGCACTATAAGGACGCGTGGGATCATCTTCTATTCAGAAGACATTTGGTTGCTAGGCTGCCTCAACGTAGTAACAGACGCAGCGAAATCAAATTTCTATTTAAACTTTACCATGCAGGTAGCAGGCGAAACCTTGACCGCCCACTTTGTCATTGCTCTGTAGAAATCTTCTCTATAGAGTGTGTAAGAGAAGAAACGCCTCATTTTTTGCAGAACTTCGCAGAAGACATGAAATCTCTCTCTCCTTGGAAAGCCAAGACAATCACAGTGCCAAGCTTTATTTAATAATTGGCATCACCCGCTCCTGACACGTGAAAACACAGAGTGTAGAAAAGGCAACACAAGCAGACCTGTTTTGGAGGAAAATTGAGGTCAGTGGTGAAGCCAGAGCAACAGGAAGGAGAGTAAGATTAGGAAGCTGATGAGGGCAAGGAAGGACAGTTGTCAGATGAAATCAGGGCCAAGTTTGTTGACCATGTGCTCAACCATGGGCTGAGTGTTCAGCCCAACCTCAGCCGTTACATGGAAATTTATCTTAACTGGCAACTAACAACTACGAGGAGTTCATGTGATCACCTTCAAGGTTAAAGATAAAGGTCAGATTCCCATTACGGAAAGATTCACTTGTCAGCGTGAGAAACAACTGAACTTTAGTTTCTTGTAATCACGGTGAAGCTTTCCAATCTCTGAAACAATTTTAAGGACTTCTGACCTTTCAGCTGAAATACTTGGTGATGATGTTCTTACATATTTTAGCTGTATGCTCACATTTTCTTCACCTCGGTTTATTCTTAATCTGTTCAATAGATAAACGGCAAAGACAACATCGGAGTAGCTTTGTTTATTTGTTCATCTCTCTGGAGTTTTCTCCACAGCAAAGTTTGTAATTTAAACAGCAGAAAATTAATTTTAGTGTGATTACATTTTTGTAACATTACAATATTTCCCTGTTAATTCTACCAAAGTTTCATATTTTCCACAGTAAAATCATGTCAAAGTAAAAATGAAAGTTATGCTCCATTTGTTAATTCCCATGTATCTCCTACACAGATGGGCTGCTTTCAATTTTACAGTTTTTTACTGTAATTTTAAGAAACATTTCTTACAGTGTGGGTGAAACGGGTCTACAGGGTGTTATACAAGGTGTATTACAGTCCTGTAACCCAGCGTATTGTGCTTAACATGTTATCTTGTCTGTTGGATGTCACTGCAGTTCACCATCTGTATATTTTCACCGATGAGGTTGGCTTTAATCCATAAAGAAGGGGACAAGGACAGAATAGTATTGGACATCGAGCCATTGTGAAAGTCCCCTGATGGCATTGAATGAACATCCAGTTCCTACAACACCGCCTTTGTCATCACACTCCGAGACATCCTCATGGCAACCTTAGTCCAGCTGAGCACAGGGGTGGACCAGAGCAGCCCAGGTGTGTGATCATTTCGGACTGTCATTTGGTCTACAGCTGGTTCATCGACCACCAACAATTTACTGTATTGCAGTAATTAAGTTGATGTGGGTTTTTTAGCAGCTGGGTCAGTCACTGTAGATGATTCTCTAACCTGCTGTTTAACCAGGCAGAGTATTGATGCGATGTAGATGAGGTGCCGTGTCCAGGATGCAGGATAATTTCCTGCATTTTGAATTTGTTTTTGTCTTTTTATGTTTATTTTTGCAGAGAATTCTTTAATCTTTTCTTTTATTTATTAAGGTCCAAAAATGTTCCAAAATACTTAAATATATAAATAAAATAATCAGATATTGTTACCGTTTGCCTGTTTATATAAAATCTACTGAAGAAATCTTCATAGTTGTATTTTTTGTTGAGCACATGATTGTGTTGTTGGTTAGCAGACAGATCTTTTCAGTCAGTGGTCATGGACTCATCTGAAGTCCTTTTTATTTCTTTATGTGAGAGCTGATGTAACAGAAAGGCCTTGTGCAGCAGATTCATAACCAAGTTTGGTAACAGTAATGTTTTGGTCTTTTATCTGGATTTTATGGATCTGGAGCGTTCCATTTGTTTCTTGTACAAAAAATCATGTTTGTTTTGTTTTGTCTGTCTGCTGTTAGAGTCCAACCAAGAAGGAATAAACATCTGGGTGCTTGTGCAACCTGGAGGTGAGCATTTTTAACTGAACTCAGCTTTGAATTCAAATCAAGAAAACATTCATTGATAACTTGACAAAATGTCTTTGTTCAACGTTTAGCTGTTCACAACACACTGTTCCAGTCAGGATGTCTTCACTCTTGTTTTGGCTCAACCCTTAGCAGAATAGCATGGCATTAATAGGGAGGCCTTGCAGCTGCAGAAAAGCAGATCTCAATAGAAACTTTAAAAAGTTAAAAATTTAACTAAAGGTCAATGAAATGAGTTCTTCCAACTGTACTCTGTATTTCGTGTTTGTTTGCTGGATCCTCTATGTTTGTCTGTCACTGTTTTTTTTCTTTAAGGTTGTAGTCAGACATTAAGTCAGCCACAACTTCTTTTTTTGTAACACGCAACACAACTTCATCCCAAAGAAGAGGAGCTCGTGAAGCCTTGTGATTCAGAAGGGTTTTGCTAAACTGTCATCCACAAAATGAGCGTGTGTATTATTCTTGAGATATGTGTTTTTTTTTATTTCCAAGCTACTCCATTTATCATTTGTCTCCTTCTACCCATAATGCTTTGAATTATGAGATTGTTTTCGACCAAGTCTCACTTCTCCTACATATTCATTCATGGTGTTTGCTTGAGTTGAGTTGACTACTCTCCAGTGAGCGTGGCTGTCTAGACGAGTGGTTTCCAGCTCATTTCACAGAGTTCTTCTGAACTGGAGTTTGGATTAATGTGGTTCCCTTTATGTCTTCTGTTCCCTCAGCAACTTCTTCAATATATGGACCTGCAGGAGTACAGAGACCACGGCCAGGGAGCTGTTTGTTGGTGCAGTTGGACAGGCATGAGAAGCGTGGGTTGACGCACAGGAATACTATTATTCTTAAAGTTATTATGCTTAAAGGCAGCACAACTTTTGGGAACTTGGAGCTCTTGGTCAGAGAACAAGCTCACAGTTTAGTCGATCCAAGACCAGCATATTGACTCCCATGGTCAGTACCCAGGTTTTATTCCTGGCCTTATTCCTGGTCACACACTTTAACCCAGTGCGATCTTTACAACAATAAAGTAAATCCATCCATTTTCCATGATCGCTCATCCATCTATCGCTCATGTCTGTGGACAGGACTGTGGGAGGAAGCCAGAGTACCCTGAGAGAAGCCACGCAGACACGTGGAGAACGTGCAAACTCCACACAGAAAGACTGCAACGAACCAGGACACTTTTTGGATTCTTTTTTTATATGGCTAAAACACATTTTTCTGCTGAGCCTGTCCATCCTGAACCTGAATATTTGTTAAACGTAACTGAGATCTGAAGTATTTGCTGTTTTTACAACAAAATCTACAATAGAATTCACAAGTAATTCAGGGGAGGTTAAATGTGAAGTTCACAGGTTGTTTTGCACGATTTTGCTAATGCCTTGATTGATACAGGTCCAGCGATGCATTGTGTGTCTTGGTAACCAGAATATAGAAATCTGTCAATGTCAGTGAGGTCCTTCAGTCACGTGCAAAAGCCTGACTGCAGATGTTTTTATCTGTATTTTTAGCATCTGTTGAAGAGAGGAGAACATTTATGAAATCACTTTAACCTTTTTAATACAGAGGCAGAAAGCACAGCGAATGAAGTGCTGTAGCCCTCGACCCTGCCTTGCAAAACTTTCACACTGAATGAATCAATTCATTGAATATCCTGGCAAATAAACTGGCGCCTCCCCGGGGACACCATCCCCCACCTTTATCCCCTTGTTGCCCTCAGATGACCTTAAAGACTGACACTCACACCATGGCTAAATACCTGTGTATCCCGACCAGTCAACTGGGGAACTGTTGCCTCCCTGGCCGTCAGTCCACCACCTTTATCTCCTGATAATCATCATTCATCATCATTCACAACAGACTGACTGGGGGGATACCCAGGTATTGAACCATGACGTTAATGTCAAACTGCCTGGCACTGGCCGGGAGGCTGAAATCCTGAATCGTGTCTAAACTGTGGTCGTGTTTCAGTGTGTTCAGTAGGAAGTACTAATGTATTCATGGAGCAGAATGTGGAGGTCAGGATGGTGGATGTGAATACAAAACTGACATTTTACACTAAATATCTTGAAACAGAGGTGAACACATCACTTGAAAAACTGAAATTGTGAAAACTATTTCAGCCATTTTTTAGACTATTATTGTAAAAATTATCTAGGAAATAAGAAAAACTTTATTTTTATCATTTCTAATAAACTTGGAAGTTCATTGTGTTGTTGTCTTTGAGCAGGATTTGTCATCTAACTAAGTCTAACCTCATTACTACAGATCTGGCTCAGTTGTTGGTTTTGGTGCTGTTTGTTTGTGCTCCCAGGTAATGCTGACTCACCTCTGAGGGGGGGACGACAGTTTCTTGCCAAATTGGTTTCAGGTGTTTCAGCAGTAATCAGGTTACCAAGTGTGCCTGTTTGAAAGTCATTCAAGATTCAAGTTTGTGGAAGAACCACACGTGAACACAACACTTTGTTTCCAACTCTTTAAAGCAGTAAACCATTTTTAATTAAATGCTGAAGCTGGGTCTTTGTTGCGCTGATTCAAACAGGGTCTGGTGTTTAACTTGGCCCCTGAAATCTGTGAACGAAACCAATCACGGTGCTCATGAAGCCTGCTGCTCTCACTGCTGATTTTTCAAGTGAACAAATCAGAATATCGGCGTGTGCATGCGAGCTGCACAGAAACACCGTCATGATTCAGAGGCTCTATCAGCCGAGGTCGACGTTTCAAGACCGCATACATCGTTACAGGTCGACACGGCCTGTCCGGTTCATAAGCTCGTCTAAATGAAGCCTTCGTTTGCTAGAGGGAACCCTGTCTCATAGACACTGCCAAATATGTAGTGGAGGTAAATGCATTACAACAGCAGTCTGGACATGTTACAGATTAAGCTCTTCAAGTCTGGTTCCTAAAGTTGCGTTCATTGTGAAGCTATTTTACAACTTTGTAGCAGGAGAAGCAGCGTCTATGAACTCTATGAGGCAAGACCTTCTCATCTTTAAGAGGATGTTGATGGAAGAAACTGAGAAGAGAACAGAAGAGTACATCAAGAGCTTGATGAAATAAAAGGCTGAAAGACAGACGCCGAGCTGGGCTGACTGCTGCTGGACTAGTCAGTAATATTAGCTGCTGCTATTCAATTTCTACGCAGCATTGCTTTAAAACATCCAAAGAGCTCATAGAACAATACTCAATGATACTCAACGATAATGATAGAAAATGGATCCATTAAAAAAAATAGTCTACATGACCTGACAGAGAGGTCGGCACAACTCTTCCCAGCAGATCAATTTGGGCACATTTTTTCGTGATCATGGCTGAAGGCAAAAGAGTTTCGGTTACCAGTAGTCTCAGTTTTCGCCTGATTTTAATTAATAAATGCCAAAATTATCGACGTTCATCATTATATTCTCAGTATTTTAGTAAATATCTGTTGGTTTGTTTTAAGCTGACAGCTAAGATTATTAATTAAACTGTATGAAGTGCAATAAGCAGATAAATTCCTTTGTGATTAGCTCCGGTTCAGCCGCTGATCCTTCTTTGATGAGTCAGGGTTTCTGAGGGGAAATAAATGTGTACTCTGTGAATGAGTGTACTCAGACTGTGATTGCTGCGGCCCTGTCTGTACTCGTTCCTCCGCTGGAAGAAAAACTGACTGTGCGTGATGAATAAAGGAGTGCGGAGACTCTCTCTGTGTCTCCACACATCATTAATAAACTGGCCCTAATTGCATGTGAACGTCCTCAGAGTAAAAAGATATTTTTGTGTCTCATTTAAAAGACAAATTACCGAACCCGTCATCAATAATCTCCCCAAGCAGGGAGAGGTGTGATGCTGCCCGAGTGTGAAACTCTGCGCATGTGTGTGTGTGTGTGCACTTTAATTTCTTTACTTGTGATGATAAAAAGGCCGGACATGTCAGAATCAGTGTATGTTTTAAATGTGGATGATTTTGTTTGTCAGAACTGTTTCAGCTCTGTGAGGACCAGTTTGAGTTTAAAATCTTTTGTGACCTTTAGAGTGAAAAGTTTGAAATTGAGAATCTGATTTTTATTTTTTATGTTTAGCATGTAGATATCCAGTGGCAGTAACAGGATCAGGCACTATGGCCAATCGCAGCAGGGTTGTGCAGCAGAGGGCTGCTGGTGTTGGACTTAACCGCTGTAAAACAGGAAATAACCTTTTATTTCAGATTAACTGGCCTCATGGTGGCTGGCGCTCGCTCACTCTCATTCACTGTCTAAGTTGCTCGACCGCTGCTGACTCTCTCAAACTGTCAGAGACAGTCACAACAGATGACATTTTAACATGGGGGCTTATATGACTCGTTCTGCAGCCAACCTCAAGTGGACAGTAGAAGAACTGCAGTTTTTGGCACTCCTGTGTTGGCTTGGCTTCACAGTCACAGAGGTTGCTGCTTGATTTAGACATACAGCTGTGATGGTTAAGGTCGGGTCTGGGTAAAGCACTAAGTCCAGTGTGTGTGTGTGTGTGTGTGTGTGTGTGTGCCGACATATTTCATGAGACACACAGAGCTTCTGTATTAATGAGATCAGCAGTTATTTAGCACCAAACGAGTGAAGAGAGTCATGCAGCAGCAAGTCCTACTCTCACTGCTTCTGCTGCAAGTAACAACTACTACTGTAGCAGAGCTGTTACTGGAAGTACTGGTGCCATGCATAGATTTAGTGTACTACTAGTACTGTTTGTACTACTTTCCCTTCTATAAAACCAGGATATTCCAGGGTAGTGAAAAAGAAGCTAAAATAAACATGATCTAGGTAGCAGCTGCCTAATGCACATGACGTCAGTGGATGTGACAGTGTGGAGTTTTAACTTGTGTAGATGATGTTTATATGTTTGAAGAACAACATTTAATTTAGACACTGAATAAAAAAGTGTGAATGCTATAATGCTTCAAAAACATGTATAAACTAAGCTATAGTGGAGAAGACTTTGACGACTTCGCTACCTGCTTTTACTTCTTGGCAACGTCCCCAGTTTGATTCCCAAAGGGGAGCTCAAGTATGACAACAACAAAACACTTTTAGGAGGCGAAGGCTGCTCTTCACTCTCTGTCTCTTCCTCGTCCGGTGTTTTTCTTCACTGTGTCTCCCACTCACTTCACACTGTCTCTTTACACGACACAGGAGAGCACACACACACCTCCATGAACCTCTCCACTGCCCTTTTATTCCTTCCTAATGTGCTTGTTGTTGTACGTGGGTGTGAAGTGAGCGAGAGAAGACGAGAAGTCATTAAGGTTTTTGGTGCCTTCCAAGGCCTTCATCAGTGACTGCACAAACTCAGAAACTAACAAACACTGCTCGGCTCTGATTCACACTGTCACACACACACACACATCTATAAGCCTCATTCACACATTCTTCACTTTGTAAATTCTCTGGTAATTTTACGTGTTAGTGTTGCTTTCAAAAAAAAAAAAGACCTTGACGTGTTTCCACTGTAGAAGTCGCTCCATCCTTCTCTCGGCTTACTTACAGCATTTATTTAACTCTTCCTCTGTGTCACGAGTCTGAATATAAAGCGCACACAAGGTTATTTTTTAGATGTCGTGCCATGACGGCCTCCAGATTGTAAAGCATCCACAAAACACTCTATTACAATAACACCATAAAATCATAAATCATAAACTTCAACATACTTAAACATAAAATATACAGGAATAAAGACACATAGCAAATCATTTCACTAATTTTCACAACCTTAAAAGCAAACTGGATTTGATAAATCTATTTATACATAGATTACTATGAGAGTGTGAGACAGAGACTGACAAAGACCCTTGAAATCATTCCATCTCAGTTTCAAGACCACTTTTTATTTAAATACACAACTGCAGAGATTTTGATGATCACAGTGTCTAATTAATTTATTCACATAATAACAGATATGGGATGTAATTTTTGTTTTCTGCTTCAAATCAAGCAGCAACCTCTGCGGCTGTGAAGTGAAGCCAAAAACTGCAGTTCCTCAAACGTCCACTTGGGGCTGGTTCCAGAAGTGAGTCAGTCTCCATAAGTCCCCATGTTCAAATAGCAGAAATAAACATGTTTACAGCCTGGTACAAAAAACACAGAGGGTGAATTTATATACAACTCACCTGTTCACATTATATTAAGGCTTAAAGTTATGCAGGATTAAGAGCGTGGACGCTTTGATTGACAGGTGGATGCAGCCCTTATTCAGCCCACCTCAGGTCCCACCGACGATCCACGTCTTTGGGAATTCGGGAAGAATGCACTGATCTAACATGTTTTCCGGGATCCAGTGTTCATGATTTTGTACAGTATTAATATTTGTGGATGTGTTGGAGAGCTTCACTACCTCCACACCTCAGAGGACTTCACTCTTGTGTCCCTCTCCCACTCTTGAACAGCTCTTCATGTTTACTTACCCTGACCTGTACCTCCTCATTGTGAGGTGAAAATACATGTCTTATACTGTATGTATAAGATGTCCTGAAATGTTTGTCAAGGAGATGTTTACTTCTTTATTTCCTGCTGAAATAAAACCACAAATGCATTTTTCATACCTTGAGTTCTTTTGCATTAAATCTCACTGGGATGTTTATTAAAACTGATTGGATGTTCTAGCAAGTTTCCTGAGCTGTAGTTTCTTTCTTTATATTGCTGCATTGAGAGAATCCTCAACTGAACCTTTCTACAATGAATATTTGAACAATGAAAATACACCAAACCGTGTCCATCAAAGAGAAACACACAAAGTGATGAATATGTAATTAACTAAACAGACTTGACTCATCTCTCTATTCTCCTGACCCGGGACTCTTTACACTGAGCCGTCATCTGTTTCTTTCTTTAAACATTTACCTGATGTCTTCATCCAGAGTTAATTATGATGAATCCTTTCCTCTGGGCTTTATTCTCATGTAGAAACACGGTGTGCAGAAGCAGGCCAAGGAGGACGTGCTCATACTGCTTTTCAGTTGAGAATTGGCTGTAGGTGGATTTTATAGATAATGAACGGTGGTAGAACACATTCAATAACATGAAGTCGTCTGAGGTCGAACAGCAGGGAACGCAACGTGGACTCGAGCAGAGTGTGAATACCTGAGGACAGAATGTGTGGGTGAATCTACAGAAACCACGTCGGAAAATAAATGAAGTCTGTAAACTCTGATGTGTGTGCAGACCTGCGGGTGACGTGGTTATGTCGTAAATGTAAACTGAAGTTAAAAAGAGTTAGACTAAACACATCAAGGTGAAGGATACTGAGCTGACTGGACATCCAGGTGCAGGACATTTACACTTACCTGATATATTTAAGCTGAATATCTCAAACGTGCGGCTAAGTACAACAAAAAGTAATTAAATTCCATTTATTTCATAAAAGGTGTAATTCAAGGTCTTTACACTCTGCAGCTGTCAGCTCGCGATAGAGGCCTTTGTTCCTCTGCTGTGCGTGTTGTTGGACGTAGCCTCTGGTCTCCTCGTCTCACCGCGCTCATTCTCCAGTCAACCCAACGCTGTTTAAAGAGCCAGATCATTCAGTTTCCTGGTAACGACACAACCGTGGCCAGCTTTGTGAACGTCTATGAACCCGCCTCAATAAAGCGTTTGACTGTGGTTCTGGTCTCCGGTGGGTGTTTGACTTCTGGATCTACAGTACTACTGTACATGACACAGTATAATGTTTACCCTGTGTGCACACACATGCTAACTGGACTGCTGATGGCTCATGTTCCCGTTTGTTACACTTCTCTACTACGATGTGAACTTCCTGGAAATGACCATCGCAACATTTTAGCACTTTTCCTTCTTTGCAACTGTCATGAAACAGGTACCAACCGTCACTGACTTCACTCATGTTTGGTGCGTCTTCATCGCCTTTCTTTGGAGACTCATTTCAATCATTTTCATTGTTTCTGTCACTCATCTGATCTTCTTAACTTTCTTCTCGTTCACTCATTTTCCGTCCTTTCAAAATAGTTTTCTCTCTTTTAATCTCTGTTTTTTTTCTTTCATTAACATGTATCCATCCTATCCATCCCACATCCTCTGTCTCCGGTCTGTAGACCGGCATACACATTCAATAGATACCTGCCCACACACACACACACACACACAGAGTTCTCAGAGGCTCCATTACAGCACTACAGGAACCATCTGTTGGTCGGAATGGAATGCTGCTCATTTGCATATGATTAGCATGTCATTAATGGAGCATTATGCAGAGTAATGTGATTGCTAAACGAGTTTTGCTTCCCCCACAGAGTAAAAACCTCTGTTCCGCTAATCGCTGCTGGCTCACCCTTCCTACTTTCGAAGTGTGTGTGTGTGTGTGTGTGTGTGTGTGCCCACAAATGGAAGAATCCGGGTGCATTGTTACCATGCCAACACTCTGTACTGGGCTTTAGGTTTGTTGGTCATGTCAGAAACATGTACACACGAACAAAGCTATCATATCGGTCTGAATATGAGATGACATTTACGTCTAGGAATCTCGGATTTTTATATTTGAGGAAAGCAAACAAGACGGAAATTGTTTGTCCTTGTTGAGTCGGCTGCCGCGGGTCAGTCTGACCCACACAGATCCATCAGGAAAATGTTTTAGTCAAAGAAATCAGAACGAAGAAAATAAATTTATGCATAACTGTTTTCATGAGTGTATAATCACCTGAGAATAAGAGTCGTTATGTTTTTGTTACTTTACAATGAGCCTGCCAGACTTTAACTCAAGTGCTTCCGAGTACATAGACTATAATTAAATTCTTTGTCTGATTTAACAACAGAACTCTGCACACAAACTCTGGTGTTTTATTTTGAAAACTGATCACACGTTACCCCGCTGCTCATCGAGCTCCACTGGCTACAAAGTCGTCTCTGGTGCTTCACCCATCTACTTGAATATATATTATCTCCTCCAATAAATGGCGCCATGGTTTCACGCGGCACACAAACAGCCGTGTTTGACTCACCTATTCGCCACAGCGCCTCCACATGCGATCTCCATAGCTCTTTATATGTTACTTCATCCAGCACTGATGCTAGAGAGGTACCTACAGAATATTTTACAAAGAGGGGGACGCTGACCAAGAGGCTGAATTTGATGAGCTGGGAGTGAGAACAGGTCGATACAAACCTACAAGGAGGAGGGAAGCCACTGAGGAGTACACACCTCCCAGATCTAAATAAAACATTGCTCAGACCTGTGTGCTTATTGATCAGCTTCTGAATGGATCATATATATATATATGTAAGTTGTTTGTTACAGAATGTACAAATATAAAAGAAGCAGCTGACGTCACTTTAGAGGTTATCTGTTAAAGTGTTAATAAAGGTCACATTTGCCTCTATGTTCTGATGTGGAATGATTTAAAGACCTGCACAACAACCCTATTCAGATACTGATAACATTTGTGGGGTGATGGATTGAGATCATGTATGTTTAATGTGTTAAAACTTATAAATAAACATCTGATGTTCTGCTGGATTCAGGCTCTCCTCCAACAAGCTACAAATAAAAGGATAATACTGTATGTGGACTTGAGTTTGGCAGAGGTGTGGTGGTGCCCTGAATGTGATACCCTGCAGTCAGTGTCACCTTCTCCAGCTGTTGGAAGGTGAACGCTGTCAAAAATAACTCTGGATTGTCGACCTCAGTGTTGGCGCGTGAGGTGAGATTTAATAGCACATC
The DNA here is from genome assembly GCA_028641955.1 of Protonibea diacanthus. Classification (NCBI taxonomy): domain Eukaryota; kingdom Metazoa; phylum Chordata; class Actinopteri; family Sciaenidae; genus Protonibea; species Protonibea diacanthus. The sequence continues at coordinate 2,095,923 of CM053978.1, read as the reverse complement.
AGAATCTGACGTCAGTCCTCTGTCGCCTTGAAGTGAAGAAACACCTCGGCTCCTCATTGTTCTATCAGTGTTATCGTCTTCTTCACTTCCTGTTTCTTACATTTCTCCTCTTTCTGCCAGTCTTACAGAAATGTTCAGAGCACACACACTCGGACAAACTGCCTTTAGATGTCACACATGAGCACGAGCATCAGTCCAAGGAGAATACAGATTTATCAACACACTCACAAATCATGAAGAAGCTCTGGCTCATCTACACTCCCTCAGAATAATGCAGCAACTTCTCCATGTCGATGAATACCAGACGTTCTGTACGAGGACGGTCAAAGTCGAGTCAACTCCACAGAGGAAGTGGGGGAGAAGAGGATGTTGCATCCATCATGAACAGCTCCTCTCACCTCCTGTGTGAGACTGTGGAGGCCTTAAACAGCTCCTTCAGCAACAGACTGCTTCACCCACCATGTAAGAAGGAGCGCGACCACAGCTCCTTCATTCCAACAGCTGGCAGACTCTTTGACATCATCTTAAATGCTCTGCAAACAAGGACACGTGTTTGCCCTCGGTGGTCAGACACGGTTATCTGACTCATGTACCTGTCTGTTGTGTCGAGGGAGTGAGACAGCCCAATCCTCTGACCTTGGTTACCACGGCAATGATCAGAAAGGCGCCTGCACACACAAACATGCGCCGCTCTGTATCTCGAGAAGAAGCCCTCACAACAATCAGGGTCAAGCATGTCTTGTCCTGTTTGTAACACGTGTAGCATGTCAGAAGAGAAAATTCACTCACAGTGACATGGCGGTGACTTGTGGAAGTCACGTCCTTGTAAAGATGTAAACGTGGTACCATGTAACGTTGCTCAGGACATCCATTTCACTGGCCGGTCTTGCTGCTGTTCAAGCGACTACTTTGCATTTAGAGATCTCTGATCATCTGGTACAGCAACGTGATCACTGTGCTCATGTTAGCACGTCAACAAAAGATGAATAAAAATATATTTATTGTGTTCTATTATCACACAAAACAAGGAAACAGAGACACCGGAGATAAACAGCAAGTTAACAATAACTGCAGTATTCCATGAAAGTCCCCAGAGTTCCTTTAAAAATCACATTTTTGATCTTCTTAAGCGACAGTATATATCATTCTAACATACACACACAAATCAAATGCATCAATATGAGTGTGTTTATGAGCCGATGTGAGGTTCTTTCTTCCTCCCCTCGCCCTGATCTGACGTTTGCGGGGCTAAAAGCTGCCTCCATCTCGCCTCTGTTCTCTTTTCACAGCTGCTCGTGAGATTAAACGCATGACTTTTCACCATTTATCACTTTTGTGTCATTTATGGGGTTAAAAGCTTCGCCCTCACACACTCCGGCTCTCAATTTATTCTCTTTTTTTTTAAATTCCTTTTCCTTTCTTCGCCTCTCCCTCTGCTCTCTTTATCTGACTGTCATTCATGGGGTTAAATGTTATTTCGCTCCCTCACACCCTGAGAAACGTTTCAGATTCATCTTGGTGTTGATTATGTGTTAAACTCGTCCTCTCTTCAACCTCTCCTCTTATTTATTCCTTCAGTCATCGGTGAGGTTAAAAGCAGCCACTCTTCGAGTCTCCTCTCTGACTTTTTCTCTCAGTTATTAAATAAATGATCTGTGATCATTCAGAGATTCATTCAGCGGTTCATGTCTGAGATTTACACAAGCGACATCATGTTGCAAATGCTCAGCATGTTTGTTAACACTTCAAAGTAATTACCTGCAGCATTTTAAAATCATAATTCTGACATTGATATCTGATGCAAATGTTCTGTAATTGCTCCTCGTTAGCGAGTCACACTTGATTATTTTTTAGATGAACTCTGGTTTCCAGAGTATTCGTGCTTAATTACATGCATGTGCTGAAGAAAACACAAGACAACCAAGACTGAAAGCATCTTGAAAGAGTAAAAGTGCATACATGATATCAAAGTTGAGTGTCTCATCAAGCATCCACAAAAAAAGTGAAAGTGAAAACAAATGTTTATACCAAAAAGCTGCTTGTTTTGCTCTTTAGACTCGGGAGCAAAGACTAGATTGGCTCCAGTTGGCAGAGGTGAAAGTAACGAATTACAACCGCTCATGTTACTGTAAAGAAGTAACGTCTTTGCATGCTGGTACCTTTATGAATATTTTATCAAGCCTGCATTTGCATCTTTAACCATATCCAAACCCTTCATTTGTATTTTTGTAGGTGCACTTTTGTTACTTTTGTTGGTCGTCTTTAACTGATCGAGACGTTCAGGCAGTGCGTAGCGTGCGCAGACGTCTGCAGCGATAGTTTCAGCATCGCTTTTTCTCAGACCACGCAGCAGGTGCCAGGTTGGAGAGGTGACCACACTGACGAGCAGTGCAGGAGTTAAAAGTCGATGAAGACTTAAGATTACGAGAAACAGACAAGCCTTTGCCTGACTCTTCTCTGCAGTGCATCACGGTTACGTGCCAAACCTTCAAACACAAGAACCAAAGTGCAAAACGCTCTCTGCCTGCAGCAGTGATTCTCAAACTGCACATTGCATCCACAAAATGTATTTTGTAAATGAGATATGTTAATTTAAAAACATATAATACGATAAATATACTACAAAATGTAGTATAGTATGTCCAGTAATACACTTTGTTTCACTGCAGGCCTGCTACAGTCACATTCATGCATGCACACGTCATGCATGACGTTAGTTACGAGCTAAGCTGTGATGGCAAAAAGTTCCGGAGAGGTAAAATAAAAGGTTCAAAACTATTATTGTTATAATTGTAGCTGCAAATGTGAACTATGAGGAAGAGAAGTGTGGGTCACGCTGCAAAGACTGCATTCCTTCTGGATCACTAAGATTATAGAGTTTCCTTCAGGTGGAAAAGAAGGAGACGAGGATTTGAATAAGATAAAAGTCTTTGAAGGACTGCAGTCTGAGTCTGAGGAATCAGACTTTTACACCTTTTGGAGTTTCTTTCACTCTTTTTGTGGCGAGTCTTCTGAGGCAGGATGAGCTGCCATGATGTTTCAGAAAAACAACACGCATCACTCATCCACTTCCTCCACCATCTCCTCTGACCTGCACGGACGTCTCTCCATCATCGTTTCTCTGATGCTGTTTGTTTCCTGTCCATCCTTCAGTCTGTTCGATTCATCAGTTCATCGCTCTGAAATCGTCTCACCTTTTTTTCCCCTCTAGATTTCAGCAGCCTGCTCTTTGTGTCTCCTGTCTGTCTGTCTCTCTGACGGGCTTGTATCGTCCATCTGTGGCTTTTATTTTATTATCTGTTCCTTTATTCCACATCCATCATCCATCTGCTGCCTCACTCGGCCGGTTTTAATCATCCATCCTGTCCTCAGTGTTTATCAGTCCATCTAACCTGTCTCTCTTTCATGTCGCTCTCATTTCTCGAGCTCTCTCTGACATCCAAGTTGTTTTTTTATTCACTTAACTAATGTATCTTCCTATTCTCCAAAAGTTTTTTAGTTTTTCAGGTGACTTATTTTGCTTTTTGATTTGTTGGGTTCTTACAGCAGAGCATATTTTCCCCTCTCACATACAAAGCTGTGTCCTGCTCACTGGGGACAATCCTAGCTTGGTGTCTTGCTCAAGGACACTTACTGACATGTGGACAGGATAAGCTGTGTGTCGCACCACCGACTGCGCTAATGGCTGGCCCAGTCTTTCATATAATGAAGCATTTAAGCAGTCAGGCATCTGGTGCACCAAAGTATTGGTCAGGTTTGAGTAAATAAAGCTTCAGAAACAAAAAAGACTGCAGATAACTCACAGTGTTAATATTAACACTTTGACCAAATGCTTTAGTTTCTCTGAGCAGATAAATGTGTTGTCCATGAACATCTCGCGTGTGCGTTGTGTATCAAACTTTCTTTCAACTTAGATCTGGTCACTGTTTTTTTTTCCCTCATTATTTAAACAATAAAACACGAGGGCCTCGTTAGGATTCTTCAAAATGTATTTCTATTCTATCATTTCTGGGATACGATGGTTTCACGGTTGCACATCATTAAATCACAAAGAATAGAAAGAGTTATCTTTTCATGTGCAAAAAAGTGAAATCCATCGTGGGTCTAATTGGTGTAAATAAACTTGTTGGTGACCTTAGTTTAAAAAGGTTCTTCAAAGCTCTTTACTCAACTACGAACAAAATAATTGTTTCTAGCTTTGGCGACGAGTGAAATGTTTTAATTTAATCGCGTTCCCAGTTTGTGTTTTACAAATGAGTTTAATTGAACTGTCATTTGTATTTCTTACTTTAATTTTCTACAGAAAGCATCTGTGTGTGTCTGTGGTAGAGAATTAGCTGAAGCTTGTTAGTCACTATTCAGATCAGTGGGATGATTTAATTGCTGCCGAACAGCTTCTTTTTTTTTTTATTGAACTGATGCTGCTGACTTCAGTTATGAACACGAAGCTCAGAACATCTGCCTCAGGGAAATCAGCGACACAACGTAAAAGTAAAACACTACTTTTGCTCCTTTATGTTGGTACCTCTGCATGGAAACAATCTCTTAACCTCCACTTCACCTCTCGCTCTGGAGTCTCAGTGTTACCTCTCTTCTTTGCTCTCCATCAGCTCCTCTTTCAGGTTCAGTCAGTCCATTTCCACTCTCTCTCTCTCCCCGGAGCGGACGTCTCATTCATCTCCGCACCTCTCCTCTCCGGATCCGTACATCCATCCGTCCCATCTGCGCTGGGCTGATGGAGAGAGGAAGAAAAGGGAGGAGGAGGGCAGAAAATGAGATATTGCTCTCCACCCTTCTCTCTGTAGACTCTCCATATTATGCTGCTGCAGTAAGAGGATGGGTGGTTTTGACATTTACAATGAATTATCAATGGATTGACTGTGTGTTACCTACTAATGGCGAGCCGAGTCAGCGTGTCGGATCTAATATTTTTAAATTATTATTAGAAAAGTGTGTGTGGCCTGTAATGCTGATGCAGTGTGACGTATGCGCAGCACAGATGTGTGTGTGAGGAATACACATTAAGAATTTATAGGAGTTCTCCATATTTTATACACTTTGTCAATGCATGACTTTTTCTAAATGGAATAATTAATAAGAACACCTTCATCCTGACCTTTACCTGTGTACCTTTACATTATGTATACTGTCTCTCTTATACTGTACTCTGAATCCTGCCACATGCTCGCTGCCTTCTCGTTTTCTCCCATTGAAGTTGAAATTTATGTTTGGATTTATATATTATGTTTGTTTTTAAATGAGTTCCTTCAGAAATCAGCTCACAAAATAAACCTAAGACTCTGTAATGAGACACATTTAACACCAGAAATGAAAATCTATGTTTACACAGTCACTGAGGAACCGTTTCATATCTATGATACAAGCTTCCTCCATCAGGAGATACAGTTAGGAGCTCGGACATCCAGAGGAAGCCACCGCTTCGTTGCATTGCAAGGAGCCAGCGGAGGTGGCCTGAACGTCTGATTAGTTGTTCTGGGCATGTCCAACTGGTTGGAGACCCCGGGGCAACCCACTGGAGGGACTATATAGCCCATCTGGCAAGGGAATGCCTCGGGAAGAGGAGCTGGAATGGGTTGCTGAGGAGAAGGACGTCTGGAATGTCACCGCGATCCAACCCTGGATAGACGGAAAGAGAATGGATTGCGTGTGAACGTGGATATCCCCGTTTTAATCCAGCTGACACTGATGTGTGTGCATCAGTCTGACACAGAGCTTGACGTCTATCTTTGGCTCAAAACTTTAAACTCAAAATATTTATCCAGAGCTATCAATCTATGCTACATACATGATGTCACAGAACACATTTTCATTGGTCAACAAACCACGGTATCCTTGTTCTCTGTCCTGTGTTAGGTGTTACATTGAGTCCTGGCTGATTTTGAAAGAGTACCGGCTGTTTGAGACGTTTCCGTGGATGTTTAGAGACTTTTAAAATAAAAATGGCCGGTTAAATCTGCAGAGCTTTGCGTGTTTGATCCTCAGTGTATAGGTTTGTGGTCAAAGCTGTGAGATCACAGAAACATTACGTGATCACGGAGGAGCTGGATAGTTTCCCTCAGCTCATACTGACTGTCCCTTTTCTGGTTTTCACCATCGGCTTCAAGGCTACTTCATTTCCTGACTCCTTATTCATTATTTATTTGTGTACCAGTCTCAATCTGTGCTGGCTTTTGATGTCATTTGGGCTCTTTTTCCCAATTCTCTTTTGTCTTTGTCATCTTATTTTGCCTCATTCTCTTTTGTGGAGAGTTGTTTTCACCCTTGAGAATTCCTTTCATATTTATTTTTCTCGTGTTTCATCATGTGAACGTGCAAAAAAACTTAATTATCAGTTGTTCAAACTTTCTGCTTCTTTTTGATCTTTGTCTCTCTGCCCTCTGCTGACTTTACATTCATCGTGCCAGGCAAGGGCAGCACATACAATATGTATCAGTACATGTCCTGCAGCACGCATACTTTTAGTGTTCGCTATACACTGGAGTTTATTTGTGGATCCTGATGGAGTTAACATATTTTTGGCACATTTCCAGCGTGTAAGATAACTGCAGTGTGATCTGTACGTGGAAAGGTGTCAAGAAGGTCATGCAGAACTTTCTGAAACTAAAACAGTGATAGTGAGTCCAGCTTTTTGACTAATATTGTGTACGTCCCTCTTTCCCCAAATCAGCCCTGAAGCATCGAGGCTTGGACTCCACTGTGAAGGTGTGCTGTGGTATGTTTGCGATGTGAGGCCTCCATGGATGGATGGAGGAACGGACTTGTTTGTCCAGCACATCCCACAGGTGCTGGATTGGATTGAGGTTCTGGGGGAATTCAGACGCTGAATCAACACCTTGAATTTGTTGTCATGTTCTTCAAACCGCTGCTGAATCATCTTTGTTTTGTGGCTGTTTCCATGAAAGGGTGTACATGCTCTGCAACAGTGTATAGATAGGTAGACAGGTAGTCAAAGTAACATCATTAGATGCTGTAAAGGCCACTTAAGTCATACAGTTTTATTTGTTTATTTGCATGTGGTGTCAGTTTGTTTGGTTAACTGGCTCTAGAATTTAGCTCTGAAGTCAGCGGAGACGTGGATCGATATCGATGTTTTTAACCGCTGCCGTCATTTTTCTTTTTCACATGAAGGACAGCATCGAGTCGGTAGTGGACCGGTTTGAGATGCGGAATTTTTGTAACGTACAGTAACTTGTTAATTTCTAAATAAATCATGATAACCTTCAGCTCTCTTTCAACAGGATTGAGTTAGGTTCATGGACACGTGTGGCGTAGGCTCTTGGGCCACTACAGGAGCCATGATGAGGAGATAATCAGTGTTATTCACCTGATAGTAGTCATCATGTTACTGCCGATCGTGTAAGTTCAACGCATCGTGCATTTGTGTTGTTGAGATCTGGTAACTGCGAAGGTCATAGCATATTATTCACATCATTTTAATTCTCATGAAAATATTAGGTGATTCATTTTCATGACCATCATCACTTTTCTTAGTGTTTTCTAAGTTGCACAGCTCTGCTGAACTCTTAGTGAACACCGACACGTGATTAGCAGCCCGTTCTCCGTGTCCTCGCTGTCACACCTTCTCATGTTGTAGGAACATAAATATCTCATTCTCCAAGCCTTCCACACTTTTTCCGTCTCTCTCTCTGCGTCTGTCTCTGGAGGATGTCGCTGAAGGACCCTCACAGGATCCAGTCGTAACCTGAAGGAGCGCACATCAAAGAGAAACCTGATTGGCAACATGCAGCTTTGATCACATGCTTCCTGCTCTCCCAGATGATGCCAGATGCTGCCTGCATGTGTGTGCGTTTCTCCATTGACATGCATGTTGTGTGTGTCTGGGCTTTAGCTACACACACTGCCTGGGGGACGCTCATTGTCTGACTGAAAACAGATTAAAACGGGACTTTTACATATAAATGAAAGCCTGTTACCTTCATGCCCTCGCCAAATGAGTTCACACATTGATTAAGCACTGCCGGGTAAAGCTCTTGCAGTATATCAGAGTTTTTAAAGGCATCGACGGTGCAGTTGCAAACTCTCTCGTTCACGTTCTCCTTCCTCGTGTGAAAGAGAAACTACGGTGGCATATTCTGTAAATAGAGCCTCATAAATCTGACAAACTGGACCTTTAAGTAAGCAATGCAATGACGCAGTAGGCTACAGCAACCAGGAGTAGGCATACCAGGTGGAGGTATACTTCATGAGCACAAGGTGACACTTTGAGTTTACATTTTGTGTGAATTTAAAATGTTAATTCACTTTTTAACCCATCGTGAAAAAATCAGCTTTCAGGCTGCAAAGGTGGCACCGTGCTGGTCATGAGGTGTTCACAGCCTGGAGAGGACAGATCTGCAGACAGTACTCAAGGCAGTCAGGTCATCAAGGAAATTAACTGTTATTTTAGTGCATTAATGATGCAGCAATTCACGTTCTTCATTAGCCGGCCTGTGAGCTTTGGCAAAACACGGCGACAACTTTAAGTTCTTTAAGTTCCTTATTGCAGTCAATAAAATACACTGAGAGGTAAATTTAGATGTGAGTCGTGTTCGTCAGGTGTTCAGCAGAGCTCAGCACAGCCAAAGGGGTTGCAGGTGCTGGTGGGGAAAAAGATAGCTGTGCTGGATGATCCAGGTGCTCCGGGTCAGGGTTGAGGCTGCAATCAGGATCCTTTGGCTCTGTAAAGACGTCAGTCTGATCTTAACTGTAAACTTGTCCCGTGTCTTCCCCATCGCACGGCTTTGGTCTGTGTGGAGCATCTAGTGTTTTATTAACCATCTGTGTTTTCTTCTCTAGTTGTGTCTTGTACTGTAACTCTGTGTTGCATGGCTTCTCTGTAATTTTATCAACATAACGGCTGCTGTATTTTTATCTACGAGCACAGCTTATTGCTGCTCTGCAGGGCAGTGTTTTGTCTCTTTGTGTGGCTCTGTGTTTGTCGCTCTTGTATTATTGCACCGATGCTTCGTCTGCTGTTTCTCTGTAAGGCTCGTGTTCTGTCTTGAAGAATTTGCTGCCGTCGTTGTCTCTGTGTGGTGCCTTGTTGTCTTCATTCTGTAAATTTCCATCACTATGAGGGTTTAAAAGATCTCGCCAGAGGACGCAAGTTGAAAACGATCCAGCTGGCTAACACTTACAGAAATGTTGATTAATGTGCGCTGTCCCTGTAACTGAATACATGAAGTAAATGAAAATAAGGAACATGGGCATGAAGATCAGTGAGAAAACACAAACAGTGTTTGTCTTGGCAGCAAAGTGCTGTTCTTTTTTTCACATACTCTTAACAATATTAAAACAAGCTCACTACAGCTTATGTCAGGTCTTTTGACAGCAGCCGTGTGGGAAATCAAACAGTGGAACTGCTCAACCTGCAAGACAGCCGACTAAAGTTTGTGACCTGCCAGAAATCCATCTGCTTGTCCAAAAGTCAGAGACTAAATCATGGATCGTAACGCTTCTTCAAACTGAATGTCAAAAGACAGATTCTGAAACGAATCTGTGACGCGTGTACTGGAAAAAAAAAGCAATATGAGAGGGAGTGCTGTTATACTGAATAACAGCACGGCTGTGATTCGGTCGGTCACAGTGTGCTGATATTCAGTGTAACAGCACGACCTCCTGTTTCATATTTCTGTCAGACCACAGTTCTACAGTCTCCATTTATTAATTAACAGCAGCGCTGTTTCTACAGTGATTTTTTTGGACACGTAATGAATTGTTCATGTCACACACATGCAGGGAACTGTAGTTTAATTCAAACTGCTAATATGTTTATTTTTGAACATTTTGTCAGTGTTCTGTAGAGTTACTTGTCAACAGCTGCCAGTTAGTTACTGTGAATTCCACAGTAGCCAGTTTACAGTGCAGCATTGTAGTCAGTTTTCAGTATGCAGTAAATAGTTGCCCCTTGTGTGTGTGTGTGTGTGTGTGTGTGTGTGTGTGTGTGTGTGTGTTTTAAACTGCTTGTACAAATATGTTCATCTTTGTGGTGCAAACTTAATATAACGTTAATGTAACAGTCGTTAGAACACCTGTGAAACAGAGTGATGCATGCAGTTAAACGTCTCAGTGCTGTTATTCTCTATATCAGCACTCCTGGAACGCCTCTCGTCCAATCAAATTACTGTAACTAACTACTGTAACTAACTGTTGTGTAACAGGCGGTAGGATTCACATTATTTTTTTTATATTCCTTTTGGGTGGTTGTAGAAAAACAAATGCCCTGATGTGTGGAGGGAGCTGACACAGACTGAGTTGAAGTGCAGAGCAGCAGAAGTGAAAACGACTCAGAATTAATAAACGTTAAAGTTCAGACGTGTCCCTGAGCAAGGCACTGACAAGTTATAATTTATCTTACCCTCCAGTGTGTGTGTGTGTGTGTGTGTGTGTGTGTATGTGCACGCGTGTGTGCATGGTGCAGGTGTGCATCCCTCACACTGATGTACGTGCCAGTCTTGTACATGTGTACATGTAGATGTGCATGTTCCTGCATTTGTGTGCCTGTTTTTTTCATTTCTGTCTATTCCTGTGTGTGTGTGTGTGTGTGTGTGTGTGTGTGTGTGTGTGTGTCCAGCTTTAATAAGCCTCTGTGTGATAAGTGCGGCTCTCTGCAGCCTGGAGGAACAGGTTTCACTGTTGAACTCTAAATCCAACAACCTTTTGGTGTCTGACTGAAATGAAATGCCAGACGCAGCCCGACACTCTGCTCAGCCCTCCAGCCGACAGACACAGCCCTGTAACTGCCTCACCGGGCACATCACGGCTCTTTAATCTTTTAAGATTGTCAAATGTCAGACCAGACGATCAGCTCTTAACGCATCTGGGTGACCAGACATGCAGCATGGTTGACACTGAGGGCCGCAGACGGGACGGGGAGTTGGACAGGACAGATCTGTGCGGTGAAATTCAATTTAGTTTTTTAATCTGGATCTCATTTTAGTTTTTAGATAGCTACAAAAACCAATTTAAAAGAGTATAATAATGGTAATAATACATTTATTTTAAATAGAGCTTTGAAAGCTACTCAAAGGAACTTTACATGGTAGCAAAAAGACAATCACAGGAACAACAGAGGCAACATCAGGATAAAAACTATTACTATAAACTCTCCCAAACAGGTGAATAAAAAGCAGTAAGTAGTAATCTTTGCCTCTTGCTCAGTTTGGCTGTTTAATTTATGGGTCAGTTGGATGCTTAGATTGGCTTTTTTCTTTACCGAGATGGATTCTGGGCAAACTTTTGATTATTTCTCTCCTCGCTTCACTAGTCACTAGTTTCCTTCTCGTGTCTTTTAACAAACTTCAGTCCACCTTCACTTTCTCTCTGCTCTTTCATTAGCAGCTGTGTCTTTGATCCACAGGCCGCCGTAAGCCTCCGAGCACACAAACACTCACGGACCAATATGAAAAGAAAAAAACACTGATTCGCACTCGGTGATATTTCCCATCACACGTCATACCGTGTCCGCTGTGTGTAAACAGCACAGGAGGATTTGTTCAGGGGAGGGAAGGTGCAGCTCGACTGCTGCTTTGAACTGCAGACAAACAGAGTAACCCTGAAGGAGGAGGCGGAGGAGGAGGAGGAGGAGGAGGAAGGACCGCCAAGATGGCGACGGCCAGAGCCACAACTCTGTATAAACGGCTCTGCAGTCAACGTCCATTTTTACAGTCTTTGACTGTAATACTGTCGTTGTCTGTCTGTAACTTTTTTTTGTAACCGTTCCCTTGTGTTCTGTCACAGAAACACAAGAGAACAGGGAGCAGAAATCACAGTAATGTCCTGGTTAATAATTTCAGTGAACTCACAGTAATATATGAAGTCATTATTTTATGACAATATACATGAAAATCACAGGATTGTGTGTGTGTGTGTGTGTGTGCGTGTGTGGCTGGGCGTGGCCTAATCCCCTCTAACCATCCTCCTCCTGTGTCAACCTACACACCTTCTCCTCATTCATCAATCAAGACCCTGCAGCATATCTACACCGTGTCTTCACTCCAGTATTGTTCCATCACTCGTGTGATACTCACACAATGACCAAAATTATTATTACTGTTTGTTACTGTACACTAGCCAGCAGGGTCTGCAAGTGAGTCAACACTTAAACACAGAGACAGTTTGTGAACCAGCGAATCTCCCCAAATTTGAACCAGAGGGACAAATACAGAAGTTGGACTGCTTCAGCAACATCTTCATCTCTGTATGGTGCCACTGTATAAAAGATTAAGTTTAAATTCATAAAGGGAAACCTACTGAGGCCGACACTCCATGAACAACATGACAAGCCAGGCCTGGCTTTGAAGAAGTTCCCTCCCTTTGTTCAGTTATCACAGAGCTGGTAAAGCATGTGAATCCTGGAGGACATGTTGGATCTTTGGGGGCAGATAGTCTCAGCATGGCTCCTGCCGAGATGTGCACGCTGACATGTAACACACACACACACACACACACACGATGGAGAAGGTCAAGTTAGTTGAAGTAGTGAGCAGCCTTTCCGAGTCACAGATGAAAAGAGAGCTGAAAATCTACGTTTCACGCTTTGTACTTGACAGCGGGACTCCACTTGTGGGAGTAATTAGCGCTGCAGCTTTTCTTTTGAAGTGAACTCGAAGAAACCGTTGAGGAGAAAGCAGTTACCGCTTGTGAGGGCCACACAGTTACTGAGATACGAGGAGAGGGCAGCAGAACATAGTGAAGCTGGAGGTGACGGTTAGTTTCATGTATCATGTAGTCTGGCACAAAGAAATGCATAAAAATGGATAATTATTTTGGGCAGTATTACTTTCCAGGAGGAATCAAGACAAAGCAACAGAGCTGATTTACAGAGAAAGGACAAATCTTTAAATTAAAATTCATTTCAAGAATAAATTAAACTTTATTCTAATGGGAATAAATTTCTTAAATGCACACCATGTAATTTCTGCAGCGAGGGGTCTCACATCCAAAACAAATACAATTGTCTTTTCTCAAAGTTAAAGAGACAGAAAATAGGCATAGTTTGATATTGTGAAGTCGTTATCTTGTCTTTCAGCCTTTTATTTCACCAAGCTCTCACCAACCACTAAAAGTCAGTCACAGATTTACTCTTGTCCGGCGGCTTCTTGCTCGCTCACTCTCTCCTTTTCTCTTCTTAGCTTCCTCCGTCAGCGTCCTCTTCACTCTCTTCTCCTCTGCAATTATGTCCCTAGATTCTGTTACATTTCCCAGCTCCTGTTCTGGCATGACACCAGCTCTGCTTCCCGTCAGCATTGCCCACATAGGGTTACATACGTCAGTGTTACGTACTGCATGTGTGTCACACAGCACATAGTTCTATTTTCTTCACAGAAAACTTATAAACTTTATTTCATCCCCCTTCAGCTCCAACCAAGCTTCTTCCACCTTGCCCAGAGTTTAGTGTTACAGTTCCACATGGCTGCCCTGAAGGTGACAGTTGGCTTTTAAATGCCCCATCAGTTCCCCTTGTGGAGTTCGCTCTATGAACATGTCTTATTATTTTGGATTGGGTTTCATGTTCTGTGTTAGCTGAAAGCCTGGCGCTTCCCACTCTAACACTCACTCTGGTCTGGAGAGATGAAAAACGTTTTTTGGGGGGCTAAATTGGACCAAGACTGGGTCAGCGTCCAGGTCTGGAGCTGGTCTCCGGTGAGGGAATTTCAGGATACAAGGCTAATTTGCATGTTATGTTCCCAAACACAATTTGTTGGTCTCATCTGTTCATGTTTGTGGAAATAACAGGGCAACACAGATGACAACGGTGGCTGAGGGATGCCAGCTAATCAGGGCCTGTGCCTATTAAGTACTCCCTAAAGCAGAAACCAGAATAATTCTGGGTGTCATGCTCAGTTTAAACGTCCATTTTCAGCCTGAGAGTCAGTTTGTAGAGGCAATAGTTGATCGTTGAAGTTCTTCATGATATTTTAGAGTTTGTCTTTTCCTGATGAACCATAAAAAGTTGCTGATGATTCATCCTGCACTTGTCTACTTGTTTTACATCCAATGAAACGAATCTGCTGTTAAGAGGCAACAGAACCGGGCTCAGCAGCCGGGCCAGCCTCTGACACCTACAGGGAATAACGTTACACTACTGCAGACTTTCCCAATTGAAAGGTCTCTGACTAACAGATCAAATAGTCAGGCTGTGGGCTCCGCTGTAAAAATCTAATATGATGCACTAACAACTGTCTGTGTGTTCAGTGTAAAGTTTTATCTCATGTTTGTTCAAATTTTGGGAGAAAAACTGTAAAAAACAAACAAAAGAAAATGACGAACTATCACTGTAAAAATCACAAATCATAATTAGTGGCAAAAGTTATCCTGAGGACAGCACACACACACACACAGGCATGTATACACACCTGCACACATCGATGATCACCACACACACACACACACAACCTTGGAAGCCTCTGGCTGCCACGGCAACCTTCCAGATAGCGGATTAAACCGAACAGACAGTGAGCCAGGGTTGTAATTAGTGTGTGTGTGTGTGTGTGTGTGTGTGTGTGTGTGTTTGAACACTAAACAGACACACCTGTCGCTAGTCGGGTACCAGTTGTGCCAACCAGACGCCAGACAAATGCCAGCATCACACACACACACACTGACTCCTCAGCCGTATCCGTAGCCTGGAGTTCAGTCTGGCTGCATCCACAATATGATCAGCCTGAAAGTGTCGCTGTAATTTATTTCCATTTGCTTTCATCTCCAGTCTGAATGTGACCTGTTCAAAGCCTCGCAGGAAATCTGGTCTGCAGCAGCAAGAAGCCGATCCAACAAACATCCTGATGTCAGTTCACACAAACGAGGAAATGAAAATCAGACACCGAGAACAAAGATTAGTTTTGATCATTTTGGGTTAAAAACTGAATTTCACTGGAACTATTTTCTGGGACATAAGTTTGAACCACCTCTAATATTACCCCCCCCAAAAAGGCACTTTTCAGACCATGTAACAGGTAAGTGGGCTTTTTTTGGTGCAGTAAAGGAGGAAGCTGTCGATCTAGTGCTAGAATCCGGTCTAGACCTGCTCTATATGGAAATGTCACCAGATAACTTCTGTTATGCTTTTAACTAGACCATACTCTAATATTATTTACAGAGACTCAACAATTCCAACTATGAGCAAGCACTTGGGGACAGTGGCAAGGAAGAACTTTGTTCGAGAGGTTAGGGTTAGACCTCAGAACCTCGTGATCATGGTGGACGGACATCTGTACGGGCCGGTTAAGTTTAGAGAGGGTGAAAGGGGGTCGAGGGATGAATCAGTGGCCATTACAAACTCATGACAAACCCTTCCCGGTACATTCCTACACACACATTTCCACTGTGGTCTTACTGCAACAGCAGCACTTTTAATTGACGTACTTTGGCGGTGCGTGACTGTCCGTGAGGATTACATTGTACCCTGTGTGACTCTCGCTCACTCAAAACTGGACCATATCCAAACAGCTTGTTGTCCCTCATTAGTCACTTTGACACAGAAACGTGGGGAAATAAGGTCAAGTTACCTTTTAAGGTTGAACCAATTTTAACTACTTCATGAACTGCTGGGTAGTTTAATCTACAGCAATGCATCATGGTCTAGGAGATCATGTTTCTTGTAGCATCTTTATCCTGCAATGTCTCACACTAACAGCCCGTCTTTGTGATAAAGCACTTTCTCAAGTAATCAAAGAGAATTTTAAATGATTTATTTAACCTGAAGCTGCCTTCACATCATAACAGATTTGCTCTCAGCTCGTGTCGGTCGCAGAGACAAAGCCGAGTGTGGTCAGCAAAAATGAACCAAAAACAAATCAGAATATCTACGTACATAAACCGATAGCATTAGCATTTAACCTACTATATTTATAATCTATACAATGCTGTTTTGGTCTTACAGTCTTTCCAGGCTAAAAAACAAAACGACTGTAAAACTATTGATAGAGTTGAGGCGGAGGACATCAGAGGGAGAACCAGAAATCATTCTCTCCATTAAAATATGATCCAGTTTCACAAAAATCAGTGAAATAGTTGGTGGTGTGTGACTTAGTTAATGTACTTTTCAATAAAAAAGAATTTTGTCCTCAGTTTTCCTCAGATGACATTAGTCTTCACTGGAAAACACGAGAGAAAATAAAGACAGAGAGATTTATTAGTGGGAGGAAGCGCCTGATAACAGAAACACATAAGCCAATTTTCCACAGTGATAGTGGTGAGAGAATTAAATAAAAGCTTCACTTAAATGTGAAGGATGGAGATGTACTCGAAGGGAAGGAAAGAGGGGAGATCAAGCAAAGGGGAGGAGATGAAATGAAAAGGTTCAAGAGGAGAGCGAAGGAGAGGAGAGACTGCAGTACACTGAGTCTCACTGTGAACCTGATGACCAGCTCCGTGTGTCAGGAAACAGAAAGTGACATTTTGCTTTGTAAAATGTCAACGCCTTTGACTCTTTCACTGCATTTTCATGATCCTCTCCCACCTCTGAGCTGTTTTTACTGGTCAAAGTCGATGCGCTCTCCTGCAACTTCAGTCTGCTCTCAACGCTGTTAGGAGACAATGCGAAAGGTTTGGCAGCTGCAAAACTTCTTCACAGGATTTGGCAGATCCTGAAAAAGAGCTCTCAGGGTGAAGGTTTATTTTCTTGAATTTGAGAGCTTGAGTGTTTTGGGGTTTTTTTTTTATGTCCTTGCTTATTTTGCCAGTCTTTCTACGGACTACAGCATCAAACTTTGAACCACAACCCACATCAGCTGCCGAATTTCTCCATCTTATTCACATGTTTGTTTCACTTTGTATTCTAAGTACCTCTGCTGTCTTAACTCATTTTCTCACTGCAAAGTCTGAATGTTGATTTATCTCCAAGGATTTCTTCTTTCTTATACCAAAAGTTTAAAAACCCAACTGTATGGGTGGTTTGCCAAACATTCCTACACAGCTCTGGTCTTTTAAGCAACTTGTGATCAAACACAAGCGAGTTGAAGACTTTATCTTTGAGCCTTTTATTTACAAAGTTCTCGCCAATGACTGACTAAGTATTATTCAGTCACACTTATTTTCTCTTCTTAGCTTCCTCCATCAGTGTCCTATTCGGCCTCTTCCCCTACTGTATGCCATTATTTATATAAATGCAGCTGAGCCTGGTTACATTGCCAGCTTGCCCAGCTCTGGTTCTAGCACGACATTGGCACTGATCCCTGTCAGCATTCCCCCCACACCCCAGGCCCAAAAACCACCTCCTCCCAGTCGAAAACGCCCGTGGTACCATCACTAACACGCCCCCGGTGCTCTGAGCTCAACAAGCTGAGCTAACGGCAGCTACAGCTGTCAGCAGTTTACTTCACTGTCCATCATAAACTCTGTAAATCACAGAGAGTTGAGGCGGAGCAGCCGGAGGACATCAGAGGGAAAACCAGAAAACATTTTCTCCATAAAATATGACTCACTTTCACCAAAATCAGTGAAATAGTTGGTGGTGTGTGACTTAGTGCCGTAAAGCGTTACGTACTTCTCCCGACCCGGAGCCCAAAGTTACATAGTGTGAGAACAGACGTATGAATGACAGAGACACCGTTCACCTGATCACAGGTCAGTGTGGATCAACAAGAGTTACACAGTGGAGTTAAAAAAAAAAACAAAAACTAGGTAACAGAGCTACAAATTAATTTCAGAACATAGACCCACAATTTAGTTATTTACGTGTTATTTTGTTTCTTTATGTGGATATTGTTTGTTACACACAGGCTGCTATAACAGCTCTCACACTGATTGTCCAGCACAATCACATTTTCACTGTGTTACAGTAGAAAGGACAAAATAAACTTAATGAATTAGACGATGGCGTATAATATGATCCTGCCTGGGTGTCTAAAGACGGAAGGTATAAGCTCAAAGGTTAATAAACGAGGAAATGAGCTTCTCCATTGGAAAAAAAGACCGATAGAAAAGATGTGGCTTCATTATAATGAGGTTCATCATGAAGGTGCATGACACCAAAAAGTAAGTGAAGCTCATTCATGTATGTTTTTAATTTAAAGTTTCTTTCTTATGTTCCTAAATTGTCGTATCTTCGTATATTCTCTGCCTCTGTATCATGTTGTCTCGGTGGATTTGTTAAAAAAAAATAAAACCCTAAAATAAAACCAGCATTTTTCTAATAAATACAGCACAGAGGCGAAGACAGTCGGGTCTGTTATTTTCTTCTAAATTGATTTCGTGTACGTAACGGTCCTTGTTGCTTCTGCTTACACAAGTGGGGCAAGTCTTGAAAATAACAAAGCATTAAAAAAAATGATTATGGCAGTTTTGGAGCAATGGGACACATCCAAGGGGAGGCGTAAAAGAAGTGAAGAAAAGGAGGTAAGGAAGAGAGAGAGTGAAGAAGGAAGAAGAGGCTTCAACAGGACGGGAGCTGATGAGGCGAAAAGGAGGAGACGGAGGTAGAAAAATAAGCGAGGAGAAGGTGAAAGTAAAAGAGCCTAAGGCAAAACTGATAATGATTATATTATCAAATATTATGTGTTTTCACTGGACTAAAGCATCCTGAGTCAGAGTAGTTAACTGTAAAGGAAAAATTCACAAAACTGAAGCAAAAAAATCCCAAAATTCAATATTTAAGAAGGAACAAATGAACAGAAGACATCAGTGATTGTGGGAAAGCAATGCAAACATTAAAACCAAAGCAAAGGTTATGCAAGAATGCAGCTGAATTATTACATTGTATAAACTAATACGCTGGAAAAAATAGAATAAAACAACATAAAAGGGAACTAAGGCAAATGGATGTGTATAGCAATTTTCCTCTACAAGGCAAAGTGCTCTAAATAAGAGATAAAGGGATAAAAGAAACACAAGGCAGTATAAAAAGGCGCAAATAGGATTCAAAAAGATTAAAACAAAGAAAAATACAAGATTAAATTAAAGAAACAAAACAGAAAAGTCTTAAAAGATATGAGTTGGAGCAGATCTTCCAGAAAAAAACTGAACGCTGCTGCTTTATGTTTAGTTTTGACTCTGAGGACAGCAAACAGACCTGAACCCCGAAGATCTGAAGGTCTGGCTGGTTCACAGCGGAGCAGCAGGTCAGGAATGTATTTTGGCCCCAAACCATTAGAGAGATTTCAAAGTCAGTACCTGGACACACAAGAAGGAAAAACTGGACCGGTGTGGCTCCTTGTGAGGACTTTAACAGCGGCCTTCTGAATAAGCTGCAGCTGTCTGATCCATTTTTAGAGGCCTGTAAAGACAGTGTTCCAATAGTCAAACCTACTGAGGATAAACACATAGAAAAGTTTTTCTAAATCCTGCTGAGACAAACTGTCTCAGTCCTTTTAAAGCAACAGTGTGGAACTTTTCTACCATGAAATAACGTCTGTTAAATCCTGTTGATTCTGTTAGATGGGTGTCTAACTGGATCATATTTTATGGAGAAAATGTTTTCTGGTTTTCCCTCTGATGTCCTCCGGCTGCTCCGCCTCAACTCTCTGTGATTTACAGAGTTTATGATGGACAGTGAAGCAAACTGCCGCCAGCTGTAGCTGCTGTTAGCTCATGTTAGCTCAGTTTGTTAGCTCAGTTTGTTAGCTGTAAGCTCAGAGCACCGGAGGAGTGTTAGTGTTTGGGCCTGGGCACGGGGGAATGCTGATGGGTGGCAGAGCAGGTGTCATGCCAGAACCGGAGCAAGGTGAGCAGGTACCATAACCAAACTCAGCAGCCTTGCCTTGATGCACTTGCATGATGTAATAAGTAATGTGGCCTCTTTTTTTTGTCTTTGACGTTAGCACTGAAGCCCAAAGCCACATGAATAAATGATGCAAACTCACACAGTGACCTTTTTGATTCTAAACTGAAAATAACTGTGTCACTAACCAAAGTCTGGCTGAGGCAGCAGCATTGTAGACATGAGAGATAGTCAAGGTGCTGCAGAGAATTGGGTTGATCCAGGTTGTGTGATTTTCTTTATTTATTCTCTACGAGGATGAATAAGGAAGTTGAAGGTGTCAGCAGAATCCTCAGGCTGAGGAGAGAGGAGAGAAGCTGGGATGTTACAGTGAGTGAGGAGAGGAGGACGAGGGATGTTCTGCAGGAGGACGACGAAGAGGAAAGCAGCAGGGTGGATTAAGGAGAGGATTTGGTGTGTGTGTGTGTGCCAGAAAACCCTTTTTCCATTAACATAAGGGTTCATGTTAAAACTGATGACTTGTCAATTCCAAGATCCATGTATTCATGTTTTGTCGAACCCTTTGTTACTGAGGAACTGTTCATGAAACCACGTGTCAGTCAAACACTGTGGGCAGTGCTGTTGCTTCCTCTGAGCTCCAGTTGCTGCAGGTTGTGTTGGTGTTAGAGAAACATTTCTCGAGGTGCGTCTTATCAAAGTCACCCCTGGATCCCAGCAAGCACAGCTCTGTGACGCCGCGGCCACAATGCTGTTTTTTTCATCTGTTCTCCACATGACTTCATACCCCACCGGGTGCGTTTTTGTCTGTTTTTAGGCTTGTAAGATTTCACAGGGTGTTTTTATTTTGAAAAATGACCAGGTCCTCTATGCCTTTTCTGCGTCTGACCTCTGCTCTGTGCTGCCTGACGTGACTGCTCATGTCATCTGTCAGAAATAGAACAGCCGCTTATTCTCCGTAGAGTGAAGAGCAGTTTCTGGGATGCCGCTGAACCACGGAGCTTCTGGTGGAATCACAAACACTGTCCTGAACGAGCCGCCTGGAAAACTTTATCTACAAGACGTTTGACAACCACGCTGTCAGTGTGATCTGGACCGGGATTCCTGATGATCTCTGTAGAACGGTCAACTGGAGTCAGAACTCATAGAAGTCAAAATCTAAACTGTGAGAGCAGAAGAAGAGGACAGGAGAAAGTCTGCAAGTCAGCCTGTTCTCTGGCAGCCAGTGCGGTGCTCAAACATCCCCAAATGTTTGCTGGGTTGGGCTCTATAACAAAGTCAACTTCTCATGAGCTAAGAAACAGCCCTCTTTATCCAAACAGAATATTGCAGCCACATTTGGGGATACACAGTTTTCACTGGACAGAAACAAAATATTACCAATATGCAGTTGAATATCAAACCCACCGTGTTATCTGGGTGTTTTTACTCTGTTCCAGACTGTTTGCATTGTTTGATTTTCGTGCAGTGGCTTCGTCTCGTATCTGTCACTTCTTAATTATGTTTTGCAGTCTGTGTGTGTGTGTGTGTGTGTGTGTGTGTGTGTACATTGGTTGGCCTTATTGTAGCATACTCTACAGAGACCTTGGATGAAAAGCTTGTGTGTGCGGGGGTGAACAAGTAGAAGTGTACTAGCTGCTGATTACATAACACAGTGAGGCTTCATTATTCATCTATGGAGGAACGTGCGTGCACTGCTTGTTTGTTCCTGTATTTCTATACTAGTGATGTGTCGGTCACGAACGATCCAGTTCTAAGAGCCGGCTCTTGAAGTGAAGGACGGGAGCCGGATCCTCGTTGGGAGCCGATTTAGGGAGGTTTTTTTTTTTCACTTCAGTGCCTCACTGTCTCTCTCCCCCGTGTGTCGTGCGAGTGCTCTGCAGATGCTGCAGAGCCGATGTGTTTTTTTTTTCCTTTGGTGCCTCACTGTCTCCTCTCCCTGACACTCTCCCTCGTGCCATGCCTGTTCTCACACGTCTTGACCAATCACGCTCAGCTTTCAATTAAAAAAGTAGAGGGGAAAAAAAACTAGCGGGAAAAACTTTTTTTTCTCCACTTTTTTTGTGTGAAAGTCGCACGTAATTGGTCAAGATGTATGGCAGCATCCACGGCAGGGGTGACAGACACACACACAGCGGTCGTGTGTGTTTAAAATAGTTAAAAGTTTGCCTAATTAGGTCTTTATTTTTATGCTTTATAATTTATTTTGTGGCATTTTTTCAAGGTTGAGTGTGTTTGTAAAATAGAGCCATAAAGGATAAACATTTGATGTCATGTATGTATTTTACATTAGTAATTCATTTTTTCAGGCAGTTTTGGATTATTTTGGGTGATAAATTAATTAAATAGTTAGTAAGTTTTATTTATATAGCACATCTTTACACAGCATGCACTGACCAAAGTGCTTTACAATGTCAAAATAACATAAAATATAATAACTAATAATAATAATTAATAAAAAAAACAATTAATAAAATGTGAGGAGCCGTTTGGGAGCCGAAAGAGCCGGCTCCTTATAGTAAGCAGAGCCAAAAGAACCGGCTCTCCAAAAAGAGCCGAAATTCCCATCACTATTCTATACCAGTTGGACTAAATGTCAAACATTTGTTTCAGGCTTGGGATTAGAATTTTCTCAGAAGAGTTTTGTTGTAAAAGATGTGAATATTTTAATTTTGGAACTGGTTCATTTGTAATGTGTAGATGTTATAATTACACAAAATCACCTGGTTAATGCTTGGTAAAGGCCTAGGTAAAGGGACACTCACTACCTTTACTTGTCAAAGTCTGTTTACTCGTCATTTAATGTCGTCTGCAGCTCTGGAGAAGCTTCGTCAAATCAAAGAAAATCACAGATGATGCCAGGAGACTTGAAGCTGATGTTAAAAACTTGATGCATTGCGTATCATTCAGGCATCGCTCAGGCTACCACTTCTCGTTAATGACTAATTCAAAATGCTGACGTGAGGTCCAAGAAACAAGACCACATCACTCTTAGGTCATC
This sequence comes from Protonibea diacanthus, assembly GCA_028641955.1. Taxonomy (NCBI): domain Eukaryota; kingdom Metazoa; phylum Chordata; class Actinopteri; family Sciaenidae; genus Protonibea; species Protonibea diacanthus. The sequence continues at coordinate 2,073,244 of CM053978.1, read as the reverse complement.
CAGAGCTTAATTACAGAGCTTCAGTTTTGACTGTTCTGTTTAAAATCTGTCTCTTACAGTGTCCCATCTTTTGCAGAAGTGCAATGCAAAGCCACTGGAGTGCTCTTTGAAGCCTTTGTGTGGAATATAGAGAGTATTTTTACACACACTTCTTTTCAGGTCACCCTATGAATTCCCTCTTAGCCCCCCTCATCTCCCTTTTGTCCCATTCTCCTGTTAGAAAAAAAAAAGCTAGATGCCGCTGCTCCGAGCTCCCAGCATCATCATCCATCCTGCAGTTTCTAAAGGGAAAGACCCACCAACACCTGCAGCCACTGTTTTCAGCCCACTGTTATTTCACACAATGTATTTCTCAGCCTTGACCCAGGTCAGGGCTTGAGAAAAGCAATAGATCGTCACGACTGTGTCTTGAGTAGTTGACTCCTTCTGTCTGTGTGCTGCATTGATGGGTGCTATAGGCGACGATCCACAACATCAACTGCATGTTGTACTTAATGGTGCATGCATCATATGAATGCAAAATCTGTGGGCAAAGGGACCAATAGCTTGGCCCCAGAAGTGTTATGGTTTCTGTTTGTAGTCTGATTAGTGTTGGAGTGAACTTTGGTTGCAAAAGTTCATGTGAAGAGCAAAAGAGGCGAAATGTAATCTTAGGAAACATCAAAATCAAAATCATCTGATGACTGGTTTTTCATTAGCTTTTTAATGAGTTGGGACTGCAAAGGAAGTCTTGGCCCAGACATCCATTATCTCTATCTGCTAGCTACATCAGAGGCCCAGGAACATTGACTGTTGGCCCTGTTGTCAGACGATAGCAAATGAGATTGTTCCTCGGATACCTGGGCCAAGACCTCCTCTTCTATGCACCTGTTATTGCTTATGGTCTGATTAGCAACTCGACATACAAGAAGTGGACTTGGAGATAATGTCTTTCACAGTGTAAAGTGAAATCTGCTTGCCAGACGATCGTTGGTGGGTTCCGAGATCGCACCAATGCTACCTGGACTATAGACGGAAACCAGGACGTCTCCGAAACCAAAATGTTGTCCCTTGCCTACAGATTGACATTTACAGATCAGTTTCTAGAGGTTACTCAGGGATAAAGACAGCAGCTCCAGCAACATCCTAAAATTGAGATTTTAAAAAAAAATTCATTCATACACTGCAAACACGACCGTCTACATCAAATGTTATGGTAACTGGTCACATATTTACATAGCAATATTGACTATTCTTTTACAACAGTTGTTAAGGTGTCCACTGCTCATCAATCAGTACTTCTTATTCAGAGCACTCACATTGATACTTTATACATAGTGTAATTTTTTTTAAAGATATTTGACAAACATTAACTGAAAAGCTGCATCACAACAAGCTGTGCCAGCCAGCTCTTTGTTTCCAGCCTGTTTGTCTGCAGTGGACCTCTATGATTGAACAAGCGAGTGATTGCTGGGAGATTTATGATACACACAGCCATAAAGCCTCCAGAGGCTGCTGCCATCTTGTTATATGTATCCAGTTTCTTTGTTGATCCAGTCCAGTGTGTCACAAAACCAATGTATTTTACATGAGCTCAAAAATGGGCCGAGGCAAAGAGACCGTTTAGTCTCCGGCCTCTGGGGAAATTCTCAAATGCTCCTGTGCTCTACATTTATATTCTACTCTGGAAGTCCAGGGGGCGATGAGACTGGACGTAAACTGCTTACACACTCACCTAGAAGCACAATCAGTGTTTGCTTTTTGCTCCGTCTTTGCTTATCCTTATTCTTATGCATCTGCCTTATTGCAAATATGTAACTAGGCTAACGCCGACATATTTGAGTGTTTTATTCTCAAGTGAAACATTTGGAAATCATAGATTTGAAAGTTTTTGTTCATTGCTAATTAAATGTGCTTTTTTTTTTGGTTGATGGAAATGTGATTGAAAAAATCAAACAATCCCAGATAATCTGACCTCTTTCACTGAATTTTTAGGAGGGTTGCTCCTGTACACTAGGTTGAGATAAAATATCAGTTCAGTAATAACACAACATAACAAACATTGACGTTTGGCGGTTTTGTGATGTATGAAAGAAACCAAACAAAGAAAGCATTCTTCAGATTCCTGCTTTTACTCAAAGCATTTCCTTCATTGCCAGCAGGGACTGTGTTATACACTCATCTTTGGTTTGCATAGATACACAGACAAATCAGATATCAACTATTTCACTTTTATAGTGCATGCATTTGTTTATTGTTTGGCCTCTGATTTTCATGTTCCAGCACCATACAGAAGCTCAGGAATGTGACGCTTTTCAGCTCTTTATATGTGCACACAAACGGTGTAAACCTTCAACTCACATTGAATTCCAGAGCTACATTGAAAATCAAGAATAAAGTTACAAGTGTTTGTCACTGGCTCTGAAGTTTCTGTGTGTGACCTATCGGCCCATTAGTCAGTGTCAGAGAGCTAAAAACTGTTTGTTTACTTTCATGTCTGATTCTTTCATACATCCATAATCTGTTTGTGTCTTTGAGGCCGTGTTGTCTCATGTACGAGTCTCGTTTTTTGTGGGCATCTATATCAGATAATGAAGGTTTTTTTGTTTTTTTTAGCAGAATTCATTGTGATCATTAAAATAATGAGATTGCAGTTTGTGTGAAAACAGATCTGCTGCCTGTGTATTCGGGGGTTGGGTCCAAATAAAGTGTGTTCATGGTAATAAAGGAAGGTATAACAGCGCGGCTGATTGGTGTGTTTGTAATAGTTTTTGGACAACAATGGAGCTCTCTGTCACAGAGGAATAAGACGTGTCAGGCTCTGGATACACAGACAATACCTGTTGATTTTGGGCCATGCATGGGATTTGTTGACAGTAAGAAAAATGAGTCTCCCATGCAGCCAATCACAGGATGGAAGCAGCAGCTTTAACTGACATCAACAGGCCTCCCTCTGGATGATCTCTTCATCCTGCTGTTCCACGGGGTAGAAAACACCTATGGGATGGGTCAAGAAGTGCCTCATTATCCCAAAGATGTCCCTCAATGATAACGATGTGTTAAAGCTGCAGTAACTGACAAATGCCTTAGTTAGTGGCAGACTCATTCATACACTGATCGCACTGCCTACCTTGCAAGGTGACAACTGCTCATCAGTTTGAGGAGCTAACCATTCATACACATTCACACACCGATGGCACAGCTTTCGGGAGTTCAGTATCTCACCTAAGGACTCTTCGACATCCAGACTAGAGGGGATTGAACCGCTGATCTTCTGATGGATAACCTGCTCTACCTCCGAGCCACAGCCGCCCCGAGACTTACCGGAGATGAGGACTCCATGCAAACGAAGCAGTCATGTATGAAGCTCTGTAGTGTTCTTCACTACAGAGCTTCATACATGACTGCTTCGTCATGACAACATTTTGATCAACAGAGAACCAAAGAAATAAAGCTGAGACTTCACAGAGACCTTCAGCAGTCTCATTGATGTACCATGTAATCACACAGTGTCTTTTACAATCATTCAGTTCTTGAGTAAAGTGTTTGAGTCCCAGAAGTCACAACAATCTTAATTAACCTTGAGATTGGGGAGGTTGTGTTTAACAAGTAGCTGGGACGATTTAAATGAACAATGTAATTAGATTTAATTATGTGTCTCCTGCAGTATTGTCACTGTTGAACGTCTTGCTTGCTCTGCTCCGTCTTTGTGAACTCATTTGCTTGCTGTATTTGTCCAAGCTTCTCTCCCTCTTTCTTTCAGACTCCTTCATTATTTATTCATGTTGTGTTGTCAAGCCTGGAAACCCTTATGATCTCCCTAAAATACTGTAAGCACCAGTTTCAGGGTTAATTTCATTGGACCCTCTTGAAGAACACCTGACCTTGCAAAAGAGCTTCCTTCATATTGTTTGATTTTACTTCTATCCCACATATTTCATGTTTTCATTGATTAAATCTCACAGGGAATCAATGATTCTGCTTCCTTGTGCAACTTTGGAGGCTTCACTGCTCAATTATTTTGATGCCGTTGAATACATCACCACAGAGAGAAAGACGAGCTGAATCTGAATCTGAATGAATCTGTGAATCTTTTTCCCTTTTCATGTTTAATTAATCATTCATATTTTGACAGTGGAATAAACTCAGAGCACTTTCTGTGTCAGAGCTGATGTGGTTCAGGAAGCCTTCATCGCTCTGGTGGCTGTAGCAGTTTTGGTTGTTTGACTCTCGTCTGAAACCTCAAAGATGTCATTTACATTAAAAAGGTGCAGGACGTCGAGCAGGAAACTTAACCTGACCGTGGACGTTGTTGTTATTTAGCAACACATATGAGGTTTAAAGAACAGAAGTGCATCATTATGCTTCTGAACCTGCTGAGGACAGTCCAATAAGCTGAAGCTTGTTCTCATTAGACCCGAGGTGTTTGGCCCCAGAGGTAAGGATCAACATCTGAATATCATTATGTACATAGAGACAGCTGACTGACATGCAGTCATCTCTGGGGGCTGACCGGGCTTATCGGTGTGCTTTTCTCGTACATATATGATTTAATCAGTCGTCTCTCATTTTCTCTCTCTCTTGCTCGCTCAGTCTCTATAAATTATTTTCTCTTCTCTGCGTCATGTAATTTCTTTTCTTTCATAAATCAATTTCTCCCCTAAGGATTAATTAAGCTGAATGGAATTTCAAACTTAATTAAAAATGAATTATACAGGCATGGAAAATATCCACATTTCATATTATATACATACAGTATTATGGAAATTATCTGCTTTACTTTATAAAGATACGTATTCACGCGTGTATCAAACTACTACAAAACCAGTCATGATGGACTGGTAATATATTCAACCTATGCCGTCTCCACCGGCTCGATTGTCTTTTTATGGTTTTGTTCACAAGGTCATAAAAATTTAATTAGTAGTGGCCCCCAAAATCTCAAATTAAACAATGTCCTTGGATATTTTTTTGGTTCATCCAAAACAGTACATTGATTTTCTGTGTACTAGATACAAAAAGTATTTGTAACTGTGGATGTAACTTCTACGGCTGGATGCACCCCGTGACCCCAACAGTAACTTTCAAACTGTCTTTTAAGAGTCACACGGCTGAAACAGAAGCTTGAGAGTGTGAGTTTTACCTTAAACTGTGGCAGAGCACCAGTTATTGTCTGTCAGTAGTAGTGCCAATTTGCTTAGCCCGGTTAACCAGGTTAGTCAAGCTCATGCAGTGTTGCTGTTCCACTGTATGTACAGTCTCCCGGTTAGTTACAGTGAAAGTGGACAATGATGAGTGTCAAACTGTGTGCGGACTGCAGAAACACTTCAAACATGTCATTTAAAACAGTGTCACCCAAATGTGACGCTTAGTGGATGGAGACTCCAGCAGAGTTAAGGCTGGAGTGTTTATCACTACAATGCACCTTCACCGTGTATCACAGTCAGTAAATGAGAGCAATTGATTCAGTGATAACAAAAAATTCGCAATTGCAATTTGCAATATGTTGCCATGGTGATGTTATATTTACAAAGAATGGAATAAAATGCATCTAATGAAATTATTGTGTCTGTTATTTTATGTAAATATTCTGGTTGTGCATGTCGCTATAAAATGTAACTTCCCATTGTCCAGATCGTCCATGTTTTTTTTTTTTCTTTGAGCGAGGGAGCTACATAATATCAGCTTGTAAGCTTTTCGGATGGTAAAAGACTAAAATATTTTAGCTTAGTGATTCGTTGCTGGCCTCAGCTAATTTTTCCGTCCTCCTCTTGTCAGCTAAATTCACGTCTTCCTGAATGCAGCATTACAATAAGAATTATGGCCGATGAGCCTGTGTCGAATGGTCTTACTTTCACTGGAGCACCAAACTTTCAGCGACGGGCTCCTGTGGTGGACCAGTGACCGTAAACCAGCCGCAGCTTGTTAGGACAAAATTCAGAAGCCTTCCACACCAAAGGAAACACATGATTCACACATGTGAGTATAAACAGGCTTATCGGCTGAGAAGTCAGCGTCATCATAGGTCTAAAAATTCATCATAGTCTTTGTGGTATTATTGGAAAGTGTCTCCATTTCATTTTCCGGTCCATTGCCTTTGTTTACTGACTTAATGACTTGGTGAGAGACGCTCTCAAATGAATTCTTTCGTAGGTGTGGCTTCTTGAGCTTGTTAGTGGGTGTCCATACCCTGATGACCAATCAAAAAGCTCATGAATGCTCATACGTCCTCAGGCGCTGTTGTTGCTCTTTCACTAAAGCCTTCCTTCCTGTTGTCTTGCTGTGTTTCGGAGGTTTTGTCACTGCTTGTTGTCAGTTTCCCCCAGGTTGCACTCAGCAGCAGGTTCCTGTTGCCTTCAGCCTGTGAGAAAAACAACTAACCTGCCACTTCGTCTAACGTTTATCACTGTCTTGAGATCAGGAGCTGTGCTTTATTGCTCAGAGTCCAATTTGTTGAGTTTCTGGAGTCCTGATGGAAACAAGAAAGAATTCAAACTTTCTGAACAGATTATGTAGCTGTATCAAACATAGCATCTTCTGGTAATTTTTAAAGTTTCTAGTTTTCACCACCTAAATGACACCTCACCATAATCAATAGATGAATTCATCCACTCCTCCATCCAGCATTCATGCGTCCCTCCATCTATCTATCCTCTGTCTCCTTTTTTCATTTTTTTTTAATCTAGTCTCCTCTAAATCTACCATCTGCCATCTAACCACTCATCCATCACACTGACAGTCTCTGGAGTACCAGTGTATTTATCCTCACCTTTCTAACCCTCTAATTATCCACACAGGCCAGACCCGAAGCAACAGAGCTGTTTGTTAACAAGACAGCCACAAAATTCGGCTAAATGAAAGAAGTTGCTTCCTGGTAGGTTTTAATTCAGTCCAATTCGATTTACACCTTCATGTCTAAGAGAGGAATTTGTGTTTGCAGATTGTTTACTGTCCAGACACAAAGAAGTATAGCTTAATCTTACTGCGTAGCTATCCAGTGACAGAAAAATGGCCACAAACATCACAAGTGTGGATGAGGTTGATGCAGCAGAAGGTTGTTAATAGTTCATTGGCAGAAGTAAGTACATGGATTCGAAACAGGTCGTCGCTGCTATATCTACAAATACAAGTTAAGTCTACAAAGAGACAGAAATCAACAGTATCCACAAACTTTGCTGATATCTCTGGACCTGAGTGAGGAGGAAAGTGTGCTGTGGTGTGACGAGTCCACATTTCAGATTGTTTTTTTGGAAATCACGAACATTGTGTCCTCCGGGCTAAAGAGTCGACGGGTCATGAAACATTAGCGGTCAGACGATGAGACAGACACTCACAGCAGCAATGAGGGACTACCGACATTCCAGGTGAACTCATTTTGAGTTTGACCTTCGAGTAAAGTCGTTCAGATTATCGAGATACTGTTGGTGTGTTTGCAGTCTGTCAGACCGTCTGACTGCTCACAGATCTCACCGGTTAACTAGAGAACAATGGTTTTATGCCTGAGACAAATGTCGAGCAAAACTGCAGAACCGTTACCCTTAAAGATGCCGTTAATGCTGCAGGTGAACACAAGTTTAAATTTCCAAAGGCTGCCCAATGTGGCTAATGTGGTCAGCGGATCAATAGAGTTCATCTTTGTGGGAACATCAATTTCAAACATAATGCCAGTGCAGCATTACTTATTACTCACATATGATTTCAGTCTGCATAATGTAATAACCCTAAATCAATACTGAACCAATCAGGAGAGTGATGATTAACCATCCTGACTTTAAGGAAAGGAATTACATGCTGTCGATAGATGTCAGAGGACAAAACTGCTCTCTGTCAATCCAACACGTCTGAAAAATACAAAGCAGCAAACATTTTATACAAGAAGAAGATCCTTTAGTTAATTATTAAGTTAGTGATTATGATAATACACCTATAATTTCTCTTAACACTCACTGCACCACCTGTTCATCCGCATGCAGATGTCTTTCAGGCCGATATCTTCTCAGAGCAATGAAAACTTTCATTTCATCTGCTCTGTTGCAATTTTTATGGAAATCAGGCGAGTAGTTTATTGTGTGGGCTCAAAACTGATCCCCCGAGGGACAGGTGACTCCAGATGTTCCACTTTCCGGCTACAAAAATGTTGGAAAGACATACAAGACGACTAAAGTTGTTAGCTAATCTGCAAATACAGTACAGACAGCGGGTGATCAATCTTCACTGGTCCAAATTAAAGCTGCTCTGCGAAGCATTTTAAAATCAATAGTGCAAGAATGGAAAGTTTCTCTTCTTTCTGGGAGGAAGGATGGAAAGGAAGAGCAGCGCTTATGTGAAATATGGTCTCTCACGAGGCGTCAAAGCCTCTTTTATGAGACTGAGGTGACCAGTCATCTCTGTCGTGATCTCATTTGCTGAACTTAATTACACCAAGAACCGAATACTAATTAGACAATTATACACTTGCGGTTAAAAATGATCCTCGCAGCACCTTTAAATGATTTTAAATTCTCTCATTTATCTTCCGTGACACTGTCAGGCTCTGTGAATCCTCCATGTGAATCCACTCTATGCTTATCTTTACACACCTACCTGAAGTAATTTGGTAAAAGATAAAATTACTCGTTTGACACGAACATTTATTTTGGAGTGTAGAACTCGACTGCGTGATAGCTCCATTTTCTCCTGAAGGATTAGCTCTGCCACTGGGACTGCACGGCTAATTTGACAGATAAAAAGGTGGAGATGTTAACATGCAAATGTAATGGAAAGGCAGTCCCTCTGCTCTGACATCTGTGTGTATTGGACTGGCATGGCAATGACAGGCAGTTATGGTGCACTTCAATAGATGGCAACATGACCTAGCGTGTTAGCACATTGAGCTGAACCTAATTGGTCTCCATGCTAACAAGCTGCAGATGATTTCTTCCTTCCTCTCACTTCAACATTGTTGATCGCTTCTCTTTAAAACAACAAATTAAGTCTCGGTTTTCTTCTTCAGCGACTGAAGATGAGCTTCAAATATTCTTCAGGAAGAATATTCCATCCTGTTCTGTCATGACGAATGAAGGCGGCCTCTAATTAATCATCTCATCAATTCAGAATCTGTCAAAGGAAATGTGAAGATTTACTCATGTGTAAAAGCTCCACACGTCACTTCAGCATACTCACTTAAAGTAATCTGTTACTGCAAGATAAAACACTGTGTGACCAAGAGTTTCTGATCATTTCGAAACAAGCAACAATAAATTAATATATATTTTACTTTCAAGATCTTTTGCCATAATATTAATAATGATATTACTAATATCGGACCTCCATATACTGCAGTGTAACTGTCTGTATCCTGTGGCCAGTTGTTCAGTCTATAGAGAACCGGAGGGACTGTTCAAGTCCAGCATAGACCAATGTATGGAGGGCTGGTAGCTGGAGAGGTGCCAGCACTGATGTACCGAACACCTAACTGCTCCCAGGGCACCTCTGCATCTCCACATTTGCATGTTTATGAGCCTTTTGTGTTTGTGTGTGGTTGTATGATGTAAAACTTGAGTGGACCATTTCTCTCCATTCTTTCACTTTATGAGTGTTTGTTTACTGCAGATAATATCAGTTAATATTTTATCTGTAATTCAGTAACTTTGGCTGCATTCATAAATATCTAGGACGGCAGTTTTAGTACTAAAATTTACTTTATCTCAGTTTTAATCGGATAAAAAAATATATATATTACACGATTATTGGACTAATTATCACTTAAATGAATTCATTCTTGTTGGGTCCCCTGTTCGCTTGTCTGTCCCCTGTTGGCGAATGTATAGCGATGGCAAAGTCCCCAGTTGGACACAAGCGTGAACACACACAAACACACACACACACCGACCTGCCTGTCACATCTGTCCTTACCGGACCAGAGAGACTCCTGAACTCAAATACACAGTTTTAATTCTCATGATATTACAGTCCAGTGTGACGTCTGGTGGATTAGCATAGTATGTAAACAGATCCATCAAAGTGTCGGCAGGACGAGGCCTCGAACACCCTGGAGGCTCGCATACCCTGAGTATGCAGAGAGAGAGAGAGAGGTTTAATGTAAAGGTGTTCTTTTGCATTTTAATATACACCATAGTGTGTGTAGCTATGCGTGTGTGTGTTTTCAGTATTCAATATTTAATATGTCCTCCAGGTCAAGTTGCCCCTGAGATCCCAGTTCATCAATACAGCACTACAATGTCTGAGTGACACACACAACAAATATTTCCCTCGTGGTTACACTGTAAAGAAATAAAAATACAGCATCTGGCCTTATTATGAAGTAATGTTCACCTCGCCACTTCTTTAATATTCCCATCTTCTACAGGAAAACTATCGTCGACAACAAAAAATAAATATGTTTTTGGCTTTACTTTTACACTCACACACAGATGCACACACCTGCTGGTTAGAAGAACTGAACACACAGACAGCACATCTAGTCATTGCTTAATGGTCACTTTACACCCACACACACCTCCACAGTTAGACACACACCTGGAATATCTCCTACATGGTGAGTTCAGTGTCAAGGCAGAAAATATGTTTACTCAGCTGTGACCTCTTAGCAGCTTTTTCACAACATGGCAACAACAATATATGCAATGTGTAAACTAATAAAATCTTTAAGTTTAACATAACTTTTAATAAATAATTTGATAGTACTGCTGTAATGTTTGTCTGTCAAAGGAAAAGGTTGTCATGCAGACAGAGGGAAACCAACTAGCCTGATTCTGTCCAAAGTTAACAAAATATGCAAACCACCTGCTCTTAACTCCACCACATCAGATTCTTCTTATTCAGTGCAAACATAAACAAACGGGGAGCTGCATGCTGTAACTATTTCTTACAATAATTCCCAGTGAAACTGATTAAGCAAACAGGTTTGTCGTAAAGAATCTCAGCAGTGACTGAATCAGGGCTTCTGCAGCTACGACAAGGCACGACAAGCAAGAAAATATGTCGGTCAGTCACCATGTGTGCTGCTAAAAGTGAGTTACAAAGGTTTTATCAGCTTTTTTAAAAACAGTTGTCTGCATTCATATACAGATATGTGTTTGTAGAGATTAGCAGAAATGTTGTTAATCGGATTGCAAGACGATCTTCGCCCGGACATCTTCTGGGTACACCGAATTCCAGGGTAATATCGTAGACTGTACAATGAATAGTGAATGTAGCCACTTTGATGTCATCCACTAGTTTGATGATTACCATTTTAAAGCCTTAAGTTTGACATCACGGCTGTCGGTATCCTGGATTATTGGAGCCAGAAGTGACCATATTTGGATATTCCTGCATAACTTTAAGCCTTAATATAATGTGAACAGGTGAGTTGTATATAAATTCACCCTCAGTACAGTTGTCATGAACGGGGAAACTAGCTATAGAGACCAAAACTGTTTTTTGTACCAGGCTGTAAACATGTTTATTTCTGCTGTGAAGTTGGACATTTGAACATGGGGACTTATGGAGACTGACTCACTTCTGGAGCCAGCCTCAAGTGGACGTTTGAGGAACTGCAGTTTTTAGCACTTCCATATTGCCAGCTCTAAACACTTCATGCCTCTTCTGAGTTGTGTTTTTTTCAAATACAAAACTATAGCGGTGAATATATAAAAATGCATAAATGATGTTGTTGTACTATACTAAGCTGATCTTTCAGTGCACTTATAAATGATCCACTACAGGCCTTGATGTGACAAATCTGACAGCCACGTCTGTTTAACATACAAATATTTTGGTATGAATGTGTGCTGCAGCTTGAATACAACAAGTCAGTGAATGTTTCTGTCTCCACTGAGCCGCAGAGCTGCTTCTCATTCAGCTATTAGAGGCTAAAGTAGTTTGTCTGATTAGTCAAGTGTTTACCAGCCGAGCCTGATTCCTGACAGAGCCACAGTATCCATCAACATATCCATTTTAATTAACACTCCATCACAATTATCTTTGTTATCAGCAACGCAGTGGGCTGAGGTGAGCGCACACAAACACACACACACACACACACATTTCTGTCAATGACTGAAGAGCCCACAGAGGCAGGATGTTAGAATATTTTCCATCGAGGTGCCCGGAGCAAAAACATGAAAACATAATGGAGGTCAGCTGACCTCTCTACACTCTACACAAACTGATGGGTAGCCTCTGCGCTGCACAATGAAAAACTAGAGAGAGAGTAATCTGCGCCCGGTTTGAACTTTTCTGTGCCCGCTGAGCAGTTTTGAAAAATGCGAGACGAGCTTTGGAGTCAGACTGGATGGAGAAAACGGGAAAATTCAAATGTGTGGACTGTGTTTGAGCTCAGTATGAACCACAATGTGTTCACTAATTGGTTGGGATGTGCACTGTAGGTGAAACATCAGAACATCTGGTGCAGATGTGATGTTTTCTTCTGGATATGACCCGTGTCTGAACTCTAATAACTGTTATCTGTCGCCAAAGAAGGATCCAAATAGAAATGTTGGGTAGGAAAAGTTTTCTGTTTTATCATCACAGCAGAGCAATTTGTGGGATGTCGTTCAGCTCAGTGGGTAGAGCATTTATTTGGCCTGTGTTCAGCAATCAGTCAAACCGCAATTATTCATTATTAATTCACGCAGGCCTCATATCTACAAAACAAAATCTTAACCACAAGATTCACACGACAAAAACAGACCACTACAATTAGACTCCATTCAGACCAAGGGTTCATTAGGAACATCCAATCAGGCAGTGATGAGCTGACACTGATACAATAGCTAGATCGACAGCCTCGAGGGGGAAGAGGCTGATTGGGCTGATTCAGTTTTCAGTAACATGATCGCCAAAATGAAACCAGCAAACCAACATTCACAAACCTAGATTCACAACTAAAACTGTACACAAAGAAAAAGACGCTTTCTACTCGACAGATTGATGAAGCTCAGCATCGGCGTGGTTCTGTTTAAAGACTCTCAATCATCGTGGAAACGGGGACACGTGCACGAGATTCATTTGCACTTCCATAATTATCAATAAATGGATGTGGAAATGCCCTTAATCATATCTAAACTTGTGCCCGCTCCACCGCTCATTACACACGTCAACGAGAGGAAGAAGGGCGAAAGATAACCAGCGTCAGAACAGCTGTCACGGCTTACTGTTACGCACAGCTGGGGCTATTCATAGTGCTCAGATGACTTATTCATCACGTGTACCTGTTAACCACCATCAAAAAGTGCTTTGAAACTCAGGATTTAATAAAACGTCCAGAAGTAACGGCTCCAATGAAAATATGCATGTTTATTGTGTGTATGCATTGTTTTAAACATCTGGACCCGGCTCTGCTCAGCGTCAGCGTTCGTCCACATCTTGGGCCTCTTCCCGGTGGTCCAATGCCTGTGGTACAAACACTAACACTCCCCCGTGTGTGTCCAGGTTGCCCGGCTACCAAACTGAGCTAACAGCAGCTACACCTGTCAGCAGTTTACTTCACTGTCCATCATAAACTCTGTAAATCACAGAGAGTTGAGGCGGAGCAGCCGGAGGACATCAGAGGGAAAACCAGAAAACATTTTCTCCATAAAATATTGTTAGTTGATTTGAAATCTTTTTTTTTTATGGGAGGAAAGTTACGCAGTGTAGATTTAAAGTGACAGATCGTGTAAATTTAACCCACCTCTGCCAGCTCGCTGTTAGATCCTGCTCTCAGTCTACAGGTGCAGAGTGTCTCATAACAAGATAGATTTCAAGTGGAGTATCACTTTAACAATTGAACATGTCCCTAGATGTGTTTACATGCAGTGATTCAGCCCTGCAGTAATTGAAATGCTAAGAGGAATCTCACACACACACACACACACACACACAAACACTGATGAAAGGACGAATGGTGGCAATACATCTTACACATACAGATACAAAAACTCTATTACACTGTCTGCCTGCAATTAGAGTCAAGGTGATGAATTGCGCGCACACACACGCACACACACACACACACACACACACACACAGTGATCAGTCTATTTGTCAGGGAGTTAGTTAACCTCATTTACTTTGCTGAGGAGAACTCTCTGTGGTCCCTTCTCAATCAGCAAGTATTGATCTGCTTGTGTGTGTGCATACATGACACTTATAAGCGTGTTTGTGCGTGCTATCTGTGCATCTGAATGTGTGTGTGTGTGTGTGTGTGTGTGTGTGTGTGTGTGTGTGTGTGTGTGTGTGTGTGTGCTGCACAGCCAATGCAGCATTCATTCAAATAATGTCCAGATTCTCAGTCCTCACTTCCTACGGTCTGTGGGAGGAGTTCAGTTTGAGTTATGAAATGCAGCATGTGGCTTTAAAGCATCACTAATCAGCACGTTTCTTCTCTGATAAATCATTGACTACGGATAATGTGAACGGGGTGACTTGTAGTGATGAATTCACAGATAGTTCTCACCAAAACAAAGCTTCTTCTGCAGCACATTTGCTGTAAACGGTTCGGTCTGATGAGCCTCATTCCAGCAGCTGTTTTCGCCCTCCAAACACCGCCAAAAACTAAAAGGGGAGTCAACGGCAGACGGTAAGTTGATACGTCACGAGATCACACTCATATGTACACGTCTTAAACTCGGATTTAAGGTGAGCCGCCTTTGTGAAAACAGCCTTCTAGCGCCTGCACATACATCATACTGTACATCCATCCATTTTCCATAACCGCCTGTCCTTATCAGGGCCATGAGGGGGCTGGAGCCAATCACAGCTGTCAATCAATGAGAGGCAGGAAACACCCTGAACAGGTCGCCAGTTTATCGGCTGACATGCTCACATTCACGTCGAGGGGATTCCATTCCAGCTCCACCTGGAGGATCCCGAGGTGTTCCCGGGCTAGATGAGCTTCTGATGAAGGGATTCTGGGTCTGCCTCAGGCATCCTAGTCAGATGCTGAACCACCTCTGCTGAACCCCGACATGAAGGAGCAGCAGCTCTACTCCGAGCTCCCTCCGGATGTCCGATTAAGATTTTATATTTTGAAAATAAGGATGCACTGCTTCAAATTCTGAATATCGTTTCATTCCTGTGTACTGCTGACATCTTCCCTGTCTGGAGTCTTTATCATAATCATACTCACAGGTGGAAACTCAGGCATGCACGTACATGGCAAAGAAAGAGTTTTAAATTCAGGTCTGTCTCACAAAAGATGATTCATGAACTTTAAAGGTTTAAGGTGTCACTGTGGTCAGAGCCAGGCTGATTAGTGAAGCTAAGCTACTGCAGCTCTGTATGCACATGATAAATATCAAGACTGGTACGGTACTTCTGGTCTAAGCCTGAACTCTTCCCTTCAGTGTGATTTAAATTCATCTGTTTCCCAAAGTGGATTGATACAGAAATGAAAGTTGGTCTGATTTGTGAGTCAGATGAACGCTTCAAAAACACACTGTTGTTGTAGATTGGCCTCTTAGCTGAGAGGGAAATGAACCTGTTATTGATCCGCCCAGTTTTAGTGACTGTGTGTTCAGCTTTTAAACTTCTGAACAGAACAGTGTGTGTGTGTGTGTGTGTGTGTGTGTGTGTGTGCGCGCGCTTACTGTCATTACTGCCGATGCTAATTGCAAGCAGAGAGAGTAATGAAGTAGTTTGCTTGTTTGTGTGTGTGTGTGTGTTTGTGTGTGCACCCTTTATCATTTTGCTGTCGTTAGCACTGATGCTAATTGCCAGCACACAGAATAATGAAGTACTTCTAGTGTGTGTGTGTGTGTGTGTATGTGTGTTCCTGCATCCATTTTTGCGAGTTAGATTGTGTAACTGTGTATCAAAGCGTGTGTGTGTGTGTGTGTGTGTGTGTGTGTGTGTGTGCGCGCACCATCAGTCACTGTCCTGTCGTTAGCACTGGTGCTAATTGCTAGCAGACAGTGTAATGGAGTGGTCCCACAGGGCTGCTCAACAACTTCAGACTTCAATACAGCCAACACACACCACTCACACCGACCGTGTGTGTGTGTGTGTGTGTGCCCTGATAGGAGGATTAATGAAGGAAGCAGGTGAATGATGTTTGTGTGTTAGTGTGTGTGACAGAGACACACTGGAAGGATTAATGGCAGAATGGTGTGTGTGTGTGTGTGTGTGTGTGTGTGTGGCCTTTCAGATGAGTAATATAGTCCAGTAAGGATATTTATCCAGTCCTCTCTATCAGATCTAATTAGACTGAGGTTAAGGAGGGAAGTCGATGTGAAAGGAGAGGCAGCAGAGTCGGCTCTCACGTTTGAAAAGTTTTCTTTGAAGGAAACTTAAATGTTCCCTCACACAGGGAGTCTCTTGGGTAAGTTAACTAAACTATGCTAGCTTTTTAGAGCCAGCAGAGGTGAGTGCCAAAATAATACGAGCACTACACTACCCATGAACCTCTGCAGCTCTTCCAGTAGCTCTCAGAATGAGGCAGCTGACCCTGTCTGTCTAACTGGGCAGCCAGTTCATCACAGGGCTGACACATAGAGACAAACAACCATTCACACACACTGACACCAATTTACTGTCACCAGTTAAACCTGCCTGTCTTTGCATCTTATCCCCGTGTCTTCGTGGGTTCTCTGGCTTACTGCGAGGCAACAACAATAACCGCTGCACCACCATGAAGTTCAATAACCAGACAATCAAAGAACAATAATCAAACGAGCACTCTGATGCTAATGAGGCTGTTCATATTGGCAAGATTAATTCAGACAACAAAATGACGGTTGACGGTTTCACTTCGTGGTTCACTGTAGCAGAGCTTCACGTCTCTAAAACCTCTGGTAGTCTGAGCAACACTGGACTCTTATCTTAAAAACAGCTCAAACTTTTACCAGCTGGAGCTTTTAACCACGTCACACAGACTTCATCGGCTAATAAATGCTCAACTTAACATGAATGGAAGTCATAAGAGTGAGTGATCTTGGATGTCAACCGATCTGTCAGCATGAGGGAGATGATGCAGTTAAAAATGTCCCAATAAAAGCTTGTGAGGAGATCTTGAGTTGGGATTGTTTGTCCCAGAACTGTAACTTTTTTCTGTAACTTGTTCAGTTTGGAGGATGCAGTACAATACACGGATATCAGCACAAAACATAAATATCGATTTGATGGTGTAGTGGCTTGTTTCCAAATACAGGAAGATCCGACCATGGCACAAAAAAACCTAATGATGTCATCAGAAATGTAAAATATGATTTATTACATTTTCCATGGAGGAGAACATGTGATCTAATAACTGCGGTGATGGTAAAGACGCTCCAGATGCTGACACACCAATCTGCTGCCTGCAGCGTGGACGTCAACCTACACACGTTGGTTATTGCTTCGCAGAGCGTTTGGGTTCAATGACTCCTGAGGGGACGTTCGTCTCATCTGCACATGCATTACGTCCATCCTTAACTCTGACGAGCCAGCAGAGCACACGGTGTGGATGCTCTTCTGCTGGACTGTAATTTGTGGATCTGTTACCTGAAAACATGAAATGTGTGATCAATCTGCAGTGTTTTATTACAGTATATTTACAAGTACGTTCACTCACATCATGTCTTGTGATGTGTTGTGATCTAAATCTTAGATGATCTGCAGGACGATATGATTCATCTGTGCCTTCTGCTGTTTTATTGATCCATCTATGCACCCCGACCGCGTCGCTTTGTGGACTTCAAAGCTCTAACAAGGTCACACTACTTCCTCTGGGTTTGATGGAAAAATGTCTGAATCGCTACGGCCACTGGAGGGCGTCGTCACATGAACGTAAATGTTTGATTGATTGAGCCACTGATGCCGTAATTTTTAATGTATGCAGAGTCTCAAATTAAAAAAGTAAAGTTCTTAAATCAATCCTCATCATTCATTTTTTATCCAATTCCTCAAAGTCTGCAGTCTTACATGTTTTGTAACCTCATGTTTTATGTGTTCGGTGATATTTTTCAGCCAGGACACTGTTTTCCCATGTTTTTGTGTCTCTATGACTAATGGGGACAGCAATTTTTAAAATTGGTCCAGTATTGAGTGAGAGTGCTGGCTGCTGGCTTCACTGAGTTAGACGTGAAAATGTTCTGGCTCGATGTGCTGTTTCTCTCTGATGCCCAAACTCTCCCTCTCCGATATTTTCACATCGAACTCGGTGAATTAAGGGCTCATTTTGACCAAATCAGATATGGTGAATGTTGGAAGAGTGAAGAGACAAACCAAGTTTTTGGCTTACGATCTATATTCAGTTGAATACCGTACAAAGACGAGATACTTTATGTTCAAACTGATCAACTTTGCAGACTGATTTTTGTAAATGTAAACTCATTCTGAATTTAGTGCCTGCAAGGATTCCACAAAAATGTGGCAGTGTCAACAAAAGGCTGCGAACGTTTGGATCGTTCCTCAGGTGAACTTGTCGTGTTGCGTGTTGGACCTATGAAACCGGTGTGTTGAGAAACTGACCACGACAGGGATAGTCACAAAACACGAAGTCTCTCATGGGTTTCCGAAGCTCAGCCAAAAGTGGGCAAAGACGTGGAGCCTTGTTGCTCAAAGAAGTCACCTGTAACCACACCCACCTGTCAATCAAAGCGTCCACACTCTTAATCCTGCATAACTTTAAGCCTTAATATAATGTGAACAGGTGAGTTGTATATAAATTCACCCTCAGTACAGTTGTCATGAATGGGGAAATTAGCTATAGAGACCAAAACTGTTTTTTGTACCAGGCTGTAAACATGTTTATTTCTGCTGTGAAGTTGGACATTTGAACATGGGGACTTATGGAGACTGACTCACTTCTGGAACCAGCCTCAAGTGGACAATAGAGGAACTGCAGTTGGCACTTCCACTTTGGCTTTAACAGTCCCAGAGGTTGACCCTCGGTCAAAACTCTACTATGCAAAGCTAAAGCCATCAACAACATCCAGAAATGCCGTCGACTTTATAAAATATATGTAAGAATATGGAGACACCACCAAGTGGGACCTGAACCACAAACTGTGAGCTTTCAACCCTCTGAGGGCCTTTAATGGCCCGATCATTTGCTTTTGCAGTCCAGGGCTGCGATTACTCGGACCCCAGATGGTTAATCTCAACAGATGCCATTTCCTTTCTTTTAATCAAAACGTCCATTAAAATGTCCTGATTCATACAAAAGCTGGTTATAGTTCTGACGTGTGTTCTTCTCTGTAAGCCTGTAATCATTTAAATCAGCATTCTGTGTGAAAAAAAGATAAAGCCTCTAACCAGCAATCTAACAGTTTTGTGCTCAGTGAATAGCGGGTCATTATGTCAAACATCAGTGTGATATTCACAGATGAGAGACCATGAAATGACTCCAACAGCCAATCAGACCAGGAGCACTGAACTGAGATGTGTATTTAATGTCTTAAATTAAACATTTAAGGATTTCCTGCTCTGACGTGACAGCTGCCATTCGATAACAGCCAGCCCCGTACACTGAGTGTATATGATGCAAAATGTCTGCAGAAACACACATTTAAATAAATCTTTGATAAGAGATGATGTGTGTGAGATTTAAGTTTAAGTAATAAAATGTGAATGAAAGACTTTAATCGATCACAGAGACGCAAATAAATAAGTAGAAATTAAAAGGAAGATTAAAAGAGTGAGAGGAAAAGAGTGTTTGTTCTTAAATGCTGAGACTCTGAGTGTGCGTGTGTGTGTGTGTGCGCGCGTGCATGTCTTCCCCTCAGAGACCTCTAGAAAGAAAATGAATGGTGAGTAATTGTGTTTAGCTCCTCTGGTCTGACTGCACTGTCAGCTCAACATCAATCACCTGCTCATCCACACACACACACACACACACACACACACACACACGAACACTGCATACACACAGACACACACAAATACAATGTGCAGTACAATGTGTGTTGCGTTTAGTCACATCCTCTGAACTTGTTTAAACAGTCTGATTTAGCACAAACTCACATTTACTTAAATACTCCAAACTCTTGTGAGAGCAGCGTTCATGTAACACATTTCTAACTACTGAACTGAGCAGTAGGCTCATTTTTATTCAAGGCTTTTTTGTAATGCCCCCTGCTGGTCATTAAAAAGAAAAACAAAGGCCACTGCTCATGTCAGTAGTTCTTCATAGGACGCTGATGAACCGTACTGTGTGCAGACCAAGCAGCAACCTCTGTGGATGTAAAATGAAACCTGTATGTAACACTCAAGGCTGGCTGCAGAAGTGAGTCAGTCTCCATAAGTCCCCATGTTCAAAACTTCACAGCAGAAATAAACATGTTTACAGCCTGGTACAAAAAACAGTTTTGGTCTCTGTAGCTAATTTCCCCGTTCATGACAACTGTACTGAGGGTGACTACATCCATGTTTTATGCAGTCTGTTTTTACAGTAAAAATCTGGCAGCTGCATTTGCCAGAGATCCTGTATAGCTTTTTCCTAACATCACGGTAAATGTAAATTAGTACTGTTGATTTCAAGTTTTGCCGTATAACTGACACGCTGTATAAAGGTTATATTACAGTGTTTTACCGTAAAATTAATTAAATATAAAATACTTAATTCTGTATAAATTCCCTTAAAATGCCTTATAAATAAAGGTTTTCGATGAAATGTGTTTTATTGTATACATAAAACAAAGTCATATTTCTTGGCATATTTTACGGTCTTTTACCGTCATGGTTTGGCAGTTTTTCACCAACATTTTTTTACAGTGTAACAAGCTAAATCACCCACATTGTGCTGTTAAATGAAGAGCTGCTGAAAACAGGCTCTAACTGTGTTTCATACAAACCAGTACACCTCCAACACACCGTCGACCTAAACTAGACCGTTTACCGTGCCGCGCTGTGCCGTGTAAAACTATTTGCGCCGTGCCAGCGTGGCTTGAACGTTCAGAGCTTCTCACGGTTCAGCTGGGCAGAAGTATCATCTGCCCTTTTTCCTTTTTTTGCTTGCAAAGCAAACCAGAATTTCCAAAGCAATTTTTCAGTTCTGAGCATCACACCTCCAGCGGAGCTCATGAATCACACATTCATTCACTGTGATCTCATTATAGCTGAACACTTTCCTTCACAGCCGTGTTTGAATGCCAGGTCACATCTCAGGAAGGTCAGCATGGTCGAGCTCAAGCTTTTTGTGTAATCTCTTTCTACTTTTTGGCAAAGTAGAGTTTAATTAATAAAATTTAACCTTAACCTTCAAACAAACCTTTGAAGTGACAACTGAAAAAAAAGAGCTTACTTTGAAGGACTAAAGCTCAAATTGATCCTCGCAAACATAAAAGTACAAAACACACAGAGAGGACAAGCCATCAGTCATCGTCGTCATGTTGATTGTGTGAAAAATGTTGCTTTATAAGGAATAATGTACAAAGCAACCCCTGATACGACCCTCATACTGTGATGAGTCCCTGCATGTACTCATAATCCTCATAATCCTCTTCCTGTTTGTTGTTTGACATGTTTTTATGAAGTTGTTATATTGTTAACTGTGTTTTTTTTTTTTTTTCCTGACATGAGGGGGAGTAAATAATGAGTTTAATCTCCAGCTGTTCTGTGTTGGTACTGCAAATATAAATATAAGTGTAAGAGCCTGAAGCAGAATGGAGCTGACAAAGAGTGTAATGTTACCTTAGCTTTAAAAATGAAAAGTAATACATCGAGATCATCTTAATACATCCAGAACGGCAAAGATTTGCTTACTTCACCATCCTGCAAACACACTAGCTTTCCATCTTGACGTATCCCCCACTGTTTTAGAAGAGGCTGTTTATGTTTGACCCACATAATGAATATCGCAGGCTGAGTTTTATGATTTCAAACTCCCACAGTTCTGCATGAAGGCATCTAAAGTTGCAACCTCATTACGGCTTCACAGCAGCACGTTAAATATTCTTTTAAACTTTAGTATAAAACATATCCGAGAACAACTTTTACCATCTAGCAGTCTTTTAAACGTGACATGTTACACCCTCAAACGCGGAGAAATGAACTCTACTACCCAGAAAAGCTTCTGTGGGTTTGTAGCAATGCCGTATTTACATCTGGCCCACATTATTTACATTATAAATTCTATTGCATCACTGTATAATTGTGAAAAAACACTAACTTATTCATGAAGGCATCTATAGTCCATCAACAATTATCTGTTTCAAAAGAAGAGATGATTTACAGTCCACGTGTTAAATATTAATATGCGTTTCTGTTTCATCACAGCACAAATACATTCACTGATTTTTCACATGAGAGATCATTTAACACAATTTATTCTGATTCTGTCAGAATTTTTGGATACTTTAAGATGTTTGTTAAGTTAGAAATTTTCTGCCAATCGCCGTCCATCTTTCTTTCTTCATCAAACTTTAATTATTTAAAGTTCTTTAGTCAAAAGCTCAAGTTGGTTTAATGTCTCTATGGGATAACACGTTTTGTTCAATTTAAATGTGCACAATGAAGCAGCCAAACTAGACTCTTTTAAAAATCACTGTTGCTTTTACAGTAATAAAATGTGGTTGCCAGAATTTACAGTAAAAAGAGGGAGGCAATGCCGTTTTGCCATATAATGACCATGAAAATACAATATGAATGTTGTATGCGGAGCCAGTGTCGTGCTAGAACAGGAGCTGGGCAAGCAAGTAATGTAACCGGGCTCAGCAGCCTCTATGGACCTAATGGCAGTGGAGAAGAGAGTGAAGAGGACGCTGACGGAGGAAGCTTAGAAGAGAAAAGGAGAGAGTGAGCGAGCAAGAAGCCGTCGGACAAGAGTAAATCTGGGACTGACTTTTCGTGGTTGGTGAGAGCTTGGTGAAATAAAAGGCTGAAAGACAGACGCCGAGCTGGGCTGACTGCTGTTGGACTAGTCAGTAATATTAGCTGCTGCTGTGTCTGCTGTTGGTGACCTGGTTGATGTTTTTAAGTTGTTGACTCGCTAGTTTTTGATCAACAGTAATCAGAACAAATACTCGAGTACACTCTGGGGGCACAAAATGGCAAAAGTACCAATTTCAAAGCCATGTTGCTTTAACGTGTCATATAAATAAAAGTTTTACCATGAAGTGTGATTGCGCTTCAATGTTTGTTACTCACCAGAAAAATATATTTTCCAGTTTCTCTCTCACCTGGCTGATTGCCTCATCACCTGTTCCTCATTCACCAATCAACCACTGTGGTATAAAGAGCCGGCTCTTCCACCCAGACTCCATCATTGTTCCCTCTCCATGATGGTACAATACTTCAGCTGAATTCAGTTTTCTTTTGTGACTTTGCTCTCTGTGATCCTCGCACCACGTCTAGTTCTGTTTGTTCATGACTGCAGTCTATGATTCATGCCACCACCATCAGCCCTGCACCAGCCTGGACGCCCCCTCCTCTAGATCACTTACTCACCTGCACAATGATTCAGCCAGTCATTCACTGTGTGTGTGCATACTGAGTCTGTTATTGTTCAACTTAGCAGGATCAAATAAAATGTTTGATTTTCTTAAAATTGTTGCTGCTAGTTGGACACCAGAGGAAAGAAACGTTATTGAGTCAATCATAAGAGTTTATTCTCTGTAGCGAAGGCAGCAGAACAGGAAATACTAGGGCTAACGTTGTAATCATAAAAGTTTGGAGCTAGCAGGCTGCTGAGGTTCTTCTGTCACATGCTTACATGAACAATAATCACAGCTGAGGATGTAGAACCAGATGAATCAGCCAGAGTTAACTGAGCTTACTGGAAAACTGCACATTCTGCCAGTGCTTTAAAAATGCATTGCAAGTTTGTGAGTACACATCTGATTATAATCGTCTCTGTTTTTATTCATTTGTGACTTACTAAATTTTTTCATTCAGCTCAATCTTTTGAACTTCATTAGAACTTTTCAGAATAAAAGCTCTCAGTTCAGCTCAGCCTTTTATTTTGTAAGCAAAATAACATGAAAGAGGAAGCGTTACTCATCCAATTTAAAAAAAAAACAATCCAAAGATTTCCTCTGCTGGGAAAAAACAAATTACTGATCTGTCTTTAAGACAGTTTTCTAATTTTCTTGTCATTCATCTGATGCATTACATTTGCAGAGAGAAGAAGCTAAAAATAGGTCAGAACATCAGTTATTACTATAGAAGTTTGTTCACACACACAAACACACACTGACCTAATTTCCTACAGTTTATTGTACTTGTAGTTGTTTATAATATGAACGTACATCTTTGTGTTAAAGTGAAATGAGCTCATTAAAACATAAATGAAGAGTTCATAATATACAGGCTGTATTTTTAAACCCAGCTATTATTAAAAAAAGAGAGAGAGAGGACAGCTGTGATCATCTTATTTGATTTTAATACAAACAAAGAAGAAAAACAAAATGATGCATCAACAGCAACAGCATGAGAGTAGTACAGCTTCTTCTCTGTGGTCTAATCCACTTTTTTTTTTTACACTGATAACACATTATATGGTGTGTGACATGTTACTCTACCTCATGTAACACAAATGTTTTAAGTTAATTAGCCTACATTTTAAGTAATCAATGTTGATCGTAGCTATGAGTGAGCATCGTCCTGGACATCAACCAGAAGTGACACAAGACCGAACATCGGAAAATAAATCACACTGTGCAGAACAGTGTCACTCTTGCTAAAGCTCCTGTGTTTTATCTGGACCACTGGCTCCATGATTTTCATCCCATCAGCCAACACCATGAAGACCAGACAGTTAGCTGGCTGGCCATTGTCTTGTATCGCACATTGTCTTGGTGTTGGTTAGCTCAGTCAGTAGAGCATCCGCCCCCATGTACGAGGGTTTGAATCCGACCTGTGGCTCTTTGCTGCATGTCATTCCTGCCTCTCTGCAGCTGTCTCTGTCCTATAAAGTCATGCTACAGAGTCATGGGTCATGTTACAACATGTTTACTCATCAGCAAAAATAAAATATCTTACATACCTCACCATTTAATCTGTATAACATCTGGTGGTCGGTGGCACTAACTGCCTCTCACCCTGTATGTAGCTTCAAAGGTAGCAGCTCCAGAAGAAGACGACCTTGGTCTGACCTTTTATCTGTAGCTTCACCTTAACACTGTCTGTGTCTTTTATGGAAAGGCCAAGCGGTTGTCTTGCATGTGAATGTCTGTGGCAGGTTGTCTCCTCCTTGTCCATACCTTGTCTCTCCACCTCTCCCATTTCCTCTCTGTCTGTCTGTCACATCCTTTCTCATTCTACATCTTTTCTCTGGTTGTTCTCTCCATTTCTGTCCACACCTAAATGTCTCCATATCAGCTATTGGAAGTGAAAATTTCTGTCTTTGCCACTCTCTCTCACACACACCTCAATGTGTTGGTTGACTATTTGCTCCAACAACAACTCATAATTTAATGACTAACGTCACGCGTCATCTTTTCCTCAACAGCTACAGCAGGAACGAATCAATAGATAAATTGAAGGACTGATCCATTTGTCTAGTTTCATTCAGAGCCGACTGCTGCTCGTTTCCTCGCCCTGAGAGATGGCAACGAGACCTGAGATGTCATTTATTCTCACAGTTAACAGCCCCTGCTCAACATGAAGGACTGAGAGAAAGAGAGAGAATTATTCGACTGAGCATTCAGGGATGGAAATGACTGCATTTATCCAAGTAGAGGGAAAGAGAGGGAGGTAAGAGAGAAATGCAGGCAACAAAACTTGTCTGACGCCTTACTAGAGGCTTTAATGGTCACTACATACTAGAATATACAACTGTTGCATTGCTCATTCATCTGCTGATGAGAGAAAACTTCTCCTTGCTCATTGTTTTTCTCTTAAATCACGCCTGGACGGGATCTTGGGCTGTATGGAGTGGGTGAAATACTGACCGGAACATCAAATACATAATCATCCGCTGCTGAAAATAGTCCCACATAAACCTGTGTGCGTATTGTTGCTACAGCGCCCCTCTGTTTCAGGAAACTGTACTGCAAATCACAAGTGGCAACCATTATAGACTGTCTGTTTTTGGGTACGGTGATCCTGGCTTCAGTCTGGGCATCCCGAGCCATGACAAATGTCTGTAAAACATGAGAAAGGTGCACTCAGTAGGTGGTCCATCTGTAACCAATGCCATAGTTATGCAGCTCAACAATGCTGTTCTGAAGGTCTTTGGAGAGCTCATTGCCTCGACCCATCACCCACGTTTGCATGATAAATTGGTAAACTTGTTTAATTGCATTCAGAGGTGGGTAACTTTTGAAGAGTTGAGTGTGACGCGTGTTTTCCTTTCGCATTACTATTTAACAACCTGAGACTCAACAGCCTCTTTCTCCAGTATGACTCATCCCACCATAAGTCTCTATTTACCTTAAGGTGTGAGCATGAAACAGATTGAGTTTGTAATGACAAGCCAATCACATGTAGCATCAGCTCAGCGAGCAAGATATTTCATAATCTTGCAACAGATTGCCGTGATATCTGCTCATCGCATTCAAGATACGGAGAGAGGGCGCATCAGTGTTATCAGGCATTCACATTGATCTTCCAGTATACTGCAAGTAGAGATGCGAGCACAGCCCACACTGTAATGTGTTCTCTCTTTTACGAAAATATATCGACGCCTCTCGTCTTGGTTGAAGTTTCAGAGAGATGAAAGCTGGTTCTGGTTTTGGGAGGCGGCGGGAAAAATGAATGAATGGAAGGGCTGTTCTTTCATGGCACATGAGAGGCGGAGGTTAGTTCAAGGCCTGATTTATCTTCTTGTTGAGCAGAGTTTGAGTCTTGTGCTTAATTAATAGAATTTCACTCCCTTCACCATAGTTACGACAGACGAGCAGTAATTCAGCACCATGTTAGCAGATAGTACAACTAAAACACATACTTGAATTCATGGGTTGTTTTTTTTACTTCATTTAAGGTCCACATGCTCACTCGCACTGCATACAGAGATTGAGAGAGTACTTTGGAAGTACACACAACTGCTTCTGTCACTTTTGAAAAAAATGGATTGCAACACTGAATTATTTTGAGGAGAGGCCTTCGAAAAAGTGTGTGTCGGGATCCCCATTTGTACAATTCATCTCAGCGAGATAACATGAAAAAGAGACAGGGTCCATTTCTTAATGCTTCCCTCACTGCATCCAAGTTTCCCTCCCTTTCATCTTTTCCTCTTGTCTTCAGTGGGCCGAACTAAGAAGGAAGGAGAGATACGATAAAAATGACAAGAGATGAACAGAGAAAACATGTTTCAGAGAAATTCTCCCAAAGCGTCATTTGAGGGAACGTCAGCAGTCAGCAGTTAACGGCTCTGTAGTTTTTTGACGTCTTACAGTTGGTCATTTGCTGAGGCAGTGGTACGTGATGTCTTGACTGAATAATTATAAAATTGTATTTATATAGCAGTTTTCTGATCTGCACATTCACACAGTAACGTCACAGCCATCAGGAGCAATTTGGGGTTCAGTATCTTGCTCAAGGACTCTACAGCTGCACGGAGAAGCCATTTTTCTATTTTCTCCCACAAGCCAAAGTATCTGCATGACCCCCTTAAAATTCACTGATATTATATTATCCATTAAAACTCTCTAAATCCCCTTAAAGGGTCCGGTGTGTAAGCTTCAGTGGGCTCTATTTACAGGAGACAGACTTGGCAGAAAGGAAATATAATGTGCAAAACTATGTATGCATAATCACTAGAAAATAAGAATTTTTTCTTTTCTTGAAATAAGCTTTCTAAATATGTCGTGGGTCCTCTTATAAGGAGTCTGCCATGTTTCTACAGTAACTCAGAACAGACCAACTAAACACGGGCTCCAAATCAGGCATGCTGTGTTTTTGTGGACACTGTAGGTGCGCAACGTTTCCTGTAACACTGACAGCTAGTGGTTAAAATAGGTACTGCAGTCCAAATTCAAAATACTGGAGAGTCGTTTCCCTCCACGCCCGCTTCCCCAGACTCAAAGCTCATGTGTGTGCCCAGGTTGGAGATGATGAAGCTTCGCGAGAGCGAGACGAGCACAGCACGGTTTATTTCATGGACCAGCTTCTACTTCTGAGTCTGACTTCAGTCTGCAGTCGGCTGCAAAATTGTGCAAAAAATGGTGCAAAAAAAGTTTCTTTTGGTTTAACAAAACACAAACAAACCTTTTCGGACAGATCTCTATCTATATACAAATTATTAATTAAATAAGCAGAATGATAAACATTCATATATGCATGCAGATCCATTAGTTTAAGCACAGTTGGTAAATGGCATTCAGACACAGAGTGCACGTTCTTTCTACTGGCATGTTATTATATCTGTTCTTTGTCTGCATTTATTAATATATGTAAGAATATTATTATTATTATTAAGTTCAGTCAAATCAATAATACATTTCAAAAATAGGGATGTCTCTCTCTCTCTCTCTCTCTCTTTCTCTTGTATCTGCTCTCGATCCTTCTCCATGAAATCTTTGCTCCTCTGAACAGAAATCAGAGCATCATAGCTTGAGACTCTGATCACTGTAGAGACTTAAATAAAACTTGGATCATTTTTTTTAATTTATCATTCTGCAGAAATGTATTAGGCTGACTTTGGGAAGACAGAGGGGTAAAATGTGCCTTGTTGCTCCTTTAAGCAGCTGCTGGTTAGTCTGCTCGAGACACACACAGTATCTTTAGTTATTGACATCAGATACAACATCATTGACATTCTACTACAGACTGATTCTGTCCTCCCGGTGTACAAACCTCCTGCTCAGTAGTTTGCAGATGTACAGTACATTAACAGAAAACTTTCACCTCACGTAGAGAGAGACAAGCTTCCTCCTCGCAGTCCCCCGCAGTCATCTTAAATTCAATTTGGTTGCAATGGGTTTCAACAGCGACAGATTTTAATGATGGATAAAAGTTTGGATCAGAGTTATCGTATTAAAACAAAGGAAACGTCAGCTCTGCCTGCTCATGTGGAACAGATTATAATGTGAAGACAGAATCTGTGCAGAGCTGATATTTATGTTTCCTGACCTCATCACTCCCCACAAGAACACAATAAGCTCAGCATAGCAGAACTCAGGGAACGACAACAGTGATCCAATTTGAAATTTGCAGATGTATCAATCCACACGGACTCTGCGAGGTGGATGTGGGATGCACGATGTGCACTTTTTTTTCTGTTGTGGACCCTTCAAATGACACAAACCTCCTACAGTCCTGTATTTGTTGTGTCTATAATGATTGATCAAGGACGACGATGCTGTAATGGAGGTCGGGGGCCGTTGTGGATTGAAAGGATGACTGCTTGCAGTGAGGCTGAGCAGGCTTTTAGCTCAGACACTGCATTAAAACAAAGAAAGTGGCTGTATTGATGCGGGGGAGTTGTAACAGTGAGATGATGAAATATGCTCCAGCACCAGTTTGAGTAATTAATTCATCAGTTTGAAGGATCACACGCCAAAAGACGGCACAGCGGTTCATAATATACAAAGTAGAATTTTACAACTCTATTAAGTTATCACTGAAACAGTCATTTCATCCTCGATCTTGACTGACTTTTAATTTCCGTTGTAAGATTTAGGGTGAATGAAATCACATCATATTCATAGTTATGTTTTCATTAGTGATCGCCTGAAAATGAGAATTGTTGTTTCTTTGTACCTTTGATGAGACTTTTACACCTGTCAGCCAAAACTTCACAACCACTAACAGGTGAAGTGAATCACACTGATGCGGGTGGGATATATCAGGCAGAAAGTGAACGTGTTGTCCTCAAAGTTGACGTGTTTGAAGCAGAAAAATGGGCAAGCATGACAGTTTGAGGAACGGCTAGACGACGCTCAGAGCTTCTCCAAAACTGCAGCTCTTGTGGGGTTGTTGTCAGTCTGCAGAGGTCAGTACCAATCAAAAGTGATCCAAGGGCAACCAACAATGAGCGTGTGAACCTCAGAACTGGACCAAGGAGCAATGGAAGAAGGTGACCCGGTCTGCCATTCACGTGGATGTTCCTTTGACACGTACCACCTATTTCAGCATTGTCTTGTGCAATCTCCCAGCTCGTACTCCGTCTGGAATAATCTTCAGAAACGCACCCGCATCCTGTTTTTAACAGATCACAACTGTTGCACAATTACTCATAAAACAAAGCTCGTTGGAACTCAAGGACTTCACTATTTTTAGCCAATCCTCCGGTTTCACCCTCACCTGCCAGAGTTCCTCATTTGTCAGTGCTGCTGCTGAAAAGACCGGCTCTTCCACCAAGACACCGCCAGATTTCTTTAGCCACCCTAGTAATTCAGCTTCAGCTTCTTTTTGCAGGAGGGCTCCAACAAAGTGTCCTCTTGAGATTGAAATAAATTAGAGAGGAAGCAGGCTGCGTTTTTTTTACTCAGTGCTGATGTCAGTCTGAACATGACCGATGTCCTGCATCTGGTTTAAATCTTTGCTTTGAAGCAGTTTGGGTCAGTTTGTCATATTATGTGACTGCAGGTCATTAGCTGCTGTACAAAGATAAAATATAAAGACTGTAGTAACCTCCGTACTGTTATGATGAATGGTACAGCCTGATACACACACACACACGCGCGGTTCTGAGGTACTCGACAGAAATGCTTCTCTCAGCGTTTATCTCAGAGTAATTAGCTAAGATCTCCTCTCATCTCTCACCTCTTTACCTCCTCGTGCTCTCTCTCTCTTTCTTCCTGCCTCCATCCATTTCTTTTGTTCGTACAGCTCCCACCTGATGTCATAATGACTCATGGGAGAGATTATTGACTTCCTGCCTAATCATCAGAATTCACTGTGTGGGACCAAAAACAGTATATGATGATTGCAATGAAACTCCAACTGTGTCTCCTTAACAGAAATAATGATGAAACAGCCATTGTTTTGAGTCATTTCCTGCACAGATATTTCATATTCCAGCAGCTCAAAGGGTGTGTACGCTTCCTGGTATGGATTAAATGGGCAGGACGTGTTAGGTTTCACTGAGCTAAAAAGGGTGATGACACCAAAAAAGTTCCACAGTGGATATTATTCGCCTTCATATTCAGTGGTGACACTCCTGCACGGGTTTGTTGAGGATACGATGAGATGGAGACGATGGAGACGATTGAGGACGGCAAACAAACTGGCAACGCAATGAAGAAAGGGAAGATTAATTTGACTTTTTTGCCACAGCATACCAAACCTAAACCAGTGTGTGTTGATATGTCACCGTCAACCATTTGTTTGAGAGTTTATGAATTATGAAGCAAACAGAAGACCCAGCAGCAAAAACACACACATCGCCATGACCGCCGTCCCCGCTGAGTTGACTTGACCTCACCTTGTTGAACCCACACACTACCTATCAATACCTCCTATCACATTTATCAATACTCCTTGCTGCTTGATAAAATCATCAGATTCACTCATCGATACACTCCACTGTTGTATCAAATTATAACTCTTTGTTATCGATACCCAAGACTGTGTGTATTCAATTACAAAGAAGATCGGATCGATAGCCAACAGCTACTGCGGCCAATCCTGAAGCCTTATCAATGCCAGCCGCCCGTCCTGACAAATGGTAATGCAGACAGATCAATAGGTTGTGCTGATGATAACGTCACCTCGGCCGGGTGTTACCGCGGGATCAGCAGACAGAGAATACACCGTGATGTTTTAATACAACAGTAGTAGTTTTATTTATTTATTTATTGTTAAATCCAGTTTAGTTTTTAGTCTTTTAATTATCAATTCATTTCATCACATTTTAGATATTTGCTGATTCTTGTCTGGTTTTCAGTCAATCTTAAAATCTCATTTTTGTTATTTTACCGTACAGTACAGTACAGTTGCCATGGTTACATATGTTTTTCTTTGTTGTTGTTGCCTCAGCTGTTTCATTGTAGTTCCTGTCTCATTTCTGGTGACATTCTTCTCTTCTTTAGTCTACAGATATTTAACTTTTTCTTTGATATGAACCGATAATGTTTGCCAACTGACATGACATCAATGAAATTCAAGACTGGTTGATAAGTGCAAGATTAACCGGTTAAGCAACAAAAGCAGAGATGTTTTTTTGTGTGAGGTTACAGAGACGTTGCAGAGTCAAAGTATCTGCATGCATCTAACAGTGAGTAGTTCGTTTGTCACTGTGGCGTTGTTGGTTTTCAAAGGCTACTGTTCTAGTTTTGTCCTTTTTTGTGCACCAAAAGTTGTCAGCGAACATTTCTTCTCCAACGTTTTGTGACTCTCAACACATTTTAAATATTTTATTATTTATTATTTATTAAAGACAAAGTGTTTCAACTACGTGAGATATTATTAGTTCAGAGGACCTGTCTTATGAAACACGTGTATAACCACAGCATCACCTGTGAAGCAGCTGTCACCTTTAACATAACACATGAATGGGTAGTTTGACTTCAGAGTCTAATTGCTACTCAGCAGTGTTTCAGAGTGTGTAATGTTACCTGTTTGTGACAGGTAACCGACTGCTCTGAGTAAACCAACATTTAGTACAAGGCTCCAAATGTTTATTTGTATCATTTTTAATGCTTCAAATTATCCACCTTCCAGTGCAATAAGTCACGTCTGCCACAAATAACCACGTTGACAACAAGCACACAAGAAAACAGTGAAACTGAAACGTCACACTAAGCAGGAAACAAATTTTAAAAAGCTTTTTAAAGTGAAACATTCACACATTTGGAATAAACACAAACAGCACCAAACACCCTACAGTAAATTCATTTATTGTACTTTGTGTATAAATGTTACAATAAAGAGCATTAAGCATTTTTTAGAAGAACATGTATACATCACTGAATCAAGTTTCTCTTGCTTGCTGCTTTCATACACACTTTATCGTCATAGTAGCATAGAGCAAAGTTTGATTTCTGTATTTACTGCGTACATGCCTGTGTGTTAATGGGACACTCACAGATATGTAGCGTGCTAAGCATTATGTTAGTTCTGTCTTGGAAATTATAGCTGAAAGTGGGAAATGTGACAGACTCCTTTTATATCACTGCAGAGTTATCAAGCTGATGTGATCTCACAGATCCAGGATAATGGAAAGTTACAAGGCTGATCATTCCAGTTGTTTTCATACTGAAACATATTAATTTCAGTACAGTCTTCTCCATTTCGATCGTTCGGTTCAGTGGGAGCCCAGTAACTGAAACCCAAAAACAAAATACGACCCTTATTGCTTCATACTTTCAACCCTAATCCTTTCATACCTTTGATTCTCATCCCTCCACCCCTCGACCCTCATCCCTTCTTCTCCCCTACAGGACATCATCTTGGCGCATTCTTTTTCATTGCTTGCAATAAACCTGTCTAAACTTAGATCTATATTGGTGTGTTCCTTGTTAGTGAAACATATATAGTATATGGTAAACATTTACTCCTAATAATATCAAACACGTGTGTGTAGCAATCTTCATAGTCAGTCACAACTGTCCAGTCAATAAAAACACTGCTAACAAAATAAGAAGCTGCAATGACAGAAAACTCTGCATGCTGTGCATCATGGCAACAGAAAAAGGAAAGTCAAAATCCAAATCCAAACCTTGTGGTCAGCGGAGTCCCATCCACCCATTTCCAAATCCCCTCTGTCTCGCTGTCAGTCAGTCCAATCCACAGGCGTCTCTGTAAACTTGTTAGGAAGTTCTTGTTGACAGAGAAACGGTCATCGACATAAGTACAGTACAAAGAGTTGCATGCTGTCACACTTCTGTGACACACTATTCACTAACACAGATTCACACACAACATGTATGCACAGTCAGACACATACCTGTTCTTCTTTGCTGTTGATAATCACCAGGTCTGCACCTCTCTGCCGACAGTCATCTCTACCTTGTTGCCAGGACTTTGTCAGAGTAGAAACGTAATAGAAGCTACCGCTGAAATACAGGTATCCCAATTCTGTTTGTATTGAGAGGGGGGAAATGAAACAACAACCTTCTTAAACAAAGTTGAAAATTGAAATTTGGACAAAAGTCTTGCGTTTGTTTGGTTTGGGTTCAAACTTTCTCTGTAAACATCCCTGTGCATATTTAATTTCCATGCAAAAGTCTAACTTCTCTGCAAATGTTCAATATCTCAGCCCAGGTTTTAATTTAAATTTAGATTTATCTCAGGTTAATTTAAACGTATGGCCACTGTGTTATAGGTTCATTCTAATCTATCTATCTATCTATCTATCTATCTATCTATCTATCTATCTATCTATCTATCTATCTATCTATCTGTCTGACAAATCATGTTTGCTGTGATTTTGGCCCCTAACGCTACAATACCCATGAGCCACAGCCAATGCTGTGTAACCGAGCTTAGTAGCCCCTTTGGACATGGAGGTATTTGTTGCATAGCAAAATGCTCATATGCATTATCTTAGGGAACTTTTGACTGAGAAAACAACTTAAACACGCCTCTTAGTAATATCTTATTAGTGGCTGGGATACCTGTGACTATAGATACAATACATAGATGGAGCGGAGGAGATTGATAGACAAATATAACGTGACACTTTGACTGTGGGGGCCAAGATGAAGAAGTTGAAGAGACCAGAGAACAAACGGGGAAGTGAAGGAACAAAGAGAGAGAGGTGTGTAAGTTACACACAGCTGTTTCTACCTGCCTGCTGGATTTGACATAATCTTTCATGAATTCAGAAAATATTTAGTGCTCTGTAGTCCTACGTGAACTTTAGTCTCAGTATAACACAGGTCCAGTGTAGTATTTATGGGGATCAATTGGTGGAATATGGCAGACATTCATATGTGTGTTTTCATCAAAAATATTGTTGCTTTAAGAAATTAATAATTACCTAGGTTTTTCACCAGATCATTTTTCTCTTTGGCCACGTCATCAAATTTCTTTTGGAGCTGGTCTCGTTCTTTGGTCACGTTGTTGTAGATGGTCTGTAACTGGTCTCGTTCTTTGGTCACGTTGTTGTAGATGGTCTGTAACTGGTCTCGTTCTTTGGTCACGTTGTTGTAGCTGGTCTGTAACTGGTCTCGTTCTTTGGTCAGGGCGTTGTAGCTGGTCTGTAACTGGTCTTGTTCAGAGTTGCCTTTGGCGTCTGTTTGGCACAATAACAAAACATTAAACACAGATCGTTAACCAGCATCACCTGGGGCGTTTTCAGCATGCTAACAAAGTACTCACACAGGAGAAGCTGAGTTAGAGAGAGTCCGATCAGAAGGAGAAGACACAGCAGACACAGAAACACAGCAGCAGCTGTACAGGAGGAAGTCTTCTTCAGATCTACGAAGCCAGAAGGTTGAAGTCAGTATTTGCCATATGTTCAAATAAAATCAAATTCAGTTTGTCCCAAAATGTAGTGACTTTTTGATGAATTGCAGTGAAATTTTGTCATGTACATCAATCTACAAAACCAATGACATTCACATCAGCCTCAGGAAATATAGTCTTTCCTGTGTTTGTGCGTGAACATTGTTAAAATATTTGCATGAAGCTGCCGTTAAGAGCATATAACAGTACGTGCATGACCTGTTCTCGTGCACGAGTGCAGTACCTGAGAGTGCAGCTCCAGTTCTTTTTGCCTCTTGAGCCTGGTTCAGGTCTTCATTTACGTAAACATTTTCAGATTGCTCTGTCTTGCTGGTACAGTTGTTGTGATGAACCGATGGTCCCTCTAGACTGGCAAAGGTTTTCAAAGAGTGATCCATTATGATGTTCAAGTATGCCCGAACAGTTCTCAACGTCTCGATGTCTTGAGGGTGTGCTGGATTGAGCTCAAACAAAACAAGAAGCGGGTTTTAACAGGTGGCAGCACAATAATCAGACATGTGACGTATTTGATAGGAAGTTAGCAAAGATGCGTGTCTTACATACATGAACATTTCTGCATAGCTAATTGTTTTTACTTGTATTTCTGCTTTGCTGTCTGTCTACCTGTCTCATCCACTACATATAGTATTTTTATTATTGTCCTTATTACTACCTTCAGTCATATCTTCATTAAAGTTTATAGTTATAACTGTCTATTGTCCTGGTGCATAAGAAACATTTATCAAAAAAACATGGTTTAGTCTTGATGGGCCGCAGCCTTCTGCTTGAGGTTTCTGCCTGTTTTTTTCCCCCAAGTGCTATCAACAAGATAACTTATATTGTGAGTTGGCATTATATAAATTAAACAGAATTGAACTGAACTTATTAATACCTAAACATGCCGATGTACAAATCATATATTCCTTTCTGTTGTTATGGTAATTATGTGTTTTGCATTGTCACTTCCAGGTTTACTGCACTTTGTGTCTCAGTGACATCCTCTATTTTGTTCCCTTTACTACCCAGTAGACCTTCAGTTACTTCCCTCTGACCTCGGTCTACTGGTCGGTCAAGTGTAGTCAACTGAAAAGCAGAATAATGGCAACTTCCGTGGCTGGGAAATTCATCCAATCCAGACATGCCAAACAATTTTCTGTTGAAATTCTCTACAGATGTTTACTTAATCAAATGTCCTGCACATCCGCGTTGGCCCTGATTGAATCCTTACCACATTGGCAGCATATTTCTTCACTTGCTAGCTGCTGACTGTTTGGTCCTGAGGCCGGCTGCTGTCTTCCTACTCCTGTGGTTTGTCTTTGTTTTGCAACTGGCAGATGTTCAAACTCATCCTCTTCTCCAGTGTCACTGTCAGACTCTTCTTATTCTGAATCCTCTTTCTCTACATCATCATCAAAAGCTTCTCTCTCTTCGACAACTTCAAGGCCTCCTGGGCGGAAAATCTTTTGGCCATCTTGATCAGTTGTATCTTGTATCAGTTGTCACGGGCAAAGCTCTGTTTATTGTGCCCCACCCCAAAATTTGCAGCTGGGATAGAGTATGTGGAAAACAATAATGATTGGATCCTGCAAGAAAGAGCGGGAAAATGTGCAGGAATGTGAGAGCAGGTGCAGGTGCAAGTACTTGAATGTTGCTTTGACACGCACACACACACATGAACATCCTCTATGTATTATATTGTAAATGTGTAGGGGAGTGTACGGTGTGTGTTCATTGAAAATGTGTTCTGATAGATGTTCTTCACAGAAAATAAATAATCGTATCACCTTTATTTTGATTAAAAAATGAAAACTGGTCCCACAGACCCGAACGTCACACAAGGGTTAATAACAGAAGTCTACAACATAGAGGAATGAACACAACCCTCCTGGCATGTACAGATAAGAGTTGATCTAAAGATAGAGAGGGCTTCACCCCCCTTTACCTGGTTCACCTGAAGAAAACCAAGAAATACCGGCTATTGTTGTTTCACCGAGACGCGGCACAGACACAGAAACACATTAAAGTTCATCATCAGAATAGAAACACGACACTGATCGAGAACAAGAACCAGAACAGGACAGAAACCTGAAGATGAAGAACGTTCTCTGAAATGGAAGGAGTTTATTGACACCAGACTGGCTCCCTTTTCTTTTTAGCTGTTTACCTGCTGTGAGAAAATGGCTTCACGGTCAGAAAAGGATCTCACCTGTACAATCTGCCATGACATCTTCAAAGATCCCGTCGTCCTGTCGTGCAACCACAGGGTCACAGAGAGGAGATCCAGAAATTCCTGAATGCCTTCAAAGAGAAACTGAAGCTGTTTGAACAAGTTAAAGGAAACTGTGATCAGACAGAAGAACACATTAAGGTCCAGGCCCGACACACAGAGAGGCAGATTAAGGAGCAGTTTAAGAAGCTTCACCAGTTTCTAGAAGAGGAAGAGGAGGCCAGGATGGATGCACTGAGGGAGGAAGAGGAGCAGAAGAGTCAGATGATGGAGGATAAGATGGATGTTCTGAGGAGATGGATAGCAGCTCTATCAGCCACAGTCAGAGCCACAGAGGACAAGCTGAGAGCTGGAGACGTCTCATTCCTGCTGAACTACAAGGCTGCAGTGCAAAGAGTCCAGCACCACCGCCTGCCGGATGATCCGCAGCTGTACTCACAACCTCTGATAGACGTCGCCAAACACCTGGGCAACCTGACCTTCAACATCTGGAGCAAGATGAAGGACATGGTCTCCTATACTCCTGTGGTTCTGGATCCAAACACTGCTCATCCAGAACTTGTCCTGTCTGAAGATCTGACCAGCGTGAGACACGGACAGAGACAGAAGCTTCCTGACAACCCAGAGAGGTTTGATTCGTCCATCTCCGTCTTCGGCTCAGAGGGCTTCAACTCAGGGACTCACAGCTGGGACGTCGAGGTTGGAAACAGTCCAGCCTGGGTTCTGGGTGCAGCTACAGCATCCTTCCAAATGAATAAAGACACAGACTCACAGTCTGGATTATGGCGAATACTGTATCATCAAGGTGAATACTCAGCATGCTCACTGCCAGGTCCAAACACAGTTCTCTCAGTGAAGAAGCTCCAGAGGATCAGAGTTAAACTGGACTGCAACAGAGGAACTCTGTCGTTCTCTGATCCTGATACTAACACACACATACACACCTTCACACACACTTTCACTGAGAAGCTGTTCCCATACTTTAACACGAACAAAGCATTGCCACTGAAGATATTACCAGAGCAAGACTCAACAAAATGCAAAGTGAGTAGCAGTTGGTGGCCTTTCTATTAATGTATTAAGTACAGTTACAAACAGAATATCATTTAATGGAAGGATTACTTGTGTGTATGATGCAACTGTTTAATCATCAAATCACTGAGAATTATTGAGCTTTAACAGATAACTTTGTGTAGCCACCAAGAACATGTTTTAATGACTCTTAATCTACTTATGACTGATTGAACTTTGACTTTTAATCAAATATTTTCAAATTTTCAAATTGCAAATATGTATGTATGCATTATTATAAAAGTAAAATAAACAGATGAATAGCCATGAAATTTTCTCTGAACATTCATGCTCCTCGGAGGATAAACCTTGTCCATTTTAGACACTCAGTCGCTTGTCCTGTCCTTGTACTTTTCTTCATCTTATCGATATTAGTCTTTGAACATTCTTGAGTTCTGTAATCAAAATGAACCACAAGATTGTCTTTATTTCCTTCTGGTTTCTTTTATTGTTGCACAGAAATACAGTTAAAGTGCAGACTGACTTAAGTCTGTGTTAACTCACAATAATAATATATCTTTGCTAAAAACATTAAGAATTATGCTCATTACATAACATACATAAAGAGAGTAAACTGAAGTGGATTAGTTCAACTAAAACCTACAGCTGTGTTGATAAAGCTGTACCTTCTTCCTTGAAACATTATCCAAGCATCTCTTCCTTTTAAAATCAGTATCGGCCTGTAAGCTGATTGGGCCGGTGTACCTTCAGTCAGTCTATAACTTCCAGTGAAAACAAAGAGAAACCTGATCCTTGATAAAAGGGCAGTACAAAGCTCCACCTCTTACCTGACTCACCTCACCTGAGACAAACCAAGAAGTGCAAACTGTTATTCTTCGACTGCGGAGAGACGCTGAAAGACAAAGGCAGGGCGCTGACTGGGAACATGGTGAGTACTTGAATACGTAAAAAGTGCATGAGAGCTACAAAAAAGAATCAAACTGTGTGAGCTGACTTTTATCTGCGTACTCACTGTTCTTCATCTTCATCATAGAGAGAAGATGGCTTCTCCGTTAGAGAAGGATCTCTCCTGTCCCGTCTGTCAGGACTTCTTCAAAGACCCTGTTGTTCTATCGTGCAGCCACAGCTTCTGTAAATGCTGTGTGCAGAAATGGTGGAGACAGAAACTAGTAAAAGAGTGTCCAGTTTGTAAGAGGAGGTCTTTACTGAGTGATCCACCTCATAACTTGGCGTTGAAGAACCTGTGTGAGACCTTCATACAGGAGAGAGATCAGAAAACTTCAGCAGGGTCAGAGGCTCTCTGCAGTCTGCACTCTGAGAGACTCAAACTCTTCTGTCTGGACCACGGACAGCCGGTGTGTCTCATCTGCAGAGATTCAATAATACACAACAACCACAGATTCAGACCCATCCATGAATTTGCACAGGATCCCAAAAAGGAGCTCCAGACATCCCTGAAACCCTTAAAAGAGAAACTGAAGCTGTTCGAACAAGTTAAAGAGAACTACGATCAGACAGCAGAACACATTAAGGTCCAGGCCCGACACACAGAAAAGAA
Organism: Protonibea diacanthus; assembly: GCA_028641955.1. Taxonomy (NCBI): domain Eukaryota; kingdom Metazoa; phylum Chordata; class Actinopteri; family Sciaenidae; genus Protonibea; species Protonibea diacanthus. The sequence continues at coordinate 2,033,291 of CM053978.1, read as the reverse complement.
GATTAAGAAGCACTTTAAAGAGTTTCACCAGTTTCTAGAAGAGGAAGAGGAGGCCAGGATCACTGCTGTGAGGAGGGACGAGGAGCTGAAGAGTCAGATGATGAAGGAGAAGATGGAGGCTCTGAGCAGAGAGATAGCAGCTCTTTCAGACTCAATCAGAGCCACAGAGGACGAGCTGAGAGCTGAAGACGTCTCATTCCTGCTGAACTACAAGGCTGCAGTGGAAAGAGTCCAGCAGCGGCCCCTGTTGGATGACCCAGAGTTACCCTCAGGAGCCCTGATAGACGTAACCAAACACCTGGGCAACCTGAACTTCAACATCTGGAGCAAGATGAAGGACATGGTCTCCTACACTCCTGTGGTTCTGGATCCAAACACTGCTCATCCAGAACTCGCTCTGTCTGAAGATCTGACCAGCGTGAGACACGGAGAGAAAAAGAACGTTCCTAAAAACCCAGAGAGGTTTGACTCCTTCATCTCCGTCCTCGGCTCTGAGGGCTTCAACTCAGGGACTCACAGCTGGGACGTCGAGGTAGGAAGCAGTCCAGCCTGGGCAGTGGGAGTCTCAGCGAAGTCTGTTCTGAATAATTCAGACACACCGTTTGGATCGTTCAGAATCGTGTTCTGTGACGGTGAATATGCAACAGCCTCGGATCCGGATCAGCGTACTGTTCTCCAAGTAAAGAAGAAGCTCCACGGGATCAGAGTTCATCTGGATTTTGACAGAGGAAGCTTGACATTCTCCGATCCTGATTCTGACACACACGTACACACACACACTTTTAAACACACCTTTACTGAGCGTCTGTTTCCATACTTCAACACTGAAAACAGACGCCCACTTAAAATATTCCACATTCCTGTCTCTGTGAGAGTAAAACAGTAGCCTATAGTTAGACAGGAGGACAATAACGTGAGTGCTGATGTACATAAAGTGTTTGTGTGTTTGTCTTTGACTCACTGCATCTGTGCCATGACCTCAGTTTACCTGCTCTCACTCGTGGCAGCACATTTGACACAGTCGGTGTGATCTCAATCTAAAAATGTGGAAGTGGCAGTTGGTCCAGTTGAACCAGTCACCAAACCTTGTGGAAGTTTTGACCTGAACGAGTCGGGACGAGGTTACAGCACAGTACAGTCAGTTTGTCTTGTTTTGGCTGTTTATCTCATATAGTTGTGTTCATTATTTTTATCAGTTATGGTAACATTTTACTCATGCATACCTCAAACTTAGAAATATACTAGACAGAGCACACCTATTGGTAGTTGACAGCATTTTACACTGAGATTGGAAATTTGTTCTGCAACAGTGAAAGTGTTTGTTTGGGGTAAGGTCAGCATTACAGTCAAACAGTCACCATGTTTAGTCATCTAAACTCAAAATGTTGGTTACGACCTCACATGTCATAAAGAACCTTTGTTAGGATTAAGATTCCTGCTGTTTTCTCCCCCACTCTGAGTCATGTGTGTCTCTTCCTGTTTGTGTGTGTTGTTGTTGTAATCACAGCCACCACCTGCACAGGACAGAAAGACCGGCTCAAGTTTCCAGACTCTTTCAGTCTTCATTGTGTAACCGACGCTACGACCAAACTCTGTTTGCCTCATCACCCTCGCTGCATCTCCCCGGACAGATCACAGTCCACCTCTTTTTAATGAACTTTTTCATTGATTCTGGTTTCCTGTTTTTATATCAGGTTTGCAACCATTTATTAAAACAATTTTAAGTTCATTCACACATCTGAAACAGGTAGAACTAATAAATGAGTTAATTAAGGACAGATTAACAGAATGTGTAGTTAAATGTGACACAGGTTATAAAGTGTTCTTTAAGTAAGACTAAAGAGAGTCAGTGTACCTCTCTGATTGCATGATTACTGAAGGAAGATCTGTGCTAGAATGACACAAAGAACATAAAAACTTAAAAGTCTCATTTGTCTATGATTACTTTCTGTTGTGAAATTACATAGAAGAAAAAGTTGTATACGTTTCCATTGTGTGTATGGAGTGAGGCAGCCCTGTCCTCTGACCTCAGTTACTACAGTAATGGTTAGAATGGCGCTTGTGCAGCAGGGACGGGGTTGTGATGCATAATGAAATACCTGATGTACAGATCAAACAGATCCAGGCCGACTTTCTCAACATGGAACCTTTCACTTCGTATTCTGTTAGCGGCGGAGAACTGTGAGTCACGGTGACAAAACAAAGGAAGGTGAAGCTTTGTCCTCCTCGCCTTCGCCGCTCGTCCCTGTCAGGTTGCATTACGGGCAGCAGGTCGGCTTTTTAAAGGTGACCGTGACCTGCGGAGAGCTTCAGGTTCAGTTTGTCTGCAGCTCAGGAGATTTAACCTGCAGCTATAATCACTATCGAAATCAGCGATGGCGGCTTCCTCCTTCATGCTGTGTGCGAATGGGACACTTTCCACTAATAGCAGCAGTAGTTCTCCTCGGGGGGCATCGCAAGATAAATTCAGGGTCAGAGATGATTTACAGCGCCAGGTAAATGAACAATTCTACTGTACCGAGGTATTATCATGTCAAGTTTTATCTGTGAAACACAGAATGTCAACAACATTATGTTAATGGATGTAATTGGGGTTAGCCCATCACTGACTGAAATTTCTTAAACCATATTATCCCTGAGGTGCAATTAATAATAAAGATCAAGATTCCTTGATCCTTGAATAAGATGAACAGATTAACATTTCTTAATCTGCCCTCCAAAAATGCATCATTTACTCCCGTTTTAGTAAATTCCTTAAAGAGCTTGGCCTTGACATGCATTTACACGACGATTAAGAGTCAGCGTAGCATCAAAATGATTTCAAATCTGTTATTTTCTGGTTAAAAAATCAATCAAAGTTATGCAGCTTTGCTTTAAAGATTCATGTCTTCACTGGGAACCAGCAGGGCTGAGCGACGCAGACAAACGAGACACAAAATCTTTCATGCGATGTAAAGTTCCTCAGTCAACAGTTACGTCTTGGAAGTGAAGATCCCCACATAACGACGCAGCAGCGAGTGTCAGATACGGCGTGCACAAAGAACAGTCTGCAGCCGAGTTTGTCAAGCAAACAGGATAAAACAAGCAGCAACAGCGGGATTGAGTTTAAACGTCATTTATAAAAAATAAATCAGTGAAATCGGTGATCTGTAGCCAAGAGCTCAGCGACTGCAGATTTCAACACAAAAATGAGGATATGTGTTAAAGCAACGCTGAATAGAAATTGGTATTTTTCCTTTTTCAACATCAAGCAAAGATCAGCAACAGCAGACACAGCAGCAGCTAATATTACTGACTAGTCCAACAGCAGTCAGCCCAGCTCGGCGTCTGTCTTTCAGCCTTTTATTTCACCAAGCTCTCACCAACCACTAAAAGTCAGTCCCAGATTCACTCTTGTCCAGCGGCTTCTTGCTCGCTCACTCCCCCCTCCACATTTTTTTCTCTTCTTAGCTTCTCGGGCTCTTCTCCTCTGTCTCTAAGCCCAGTTACATCGCCCACTTAAACTTTAAATATGAAAACAACCATATGAGTGTCTCCACATGCCCTTGATGAATGATAATTAATTTCACTGGCACTGGACAGTGGTAGTTACAAGATAAACCAAACTGCGTACTGTGATATCCTGACAGCCTGGAAATGACGTGAATTTCTTTTTCCGCGCAAACAAACTTTTTAGAACACTTCCCACTTTAGAAGTTATAAGCTGCAGCACAGAAAAACACAGCAGAAGAAGAAAAACAGACAGAAATATCCCAGAACAAACAGACGAGGTACAAACCAAAATATGATGCCACAAAGCAAGAAAACAAACAAAACACTAAGAGGTTTTTTTTAAAGATCTGCAATGACCTGGCTTCTCTCAGATTTTGCAGGAGGCTGCTGTTTTCAGGGTCGAGGAGCAATGACAGCAAAAGCACAATTATGTTTTCAGTTTTTGACCTTGGAACAGCCAGAAGTCTCTGTTCTAAAGGCCGGAGGCTCCTCCAAGAGATCAGGGGCTTCACCGAGTACACAAACACAATGCTTTGTTTCTATTGTTGTTGGAAAACTCTATTGGAAAGCTCTATAAAGTATCCTGGAGCTTCTTATAACCTGAACTCTCCAAAACTCCACGAGGGTTTGCTTCTCAGTTTTGTCTTGATGTTTTATAGACTTGGATACTTAAAATATTACTTTCATAGCTGAGGGCACCTTAGTCATGGATAATGGAAAAGGTGGCACTACGTTATTTCACATGTAAAACAGTTGAAGTCTTGCTACGTCTGTTTCCTGCTGAGAATTTACTGGTTTAATCATCATCATGTTAAATTCAATGTTTTAATGGTGTAGATCGTGCCATCTTGGCAGTCCCAGCCAATCTAGAGGAAACAGGTAGAGAGTGGGCGGGCTGAATGAGGCCTGGTCGCTCAAATAAGCCACCTGTGGCGGCACCTACCTGTCACAAAATAGTTACTTAATCCCTGAATCTGTTGTTTTTCCTCAGGTATCAAAAAAATGTCTAAGAAACTAAAGCGAGCAGTATCTGGAACATGAACTGAGCGCCACTGGAATTCATTCGTTCAAGCAGATGGAAACAAAAGCAGCAATGGCACTTTCTGATCATCAGGGTGTTTGGATTAAATGTCCTACCGCTGAGATAAAACAGTCGTGTACATGTCGCAGTGCTGCTCGTGTATGTGCGTCGCCAGGCTCTGTCTTTCTGCTTCTCGCACTGTGAGCCTCTTTCTTTGTATCTCTTAAATGCTAAGGGGCACCCCGTGACTGTGGGTGTTCGATTCAGGTGAGGTAAACAGATGCTGACAGAAGAAACACCAGAGCGACACGGCGGTGAAGTGGAAACAGCGAACCTTTCATTCATTTTGCACTCAGCTTGAGTTTGCTGCATTTAAAACCCACCTGTTCGAGTCATCACGGGTGTAGGTCTCGTCTAGCTGTGGAGGAAAAATGTAGGGACAAATTAAAAGTGAATTTTCTCTGAGTTCATTTTTTATTCAAGTCTAATTAATTTTTTTTTTATTTCTATTAATCACACCCTTTGGTTTTTACTTTGGGGTAAAGAACTTTATAATTTGGTTTTTGAAAAAAGAAAAAAATCTGTGTACACCAGTTGCTTCACTTGACATTTTGCCTGCAGCATGCACCAAATGTACCGTACAGACTAGAACAAGCAGTCCAGGATGGAGTAGTGAGGATGTTGCCGGTCCAGGGAGACCATGAAAAAGCTGGTTTCGGGGTTTCCGGTGCAGCTTGTGGATATCTTGAAAAAGACTTCATCTGCGGTCCAAGAAAGACACGTTTAAGATAGAAGCCAACATCTTCATGTGAAAGCAGATAAACAAAGTGAAAGCAGCCTCTATGGACATAATGGCAGAGGTGACGAGACAGAAGAGGACGTTGTTGGAGAAAACTAAGAACGAGGAAAAAGAGAGAGGGGCCGATCAAGAAGTCATTGGACTGGGACAATCTGGGACTGACTTTTAGTGGTTGGTGAGAGCTTGGTGAAATAAAAGGCTGAAAGACAGACGCTGAGCTGGGCTGACTGCTGTTGGACTAGTCAGTAATATTAGCTGCTGCTGTTGGTGACCTTGTTATCTGTTTAGACGAAACTTGTAGAGCCAAATTGCAAAAAATAATGTTGCTTTACACAAAGCACCTGCACCTTCACCTCCGTGAGTGAGTCCCACATTAACGTCTCATGCTCTTTCATTCATTCCACCGTCTGAATAAAACATTCTCAGCGTTGAAAACAAGAGAACTATCCCAAATAGCAACTCCCTCTTCGCCTCACCTCTGCCCAGAATCCAGCTTCTTCTCCCTGCTCTTGTTGCCTCACACGATGTTCATCTTGGAAAGATTTAATTATTCAGTGATGTCGTGGGAGCTGGAGGAGACGGTTTGATGCTCGCTCTGTTCGTCTGAATTAAGAATCCGGCGAGGTCACGAATGCACAATGACCTGCTTATGAGTCTCAAGGTTGCTGTGTGGTGAAACAGACCCATCAGCGCTCATTAATAAATGCATTGATCTGGCATGCTGAGAGACTTTGAAGGTCAACATGCAGAGAGTCATTCAAGGACGTTAGGCAGAGGGTTGTGTGTGCACGACCTTGCCTTGCATACATATTCCTCATATTCTATTCAAGTATGATGATGATGATATTGATCTCTCATGTTCTTCAAACATGGAAACACTAAAAAAGTCTGAATCCACACACGCTAATATTACTCAGTGGTACAAACACTAACACTCTCCCAGTGCTCTGAGTCCAGGCAGCCCAGCTAACAAACTGAGCTAACATGAGCTAACAGCAGCTACAGCTGTCAGCAGTTTACTTCACTGTCCATCATAAACTCTGTAAATCACAGAGAGTTGAGGCGGAGCAGCCGGAGGACATCAGAGGGAAAACCAGAAAACATTTTCTCCATAAAATATGATCCAGTTTCACCAAAATCAGTGAAATAGTTGGTGCTGTGTGACACTGTAAAGCGTACTTCTCGTGATGATCGTACCCGATTACAGGTCAGTGCAGATCAACAGGAGTTAAAATCTGTTATTTCATGGTAGAAATGTTAGAGACTTTCACTTGGAGTATCTGTACTTCTACTTGATTAAAGAATGTGAACATACATACAATCCAAGCTGGCACTGAACTGGAAAACAGCTTGTGAGTGAATGTACAAAGAAGCCAAAGAAAATTATACATAAGATGTAATGCATCAGGACAATGACGATAATGCAGTTTGGTCATTTTGGTCTTTGATCCAGATCACAGAGACTGTGTATAAAAGAAGAATGCAGCTTCAAACAAAGGACACCACTGAGGATTCAATGGCAGGTATTTACCTAACCTCAGAGGAATACAACACATTTGGCTCGTACGCCGTGACGTGCATTACATGCATATTTATGAAAGTCACTCTGAATTTCCTTTTAGGTTTGACTCCAGGAGCCAGAGGGAAACATTTCAGTCCAGATGAAAAGTGACTAAAGCAAACATGCAGGTGCAGTATACATATTTTATCACTATTGGATAATAAAATTATCAGCGTTTAAACTGATATTGTGTCATATCCTGAGTTAGTTGTGTGGTCCCCTGTTACTGATTCAGCTTCAGCTGGTGAGGTGCTGCCGTCACTGTTACCGCTCCTGAAGAGCTGGACGATCCTCCAGTCCACAGGATGCAATTTGGGGGGACTTGTTAAAGTGGCAACTGATTCCCAGTTTGCCAACGTGGATGGTAATTATTTCATAAACTTGTTTAGCTCTTTTTCTGTTTTTTGGTGAAGTTTTCCACTTCTGGTTTAATTTAGGGGTCTGATTTAGGAGCGTTCTCCTTTGGTTATATTTGTTTCTTTGGTTTGAGCAGCATCCACTAAGCCTTTTCCCCTTAGTCACAGGCTGTCCAAGCGGTAACTTCTGTTGCTGTGAAATGAAGCCAGTGCCAAAAACTGCACTGATGGAGCAACCGGGCTTCATTACACGATCCACATCTTTGCCCGTGGGCCAACGACTCTTCAGAAACCTGTGGGTGATATCAAGGGTACTACATCTATGTTTTACACCATCTATGAGTTTGTCTAACCTCTTTTGTTTTGTATTCTGTCAATAAATAACTTCAAACAAGTTGGGCATCGTCAAATAAAGGTGTAATATTTCTCACCTTCTAACCAGGCGGTGAGGAGTCTTATCTTGGCAAGGGAGGCCAAAAACAGTAATGATTGCTACTTGTGCGGAGCAGCCTGTTAACTCATCCACCTGCTCTGTTCATACATGTCATTCCTGCAGCCTGTTTATCTGCACACATCAGTATAATTAATGCATCAGATGTCACAGACTTGGAACGCAGATACATTTGGCTGTCAAAGAGCCGCTCACTGCGATTAAAAAGTCTGACATGACACAGTTACACACACACGTGCACATACATGGCTCTCTGCACAAACATGCCTTCATTCACACTCACTGTCACATCCACACTTCAAACACAACAAGAGTCTCGACAACACGCACTCAGACTCAGACTGATGTGCAGCCCGTAATCTTCATGACAGCTAACATGTCTATAATTACGCAGCATGCGTCCACGGCGACCATTAAAAGATCTGAGACAATTACTTCAGCTGTCAGCTCGGCTCACCGCTGTGCGAATGTTCATCTGCTCCACACAGATATTCTCTTTATGACTCAATCATGATACATTTATTCAGTTACACTCCTCTGTATACATACGAAGACGTGCTGAAATATGTTTGGCTTTTCAGTCAGCATTAAAATTTCAACATAAAACCATAAAATGAGAGTAAGTATTTAAATGACTTCTCATCTCAGATCTCATCATTATTTTAATGCTGATTGAAAGGCTCAGCTTCAGTCTCCATGGACTGTAGATGCACACAAATGCATGAGTGCGACTGTTCCATGGGCTTAATCGCCACAGCAGTGACGCTGATTTGGGCTCTGCCTGGAACTGGAAAGCAACAAATACATAAAGTCACGCCTCCAAAGGAAAGCAGCCTGGTTGCATCCTAATCAGATGCCCGAACCACATCAGCTAACCGCTACTACTCCGAGCTATTCCCGGATGGCCGAGCCCCTCGCCATATCTCTAAGGCTGAGCCTCATTCTTTCGGTCGCTACTCAAAGCTCACGACTATAGGTGAGGGTTGAAATGTAAATGGACTGGAAAATTGAGATCCCTCCAGACCTGCACCTCAGGCTACATTTTCCCATCACTCGTGAACAAGATACTGCAAGATACTCCTTCACTTCCTTGCAGCTGCAACTTTCTCCCAACCCGGAGGTAAAGTTCTTGTGTCACGAATCACAGATGAGCACCAGGTGTTCAAATACAGCATTTAAGGTTAGTTCTGAGTTAGTAGGTGGAGGGATCATGTGATACTTACCGTAAACAAACTAACTCTGCTGTTGTCCCATGGAGGGCTGCTGACAGACATGGTCTACCTCTTTGACACAAGAATGATATTTACCGAGCATTTGCAGCCAATTTTTTGGCACCGGTTCTGATGTTCTTCACCAACTGAAGAACGTCTTTATTTTGCGGACGGTTCTTTGCATACCTAATATCAACATCACCATCACTTTTATTTTTCTGTGTGCACCTGCACATTTGAGAGCATGTATTGATAAAACTGTGCGTTTGACTCATTCAGTATGCATTTCAGGGCGTTTCTATTAAGAGCCGCATGAGAGGAGGGAATGGAAATTTCTACAAAATCTCCACCTGATTTATTTAACTGACTGAGAGCTGTAACAGAGAAACTATCTTCTGAAATTTAATGTGTTGGGAAAGACAGGTATAAAATCTGCTGCACTGTTTTATCAGACACGCTCAGAGGGAGAGAGTCAGATCCAAACAGAGAGAGTAATATCCCCCACGGCGTCTCCAGTTGCTTCTTTATACCTACCAGCAATGAGCTTCCCTTGGAAGTCGTAACTTGAGATTTATGCCACCCCACCAGCAGCCCTGGGTCCACTTTCTCAACTATGCTGGCATCCAGACCAACCAGTGGAAGTACGTAGTGCATCAAAGGTTCCCTGTGGAGTTTCTGTCCTCCAGAAGTGTGACGCAGTCTACAAGTGGAAGTAATGAACCAGGATGCTGCAGTGTGCGTGCAAAGGGCAGAGAAGAAGACAAGAAAGTAAACAAAGCTGTAGAAAAAAGGTTAAAAGAGTTACGAGGATTTAAGAGCATGGCCGAGGTGGCGATAACCAAAGCCACCACCCATAAGTGACATCACAGGACTAGGATTTGATCTCTGGCTGACAAGATGATTGTTTTTATTGTTGTGATATATAAGAGCAAGAGTTCAAAAGCAATATTTCAATTTACTGACATCAGAAAATGTTTCACCTGCACGCTGAGTGACAGATCACCCACGTCAACGAGAAAACAAATTCATGGTTCATGGTTTAAAAACTCTCTTGTCTTCTTGAACTTTGTGTTCTCCTTTTCTTTTCCTCTTTCTTCATTCATCACATTGTTTCAGGGTTCCCGACGTTAGCTCTTTCTTCTTCTAATATTAAGGTGTTTGGTGTCTGTTCAACTTTTTATAATCCGCCCCAGAGTGCAGCTCGGGGGCTGAAGTGTAAAGACTTCCTCCTCCTTCTCCATTTTGTCGCGTTGAACTTACAACAGCAATAAAATAAAAAAAAGTATGAAAGCAGTCCAATGCAGCGGTGATGAATCCTCATATGATAGCAGGGTTCAACAACAGTACTACATTCTCATCCATCAGCCTCTGCTCATGTTTGAAACTGCTGCTGTGAGCAGAATCCCACTGGAAACCTGATTCATCGAACACCCACGAAGATAAATGCAACATTTTTCAGGATATATATTCATAATTATAACTACTGAGTCATAAGTTTAAATTAAATTAAAGCAACATTACATAGAAATTACTATACATGTGATTTAGCTCCCTGTTTCAGAGTGTAATACAAGAGTGAACACACAGCTGTGCACGTGTATTTGTTCTGATTACTTTACTTATGATAAAAAAGAAGCCCAGCTCGGTGTCTGTCTTTCAGCCTTTTATTTCACCAAGCTCTCAACAACCACTAAAAGTCAGTCCCAGATTTACTCTTGTCCGACGGCTTCTCGCTCGCTCTTCTCTCTTTTTGCCTCTGTCATTATGTCCATGGCCCGCTTGCCCAGCTCGACACCGGGGTCCACTCCCCATCAACATTCCCTGCAAACGTCCTCTTCTTCTTTCTGGTGGTCCATAACATCTGTGGTACAAACACTAACACTCCCCCCGGTGCTCTGAGCTCACAGTCTGGGCAGAACGGCTAATAAACTGAGCTAACATGAGCTAACAGCAGCTACAGTTGTCAGCAGTTTACTTCACTGTCCATCATAAACTCTGTAAATCACAGAGAGTTGAGGCGGAGCAGCCGGAGGACATCAGAGGGAAAACCAGAAAACATTTTCTCCATAAAATATGATCCAGTTTCACCAAAATCAGTGAAATAGTTGGTGCTGTGTGACTTGGTGCTCATAGAACAAACAATAATGGGCTGACTCATCCGAGTGCAGCTGTAAACTGGTGCTAAAAAGCCTCCATGGGGTGCCTTTAACTTTGAAACATGGTGCTGTATATAAGCCTGTGAAAGAAAAACAGTGAGAGCTAATGTAACGTAATGATCCATGTGGATTAAAAAATTAGGTTTGTTTCCAACCAACGTCTAATTGTCTGAATCATTTCTGACGAGCTTTGGTTTGAGTGTTTCGGTCTAATTTGAAGTCATCCAGTATGTTTGGAAAGCTCACGTATGCAGCGCACAAGGCCGGTGGCAGCGCCACAAAGAAGGCCTCCTGTCAAGCAAACATGACAGGCGATGACAGTCACTGCGAGGCTGATGAATAGTTTATTACCTACCTGCTGTCAAACAGGAAACATCCATCTGCAGTTACACTCAAAACCAACTTAAGGTCATTCAAACAAGATAAGTGCTTTTATGCGTCTTAATATTTCAGAGTGATTTTTTTGTTCTTTCATAATTTAGATTTGATTTTCTGTCTCCACCCGAAGTCTCGGGGCTCTGCATCTGTCTGAAAAGTTTTGGAGATCCTTTATGAAGTATTTTTTACTTCATTTACATATTTAAATACACGATTCGGGTGATTAATTCCTGCTGTTGTCAGTCAAAGTTACCCACATGAATACAAACATCTTTCTTTTCAGTTGTTGTTCAACATTGCACAACGGGACCTGCCACTCATTTGAGAGTGAAATCACCTTTTGTCTATATTTGGATTACATTTTAGATGCACTGCCAGTCAGCACTGTTACATATCGAGGACTCCAGGCTCACTCTGCACCTTTAACGTTAGTGTGTTCAAAACATGCATTTTAAAAACAGGATAGAAAATATTAAAATACAGACATTTGGATCAAAACTGACAGAAATGTTTGTTTGAGCAGTGTTGACGAGTGGTGGGCTGTAATTTTTTATGCTGTGCTTCCATCTTCTGGAGGTGTCGTGTACAACACTCCTGTTTGGGATTGTGATGCAGGAATAAAGCTGTTAAAGGGTCAAGTCTGACTTAAATTAATAGAGAAGAAAATCCACTCTGAGGTTCATCTGAAGCTTCACTGGTCCTGGTACTGATCATTTCTCAACTAAAAAATAACACTTTTACTAAGATTGTTGACATTTGATGTTAATAATTCATACAGTAGTTGTAGGATGCATGTATTCACCTTTTCATGAGTCATTTTTTTAGGCTTTCTTACTCTACCATCACCAAACCGTAATTCACTCATTCATTCTATTTTGTCATGAAAATCTCTGAGGAGGCATGTGATCTGCTGAAAGTATAAGCAAGAGCTGTCTGAACGGCTTATGAATTATTTAAGTTTTTTATGGTTTTTATTGAAATGTCGACTTCTTTGACTGAGAAAGAAACAAAGAAAATGTTAGATATTTGTTATATATTATTATTATTTGGCCATAAAACAGTGAGAAATCCATCACAATGTCCCAAATCTGAAAACTGACATCTTGAAATGTGTTATTGTGTCTAACCACCATCCAGAATCCAGAAATATTAAATGTATTATATTTAAAGAGTCAGAAACACTAACAGTGCTTTCATTTTTTCTTTTTTGGTTCAAATTATAAGTGTAAATAAATTATTTAAACAATAACCAAGTTTTATTAGGATAATATGACTGAACAATAAGAAGTAATTGGCAGATTATGCTTAATGCTTATTAATGAGTTTTTAAAGTGTTAATTAAGTGTTTTTTTTTTTTTTTTAATTGACAGTTTATTAATTTGCTTGATCAAGAAAGACAAAGTAAAGACAAATATAAAGATGAACTCAGTGGGTAAAGTGCATGCTGTCATCTGTCGGTGTTTAAATAAAGTTTTCTCCTTCAAAAGTTATTCGGGGTGAGTGTGGAGACGCTCGTGTCCTCAGGTGTGACACATGAAGACACAGCTTTAAATAGAACCATAATAATGATGATGTGGCAGTATATGATCAGTTATAACAGTATGTAATAGTAAATAATAGTGTGTAAAAGGGTTTCTGTCGTGTCTGTTGTTGTTTGTTATGTAGGTCAAACGTGTCATAAAACGACAAAATCACCTTCAAATCTGATTTATGACAAACAAACTGAGGAGAGCTGAAGCGATTTAATAATAAAAAAATACACGTGACTGTTTAAATATTCACACTTTGTTTTGTAATAAGTTACAAAACGAGTAATCGGTTGTGTAAATTCAACTTGAGCTTCGATCAAGTCAGCGCGGAGATGTAGTTCCGGTCAGTCGCTGAGGACTACCTTCAAAATAAGAGTATCGACTGGACACTGGGGCAAAGGAAAATACAGAAGGCGATGTTTCTTATATTTATTTATATTTATGTTTTCTTTCCTGATTGAAGTATTTTGTATTTTGACAGGTGTTTATAAACTTGTTCATATACCCATGACATATATTTTAATAATTTAATGTGATGATAAATAGTTATAAACAAAGCTGTAATAAAAAACTTGATTTATTTATACAGCAGCTTTAATGCAGTATAAACATGCAGTCGGAAGTGCTTCAGAAAACAAAAAGTAAAAACATTAGCCGACAAAAATAAATAAATGAATAATCATTTGCCGATACAATGATAAAATGAATCATTAATTAAAAGCAACATAAATAAACATGACATTAAAAAAAAGTTAAAAATCAGTGACCTGAATCACATCACTGCACTGGGACATTGAGATTTTTAACAGGACCACAGGGAAGGCTGGGCCCAACTGTGAACCCAAACTTCCCCCAGGTCTCCCATTAGGTAAGTCCACACCTGCTTAACCTCTGTCCTTCAGCAGCAGTGTGGTAATTATTAGTTGGCTGTGACAAGATGCAAAAAGTTGCAGTCCTCCCTGTGTGTCGTATATTTATCCTGTGGCATACTGGGGAGATGATGGAACAGATCTCTGGTTTTATTCTGACAGTTATGATCAGGAGGTCTCGTGTAAATTTAAGACAGCTCACTTAACGCCGACTGTTGTTTTTTTATTTTGAAAGTTCACACCGGAAGCAGTTAGTGTCCGGCTCGCGGCTCTGGTCTCGAGAGCTCCTTTCAGCTCGGAGAAGAACTGCAGAGAAGATGGCGGCGCTACGAGTCGCGGTGCTATCGGGGAGCGGCAGGGCTCTCCTGAGCACGCCGAAAACTATCAAGACCCCGAAGGTAGGTCGATGGACGAGTGACGGCTCTCTCACCCGGGACAGAGCGAGTTCTGGACGGGTTTAATAGAAAAAAACTGTGCCGTGGGGCGACCTGGTACTGGGCTAATGCTAACCTGGCTGCTGTCAATGGGGTGAGACAAGGTCACTCGTGTTCACCGCGTGTTTTTAGGACGTCTCCTCCACGGTGGCGCCTGCTCTTCGGGTGTATTGTCAGTCGGAACATACAGAGACAGGCACGGCGTCAGTTACCGTTAAAACGCCGACTACCGGGCTCTAAACCTCGAGAGCTGCCGCTGTATGTGGCAGGCTAACTCGGCTAGCTCACTCATGACCACCCGGCGAACGGACAGATTCACCGAAAACGGAACTTGTACGTTTTTGAACGTTACTGGGGCGATAACATACAAACCTGAGTGTGTGATGGGAGTGTGTGCAGGTGTTTCGGTCCCGACAGGAGGCACGTTGACGTCATATTTTGTCTATAAGTCAAACGGCTAACGAGGGTGCTAACGAGTTAGCATTTCAAGGACTGCGAGGACTTCCGGTGATGAAAGCCGTTTACTGCCGTACCCTTCACCTGTCAGCTGTGGACGTGTCCTGAGACCCGTTTAAACTCACACACACACACACCTCTGCTAACATTATGTGTGTGAGGAACACCTGAAGTTAAACGTGTTCGTGTTATTTTCAAAGTGACGTCAGCTGTGACCTGCTGCAGGGACGCACGGGGACAGATTCACCTGAAGGTGTAGCAGGTTCTTCATGTAGTTTACACTGCACCTAAACCTCCATCAGCTCTGCACAGAGTGGCCGGTGGTTTGGATCTAACATTTAGTATCACTGCTGATCGATCTGCTGGTTATTTTTCTGATTAATCGATGGTGCACTGTCAAGATGATGGAAATATTACTGATGATATGATGGTAAAATAGGTAGAGCAGGTTGTCCACTAATCAGATGATCGGTGGTTCGATCCCCGGCTCCTCCAGTCTGCGTCATTGAGCAAGATACCAAACCCCAAATTGCTCCCTGTAAGTTGCTTTAGATAAAAGCGTCAGCAACATGATTAGATGTAAATGTAGGCAGCCTGCCACAGTGTAGCTTGATCTCAGGTTGGGAGATGGAGGTTTGTGTATATAGTGATCCAGGGATGTTGTCATGTGACCCTCCTGCTGCCTGGTCAGAGGCAGTAGTGAAGGGCAGTTTCATGAGGACGACCAGCGGAGCAGAGATGACGTGCACTCTCAAATGTGAGTTTATAATCAGACAGAACACGCGGGTTGAAGAGCCGCATGTGGCTTCCAGAAATCAGGAATTCATCAGCACCAAGTTTCATCATTTTTATGAGCATGTCTTTGCAAAGACGTCAGATGTCATGAATAAACTTTTAACTCACTAACCGCTGTCTTCTTCTTCTTGCTCCTCCGCAGGCAAACATGTCCTTCGCCAGCCTGCCGCGAAACAAGAAGGTCGCCCTGTCGACATTAGGCGTGGTCGCGGCCGGTGGCGCAGGGCTCGCTCTGATGCTGCACCAGTCCGTTAAAGCCTCCGACCTGGAGCTCCACCCGCCTCAATACCCCTGGAGCCACGCCGGACCTCTGTCCTCTTTGGACCACGCTAGGTATGACGGGTGGAGACGCATTTTATGTGAAATAAAATGTGTTCAAACATTCGTTAGAGCTCAAAACTGAATGCTCTGTTGTGTCGTGGCACCTTTTAGAGTTACACTTTATACAAGACGACAACATTTTTCTCTCTGTCCCCTGCAGTGTTCGTCGGGGGTACCAGGTGTATAAGCAGGTGTGTTCAGCCTGCCACAGTATGGAGTACCTGGCCTTCAGAAATCTGGTGGGAGTGTCACACACAGAAGCCGAGGTCAAGGCCCTCGCTGAGGAGGTGAGGCTATGTGTGTGTGTGTGTATGTGTGTGGATAAGAGCTCTCAGCCGGTGGTGACTTCCTGTTTCAGGCTGTACCTTTAAAGGTTTCTTGTCTGTGGTGTTCAGGTCGAGGTCGTGGACGGACCCGATGAGAGCGGAGAGATGTTCACTCGGCCAGGAAAGCTCTCCGACTACTTCCCAAAGCCCTACCCCAACGCTGAGGCAGCCCGGGTGGCCAACAACGGAGCCATGCCTCCAGATCTCAGCTACATCGTCAACGCCAGGTACGTCCTGAAACACAAACCACCTCCGCGGTTAAACACGACACATCTTTGCATGTCTGTGGTGTTCACTCGTGTCCTCCTGCTGCCCGCAGACACGGAGGAGAGGACTACGTGTTCAGCCTGCTAACAGGATACTGCGAACCTCCAGCGGGAGTGACTGTGAGAGAGGGACTCTACTACAACCCATACTTCCCCGGACAGGCCATCGCCATGGCCCCGCCCATCTACAACGAGGTGCTGGAGTATGATGACGGTGAGAAAAGACGCACTTTATCCAGAGCGCACGTCCACGTTAGAATAAACATCTTTCTCTCTCCGTCCAAACGAAAACTTTCACTCCAAAGCTGAGCTTTTCCGAAACTCCCCAAAAGTAGGAAGAACCTACCTGACAGTGCATCGTATCAAGGCCTCAGTCGTCATGGTCACATGATTTTTTTAAGGCTAATTTTCTGGTATTTAAATCACCAGATTCACCAAAAAATGACTTTCTAGGCCGATACATAAATTCACTTTAAAATATCACATCGGTTGTTGTTGCTTCATTAAAATAATTCAACCTTCGTATCACACACACACACTGTGGGTCAGTTTACTCTAGTAAAAAAATAAAATTATATATATAAGTATATATATTTGTGCTGATGGTTGTTATGTGTCTGTTGCCATAGGAACCCCTGCCACCATGAGCCAGGTGGCTAAAGATGTGTGTACTTTCTTGAGGTGGGCTGCTGAGCCAGAGCACGACCAACGCAAACGCATGGGACTTAAGGTACGACACACACAGACACACACAGATTAAAATGAAATCTGAGCTGATATTTGGTGCCAACCTTTGGTACATCAAAACAAGATAACGGATGGAAGGTTTTTGCTTTAGCCTTTACTAAGAATAATCTCGACCTGCATCAGAAACTGAGGCGACTGGTCGCAGTTCTTTCAGTCTCCACGCGGTGTCTCCAAAGCTGCAGTTAGATTTCTGTGAAAAGTGACGCGTGAGGAGAAAGAAGAGAACACATGTTGGTTATATGGTCGACTCGAGCGGTCACACAGATATGATAGAAGCGTAAACACGGAGCTTGTTGTGTGAATAATCTTTGCGCTCTCCTTCCAGTTGCTGATGGGCTCGGCCATCATCGTCCCTCTGCTCTACTATTTGAAGAGACACCGGTGGTCTGTGATGAAGAGCAGGAAGATCGCCTACAGGCCTCCCAAGTAAACGGAAACAAACGCACCCCTACCCGGGCTTAACACCTACCAAAAGAGGGGCCGCGTTCAATGACCCCACAACACTCTCGCCACAACAATCAACATGGACACGGAACAAATGAAAAACACACAAGCCTTTCTGAGGACAGGGTACAGAGATACAAGTATATACAATGTTTATCCTACAGAGAAATGCCTTTATTAGTTGCTGGCGTGGTAGAACTGTGTGACAGCGTTTCCTCCATCTGGAACCTTGTGGTGCGAGTTTGTGTCAGAGAGTTGTGGCGTCCTTGAACGCACCCTCAGCAAAGTTTATGTTTGTTGTACGACATCACGTATCAGACACTTTGTCACGATCGACAGAGTTGATTGATTGTCCATCTTTGTAAGATACTCAATAACCACACGAGCGCTGAAAAATGGTCGCCATCTAAGTTTCAAACATCTGGGTGTGTAAATCCTTCGTCCCCTGTCCGTGGATCAAACGCAGCCTCTGAACCTGTTTTACTGTACAAAATAAATTATCTTAAAGGAAACTTTGTGTGCTGGTCTGTTTTGTTGTAAGCAGCTGTAGATGTTACATACACACACACACCTCTGATGGAGAGTGAACAAACATGAGGTTATAGTTTGTTGACGAAGAAAAACGCCACTATTAAACTAACCTGCAGCCTCCATCCTGATAACACAGAGTGTTCATAATAAAGTCAAACAGATGTACATGCTGTGTGTGAAGTGTCTGACCTCTGTGTGGCTTAAAGCCTCACAGAGCCGCTGCCTGCACTCTAGGTCTTGTTCACTATTATTCTATGGTCAAATATGATGCTCAGTAATTCATTAATTAGATCGTACTTCATGTTGCTGTCACTGCTAATCTCCACCTGCATCAAAAACTTGTTGGAGAACACATGAATCAGTTCTTTCAGTCTCCACTTGGTGTCTCTGAAGCTCCTCTAGTCCCAGCGAGTAGTTCTGTAAATATGTTTGTGGCATTCTTGGATAGTGACAGTGGAGATGGAAACTTGAGGGGAACTCGTGTCATCCCACAAACCAGGCACAGGTTATATGAGCAACTCAAGCGTGAACACGCATTGGACACGTAAAGCATTTTTCCCACCCAACATTCTGTAGTTTTTTGTGTAGTTTTCTCTTGAGCTCTCTGCTTCGGCGGCCGCAGTGTGCCAACAGAGGTTGCTGATATCTGTCTGAACTCTCGCCTTCACTGGTTTTATCTCCAGCATGCACACGGTGTTAAATACTCTCAGAATCTGCTGTAACTCGAGCAAACTGTTCTGCCTAACGGACAGTCTGAGTGCTGCTTTGTCCAGTGATGCGAAAAGTTAATTACAAGTCTGCGTTCAAGGGACGTTTACATGCTGTCTGCACCGAACGCTCGTACTGAACTTGGAAAGAGGTCGTCTGCAGACTCTGGATACACCCTCAGGATGTTTTACAGAACGCTGTAAAACTCAAAGATCTGATTTCTTTGAATGCTTTTAAATCCACATTGAAAGACCAACAGACTGAATCATTGGGATGTCGTTTTGGGACCTTTCCTGGTTACATAAAGTCCTATTCCAGCTGGGAACATTATAAGGCAGAACTGTTCTGCTACTTGTTATAATACTTACTATGAACTAACATACAGCAACATATATACATATACAGTATGTCACAAAGGCTGTGAAATGAGAATGAAATGGGGGCGACAGCTGGCTTGACTCTTTCCAAAGTGAAACATTTGACCTGCAGACATCTTTCATATTTGCCCAAAGAGAAAAGTGGCGGTTGTGGTTTTAGGGGGCGTTACAGTCTTACAGGGTGGATGATAAAGTGTTAAGAAATTGGCCTTCTCTAAAACCACAAAATGTTGTTTACATCTCTGTAAATGTACAGGTTTGTACAGGTTAAAGCTGCACAGCATGATAATTAGTGAGCTTTAAAGGTGCGGTAGCTCTGACTCTGTGACCGGTACGGGGTCGATAACTATCTTTCTGTCCACTCCAAAGTTTGGAGATATTCCTTCACAGACTCAGAGTTTGGGAGGCCTTCCTTCCTCCGCCCGCACTCATCATCGCATCCTCACATCCACCCTGCCTTTCACTGAGGGTTAAATAAACAAGTGTGCTGTTAGTTTAAAGCTGCTTCAGGCTCTCATTAAGAGCTAATCTGCTCCTGAAAAGGTTTTTCCTCCCCGCTGCTTCGACCTGCATTCAGACGGCGCGAGCTTCATCTGCATCACAACACACACACAGATTAGGCTAATGGCATTAGTGGATCTCAGCGGATCATTACTATTGCCATCATTATCATCATTATTATTATTGTTATTAGATTGACTTGCAGCAGGAGGATGGACGCAGCGTGAGAAACTAAACTGATTTTCTACTTTGGTAATTCAGAAGAAAAGGTGGCGACGGTGCTTTGTGTTTGTGTGACACCTCGTCCTAATCTCACACATGCACTCATCACATGAGGGAAAACACACACACACACACACACACACGCGGCTGCAAACTTTACAAATACTCTGTTTTTGCAGAGTTGTGGCATTTGATTGTGAAACTAAGTAAACTAAAAATTTAAATATGCTGTCCCTCAGTAACACACACACACACACACACACACACAGGGCACAGATTAGCTGCTGTATGGAACCTCAGGGAATCTCATTCACATGGAAAAAGCCACTTCTTAATTCTAATTGGTGGCCAGTTGTAAATCCTCCACTCCCATTTAAACCAGCAGTCAGCAGTTTGTATTCCTGCTGCTTCACGTGTGCCTCACACTTCAGCATCCGTTCACCTGCTCAGTGGATTTCAGACCACAGCTCCACAGTGAAGAACCGACAGCCCGATCCCAACTCATGGAACTGTTGTCTTCTTCTGGTTGTCGTCATCAGTAGTTTCCCGCTCTCGGCCTGTTTGTCGATCAGTCGATTAGTCGATCATTATCAATCGTTATGGCGTCCGCTCTGACAGAAGGAGGAGACAGGCCGGCGTTTTCCATCGAGCGGATTCTGGGTTTGGAGCTGGAGAGACCCGGAAACTGTCTGAAACTCCATCGACCATGGACAGGTGAGGAGCAAAAGGTTTAGATTTGAATTTTCTGTGCAAGTAAAGCAAAGAGTGAAACACCGACTGCCACATATGAACTGTGTGCAGCTGTGGTGCTAACAATGATATTCAGTGATATCTTTACTTGATTAAATGTAAAAAGATGCTCAGAGTAAAAGCTGCTTTTTGAAATGGAATTTAATTAATTTGTAAATCTTTGACTTCTGAGTTCAGAAGATTTTTATTGATATCATCCCCAAATTATCGCTCACCTCAGACATTCTCAGGTCTTTTTCTTGGTCTTTTTCTTAGTCACGTATTAATTCCAGCCCTCCTGTAAATCAACCAGCTGACGGCTGTTTAAAATTCACTTCAATAAATATTTATTCCAGAAGCTGTTTCCTTTTCGTCTGTTGTCACAGAACAAACTGATTTTCTCAGTCAGTTTCTCTGTCTCTGCATGATTGATCGGAGTATTGTTCCATTAATCTCAACTGAACTGAAAAATAAACAAAAACTAAAATTTATTTCATGAACCGGAGGGATGAAGCACATAACAGGTAATAATTAATATTTCCATTATTAACAGGTAATAATGGAAATATCACACTAATTTAAATATTCAATATGTATTATTCATGTGTAATCTGTTGGGTTCAGGATCTAAAAGTTAATATTTGGTTTAATGTTGTGAGAATACATCAACAGATGTCTTGATGTGAGATATATTCTTATATTTTTATGTATCCAGAGATCGGAGCAGAGAAGGAGAACACAGGAAACAGTGTGTGCTTTAAACATCATCATCATCCTCAGCAGATGAAGTCATCCAGGCCGACATCAAACTGGTACATCGAACGCAGACCACGCACTGCCTTCACCAACAGACAGGTAAACAATCAGTCTGTCAATAAATCATTCAGACAAATTGATCCTAATAAAGGATTCTCTTTGTTTTATGTGAGCTGAAGTCTTTAGTTTGTTAATCTCTCTCCGTGTGTGTGTGTGTGTGTGTGTGTGTGTGTGTGTGTGCAGGTGAGCGTACTGGAGACAGTGTTTCAGGTGAACTGTTATCCAGGTATCCAGCTGAGGGAGCAGCTGGCAGGGAGACTCGACCTGGACGAGGACAGAATACAGGTTCGGACAGACAGACAGCACAAACGTCACATGATCATTTACTTTGAGCTGAAGACAGACAGGAAATTAAAGGCAACGTGAGGGTGTGTGTGAGGTGCAGAAAGGGGACCGTGGGTTGGAATCGAACCCGGGTCGCTGCTGGATCACAGTCTGCTTACGGGTACTGCCAGTGACGGTCAATAGAGGGCGATGTGCAGCACTCCACCAGTCAACAGACTTATTAACGTCTCATTAAATATCTGAAATAAGCAAATGAATAAAGAAGAACCAGCGTGTAGGATTTAGTGACATCTAGCATGGCATGAAGGAGACACTATGAGTGTTTAGTTTGTCCTCATTAATGACTCCTCTCCTGCTTCCTCTGCTGACATTAATGTTTTTCTCTCTCTCAGATCTGGTTTCAGAACCGGCGGGCCAAGCTGAGGCGTTCCCTCAGAGAAACCCGTCTGCAGCTGGTCCAGTCAGCCGTCGCTGACCTCGGGGTCAGACATGCACGAGGTGACCGGGAGCTCGCCCAGCGACTCGCCTCCCGACTCCAGCTCGAGGTGGATGAAGAAGAGGAGTGATGATGAAGATGATGAACTCTGTTAACGTGTACATTTGTTCATCTGTTTCTATCAGCTGGTTTCTTTCTGCTTCCTTCTCAACGTCATGAGACGCTCAGCTGGAGAGAACAAAGTGAAATTCACAGGTTCAACTTAATATTAAAGTGTTTATGTGAATATGATTCTGTTTTCTAACTGTACAAAGTCTAATTAAAATTAATTAAAATATTTGAATCTTTTGTCTGTCCCATGCATGACTTCATCACAGTACACAGTCACTGAGATTCTTCAGTTTGACGGCTGTTACATGGATGAGTCAGATTTACTGTTTTTAAATGTTTTTAACACTGGAGAGAAAATAAGACAAAGAGTCACACGACCTTCAGACAACAGCTTCTGAAAGCATCAGTATGAAATATTTATATTATTATTTATATATTTCCCAAGGCAACTGTAAACATACTGCAGCTACAACTTAAACACATAAATACATACCTACATTTATTTTATTTTTATTTTAACTTTCTTCTTTTTTTTTTTTTTTTTTTACAGTGACATACCAACATTTAATTTAATTTTATTTTATTTTGTTTTTACTTCATTCAAACTGACCTGAATGTAAATACATGCCAACATTTTATTTTATTTTATTTTAAGTTATTGAACACACATAGCTTCAACTTAATGCATGCAAAATTTTGTTCTATTTTATTATATTTTATTTTATATTTATATTTATATTTATATTTTATTTATTTAGAGGCGACTGAGCACACACTGCAGCTACAACTAAAAATTGTTTTGTTTTGTATTTATTTCATTAATAATTATTATTAGTAGTAAGAGTAGTAGTAGTGTATTAGTAGTAGTAGTGTAAAGTATTTTTTTGTTGTTGCATTTTTAAACTTTATTTTTATTTAAACAAAAAGAGAGAGAGAGAGAGAGAGAGAGAGAAATTACGCGGCCGACGCTGATTGGTCGAGCCGTGCCCCGTCGTTATTGCGTGTCGGAAGTGGCGTAGCCCCGATGTGTGTGTGCAGCAGTGTGTCGGTAACAGTCGGTGTTTCTCGGTGTCTCGGTGTGTTTCGGTGTTTTCTGGTGAAGATGGACACGTTAAACAAGCTGAAGCAGTTCGACGCTTATCCGAAAACTCTGGAAGATTTCCGCGTCAAGACGTGGGGAGCGACCGGTGAGAGGCTTCCATTATCGGACACTCGGCCCTGTTAGCCGCTGCGGCTAACAGCAAGGCGACGACTGACGACTCATTTATTTCCATTTTAAAATCGGCAAATATTAAAAAAACACGCAAAGTTACGGCTTCAGCATGAACCTCAGAGCACTGAGGCAGAGCACAAGGACAGCTTCAGCATTTTACTGTGCAGTAACACAACGCAGTGATAAAGACACACCAACAGAGTTATCTGATTTCATGTCATATTTATTATATTATCTCACCTGTTAAGCAGAGACAGGTGAGTTTGCATTAATTAGCACAAACCGTGCACACTTCATATTCCACAGCTCCAGGCTGCTCAGCTTCAGGTTTTTGGAGGTTTGTTCATCATATAATGAGATTTTATTGATGTGTACATGCTGCAGCTGCACAGAGACAGACTGATGACAGAAAACTGAACAAACTATGAATGGAAATAACTAGAAATTAAAAGAGAGGCTGCATCAGATAAACTCCGATCAGTGTAAGCATTATAATATCTATAATATAAACATTATAATATCTATAATATAAACATTATAATATCTATAATCTAAACATTATAATATCTGAGACTGCAGGTGAACTGTGGATATTTGTGTAGATTAAGTTCACTAATACAACCAGCTGTGATGGACAGTATCCATAACAAACTAGAGCAGACTTCTTCAGCCCGGTGCATGTACCTCTGCGGACGCCCGAGGGTCACGGACCTCAGTTAGAAAGATCCCTGAACTGAAGTGTCTAATGTTGTGTATGGTGTGTGTAACATGCACACAGTATGCAGTAAATATGCGCTGCTCAAGTACAGCCATAACCGATTAAGCGATAAGCTGTCAGCTGTTAACTGAAGCTAAAGTTCAAACTTCATCACGATCCACAGAGAGGACAGGCACAGAGCAACACACACACACACACACACACACACACACACACACAAAGGACAAAGAAGTAAGAAACAGTCAAACAGCAGCTTGACAGCAGAAAGGGCGACCTGTCACGAAGGTTAAAGGTCAAACACACTGCAGTGGAGAAACGTGTGTGTGTGTGTGTGTTTTTAATACAGGCTATGGTTATAATGGGATATAATGAAGTTAGAGGCGTTACCTGAACTTATGAACTACTTCATTCACTTTTGGTCGAACAGAACAAGGCAGTAAAAACTTCTGAAAACTCTGAGCTCTTGAAACTTTTGATAGAAGCGATCACAGTTTGTTTAGTTGGTGTGTGTCACGTAACATCACGGATATTCCTCACAGAGAAAGCGAGCTTTAACTACATTAAACACTTTGTCCTGACTGAATCAGCGAGTTCATTTCAGTTTGCTAACGCGTTGGTCTGACTGTCCACAGAGAATCTGCGGTCACTTACATGATCATAATTATGAATATTCATCTTTGATCTTCCTGACTCCAGAACTTCCAGATTATTTGAGAGTTTCTGAGTGAACGCGGTGTCACAGTTTGAACCAGGATGTTAAACAACACTAATGACTAACACACACACACTCCCTCTGTGTCTCATAGTGACCATCATCAGCCCGGCGATCATCATCATTTCATCCTGTTTGTCTCCGGCTGCAGTGCTATCTCACCAAGAGAGAAGAGGTGAGTTACGCCCAGATCACCTGATCGTTTCCTCCTGTGGTGGGCAGAATACTGCAGCTGATGCTCGACAGCACCCGGCAGGCCGCCACAGCTTAGCGATGCCGACATTTCTCACACCGCCTTGTTTATTATTAATTATGCAGATTACACAGAAGCAGGTGATATTTTGCCTGCTGCCTACCACAGAGGATCTGAAGGTCAGACATGAAAGAGCGAAGGTGTTGAACATTGTTTTCTCGGCAGGTTTGGCGCGGCTGCGCCCCTTCCGCGTTAACGGCGAGCTGGGAGAGCAACAGGCGGCCTCCGTCTTATGAACTGACAGACTGTAACTGACACGTAGCATTTACTGCCAGACTGACAGCATAATGCTAACGCCTCTCCTCTGCTCGCTCTGACACACAGTGCGTGGTTGTTAATTGGCCTTCAACGAGGCGTGAGCTTTGTTTAAGTAAGGCTGCGAGTGCCGGGAAACCGCTGCTTGATAAGACTGCTGTTTGCTCTGCTTCTCTGTCGCGGTCACCGGTTTAACTCCGAACATCCACGTAGCGTCACGGGCTGAACACAGCAGCTGGAAGCTCATCGACTCTGAACAAAGCCTCAGTTTTTAGCCCAACTTCAATTAATCATACTTACCTACTTAATTAATGTTAATTAGTGACTCTATCCGTCAGTCTGCCACTTATCAGGTCACGTTAGTTTATTATATTGTGTGGAATTATTGATATCTGACTGCAAAATGCTGACATGAATGTAAATGTCAGTAAACTCAATAAATAAATAAATAAATGACTTTCTGTGTTAAGTTAAAAAGGTCTCAGGACAGGAAGATATGCAACATTAATATGAACTAATAATAATAACAATAAAGAATGCCTGTAGTAAACATGGAAGCAGTTAAGACTTCCTGTCAGACCGGTCTGATCAGTCCGCTCACTCAAACAAAGAAACCGGCGACTCGAGCTGGGCATTGGCCAAGCTCGCGGTCGTTCTCCTTTAAACTCACAAGAATGAAAGCAGTGACTGATGCAGCGTTAGTTTGTACCACGTCAATCTAAAGGACTAAAACGAGTGTTTGAGTTCTTATAAAGAAAAAGAAAACAAACACAGAATGAAAATAAACCCAGTTTAAACACAGAACAGACGTCTTCAAGAAAGCTTCAACAGGCTCAGCGGTCTGGAGGCCTTCAGGAAGCTGAGGGCTGTGTGACAGTTCTGTCTGGGTGAGAAGCTTTGAGATATGTGTAGAAGGCGAGAGACCACAAAAAGAGGTTTAGAGAGGGACTTCAAACTGATCCTGAAGTGAGCGAGAAGCCAGCGTAAGAGCGGACACGAGATCATGTGGTCGTTTCTTGGTTTCTCTTTATTAACTTGAGCTGCGGCGTTTTGGAATTAAACCTGAGAGATGCCGTGCAGTTACAGTGATCCAGCCTGGATACAACGTCGGTGCATGAGTGACTCGTGTAGACCAGCGGTCTGACGGTCCTGAAATCGGTGTTCACGGTTAACGCTCAGGTGGCTCGGGTTTTCTCAGGTGGAAAAGTGAGTGATGTTCTGGACACAACGATGATTCTTCCTGTAAAAATCTCGCGAAAGTTTTACTAAATAAAAAGTTTGACTTTCTACAACAAAGGTTCCTGATCTTGTTGCTGTGGGCGTGAGTGTGTGTGTGTGTGTGTGTGTGTGTGTGTGTGTGTGTGTGTGTGTGTGTGTGTGTGTGTGTGTGTGTGTGTGTGTGTGTGTGTGTGTGTGTGTGTGTTGTGTGTGTGTGTGTGTGTGTGTGTGTGTGTGTGTGTGTGTGTGTTGACTGAACGTCTGAATTCAAACCTGTGTGTCCTCTGCAGGTTCACCCGAGTGTGTGTGACGCGTCGCGAGACAAACTGAATCAACATCAGCGTCATCTTCCCTCACATGCCCTGCGCCTGTAGTGCCTTATGCCTCAGGCTGATGAAGCTAACGTGCTAATGATCACACATTCATTATGAAGCAGTAAACAAGCCTCCTACTTCCTCCTCCTTGTTGTGCTCTCAGATCTCAGTATAGATCGCGATGGATGTGGCGGCGAGCAGCAGTTGGGCGTCGAACATAATCTGATGTTCAAACAGCGGCTGGACAAGACCTCCAAACCTGTCACTGTGAAGCAGAGAAACGCGGTAGGCCCGGCTCTGGCGTTACTCTGGCGTTTGACCTCCTGACATACCAAAACAAAGAAACACATGAGGTTGCGTTGATGCAGTCCGGTTGCTGGGGAACCTTTTAGATGATTTCTAAAGGTCCTTGTCCATGAAATCATTTTGTTGAGTTGATAACCAGCAGTCTGTGTTTGTAAACTCGGCGTAGCTGTGATAATTGAAGTGTTTGACCCCATACATGACCCAAACGAATCACGAGAGCTTCTCTGAACTTGAGACCGAAGACCTCAAGTGAGACACCAAAACACACACACACACACACACACACAGAGGTTCAACTCTGTCTTCCTTTGTGTCTTTCTGTATCTTGTGTTAACCTGCCTAGCCTCTGCTCGCTGTTCGCATGCTCAGGTGCTGTAGCACCTGTGACGGCAACGTGAGGCGTACCGGCCAGCGTGGCTGGGCGTTCAGGCGCCCGACACCATCGAGCAGTGCAGAGGAGGGCTTCTCGCAGAAAGGTGCAGGAGCAGAAGAGCAGAAGGCTGCCAAGTTTCACGACTTCCTGGAAGTCAACAAGTACAAACAAACACTGGATTATCCCTTCGGCATCTGAGAATGTAGTTTGTCTCTGGAAACTCCGGAGGAAAAGTTCTGATGTAATATTACATCTTCAAGTCTTATGTTGAGATTTTGGTTTCAAAGCAAAATTTTTGGTTTTAGACTGTCATTCCTACTCACAGTGGAAGGTTTTCGCTGACAAAGCGGAACCAGGAGTGTGAGGATGTCTGTCCTCAAAGAGAAGTAAGGCTGAAATATTGTGAGAAAAGAGACATGAGGGTCAAATTATTTATTAAATCATGTCTTCTGCAGGGACAAAGTGTAGCTCTTCAGTTTTTATGGACATCCATATTTGTTTTGACTGGATTCGTCTTGTTTCCTCTTCCTCTTCCTCTTCCTCCTCCTCTTCCTCTTCCTCTTCCTCTTCCTCCTCCTCCTCTTCCTCTTCCTCTTTGTGTCTCCAGGTGGCAGAAATTTCCACTTCGCTCAGGAAAAAGTTCCGAGTCTACGTCCACGGTAAGACCTGCTGTGTGTCGCTCTGCTCACACACAGGGCGTTCGGGCGTTTTGAACACCCTGCCAACTACGGTTTGGCGATCGCCGATAAAAACATTTAAGTTGGACAGTCCGGGACAGTCAGGACAGTCGGACAGTCATGCTCTATTTCCTTCGCTCTACAGTTGTTTGTCTTTGGTAGACTCACACATCGTAACATGAGGAGTGTGTGTCCTAACACTCCTCTGACGATCACTCACTTTTTAGGGTGTTCAAGCGTTTGACTGCTCCATTTGTCGGTCTCATCGTCTCACCGCCACGTTTCTAACTCATACAGACTGAGTGGGCATCCATCCATCCATCACAGCTTAGGCTGCAGAAGTCACAACTTAACTATTGATCAGCGTGTTTCTGATTAGCGTGTTAAAATGAACTTTTTATTTACCAGTTTAATCATAAATCTATTCAGTTCTCTGGATTTTAAATGTTTTCACTAAAAGCAGTTTGTTGCAGAGGCCTTGATCTTTGATTTCGAGGTGTTTTCATTGCATGACTCAGCATCTCTAACAAACAGATCAGTGCAAGCAGTTTGACTGGCGCTGCTGGATGTACGTTCTCACCCTTTCCTCCATCAGGGCGTGATGCAGCTCTGACTGAACTCACACCAAACTGATGAAAATCACTTCCTCCATCTGTTCCGATTTAACACTCCCACATCTTCAGCCTCTCCTCTGCGTTTGTCTGCAGCTGAATTCATTTACTCTAGCTGCTGTTATTAGGTCTTTTCTGCTCTGCCCTCATCGTCTCAGTTTTCCTCTTTATCATCTTCACTTGCCTGCTGAGAAAGTTTCCCTCTCGTGCACTCACTAAACCGGAGCTAG
The DNA here is from genome assembly GCA_028641955.1 of Protonibea diacanthus. Lineage (NCBI taxonomy): Eukaryota > Metazoa > Chordata > Actinopteri > Sciaenidae > Protonibea > Protonibea diacanthus. The sequence goes on along the minus strand of CM053978.1, from coordinate 2,004,083 downwards.
AAATTAACATAGCCAATAACCAAAGCTCAGATAAATCTTCTAACGTGACCACTCCAGAAGGGAAAAAGTGCCACAATTTATCGTCCGCTTCTAATCTGGACAAAAAGTTGGCTACTAAGCGGAGGAAGCATTGGCATTAAGTTAAATCACTGGTGTGTGTGGCTGAAGTCTGGCTGCGTTTGGTGCTGCTGTTAGTTCAGTCCTCTGGTCTCTGGCTCTGTGAAGAGGGCAAGTAAGTCATTTGTTTGTTCAGAGTTATATTTGAACGATCAGCAGCAGAAACAAGAGACAAGTCACTTTTTTTTCTGGATTTGACTGTAAATGGGGCTGCAGCTGAAAAGCAGCTCCATCCTCATTCTGCTCTCAGAGTTAAACTCTGCGTGTTTGGGGCTGCCACGATCACCCTGACAGAAGTCACACAGATTAAATTTGAATATTTGAGTTGAACCTTTGAAACTTTAATCGTGAGCACAAACGCCTGAAGTCTTTTTCAAAAGCTCGTCCTCTTCATTGAAACAGTTTGTCAGTGTTGTGCAGCCCCCTGCTGGCATCACTCCTCCCACACATCAACATAACATGGTCTGTTGTCTTACCTGCATCATCACAGTGACTCTTCTCTCTTCTTTCTGCAGTGCACGCTGTGGAAAGTAAGTGCTTCTTTATTTTGTAGTTTTGTATTATTGCTGTTTGTCATTGACAGAAGAGCAGCCACATTCCAGGACAACATGCGGAAGTGAGACATTTTAAAGCAGCTGAAGGCGATCATGATTTAATCAGTTACAGTCAGGTTTGACCAACACGTTAACTTTACATGTTTTTAAATATCCCTTACGGTATGAGTGTGTATTCACTTACAATAACAATTATAAATGCTACGGCAAAAAGAATAAAAGTCGGTCATTAGACACACAAAATACACACTGTAGTGTTACAGTTCAATCAGTTTTCTTCATCTTTGCAGGCGTGAGTTGAAAAATCTGTGCGTACACATATGATGGTATCATCTCATATTTTAAGTGTCAGTGCTTGTGACTGAAGTTTTATCCAGATGACTGAACATCTGCTGCTTTGTGTAACTCTGAGAAACTCTGTGTTAACATGCTGTATTTAAAAGCTGCTGTTATTTACTGTGCATGAAGTCTCAGAAAGGCGTCTGACACCTTTATGAATGTTCCTTGAATACACAAACATGAAGGCGAGTCAGGTCAGAGCCGGAATGTGACTGAACTTCGTGTGTGTGTGTCTCTCAGCCAGCTTTTCTGCTGCTCATCTGTTAACCAATCACAAACTGATCGCTGCTTCAGACACATTTCATGTTTCTTTACTAAGTTTGTGACGAACCTGTTAAATGATGCAGAAGTGTTGTTTGTGTTAAGCAGTACCACGATATAGAACTTCGACAGACAACGTGAGTAACTCCACTGATAAGTTTACTGTGTCTATTTCAGATTTTCCAGTTTTGTTTTGCTCATATGTGTTCTGTCTTCTGTCTTTTCACTCTGTGGTAACAAGTTGAACTCAAAACTGAGTGACTGTAAATAATACTGAGTAATAATGGTGTCAGTCAGCTGGTTTTATGTTGACCAGTATGTAGATTTTTAATTTTCTAATGAATTCTCACTGAAGTTTTCTGTTTTTGGGTACATAAAGTTTTGTTGTTAAACTGCCTCCATCGCATATCTTTATTGTAGATGAGTAATAACATTGAAGATATAAGAAGTTATATGAAATCACTCTTCCTTTGAGTGCAGTGAGTCTGCAGATGACATTTTCAATGGACCTGTGCGGCTGTCAACTAATCCGTCCGTCTGTCTCTGCGAATAAACGCGACCATCTGATGAAACACCTTAATAGTTCGGTAAAGTGCCCGGCATCATCAACCCTCTGGGCGACGCGAATCCGCAGTATGCGGTCAGTCCTTTACTGTTTTTAAACACGATCTTTCGTAGCATGAAGGTTTTCTTACAACACACGCGTGGAGGATTAACAGATGTTGCACCACCACCAAAAATCATGACCGTGCGGACTGTTCCGGACTTTTATCAGGCGTCTATCTAACCTGGGATATGACAGTATTTGAGGCAATGAATGCACATTTGCACCAGACCATGTAAACTTTGATATGAGTGCAGTGACTGACACTAAGGGTGCCACATTCATCTGCAGTTGTTTTAGCGACTGAATGTGAGAAGTTACTGTCCAGCTTCTAGAAGGCTGAATTTAACAAGAACAAGTGATTTGATGTTTTCTGGTCCACGTCTGCGCTGCATTATTCACAAATGAACAAGAATCAGAGAAAAGAGCGCGTGCCTGCTGCAGCAGGGCGTCGATCAGCATCGAAAAGTGTAACACGTCCTCTGAACACCGGTTTGACGAATTCGACTTTTATTGACAAAACTATACTGCCGGTTGAGCACGTGACGGCGTCGGCAGCGGAGAAGCGGGAGAGCAGGATTTGGAAGAGTCCATAGCTGTGAAGTTGTGTCCTGGGGTGGAGAGGTTGCTCCTCGCCTTCCTCGCTTAGCGGATACCCATACCGATGGCCATGAATGTCTGACGTCCCCCCACTCTGCATCATGGTGCCCTACCCCTCCCATCAGCTCCCTGCCACGCCATGCGATCCGCTGGAGACAGAGGCAGTTTTTAGTTTCAGTAATCAACAATCAGTATTAAGGATGTAACAGTCAGGTTTTTAATGAAGAAGAAAAACGGTTCTGGAGTTACCTGAGACGGGAGAAAGTGCCAAACATGGCGCGGCGTATTCCTACCAAACCCCATCATGAAGCCCATCTTGACCCGGTCAAAACAGCTGGGCTGGGTCACAGCCATGCGGACCTACAGCCACTGGCATCTGGACAGAGAGATCAGAGAGACACACGGATCGGGAGACTGCTGCCAGGCCGCTTTAAAAAGCGGTCATGCTGTGGCTAAACACAATCTGTGACATGTGTGATCTCTATGTGAGTGTGCTGACTGTTGTGTGTGATGAGTATTTACCATAGCATTCATGATGTTGGGGATGAGAAGAGAGGTGATGTTCAGTGCTAGCATCAGGTTAGTGAGTGTTTGGTGAAAGTGTTGTGATGTATTTAAATGGTTCGTGGCATATTTAGGCGATGGAAGAGCGAACTGACAAACTTTATTTGTCATTTTTCTGTTGCAGGTGTGGCCAAAAAACAAACTTCGGTTTTTCAGTCACCAGGCATGAGAAAGTGGCCAGCGACGGGCTAATAGGAGACCAGGGAGCTGCGGGCGTGTTTGTTTTATACGAGCTGTCGCCCATGATGGTTAAATTCTGAAGAGAAACACAGGTAGGAGCGACATGACACCATCGTCATCACTTCATCCCATTTAAATGACCTCAGCGTGTATTTCCAGTCCAATAAAATGGTTCAACCAGATGAAAAATAAATTCCTCAGTGCTTTTTTAAATCTCCTCGATAATGAACCTCTCTCTCTCTCTCTCTCTCTCTCTCTCTCTCTCTGTTCAGATGGATTCACACACTTCTTAACGGGAGTTTTGTGCCATGCTCCGGGCGTGTTTACAGGTGAGTCCCTCTGTGTGATCATGTCACCTGACGTTGTTTGTTACCTGATGAATCTACAGCGGGTTAACGTGAAATATGACGTGGATCGTCTGTTTTTTCTGTCTGCAGTGGCCGGTCTGATCGACTCGCTCATCTATCACTCAGCTCGGGTCATCCAGAAGAAGATAGAGCTGGGCAAGGCGTCCTAACAGCGCCCGTCCTGCTGCCCCACCGCCCGGCCTCCCACGATTACCAACGCCAGACAAGACACGGACACAGAGACAGGAAGAAGGTGGAGCGGACGGAGAAGTTTGTGCGTCTTTCTGTCAGGAAATCCAGAGCAAGGCTTTAAATCTGCCCGAGTTTTTAATCCCCTGTTTGTGTTTTGTTGTGGGAGAAGCAGTGGAGATGAACTTTGTTATTTTGATCTCCACTGTTAAGTCGATGCCAACGGACTTTCTGAGATTGGCTTCGAGCAGAGAGGAGAAAATAGCCTCATCGATTCCTCCAGAAGCTTCTTCTTCGAGGAAGCGACGTCCTTCCCTTTCTTCTGTTCACGATCAACTTCAACTGCGCTTCGCCACACTGAGATGTCGTTCAGAGGTTGGTCCAGCGTCAGAGTGGGCGGAGGCTTTCTAAAGAAGCGTCACCCAGAATGTGTCGTTCTCGTCTCACTTACTCATCTCATAAAACCTGAGCTGCTCGACGGAAAAATGTTCAGCAGAATGACACGACAGGAAAATGCATTACCCTACATGTTTGAACCTTCCTCCCTCCTTATTGGCTGCTTAGTTGAAACTATCAAATATTTTCTTGATTCATCGATCAGAAAATGTTGATCAAAGCCGAATGTGACGTCCATTCAGTTCACCGTCATGAAGCCAGAAAATATTCACATTTAAGCTGACATCAGAGAATTTAGACATTTACGACTATAAAATAGCTGCCGGTTAATTTGACAACTAATCTATTGTCGGCTAATTGTTGCAGCTCAGTTGTGAATTTGGAGTCTTCAAAGCTCTGTTCCTCTGTTTGGAGTGGCGTGTTCCTTTAAAGATCTTTCGACACTGATTTAATGACACCATACAGGAAGATTTGTGTCCTCGCTTCATGTAGGACTGTGTGTGTGGTGTGTGTGTGTGTGTGTGTGTGTGTCAAGTCTGTCCAAAGACAAACTTACACACACACACACACCTTTTTTTTACACACACACACACACAGCGGCTTTAAAGACAAATTGACTTGATGTCGGATGGAAGGACTGCAGTCGTGAAGATTTCTGTTAACCGATGCAGCCAAAGTTTGCAGCAACGCTTTAACCTACGCTGTGATTGGAAAACAAAAAAATCACTGTAGCCTCCTTCCTCCTCTTCTCTCCTCTCTCCTTCCTCCTCCTCTCTCCTCTCTCCTCTCCTCTCTCCCTTCTCCTTCCTCTTCTCTCACTCTCTCCTCTCTCCTTCCTCCTCTCTCCTCTCTCTCTCTTCTCCTCTCTCCTTCCTCTTCTCTCTTCTCTCCTCTCTCCTCTCCTCTCTCTTCTCCTCTCTCCTCTCTCCTTCCTCTTCTCTCTTCTCTCCTCTCTCCTTCCTCCTCTCTCCCTTCTCCTTCTCCTTCCTCTTCTCTCCTCTCTCTTCTCCTCTCTCCTTCCTCCTCTCTCTCCTCTCTCTTCTCCTCTCTCCTCTCTCCTCTCCTCTCTCCTCCTTCCTCCTCTCTCCTCTCCTCTCTCCTCCTTCCTCCTCTCTCCTCTCTCCTCCCTCTCCTTTCCTCTCTCCTTCCTCTTCTCTCCTCTCTCCTCTCTCCTCTGCACATCTTAGAGTTTAAAATGGATTGAAAACGTTCGCAGATTCAGGCGACCCTTTGACTGACTTCAACCGTCGACACGATCACGCAGCGATCCGAGAAACGAACACGTGATTTTACCTCTTTTTGTTTTGTTTGTGTATTCAGGAGTGTAAATACTGTACAGACACATCCGACCACTGCCTCAGAGAAAAGGAGGGAAACGACTAAACACTAGATCGTGTGTTGCACTGCGCCGTGTCAGTGTTTAAGAAACGTTCAAACTAAGTAGAGAAGAAGAAGAGATGTTTTTTTAACGTAGGGTGAAGGGCTGCTTCTGTCTTCTTGTTTCCATGCGGGGTAACAGAACACTATCGGCCCTTTTCGACTGCTTCTGTTTTTTGTTTTTTTATTTGGTCTGTGGGAGTTTGGGGATGTTTAAAAAAAGGACCAGGACACGACCAGTCGCTTCGGTTGATGATCATCTTTCCTTTTAAAAAGTGTATTTTCATCCAGAAACTGTCCGTTAATGACAGGCTCAGTCAGGGAGGCAGCAGGAAGCTCCAGACCGCAAGAAGACAGACGGCGTGTAAAAAACGGGGCTCGATTCTGACTTTATCCCTGACTCACGTGTTGAGTCACCATATGAGAGCCAGATGTTTCTGCCGGTTTGATCTTTCGCCGCTCTCTCTCTGTTTATTTTCAGCCCATTTTCCGCCGTCCTGAGTGTTAGACAGACAGAAACAGACTCATCGGGGTAAGATCGTGGTTAAAGGGAATTTTTCTGAAAAGGCTGCGCTGATGTTTGGCTCGGTGTTTGGACCGTCATCTACAAATCAGGGATTATTTATATCACTCCCGACCATTTTAAAGACCGGCTGTAAGCAAAACTCGAATTGTTGATGTGTTTAAGGAGGACTGGTAATCCAAAATCTCAGAATTTATTGTCTAATAAGTCTCACAGGATGTCAGCTCTCAGACGCTGAGTTGAGCAGCTCGAGATCCTGAAGGTGCCATCGCCAGTGTGTCCAACACCAAACGCCACAGGTGTCTGCGTGTTTATCAGTCTGTGGGGAAACGAACAGAGCAGCAAGTTATTTTATTGTGCATTGATTTGTTATTTTTAAAATCAGTTAATCATTCGGTTTGTAAAAATCCCCTCACGAGCTCCAGGAACCTTCATATTTCTTGTTTTGTCTGACCAACCGCACAAAACCCAAAAAACAGCAAATCCTCACATGCGAGAAGCCGGAGCGAGAGACAAAAAGCGAATCTCGAGTCTCCGCTCTTCCAGATTGAAGGTTTCTGATGTTGCCTTTCATATTAAATCACTAAATGATCGGTGCTTGACGTAAAGTCACCGCCATGTTTGAGTTTTCAGATTTAAGCTGATCTGTTTCTTCTAGAAACACATTTCCAAACTTTACTGCTGTGAAACGTCACGCCGAAGCAGTCCACACGCCAAAGTCGTCATCGATTGAAGATGTTGTGGACCGTTAACTCTTTACAGGACGTCCATGTCTGCTCACTGTGCGTGAGTTCATTGTAATCATCACATGGTGACATTCAGATTGGAAGGTGATGATCCTTAATAGGACTGCGGCGTGCTTTCTTTACGTCGGGCTCTTTTCTCTGTAGACTCACGACGTTGCTCCCTGTTCTTCTGTTTCTGTCTGTCCGTGAACAAACTCAATTAATGAAATTAATGAAACTTTCTGCCCACTGATTTTGTCTCTGTACACATTTGTTGAAATATGTCACAGGTTTTGGCCTGAAGTGCCAAATCTGAGGCCTTGCAGCATCTTTTTAAAAAAATTCAACGACACCAAACTGTTTAACTGATTCAGACAAACAGTCTGTGACCAGCAGTTCAAAGTATTACAGCTGTAAAGAGACACTGAGGATCATAAATATGAAAAACTGTCCAATGTTTCTTCTCTGTGTTCAAAGAACGTCTGAATGAAGTCTGATCATGAAGGTTGGTGATGGTTTGTTGTTGTTGCACCTTTTAACATCTAAATCAGGGGCAGGGGTTGTGTGTATGTGTGTGTGTGTGTGTGTGTGTGTGTGTGTGTGTGTACACGTGTGTGTGTGAGAGTATGTTCTGATGCCAGGTGATGTGTGTGTGTGAGAGAGTGTGTGTGTGTCTTCTGATGCCTGGTGATGTGTGTGTGTGGATGAGTGTGAGAGAGAAATGTATTTATATTTTGATTGTCCTCAAACAGTTTTTAAAATGACAGAAAATAAATGTTGAATACACCAGCTCCAACTGTCTGCGGCTCGTCGTTTCATTTCATTTAACAGCTCTGATCTCAACACACCGGTCAACCTACAAACTCCTCCACCTGCCCTCATCCTTCATCGCTTCATCACCTCAGCTGAATGAATATTTTATTTTCTTAGTGTCATTTAAATGAGTGACCACCACAGCAGACTCTTTCTGTCTGTTTGTTTCTTCTTGTGTGACGAGGTTGATTGTGTGTGAGCGACAGTTAGCAGATAAACATCAGAGCTGAGCCATCGGGGACACTCAACAGTCAAAACATCAAAAACATGGAACTGAGTCAGAGTGTGTGTGTGTGTGTGTGTGTGTGAGAGAGTGATGGTGACGTGACTTTGACTCAAACTTTGAGTTGATTCCAGCTTTTCATGACAAAGACACCGGATTCACAACAATACATAGACAGTCAAACTTCTTCCTGTCTCACGTGCCAGGAAGGAGACACGCACCGTTAGAGCGGGACGTGGACGGCTGCAGACCCGCCTCGTTATTTTTATGTTAGAATTTGTGACTTATTTTCTGCTCTTTAATAATTTAAAGGTCTAAGTTTGTTCGTTAATGAGCAGAAGTTACATCTGTCAGCCACTAGATGGCGACCACATTCTTTAAAGTGTCTTACTATTATCCCCTCACACACACACACACACACAGTGAACAGAGCATCTGAATGAAATTACAGTTGGCTTGAGTAACTTCCTGTGGGTGTGTGTGTGTGTGTGTGTGTGTGTGTGTGTCAGAGCCACGCAGGGCTGAGCAGTCCAGCACTAGAGTCCACAGAGAATAGTTTTATACTGGAAATCTAATTATCCGTCTGGGGCGTAGTGCTCTGTATCTGTGCCATCATCATCATCATCATCATCATCATCATCGGGTTCATGAAGGAGGTTCTCAGTTGTTGGGGGATGACCCCCATGAGGGGGGTCACCTCAAACGCAGACTGGGTCGTGGAAGATTTCAGTCACTGACACACACACGTACAGATATCTGCGTCACACGTTGACGTAGTTGTGGAATTATTGTATGTAGTGATATCCGGATCTTTAACTCAAGAAAAGTAAAACACTCATGGTGTCAGAATGGCTCCGTCTGAGGTTGTTGTGTTGAGTAAAAGCCAAAACGAGTGACGTCCACGAGGCAGACGCTCCACAAATCAATCCAAACACACTCCTTTCGATCTGGCGTTTGGCATTTAAGCTTCAAACATTTCCCGTCTCTCCCTCTGCTCTGTCGTTACGTTCACCATCGAATGTTCTTCAGCCCCACGTCAACCCACAACCGAACACACACCTGCAGACTCCAGGAGGAGTGAGATGTTTGCTCATCACTCCTCAGAAAGTGATGAGCAAACTAACTGTCTTCTGCTGCTGCGAACATGGAGAACAAAAATGATCCAATACATCGAGATGTTTGTGTTTTGTCTGATGCTGATGGGGAGAACAGCAGTATGGATTCAAATGAAGACGTCTCATGATGTAACCTAGGAGGGATGAAGGGATGAGGGGTAGATAGATGGAGGGTTAGGGATGAGAGGAGAGATCAGGGTTGTTGATGGACGGAGGAGTTCGGAGATGGACCGGTGTCGCCTGGTGGTGCGAAGACAGAAGCGAACCAAGAGGGGGTCAAGACTCCAGACTATTCGCTACACAGTGGTTTGTGTATTTAAATGAAAGAGAGACGAGAGAAAACAGAGAGAGGTGGACGAAAGATGAAAAAAATAAAAGAGTTTGGAGGTTTGGGATGCGAAAACCAAGTCAAAGAGGGATAACGTGCTTAAATGGTTGAGATGCGGAAATGAGATGATTCATGGTGCGGTCTTTGCTCCTGAACCAAGTTATAAAACTTCATATACCGGTTTTTCACACAACATGTGTGTTGTATTTTTCCAGTTAGAAGTTTGCATGAATAATAAAAGTTTGAGTTTAGCCTCCACAGTTTAAGATAATCTGGCCGCTCTGTTCTGTGAAATTTGAAGGTTTTCTCAGATGTTTCTCCAGCAGATGACTGGGCTGTGCTCCACATATCATTCAGAACAGAAGATGAAACATATGCAGGAGATTCCCTTTGAAAATAGCGATGCACTTTCCCGTCATGGAGACGATGCATGAAAATTCTTCAGTAAAGCACCAAAAATGTGTCCTGGAGTTACCTTCCACCAAGCAGTCGCATTCATCAGCTAGTCAGTGAATGAGATAAAAGAATGGAGTGAAGTGTCATGGAAACTTCAGCCACGGGCCAAAGAACGAATTATCTGTTCTGGTTCAGATCCAGGATTTTTTTAATATGATGAAATGACCATTTTTACTGTAAATCTCTGGTAACTAATGATTTCTTAGCACTCTCTCTTCTAAAGAGTTCACATCTGTGATTTGCAGCTCTGAATGTTTTACATTGTTGGAGCTCCACCGTGTTCTCTAGACAATATCTGATAACTTTATTGTTAATATGCACATACAAAAAGTGTATGTACCTAAGGTCAGGGTCAAGCTCAGTGCATTGCCCCTGCTGTGGCTGTGGAGGTTTGTATATGAGCATTTATGGCACCGTGGATGTGAAGCTCATAGTTCAGGCGTTACTTTAAGGCCGAGGTTATAATTTTAAGATACAAAGAGGTTAATGGTTTTTGGGTGAGGATTTAAAAGGTCTATAGTCTTGGGTTAGGGCGAGATTTGAGGTTTTGGTTTTTTGTGTTTATTTCGGGGGGTTCGCTGTTGGGTATAGAGTTAGGGGTTAAGCTTTAATTTGATGTTTAGGATTGTGGTTCATTGAGCGGATGCAGGATTTAGACTAAAGGTTACGGTTGAAGTCAAGACGTTAACTTGAGGTCTGAGGTTTGCTCTGGAGGTGACATTTCTAACCTCTTTATACCACCGTGATTCAGACATGGAGACTCCTGAAATGTTGTAAGAAATGTTTAATTTGAATATAAATATACGGATGGAGGAGATGAGTCACTACGTCACAGCAAAATGAAACCAAACCACCAAACCTGGAGAAGACTTGTACATTCAGACTGAAGCTCTGTTTCGGCAGCATTGGACTCAGGTGATCACAGTTGCACTAATGTGACGGCTCCACCCACATGATTACCTGCAACCATTATTGATACCAGGTGGTGTAAATACAAACCCCAAACTCAGACGTCTTTAACGTGATCTGTGGTCCTGACAAGTACTGGATACGTTTACCTCCTCAGTTCTCTAAAAATCCTACAAATTAAACACAAGAATATTTTTTGTAAAATAAGATTTTCTTTTACTTTCTTGGTCTCGTGTCTGTGTGCTAAATATGAAGATATACAGCCAGCTGTTAACTTAGCTTAGCATAAAAACTGGATCCAGAATTCAACAGCTGGTGCAATTTTGGCCAAATGTAACAAAATCCAGACTTCTAAAGCGTCTAAACACGTTGTGTGTTGTTGGCTGAGCCAAAAGTGTGTCAGGGGTTTGAAGCCAGTTTAACACAGTGACACATGACAGCAAATGGTATTCATCACGTTACGCACACTGGCACAAAAAATACTTTTACACAGAAGCTTACATTGTAAAAGAAGCAGCTGTAAAAGAGTGGATACTTGGATCGATTCAGCCCGATAAGATTTCGAATGTCTAAAACAGCTGGATGATTAAATCATCTTATTTCAACTGAAGCGAGCAGACAGCTGAACCGGAAGTTAAGCTTCCTAAATAAAGCTGCTCATAGTAACTTCATATTTGTCCCACAAACGTTTCCCGTGTAACTTCCTGCAAGAAAGAAATAACATAATGATAAGATAAATAAACATTTTCTAAATTAAATTAGAAAATTAATTAAATACCCAACCTAAGAATGTTGGGAACCACACATCTAGATAACATCCAGATACAGATCCACATGGATTTTTCAGGGTGTCATCTCTTTTTAGTTGTTATGTTTCATCTTATAAAAGATGTTTCAGGGTGTCAGATGTTATCTAAACATTACTATGAATCCAACCAGATATTAAATACCAGCTTTTGATACTGAGCAGCACTTTCCTTTTCAGTTTTCACTGACAGATGTTAATTATTGTGACTTTAGTCAACAGACTGAAGTGTTCATAGACAGTACACCCCTAAAACACACACACACACATATACCATGATGTCCCTAGCCCTTAAGACTGTGTTGTTCTGGCCTGCCTCTGTTGTCTTTCAGGTCTTCTTGGTGGTTTAGCCCCTCCTACCTCATTGGTTGATTGATGTCACCTGCTTCCAGCCTTTATAGGCTGGGTCATCTCAAGATGGCTGCTCCTTGCCTCGTTAGGCTCCTGGGGGTTGCACTGGGTTGCATTGGGTTTGGTTCGTATTACACATAGTTAGCACGCAGTTTCATAGCACTGAACACTCATCACTGGTTACTGACACATCACAGAATAGTTTGTTCACTTAAACTGTTTCTGTTTGGTCATCCCTCTGTGTCACACTCTCAACCAGCCGGGCGTAACAACAAATCCACATACATCTCACTGCAAGCTTGATTAATTATCATCAGTCTTCTGTTGAAATTCATGAAGCTGAGAGTGACGAGCAACGGCGTCAGACGGAGTCTGTGTCTGTATGTTCATGGCGTGTTTCGTGGTTGTGTTATTGGCAGACGTGTGTTGCAGTCAGACTCGAGTCGAGCTGGAGATGATTAAAAACATCAAACTTTTCTGCCAATTTTCTGTCAGCAGGATTTAAAGACTGACGTTAAAGTGAAGTTAAGTCTGATTTTTACTGATCCGTAGCTCATTACATACCAGCAGGAGCTGATGTGGTTGATCAGTACCAGAGCGTTGTTACAGGCAGCACCACATTTCATCACGAGCTGTCCAGGACTCATAGATTCAGTGCTGCACATGTTCAGACCAACTAGGAGACTATCACGGTTTACTCCATGAACTCCACCTGCCACAGCCTGAACTCAACACCCCCATTCGAATGAACGGGAAAACCTGCACCATCCTCCTCTGCCAGGAAGCTGTTGCCATTGTGGTTTTGTCTGTAATACTCTTACTCAACTCCAACCAGGTCAAAATACAAGGTTAGGTTGACCTTTTAGCCTGAGATTATTCTGTAAAGGGACCGCTGACATCCCTATGTGTGAACAGAGCGTCTTCTCATTCTCATGCCAAACACTAACTCCCCATGCAAAATTTCATTTCCTATTATTGCAACAACAATTCCCATCAGACATGAACCAGATTTTACAAAACATTGTGCAACATTTCAAAAATACAGAGAACAGAAACAAGAAAAAAAAAAAACATCCATCCTCCCATAAATGTTCTCATTACATACATACTTCCGTTTCTCTTTCATACTTTGAGGAGGAAAAACAAACATTGTTTTGGTGTTAGTTGGAAAGGTTTTAGCGAGTTCCCATCCTTGATGCATTCGCCTGGCTCCCAGCAGGCTGACGTAGTCATTGGCACCGGCGTATAAACAAAAGAGATAAAATGGAACAACTCCCACTCCTGATCACGTTGACCCGCGGACTTTCTCTCTTTTTTTTCCCAGTGCTTCCCAGCCTCGATCCATCTTCATTAACCGGTTTACAGGGAGATCTGTTTGTGATCTCGAATCATCAAGTTATTGTCTGCATCGATAATAATGCAGACAGACTCTCTGGAGGAGTTTCAGCTGTTTTAATGCACTGTATTTAGTTTACGAATGACGGGAACTCACAACCCGTACTGCTAAATAACAAGAGGACTGTGACATCAAACTGGATTTAAAAGAAAATTCCAGTTAATCACAACTTGGCTGTTTTTTTTTAAACAGGATGAGTACTTACATTCTTGCTGAGATCTGGGAAAATCAAAGAAGTCCCGAACTGTCTCTGAAACTCTGAAATTTAGACCCTTTAATTATCATTTAAGTAATGATTATCTGCTGCTCTCACTATGCATGGAAGTTCACAACTGCTACAAGATTAACATACTTCCAACAAAGGTTGAAGACATTTTATAGGTTTAAATTCAGTGATAAAGAGTTCGACCAAAGATTTCATAACAAGGCAGAGTCTGAGAAATGAAGCCAACATGAAGTGCCAAAAACTGCAGTTCCTCAAACGTCCACTTGAGGCTGGTTCCAGAAGTGAGTCAGTCTCCATAAGTCCCCATGTTCAAATGTCCATCTTCACAGCAGAAATAAACATGTTTACAGCCTGGTACAAAACGTCTATGATATGAATTCATGGCATAAGTGGAAACTCTGAGCTGCTCTTGGCACTACAGGAAAAGTCGGGCGATCACTTAGTCGGTGTAATTCATCCTCTGGGGACCATGAATGTCTGAAACAAACCATTACAGCGGTCATCTGCTTCACGGTAAATACAAAAAATATTGATTAGTGGATTTAATGAATATTTTATTATGCCCAAAAAACTAATGTATAATTTATAGCTTTGATCAACCCACTCAAGAGGATAAAAGATGAGTGTGTGTATGTGTGTGTGTGTGTGTGTGTGTGTGTGTGTGTGTGTGTGTGTGAGGTTTAAAGGGTTTACATACTTTCCCTCTATGTCAGCTGTGTGCGTGTGTGTGTGTGTGTGTGTGTGTGTGTGTGTGTGTGTGTGTGTGTGTGTGTGTGTGTGTATGTGTGTTGGCACGGTTTTCACACACTCATCCACCAACTTCCTGTCTCTGGATTATGATGCCATCATTCCAAACACTGCTCTATCAGCTGGGATCTACCAGCTACGGATGTTAGCTTTTGGATTTACACACACAGCGGACCCCCTCGTACGCATGCATGAACACACACACACACACACACACACACGTACACACTGGCTTGCTGGTAGAGAAAGGAAAAGGCGTAGTCAGTGGTTCTGCTGGCCAGATGTGTTGATCTGTGAATCAGAAGTAGAACAGCGCTTGATTCATTACTCAGTAAAAAAAAAAAAAGACTCACATGGACGTTTTTAAACTCCTTGTCAGAAATCAGTTAGTTTCTATCTAAACTCTGGGTGTGTCTCCTTTTAGTTCAGTAGGTGGTGAACTGCCCAGAAATAAGCACTAATTTGGTGATTCAAAGGTCCAAAGACGTCTAGACGTCGAGGTTAAATCCGGGCTACAGAGTGAACGTTTCTCGTGGAGGTCCGGGATGCAGATAACCGTCGTTTCTATGGAATTTAAATTATATTTCAGAGTGAAGCACGTCCTAAATACAGAATTAAACATAGTGATCTAAATGCTGTTGAACAACAGTTACATGTAACATAGACACTGAAAAAAGTAGCTTTTAACATGGAAATGACCAAGTCTGTGCTTACAGGGAGGTTTTCTGGGTAGTATGTGGCCCATGCAGCATGTACTGTTACAGCCACCAGCTTAAAAGACAGTTCATTAGACGTGAAGGAAAATAAATGATTCATCACTTCACATCGGGCGATTTTCATCTGCCTGCTGTCCCAACACGAGAATAAACAAACCAGACGTGAACAGACAGATCTGATCAGTCGTATCATAATGTTGTGTACCTGTGTTAATTAATGGGACTCATTAATGTGCTTTAATGTTCATTAATCTGCATTCTGTTCAAACATATTGCACTGCACAGTGATTCGCAAACTCAGTGAACCGTCGCGACACCAAACCAAAAGATTATTATTTTATATTGGTTTGTTTTTATAACAGAATTCAGCTCGAATGTTCATCTGAAGTCAGTTGAACTTCAGTGTTTTCAGTTTGGTTCATCGCCTACAGCTGAGTTTTGTTTTTAAAAGGCCTCAGGCTCCATTTAGACCTCAGGTTTCTATCTAAACATGATTTAACCAGAATAAATTTGAACACTGAAGGATTGAACTTGTTTCGCTTAATCTAATTTGATCTGACATTTCTATTTTCTTTAAGTTACTACGAGTGGAAATGTGTGTTTGGCAGCAGGATTGATGGTTTGATAGAGCTGCCTCAGAAAACTACTGTCTGATGGACTTTCTGTACTCGTGTATTAAAGGTGTTGTTAAATGCCTTTAGCCTAGCCTAGCGCAGAACAGTGCTGTATGTCCATTTCATACTTACCCTCGTTACTTTGAGTGCATAAGTGTGTTCACCCTGTCAGTTATGTCAAAATGCAGTGTCCTGTGAATTCCCGGATGGTTCACTCATAATCAGAAAGTTGAGTGTGGCATGCTGGACGCTTCTCACCCACAATGGTCGCCATTTTGGCTACCTGTTGGAAAGTTAGGGATCACCGGCATTGTGAAAATGGTTGCCGAGGAAGCTGCTGGAGCTGAAGCGGTTGTGAATACCGCAATACACAAATGTAAGTTGTACAAATGTTTTATATTTATATTTTCGCCTTGAAATGTTGGAGGTATGTTTGAGTAGAAAACAGGAAACAGTGGACTGAAGTGATTTTGGACACAGTGACTGAGTGATGAACTTCCTGTCCTGATTCCTGCCAACCAGATGCAGACAGTCAACCCTACTTCCCTCAGCGCTGTGGACAAATTTGACTCATCTTGTCGTCTGAAGCTGGCTCATATCCTCTGCAACAAAATGGAAAATATCAAACACGAACCAAAATACACCAAAAAAAGTGTCCAGCATTATTTTATTCAGATTTTGTCGGGCATTAGTCCGCCTCTGATGCACCGTGACTCACCCTGAGGTTGTTCTGTGCTTTATAAACTCATGGAAATCACTTCCACGATCCAAGAATCACAACAGATGAATCACACCAAATATTTAAAAGTCAGCGTAATGGACCATAGTGGTGGTTTGGCATAGTTTTTCACGTTTGTTGTAAACATGCCGTAAGTCCTTTCAATTGATTTCCTTCCTGGCAGGCATTGGTTTAAGTTTGTTTTAAAAAAACTTCCTGTACATGGATGATCCATCACAGCACACCAGAGATTAGTTCGCTTTAGATACTCCATGTTTTACCTCCTGTTTGATTACAGCGTGGATCATTAGTGAACCGCATTTGGGCAGCTACCTATCAATTCTCAGTAAACTAAATGTCCACTGTGATTGATTTGAAGACTCTGTTGATTTGCATATTGTACTGAAATCTATTAAAGTCAGTGGTTGTGGCTGATGACGATAAGAAGTCTGAGTCAGTGCCAGATCGTAAATCTGGACCTCCTTTCCCAACACGTAACTACAGCGAAAGTGAAATATTTAAAGAAGATTTAAACCTGGGCTGGCTCCGGAGCCAAACTGAAGATGAAGTGGCTCACCCGTCTTTATACCCGAGCGTCAGAGGGGATTTCCATCTGCCTCTCTGACATTATCAGCGCTGTGAGGCCTGATTCAGGATTTTTCTTTATAAGACTGCAGCACCTCAGGGCCTCAGAGGATCCATCTGATCCATCTCCATTATTTCTGGGGAGTTTTCAGACTACATTTGTTGTTCCCAAGTTACATGCAAGTAAATGTTTTTCACAACCAACACTGATTATATGTGACACCATAATTATGCAAAAGAGCTGATTTTTAATGTACTCCAATGTGTTTCATTGTTTGTAACACAGAGTGTGTTATCGAGAAACAGTTGGTGGCGCTCACTCTGCAGTCAGGTAAACCAATAAAGATTCATAGAAGAAGGAAAGTGACAGTAGATGGCGTAATTAACAGAGTATCAGTCAAATCAGTCAAAGTGTTTCATTTATCGGCTCTGTCTGTAATTTTTCTTTGTTCTGTGTGAAACGACCTTCAGACCGTGTTATGCAGCTAGTGCTGCTTTGGCCAAAGCAGACTGAAAGATGCCTCTTTCAGTCTGCATCCTGGGCTTCCTGTAACCTTTGTCTTGAAGGCAAAAGTGCTTATTCAGGCCATAGAGAGTGCAGTAGTCATGTACGTTATACTGCGCCATCAGTTCTCCAGTTATCTTGTCACCAAGTTTTCTTTGCTTGGCTCGAACTAGGCTCATCATTGGTTAAAAGACCTATCAGAGCCATGTCGTCTGCATATTCTATAAGTTAGAAAGCTGCGTATCTGTTCTCTGAGGGTTTCAGGGTTCACAAGCCAAAGAGGCTGAGAACCTCTGCAGATGTTGCTCGAGCTTCACTTCCTCCTTTCCTCCATTCCTGTGAAGCTTGTTGAAGCTGACTTAATTTTTGGTAACAAGACAAATAGCTTTATGTCACCGCACAGCACAGACTTTCAACATGTCATGTTACTTTTGGCTACAATTCCTGGTTTTCTTTCTCAACTCCAGCCTACAGACTGCTGAGTCTGAGCTTTATTTCATAATATCACCACGAGATGTTTTATATTTACAGATGAGGAATTGAGAGTCATCCTGACTCTTACATTGCTTCTGTTCGCTTGTTGTGTTGTTGTGGAGGAACTGAAGGCAGCAGACGACTCTGCAGTGAGTCAATCCAACATTTACAGCTGAGAGGAGGGAAGTTTAGGATTTTCCAAAACCATACATATCTATTTATATATCTTAACTTAAAATCATGTAGCAAAGTTCTTCATTCAGTGTCCTTTAAATATCAGGGAAGCTTCAGGGAAGTCTGAGCAAAGGTCCGTCTGACTGTGGTCAGACTGCTGACAAATCTGTTTTTGTTCAATCTGAAACCTGTTGTGCATTTAGGGTGTTTCCAGAGAAAGAGAAAATCACTTTTCACCTCTTTAATCTTGATTTGAAATCTTTTCACGAAGAGCTTAAAGTCTTTCAAGCCACTTTGCACATCCTTTGAACAAAGCTAGTCTGTTAATCATTTTTAACTGAAAGGGGTCTGCAAGGCATGCTGAGTCGATTCAGGTCCGGCTTGGATTTATGTAACTTCTCTCCTTTCAATGTGCCCAAACTAAGTGTGTTTTTGTGTGTATCAGAGAGATCCCACTTGGTATCATGTATAGTTGGTCTTGGGTTGGGGCCTTGAACACCACGGCCGAGGCTAAGGCTGGAGGACTCTAGTCCAAACTCAAACACCACCCAAAGCCATCGCCTCATCTGATCCTCTATCATCTCACTGGCTATCCAAGGCCAATTTCTCTATCGTGTTCTGGATCTGTCCTCTCAGTTGATGGTGATGTGGAGGGACGTGTTGCAGGTTGGAGCATTGATTGACCCGATGCATCACGCTCGGCTACAAAACGATTTTTACACCCTAAGTAACATCATTTTAATCCCCCCTGTGGATATCAGGTTAAGGCCTAGAAACCCTGTAACACAATGATCCCTCCATTACTTCATATAATCTGATAATCCTACGTTTTTAATCCAATTCAATGTATGTTGAACTTCATACATTCATTGCAAGTTGCTGTGATCCAGGCTTGAAGCATCAGAGGGAGTGGAGCCAAGAAAAATGTCTGCACAAAAGACATTTAGTGTCACAGAGTCATCTCCAGACAACTACAGCTTGATCACTTTCACCTGCCTCAACAAGGCATCTCTGGACCATCTACAACTGGTGCTGCGAGGCTGGTGAGCAGATCCAGAAGAACAACTCCCATCACGTCCATCTTATCTGTTTTTTTTATTGGCTTTGCATCAAATTCAAGATTCATTTTAAGGTTCTTGTTCTCACATATAGAGCCCTGCTCCATCAGGCACCAGCTACATCTCTGATCACTTTGCTCTTCTGACCAGTTCTTACTGGTTGTCCGTCATGCATGAAAACAAAAGGTGATGCTTCGACACTGTTGAATGCTCTATTGTTTATTTCTGTGAAAGTTGCCATATTAAATAAACTTATTTTACTGGATGAAGAGATGGAGGATGACACACAGCAGAGAAACAGACGGATAAAATGTGCATTTTAATAACAGATGGAGGTGAATTCTCAGGACAGCAGAAAGTTGGAAAGAATTTTCTCCACAACTCCCACGACAGACGGTGGACTAAACATTTCCTCCGGTTTACAGGAATGATGATTTGAAAAGTTCATGTCAGAGTTACAAAGAAGTGTTCGTGGGCTGCGATGATGAGAATCCTGGGATCAGATCCATAGAAATCAACCATAGAAAGGTGTCATCAGTATCACCTCTGATACACTGAATGAACCTAAATTTATGAATGTGTGTGTGTGTGTGTGTGTGCTGATCAGATCCTCACTGCAAATGGGAAATTGTCCCTGGCTGACCTTATTGGCTAATTAAACGTTGAGAAAGCGTTCAGACATTCGTGCCCTCTGACTGTGGTGACATGAACATTAACTTCTCTGTACAGATCAGTCCAGCAGACATAAAGTGACGGCCTGATCTATCACACGTATCAGCAGTTGTTCAAATCAAGCTACAAAAATACAGAATTTTGAACAGTTTTTGAACATTTGTGGCATCTTTAGACACTAGAGAATCATTTGTCAGAATCATCCATTTAAATAAAACGTTCAACATTTTTGGAAACAAAGAGCTGTAACTAAATCTAACTACCAACACCGCTAAAGCTCACAAGTTCTTTATTACAGATCGTTGTTTTCTGGGACGAAGTCATGACCAAGGCCAGAGTGTATTGAGACTGAGATTAGACCAAGACTTCGAGGGGCTGAGACCACGTCAAAGGCAGGGCGAGGCCAAGTCAAGACCAAGACCAGACCACTATATAACCAACTTAACTAGCCATTATTTTCCAAATCTCTCTGGGTGAGGCCGTCTCAGTGCTCGTACTGCTGAACCCTTACAGAGGATTCGACTGACAAATTTACTGCTCAGACAGCCACAGCTTCTTCTCGATCTCTGGGATTCATTTTCTCGTGACGTCCGTGTGAAGGGGGACCGGGTTTGGTGATGGTCGTTAACAGCAACAAAAAGTTTCCCCATTGTCGTGGTCTTGACCGCTCTTGAAATAAAAACCAGAGGCAGAGACACGATCTCGAGAGACTTCAAAAAGTGGAAGTTCAGCAGAGACACCAGGAGGTTCCTGGTTCAGAACATGAACAGTGTCGAACACTGCTGTCGGACCAGGTCTTGTTCTGAACCAGGAACCTCCTGGTGTCTCTGCTGATTGCTGCTAAAAAAGCCATTCACACCTCGGTTTTACAGTCATGATAATGATATCTGCATGACATCATCTCATGTAACTAAGCTTAGCTTTTTGAATGTATGCATGTTGTGTGTTTATCATCTCTCTGTCTTGATGTATACAAGTATGTCTGTGTACTCAGTGACCCCGTGGTACATCTGTGTGCATTTATGTGTATGAGAAACAGCCCGCTGAGCAACAGCTGCAAAAGTCTGAGCTTCAATTTAACAATTCACCAAGAAGAGGAGGTGAACGTGTGAGTGTACAGGTACATTTAAACCTGTGAGTGTGTTCTCTATCAGCTCACTAAAGCCTAAAAACTTCCTGGAGAGAGTTCAGGCTTTCTTGCACATTCAGCTCTTCCTCTCCGTCATGCTTTCTGTGCGTCTAACTCTTGGTTTTTCCTTTGGCTCGTGTGCACGGCTACATTTTTGCTCACCTCCATGCTTAAATGTTCAACTTTGAATAATGCGGACCTCCCCTTTAAATCCCTCCAGCTGAAAAGCTCTCAGCAGTTTTTTTTTTCCTCTCCTCTCTCCACACATCACTCCACGTGCCGTGTGGACGCCACGTCAGCTGTGTCAGGCTGACTCTGCACACTGTGTGTGTGTGTGTGTTTAAAGAGCTCTGTGTAAGGCTGTCTCCAGCAGCAGGGAGCAGTCAGAGTCCATATTTCATCATCTGGATCTAGATGCAGGGTTTAATATTTGTCTAAAGCTGCACTTAAAGCCTTCACCGACTCAAAGAGTCACTTCAGCTGTGGTCCGCAGAGTGTTTCGGTTTACAGCCTCTGTGGTTTCCTGCAGTAAATACCTTAGAATCAAATAAAAACTGTCCTCACCAACTTGGATGACGCTCTTACTGAAAACTCGTATTGTTTTTGTGACCTCACTTTCTTGTAAGTGGAGATGCCTCACCTGAAACTGAGCCGGCTTCTCTCAAATATAACATCAACATTCAGGGCAGCACACACACAGTTTAAGAAGTGAGGAAGCCGTTTATGTCATCCTCTAAGAAATGTGTCACCGTTTGTCTGATTCAGCTCTGCAGGTGACACTGATCGATCGATCATCGCATGTTCGCCGAGAGGTGATCAATCAATCAGGACAGAACAGGGGAATGATGGGGAAAAATCTGTCACAATCAGTGTGAGAGGTGTGTAACTGTTGGATGAACGTTAAAGATGCACATGATGAAAACGCATTGTTAACATTCAGTCAGATGAAGACAGGAAGTCCTCTTTCCACGGGCACTGATGCAGGTGAAGAGTCTGTATGCAGACGATGGTCGACTCTCCGTGGACTTCTTGGTCTTGACTGGAAGGTGTTCTTGACTGATTTATATTATTTCACAACTCAAAGACATTTTAAAATCATCACACATCCATCATCCATCTATTTTCTGTAACCGCTGGGCCTGGAGCCAATCTCAGCTGACTTAGGGTGAGAGGCTGAACAAGTCTCCATCACAGAGCGCATTGAGAACATAACGGGAATAAACAGCACACATCATCAGTCACACATCAAAATAAATTCAGTGGCAGTTATGGTGAAGGTTGCACCACGTCTGAGGTGGAGACAGGAGGTCGGTATCAGAGGAGCGGTAGCAGGAGGTCCTGGTGATGGAGGGCTTTGTGAGGAGGACTTCTGATGTGGAGCAGGGAGCCAGTTTATTCAATTATTATTCCTGTTTTCACCTCCGCTGCTGACACATACGGTCATCCACTAATCAGATGATCGGCACTGGATGTCATTTATTAAGGCCTTTAATTCTTCATGCTAATAGATAAACTAATTATCTTTTAAAATGTGCTTTAGATAACATATGACCGGTCAAAGTTTAGTTCTGAGTAGTAGAAAGTGAAGCTGAGATATCCTGAACTGGAGTTGCTCCTGAAACCTGTTATGTCACCTAAACAGGTGGTAAATATCAGTATCGGTGGATTTCTAAAGAGCAGAGTCAGGTGTTAAAGCCTGTGACGAACCCTGACCAATCTTTTTTTTTGTTTTTTGAAATTTATTTTGGTGTTCGGAGTGTCGAGGCAGTGAGCTGCCGCCAACACATTCCTGCCTGAAATAGAGCAAGTGTTGGATTTCATTGACCTGACCCAGCTCAGCTGCGTTACACAGATCCGTATCCTCGGTGATGACATAGTAGCACATTTATTCTTGGAGTGAACCGCACGCTCCGTATACGAGACACGCCACGGCAGCATGCGCGTGGGCGGGGCCGGCTGCTGCAGGATTGACGGACGGACAGCCGGCCAGCCAACCGGCAGCGGCGGCGTCACCTCCTGCTGAAACAGGAGTGAAGGAGTGCAGAGCTAAAGCACTTTCTGTTGACGGTAAATGTAATGTTGATGTTTTTTGGCTGTGTGTGTGAAGGAATAAACAGTTTTCCAGGCTGCATTTGTTCTGTCATTCTTTAAATATTCCTCGGGAGAGGCAACATTAGTCCAAAGTGGATATGATGTACAGCACGCTGAAATGAAACCCGACAAATATAGAAACCACTCGGCTGCCAAACACCGTTCAGGATCAGTGTCACTCTGCGAACACTTTGTCACATCCCCTGAAGAGATAGAAGAAAAAAAAAAAAACTCCCGCCAACCAGCTGTCCAAAAGGAGTGTCGCTCCTTTTTGCTCGTGATTCCCAGAAGATCACCCAGTGAACCTGAAGGAGGAGGGAGGAGGTGGGAGGGCGTCAGGTTCTTGGGTTCAGTCCCAGGCGTGGAGAGAGAGGGAACAGCAGGGGAATGTGTGTGTGTGTGTGTGTGTGTGTGTGTTGCAGCAAACGCCTGCCAAATATGGCGAGGGGAGACAAGCATCCGAACATCATCCCTGGAAAAAGTTGTTCTTGTTCTTTCATTCGTATGAACCGATGCCGGGCGATGTTTTATGCTTCCATCCAAACACAACACTAATAAAAGCAGACGGGTCCATGTTTATTTCAGCAACAGGACGCCGGCTCTCGGGACGCCGCAGCGGCTGTGTGATGCGAGGAGAGATGAACCACGGGCAAATAAATGTGCCAGTAAGTCACAATATGGTCGCCAAGGAGACGTTTCCACTTTAAAATGTCTTAAAACAACAGTCAGATGAACGCTGAAACAGTTTTTGCTTGCAGTGATCATCCCGTGTGCGCATCAGGATCTTACTTGGACCAACTCTCAGTCTTCTAACTTCATCAGCCGCTTTTTAACGATCAATCAAATCTGTAGGATTTTATTTGCCTCGATGCTCGTAGATGTTTCAGTACGTCTGTGTGTTTAGCAAAGAGCAACAGCTGCAACAGTCTGAGCTTGTCCACGTGTGTGTACAGGTACATTTACCTGTCAATGTGCTCGTCTGCTTGACTATAACTTCATTTCGCTCCATATTCGATGAGCCATGATCAATTTCTAGTGATCAGTCTGTAAACTTTAGCAGTGACTGTCTTCAAATGTTCGCAGCTAACATCTTAAAGATTCCTAATCTCTCTTGAACGTGTTACATCGTCACGATTATCAGCAGGTTAACCAACACCCAGCACTTCCTCTGTCTCATGCCGGCTGTATTTCTAACTTTTGGTTTTTCCTTCGAATAGCTAAGGGGAAGTTGTGTCTTAAACATGCAGGACACACTCAGATAAGCAGATTTTTTGTGTCTGAAGCCGCATGAAGCCGGACATCGTCAGGACACTCTTTGGTGATAAATGAGCTGAACTGCTCAGATGAACGTGAATATGTCGCGCTAGGATCAAGATCAAACAGTTTATTTCTGCATTTCTCTGTGTGTGTGTCTCTTTTTCTTCTTGTAGTCCTAAAAATAAAGTCCTCTGGTAACACCACTCCACCACACTTACCCTGATCTCCCGCCCTGTTTCCACTCCTCCTCCTCCTCCTCCTCCTCCTCCTCCTCCTGGTTCGTTCCTGAAGTTCCTAGAATCTTCCACAGTTCCAGTTTCAGGGAACGTCGGGAACGTCAAGACGCTGCCAGCTGCAAAAACTGTGGTTGGCCTCAGAATATGTCCTGTTCTTTCTGTCTCTCCACATGTAGTTCACATGTGTGATTGTCTCCGTGTGTATGTCCATCTGCTCGTCTGATTGTTCGCTGTGAGTCTGTCCAGCTGCCTTATTGGCTGAAAATAGACCTCCCTGTTTCTACAGTATGTACACTATGTACTCTTACGTCACTGTTTACATCCAATTAAATATATGAAATATCCATTTAGGCTCCACCTGTCAGACACAGCCGGTGATGAAAGTGGCATCTAGAGTGCCGGAGGGTTGGTGGAGACCAAACCTGACCTAATTAGAGAGACACCGCTGCTCTTTGGTTTGTAGAACAAGCCTTTGTCCATATTCAACAGCATATCTTTGTATTTTGTTAAACAGCAGCTGGATGATGGATCATTGTTGGCCCACGCTGGACCACTTTGAACTGACGCACATACACCCCGAGAAACAACAAGAGATAAAACTGCCTCCAGCAGCAAGACTGAAGCCATGACCGACCATGAGTCACCAAAGCAAAGCAACATTCACACTGGAAACAGCATACCATGAAGGCCATGCTGGTCAGAGGTTTGTTATGTGTGGCACCAGTAAGACTGATATGATTCAGGACGTCCGATCTGACTAACGGATCCGTCAGTTTGGAGGCAAACCGACTGAAAGGCGATACGGCAGGACTGAACAAGCTGTTTGATCCTCTGTCTCAACAACGACAAGAAAACCTGAATTATCCAACTCGTGTTATCTACTATGAATGTTCACTTGGCTTTGGATTTGTTGTCTTAGTTTCATAGTTAAGTTTACTGATTGTCCAGCTTTGAGGATGCACAGCCTCCAACAGACACAGACCCTTCACTGTGGAGCTTCACATGCATGTGTGTTTTTAGCAAGTGAAAAGTTTCATAGCTGGATTTATAGGCATTAAAATTTGAATGTTTGTACTTATTTTTACACATCTTCTTGCTGTGTATGTCTTTGTATCATCCTCTGTTGGACTCGATGGTTTTATGGTTTTACATGGATGGTCTGTGGCCTCGTTAATGGTCTATTAGCAGCAAGAACCCCTGAGGACCAGCACTAACTAATCAGACTCAGTCTCACTGTTCATCGTGACCGCTCGCACATCAGAATGTTTTTTGGGTTGTTTTTTTTTTGTCTCTAAACTTCTGCTTCTATCACTGATCCACGCTCCATGATGAGACAAAAAGACTGAGCCACCTTCGCGGTTATGAACTGTCACAAAAGGTTGCAAAGGAGCTGAAGCCTGGCCGCCACAGACGATGAGTTCATCAGGGGCACCGCTGTGAGTAAAAACATGTTCCTCCTTCATCGAAAACAGTCTGTAGCCCACGGTGAGTTCATTCTTTTTATTCCTTCACAGAGGGCTTACTGTGCAGGGTCGGCATGTTAAACATTCTTGTATTTTACTATGTGCCTCTTTGTGTTAGTTATCTGCTGTTGTGCTTGCTTGCTCTTTCTGGTTTTACACGGATGATCTGTGGCCTTGTTAATGGTCTATGAGCACATGCGAAGAGCATGACACAACACAGTCCTGTCGGCGGTTTCATGCTATTTCGCAGATTGACAGTCGGCGTTGGTGCATTTTCAGCATTTCTCAACATGTTACCACCAACACAAGACAGAATACTGCCAGCAAGCACACGTGGACGTATATAAACGGACAGATCAGGCAGCTATCAAATGTAAATGCACTCCAAGAATCCACGGGGAGGTTAAAGAGGTGTAAATGCATATCTCTCTCTCCGAGAAGCATTTACTCAAATGTCCCAAATGTGACACGTCAGATAAGAGTCTGTTTCCTGTGATTACAGCAGCTGAAGCAACGCTGAGATAAAATAAACTGCAAAACTAAGACGGCAATGCCAAACTCTAAGGTACAGGCGGACCACGGTCCGGTCAGAGCCGGAACCGACATATCATTCAGTTTTATTCAGCTTTGGCGGAGATTACATTTTGACTACACCACTACTCAGTGAAAGGGACATCTTACCTGTCTCTGATTGGCCAGTACTCGTTTGATTGGTCAAGGTGAGGGCAAGGAATGCCAGCCAGTCGCAGGCAGGGTAGAGCGGGCCTTCACTGAATATAGCGGCAGTGACAGTCACAGAGAGAAAAATATAAAGGAGTGAGGAGACAAGAGAGAGAAAAGAGGCCAAACTGTGAGTCAGTGTGCCGTGCGCTAAACGGAGGAAGGCTGACGCCGAAATCTGACTTTTAATCCAGAAGATTGCAGCCAAGTCAGCCAATATCTTCTTCTTCCTTTCTCTCGTTGACTTCACACTGTGCAGATGTTGATAAAATCTCAATCCGGGCCTCCTGAAATCAGAACTGACTCCTCTGCTCTGGGGTGACATCACAACAGGTTTGCATTTGATTAAATCCCATGAAGATTAAAGTTTAAACCAGCGGTCCATCCATGTCAATATCTATATGTGTGTGTTAGCTGATGGACAGGTGTTCACACTTCTGCTGTCACATCCTCGCTGTCTTTCTGCTGATCGCACACATCAGTGGCTCTACAAACGACAAACAAAGCGGCCATTCTAGACAGGATTTGTGTCAGGAAAATAACTTGCCCGAGGATATTCAGCTTACTTCTTAGCTTGTATTGGACTTTGGTTTTGGATCAGGAGGAGTAGAGCTGACATATGCAATCAGCAATGTGATCCAGTCAACAGAGACACATGGCTAAGTGCAAATTAAAGCGTGTTGAATCACATCTGGATTTTATGTGGATACAAGATGAATAATGGGGCTGCGACGTGTGGTGAGAAACACTAAATGTGCACATAAACATTTGTTCTCCACGGTGCACCTGTAAAACAGGTGTTTTAGATTGTTTTATTAGCTATTTATGGATCAATAACATGTTCTGTGCTTTAAAAATGTCTTCCCAAACGAGTGGACTCACTCTACAGTACAGAAAGTATCAAATCTATTTTAATGATACATGAATTCTGGGACAAATTGTTCCCAAACGGAGATGTGTCAGGAGCTGTGACATTAAAATGACCTGTCCTAAATTATACAGACATGTGACGGGACATTCAAAGACACAGAAAAAAACGTCTCCACGGGGCTGAACGGGTGTTCGATCACACAAAGGAGCATCTGTGACTGTGTGTTCAGAGAGGCCTGCAGGGCATTAACTTCAGCTCAATAGGACAGTGTGTTTTGTTTATGTCTGTGTACAGTATTGGCCGGGTGACAATAGGAGCTGTGTAACTAAATGAGTGTACCATAAGTGGGGCATACCGGTGGCTCGGCGGGCGGGGAGGACTCACTCTGAGCCGGCGGCGGGTTGGACGCTCACTGTTGGCTTCTGTCCCGCGTCAGCTGCTTTTATTCCTGCAGAATTAACCGTGAAATGTCACGAAAGTAATCGGCAATCCCGATTACGCCACAAGCATTTGAAAGTTTAAATGTCAGAGCGATTTTTCAGGGAGAGTTGTACTTTTTCTTGTGCTAATCACGCACGTCTTCAAGAAAAAAAAAACTTTCCCCTTGCTGCTGATTCCTGTGGTGTTTCTGCACTGCACTGTAAGCTCTTTTCTTTGCCTGATCATCTCTGGTTACTTACACTCACCACGCAGCTCTTTTCCCCCACTGCTGATCAATAAAGGTTCATAGCAAAGTTATGTTACTTTTGCACTTTGGCTTCATTTCACAGACATGGAGGTTGTCACTTGATTATCATCAACAGATGATGTGATTAAGCAAGATCCAGACCTCTGCCATGTGGCTCTAAGGTCATGCATCACTTGACACTTCACATAATGTGGTGATTGGTAGAACCACAAGACGAAACCTCAGAGATTTCTGCAGCTCCTGTGTGGCACACAAAAAGATCTAATGAACTTAATATTCTCAACCGGAGCTTTGCCAAATCAGCCAGAGACACAGACACTGCTCTTCACACCTCTCTGCTGACATGAATGGTGTTCTTGCAGGATGTCCTGTATGTGCGGCTAGTGGTCTGCATGCAACAAGTTCACAACACTTGCGACATGCAAGGTCCAGAACGTCCTCTGCTTTCTATTATTAAGCAGAAAGAGGAAGAGAGAATGGGGCGGTTTGAAGTCAGTAGGGGGGTTGTTAGAAGCCTCTTCCTCTTTCTCCCGTTCATCCTGTTGCAAAGTCATGAATGAGAAGGTTCCTGGCAGACTGCACACACACACACATGCACACACACCACTTCTCCATTCAGTCAAATCTCTTATCATTCATGCTTTTCAGTCATTTGGTGAACGTATGTATTAATGTTAAAGAGCTGTTTGCTCTCTCTGCAGCGTGATGCGAGGAGCAGTTACACGTGTCCTGTGTTAGTAGCTTCAAGTTATAGCTGCAGTTTGAGCTGCAGCAGAGTCGGATCTGTTTTTACTGTTACACAGGCTTCAGATGCACACTGACCACTGAGGCACCTTATCATGCAATGAGTATGGGTGTGTATAAAGTTTGCAGTAGTCATACAGTACTGCTTCATGTGGCTTATCGCAGCCAGCCGTGTGCGTTGTACTATTGCAAAGATGCAGACAAACGTTTCCTTAGAAACAGTTTGACATTTAAGTATAGAAAAGTCACAATATGCATGCGTACATGGGGCTATGACCCAAAGTTGACCTGTGACGTTTAAAATACAAAGACTTGAACCCAGCCTGGCTGAGCATATGAACCCTGAGGAAACAGGATCCATATCCATGTCTAGATTCATGACTAAAGTTGTGTATGTGCTTCTGATTTCCATCAATTCATCCATTTTCTGACACCAATCTGGATGCAGGTCCTGCTGGCAGCAGGACGGTCTTCCTGGGTGATCCAGAGGCGTTCCCAAACCAGATGGGATATGTAATCCCTCCAGCATGTTCTGGGTCTGCCCCCGTGGTTTCCCCCCTCTGTTTGGGTGTGTGTTAAATACCTCAACAGGGAGGCGTCTGCTGGGCATCCTGATCAGATCTTGGACCACCTCAATTGACTCCTCCGTCACGAAGGAGCAGCAGTTCTCTGGTTATCTGTGCTCCTCACCCGGCTGCTGTGCGGTGAGCCAGCAGAAAGTCATTTCGGCAGCTCGTATCCGCGACCACAAGCCTCACCATCTACAGTATCTACCAGTGATTACAATCGCATCATTAAACACCAGAAAAGATAATTAATGCCTCAGATAATTGTACTCATCTTGTGCGCAGACATTCATGGTCCCCAGATGATGACTTGTGATCTGACTTTTTTTTAGTGAAGTGGACGTTTACTGAAATATCTCAACAACTACTGGTTGGATTGCCATGATTGGTTCAGATATTCATCCCCCCATCAGGGTGAACCGTGGTGATCGCTGAACCTTTTATCTGAATTATAATTTGTCCAATATGTTTGGTTTATGACCAATTAGCTGCAAAACTAAAGACTTTAGTTTATCGCTCTCAGGTCAGTCTCAGGTGAGTAAAGGTCGACTTGACGCTTCCTATGGAGGTATCACATACCATGCCATTAAACATATAGGTGTATATCCTTCTATACTACACCATTGTGTATTTATTTACAGTTTTTTTTAGAAACTTGACTGGTAGTGGTTTATAAAGTCAAATCAAATGGCAGCACGTCAGAAAGTCAAATCATTGTTTTCCCGTTGGCTCAGTGTTGCAGGATCCATGAGGACCAGGTTAGTTTCATAGTAACTGAGCTTGAATTTGCTTTACAGACCTGAACCAACTGAAAAAGTGACTCAGACTAACTGAAATTATCGCGGCTTCATTTGACGACTGTGCTGTATGAAACGTGGCGTCTGTTGCTAAACCGAATAAGACCGCAGATTCAAAACTAACCGGCCATTAATTGGTACACTCGAATCCTCCGTTGCTTCATTCACGCTGACATTTCAGCAACGCGCCCTTTTTGTCTTTTGCAACTTTTGTGACATTTATAGATGTAGATATATATCTAAGAGTCCGTCTGACAACCACAGCTTCCTCCTAACCCATGAGTTCTTAAAGTAACAGCGCAAACTCTGAAGGTGTAGAAGGCTTCTTATCAGCTTTCTAATGTTCTTGTACTTCTAACACAGGATGCATGACAGTCGGCCAGTTCCCCAAAAAAGCTGATCTTAAACATGAAAAACACAAGACTCAACTTAAACACTGACGATGACTGTTGCTCAAGATGACAGTGCACAACTTTTTCTGCAGGTTATGGCCAGAAATCCCCTCGAAAAAAATCATTTAAACAAGAAAGAAGGTGAAAAGGTCAAATATCTTTTCTTCTTTCGTGCTGCTCGATGTTAGACAGACCGAGCCGAGTGTCAGAGGCCTGCAGACTTCCTTTTTTTAGCTAACACATGAATGAGGAGCTTCCTGGCAAAAACTGAGTGTCTGCACGACACAATTTGTATGCGCAAGTGTGACTGCGGCCTCGTTTTTCTCACATTAAAGTGGTTTGTTTTGGTCTTTTGGCAGTCAAGGTGAGAAAGTTTCTTCCTTAAAGGGGAGCCATTATGCTCCTTTTGAAGCTCGGAACTTTTTTATTCTGGGACTCCACTCGAGAAGCTTGGCACGATTCACAGTTTAAAAAAAAAATCTTATCTTGTACTCATGCAGCCAACTTTCCAGAAGCATCCCGAAGGGGGAGCGACTATGGGAACAGTGCTGGTGCTTGTGAGCGCCGCCTCACCCTCTGACAGAGCTCTGTAATAACTTAGCTTGGATATTAGTGACATGGGGCACTGAATTTCATTTGGGTTGGGAAAAAACGTGGAAATACCAGCAGAGTGGGTTTTTTTCTGGGAGCCGGACCTCACCACACAACTGTTACAACTTTATTCACTAATTTTAGTGAAACTGCTACATATAAATATAGATATACTTAAATATTTTCTGGTTTTCCTTCTGATGCTAAAGGCAGCTTCTTCAGCCACAAGCAAATCTGTCCATCAGGAAACTGTAAATCACCACGAGGGCTGAGGCAGAGAAATCGGAGGACATCAGAGGAAAATATTGAACTTTCCTACACAACCAAGAAAGCCTGTCTCCGTCCTTTTATGTCTCGTAGGCCTGAGTGGGCGGATTGGCATATAAAGAAAGTTCATAAGTAAAAAAATAAAAGCGTCAAATTATTTTGAACTTTGGCCACATTTGTACATGACAGAAAAGAAGCAGAAGCATAAGACGCCCACTTGAACTATTCGAGTATTACAAAACAGAAGCATCGAATATGAACGTCACTACTACTACTGTTATGTAACAGCAGTAATATTTAGGGGAAAAATGCATAGTGTTTCCGTGGCAGCATCGTCTCATTCTCAGCCCCGCTGCTGCGTTTTGTGGCAGTTTCAACAGCAAAGCACTCATCACGTCTGCTGTCACTGATTATCTGTCACTTTTTTCTGTTTGTCTTTATCGACAACGACTCTCCAACTCTTTCATATGTTTTTTTTTTCCTCTCTACATGTTTGTTACAATTCAAGATACGAGGCAACGAAAGACAGACAGACAGACAGACAGACAGATAGACAGGGTCCAGTATGGAAATAAAGGGAAGACAGAGCTGTGAGTGAAATGGAAGACATAGAGGTCAATCAAAAAGTCACAGAGTTGGACAAAGCATGTTTCCCCAAACATGAATGATCTGGCGGCGCCTGAGAGGTAGAGTCGGTCTCTACCGGAGGAGTTTGATTGGATTATGAGGAACAGGTGGTGAGGTGATCAGTCGGGGCAAGGTTCAACACTCTCGTCCAACAGTTTAGGAACACGTTTGTCGACGTACAATTTGAGTGAATTTACGGATTTTTACGGACCATCCACGATCCAGAACATCAGAGAGAATCTCTGCACGTAAGGGGCGAGGCTCAAAACTAACATTGAATGTCTGTGACCTTCGACCCCTCAGGCAGTGCTGCATTAAAAACCTACTTTACTATATAAGGGATATTATTACATGGGCTCAGGAACACTTCAGCTCAGGTTCAGACTCAGACAAATATCAGCAGCATCCAGAAACATCGCCGACATCATGGACGTCGTGTCTAAATTCGCACAGCTTAGAATTTCTTCTTCTTCTTCTGGTTTTGATCGAGCGTACAGTCGCTGCCGCTCATTATTATCGACACACGAGGGACTGACAGTCGATTAAACGTTGCTCGGCAACGGCCAGACTGCCAAAAATGCATCGGCGCGATGGGAATCGGAGCCGCATGGAGCCTTTGTGTTTGCGCCTCCACTTTCTTTAGCCGTCCAGACTCGATCGTCCCATGAGGCCGCTGCAACTGCCATCTTGGTTGCTATGGTTACAGGTGTAGCCGAGAGAGCGGCCTGCTTTTACCTGCATGCACGCACGCACACACACACACACACACACGGTTATACAAGTACAGCTACATTTTCTTTTGTGTGCGTGTGTGTTTTTGGGGGGACGGATTTCTGAGAAGATCTTTCTTTAACGTTTTTCCACTTAAAGAGAAGTCAAGTTTCACTAACTGTGATACCGTGTGTGTGTGTGTGTGTGTGTGTCAATGAATGTGCAAGTGGTGGATACAGGCGGGAGGAAGTGGGTGGGTGTGTGAGTGTAGTCAAGTGATAGTGTGTGTTTGTGTGTGATCAGATGCTCTTATACCAGCAGCTTTCTCTTATCAATGAGCTTGCATTTGGTATGTGTGTGTGTGCGTGTGTGTGTGTGTGTGTGTGTGTGTGTGTGTGAGGACAGCAGCAGTGTGTTGCTGCTGATAGCACTCTGGAGATGAACAGCTTCTTTCTGTTTTCTCATTGATTGTCAGTCAGGATTCACTTATCTGTCCTGACACAGCAGGCAACTGATTACACAAACACAAACACACACACGCGCGATCAACTGATTTCCACTCAAACACAACGGCCGCACACACACACACACACATACAGACATGAAACTTTCCTGCAGCAGGAGCTTAGAAATCAACCAATTAGCTGATGATGATTACAGTGACAAGTACTCATTAAAAAGAACAGTGTGTGTGTGTGTGTGTGTGTGTGTGTTTGGACATTTTCCATGTGTTCATCCTGAAACAACCGTACAGGAAATGGATGACAGGTTGTGTGCGCATGTAGTTTTTTATCATTATTAATATTATGTACATGTTTCTTACCGCAGCAGCTGTACAACCCAATGTGTGACGTCAGCCTCAGGTTTCTGTAGTGCCATCTTGAAGCTAAAATCTGTCGCTCTGGCCGCCGCCGTTTTGGTAGTCTTGCCTCTGCTGCCTCCCGTAGAGAGACCTTTAAGCCTTAATATAATGTGATCAGGTGAGTTGTATATAAATTCACCCTCAGTACAGTTGTCATGAACGGGGAAATTAGCTACAGAGACCAAAACTGTTTTTTGTACCAGGCTGTAAACATGTTTATTTCTGCTGTGAAGTTGGACATTTGAACATGGGGACTTATGGAGACTGACTCACTTCTGGAACCAGCTCAATAAGTTGCAGCTACTTCTGCCTTTTTCCCAGCCATGGGGGTTATCGCTTGTTTACAACTCAACTGAAATGATGCGTCAGTGACCTTTGATTGTGAGAATGAACAAAGAAAGCAGGAGAAGTTTGTCAGTCATTAGAAAATGAAGGAGGAACTTCAACATCTTCATTTTATAAAATGCGTCTGAACTCTCGTCTGAAGTAACTTCAGTCAACACGGCACTCAAAATCCATCAACATTTTTATAACTAGAGCATGTTGGCATTACATTGACCTCTTTATTGTCTGTTTACTCTGTGCCTCACTCACACACACACACACACACACACTTCGTATGAAACGGCATAAACAGTTGTTCTTGTTAATGGGCCTCTTCACACACACACAGCTGTGAATCTGTCATATGTGGGCTGTGTGTGTGTTTATCTGTGTAGATATCTCACAGATGATTTTTGTTCTCAGATCAGCTGATGGAGCCTCAGGATATGACTTCCTGTTGTTCTCAATGTGCTATCCTGTGCTACTATAGAGAAACTGTAGTTGTGCAGACTGAAAATAGAACAGTAGGAAGTTGTTTCATGAAAAGGTCAATGTGTTAATCCATTTTCAGCCCCGAGCAGCACGGATTTTCCATTTCACCGTTTCTTTTAAAGCCTCTTTCTGTAACTTTTCTACCATAAAATAACAGATTTTAAATCATGTTGATGCTGCACTGATAAAAAGGTGAATGATGTCTCTGTCATTCGCGCTCATGCTGTGTAACTTTGTGCTCCGTGAACGATCATCCGCAAGAAGTATGTAACGCTTTACTGCACAACTATGTCACTGATTTTGGTCATGGACAAAAATGTTTTCTGGTTTTCCCTCTGATGTCCTCCGGCTGCTCCGCCTCAACTCTCTGTGATTTACAGAGTTTATGATGGACAGTGAAGTAAACTGCTGACGACTGTAGCTGCTGTTAGCTAATGTTAGCTCAGTTTGTTAGCTGGACTGTGAGCTCAGAATGCCACGGGGAGTGTTAGTGTTTGTACCACAGGCATTTTTGGACCACCGGAACGAAGAAGAAGAAGAAGAAGAAGAAGAAGAAGAAGAAGAAGAGGTTTTCAGGCCCAGGGTGTGGGTGAATGCTGCTGGGGAGTGAAGCCAGTGTCATGCCAGAACTGGAGCTTGGCAAGAGAGCAATGTAACCAGACGTAGTAGCTTCTATGGGCCCAGCTATTGACAAAAAGACAAAAGTAGACGGAGGAAGCTAAGAAGAAAAAAATGAGTGAGCGAGCAAGAAGCCGCCAGACAAGAGTAAATCTGGGACTGACTTTTAGTGGTTGGTGAGAGCTTGGTGAAATAAAAGGCTGAAAGACAGACGCCGAGTTGGGCTGACTGCTGTTGGACTAGTCAGTAATATTAGCTGCTGCTGTGTCTGCTGTTGGTGACCTCGCTTGGCTTTTAGCAAAATTGTTGACTCACAAGTTTTTGGATCATACAGTTCCCCTTAAAAACCCAGCACCAAAGTCCACCAGGTGTTTTCACTTTTATCTGGACCCGTTGTCAGAACTCTGCTGAGTTTAATTTGACTTTGAAGAAAAAATGTTAAACTTTGGTCACTTGATTCATGAGTTTTAATCTTGTTTGATTCAACAAAAATGGAATGCATTTTCATCAAGCGAGTCTCAACCTCTTATCATATCACGCCAATGTAAACAGAACACTTTGTGGGTCGACAGCATGACAAAACAACAGAATAGTAAATTTTATTTATTCAATGGGTTCACAGAAGAGTTCACAGAACTCAGAAAGGTTGTGTGACTTCAGTGTCACCTTCTATTAAATTGTGGGTGTTGGTCCAAATAATTTCTTGTGAAACAGAAAACACAATTTGCAGTTTCACAACCATTATTACACGTATTGCTCAATTTCCTGTTAGTAAAGCTAAAAATGTGTTAAAATCACCTGCGTGGATGGAAGATAATGCTTGTGTTCAGCTGGCATAATAGCCGTGTGACAGTTGCCGTGTGACTTTTATTTCCACTTTAGTAATTGTACAACTCATCTTCATCTTGCTTCACCTTCAGTTCTTCAGAATCTGTGAAGAAGTTTCCGTGAAAATATTTCATCTCCCACCCAGTCCCACCATAGATAGATAGATAGATAGATAGATCCTCTGAGTCAAAGTAACAGCCATTGGACTTTGATGCAAAATGGAAAGGGCCTCCCTGAGGTGCTTCAGGCTTACAGAGAATCCTGAATCAGGCCTCACGGCACTGATAACAGGGAATGGAAATCCCCCTCTGGGGATGGGGCCTGAGATTATAAATTATGGTGCTGGAATGGACTAATATAACATCTGGGACTGAAAAATGGCAATTTGAAAATCCAAATATGGAGGAACTGAAGTGGAACTTCACATAAAGTGGGTGTAGGGACAAGCTGGTATATAATAATGAGCCTTTGTCTTCAGTTCGACTCCAAAGCCGAAAGAATACACTCTATCGCCTAAACTTTTTTTGGACCTTTCAAACTTCTCTAGCTCTTCCCCTTCGCTGTAGTTACTTGTTGGAAAAAGGTCCAGATATACGATTCTGGCCCTGACAACATCTGGACTGGTCAGATATCCTGTAAAGCAGGGGTGTCAAACTGTTCCACAAAGGGCCGGTGTGGCTGCAGGTTTTCTTTCCAACCAAGCAGCAGCACACAAGACTTGACTCATTTAATCAACCGATCTCAGTCTTCAGATGGACTGATTGGTCAAACTGTATGCTCTTGGTTGGTTGGAACAAAAACCTGCAGCCACACCTGCCCTTTTGTGGAACAGATTGACACCTGTGCTGTAAAAGAAGGGCCAAGGTTGTCTCCATTTGCTGAGGAGACTGAGGTATTTTGCAGGACCTTCCTGAACTTAAAAACTTCCTATGACACTGTGGTGGCGTCTGCAGTATTATATGCAGTCGTCTGCATAGAATAGCACAGAGAGGAACAGCAAAAGACTCAAGAAACTAGTCAAGAGGGGCAGCTCGTCCAGCTCAAAGAAAGTTGAGCTGGATGACTGAGAACATCATGTTGCCTTTCCTTACATACTGCTAGCATCTAATGGAGCATAAACATTCATAAACACAATAAGATAAGACAAGACTTCAATGATTCCACACCTGGGAAATTCACTTGTCACAGCAGCTCGTATACACAAGTCAGATAAGAAAATACTAGAGATATATAGTGAAAAGTTTCCCCCATAGTCTCGGGCATGGGGTGAGGGGAGTTGTTAATGATGGATGTCAGCTTTGCTATCATCCTCCTCTCCTCCATTTCCTCTATGGAGCCTTGGGGGCAGTCCAGGACAGAGCTGCCCCTCTTGACAGTTTGAGTCTTTTCCTGTTCCTCTCTGTGATATTCTATGCAGACGACTGCATATAATAATGCAGACGCCACCCAGTGTAATAGAAAGTTTTCAAGAGTCCTGCACACTCCAAAGTACCTCAGTCTCCTCAGCAAATGGAGACGACTTTGACCCTTCTTTAACAGGATGTCCTACCAGTCCAGTTTGTTGTTGAGGTGAACACCCAGAGATTTGTGATGTAAGATTTGCACATCCCAGTCCACCTCCACACTTAGCTTCAGCCTAACTAGACATCTAATCAGACAGAGTAACTGAAAACACCTGTGAGAGTGTGAAGAACCTACAACCGATGTGTCTCTAGCAGAACTGGAAGCTATTTTCCCAACGACTTTTGGGGGCATTTGAACCTTATGAGGACAAAGTACAGGAACACACGTCCCTGGAGAAAGTGCAGCAGGATGCACTTTTACATGTTCCTGGCAAAGCTGCGGTTACTCCCTTTGATGACTACCACCAAGCATGCCGAACCACACACTCTCTCACACACACACACTCAAATACACACACACACCACATGAAGGCTGTTCCCAGAAGGAATGCTCCGTGGCTGCCTGCCTCTTTTCCTCCTCCTCCTCCTTCTCGCAGCTGACTGAGGTCAGACAGACGCTTGCTTCCATTGAAATCCTTGAAGGAAAAACTCCACCCTAAACCACTTAAAGCCTTTAAAAACCAGCTGCTGGTGGTCTGCTTTAGATTTTTGGCTCTGTTTGGTGTTTTCATTGCATTGTTCTTTCTCCTGGCTGTGATGGCCAGTACAGATATTTCCAGTGTGTTGGCAGAAAAACCTCCCTTAGTCTGAAACAATAGTTATTGTCAGGATTTGCAGTCATTTTCCATAAATATTCCACATTCACAAGTTCTGATGAAAGCTGGTGTTTTATAAAAAAAAAATATCTTGGCCCTCATCCTGGGGTTTGAGACACAGAACACACAAAATCATCTATAAATAAAGTCTTTCAAATTTGATACAACTTTTCTAGTAGATCCACTGTAGCATTCATTTCCTGCAAGATATAGATACAGTCCAAGAAATGGTCCTTTTACACATCAGATGTTTGGAATTATGGATAAAATTTCTATCATGTGACTCCTCTAGACTTTCCAAATGTTATCTGATGCAATGGATAAAATTCTGATAGTGAAATGAGTCATTTAGTGGGAGTTATGATGCGCTCACAAACTGAGCTTCCCAAAGTTTTGAATGACTTAATGCTGGAAGCTCGTGATGGCCATAAATTCATTCAAGTTGGATTCAGATCTAGTTGGATTTAAGCACAGCATTTGATGCTATGCTTAAAGATGCACTTTGAACGTCTGGAAGCCTCAGTGGCCTTCCTCGAAAGAGTTTCTGTGTTGGCATTGCCGATACCAGGAGTTCCCCAGGCTCTATGCTAGGACCAAACCGTATTTTCCATTTACATGCTGGCCACATCATTCATAGATGTAATATCAGTTTTTACTTAGACAATACTCTAATCTATCTAAGCTGTGACCCTGCAAATCATTATCAGATCACTGGCAACCTTCTAAACTGCCTTCATTTCCTGCAGAATTACAACATTTCCTGCAGCTAAATGCTGATAAGACAGAGCTACTGATTGTAGGTCAAGACTGTGCAAATGCTCAAAGAGTCTTGGTTCTTTGTCCCATTCATCAATGCTTGGTGTCATTTTTGATCAAAACCTCAACTTAGACAAACATTTTAAATCAATGGCTCAATCGTGTTTTCAAACATTTCAAGGATCTCTTTCAGCAGAAAATCTGGAAATTGTCATACTATCATATTATAATTACTATGGGGAAAGGTCAGTGGGACCCTGAGCATCATGTGATGAGCATCCTTGCTGTCCCTACATGGTTTGGTCACCATATCAAATTGGCTTCAAAGCCCAGCACTCTTCCACTGGGTCCTCTGGGTTTGGTCCTGTTATGACATGTCATGAAAAGGGTCTATTGTAGTGGGAACTCAAAACTTGAACAAATAAAGTCAAAACCATCTGCATGAATGGATACCCGAAGAGGTCAGTAAAAACTGTTAAAGGAGGTTAAAGGATCTTTGTGTATCCCCTCCACTGATTCAGGACCCATGACCTTTGGAAGAAATTCATAGTGTTGCACTTGGTTGTTCACATAAAATGTGTCACATCATTGTGTGACAAATGGAAAAAAAAGAGCTGGAGTGAGAAGTTTGAGCCCTGGCTCCTTTCCCACCTTTGCACAGCTAGCCAGTCACAGAGTGAAGTGGGCGGCGATGTCGGACTGTCAGTTTTGGAAAGTTACAGGAATTGTTGCATCCCAAATCTGAAGTTGGAAAGGTTTTAGCAGAGGGTTCTCAAAATATTGTAGTTAAAGATTAAAGTGTACGATACATCATAACCGATACTGATACCAGTATTTCCTCAGGACACACGGTATTTTTTCACCATTATCGCAGGTCACTAAGGTCACAGAGAGAAAGAAGGGCTTGTGTCCGTCTTCCCTTCATTCCTCTGAAATTACAGCTCTCACAGCGTCACCACAAGATCTCACCAAACTGTGTAATAACAGGCCTTCACCGACACACACACATACACACTCTAAATGTTAGTGTAGAGCTGTTTATAAATTTGTTCTGAGAAAAAAATCATCCACGCGTGCACAGGAAGTGATGTGTTTTATGTTTCCTGGTCGCTTCCAATAAACCGACAAAGAAGACACGGGCCGTTACCACCGTGGCTGAAAAACAGGGGAGTGCCATCTACATCACGATGCTGACTGAAAGAAGTGTCACAATCCAGCTCCAGAGAGGACACCAAGGGAAAGACCACACACGAGCTGTAGCTTAAAAAAGATTTATTTTGACCCGTGGAAACGGAAAAAGCAGCTACAAACTAAATTAAAAACACGTAGGAAGGGTTTTATAAAACATCAGCGTGTCTGAGAAGCACAAATGAGTGGAAAATGTGTTGTGGGGATGTTGTTTTGTGCAGAAAACAAGCCAAATATAACCAAACAAAGAGGAAACAAATGATGCAGCACTGACATTTTGCATTATTACAGTTCTTAGAGCTGGAACGTTAATCCATGTTGTTCCTTCATCAGTTTATTCCTCCTTTCTGAGCTGATTGTTCGTATACATTTAACAAATATCTGCAGAAGCAGCCATCTTTTATCGTCTGTTTCATATCTAAATGTTTAATTTGATTAAATTTGGATCAGGGACTCTCTCCTTTATTTATACAGCCATTAGCTACAAGAGGTGCTCACTTTGGGGTGCCCCAGGGCTCTGTGCTAGGTCCAAACGTATTTTCCATTTGCATGCATGCTCCCACTTGGCCACATCACTGCCTAAAACTGTCTGTCATTGTTAAAAACCCACATGATTGTAGAACGGATATCACTAAATCACATCACAGGGTCTCACACACACCACACTACCATGCAAAGAAAGACACATATTCTTCTCAAGGCTCCCAAAATGTAGCAGCAGCTTGTCTACCAAAGTCTCCTTTAGAAAAGACACAATTGTAATCCGACGTTCTTTTCAGCTCCCTGCTGTGCATGCATGACATGGATGTTTACATTTGACACAGTGGAAATGACAAGTGGGCTCTCCTGCTGTGAACAACCCCGAATTTCATATTAGGCAGTGTGATGTGAGTTCATGAACAAGGACCACACCGCAACAACAATTCATTTAAGGATGGGTGAACGGAGGGGAGAATGTGAAGGAGGGATTTCATCGGTTAGGGTGGTCGGAATGCCGAGTCAGAGCGGGGGTTTGGGCTGAGATGCATCCCCACCTGAGCTGCTTACAGGCCCACAGATGATACCTGGAATGAGGGAAGAGAGGATGAAGGGAGGCGGGGATGAGGGCTAGAAGGGTGGGCCAGGTATGAGTAGCTGGACGGATGATTAGAGGTGTGGCCCTGCTCCTGAACATAAATTAACTAATTAACTTCATTTCAGTAATTGGTGCCACTCAGATGGGATTAATATTCCAAAGAGTTCTATCTAATTAGTCAATTATTTACTGGAATTTTCATTTAATTCATTACGAGATAATCAAATGGCTTTTGAAGGGATCTGATGTGTTTGAGGACGTCACAGCAGCAGAGGTGGTGGGATTTGAGTTCTTTCCCCGAGGTGTGCAGGGTTAAACACATGACGGCCTTTACATCAAAACAATTATAATTAGACAGACTAGCCAAGACAGAATAATTAGCTAACATTAAAACAACCTTTTAATGACTTTGTGGCGTTCTTGCTTTCATAATGAGTTTTCAGTTTGAAGACTAAATGCCGTCAGAAACGCTGTGCACGTGTTTTTCTGACGTTAATCGTCGTGATTTTAGTTTTACAAGCATGAGAAATATTTCACACTCCGTGCTGTGCATTTAAAACTGATTCAGAGATATGAGGCTTGTCTTGTTGGACATAAAGTCACTTCCTGTAGATGAGATCTTACCAACGAAAAACTGATTTTAATTCATTTTAAGCAAGTCAGTCCGTAAACACCATGACTGGACCAGAACCAGCTTTCACACCAGAGTTTTGGAACCACTCAACTCCAGTAATGTGTGTGTGTGTGTTAGTGTGTGAGTGTGAGCTTATTCAGTAGCTGCTGCTATCTAATTAAAGCAGACAGACAGACAGACAGGCAGCAGCAGCCTGTCTGTCTGCACAGAGACGCTGCAGGATGAAGAGTCCTAATAAGGAGGAGATCACAGCAGGAGCACACACGCACACACACACACACACACACACACACACAGCAGTAATCCCATTCCCAGGCTGTCTCTGCTCTCTGGGGTGTTGGCTGTCAGTGTGTCCTATTAACTTTCTTATGTCATCAAGTTCACTGGGCCAGTCAACAAGTCAGTGATCTGTTTAATTAACCTTTTACCCCGTCCCATGCAAACCAAGGAGAAGACATTATGTAGCCTATGGGAACACACACATTTAACGACCAGCTTTTGACAATTACCGTCAGCTCATGTTTGGATTTCTGTAGAAGCTACATGTCTTTCTGGTACGCCCAGAAGTCAGTTAAAAAATGAGTGATAGAACTAATCTGAGGTTAAGTCAGGTTGTGATTTCAATCATAACCACAGCACGCACACAGATTATATGAAAGAAATATGGAGATGATGTCACATGCAGAGGAATTCACAGTGACAGCGTCACCGTTGGATGAAATGGACCGTCGTGGTGCTCGTTTCGGCTTTCAGCGGCGCTGTTTATATCATCAACAGTCGCCAATTTAACAGTGATTTAGTCCGTCAGCTGCCGGTGAAGTGATTAACAGGTTTGTATTGTCAGTTTAATGGAAGTTCAGTGACTCAGTCAGGAAACGTAAAAATGAGTCAGCCAGTCGGATGTTTATCTTTCTATTCTAAAAGAGAAACTTTCTGATTTCATGTAACATTTTAATGTTCAGTCAGGAGCTCAGAGGTTCTCACGGATTTCACACCAAAAGCAGAAGTGCAACATTATGCGGAGCGAGGACATCTTTTTATTTCCTGTGCAGGAAGTGCCAGGAATCTCTCTCATGTGTGTTTCACTTTGATTTTTCCATCAAGCTGTGCAGAAAAAGTTGAACTGAATCAAACTTTGACTTCGAATGTGTTGACATCCACAAAACACGCCCAAGGATGAATGACCTGAGGTCGACACAGTGACATGTGAGACTTTTTTTCTACTCCTGCAGATTTAGTTCTCCCAAAAATGGCTCAGTAATATTTTGCATATTATCATTTAACTTCTGCTGCTGGACTGAGCGAATACGGATCATTGTGAGATCAAAACCAGCTGCAGAGATGCAGATTTTACCATAAATACTGGCGCACACACGGATAATTTGAGTGAAGTATTCCTTATTTCTGAGTTCATCCACTCATGAGAGTTGGACATCTAAGTCATGCCGTCGCCATCCTTTGAAATCAGCTTGCAGAACACTGAATGATGCTCATCAGAGGTGATTTAGACGTAGGTATACCCAGTGCTGACTTATAAATGAGTAGGCACGCTCCATGTACCGTAGAGATATATTACTGTTGTGATTGTTTCCATGCTGCGCTGCTCTTCACCTTGTACAAACCATTTGATCTTGTTTGTTTTTCAGGGGAGCCTCAGAGAAAACTTCGAGCAGTTTATTGTGTTGTATTTCTCTGCAAATTTACAAAATGTGCACATGAAGTTCACCATCAGGTGAACTTCATGCTTGAAAACATGCTTGGTCTGCATACTTGTCTGCATACTTGTATTAAAATGTGCTGTACTGTGAAAATAATAAGATTGGGCAGGAAAGACCTGTCAGTGGAGCTGCAGGAGCCTCCGACTGAACACACTGTGTTGTTTCATCAGTAGGTCGTGCAGGAGAACTGTTCAACTGTTGAATTGTCATCCGTGATGTTGAGAAGTTTACGTAGCATCCTTCTCTCAACAGAGAGGATGCCGGCTCCAGAGCAGCACAGAGTCAGCCACCATAAGAGCAAAGAACCTACAACAACCGACTGATAGAACATCTTCAGCATCCTGCTGCACACAAAAGATCTGAGCTTCCTCAGGAAGAGTCTGCTCTGTCTCTTCTTGTAGACAGCCTCAGAGTTGTCCAGGTGCACATCCCACCACCTCCACCTCTTCATCCAAGCCGGTCAGCTCTGTTCAGTTCAGTCACATCAGGGGATTCTGCAAAACCCTGGATACTCAGTGACGGC
This sequence comes from Protonibea diacanthus, assembly GCA_028641955.1. Taxonomy (NCBI): domain Eukaryota; kingdom Metazoa; phylum Chordata; class Actinopteri; family Sciaenidae; genus Protonibea; species Protonibea diacanthus. The sequence goes on along the minus strand of CM053978.1, from coordinate 1,960,036 downwards.
ATGTTAAAAAGTATTTCTCTGTATTGTAACTAGATTATAGTTACTGCATTAGCATTTACGTGAAGCAGGCTGGAAATCCCAGAATTAACCAGTTAGTCAGAAATTAAAGCAGTGAGTCAACCAGCCAGCCAGGACGGTTTTAGTATTCAGGGGCTGAAACCAGGCCACTCATTCAGTCTGCCAGTTAGCCTGTAGGTGGCACATTAACCCAGTTATTCACATCCAGATCTGCCCTCCCTCCTCTCCTCTCCTCTCCTCTCCTCTCCTCTTCCCTCCTCTCCTTTGTGTGTGTGCTGCTGCTGCTGTGATCCGCCCTACATCAGCTGCTACAGACAGAAACTCAATCCTCCAAATATGGAACAGCAGACTTTTAAAAAATTCAGCATAGCTCCTTTTTTCGTTTTTTTTTTCTTGGATTATGCTGCATTTCTCCTCCGTTTGTGGAAATGTGGTGCGCATTTACACTCAGCAAAAATAGTTTCCATATGACTGACTCCCAACAAGGCTGTGATTATCCCTGAAAGTTCACAACGCATGAAGAGAAGGTGTGCATGAATAACAATAAACATGCAGGAGCTGTATGAAGACACCCAGCTCGGAGCTTAATGTGCCACCATTATCCAGATTTTTGTTCATATTTTATTAACATATATCAGTTTATTATCAATGCACACAGTGACATACATGTGTGAGTGATCAGATGACACCAACTGGTTTAAATATCACATATTTAAAGGGCAGGATGTAAATGAATGCGCAGCCTATGGTCGGTAAGATTGTGAGCTCTTATTACAAGATTCCTTACTGAGAACTCACGTGAACCGAGGCTCGCTCGCGCTCTGATTGGCCGACGTTTCTGCACGTGTACCGGCGAATCCACGTTATGTAACGGTCCCCGCACGGGAGAGAGGGAGAGAGAGGAGCGACGTGGGGCGGAGACGGGAGGGACTGCGGTATCTGAGAGGGGCTGCGGAGTTCATTCATGTCAGTGCACAAGCCTTTCACCTACATATTATATTATACATTATTATTTTTTATTATTTTATCAGCTGCAAACTGTAAATAAATGTGTTTTAAAAATTAGTTTAATGTTGCATTTAGCTGAAAAAAATGTAAAAACTGCAAAAGATGCGAAAAATATCATTTCACAACATGCAAATGTGCAATATTCAACTTAGTTTGTGCATAATCTAAAGTCTTGTAATAAAGCTGTGCATTGCATGGTGTGACAGATGTACAGATGGAGATGACATATGCTTAACTTGTGGTTGTAGCTGTAGTAGTAGTAGTAGTAGTAGTAGTAGTAACTGTAGTAGTAGGAGGAGTTGGAGGACAGATGGATGGTGAAATACCGGTGCAAGAATTGGACAACGTGGCTCTGAAAGCACTCAGCCTGTCTGTCTGCCTGTCTGCAGGTCTCTCTGTCATATTACTGCAATTAAAGGTACAAAGCGGTGGAGGGGAGTGGACAGACTGTACGCTCCCAGCAGTAAAAATACCAGCCCGGCTTACTGTACCCGCTACATTCCCCACTAATGACTGAGAAAGTTATTTTCTGTGCCGTGAATCATGCATTTTAAAGTCCCCTGAACGCATCGTTTACGCGCGTAATTTGGCTCATTATAGTTTTAAAACAACAATAACGGGAGTTGCGGACAGTCTCCGCTCTTGTGTGCGTCTCTGGGTTGTGCTGGAGGACAGACAGACAGATAGGCAGACAGACAGGCAGACAGACAGGCAGTGAGACACCCGGCTTCTCTTCACGATCCACGTGTGTTCATGTCCCAACTTTTTACCGCCACCGTATTCCTGGAATCCCGGCCCTCCTCTCTCTGCCCTCCTCCTTCATGTGGCGGTATCACTGCGCCAAAAAAGTAGACCCCGGACTTCAACGCGAAATTAATAATATCGGCGGCTTGTTCTGATTTTCCCGCCTGGACTCGATCCAAACCGGGCACGACGGAGGATTTATTGGCGACGGGTGCGACTGCCGTTAACGCGCCGGTGCCGGTGTTCGCGTTTTGGCGCGATTTTGGTGCGGGCGGAGGGACAACTGCGAGCGGCGGCGATATAAACCGAGCGACCCCGCCGGGCCACACCTACTCTGTCTGTCTGTGAGCGGAGGAGACGAAGGAAGGAGACGAAGGAAGGAGGCAGAGGAGGAGACATTAAAACACCATGCTGCCCTGCTCTCACTTTAATTTCACACGCAGAAAATCTCCCGCCGGCAGATAGTGACGCTTTATTCTCTCTCTGTGGATTTTATCGGATATTTGGGACGTTTGTTCGATTAATTTTCTTCAGTTTGAAGCCCTGTTTTGTGAAAGGACAGCTGCAGGTAAGGACGCATAAATATATAAATGTATTTATCTGTTTGTCTGCGGATGGATCTTTTTAAACGTTACCTGTGTGACGCGTTCATGTCATGCGTGCGCTTGTTTTAATTTTGCGGGGTTTTTTTGTGCGGTGTTAAAGGAGCAGAGTGCCGGTTTCACGTGCATGCTCAACCCATGCGGGGTTTTTAAATGACCCCCGCAGCGGGTCGCGTGAGGACTTCTGCGTGAGCTTCTTTCTTGGTGCATTCACTGACTACGGAAAAACTAAACTCGGGTAGAAACGTTCAATTAACAGTTAATTGAGTGATTTTAATGAGTGTTTGGTTTTTTCAGTTTTTGTACATGGTGTTCAGGTTTAACACCGGCTGGTGCAAAGGCATGCACGTAACGCCACCTAGTAGCGGCGACGCATTCAAAAAAAATCGTAAATTGAAGATGGTGCGTTAAAAGAACAAGCTGTACGAGTTTTTTTTTTTTTTTAAGAAAGGCATGCATTCACGCCCGCTGCAGACAGAGCTTCAGTGTCACGCGTCGAGTCTTCATAAACGTTATTAATTAGTTGTTTAGCGGCTCGTCACGGCGCAGACTGTCTCTGCGTTTGAGGGGATTTTGGGTTCAGGTTTCCTGCTTAAAGAAAGACAGCCTTTAACTCCCCGAGCCTGTCTGCACCACACACACACACACACACACACACACACACACACACACACACACACACACACACACTGCTGCTTTGTTCTCCAACATAGCCTGCTTATACACACACACACATACCATAAGACCCCACACACAGGAATGTTCTATAGGATTGTCGGAGCTGCTTCACATATCATTTAATTAGATGTGTTATTAATTTATATAATGACATTTAATTAGTTTAATTAAAGCTTTTCAATGCAGAAGTTTTCCTGAAGGGGAGCGTTTGTTTTCCATGTCAGCACGCGCCCATTTGTGTGTTTTTTTTTAATTAACTTTCTGAGTCAGGGGCAGATAGAAAATGTAAATTGTGGTAAAGCAGTGTAAAGTTTCTGAGCTCTGTCTCTCCCAGCTGTTCCTGTGATGTCATGGGGAGGTGGGAGGGGGGCGTTGAATTTTTTTTTTTTTGTCCTCCCTGGGGAGCAGCTGGGCGGGGCTTATGTGATGTAAACACAGATAAAAGGTGGCATGCTGCCTGTCGGGGTCTCAGTCTCAAGAAACTCATTTAAACTTTCACTACAACACGTGTTGCTGCTGCCGCCGCCGCTGCTGGGATTTACCCGCTTCAGCTCTAACACAAGGCGGCTTTAAACACACTACCGGCTCGGCGTCTTCGGATTTAAACCCACTAAGCTCCTCTACCTCTCTGATTTTAGTTTTTTTTTTGCTGTTTTTTCTCAGATTCTGCAAACATGTTGCAAAGCTTCTCTCAGTCGCCGGACTGGCTTTACTCGGAGCCGCTGCTGTTTGACGATGAGTTCTGCCAGAGTTTAATGAAGGACCTCCAGTCGCTGCCGACACCCCCACAGAGCCCACCCATGAAGGCCGGGATGGGAGGCAGCAAGCCCCTCTCCAAAGAGGACCAGCTGAGCTACGTGTCGGACATCCTGCTGGAGGATCACGACATGCAGCAGCTCAACTGGAACTACGACTTCTTCCACTCCGACGCCGCCGAGAAGGACGGCGAGCCCAGCCAGCCCTGCTCCCCGCTGGAGGAGAGCGGCGAGGACTGCCTGTGGCGGTGCCTGGCGGCCGACAAGAGCCTGGAGGAGAAGCTGGTGTCCACGATGCTCGGCTCCAGCCCGCTGCTGTCCGACATCAACACCAGCATCTTTGAGGAGATCGCCGGCTCCACGCTCGACTGCCAAAACCTGATGAACACTCCTGAGTCCAGCGAGGCCACATCAGACTACGGATCAACTGGCGGCGAGCTGTCTACCTATTCATCCAGTGACTCTGGTGAGTTCAGACCTTGTCCTAAATTCATTTGACTTGATTTTCACTTGTGAAAGTGAGCGTGTGATCCCTTCAGGGTCACTCTTCTGTCACTGCTGCCTCCTGATGTTTCAGTTCTGACACTCATATCGGCCTTTCATCTCACCTGCAGCTCGTTATCGTGCATCTTATCAGTATAAACACTCCTCGCCCTGAACCGCTCCACACAGCGTTTCATTGATAATCGGCTGTTAATGTTTAGTGGCACTGAGCCTGGCTCGTTCTTTGCTCTCTGCTTATCGTGGTGGCCGGCCGCCCACCTGTAACCTCGCGGGAGATAGTCAAAGAAGCGTGGGCGGGATTTGAGCTGACTGACACGAGTAAACGAGAGCTTTCAGGAGGGAGAATTGACTGTGAGGGCGCGTGACTCACTCAGTAACAGTTGCGGCTCCATCCATTAACCCGTAATGAGTCATTTCACTGACTGGAGCCCTCCGGCATCCCTGGCTGCAAACCAAAGAGGAAGACTCAATTACCAGATGATTATTCTGTTTAAAACACGTGATTTTTCAAATGTTTCGCTAGAAGTACTTAGTATCTTTGACTCATTGACAGAGTTACAGCTTCTGCACGTTTATGGTTGTTTACAATAGGAGAGCGCTGAGTCAAACCCACATGGCCGTGATGTGTTCAGTGTCCACACGTTTGTTTTTGGTGTCAGTGCTCCTCTGAAATGTCACCACGCCTCCTCATCTAACCCCCGCTCTGCTTTCTTCTTCTCTTCTCTCTAACAGAGGAGGAGATCGACGTAGTGACCGTGGTGCGCTGTCCCTCCAGCTCCTCCCCCCTGTCATCGTTGGCCGACCCGTCTGTCCGCCAGCAGAAGCAGGAAGAGGAGCAGCGAGCCATCCAGCGCCACCACTTCGAGATCCAGCTGCAGCACAACTACGCCGCTCCCCGTCCCGCCTCGCCGCCGCCCGCTTCCACGTCCAACAAACGCTCGCGAGGCAACGACGGCTTGGCGCGCCACCACCACTCTTCCCGCAGCTCTTCTTCCTCTTCGTCGTCGTCCTCCCCGTCGTCGCGGTACAACCACCACTCGTCCCGGAACTCGACGGAGACCGAGGACGAGGAGGAGCGCCGGCGGACGCACAACGTGATGGAGCGGCAGAGGCGCAACGAGCTGAAGAACTGCTTCATGCACCTGCGCGACAACGTGCCCGAGCTGTCGCACAACGACAAGGCGTCCAAGGTGGTGATCCTGAAGAAGGCGCGAGATTGCATCTACAGCCTGGAGGACGAGGGCCACAGACTGCAGTCCAAGAAGGACAAACTCAGAGCCAAACAGGAAGAGCTGAAAGCCCGGCTGGAGCAGCTCCGCAGCTAATGGGCTCGTTCAGAGACAATGTGGGTGGAGGTGGACATGGTGAAGAGACTTTGTAAAAAGACAGAGGGATGGGCGGGGATAAAGAATCGTGTGTCATCCCGAAAAGAGCACACAAAGTTTGACATTTCAAGGACTTTATGATAACAATAACTCTGGACTGTATAGACTCATATTTGCAACTTGCCATGGACAAACTAAACACACTCATTGCCTCAGAATTGATCATTCTCATGCCTTGACTGCTGACTGTTGTAGAGAGTAGGATGTTTTTTAAAAGTTGAAACGAGGACGGAGCGAGCAGATTTTTTTATGTTTTATTTGGTAGTTTGGCTGGACGCACGCTGAAAGACGAGAACGATATCTTCTATTGTTTGATCCCATTTGGGAATCTCCCTTTTTTTTTAGGGATGCCAAACGACAGAAAGCACCTGTTGGGTCAAATAACTCAAAGCCACGTCAGCTCAGTAGCCGACTGATGAAACTTGTTTCAGTAATCTAATATTCAGGACGTCTTATAGCCATACTAACCAGCGATCCCTCCACTCTGACAGGTGTGTCACGGTGGCTGTGAAGTTATTTGGTTCGCAGCGTCTCTGTCAAATTCCAAATCTTTAAACATTTAATCAGGAAAAACAGTTTTCCAGCGTGCCTTCAGCCCCGTTTGGTCTCAGGCGGACCCTCGGGGTGGAGGGGGGCCGAACACCACTCTGTTATCAGGTTAACGTGTGTTCACGACAGTACTGTATAGACCAGGTTTGATACTGTACACATCATCACAATAACGCGCTCGGCCTCGGCTCAGTTCACCGCCAGCTCGCTCGCTTCAGAGTATGTGTGTGTTTTTTCTAGTTGTTGGGGAGGAAAAAAATATATAAATTTTGTGTATTTAAGTATTTTTCATTAAATATTAAACTGTTCAAACTCAAATGTAGCCATATTAAACAGCATTCAGGTTTTGAGGCGACCGAGCCGGAGCCGTGAACTGAACCGCGAGCCGCGCCTTCGTAGCAAATCGGCCAAAGTCGGAGGTGGAAAACCGAAAAAACAGAGTGACCGATTGTGTCCTGACATTATTATTACTATTATTTAATGATTTCCCGGCTGGAGGAAGCTGCGGCAGCAGTGATACTGTGACATTTAGTTGTGTTGCTAAGTGTAAATTAAGAAAAAACAAATGGTTGACATGTTTTTCCCGTTAGAGGAAAGTGTTTTAAAGTCATTGTGATTCGTCAGTCTGTGGCTCTCACTGATCAAAAGCCGTTAAAAGAGACAAACTTTAAAAAGCTGATCACGCTTTTACCAAGATTTGATGAGAAATGTTGTAAAAACATTTGAACCATGTGGATGTTTGATGAGTGAGAGTCACTGACGCATGTTCCCCTCTTATTTTAAAGAAAAGCGACGGCCTCCGGCAGCTTTGTGCGACAGACTGTTAGTTTGGACACAGAAGTTGTTGGAGAGAGGCGCCGTCGAGGCTGTACATGTTCACCACGAGCCCGTCTCTATCCATTTTTTGACCATCAGGTTTTGTTGAGCTTGTGCTTTGGGCTGGATCTGAAGTTTTGACATGTTTAATATCGGTGGGTTGAATGCTAAACTAAATATCGATTATTGCCAATGTTTATCCATTTAAATGTGCTGTTTTTGTAACAATGTGCAAATGGTGGGGAAACATTTGCTTTGTTTGTGTCAAAATGTCTTAAAAATGCATCTTTTTGTTGTATGAACAGTTCTTCCTCCTTCAGTCTGAGTGTACTTGAACAGACCCTGGTCGTTGGAATAATGAGTTGAGGTGTTTTTAGCGGTTAAAAACCTGTTCTGCCTTGAAATGTATCTGTTCAGGACTCCTTGTTTCCTTTGTGTGATTATGTTGCTGTCTGGTTAAAACCTCGCCCGCTTCTAACATGAGGTATTTTTATATTATTATTTTTTCAAGGAAGCTTAAGCTTCTTGTTTTTATCTTCCAAACCTCTCGATTTCTATATTTTCTTCATGTAGCAGCGTCACCTTCAACAGAACTGTGTTCTGCAGTAAAGATTTCAGAGGTTTTAACGAGACAGCAGGGATTATTTTTTCTTCTTAGCATGATACAACCTACCTCCACCTGGCTGCAGTCTGGCCTGTAATGTTTGTTTTTTTTTCTGGTTGAAATATTGTACAGATTTTTTTTTCTTAATGTAAATATTTTTGTTATTGTATCATAAATTATTTTAGTCTTTTTCTTTTTCTTCATTTTAAATTTGAGGATTTTTAAAAGAAATGTTATTCTTTACAAGTGGCACTTTTTTTTTTTTTTTAATATTGACTTAATTAAAGAATGAATTTGAGTTGGGAAGTCTGCGTGGTTTATTCTTTATTGCACACAGTTGTGTAGAGGTTGATCAAATCAGTAGTATACCAAAGCATGAAGCTTATTATACTTACAATAAATCAAAGATTATCTGAGTAAATGAACATAAAACATTTTTGTAGAAGTTCATCATAGTCAGGCTTTCTTTGCTTTAGCTGGCTTAACAAAGCCTGAAAACTTGTCCACCACCAACAGTGTAGAACAGATTGGCAGCAAATCCCCGATACATCATTCAAGTTGTCTGTAGCTGCCATATCTTGATCTCGTAGATTGGATGGATTGAAATATGAACCATTACCTGAAGCAACAGGAAAGTTTTGTTGCCTTTGAACAGAATCCAGGCAGCAATTACATCGTCACCACATCAGGAAATTAATTGATGAATACATTTTGGTATCACAAACGTACAACTCAACAAGTTTGGATATATAACGTCCAATCAGAAGATCATCAAGCAAATACTGACACTCTGAACAATAACAACTCTGCATCGTATGTTACCATGGTGATCTTAGTCAGGTTAGAGGAGAGAAACCTTCATGATGTTGAAATCTCTGGCTTTAGGCTCAACAAACCTCGCTAGCCCATTAATCTCGCTCCATCGTACATGCCATCTTGTTAAACACTCTTATCAGAATTGTCAACAATCCAAACAAAGTCAAAGAAGCTGCAAGCCGTCAATGACAATACCGAGCTCGAAACATTAGAGAAGTTCGCAGTATGTAGTCCAAAACAAATAAAGCACATCTTATATAGTCACAGTAAAAGCTTTTTTGGATGGAGGGTCGATATTGGGGCTCACAGTGTGGATAGATGAGCTGCAGGACGGACCAAAACAGCATCACAGACTTTTAAGGCTTTTAACGCAGACAGTTAATGTAGACTTGCTAGCCTCGAGCAGAGGCTACAGATGTTTGGTAATCTCACAGATTTTTGACCCAACCGATGTAGACTCTAGTGACATCACTTGAGGCAGTGTATCAGATTTCACCCCGCTGGAGCGGACATGTTTGTCTTACGCGATAGAAATTCCTAAAACCTGTGTACGGACTGACGTGTAATGTCAGTGCAGTTCAACGTGAACAACTCTCAGCTGAGGAGATAATGTGGCGTCATGTTGCTTTAAAAGCTTCCATCTGTCCTCACGGGTGTCTTCACTGGGCCGTGTACACAGCGTGCTTGACTGACATCTCCTCTCACACCCAATAAGGTGGTGCAAACTTTAACTATTAGTCCATCAATGGAGCACGTAATTCCTTGCATAGTTCCACCTAATTTCAATCTGAGCAGCGGCTACTCAGGCGGAATAAATGGAAATACCTGTGTGGGCATGCAGGGTCTTTAGAGTAATCATTGATCCCTTCCTGAAGCAGGCAGGAGAGGAAATAAACTGCAGAAGCTAGCAGGCTAACAATAGCAATCCACATTTTGTATTATACAGCTTCTTAAAGCTGCCATTAACCTCTGTCACAGCTGAGTAACTACCCTCCCCCTCTGCTGCCTGCTCAGGTCAATCCCAGCCCTGCTCTCTGGAGACCCTGAATCAGACTGAACTCCATCACCTCACTGAAACTGACTGACTGGTCTGACCACGCCATCAGAAACCCAAAGTCCTTGTCGTTCTGTACAGAAATGCTTTTCCTACACACACACACACACACACACACACACACACACACACACACACACACCTGTCACCCTCGGCGGCCTCTCCCAGGTGTAGAGATTATGTGAATGTTTTCTCAGGGCAAAGTGTGAGGCTGCAACAGGTAGATGTGTTGTGCAACCTGAGCTCATTCCATGTGTTCCAGTGTGCATGTGGAGCAGGTGGACATGTGCCAGACAGGTGGTGGATTCAGTGTGTGTGTGTGTGTGTGTGTGTGTGTTGTACTCTCTTTTCTATGTCATGTTATCTCGTTTCTGTGCAGCGTAGGCGTTTCTTTTAAATTCACTTCTGGAAAATGTTTGTTTTACCAGTTCAACAGCCAAAACTGCTCCATGTTCAAGTTTTCAGCTCATTCATGATCCTAACCTGAACACCAACCGACAAAACGTTTGACTTTTAGAGTGTAATTTAAATGAACACAACTTCCTGTTTAGCTTTTCTTTGTTTACAAGCCAACTGTGGATTCATGTTCCCAAGTTCAGATGCCATAAAAGCCTTTTCATCAGCAAGCGACAGATCAAGATTGTTGTGTTGTGAAAGAGCGCAGGGAGAGGCCTGATAGTAACTGTGCTACATACACACACACAAACACATTTGTGCTTGCCACCAGCTCGAGGTGTGCAATTTTAATGCACTCTTTATCTCTTGTTATCGTCATTCTTCCTAGCATCTGGATTATTGAATCATAAAGTTGTGTATTACAGGCAGAGGTTATTTAATCTGCATATCTGAGACATCACTGACCAACAGACTGACAACTGCAAGCGTGGTCTCTTCAAAGTCTCTTCTTTATGCAGGAAAGATTATTTTGACTTTCAATGCTCGGCGTCTGTCTTTATTTCACCAAGATACCTCAACAGAGGCTGCTGAGCCTGGTTACATTGCGTGCTTGCCCAGCTCCTGTTCTGGCACGACACCGGCTCTGCTTCCCGGTGGTCCAAAACGCCTGTGGTACAAACACTAACACTCCCCCGGTGCTCTGAGCTCACAGTCCAGACAGCCTGGCTAACAAACTGAGCTAACATGAGCTAACAGCAGCTACAGCTGTCAGCAGTTTACTTCACTGTCCATCAGGAACTCTGTAAATCACAGAGAGTTGAGGCGGAGCAGCCGGAGGACATCAGAGGGAAAACCAGAAAACATTTTCTCCATAAAATATGATCCAGTTTCACCAAAATCAGTGAAATAGTTGGTGGTGTGTGACTTAGTGCCGTAAAGCGTTACAATCAGATGAATGCTGTCTCTGTTATTTATGGTAGAAGTTACACAGTGGGGACTTTAAATGGCTTTATACTTTTTTACTGCCAAGAAAACTTTATTGTAAGTGACATAAGTTGAGCAAACCACTGCTCTCGAAGAAGGAGGGAACTCATTTTCTTTTCCGAGGACTAGATTTTGGGTGGAGTGTCACTTTAAACTGGGATAGGCCATTCCCAGTGTGTGTGTGTGTGTGTGTGTGTGTGTGTGTGTGGGTGGGTGTTGTACAGTAGCTGACTGTGTTTGCTTCTCATGTGGTTCAATGACCCAAATATTCTGACTCATTCATTCTGATCTGCCACATCACGACAGAGGGAGAGAGAGAGGATGGAGAGATGGAAAAAGAATGCAGGAGAAAGGAAAGAAATGAGAACGAAGTGAGGAAATATGGAGAAGACAGAAGACGGAGGGGGGGAAAAATCAAAGAACAAAGAAAATAAAGAGAAAAAGGAGCCACAGGGTGTTTGTTTCATTTTCCAACTGTGCAGGAAATAATGACAAAGCTCAGAGAGAAGGTCATAACACAGCTCAGTCCAAACCACATTTGAATACAGACGCTGAGCCACAATACAGCACACACACGAGTCATAAGTATGCTGCTTCAAGTGGAATCTGTCCCACCATCTATCACCCTGTTTTACCTGCAATCTGCAGACCGGTTAGTTAAGTTAAGAAGCTCTGAAACTTATTTAAGGATGAATGCTGCTACTACCCAAAACACAACACCGGCATATTTTAAAATATATCAAGTTTTCTAGCAACCTTCGTTATATTCTGGCATTGGACAAAATGTTAGCGATAAAATAACTTCCAACAGTAAAATGTGTGATTTCCTGGTGCCCCAAACACTCATAATTTTGGAGTCAGTTACAGTACTGAAAACGACGATCACAACATTTCACCGTTTTATTTCTAATTTGCTTTAAATTGTAATCAGGCAGAGCTTTAGCACCAACATATGGCTGCCAAAATATCAATATAAAACATACTGTATCTACAGTGTCCATTTGTTTAACTGTCTCCGCTTCAGCAGCTGCTTTGGTTGCCATTTTTTCATAATCATGGTCGTCTGCTACGTAGCCAAAACCATTGACCAGCTGGTCAATGGTTGCCATTTTGGCTACGTAGCAGATGACCAAAGTTTAGTGTAGATTCTACACTAAACTTTTGGACTTTTACAAGTGCACCGTCCAAGTACTTCCAGTACAGTACACTGCATTTTGACACGTGTGTACTCGCAAATTGAGACAAAACAAAGGGTTTGTTACATGGAACCATCTGGGAACTGGGCTTGGAAACAGTTTGGAAAAGGTTCTTTGAAATTACCGCCTATCACAGGTTTAACTTCACCAGATGAACAAATAGTATAACGTAGTTTCTTCATAAATGGGCCACTGACAGCCCGATAATTTCCCATGACCTCTTGAATGTCACAACTCAAACTGACCTTTAAAGTTCGGAAAATGAGTTTGCCTGCTGACCTTTGTGTCAGATAAGAAAACTGTTGTGTAAAATATAGATTTTCTTCAGTTCAAGTGGCAAATGTTTCTTTCTTTTTTTCTTCTGAACGTTAATTGTGAAAATATTGTGTGGTAAAAACCAGCTGTTCTCACTCATCATCTTCATCATCATGCGTTCACGCTGAGATGTTAAATCCTGAATGTGACTCAACAGCCGGTAAGTCAACGGTCCTTCTAGCTTGTTCTGAGAGCTGACGCAGCTGCCCTACATTACCATCATCTGTAACCCATTACCCAGAACCCTTTGCTCTGGTGCCTGGCCAGGAGCTCCCCCGAGGGCCGCCAGCCAGCTCTGACGATGCGTTTCCTGTCTGCACGTCATTGGCTATGAGAGTCATGTTAAAATAATAAGGCTATTATATCAGAGCTCAGTCACAAGCACAAGATCCCGAGCCGGGCTTTGTGTGTGTGCCTGACCACCGGAGATGCCAAGAAAGTGTAAATGTGTGTCTGTTTGCTTGTGTGTGTGTCAGTTTTGTCTTTGTCTCTGTGTGTAGCTGCTCTTGTTAAACTAGTTTCACGCAGAGAAAATTAATGTAATTTGCTGCCAGCCTGTTTCTGAAGTAAAAAAGCTTCACACTCAAACTACAGCCCAGGAGCCAAACTTATTAAACTTGTACTCGTTAAAGTTGTCTACACAGATTTATGTAAGGAAAGGAAAGTTGCTGTAGGGGCAACGCCAAATTTCAGATAAAATATATCATCATATTATCGATTTTGTGATTTCGCAGCTGCACAACAGGCGAAAGAAACCTGTGAAAACGATCAAATAAATTAAGTTAAATCAGGGTCAGTGATCAGTGATCAGTAATTGAACTGTGGGAATCGATCATGTCCAGCTGTGTCTGACTGATTATTTAAGTTCAGTTTTGAGAGCTTCTGTGTGTGTTTTCGTGTGTTTTAACCTCTGAAGGTATCAGCTTCTCAACTACACATGAAAAAAACTCACAGATTAGTAAGTGTGAGACTCTTTTTAAAGGGGACCTTACAAAAACTCCTGATGATGTTCACCTGCAATGTTTTTGACTCAAGGGCACCTCAACCTTTGGGCCATGCTGGAGTTGAACTGGCCACCCTCCGGATAACAAGCCATACCTGACCATGGACTGAGCTACTGCCACCTCTTAGCTATGAAGAAAGGAAACCTTAAAGCTAAAAGCATACAGTGACATTTCAGACAATATTTTGCTTCCAACAGTTTGTGTTTGGTCCATAAACAAATCTTTTGGTCAGACAGAACTTGAATCCTGGCCTGAAATCCATCCAGCACCTTCGAGATGAACCAAATCCAAAATCTGATGGAAAGGCTGAAATTAGATGAGTGGAGCTGTTATGCTCATGGTTTTGGAATGAATGAGTTGTCCACATAGTTTTGGCCATGCAGGGGACTTTCAGCAAGTCCAGTGGTGTGTGTTTCTTTCCTGTCTCTGTAGGTGACAAGATAATACTGATGCTCTTTGAACAAGTATGGGACTTCACTAACAAACTGTATCACATAATGTCTTCCTCTGCTCCTCCTGTATCCTCACCGATCTGATGCCAAGGTGTTAAAAACATTCAGCAAATGGTCCAAAACTTCAGAGGAAGCACCTCATAGTGGGTGTTCGACATATTAGAGGCCTCAGCTTTGACGCAGTGTTATTAGTTAGTGTCAGTATATGTGTGAACGGGGATCGTGTGACACAGAGTCAGTGTCTTCATGTGTAAATGTGGCTGAGACGTGGCGGCTGCAGGTTTTCACCTGATAGTTTAGAAGCTTGTTTACACCTCCTGTTTGCTCCCATTTCAGTGGAACCCCCTCGCCCAGCCCCCTCACCTTCTGCCTCACTGACCCCCTTCCCGCTGCACTTTTAATGTGTGAAAGCGGACTCATTCAAACTATCGACACATCATTAGCATGCTAAAGGAAGCAGAACCGTTTGTGTCACACATTTGTATTCTCTCTGCTCGGTTCTGGCGTCGTTGGATCGTAGCTGCGAGGTGCAGGAGACTCCGCAGAGTCTGCTTCCTTAAAAACTCTGACCTGACTCGTGTTTCCGTGCACGCAGCGACAACCAGATGAAGTTACTGCCAGTTATGCCAACTGTCATGTAAACACTTCAAACGATGAAATGAGAGCGACCATAACTCCATCTACACCGCTGATTACACTTTAACACTGCTGAGAAAGTTTTGAAGACTCGAGTTAGCAAAAACAAAATTCATATAAAATCGGAGATTAAATAGGGAACTTGAGGATAACTGTGATGTAATGTAAGAGCAGACAGGTGGACAACAAAGTCATGTGAAAAGGTTGACTTTATAACATGTATGTTTCAGTAATCAACCATTATTAGGCTATGAAACATTGTTTGATTTGAACTTCAAATAAGACAACGTATCAATTATCTAAATAATACAAATGGTGTGATGATGAATCATGCAAAGTATTTTGATGTTGGGAAAAAAAAATCATAATTTGTGCCTGTTTAGTATTTTGATTATTTCTTAGCTGCATACATTACTCGGTTAGTCGCACTATTTTTACATTTGTCTTCAATTTTCAACTTCTGAAACATACAATTTCATTTAACTGGGTTTAAGGTATATTGATTGTCTGTTTCATTTGTTTGTTTGTGCAAATCTTAGCATAGGTCCGTCTATGTAAATATAACCTGGCGTCCACAATGCAACTCCACTGCTGACAGTTTGGTTGAAGATTCGGGTACAACAGCAGGAAAACAGTCCTGTGATAAAACAGCGTGAGGTGTTGCTTCAGGTGATACTGAAATGCTAAAGTACAAATCCAGGAAGTCTTATTCATGTAACAGATTAATACGTTTGAAACTTGAGATACTCAAACACCACCAGCTGTGCTTCGTTTGCATTGTTTCAAAAGTTGATCCAGGTTCTGCCTAATGACCCTGCGTGTTCCTGCAGGAGCCCCCTGCATTAACACCCCGCTGCACCATTCAAACGAATGAGCGGCCTCTGTTGTTCTTTCCCACACTGTGAAATGTGGCTAACGCACTCTTGAGCCGCTAGCCTCGAGCAGTGATGAGGATATCTGTAAGCCTCTTCCCAACTGCACAGCACAGACAACAACCTCAGCCCTCAGCAGACACGCCTGAAGTGACGTCACTTATCAGATTCTGCGGCGCTTGCTCTGGAACAACAACAACAAAAAAAACACACTTTCTATAACTGTACTGCCAGATTTCTCCTTTCAGTTCTCCATGCCACTTTACCACAAAGCCCTTGAACACAACATCAGGGAGGAGTTTGCTAATTAGCATAATTGAAAGAGACATGATGTTCTGTGTGATAGATCACTGCACTGCAGCCAGTTTCATGTCCCTGCAGGGAGATTTTCATAGTGTACACTAATGAACAGACACCAACCGCAGCCTGACAGACTGTGAAATCTTTATGTCTATCTTGTGTTTATCATTTAATCATTTAATCATGATTGTAAATTGTCATCTGTCAGTTCACAGATAAACCTGACACACACACACACACACACACACACTCAGTCTTATGATGTAAGGCTGCTGCTGACTGCACTTTGATCATGCTAATACCTTTTATCTGTTTTGTTTTTTTCTTCAGCAAATCAGGGTTACTGAGTGCATGTAAATGAGAGCGATGAGGGGAGGTCCCACTCTGCATGTAAAGTTTGAGTGGAAAAACAAATGCACGGTCTTCAGAGTCTTGAAAATTCCCCCATGACACATGACTTGTTTCCTCTGTGGTTTGATTAAAGAAGACATGAGAGAAAGACAGAAGAGAGGCTGGTTTTCAGGTTATATTCAGGTTGTGGAGGATCTGATGGAAGGTTTCGTCACGTTGTGGACTTTTTCAACATCATCGTAGAGGAAGGTTACGTCTCTTTGACCCTTTAGGTTCATTAACTCATTCATTGGATTGATTTTAATGATGTCATCCTGCATCATTAGTGAGCGTCCTTCCAAGAACAACAACAACAACAACAACAGAAAGTATCAGCTGATCATAGAGTGATGATGATGGGTCACAACAACAGCAGACTGTTCTACAACCTCAATCAACAGTTTATTATTGTCACCATGACAACAAAATGTTATAGTGAGTGCTAATGGACCGAACATGCAATGACAACCCAGAGACCAGAACCAGTTTAACCAGTTTATTGGACAAAATGCAACACTTAGGAACGGGATGTCAGGTGAGGAGGTCCAGGTGGTGAACGTGGTGGACAGGTGTACGCAGGTATCAGTTCAGTTTGGCCAAACGAGGGCGATCGAATGACCTGGTGAAGTTTTGGGAGGTTGAACAAGCTCACCGCGGCGGGTTGATTGGATGATGCGAAGCAGGTGGAGGTGATCAGGCAGGTGAGAAGGAAAACCGGAGGCCACGCCCAGCAACACATGCAACAGAAGGTGACACACACGAGACACACAAGGGAAAGAGGAAACCTCAACAAAGCACTGACTTTAACTTACAAATGTCATTTTTGTGGCTAAACTGTTGACTTGTTGACACACATCCACATCATTGTGCACAGTGATCCACTTTAATGAACCTGTCTTTGTATCTTACAAGAAATGTCCTTGAAGGCATCACACTCTTGGACTTGTTTGTTCACAAACTCTTCAGAGGGAAGTTCAAACCTTTGTGTCACCACAATATCTTAATCTGTGTGTTATTAATAAACGCTGCACAATGAAATGAAACCAGAGAAGGAGATTGAAACTCAGATCATAATGCGAACACCTCTTTGCCTATTTGTGTGTGTCACACATGCCTGAGATGAGACATAAAAGAGGGATTAGTGTTCGAGAGGGGGGATCCCCGCAGAGGATAGGTTTGACTCATCATCATAAATCATCATAAATCATCACAGCACAGATCAGGACAGGTGAGAGGAAAAGAGATGAGGTCCTTTTGTCCCACTCACAATATCAGGTGACTGTCTGTTGGAGCATTTCAGCTCTCAGACGGGCATGAAACTGAATGAATCATCAGCACAAACAAAAAGAGGCAAATAACAAATGTGGGATGAAACACTGGATCAAAGAGCTTCATGAATTCATCAGCTTTGTGCACCAAATCTGTATTAATCCACTGCTGGAAACAGTCCCCACAAAAAAGCTTTTTTTTGTAGTTTGAGTAACATTTTCTAAAAACTACAGTGCCCAGGACGCCGTTTTAAAACATGAATCTGTACATTCGTGAGCCATTTTTAAAGATTTACGTCTTTTGTCTGAACTGATGAGCTTCAGACAGTCAGAGAGTGCTGACACTTACACATGGGATTTATCGACAATAAGAAAACTAACGCCGGCCTCATCCTTGAAGGAATACTGTGGTTACTGTGAAAAGTAAACTTTCCAGTGTGAGGGTGAGTCTATGTGTCCTGATGTCCTCCTTCATGTGCTGCTGCTTCCTCTGCACACAGCTGTCAGACATATTTCTGTGCTGAAAACTGAGGAAACTGCAGCAGGACAAGTCTACTGTTGAGGTGTGTAGAAAACAGGAATGTTGTGCTCCTCCGGCAGCTTCTGATTAGCACGCCAATTAATGGACCTCATCGCTGACAGTAGCTCTGCAGTACGAAACTCCAGGTGCCTCATTCATTTCAATCAGAGCACTACATTAGTGCAGTGGGGGTTCTTCCAGGGTGTTCAGGAAAACAAAGAAAGGAAAAGTGCATGGAGGTAAAGAGTTACAAAGTGGGATTAGCTGCTGATCGGGAAGTATATCCCCTCACTGGAGATTCCCTTTTTAAAACCTCTGAATCTCCTGAATGTTCCTCAACACACAAACACACAGCAGTATTATCTGCTTACACACCAGGGTGCATGGAGTGTCCTGCAAATTGCCCATGCATACTAAATGTTGGCCTGTAAAATCAGAGTCGACTGCAGGTAACTTGTTAGCCTATAAATATTCAGCGGACCAAAGCACAGACCTCGAATCTCTCCTGGGTGTGATTCACATGTGTTAAAATTCAGTGTTTGAATGTGCAATAGTTTCCCCTCAAAATGCTTAGTGTCTGCACAATTATTTGTTTTTCTGCATCCGGCTATGCTCGGGTCGGGGGAGGAGGTATTCCCCTTCATACTGCATCTTCTATCTCCACCCCTGAAGCTACACCAACCACACGAATGCAGACCCTTGTTTTACTTGACTGAAACCCCCCGAACGTTGCACGCTCTGTTAGTCACCTACGGTCGCCCTCGGGGGACTGCAGGAGTCACAGCCTCAGTAAAACAATAAAATGTGATGAGGGTTGAAATGCTGCTGTAATTACCACAAAGAGAGACAGTTTCTGAACAGCACTCATCCTGCTTTCTTTACATGTTATTTATATTTTAAACTCATTTTTATTTAAAATTTAAAAACTGTATCTTGAACTTTATGTGCATTTAGTCACTTTTGTTTCATGTTTTTTATTTTTCACTTTTGCAATGATCAGCACAAACCTGTGGAAGATGCTGGAAAACAAAACTGATTGATAGATTCATCTTTTATTTTCATTCCCTGATTATTAGACGTGCAGGTAAACAGAATCTAACCACCTTTGTGCAGTTAACAAACTGCAAACAACTTTTCAAACAGTTTCACTGTCACAGACGAAAATCCGGAAAGTTTTGCTCGACTTGTGACACTCTCCGGTCTTCTTCATTGTTTGTATGCTGGCTGTGTTGCGAAACTCTTTTTCTTCGTCTTGACATTCTTATGAAATTATGCATGTTTCATTTTATCAGAGGTTTTTAGTCTCAGCTCATGTAAGACATTCAAGAGCGCTCTCTCCAGCAAGCAGGCGACTGGCTACACAGCAGTAAATATGGATGAAGCCTCAGCTCTGTCAGTCTTTATTCTTGTAAATTTCCACCAGGTGCATGATGGCAAATAATCTCCAAAGGAATCTAGTTTTGTAAGCAGTGACCCTGTTCAATCTTCAGTCTTTGCAAAATCTTAAATATGTCTTAGACGGAGAGGCTGACTTTAGTCTTTTCCAAGTTTCCAAGTGCTCGTGCCTTTAAAGTTGACGTCACGGTTGTCGGACACACCTGCTCCACCTGACTGCTGAGTCCTGTTGGTGCACGTTGACTATTTCCAACGTGTTCTGTCTCCATCCAGAGAGCGGTTTTCTTTCAGTGTCACAATCATCCATTGTTTTACATTAGCGTTCGTCTTTTGTTTCATGAGGAAATCATCAGTATTTTGAACAAAGCTATATTTAAGTTTACAGTTTTATCTTCTTTGGGGAAACCCCACATAAAAGTCTAATCAGAGTTTCTGAAGAATCACACTAGCTGCTTGTGAAATGCTTTGGTTGACTACTAAAGGATGTTTATGAGCAGAAAAATGTGGAAACTCCTCTGAACCTCCACTGAAAGCAAAAATGACACTTAGTCAAGCGCGACGAGCTTCAACACATTCATAAAGCCCATTTCTAAAAACACGGTGGAAGTGAGAACTCAACTGAAATAAGATGTCTGCCTCAGCAGGGACAGTTTAACCTCTGAATGAAAGACATCCAGGTTCTAATCAGAGCTAACGAGGCGCCTGCAGTCACTCTCATCCTCCTTGTTTTTTTTATGACGCTCAGGCTCTAGCAAATGCTCAGATCGGAGGTTTTGCTTGAGTCGACCTGCTAAACGACAGGTTGTTGTCATTTTTGTCGCTCTTTACACGCCTGTGCGCTTCCTGCAGGTTGTAAATCAGCTGATGAGACTTTAAGAGGAGCTTGACATGTTAGTGTATCGTCAGGATTTTAGGTACAGATGGTGCATTCAGGGTCACTTTGAGAGCTTTACAAAAAGGCTTCTGCATACAAAGACACTGATTAAATATTCATTGTGACAAATCACCAAACAGGCAATATGATCTGATGTAAGTATTGTGTTCCTGTGTTCTGTGTTTCTTCAGTCAATACGACAAATATAATATCCTCATTCACCGACGTTTACAACAGAAAGGTTCAGGCGGTGAGCTGTGGGAAGATGTGCAGCATTTCCGAGACAATCCTTCGAGTTTGACGGGTTTTAGTTGTTTCCAGGAGTTTGTCGGTGCAGAGTGTATTTTGACCGCAGATGTGAGTGTGTCACACCTGTTTCCATCAGGTTTACCAGAGCTTTGGTCCTGGAAAACAATGTATATGATCTATTTTATTTCAGTTTTAGTTCTAGTTTGATTGCTGTGCTGATTGTATTTACTCCTTTCTTAAACTCCTCTGTTACAGTGGTATGTGGTGCAGTGGTTAACACTGTCGCCTCACAGCAAACATCCTGTTTCATACCCCAGCGTGGGGCCTCTCTGTGCGGTGTTTGCATGTTCTCCCCGTGTCCTCAGGGGCTGCCCATCACTCCACCATCTCTCTTCACATCACATGTCTATGAGCCCTTGTATGTGTGTTCGGGGTTAAAATGCCTGTAAATATAACAGAATTAATAAAGCATCTCTTCTTCTTCTTCTGTCACCCAATGCCAGGTGAGATCAGCTCCCGGCCCCCTGATGAGGACCGGTGGTTACACTTTGAGTCAAATCATTTGCATAAAGGTTGCTGTTGGCTTTATAGTTAGTTTTTGACTTATAGCACACACCCATGGACACAAAGCAACAATAAACACGAACAATCTTTCATTTTGGGAGATTGGATTAGACAGGACAGGTTCTCAGTTTACTTCCTCCAGTGTTCGCGGCTCTCTCTTCTGGTACAGACTGAAATATTTTAACTCTTCACTCTCCATCTAGTTGCCAGTCTGCAAAACTAACGGCATTACCATCGACCTCACCTGCGCTCAGTGATAAGTTAGCATGCTAAAAAGCTAAACTATGATGGTGAACCTTGAACCTGCTAGACCACCACATATTATATTATCATTGTGAGCGTTAGCATGGAGCCGTTCAGTCGTTCTTCCCTGCTTCAGCAGTCTTTGTGTGAAACGGTGACAGCTTTGAACTGAGAGGAAGATGAGAAGAGTCTTGACAGAAAACAGGAAGACTTCAGAGACCCCACATCTCACACACACACACACACACACACAACCACGCGCACAAACACACACACAAACATACACCCCTCCACCTCTTATTGTAAGACCCGATGTGCTGATGGGAACTCAAATACAGAACCGAAAGTGGCCTTCCAGTTTTTGTGTGTGTGTGTGTGTGTGTGTGTGTGAGGAAGTCAGTAGTAGGTTGGGTGAGTACACACTAACGGATTTGGGGGTTGGGGTCGTGTGTGTGTGTGTGTATCTTAACGGCCCTTTGACAGCTACAGTGAGCTCCTCATTCATGTCACTGAGTGCACGCCGTTGGCACAGAGGAGGTATCACCACAGACGGAAAACACACTTTTGGTTTGGTTCAACATTTGCCGCTACACAATACAACGTCACCTGAGAGTGCGTGGAAGAACCACATACGCTACTTGGCATCCTGCCAGACCACAACCCTGTAAACATTATAAACAACAGCTACATACTCATTTAATTTTAGTCTGTGGGTTGTTTTTCCTGCTCAGACCCTTCAAGAGGAATCTTAATGTTTGTGGAAGATCCTCTCTTCTTTCAACGTGACAAACACCCCGTGCGTGAGGACAGATCCGTACAGTAAATCATTTTCGGAGGGGAAGAACTCAACTGAACTCTGACCTCAACACCTCCGAGACGAACACTGATAGTACGTCTGCAATTAAGCAACACAACGTAGAAGTATTTTTGCAGTTTGGCACCTACAGCTTCAGAGTGTAATCTTTCATAACTTTCATAAATATGGACGGCTGTACTCGAGTATTTCTTCTGATTATAGATCAAAAACGAACGAGATGACAGCTTAGCTAACAGCCAAACATCAGACACCGTCTGTCTTTCAGCCTTTTATTTCACCAAGCTCTCACCAACCACTAAAAGTCAGTCCCAGATTTACTCTTGTCCGGCGGCTTCTTGCTCGCTCACTCTCTACTTTTCTCTTCTTAGCTTCCTCCGTCAGCGTCCTCTTCACTCTCTTCACTCTCTGCCGTTATGTCCATAGAGGCTGCTGAGCCCAGCTCCTGTTCTAGCACGACACTGGCTCCACTCTCCGTCAGCATTCCCCGGGCCTGTAAACCTCCTCTTCTTCTTTCCAAAACTCCTGTGGTACAAACACTAACACTCCCCCAGTGCTCTGAGCTCACAGTCCAGGTAGCCTGGCTAACAAACTGAGCCAACATGAGCTAACAGGTCCCCTCTAACGTTTAACGTCTAATCATTTATCTTAAATGTGAATATAGAGAATTACACAGCAATCCTATAATAGGACTTATATCACAGCAGCATCATGAATTCAGCTAACTCTGTTCAACAATCGCGTAACTTGTGTGATGTTCAGACGTTTTAACCGTCGTCTTTGTTTAGCTTCATGCCCATATTTGACTCTTACACATACTTTTCACCTCTGCACTGTGCGTGGGTGTCTCGAGACACAAATGTCTTGTATGTGTCAAACAAGATAACACAGGGGAAATTCACATTTGTATGTGTGAAATATTACACTTCAAATGTGAACTACATGAGAAAAACCAAGAGTTTAACAACCCCACATCACAGGTGAGACGATCACATGCAGACTTTTAATCAGAGTAGTGACTCTGCCAAACGTTACTCCTTTACATGCAGCATTTGGAGCTTTCTGCTGTCAGCCTCCTTCATCTTGTATCGACGTGTCCACGCCAATGCAGACCATTGTTGTTATTTTGCTGGAAGCAAATCATCACAAATGTCCTTTAAAATGTGAAGAATTCCACCAAATGACTGCTTCCCCTCCTATCTTTAAAGCTCGTGTGATTTAACACCCCTCCAGTCAACAATCTTATCTCCTCTTGTCTTCACTACAAGATGAAAGACATTTGTTGAATATCAAACAGACTGCTAACTAACACCACCTCCTCCTCCTCCTCCTCCTCCCCCCTTTCACTACATTCCAGCAGAAAGTTTGTTTGAGTTTTTACATGTTGTCAGTAATCGATGGGTCTGAGTGAGTTATTTTCTATATCAGAACGCCTCAGAGTGTATTATGGCTCTTATACCACGACCACATCAATGGAAGGAAAAAGAAAGGCTTTGTTAACATCTGTCACACTTTGAAAATGTGTTTTACCTTTGCAAACTGAAGGTAGAAGGTTTAATGCTCTACATTTAGTGATTCGTTCACTGGAAAACATTTACACCTGCAAAAATCAACATTTGTTTGTCGTTTAAGAGGCCCAGTTTGTAACATTCAGGGTGGCTCTATTTACAGGATAGAGCAAAAATAGAACATAATATTCATAACTATGTTTTCATGTGTGTTTAGTTCATTAGTGAAAATAAGAATTTATTAGTTAAGTTGTTTTGTGATTGTTTCATCATGTCATGTCATCACTTCACCCAGGACAAATAGTTCATAACACAGTGACACAACGCAGCGTTACATGAACGCACACGTTTTAACCTTTTGTTTAACATGTTTTTGCACATTTTAAATACTCTTTCATATCTTACATGTATTTATATTGTTTATATTATTAAATACTTGATTTTTTAAATCTTTCTGATTGTTTTAAACTTTATTACATAAAGTTTGAGACAAGACAAAGTCCTTGCATTGAAAACCTTCTTGCCAATAAACCAGATTCTGACTCTGTGAAATGTTTTTTCAGACTCGGTTTTTAGATTCAACGTTTGAACCGGTTGCAGTTTGTCGTTCTGCTCATCTTACCGTGCTGCTTTTGTCTTTGTATAACTGCATGCTTCCAGCCATGTCATCCCCTTTCACACACACACACACACACACACACACTTATGGCATGTGGAGATCTCTTGACAGCAAGACATATAGAGGACAGGTGGACACACACACACACACACACAGAAGGATATAACTTTTACTTTTACAGCCCTCGTGTTCTTTATGTTAGATTTTACTTAACTTACTTTATTAAACTGTCAGTTGTCTCATTTTAGATCGTGCAGAAGCTGCAGCCTGTCGTCTGTGTGCTGGATTTATGTGACAGCACACACTGAAGTGAAGTGTTGCTTGTAGCCTAAAATGCAGCTTGTTTACTGTGGAGTGCAGCTTTATTTACATCGGCCCAGATGTTTCGTATTTACTGCAGCACAAAGTGCATGAAGTTCAGGAACATGATCTGTGCTGAAAGCCAACGTTGCATTTCTTTAAAGCTGAAATTCTGAGCAGCATTTATGCTCATAACATTATTTTGGGCTTCCAGAAGTTGAAAGAACTGTCTGCACAAACAGCATGTCTCCTGATGCACAGGCTGCTGATAACCGCTGATAACCTTTAACATCCTCATATTAACTTGATTGCATCTTGTTGTGCAGTTAGCGTGCCGCCATATGTCAAATACCAAATGGCTCCAGTTGACCTTCTGACAGCAGCAGTGACAACTTCAACGGTCAGTGAGGTGAAGGACAGCTGCAACACACAGAACACACACACTAAGCACATATACTGTACATAGGAACACACACACACGACCATGTACACAGTCTATAATGTTGTCACGTGCAGAACATACAAACACAAACACACACACACACACACCGTTTACAGCTGCACAGCAAAGCAACTGGATGTTTCACAGTGAAACTGACCAAACACTGGAACACATTCATGAGAACAACGAACGGATGGATAGATAGATAGATAGATAGATAGATAGATAGATAGATAGATAGATAGATAGATAGATAGATAGATAGATAGATAGATAGATAGATAGATGGTTTGCTGGTTTGACAGGCTGTGATTTGTGCAACAGAAGCAGAGGACAGGTGAGGGGTAACGTTCAGGTTAAACTGGTGTGGGACAGTGTGTTTACACACAGCGTGACAACAGGTGTGAGTGCGTGTGCTGGGTCAATCATAACAACACACACACACACACACACACAGAGTTGGATCCCTCTGTCTGACAGCAAGACGAATGGAGGCGACAGATGCACGCATAACTTTTACTTACAAAACAGTGAGTGAGGATTTAAGACGCGGTGTGTGTGTGTGTGTGTGTGTGTGTGTGTGTGTGTGTGTGTGTGATGGATGAAGGCGAAGAAGAGTTTGTTGGAGACAGGAGGAGGGTGAGAACAGAGAAGGAGAAGGTTAGGTATAAGGTACGGAAACAGATTCTTCTCCTTCAGTTTGGACTCCTTGCAGTAGAAATGTTTGATCCAAACCATCACCGGTAACACTGGGAAAATACAGTCCCATGGGTCCTTGAAATCCTTGAAAGTTTGTCAATTTGAGGGATGTTTTTTTAAAAATAGACATAGGTCATTGAAAGTGCTTAATTAGCTTATAAATATGTCTCTGTCTTTGCTGTGTGAGAGAAGGATCTGTGTCTCAGATTACACCCTGTTGGGTCCTTGAATTTGAGGGAAGTGGGTATGGAAAGTCCATGAAAGGTTATTGAATTTAATGACAAAGGTGTGGGAACCTTGATCTACCTGCATCCATCCATCTCAGACACACCAATGCACCAAGAAGTGATCTCGAACAACCACTGAGTTTATTTACTGCTTTACACGAGCGTTGGTTATTTGTCACAAACTTGCGACACTTATTACAAAACCTTACTCGTGAGGAGTGTCTCATCAGAATCTCAATACTGAATCTGCATGAAAGCCTAATCTAGTGTGGACACAGTCCCCATCCTGAGCCACTTCACTGTCAGGACTTAAGCCAGCCTCAGGGGGTCGGGGGTGGGATTTGGGTGGAGAGTTGGGAGATTTGGGGGTGAAAGGGTGAGTTAAGTGTTGAGGAGATGGGAGGGGGGTCACCAGCTAATGATCTTAAATCCTTGACAGGTCAAAGGTCTTTTGAGGATCCACTTCCAGGACACAATAGAGTCCTGTTCTTCCTCCGAGCTGGAACAGTCTATTCAGCTACACAGAACCGACCTTTGACACCTAAAACCTCCTGTGGAGTCGCAGTTTCTGTCTCTGACTTTAATATGTAATTGTTGCGGTAATTATACTTGGCGTGGCGTTGTGTGGAAAATGCAATTTGCTTTTGAAAAGCAGCAGCAAAAAAAAAAAAAAAAACGAAGTGAAAAACTTTAAATCTTTGACGAGCGAGCCAATTAGAAGACTTGGAGACTGGTCACAGTGTTTGACTGGAAAATTAATTAGGTAAATTGGTTTTCCAAAAGCATCTTAAGTCTATGAAGATCATTAAATCCCTCTTAAGAAACTCCTTAAGCTCCAAAGGTTGTTCCTCCTCCCACTCGCAGACTGCTAAGAGCATCTTGAAGATCTGAATCTGGAGTCGACATGTTTTTAGTTTTCACTGAGTTTGTTCATTATTTAAGTCGATACTTTTGTCACGTGAGTTTAATATAAAACGTATAAAATAAATTAACGTACAGTTCATTGAACGGTTGTGTCAGTTTCTTTATCGCTGTCCTCTTTTTCCCAATTAGACGCCAGTTCCACCGAAGATTGGACGTTGTGTAAAATTTGAATGAAACGTAAACTCAACTGAATACAGTACAAAGAAAAGTTTCCCCTGTTTTCCATATCTTATCTTTTGTTTCTATTTATCATACTGATACAGAAAATGTTACAGAATCACATCTAGAAATCCAAAACTGACTTTTATCAAGTAACTCGAATCCCCGAAACCTTTGAACCTGAATCCAAAAACCAGAGTCGTTTTCTGCAGTCAGACACACTTTGACACATTAAGAACCTCTTCATGGTTTATGCATGCTCTGTAGTGTTGTTTTAGGAAACGCATCAGTTCGTTTAAGAGTATTTGTAGAAACGCTCTCAACATCCAGGATGGATCATAAATCAGGAAACTAGGCTCAGATCTGTGGTGGGATCAGCAAAGATAAATATTTCCCCTCTGAGGCTCCTCAAGGTGAGTTTAGTGTTACATTAAATGTTACACTTTAACAAACTAAATTAGGTTTTGAATGTATTTTCTTCATCATTAAACATTTAAAAGAGAAAGTTTCTGAATGTTTTAATTCCTGATAACTCTCTTTGTTGGTGCTTCGGTGAGTTTCTTTACATGCCGCTGTCCCAAACTGTCGATCAACATAATAGACATACTCTAACATACAGAAGAGCATGATATCGTCAGCAGAGATGTGTATCACAGTGCCCACGTGTTCATGCAAAGGACCCACCTGGAAATATGTTTTTTTCCATAATGCTTCATTTGTTTAATTTCCTAAGTTTATTGAAGGGAAATTTCCCAAAAATTGCAGTATCAGTCACATATTGAACTTATGATGTGAGAATTCATATTCAAATGATTAGGTGTCCCCCCTCCCACACATTAAAAATGTTCTCATGTGTTCACAGAGAGTAAGTTTCACAGTTCACAGGTGATGAACTTGTCATTTCTTACACAGGAAACTGAGAAAATCATATGAAAACCAACAGATGTCCATTAAAACACAACTGAGAGTTCAAAGTTTTAAAGGGTTTCTGACATTTTACTGAAGGATGGGAGAGTGTGAGAAAACTTTCCAGAAAGAACGAATTATAGGAAATGCTAAAAAGGTGAATTATGACGTCTTACTTTTTTCTTTTTCTGCAAATGAAGACGAAGCAAAGCGATATCATTTCTTCAAACAATATCTTCATCTTCACCTCTGACGATATATAAATATATAAGTACATATAAGTTACTGGCCACATTTCTGACATCTCTATTCAGGTTTTAATGCGTTCAAGATGTGCAGCAGAAAGTAACAATACAGTGATTATCAGTCTAAATATATTTCATATATCATTATAATGTACTGATTATAATAAGTTTTCCAGTCTTCGGTCTTTCTTGCACTCGGGATGGTTAAAATTAAAGACTAAAGAAAGAAGTAATAAAGTACACACACACACACACACACACACACACTCCCACACACACTCCTGTGTCTAATTCACAGACATTCCTCGGCTCCCACATGGCCTGATGGCACAAGAGTCCTCTGGCCGTCAGTCACAGAGGTCCATATGGTGTGTGTGTGTGTGTGTGTGTGTGTGTGTGTGTCTGTTGGTGGGAACACTTGTGCTGCGATGACTTGCAGTGTTGAACAGAAACACACTGTTCTGCAAACCGTGTGTGTTTGCATGTGTGTGTTTGTGAATTCAACATCCCACTATGAAATTACAGGGACACTGTGAGGACCGAGTGGCTCATGTTTGTGTGTGTCCTGTTCTTTGCTAAATGCCTATTAAATTATAGGAGTCGAGTGTGGGTTTTATAGAAATGTACAGTGTGTGTGTGTGTGCGTGTGTGTGTAAATGTTCTCTAACAGCCTGTAAATTTATAATGACAACCCTGGACTGTGGGCGGATACATACATTGTGTGTGTGTGTGTGTGTGTGTGTTTATGGGGAAATGGACAGAAGACACTGTTATACAATACATAAATTCTCTGGCATGATATGACGCTAATGTCAGCATATTTATGTCAGTTTGACGCGCTCACAGTGTAAACAGAACAGATAAGTTATAATACAGTATGTATGTTTGTCATGCACCAATGACACCAACACTTTAAGCCCATATGAGTGCACTACGGCACGTCATGTTGATTGTTCCCTGTCTTACACACTCAGAGGCTCATGGCATGTAAAGAAATGGTAAATGGACTGTACTTATATAGCGCCTTTCTAGTCTTCCGACCACTCAAAGTGCTTTACAATGCATATCTCATTCACCCATTCACACACATTCATACACTGATGGCATTGGCTGCCATGCGAGGTGCCAACTGCTCATCAGTTTGAGGAGCTAACCATTCACACACATTCACACACCGATGGCTCAGCCTTCGGGAGCAATTTGGGGTTCAGTATCTTGCCCAAGGACACTTCGACATGCAGACTGGAGGGGATCAAACCACCGATCTTCTGATTAGTGGACGACCCGCTCTACCTCCGAGCCACAGCCGCCCCACTGCTCTAAGTAATGTTTGGTACATGAGGAACAAAACGCTGTGCAGTGGTTTAAACAGATAGATAGACAGGTGTGTTAGTCCAGGAAGAATATCAGCTGATATAAACTGACAAATCACAGCTTCAACATATTCAGTTTAACCACTCAGAAAACTGCAGGCGGTCCAAAGAAAAACGGGTTCCTAAAATATTTAGAGCCCGTTTCACCGCTGTGATTTAATAATGATCTTGCGTCCTTGGAAAACAACTTAATCGACACTATAAATGGAAGTTTTAGTCATGTAATTATTTTTCTGAAACTTCTTCAAATATAGATCACACATTTGTTAGCTGAATTTTACTGTTGATCTCCGTAAAACTGTCAATTATTGAAGGAAAGAGGAAAAACATTGATGTAACAGGTGAGCCCAGACTTTTGAGGAGTAGTGTGTACATAGATTTGGTGTGAAAAATGACCCGCATACACACTCAGGACAGATCAAACTCACTGACAGTGCAGGTAATGTTAAAATCACCCCACCTTCCCTTGAGAAATGACTCCAGTCAGTCTGTACAGCTGCTGTCACATGTGACTGAAGAGTCTCTTTCTATCTGAGAACGTTTTCAGGAAGTCGTTTTTTGCTGTAACATTGAATCACTACAATACTGCAAGCAGGAGCAGTAAGTCAAGGAGTCTTAATTGGAAGTGACTCAGACTGAACATACACACCAGATCATGTTGCCAGATTGTTGATTGGAGAGCAGGTGGTTGAGATTAGCGGGAAGCCCACCTACTAATCTGCAAAGTTGGGGAAAAACTGGAGGAGGGTTTCTTTTTCTTTGACATTCTTTGAGGAAACAAGAAAAAAATGTCCTCACAGTGGCCTGCAGCCGTAATTTAGTTTAAATTACAGCTCTGTTGTCAGCGACATTCCTTCGTGTTCAGTGACGTTTCCTTTACGAGCTCTTACAGTATTCTGTGTAGGAATGGATCACACACACCTGTGAGCCTAAATATTACATTTATCTGTCATAAAGTTGTTTTCATGATCATGTTGTAATGTCACGGGACTGACTCTGGTCACTAACTCGTCACTCAGGATCGTGATTTCATTAAACGGTAATAACGCTGTAGTCACTACGAGTGCATGGCAGTTAGTGAACATTTTACTGGTACATTTATTGTTTTGCAGCTTGCCAGGTATGTTAATTAATCAATTAACAATGTTTCATAATTATTCTTTATAGAAAATCTAATTTGGCTTTACGTTTTTGTCAAAACATATCTGCTGTTGCAAATCCAAGAGGCAAAAAGGGGTGATGTGTCTTCTCAAAGGCTCTCAGGATGTGGCACTCAGTGTTCACATGAAACATGACAGAAATAGTCGTTTAAACAACGATAATTAAGACGTCGTTACCGGTTCACTGGTGAGGAATCGAGACATAAGCTAGGACTCTAATCGGACTGGGTCATGTTTGTACTGTTCGTCTCTGTCTCTCTGCTCAGGGTAGCCTCAGCGTGTCATCGAGCCGCCTTTTAAGGACCGCCCACAAAATCCTGAAAAACTGTTTGAACGATGCTTACTGAAATGTGGAGTTAGAGGTTCAAAGTCTTTGCCCGTGTTTTCAGCATGTATGTATGTATTTGTATTTTGAAAGACTTTGTATATGGGGTACGCCGATATTTTCAGCGCTGGAGAGATTATTTAGTAACCTGTAATAAAAATTAGGCTACCGAATGACAACTGCTGGTTTTGAATTTATCTTGAACCATCGACTCAGTGTGAAAAGACTCAGTTTGGGGTGTTGACAGCAAAAAAAACAATGCAGGGTCATCCGAGGAAAGAGTTGAACGCGGGTCGAGAACGCTGCATTGTCAATCAGGTGTGAAGATTACTGATTAATTTGACAGTTTAACATGATCGTCGACATGAAAGATAAAATGATTGGCGCCATGATACTGACTGATCTTCTCTTCAAACTGATGCCTGTTTTTATCAAATTTCCTCTTGTTCAATTTGATTTCTCTTGTTGCAGGCATGAGCATATAAGATCCATTTGATTGTTGCAAATTTAACATAAATTTACGAATCCTAATTATTATAAAAGACTCCCACAGCTTCTTTTTTTTCTGAAACACAAAGCTGTGAAACACTCTCTGCTGGTTTGAAATGGATTTATAGAATTCTGTTTTTAATACACCAGCTTGTGGCTCTCACACACACACATGCACACACACGCCACGCTGACCCCACTTTAGCGAAAAACAAGCTGGCATATTTCTTCTTAGAAGAAAGAATCCAACATGTGCTCCACTTTTCTTTCCAAGAAGCAGACATATTTTCCTGGTATGCGTCCCATTCCTTGAAACCCCCACCACTCATAATCACAATCCGCTCCAGCATGGCGGCTCCAGTGTGTTTTTTGGGGTAGGTTTAGAGAGATGGGGGGTGCCTTTAAGGCCGTGGCCTTTATAATCTGCAGGGGCCCAAAAACTGTTCAGAGGAACTCCCTCTCTGTTCTGTATTGTTGAGTCTGTTTTGAGGTCGGACCTTGAAAGCGTCCTGACTGGTAATCAGCACTTTTTAAGATGATCAAACAGCCTCCATTATGATGGAGGACAATGGGGCTGACAGGAGAGAGGTGGGTAGGGGGGGGCAGAGCAAGAAAAGATGACAATAGATTTCCTCTTTCTTTCCATCCTCACGTGTTCTTTCCTTTTCCCTTCTCACTATTCAGTCTTTTTTTCCCACTTTCCATCCACGTCTACAAAACATGTCTCCATAGTCCCGGAGCTGTTTTACACTGTGTAAAGTCAACTCACAGTTCATTATGTTTACTGTCATCATCTTCATGTATCACATAAATCTGCTATACTCCAGTATCTAACAACATTAGCAAACAAGTCATTTTTTAGGTATTCTTCATGATGTTTTGGAGTTTGTCATTTCCTGATGAATACAAAGGTCTCACTGATTACTGTACAAAAACTTGATTTGAACTCTGATGTCCTCCGGCTGCTCGGATAAATAGATGAATTTATTTATCCTCGAAGGGAAATTGGCTTCAGCTCTCTGTGATTTACACAGTTTATGATGGACAGATTGCTAAGCAGCGAACTGCTAGCTTTTCCTAGCTTGCTCAGCTGTGTATCTAACTAAACTGACTCCCCCCTCGGTAGGCTGCTGTATTCCCTCTCAGACTGGCCACCGCTGATTTCCGGCGGTTGTGTTCGGACCTGGCTCTGTTTACTGGAAGGTATTAGATGATAGTGCTACATGCAATGCATTGTTGTCTGGTTGTAACTCTCATTCAGTGCTATTGGCTACTGTCAACACTCACCGTTACTGTGTGTCATCATTGCACAGCTCAAGTTCTGTTGTTTTATTCTTGTCATCTTTAAAAATACACCAGCTGTCTGCGTAACTGTGTGTGTTTGTTGATGCACTGATGTCATTCAAGTGATGTTTGAATGGCATCAGAAAAACCGAGCTGTAATTGTGTTCTTAGAAAGTCTGCCCTCAAACGCTGAACGATGAAAAGCTGTTTGTTGATGGAGGAGATGAATAAACAGGCTACTGAAAAACGAAAATGAAATATTGCATCTTGACATGTGTGTTCGGTACCAGCTCTGAGAGTTTTCTCTCCACAGAGAGTTAGATGAGAAGATCGATAGCAGATGAAGCCAGAGCCGACAGATGCCCAGCTTAGCTCAGTTTAACAGACAACAGCTAGCCTGGCTTTGTCCTAATTTTAAAGAAATTTGTTTCATCTGAAGACTGAAACAGAAAAATAAAGTTGTGGTTTTAAAGGGACTTTGTGCTGTAACTTCTTTTAATATAGTTGTTAGCAGCGTAAGCTTCCCGTGTGCAGGTTAACAAAATGAAATGAATCCCGTGTTGTTGTTTCAATAAAACACCCAACCCCACAAAAGTAATTGAGTTTGAGCTCAGAGGCTGCTGCAGGACGCTGTGCATCATGGGAAGGAAACAAAGAATAATACTGCAAATAGAAAGAAAAGGGCTCATCATAAACACGCCTCTGTGTTGAAATGCTCATAATGTGATTAAAATCAGATTATTATCGTCTGTAAACAGAGAGGAGCAGTCAGTCAGACCACCTGTTGAACTTTGAGTAGCTAGAAGACAGAAACTCTTCCAAGAAACACACACACACACACACACACACACACTGTACAGAGTGTTTGTACGCCTGCATTTGCAGTGTGCCTCTGCATGTGAGTGAACAGGAGGGGGTAAGTTTAGTGTTTCTCTCCCTTCCAGCCAGTAAAAAAAGCTGTTGGGACACCTCCCTCTCACAGCCAATGGCTACTGAAGAAGCTCTGCTCTCGGCCAATGGGGTGCTGAGCAGGGAGAGCTGGTCCACGTGCAGCCGATGCCAAAACACTGAAAAACAGAGAGAGGGGAAGGAAAAGGAGGGAAGGGGGTGACACAGAGTACAACACACAGAAAGAAGAAGAGAAAATGAGGCACAGAAACAGGAACAAGATGAAAAATCCACTAAGATTGATTATGTAACGTGATCTGCTCATGCTCTGCATATATATGTATGTACTGTCATATCCACGTACCTCATGTACGTAACACAACATCATCCTTTGCACTCTGCACCATCGCACTACCTTCATTCAGTGTGCAGATGTTATTGTTATTTATATATATGCATACACTATATGGACAAAAGTGTTTGGTCAGTCGGCTGTTCTTCAGGCCCCTCATCTCCCGTGAAGCGCTATGTTAATGCTTCAGTATACCTGTAAAGACATTCTGGACAACGTTATGTTTTCCACTTTGTGTCCAACAGTTTCGAGAAGTCCTTTTCTGTTCCAACATGACCGTGTCCCGTGCAGTGCACAAAGCAAAGGTCCATAAATGTTTTTATGTTTGTTTACCTGTGAAGTTCCTTATTACTTAACTGTGCAAAGTGTAACCAGAGTCAAATTCCTTGTGTGTGTACACACACCCGGCCAATCAAGTGATTCTGATTCATATATAGCATAAAAGTGTGTGTGTATATAATGCTTATAAGGAAACACTCAGACACATTACACTCCGCAGTGATGCAACAAATAATCTGGAGAGATAGAAAAGTTATTAAAATGAAAAGAAAAATGAATGAAGGAGAAAATAATATAATATAATATAATATAATATAATATAATATAATATAATATAATATAATATAGAATTTCTTTTTCTGTGTTTTTACCCAGAAATGTAAAAAAAAAAATGGACACAAACCTCCAAACTTTCACTCACATTCCTGAAATCTGAGGCTGTCAGTTAAAAAAACAGGGTGTGTATTCAGGAGCCATCTGTAGCTCGAATAATGATGCCGTTGCTTTTGTTTGTTTGCTTTCGTGTGTGTGTGTGTTTGATGAGTCAGCAGGACTCTCAGCTGTTAATATTCACACTGTACGGGAAGTCCTTTTCCCGTCAGAGCGGCAGTAAAAGGCGTTTTGTCGTCTCTTTGTTTGTCAAAGCAAACACGTCTGTGTCAGATTTCCTTCATCTAACAGCTGCACAAGCGACAAATGTTCTGGCGGTAAACTGAGAGTTTGTCTCAGCCACACTCACGCTTTTCTAACACTTCTCACTGACCGCTTCATGAATGAATGGAAGCTGATTTCATGAATGCAATGATTTCCAGGAAATAAGAGAGATCCTGAGCCGGCCTTCCCGTTAGCGCATCATCTCATTGTCTCCAGGTGCATTGTGCACAGTTGGATCAATGATGTATTACAGGCTTTTTACGGCGCTCCTTGGGGTGGAAGAGTCCTCACATAAACCAGGCAACATACATACATAATACATGATGAATCAGCCAGTCTGGCTGTTGATGAGCATCCGTGCTTTCATGGGTCATTCAGGCTTGTTGAGTTTCCTCGAGCATCACAAATAATCTATTGATTTTCAGTACGGTGGTGGATTTATTCCTTTCACGGTATGAGAATCCTTCATCCGTGTTTCAGCAGTGAAAGAAAATCAGCTTCAAAAAGAGCGAGACGCTGGCCGTCTGTTTCGAGGAAAACAAAACAATAAAAAATGTTAATGGTGCTGCAGCGGTACGGCCTGAAGCTGGAAGGATAGCCAACAAACAGCAGCGCCAAACTTCAGCGTCAGCCTCTTCAACCACTGCAAAATGTGCTGTCAACAGATGTTTAAAAAGAAAACAAACACTGATCAATGCTCAAGGAACTAGACTTGGTTATGAATATTCCCTTTATTATGAGCATCATAGAGCTGCCTAGAAGTCAAGAAAGACAGTGTATCATATAGTGTATCCGTCAGGTTTGAGCCATAGTGAGCCATAGTTCATTCATTCATTCGTTTTCCCGCCTTCATACATTTGAAAGCCCGTGCACTGAACCTGTAACAGGACGGACACAGACCCATTCACACCTTCAGGCTATCTGTTCATGTTTCCAAGAAATATTCTGCTTAATGTTGCCTCATATGCTTCATTTAGCAACCACACACAAACACACACACACACACACACACACACACTGTGGTTTCATGCAGCAGAACACACACACATACTGGCTCATACAGAAACTCTGCAAACCGTTTTTTCTTTTCTTCTCACCTTCAAACCTTTAAAACCACAAACTTCCAAACTGACCTGCTGCTAGTTTCACAAACTGTGGCTCTGGGCTCTACACAGGACAGCATGTTCCTATCCTCTGTACCGCTTCACATGTTTGAACTCGGCCTGGATTTGAGGGATGGCTTCTGTTTTCATGTTTTTGTGTCAGAGTGTTTAACAAGTTTTGAATTTTATCCAGCATCGAAGGCTCCACAGCTGCAAAATGGACTACAATGTAATCCTTGTGGGCAAATCGTGCACCGTCCATTAAAAGTGCTTGTTTTTGCTGCTGACAGGCTCAGATTGTTATTTTAAGTGTCTGACATCTTTATGAAAGGGACCCTACAGAGAAATGAAATGTTTTCTAGACCTCCTGTCTGTGAAATCCCCTCTGTGGGCACAGGATAGGATCACAGCACCCACAGGAGCACCACCAGTCTCCTGAGTGTGGCTGTCTCGCAGCACTTCGCTCTACATCTGCATTGTATTTCTAGGCCTCATCTACATTGTTAAAAAGAGCCATGACGTTGAAAATCTTTTACATAACACTAAGCTTTGCTGTCCATGATCCAACACTCACGTTTCCTCTGTTATCTTCCTGCAGTCACCTCACCTCTCCCTCAGCATTTCAGGCTTCTCCTTGAGCAAGACTTGAGCAAACACACAGTGGATGAAGCAAAGCAACACAAAACTTTTCATTTTTCTGCAGAGTTGTGTAATCAAACACTTATAAAAACAGTCTGAGTCAGTCACAAACTGCAGAAACTGGCAGAAACTGACAGTGCAACCCATTTTGTAGCTCCCAGCATCAGTGCGCTCACTTAATACTGCACCAAATTCAAAACTTGTCGAGCCCATAAGTCACTTTGACACAAAACATGGCGGAATAATGTCCAAGATGTCTAAAATGGTGCAATAACTAAAATTCAGTCTTAGTTTTGATTTTTATGTAACTATTTTGAATAAAATAATTCACCTTTACGCCCAGTGATGTCTCATTTCTCAGTTCCCATTAACAAAACCAAAAGAAACCATATATAGGCCCATGAGACGTGTCTGTCTGTGTAACAGGGGGACTCCACCAGCCTTACACATCAAAGTCAGCTCACTGATCATGGGGAGTCCAGTCAGCCTGTGAAATGACAAAACGTCTTCTCTGGTTCTCTCGTTCTGGAGGAGGTTTGTCGAGTCTGAGGAAATGACTTCACTCAAAACTACAAATTTATAACAGAAACTACAAACTGAAGGTGTGAGGTTCAGAGGAACGTGGTGTTTGTCAGGTATGGAGGCGCTGATGAAAACAAAAGAAGAGAAAAGTATTTTTTTGTATTGACTTGAGATTAAAAGTCTTTTTGGGGGATATGTGACAGTAAATTGTGTCTTCTGAACACATACGTATAATATCTGCTTGTGTCAGTACTTATCTTATCTTTTCTACTAAGTTGTGGATAGTATCATCAGAACCGCTCTTTTCCATCAAGTACTTCATTACCCTTCTGTCGTTCCTATCGCTGAAGTTAGAAACCCTGCAGACCACCGAGTCGTCTAAAAGCTGCAGCTCTGTTGTTTCCCAACTGTTGGAAAATGAAGGCTGCTCGCCCCGAATGCTAACGCCCACATTGAAGAGTACTGTCCACGGTGGAAACACAAAGCGGACCAGAGTTCAGGGACGTGTAGGCAGGAGTTGGTTGCAGGTTTCAAACATACGATACAAAAAGAGTTTGAATGAAATATAAAACGTAGTAGTTTTGTTTGTGAGAACAGAAAAACATTTACTCTAAGAAATCATTGACCCTGACTGTGGTTGAACGGCAGTCAGTGACAATGGACGAACCACAAATACATCAGCGAATGGTCGGCCACAGACGCTCAGTGGATGTCGGGTTGGCTGCTGGAGTTTCCCCTGAAAATTATCTTCATTATGTGACGTTCAGTCGTTTTTGAGTAGAAGACGTTCTTTTATGGTTGTAATTGGTTATTTGTTTTCTTACAGTCTTGTTTATTTCCAGTGAAGCTCGCTTTGCCCAAAGTGAACCTGAAAGCATCGGGAAAAACGGTTGTTGCTGCCTTGTGGGGTTAAACGTCACCTCCTTAAAATATACAGACTGAAATGAATCATTTCAATGGAAGTAAATGGGGCTGAACACCTAAAAACCACTTCAGAAATAGCTCAACCTTTTCTGTGGGACATCGATCAGTCTGGAATAAACATCTGCTCAGTGGTCTTTCTGCAGACATCGGGGGAGACCGTTGATTGTTCATTTTCTCCATCATTCAGCAGCGACGCTGGGAGCTGAAACTGAAACACCAGACTCAGTGCTGAACCGATGCGTGTGTGGTTTTCTTCACTCACTCTGTGAGTCATTGAATGAATGTGGCCGACTTAAAAATACAGCAGGGGGAACTTTCTCTGCCTCTGAGCGCTCGCATTGTACATGGACAGTATGTGGGTGTGTGCAGTGAAGCATATAGAAACAGATGAAGGGTGTGTGTGTGTGTGTTTTCTGGTCTACCGGGTTTCTTGTTGTCCTCAATGGAAGCCCACTCAGTGCTGTATAGCCTCCTCCAACGTCATCAGCCTCAGCCGGACTGTGAAGTTTCCTCCATAACAAACAACAAACTGAACAACACACACCGACACACGGAAACTCGATCAATAATCTTGATCGATAATTGGCTTCAGTTTAGCAGAATGCAGTCATACTTCTAGAAATGCTGTAATCGGTGGCCATGAGAACCAGCGTCATCGAGTGTTGAGACCTATCACAAGACCGCTACTGAGGTTTCGGAATCGACCGCATTTTTACTCAGTCCTGTCTTAGTCTTAGACTTTAAGTCTTTAAGACCACAAACTGTGCATCTCTCACAAAAACGCCTTTGCATTTGAAACTTGCTACTTCAAATGCAAGCAATCACTCGATTTCTAATTTGAAACCTCTTCACAGAAGACAGTGAGTGGAAGTCGAAGCCGTGTCTGTGCAGGAGGAGACGTCAGCCGAATCTGTATCAGAAAATCTCAAACAGATCACGTAAAATCCTCCAAGAGTTCAGCGACAAACTGCAATGAAAGAGATCTGATGAATATTATTGACATATTAGCCATTTAATGGATTATATGCTGGCTTGACTCAGTCACA
This sequence comes from Protonibea diacanthus, assembly GCA_028641955.1. Taxonomy (NCBI): domain Eukaryota; kingdom Metazoa; phylum Chordata; class Actinopteri; family Sciaenidae; genus Protonibea; species Protonibea diacanthus. The sequence goes on along the minus strand of CM053978.1, from coordinate 1,920,964 downwards.
ATACTCTCCGGTCCAGTCTTCACAGTGCCGTCAACGCACCGCAACTTAAAGGTCCAGCGTGTCCGATTAGCGTTTAAACAAGAATCGTGTTTTTGTTACCTCAGAATGAGCCGCGGAGTCTGTCATGTTGTCTTCTACAGTAGCCCAGAATGGACAAACCAAACTGGCTCCAAACAAAGCGTTTTATACTTATACTGGGCAGGCGAGGCGAGGCGAGGCGGTTGCAATTAGCGACCTGTAGATATTAGAAATCCTACAAACATCTTCATCAATTTGCATATGAAAAAAAAAATGCAGAAAATATGTAACAACAGAAACTGTTTCCAGGAGACTGAAGAGTGACGACCATGGCCGGAATCGTTTGTTAATTTGTTTTATTTTCTTAATTTGCTTGTGTTTTGTCTATTTGCATGTTTAGCTGCTGCTCTCAGGAAAAACGCGGTTTCGTCGGGTAGTCATCAGTGGGAGGAGCTAAGGACCCACAGACCAGTCAACCATGAGTTGCTGGTTTGATTCCTGGCACTGACAGTCAGGGGTTTTCTACTGGAGAGTACGACAAGACAGCTGCCTCCTACAAAGTGAAATACAAGTTAAACTTAAATTGCAACTTAAATTTGGAAAAACCAGCCTGAACACACCTTTACATCGCGCGTGTGTGTGTGTGTATCTGTATTTTAACCTTTTATTTAATCACGTTGTGAAGCATTTAAAAGTGTGTTTGTGCTTTCAACTAAACTTGAACTTGACTTGTGCCTTTGAGCAAAATACTGAGCCTTCACAGCCGCATCAGGGTCGCAGCACTCTGTTTGAACGTGACCTCTGAACCCTCGGAGACAGAAAGAATGCAGAAGATACGCACAAAGACGAGTTCAGCTCCCACCGAGCACGCTGGCAGTGAATGTCTCTGCTTCTTTTTATTAAAGAAAAAAAATGTAGATAAAAACAGAGCACAGTGACTTTTCAGCCTCTCATGACGTCGTGCAGTTGTGAGGGCAGCTAACCTCGATAGCTGTAGGCTGCCATGACTGTTTGACGTGGAAAGCTCAGCTGGGGTTTTCCCCACATCTGAATCGTGTGTTTTGACATCTGAATGCCAAAACCAAGCTGATAAAAAGCAACGCAACATCACGAAATCAGCAGTATCGACTCTGCTCCACTACCATGCACTTTTTATGACAGGTTTTAACTCTGTAGTGCAAAGTTTCACATTATTCATCATTCAGGGGCAGAAATCTAGAAATAATCAATATGTCTGACAAGTGGAAGTATACAATGTATTTTAGTCCTTTGAGCTGCATTTATGTCTTTGTAATGTGAATATTGTGCAGCAAAGATGTTTTGTTTTTCACTTTGAAGCAGCTGCAGAAAAAGTTTATTTATCATAAAGTCTCCAGTGTTGCCCTCTTAGCATGTCAAAGCCAAATTCAGGATGTAGTTCTGCGTATAAGAATAAGGCTAGTGTGAAAGTCTGTAGAACCAGAACAAAGGTGGGTTTATAGTGCTGCCTTGTCGAGGTGCTCTGGGTCAAGATCCAGTTTTTAACGTCCCCCGTGACTCGAAAATGTGCCGCTTCGGTTGGACTTTTGAGCTTCCCTGTGAAGAATGATGTATGTTTGACACATGAAGGCTGTTTTCACATGCAGCTGTTGAAAGGAGGGCAAAGTTTCTCTGCGCTCGCCTTAAATCTGAGTTTAAGACGTGTAGCTACAAGCAGGTTTCACTGACTGCTTAACGTGCTCGAAGCCAGTCGTGGTCCAGCTTACACATGTGTGACACTTTACAGTTTCTAGTTTCATATTTTTGTAATGAGGATTTTTTTTAATGAGTATTGAATGAATTTGTGTTCAAACAAACGATCTCAAACACGCGGTAAACCTGGTGCAGGGTCGTGTTGTTCCACCACAGGAGTGCTGCACCGTCTTTGGGCAAACACTGAAGGATTTAATGATGAAGCTTGGTCTGCTGTGCGAGCGTTGTTTGTCAGAGGATCTCTGAGGTGCAAGGGTACGCACACAATGTAAAGCTGGAGGATGGGAGACGGCAGGGTCAACAGGGGCCCAGCAGTAATTTTCTTTTTCCTTGGGGGCCCCTAACAAGTTAATCCAGCCATTATAAGACCAGAGTCATTATATAAGAAGTCTCAGCAATTAAAAATACAGACATAAGAAAGAAATCAAACGTGCAGAGAGGACAAACATCTCTGTTTCTTTTACTTTTTAACTGTCTGTTTAAAGCAGCAGTTACAGAATGAAGTCCCACTGTGGTAAAAACCAACACTTCTACACGTATATTACTATCGCGAGTCGACAGCTTTGCTAACAGCCAAACATCAACCAGGTCACCAGCAGCAGACACAGCAGCAGCTAATATTACTGACTAGTCCAACAGCAGTCAGCCCAGCTCGGCGTCTGTCTTTCAGCCTTTTATTTCACCAAGCTCTCACCAACCACTAAAAGTCAGTCCCAGATTTACTCTTGTCCGGCGGCTTCTTGCTCGCTTCGGGTCTCTTCTCCTCTGACGTTATGCCCATCGATGCTGCTGAGCCTGGTTACAAAGTTACAGACACGGCTTTGAATACAAAATGTACCAAACCTGATGAGCGAGGTGTAATCATGTTTCTTATCTTTGAACACTGAAAAGCCGTGTTTTAGGCTGAACAGATGCACGATGAAAACCTCATCTGATACGGAAACTCCCGCTGTCATCAAATCGTATTTTAAGCAGCATTTAGACGGATTAGCTTGTTTTCCCTTTTGGTGAAGAGATAATAAGCCTTCACTTTCTGCTGTGTGCAAACAGATGGACTCTTTTATTCATAAAACAAAAAACTGAATTCATCTTTTAAATCTACTTAAAACAAATCCTTCCTGTGCGTCTTTGTTTTTTAAGAATGTTCTATTGTCTCTGTTGTTAAACTTTTTTTAAATACAGTTTATTGACAGATGGTTCAGTCGCAGTAACCTCCCTCTGCAACACATACACACACACTAACTGCACAGGCTGCAGGGGGTAAATACTTCCTCTTTCATCACACACTCAGACATTCTCTCTCTCTCTCTCTTTGATGACTCAACACACACTTTCATTTTCTTGTCAAACGCCCCCATGCACTGGAAACACCTCCTGCCTTGACAAACTGATGTTATTTTTATTGTCAGAGTGAAATTTCATCTGCTTGTACATCATAACGTTCTCTTATTTAACAAGAAACGCCCAAACAAACGGACGCAAACCTTCAGTAATGCAGCCACACCCGAGTAGCTGGGAAAACCAATGAAGCAAAGCAAACATCCTGATATCACAGTTACATGATGTTTAGAAAGTCTGTTAATTATTTTAAATCAACATAATGTAACAATATCCTCTCGTTCTGCACTGACCTGTGATCAGGTGAACGGTGTCTCTGTCATTCGTACGTCTGTTCTCACACTATGTAACTTTGGGCTCCGGGTCGGGAGAAGTACGTAACGCTTTACGGCACTAAGTCACACACCACCAACTATTTCACTGATTTTGGTGAAACTGGATCATATTTTATGGAGAAAATGTTTTCTGGTTTTCCCTCTGATGTCCTCCGGCTGCTCCGCCTCAACTCTCTGTGATTTACAGAGTTTATGATGGACAGTGAAGTAAACTGCTGCCAGCTGTAGCTGCTGTTAGCTCATGTTAGCTCAGTTTGTTAGCTGGGCCGTGAGCTCAGAGCACTGGGGAGTGTTAGTGTTTGTACCACAGGCGTTTTGGACCACTGGGAAGAAGAGGAGGTTTACAGGCCCGGGAGTGGAGCTGGTGTTGTACCAGAACCAGAGCTGGGCAAGCAGGCAATGTAACTGGACTCAACTGCCTCGATGACAGAGGACGACCTAAGAGGACGTTAAAAATATGCAGGAAAATGAGGCATTACAGTCAAAATATAAGAAAATTTAAATAGTCGACGGTTATATGGAACTTGAAGGATAAACGACTACAGAAAATGAGATTGGCTTGTTTGAAGAAAGAAATTAATCTAATTTCTTCACACTTCTTTATTGATTGACTCTTTTTTTATAGGTTGCAAACAACATGAAGGTCATTAGTGGTTCAAGTGAAAATGAAGCATCCAGAACCAGTAATAAAAGCTCTGCCTTAACCCATCCAAACCTCACCCGAGGAGGAGTCAGGTTAACTTTTGAAACTGTAATGTGTAGATAGTTTTGAAAGACTCCTGTCAGGATTTATGTGTCGAAGTATTCTGTTCAGACAAATGTCTTGGAAACACAAGAAAACTTTTCGTGAATAGTCATCGCGCTGCTTGTCACTGTGCACCATTTAATGCGAATTACAGTCGACAGGTTGGCGTTCAATATGAGTATTCATCTTCTGAGTAACTTGAATGAATACGCAGCCATTTTAAAACGCAGCAAAGCAAATAAACTTGGACCCATTTATAACGCTCGTGTTCAAAGAGGTATTGACCGTAAGAACTAGAAGTCAAGGACTGATAAGAAACCTCAAGACGTTCTCTCTTTACTGAAACTTAAAGGTCATGAAATATTTGATCATTATGGTCAAACGTTTCGTACTTTATCTTCTTCTTTTGATGAAAGCAGTGAAAGCCTGAATTCACCTGTTTTATCAAGATTAAGGATTATTTAGAAGCTCTGAGGAAACATGTACAAAGGTGTAGAGAGAGCAAGTCTTCGCATCAGGCAAGCTAATTATTCGATGACTGTGCAACGGTTCAAATAATATCTGATCGATCGAGTTCATGTCTGAGTGTAAAGATCTACTTTGACATGCAGAGGCTGGATTTCTTGGCTGCTGATCAGAAAGATTAACAGTAAACAACAGTGATTACAGAGATTTAAAGGGGATCTTTCATGCTGTGACGACACACACACACACACACACACACACAGCATCACAAAAGACTCTGTTCTGCAAAACGCCCACTTCCTCATCTGCATGCGTTTCATGGGTTCAACCTTAGGGTTTTTTTGAGGTGACATTTTCCCCCTGGAAGATGAACTGAGCAGGTCTGCTGACTTTCTGGACTGATTAGCAGTCATGGCTGCTCCACATTTACACTTGAGGTTTCTGTATCGACCACAGAAAGTTTAGTGTTGATGGTGAAGGCAGGAAGTTTTTTTTTTTCTTTTGGTTTTACTGGAATTATTTTATTTGTTTGTAAATCATAATCATTTATATTGGAGTGGATGCCCATCATGAGAGCCTCACAACACACCTACAGCCGGGCTACTCAGTCACAACGTCAAGTGGGCCATATTTTAAAATCATGTAATGTATATGGGTCAGACATTTACAGCCAGCATGCATTATTTCACAGTTCTGGAGTCACTGAATGCCAAGACTGAGCATATACAAAGGGAAGCTGCTGCAGCTCCCTCTTGGTCCATGCACCACAGTAATACAGCTCCGATCATAAGCTGCAATCTAACCCTGCACTTTACTGATGATGCCTTGTTAAAGTTTGTCCAGAAAGTTTTCCAGTGTGGTGCCTCCAAATATTATATTTTTTAACGTACTCATTGCAAGTTTAGCATTTGGACAAACAATCATACGATTAAAGAACTTTCCGGTCCCGATGGGGTTAAACTGTCTGACGGTTTTCATTGTCATTTCCAGTCAAACACTTCAGTGCTTGTTACTGTCAACAGCCAGATGTTTTGACTACTAAACATGGTCAGATGTACGTGTTGGCGTGCTACGCTGTGCATGTGCAACTCAACAAAGATGATAGGCTCGCTCATTAGCTAGTCTTCACACATTCTTCACACATTCAGATGTTTACTTATTTTGACATATATCAAATTTATATATGCTGCATCAATAGAAATGTGTATTTAGTCATATTCCCAAAATCATTCACCATAAAATCTCCATATTTGAGTCAAAACACAACTACATTGCGTGTGTATTGGATAAATTAAGCACAGAAAAGAAATACCTGTTTCCATCCTTCTATATTTGGATAATCGTACCGCCCTCAAGAGGTTTTCACATAAAGAGGTGTGGGTGAGACTAAAATGAAAAACACAGGAAGCCACAAACAACAAACAGTAACATAACATGGATATACAGATATATGTTTGACACTATTCTTATTTAACATCTGTCAGACCTAAAATAACACAACATTAGTCTAAATTTGATCCTATTTATATTTATTCTGCTTCATTTCTGTGGTATAAACTATAAGGCAGCTCAGTTCGTGCAGTAAAGATGCGCCATTGTTATCGCTGTAATGAAATCTTTAATTTGAATACATTATTGTGATGAGCGGCTCTGTGGCGTGTTTTTCTTTGTACTCTTTGTGGTTTTTCTTTGTACTGCAATAATGCATGTTCAGTCAAAGAGGGTAAAAAGCAGAGCTGATATGATTACTGGTAAATCCCTTATTAGTAAAACTGTAAGCCTTTATCAGTCTGTGCTGTTTGTAGGGACATCTGGCACAAAACAGGATTTATGCATTTATGCATGTGTGTGTGTGTGTGTGTGTGTGTGTGCGGTCATGTCCTCACCTTACCTTTTTATACAGGCTCTGTCGAACAAACAGCCTATACATCGAACCTGGCTTACTATGCGGTGACTCATGTCTCGGCATAGGACACTTGGCTTCGTCTAACCGACATTGATATCACTCTCTTCAAAAGTGTGAACACACAGTCATTCAGAAACTAATGTGAGACACTCTTGACTCAAGGTCACTATTAAAACTGAGACCTGAAAGTAGTTAGTACTTTTCACAGAGCCTGAAAATGCACTTTTACTTATTCTTTATAACTCTGCTGACTCAAATGCATGAAGCAAAATCTATCACCCACCTAGATTTTATACTTTTGTGGCCAATTTAATTCAATTAAATACAATAAAATTTTATTTATGTAAGATAACAGAAGTTATCTCACACTGACATACAGAGCAGGTCTAGACTGACTCTAGACTCTTTATACTATTTGCACTAACCCATGAATTCCCACCATGAGCAAGCACTTGGCAACAGTGACAAGGAAAATCTTGTTTTTTTTCTACCAGACACCAACATTTCCCATCATTTTTATTCAGAAACAGACGTTTCGCAGCCCAAGATCAACACATGTCCGTGTATCTTTGTAAAAATGGAAAAAGAAAAGAAAATGAGGATAGTAAACGCAACCCAGATCTGTGGATTTTTTTAATGAGCAGGTTTCCAGACAAAAAAAGAGAATATAATGATCTTCTTCTCAGCAGGAAGGAATTAGCGGATGGAAATAGTCAAATCGGATAATGACGGATTGGTCATTGTGATGGAAATACTGGCCAAAAGCCTCTGTACTGTACAGAAATAAACAGAGTGAAGTAAAGTTGGGCTCAAGCTAACTGTTTCCACTGCTAGGTTTTATGACAGTCGATGTTTAATTGATCTATTTTGGGGTTTCTTCTTTGAGGGAACTCATTTTGACTTTGAAGGATCTTTTTCTTATTTTCAACAAAACCAATGAAACCAAACAACCAGATTATTCCATCGCTCAGTACTTTCCAACTCTGTCTCCGGCCTCAAATCCCAAGCCTGAAGATGGATGTCATTAAAAAAAAAAAAAAAACAGCTCACAAATGAATAGTATAATTTAAACAAAAAAAAAAGGCTCAGTAATTTGCACAAACAGCCGGTCACTGTAGCTTTTAGGAAACGTTACTCAAACTGGAGGAAATAGCCCATTTGTTGGGGACTATTTTCAGCTGCGTATTAATACACATTTGACCCATTGGTGAGTGTTTCTGGCAGCAAAATGACATACACAGGACTGACCACACCTCCTGCTGATGAAGATCGTTTGAAAACAGCGAACGACGTTGTGAGATTCTTTTGTTTTCAAGGTCAAGAACAAACTTTGAATCTCGGCTAATTTAAACTTTTTGCACTCAGGGGAGATGTCGTCTTTGTCTTGGAGAAACCTCAACTGTATAGAAACCACAGCTCCCTTGAGGCTCTGATTGAATGCAAAGACCCATGGGAGTTGTGGTTTAAATTGAAACAAAGTAAATGTATTCAATTTAATCAACTTGATTTACTTTATTTCACCCTGCAGGTGCACTTTGAACAAGAACATCAGCTGTTGGACAGACTAATAGCACTAACTGTTGCCACATGAGAAAAAGTCACCGCGACCATGCGACTCTTTGGCGAACTGTCCCTTGGAAAACAGCCTCTGTCTGGACAGTGAGAGATGTGAGTCCTGCTCTTTACCTTTGGAGATGAAAGTTCAAAAAACCAACAACAGTAATGTGGTCGTAGGTAACTTATATGAGAATAGATCTTTTAAATTTATGTGGAAAAGTCGACCCGGTCAGTCCTCCCTGCCGACTCTTCGGTGAACTGTCCCGCAGAAAACATCATCAGTCTCTGTCAGTGAAGTCCAGCTGTTTACCGGTGTCTTCTTTGTCAGGATCACATCAGGGATGTTTTGTTGGCAAAGCCAGTTTGAAACCGGATCGAAACCTGCAATAGAATCTTTAGATATTAACGTAACGAGTATATTTCTGGTCCTGGTTTTAGACGACAGCTAAAACTATCTACAACACAAAGTTCAGGACTGTTTTTTTCTGTGTTGTGTCCACACACAGACTGACCACACTGGGAATGGGAATTTAAAATGATGGGGCTCTGGGGACTGGAGGGTTAAACGTGTTATAGATCATGCATGCTGCATGTTGGCAGGAATAAAATCAGGGAAATAATCTGCAAGCAGCAAAATGTTTAATGTGATGAACCGATTGGACCAGAACATTCTGTAGTAAAGTTGACAGTCTGGGTTGGGTTGGAGAAAAGCTTGTCTTTATGCAAACTACTTGCTCTTCATTTGGTGTCCCATAAATCCCCACCTGAATGGTAGGCAGAGGTTAATGGTGATTCTCTTTAGTTTCTTTTTACTGTGAGAGTGAAAGCCGCTCCTAAAGCTCTTTGTTTGTTTGAGTCATTAAGCCTCCCAGAATGAGCAGAAAGTAGATAGGCCGACTCAGAAAGCGACTGTGTGTCAGCAGACTGAGTTTAATCATTGACAGCGTTTGGCTGAGTTAGAACTAGAGAACATTTATTCTGAAAGTCACGGTGGTCTCTTTTTTAGAAACGCTTACAGGCCCAGTTCATCCGTCGACCAATCAGATTCCTCGCAGAGGGTGAACCCGGTGACTGATTGGCTGCAATAATTTGAATCCAAACAATGCTGGTTGTTGTCAAATCCAATTAAAACATAATTATAAATAATATAAAGAGTTTTTCAGTGTAAAGTGACTTCAGAACTTTCCTTCGTGAGAAACTTTATCAAACTTTATTGGAAAAATAAACAAGACAAATGTTCATTTGCCTGCATGGAGATTTTCTCAGCTGATTTGGGACTTTGAACCATTTTTGAACCTGTTTAGTTGGAACTTGTTCCTGATCACACTCAGCACACTGATACTGCAGAGGAGTTTTCTGTGTAAAAACATAGACGGGTAAAACCCCTTCAGCACACTCAAGTGCTCTATGAACAACATTAAACACCTTTTATGCTAAATCTACCATTAAAATGGCCGCAGGGTTGTGGTATATTTATACCCCAAATTATACTGAATGATTTATTATTCCAACTGCAGCTTGAAAACAGTGAAATGAAACACAACAGAACAATACCTTCTTTTGTCCAAAGAAACTTACAATAACTGTATTCATCCATCACGGGAAGCGTTAGCAGAAAGTGGAAGTTGAACCCTTTTAAACAAAGAGCATGTTCAATGTTTAATGCTACATGTGCATGATAAAGATAACCTCTTCAAATGAACCATTTGGTTTGTAGAGTTTGTTGGTACACAGTGAGAGAAAACACTTTAGTGACCGTACTCGGGACAAAAGAAAATACAGCAGCTTTTCCAATTTATCGGCTCGTTATTTGTGAACAAATTGGCCACATTTATCTCCCCAAAAACACTGAAAAACCACCCATAATGCTTTGCCTGCGAGTCATAAACAATATTTTACTTTTGTGAATGCTCAACAATTACAAATCACTGGACGCAGGATAAAAAAAATCAGAAAATCAGCTTAATAAGTCCCACAAACTGGATTCTGGATTTACAATATCTGTATCAGTTCAAACGTGTTATTTCCATTTAGATCACCACAACTAAAAGTAGAAAACTTTCTTTAAGCAGTGTCTCTTTCTGTTAAGTTCTGCAAGCTTCTGTACACATTGATGCAGCGGCAGCGCTGCACTATGAATTATTTTCAGCGTTCAACTTTGGCCATTATACAAAAAATCAGCGCCTTAAATTACATGCAGACCAGTTTCATAATAATGTGTTAACACAACAATGGAAGCTCTGCATACTGAAATATTGTTGTTATTTTCAATGGGTACCGTTGCTGCGTTGTGTCCGAAGCACAGCAACAGCAGCACAGTGTTCTAACCTGGTTGAACCTTGGCGGTGGAGCGTGCACCAGGCGTACTGCAAATCACATTTTCTCTGAAAGGGTCATGAGCAGGAAAAGCACAGGTGAAACTATTTTCTTAGTTGGGTTCAGTTCCATCAAGTGTCCCAGTGAGCCATGACAGCGATGCGAGCCAGCATGCAGAATACCAGAACCCTTAAGGTGACTCACGTAAATGGAATGCAGACGTAGTTTTAATGATTACACCCGTGCTTCTCCTGCAATGATGAGCCAAATTCTTCCTCTGTGAATGGCAGCGTGCATGTCAGCTATGAGAATGACAAGCGCTTTGTCCAGTATAAGAAAGAAAAGCTTCACATACTGAAAGTGCAGCCCTTGTCATGTCATCTTTGACATGACACTGTGAACTGTGAACTCAGTTTGTCAACCTGGTGACGTTAAAAACCTCAACAAGCCTTCCCGCTGAGAAATGATGCTAAATGCTGCTAAAAGAGAATATTAGCATATTTCAGTAGTAGTAGTAATAGTCAGGACATCCCTGACTACTTGTGAAAGGTGGTGAAAGTGGACACGCCTGAAAGTACATTACTGCTCTTGCATAAGAAAAAAGGAATGTGACCTGCTATATTCAGATAAATGTTATAGCAGAGCATCGAAATTTAGAAAATGCAACAAAACCAGTTAACGCAGGAAAAGTGTCAACGAAGACGCTGATAAAACTTCCTCTGTTAAGCATCATTAGTTGATCACTTCCTTGTGATTTTCCAGTATGTTTCTGCATCGGTTCCTGTACATTTAAAGCATGCATTCAGAACAGCAGTGATAACAGTGATTGCTGATCTGATTGTGAACAGGTTTAACTGAACAGAGGACAGTGTAAACAGAGCAGCCCACACCTCCTGTCAACGCCAGCAGCAGATAAGCGCTGCCCCAACAGGAATGTTCTCCAACGTCTCGGTTGCCTCATAGCTCAGATGCAAAAACCACGATGGTCGCCTTAGGTTGACTTCCAGTCACATGCAAATGTCATTCAAATATTTATCCTCCGGTAACAGGGAATTTCAATAGGAATCTTCTTGTGCAATTCCCAGAAATTTGGCTGTATGTCTTCAAACGTGTTGAGACATTGCTGAGAGTTAACTGTACAGACTGATCAGGGATCAGGCAGGTTTTATGACAGGGCTTTGAGAAGTTCTGCAAAGAGGTTTTCTCATGGCACTATCCTAACTATAGAACAGATCTAAACCTTCCTCTTTGCAATAGTATTTAGAGAGACCCAACAATTCACACCATGAGCGAACGAATGAGCAGAACCATCCGCTGCAACTAGTTTGGTTTAGAGAGAGAAAGAGAAACAAAGATGCACAGCTGCAATAATAATAACAGTAATTACACCTCTGGTTATAATAGAAATATGACTAATAGTAGTAGTATTAGTAATGATGATAGTAATTGTAGCGGGCGTCAGACCTGACCACAGCAGGAGGTGTAATTTCGATCCATTAAAACCTGCGAGATGACAAAGCAGACAAACTCCAGTAAAGAAGCTAAGTTAGTTAGTCTGAACCTGAACCAGCACTAACTATAAGATCTATCAAAAGGGAGCGTCTTAAGCCGACTCTTCAGGGTGGAGAGGGTGGAGGGTCTGCTTGAAGCTGGTTCCACAAGCGAGGAGTCTATAGGAAGGACAATATATCCTGGGAGTGCAGTGTTCTAGTGGGGTGATGAGGAACTATTAGCTCTTTAAGATATGCTGGAGCCTGACCATGAAGAGCTGTGTAGGTGTGTGTGAAATGTTGTTCTGCAATAAATTAGTATCTAAAAATTGCCACATTACATTGCTTTTCTTTCTTCATGAAGAAACTTTTCAGGATGCAATCCAGGCATGGACGCCAGAGGACCTTTGTGAAGGTTACGTAACTCTTTTGTTGCATCTCTGTTGTGTTTTGCCACAAACGTAAAAAAACAGACCCATCATAAGTGTTTGTATTGGAGTTTAATTTCCCTCTTACTGAACCTTCTTCTGGCTCGCGCCCTGAGGGAATGTTTGAATGCAAATCTTATTCAAATATTTCTGTCAAGATGCATGATGAGTTATCCATGAACGCTGGAGGAGAGCTGAACAGTGACCTGAAGAAAACATCTGGAGGAGAAAAGGTCACTTTGGTGGAAAGTTTTAAACGTTAGTCCATTTTTGTTTTTCACTTTGTTCACTGACCTTTTCAGAAAACACCTCCAGCAGACAGCTGAGTTGTGATTTCCAGACATTTAAAGTGTTTCAGTGGACAAGGTGGGCGTGAAGTGGTGGTATGAAACAGGTAGTTTCACATCCTTAGAGACTTGATCTTAACTACAAACTCATTCAGACTTTTTTTTTTCATTCTTCAGTTCAAACATCTTGATTCTTGCCTGTGACTGAAGTCCATGTGGCAGCTCAGAATGGGCAAACTAAATACTGACTTCTCGATCGTCCTTCAGGTTTTTAAGATCAGTCATACATCGCAGCTCCTTGATCTTCAATCACTTGAAAAATGTCAGAAAATCAGTTTTGACAAATTAATTCACAGTCTGCCCTTCCAAAAAAAACCTGGCAGTTGACAACAACAGTGGTGCCTTCAGGGGCATCCTGTCAACTCCATGTCAAAGATTTGCATGTTTATCACCAGGATAAATTGACGGTTAACATATTGCAATTTCCAGCAGTTAAGTGGTTCCATGGTACAGAAGTTAACAGCAGAAGCTGTGACATGTTTTCCATCTGATAAACTCTAACCACGGACTTTTGCCATCATCAAATACTGTAGAGATTTTTTTTTTCTCACCTTTACCACTGAAAGTAAACAAATGTCGTCATCTGGGTTTTTGCAGAATCATCCGTTCGTTCTTGTCTGATGATCTGTAATTCATTAACACAGCAGATCACCTGTGTTGAACAAGAGCAGGAGCCTCCAGTCATGCGAGTGCTCATAAACCAAAGTACTGAACAAACCGATGTCAGTCAGTAGGTTTCATCATAAATGTCTGGCCAGTATTAGCTGAGATACATCGGGTCTGTGGACAACATTTTTGTCCCAGAGGCTGAAACTGTGCTGTGAAACTTGATTCACTGACTTTGACTTCCAAATGAAAAAACTCTCAGAGTTAAGCAGCTGTATAGCAGCAGACCAGCTGCCTGCTGTTCAGACAGTAACACAGTGTACTGACACACAGCTACGAGCAGGTTATGTAATATCACACATGCACATACACATATGTTCCAGCTCTAATATCTTTCCAGGGAATGCGGTTAAGTGCATGCATGCTTTTGGTGTATGTGTGTACTTTGTGCGGCCACTGATGTTCCACGAATGCAGAAGTTGAACTTTTATTGCTGCTAACTTTCTAGGACTTCAGGCTTTGTTAAAACGGTTCCCATCATCTATAAAACAAGATTCAACTTGTGCACCAATCTGAGAACACATGGAGACCATGAGAGCTGTGACTGATCGGCTTTAGCTGCGTGTTTTCTCTTGCATGCTTCCAGTATCTGTAAAGATTGTTACCATGGAGAAACTGACAAAAAGCTCCGTAATCTTCCAGTTTTTGGCAATTTTTTCGACTTAGCAAAGCCAGAGTGAACTCTGAGACATATCGGTTTAAACTAAATTATTGGAAAACACAAATAACATGAACTCGATCAGTCCTTCAGTTCTAAAGTCAATAATGTCCTACAGATTCATCCATCCTGGATGATGTACCACACATGCATTAAGTGTTGAATGTTGAGGATCTTTCTATGTCAGAGGTTTCTACACGGAGGCCACCAGAACGCCGCTGCATGCAAATTCTGTTGTTTTCAGCGGAAAATGTGACAAAGCCTTCGAGCGGACGTTGGAATAATGATGGGAGCAAAGGAGGAAGTCGTTATTATAAGGCGACAAAGTCCATATTACAATGAGGTCAGCGTTGATGGATGTCAACGAAACGTCAGACTTTAACACAGGAGACAGCTGTCCATTTCCTGTTTCCCCCCAACACTCAGTGTTGTGGGTCTTTTTAAGCATTACCACAATTGTTCCAAAACCTTGACCACACATTTATCGTTTGAACCATGATGACGACGATCCTCTAACCTTCACAACCTTTTTTAAACATAAACCATGATCTGTCCTTAACCCAAATCAAGTTGTTTATGTGCCTAAACTGAGACAAATCCTATGTTCTACTGAATTTTCCATCTTTTTTGCATTTCATGGTGCTCAGTGCTGGTTTAGGAACACATCAGTACATGTTGAAGTCTGTTCTTTGTGAGTTGAAAAAGTTGCAGAGGGAGTTATGCAAACTATCGTAAACTGCCACAAGTCTGGCACAAGTAATAGTGGTAAAATGTTCTGGGTCCTGGGTCAATGTCAGTTGGTACTGAAGTTTGAAAAACTCCTTAAATGTTGGTCCGATCTGCATGTATTGCAATCATCGCCTAGAGCTGGCGTGATCATCACCACCAGCCGTGCGTAGTGGAATCGCGTAGTGGTCATATTAGAGTAACGCGTTACCGGCATCACTGCTGCTCATTCAAGCAAAGCCCTGACCAGTATACTATCATCAGCCATCAATGTGATTAATGCAAGATATCCACGTGCTGTTACAGTCAACGTGCTAAATCTTACATAACGATAAATCACGATGATTGACGTTAGTTGATTTTTTGGGGGAACAGAACTGGTCTCTGAACCACAGCTGCCTGCTTTAGGCGACAGAGCTCACTGTTATAATAATTAAACTGATGTACCTGTCGTACCTGCATACCTTTCTGCTCCTGATGACAGATGACGACAGGAGTAACGAATACAGATCTAATCACAGTTCAGGTAATCGTACATGATGGTAATTCTATGAAACACCATAAAAATATAAATTTATTGTCAAGAAAAGATGTCTGAGCACTAACTCCTGACACTTCTGTTTGAATGTGCTCACAGCCGCAGCACACATGCTGCACACATGTAACTGTTGCTCTGAGCTGTGTGTTTATCGGCTTAGCAGAACAACAAGATTCAGTTCCTCAATGACAAAACAACGCCGTCAGTCAGCGGTCAAAGGTCGGAGTTTGGACCCCCCCAAAAAAAGTCCCTATGGCCTCAGCGTGACCTTATGAGCGAGAGAGAGAAGGGGGTTTGAAAAGGAGGAAGAGTGGATAAAGGAGAAGTTTTGGGTGGATGTGCAGATGCATGAGAGAACATTATGTCACCTCAGAGCTTTCTGGGCTGGACCTTAACAGTAAGTGATCACCAGTTTCTCTGAAAGATGAACCCACAAAGGCCATTTTAACAACACCCGATGAGTCTTTAAAGAATAATTTATTAAAGCAACATTGCCTAGAAACTGTAGAAAATGTAAATATGTTCAGCTGTACTCGAGTATTTGTTCTGATTACATTACTTCTGACCAAAAACTAGTGAGTCGGCAACTTTTAGCCTCCTCCATCGACATCCTCTTCACTCTCTTCTCTGCCATTATGTCCATAGAGGCCAGTAAACACAGTTACGACCACTGCCTGGCTCCTGTTCTGGCACAACACTGGCTTCACTCCGTGTCAGCATTCTTCTGCCTCCCAAGCCTAAAACCTCCTTTCCTTCTTCCTGTGATCACAAACGCCTGTTGTACAAACTCTAACACTCCCCCTGGTGCTCTGAACTCACAGTCCGGGCAGCCCGGCTAACAAACTGAGCTAACATGAGCTAACAGCAGCTACAGCTGGCAGCAGTTTACTTCACTGTCCATCATAAACTCTGTAAATCACAGAGAGTTGAGGCGGAGCAGCCAGACGACATTAGAGGGAAAACCAGACCAAACTTTTCGGTGTAAGGCATGAAGAGTCTCCCTGATGGATTATCTTACTCTGTGTAAATTGTTTGTAGATGATTAAGCAGCGAATGTCTCCATCAGAAGTATAAGGACTCCAGAGAGAACCTGCACTGTTGACACTGACTTCAGTTGTTCATACAAACCGTGCAGGGTGACGTGGTCAGAACAGGTTTCCACTCTTTGATGTACAAACAAACCCGAAGTAAAGACGGAGGGATGAGCTCCCACTGTGTACCTGAACACTGTTTCCCTGAGCGGACCACATGATCCGCCGCGTCTTCCTGGAACAGCTCAGACTGAGCTGACCTTGTTCCTGAACTTACCTGTAAACACACACACACACACACACACACCTCTGTCACACTGCAGTCACGAGTCAGTGTGAACGGCAGCATCACTGACACACACACTCACACACACTCGCACAAACATTTTCCCTCGGCCTCCCGAGGGGTTTCAGTCATGATCAGCAGTGTGTGTGTGTGTGCAACCATCCATCCATTTAACAGGCCATTTCCACTGAGCGGATGTATTTACATTCATGGCGTCTGTAAAACAAACACACACAGTCTCAGACACACACACAAACACACACACACACACACACACAGCAATTAACTTTCTCTGCTAATAGCAAACAGGCTGACAGGGATGACGTAGTGTTGGAATAATTAACATGAGAATAATCTAAGTGTTTAGTCTGTTGCATGTTTGAGTTTCACACACACACACACACACACACGCTTCCCCTTTACATTTACATTCAGTTCGTTGCCCTTTGGCGACGCTACAGAGAGAGTTTGAACAGTATGAACTTGACCTTTGACCCACTTCAGCGAGGCTCCGTCCGTTTAAACGGCGGTGTAAACACTTTCATCTGTCTTCATCAGGAGTTCTTCTGCCCGCTCTTTATTGTGGAGTCTTTTATTGTGGATGTACGCCTCAATCAACCCAAACTGTGCAGGTCAAAGGTCATCAGGCACGACAGTGCAGATGCTGTATTTACATGTCAGACGACAGAGGAAAGCATGACGATACATTTCATTTTAAATTTTTACAGTTCTTAATGTATAGACGTTAACGTGTTATATTTAGAGCAGATGGATGCCGTGTGGAGCTCTGCCTCAACTTTGTTTTCTTCTTTTATTTTATTTTGTTGTACATGTTTTGTCTTTTCTCTACCACAGTATTATTATTTTTTTATTCATATATTTTAACTTGTGCACTACTCTGTGTCTTAGGTGGTCTTTTTCTTATTTTACATACCTTATATTACCTGCATCTCTCTCTTTATGTTTATGTATTTATTCCCAGTCTTTACCTTACAGTATCTGTCACCTGATTAGTTTCATGTACCACATTACATTGACATTACATTGACATTAACAAAACAACTTTCAGCAAAGAAACTGAGGAGCTAGTAATAACACCTCGGTTATGTCTTCAATTATATCGTTTGACATTTAAAAAGCAATAACAAAGCAGCAGGAAACACAACAGAACTTTTTATTAAGTTTGGAAAATGAAAGTAATTAAAGTCTTTTATGGACTATGAATTGATTAATTGTTCATCCATAAAAAAAAATGTTGGTGTTGTGAAGCAGCCACGCTCTTCTCGTCCCTTCTGTTTGTCTTGTTGACACATTCACTCTGTAAAAAAATCATTTTTTCAGCTGTTTTGAGTAAAAAGTCATTCTGTTTACGGTTGAAGTCCACCTCTCTCTGGATTTGTTACAAAGAGTGTCCTTCCAATGAGGGGAAATGTTATTGTTACAGCATAAAATCATTTTTTTTAGACAATAGTGTGCCTCCGACTTACTGGCAGAAGTTTGGGGAACAACCTTTCCTGTTTCAACACAACAAGGCAGCCAGGCCAACAAAACAGTTTTCCCAGTTTGCTGTGATGAACTCGACTGGCCTGCATAGAGCCCTGACCTGAACCTCATCCAACACCTGGAGCTCACTGGCCCTGTTTACTGCTGGCACTCACATCCATCTTGGACGATCCAATCGAGCGGACATCTCAAAGGACATTAGATCACGAATAAACACACATCTTTCCATTTGCAAAGACTTTGTTGTAGACAGCGGTTCACAAAGTTTATACATGTTCACCTCAACAATTCACAACATCTGTCCAACTTTCACTTTTCTACCATGAAATAACAGATTTTAAATCATGTTGATGATACACCCTGTATCATATTTTCCAGAGTTCCTGATGGACAGTGAAGTAAACTGCTGCCAAATGTAGCTGCTGTTAGCTCACTTTGTTAGCCGTGCTGCTCAGACGGGGGAGTGTTTTTGTAGTTTTTGTACCAAAGGCATTTTGGGAGTCGAGGCAGTGTCGTGCCAGAACCGGAGCCAGGGTAAGGCGGGCAATGCATTGACGGAGGAAGCTAAGAAGAGAAAAAGAGAGAGTGAGCAAGCAAGAAGCCGCCGGACAAGAGTAACTCTGGGACTGACTTTTAGTGGTTGGTGAGAGCTTGGTGAAATAAAAGGCTGAAAGACAGACGCCGAGCTGGGCTGACTGCTGTTGGACTAGTCAGTAATATTAGCTACTGTCTGTGTCTGCTGTTGCTGACCTGGTTGATGATTGGCTGTTGCAAAGTTGTCAACTCAATAGTCAGTGTTGCTTTTATAGTCTAGGAACTTTCTCCACGGGTGTCAAAGAGGTAGCTTATACTGGTGACTGTTTGCTGTCATTGTAAAATTGTACATGTTCGTCTGTGCATGAGTCAGACTTCATCACCAAACATCCGTGTTGGAGCTCACTAATGTGCCTCTGTGCCTGAATCCCTGCAGTCAGGTTTCAACATCTGGATCAGAAAACCTGAAACCAGAAGCGTGGAGGCCGTAACAGCAGCAGATTAATGCCGTGTTCAACCATCACATATGGCTGGAATGTACGGGTGTCCACTTACTTTTGGCCATATGGTACATCTCATTCCCCTCTGTCATTCTCATTTCTACTCTCTCTTTGTCTCTCTCTCTCACACACACACACACACACAATGTAAAAGCCCACGAGGAAGTACTTAACAACTAAAAACAGGAAGTTGCTCACATCCCACCGCACATTCCACACCCCACACACACACACACACACACACACACACACACACACACACACACACATACACACACAACGGAAAAAAATGAGGGAGGGATGGACAGATGAGAGAAAAAAAAGGAAACACCAAACCACCAGTTTAACGCTCAGCGCTCAGGAATGAATGGAATACCGTTTGTGTCACTCAACACTCACTTTTCATTGGCTGTGAGGAATCCCGTGGGCGGGCGAGGAATGCTGTGATTGGCTGGAAAGGAACGCCGGAGCTGCTTGAATTGGACGAGGTTCAAGCTGCTGCGTAATTTAATATCAGAGTGACTAACAGACCTTCCTCTTGTCCTCTTGGTGATAAAGAAAATTAGATTTACTTACGGGAAGGCTGGCAAACCGGATCCACCCTCTCAGTGTTTTCATTCATTCATTCATTTGAGGCAAAACGGGGCTAACGAGTGAGTCATCGGATATTGGCAAGATAAATCACATTTTTCTGACCACAATGCAAGGAAGGCACAGTGTGTTCAAGTTAAGGTCAAACGAGATGATGAAATGACTGCAGGAAAGAAAAATAAAGAATTAAAAAGAGAATAGGAGAGAGGAGAGGACAACAAGGGAACGAGGACAGATGACAAGGTGAAGGAAACAAGTAAAGGATATGAAAATGAGTAAGGAGGAAAGCAAAGGAAACAAATAAAGGACACCATCTGAGGAGAAATGTCAAGTTAAAACAAATATGCTTCCATATTTCATTGAGATGTCACTTAAATGCTTCACTCTGGTCAAATATTGCTCAGATAACTTTTAGTTCCACTCACCGCTCCTTCCTAATTCTTTTACGATTTATTATTTCATATTCCTATTTTTATGTGTCTAAAAATCATTGGCATTATTTAGCATAAATAACTTTTTTTTGGCCTTAGAAACCCAAATTATCAGCATAAATCTGTGTTTAATAATTATTAGATAATAACAATTAGATAAGTTTGTCACTTTGGAGTTTATATTCCTTACTTTCCTTATTACTTTCAGAATAAAGTTCAGTTGATTTAAAGTCCAATGAACACAACAGCAGATATTTTAAAATAAGGAGATTTTAGTTATTTTAACTTTTTTAATAGTTTGTACAGTTTAGATGCATTTAGTGGATTAATCGCTGCATTGCAATCTCCTCACATCACCCTCACCTTCCTAGTGTGAAGCAGAAACAAACACTTCAAAGCTCACTATTTAGTTTGTCTGCTCTGGGCTACTGTAGAAACACAGTGTTAACATGGCGGCCTCCATGGAAGAGGACCCGCTCCCACTGTAGATATGAAAGGATAATTCTTATTTTCAGGTGATTAAACATGCATGAAGACATAGTTATGAATATTACATTCCATGTTTGCCTTATTCTGAAAATAAAGGCCCCAAATCTGACACACTGCACCTTTAATTTTTAATATTTAGTTTACTGTAAACTAAAATAACAAGTAAAGATGCTAAACTTAAAAATGAAGCAGCCATCCTGGTGTGTGACCTCATTCATTAAAAAAAGAAAAGTCACCTTTTCACACTCAATATGAGGCAGTCCTGTTTATTTTTATTGCCGTGCGGCACGTGCGCAGCTATGAGCTGCATCATTAGCGCTGCTCAACCCTCTGACCTCGCTGCGCCGGGTGTTGAAAGCCGAGTTAGCACACACATACACAGCGTCTTGTGACCCCGTCTCTGAGGTCGATGAGGGTCATCGAGGATCAGAAGGTAATGGGATTTCAGAACAAAGAAATTCAGACACAGAGAGAGAGTTGGAGAGAGAGGAAGTGAAGGAGTGAAAAAAAAACAAATATAATCTCACAGTTTAGTGAAATCCACGTTTAGTTTAGTGTTTCCGCGGGTACAGGGCCGCTTTAATCGACATGAACACGACGATGTGATGGCTGACGATCGCCAACCTATAACGAACACTCTCTCAAACTCGAAAGTTTTAAATAAACCCGACATCCTCTGTAGATGTTGCTTCACATTGACGGGCTCCGCCTGCAAACCAGCTCTTATTGTGAAGCAGTTGCAACATATTTGGGTTACACACCAAGATCCATTTGTTCAGCGAAATGAGTTTGCTGAAGTCGGTTTGGTTAGCTGCACGGCTAACCGAGCTAACCACAGTTAAGCGGGTTGCAGCATGCAGTAGCAATCTCTTTCCATCAGGAAAGTCTAGTGTGTGTGGTAAATTGTGCTTTTGTAGTAATCAGCGAGGCCCGGTCATAGATGCATGTAGCAGGCCTCAGAATCACTCATGGACTCTGTCATGACTTTATGTCATTGTTAGTCCAGATACTGGAGGATGGGCGACAGATGTGATAAAACACAACAGTTTTCGTGTTCATGTCTGTGCCTACCTGTCATCTTCCTTGTTAAACTGTATGTTTGTACCTGTAGTGAACAGGAGTCAGATTCCTCGTGTGTGTACACACACCTGGCCAATACAGTGATTCTGATTCTGATTCTCTCAGACCTGTAGCTGAAGTCAGCAGTAGAGATCTGGCTGCACGCTGACATCACTGAAACCAAGAAAAGTCAACAAACACGAGCAGTCAGTCAATAAAACATATAAATGTTTTATTACACAACAAGTAATCCCGTTGGAATTTGAATTTTAACACCTGGTGAAGAAGCAGCTTTTTGTTTTTTGAGCCGAGCACTGAGACAGGAAAGTTTGGCTGTAAACATTTTGAATTTAAAGAAAAGAGGATTAATCATCGGCAGCTCAAAGCCAGTTCTCCCATTCACTCCCACACAAAGACACAGAGATGCTCCGGCTGCTGTGTCCATCTCTTTAAAGCAGCGACTGTGTGTGTGTGTGTGTGTGTGTGCTTGTGTGAGCAGATCTTTAACTCTGTGTTGACTTTTGACCCCTGTATGTGTGTGTGTGTGTGTGTGTGTGTGTGTGTGTTACAGCCTCTGTGAGCAGATATTCCTCCACCAACATGGCACGTATCAGGATACCGGATACGCTATGCTACGTCTTTATTCGCTTTGATTAGATGCTCTCTGCGTTTGTCTCCCAAATCAAACAGGACATTTACTCTCACAACACGAGACACCAAAAATAATTTCGCAATTTTGGCTGGTTTGGATTATGAAGAAGCCACGCCCCTGCCTGTTGTAGCCCCTCCTCTTCTTCTCACACACTAATCCATTCATCCTCCATCTCTGCCGGGCCAAACACTGGAATAACAAACGAGGGGAAGTCTCATTCATGTGCAGGGCTAATGTTTACACAGCATCTCTGTGATTTCACTTTCACCCGATCACTCTCTCTCCCTCATTCATTCACTATCGCCCTCTGTTTTTCTTACACTGCTGTTTTTGCTTTCTTTGTGTCATGGTACTGTATGGAGGGGGGTTAATGGTGTCTGCATGGGTGTGCTGAGGAGGTCATCATCAAGCAACTGAAACAACACACACTGACGAGGGCCTGGAAAACTTAAAGGACCACTGTGTAGGATTTAGTGGCACCTAGTGGAGGTGCAGATTGAAACCATCTGAATAGCCTCAAACTCAAGCGTTGTAGGAGAAACTATGGTGGCCACGAAACCTACAAAAAAATGTATTTAGTGTACAGAAACATGGTGGTTCAACATGGCCGACTCCACAGAAGAGGACCCGCTCCCTCTGTACATATAAAAGTCTCATTAAAGTAACAAAAACAGTTATTATTCTTATTTTCAGGTGACTTTAAACAAATGAAAGAATCTTAATATCATATTCCATCTCTCTTCCACACACTGGACCTTTGATTTCACATAAATCCAACTCATCTTCATCACTTCACTCAAGATTCATCTTAAAGTGGAAAAAAAGAGTTTATTCTCTGAATGTATTTATAGATTTCCTTTGATTGCTCATGACCCAACACAACAGACCTAAAGTTATGCTCGTAAGATGGAAAAAATGTGATTTTGGGAATGTAGGGGGGCTGGAGCCGATCCCAGCTGACATTAGGCAAGAGGTGGGGAGTAGTTCACAAGTTCACTGGGCTGACTCATAAAGACTAAACAACCATTCACACCTACGGGCAATTCTTGCAGTCATGTCTTTGGACTGTGGGACGAAGCCGGAGTACCGGGAGAGAACCCACGCACACACGAGGAGAACATGGAAACTCCAACTCAACCCAGAACCTTCCTGTTGTGAGGCAACAGCTGCTAACCACTGCACCACCACGCTGTCACTGAGCAGTTCATGCCCTTTTGCATGGGCGTCCTGTGCACATGGATAACTTGCCAACAATCATAATGCATTCATGCACAGCGAGTCAGCCCTATTTTGACCTAACGTCCCATCCAGTCTGTGATAGGTCGGTTTTCAAAAAGTGACACTGCCACGTGCCTCGGCTTTGTAAAAGGTTTAACACGTTTAAACGAAAGGCACCTGAGACGACCAAAGTGAAACCTCGCTTATCTTATTCCCCGTCATCTTTTGTTTTACGGTTTTCAGCTGCAGCAGTCGATTATCTCGAGGAAGAGGATGTGGGCTGATGTATAATCAAAGTGGGCCGACGATGCACCGCTCTCTTTCGTATAAAGTGCTGCTCAAGCAGCCCGCAGACACACTTCAGGTTGTTGTTATTTGCATTAAACACGACGTGTTGAACAGCTGAACTGATTAAAAACTGAAGCGTATCTGTGTCTCCTGTGTAGACGGACACCTAAAGTGCACGAGGCACATCCCACCAACCAGGCTAAACATGCTGAATTTGGAGAGTTTTCCTTGCATACGTCACGAGGCGCTTCTTGGATGCTTCCACACAATCACACTTCACAGCCACTCCCTGTGTGTTAGGAGTTAGCCTACTCAGACCGGAAACATGGCAAACTCCACTTTAGAAATGCTTTAACTCAAACCTGCGACCTGTCTGCAGCTCAGCAGGTCCAGTGGGTCATCTAGTATTTGCAGGGTTATTTGGTTACCTGTCCTCACACCTTGCATGGTGCAGTATCACTTATGGAGCTTCAGCAGATGTTCAGATTTTCATGTTTGTTCTGAGAACTCGTGCACGTCGCTGTCCACTGTGCAGTCTGCCGATGGATGATCCAAAGCTCCAGAACAGTGATCTAAATATCTACATAGACTTTGTGGTGACAACTTTTACGCTCAGCGCCAACCAGAACAGTTTGAACTAAAAGAGCTACATAATCATAAAACTTAACATCATTTGATGCAGCACACGTAATCATGTTTACATTCATATAAATCATGTCGTTTAATTTAAAAGTGAAGAATGACTCTGAGTCTCTCTTGAATATCTTCAGCCATACCTGCTTTGCATCTGCTTTGACTGAAGATATTTTGTAACTTTGTTTTGGCAGTCGTTAATATGATTCATCATCGCTGCCATCACTGTCAAAACCCTGATTTATGATTACACACACTGTTACACACACACATACACACACCATTGTCCCGATGTGCGTCATTAGCAGGTTGATGCACATTCAAATGGATGCGGCTGGATTAGGGATAGCGGTGTATCTTGGCACGTGCATCCAGCAGAAGAGCAACAAATCCTTGTTGCCGGATTGGCACCTTCTGGTGTGTGTGTGTGTGTGTGTGTGTCAGTTGAAATGTGACAGGTGTGTGCTGTACTTGGCTCTCCACAGTCGGGGTATTTTAGTGTATCGCTGGTTTTGTTTCGGTACATTCTGTGTGATTTTGAAAAAAAAAATGTTACATTTGGTATTTGAAGTTTTTTTCAGATTTCCTGTTGTTGAGGAAGCTCCACCTTATATCAAGAACACTTTGATCTCAAATAAAAACCACACATCCTCTCTATATTTTCTTTGTCTTCTTCGTCTTTCTTTCTCGTTCCCAGCCTCTCTGCCCTCCTTTCGTGCTATTTTGACAACACGCTGACAGCTGAGCGTCGTGGGGGCAGTCTGTTGTCCACTTGAAGGGGGATTGGGTAATTTTTCACACTCTGGATATCAGCTTTTGAAATGTCTTCCTCTCACTCTGGCACCCTCAGCTCATTAAATCAAGCCTGTGTGAAGGGTGCTAGGGGCCCATGCTGGGTGAAGGGTTTGAGCGTGGGGGGGCACCTGTGAGCCATTTGTGGGTCCTGACCTCTAATTTTGGGAAACCCCCTGCAGTAATGCAACACCTCTGGGAAAGAGAGAAGCTGAGATGTGTTTTGAATGTTGGAGGTCATCAGAAGCTGAAAATGTCATATGTGTCAGATGATGAAGTGACCTGTTTAGAAAGATGAAAGTGGCTGCAGGAGTCAGAGCTAACGTTCTGACTGTTATTACATCATCGGCTTGTTATTCAATAAAAGCTGTAATCTGAATGTTTTCATGTCGACACTCAGAAAGTCTTTGAAGAGGAAAATGGAGAGGGAAGGAAGGAAGGCAACGCATGTCGTCCCTCATCTCAGAACGTGTTTACTCTCTGTACGGTGGCCATTTTGTGATGTGTTCAAGCAGAAAGGGCGAGTAGATCGCAGTGTCCGTCCAACTGGGCGATGCAAACACATAAAAACTGAACTTTTGAGCAAAAAAGTCATGTGTATCATGTGGCTTTGTGGAGTGTTTTGTGGGGGAGGATCAGGTGAGGCGGCGCGCTCCTCGCCCACAGATAGCTGCTGAGTGCTGGGGAGCTTCTGGAGGAGAGACCTGGAGGAATAAAACACCCAGAGTCAACCCGGATGCTGCTCCAATCCAGAGATCCAGAAAAACTTGTTTTTTAAATAATATGTACTTGTGTTAGTCAGCGTGAGTAACACAAGTAAACACAAGTGATCCCGTGAGTAAACTCGAGCGAGTAACAACGAGGTGAAAGTCCACTTCCTGTTTGGCATCAAACCATCAGACTCAGTTGTTCAGCTGTCAAACTTGACTCAGCTGGATTATCAAAGCCGGACTTTTCCAACGTTAGCGTGACCTAAAGAACTCCTGAGACATTTTCTCATAGACAAACATAATTATGCACATTTGAAATCTATTCTTGAAGATCATGTGATGTGATGGAAAGCTCCAGAATAGTTACTAAATGGACTCTGCAGGGAGATTGTTGTTTCCAAGGTCAAGAGTGAACTTTCATTCTCAACTTCTACGCCAGCATGTGAGAAAACTCCTCTGACAAATCAAACTTGATCATACTTCAACATCAGTTTGTTGATAAACCGATGAAGTTCAGGTGACAGGACTGAAAGCTCCAGAAAGCCACTAAATGGACTTTTTGGATGAGACTGCTGTGATAAACTTTGTTGTGTTTCTCACCAAAACAGCTGTTTGTCTTTGATGCCTAACAAACATTTTTATTGGATTCTCTTCCTTGTAAAATACTCAAAGTCTGCATGTTTGTTTCTTCTTCTTCTTTATGACATCTGCGTTTGTGTCCTCGTGGGTGTGAGATGAGATTCAGAACAGATCTCTCATAAAAACATTGCTACGTGATGCTTCTTAAAAACTCCACAGGAAACCTTTAAGCTCAGCCGGGCTCGTTCATGCCACAGATCCAGATGCAGATTTGAAAATTGTACTTTTTTTCAATGACTGATGAACTGAGGAGGATCGAGAAGGCCCCTCAGAGCGGCTTTCTGCAGAAAACCTTTTTGTACTTGATCTGTTCCATGTGCTCAGTTTCTCTGTCAGCGTTTGATTCGCTCTAATTATGCGCAGCCGGCACTACTTACCTGTTTAAAAGAGAGCGGACTGTGAGCCTGCACACAGAGGAAGGCATTAACTGAAATGTTTGCACTCCTGCATCACAAAAGAAAAGACGCACAGCAAATGTGAACCTCCACACTCTTCTTGATAGGAACTTTGAGTTCTCTGGAGAACCTTTGTATCCTGAAGAACCCTCTTTACTGTTCGTTCGTTGCAATACTACAGAAAATACAGAAAAAGGGACAGTTTTAACACCTTTTTTGTGGCTAAACAGCAACCTTATTGACTGAAAAATGGATGACTCTGGCTCGGCCGCCCGTACGCTCAGGGCAATCTGAACCCGGCTCTCCAGAGAGGACCTCCTCTCAGAGGACTACCAACAACTGGACATGTTAAATCTATCCCCCTCTATAACTCACAGTACTCATTGCTGCACTTACACGTCCTCGTCACGCTGTACCTTGATTTTTTCCCTCAGCTAAATGACTACGACAATAAGTGATTCTTTGACGAACCAATAAAAAGCTTCTCTGACGGTATCACCACGAAGAACTTCTAACTCAAACTTTTATTTTTAAGGTTGTAGTTGAACAAAATAGCTTCCACAAAAAGACTTTTTAGTCTGCACCTTTTTTCTGTTGCTGGGTGAAATGAGCCTCTGAGCACATCATTCCCTCTCTGGTTTCCTCTCTCTCTCTCTCTGCTGTCCCCAGAGGAGGATTTTCCAAGGAATTCCCACGCCTTCTTAGAAATGGCTGAATGGAATTCCTCAAGCAGCTTTTCTCCTTTTTACTTTTCTCACTGTAAAAAAAAAAAAAGGACTGCAGGCCTCCTTTCATTGTCCACGCCTCTCTTTCATCTCCTTCTCGCTCTTTCCCACTCGCTCCCTTCCTTACACTTTTTCTTTGTCCATTTCTCCCGCTCTCTCAATTTGTCTCACTTCCTCTGCCCGCCTTCTTTCTTTCGTTCTTTCTTTCTTTCTTTCTTGAACCACTTTAAAGCTATGCTCTCTTTCTCTAAGGTGTTTGTTTCTTGTTGCCTGACTTCGACAGGAAGTTGTGGTAACCATGGATACGAAGAAGCCTCACCTGTTTCTGTGGTCTGTGGTCCCACACACACACACGCACACACACCGTGTCATCGGGTGTGTCTTTCTAACATGATCTGTAATGTGTTTTTTTTTTTTTTCTGCGCTGCCCAAAGACAGCGAGCTGTGGAGAGACTTCCTGTCAGAGAGGAAGTTGACAGTCGGTACTTCTAGGAAAAGCACAAAAACTTTAAAATGTCACTAATCATAACAAAGAAACAGCATGTTTAAATATCAAGTGTAGTTAAAAACACAGCGAGTCTGTAGATGTTTTATTGTGTTAATCGTGCCTGTGTTTTGTCACACCTTCACACCTCCTTTCTGACAGTTTCCTGTCTCATGGAAGCAAAACGTGTGTTATAGTTTCAACAGAGCATGGGAAACAGAGCATGTTCCAACCTCTGAGTGACTGAGGTTAATGACTAGGTGTCAGAGGTTAAGCAAGGTGAAGGCTACATCAGCATGCTAATATACTCACAATGACAATGCTAACAGACTGTATGATGTTCATCTTCATAGTTTAGTGTGTTAGCATGCTATCCATCCATCCATCCATCCATCCATCCATCCATCCATCCATCCATCCATCCTTCACCTCACCCTGTCTCTAAAGCCTAATTTCCACCAGGCACGTCAGCGCCGCGGAACGGCTGCGTTGCGGTCACCGGAGCTGATCGCTGCCACTCTAATCAATGAAAGCCTCCCCACCGGGCGCACTGCAGCACGTCCCAGCATCGTCTCTCCGCTCTACAGTGCCATCAATCCATAGCATTTCTATTTTTGACGGAGCTGTTGCTAAACCGCACGAAGCTCAACAGAGCAGATTCCACCAGACGGGAAATCCGACACAGAACTTGATACACTTCTGCCCCCTTTCAAAATAAAACACAATACGCAGTTCATGTAGCCTGTCACAGCTTCACATCAACATTATGTCATGACACCAGGTCAGCAGTGAATCGATCAAAGGGTGTCAACATGAAGTGGAACAACACACAATAATTTATGACACAACAGATCCTTTTTATAATCTCTTCCACGTCGGGAGGCAAAGTAAGCTGTTTGCTGTTGTTTCCTTTATGCACGCAGTTTATCGTATGTTCAGAATTATCGTGTGATCTTGCGTGAATACGGCTGGCTCGAAAGGCAGCGCTGTGCGTGATGGAGCAAAACCACGGCACAGCCGTTCTGCAGCACTGACAGAACCGGTGGAAATCCCCAGTGCAGCTGAGTCCAGACTCCCTGCAGAGGAAACCATTGCCTTTGCTTTTAGAACCTGCATGATCGCATGTTAACATTTGCCAAGTAGTTCTGTCTCTGTAATGTCAGCCACAGGTTTCTTTTTTCAAAAAATGCGGCTGAGCTGGTCAAATGAAGCCAGTCAGTCAATCAAAGTTAATCCTGCATAACTTTAAGCCTTAATATAATGTGAACAAGTGAGTTGTATATAAATTCACCCTCAGTACAGTTGTCATGAACGGGGAAATTAGCTACAGAGACCAAAACTGTTTTTTGTACCAGGCTGTAAACATGTTTATTTCTGCTGTGAAGTTGGACATTTGAACATGGGGACTTATGGAGACTGACTCACTTCTGGAACCAGCCTCAAGAGGAACAGCAGCAGAGGCACAAGAAGTCATGGGAGGCAACCCAGGCAGACACGGAACATGCTGTAGGGATGCTACGTAGCACATAATGCATACTGTTAGTCCGTACACGGTTAAACTGTGTAATGCAAAGCAGGGAGGAGCCGCACAAACACAGCACGCTATATCAGCAAACGTCCTCCGTGTAAATAAAGATTAACTAAGTCCTCAGCGAGATGTTTTTCTTTAAGCCCGTCTCTTTACTGACTTCAGTCATCTGTCAACTCAAGTGAAGGGGAATGAAGGAACTCCCACTGTTCATACAGGTCGGTATTATCTGCCTGTCATTTACCCACAGGGCCATTCAGCTTTACAGTATATTTACAGTCTGAGGCAATACAACTGTGGATGTACTGTCAGTGGACTGAGACGGGAGGACTTACATTACAACTGATGGGCTGTAGTCCAGATTACAGTTTGGATCTGTGACAGACAGACAGACAGACAGATGGACAGACAGACAGGCAGGCAGACAGGCAGACAGACAGGCAGACTTGGTTCAAGGAGAGTTTCTCTTTGTCGTGTCGTACCACGATCACGGAGGATGAAGAAGGAAAAAAAGTGCTGCTGTGTTGCCAAAAGTTGCTTTTGTTATTGCCACATTGTTCAACTTGTAAATTTCCATCAGGTGATCTGTTGTAGTCCTGCAAGTCAGTCAGTCTTTGCAAAGTTATAAAAACTCTCTGAGTTTCTAACTTCGTCTTGGAATGAGTTGTCTATATATATAAATAAATATTAATTAGCTGCTTTAATAAATGTGCAGCTCTTTTCCAAAAGGTCAACTGATCCAGTGGAGGAAGGAAATCTGAACAACCTGTCTTATCTGAAGGCAACAGCAATGAATCAATTACAGATAACACACTGACTTCTCTTGTTGAACACGTTACTTTTCATTAAACGCCGACACTGTACTGACACACACCCTATCTAAACTGCACACACACACACACTCAAAGGAAGAATCCCATGGGAATCGGTGTGTGGGTGTGTTTGGTTTGGCACGTTTTCATCTGTTAATGTTATCTAATGCACACGGATCAGGTGTGTGTGTGTGTGTGTGTGTGTGTGTGTGTGTGTGTGTGTGTACAGAGAACCAGAAGCTGCTTTGTACTGATAGTAAAACTTCTCCAACACCTTTGTTTGTTTACTCATTTGGAATGACATTAGCTTTGTGTCTGTTTATGAGCAGGAAGTGCAGCTCTTTGGTTCAAGAGCTGACTTTATCGACGCTCAGATCAAAAACACCTTCCACACACACACACACACACACACACCCTAACTTCCTGTTACTACTGAACAACCTGTAAAATTACTGAAACAAAACAATCAGTGTTAGGACGCGGTGTGACCTGGGTTCAGCCTCGCAGGCTGCATTAAGTCTGCCTTTCAGGATTCAGACTGACACCGTGATCCTAACCTCTGACTGGCAGAGCCTGCTTTGAAACTCAGTTTATGTCCATAAAAGTATGTGAGTAAAATATTTAGGCTCATAATTACAAGCTCTTGACTTTTAGACGTGATCGCAGCAGCTGTATTAAAGAAATAAAGAAGTCAATAAGCAGAAATATATCACAGAAGACAGTCTAAACACTGAGATCTTTTGGTTTTTTTGTGGCTTTCCAGCCAGTTTCCACTGCGAATCTAAAAACTGACAAACTGTCTTCGGGTTTACAGTCCTGTGGAAGCTGTAAGATTGTGTTGTGAGGGAGATCCTGACTCACCGTGCAGAGTGGAAAGAGACAAAGACGCGCTGACATTTAATTTGTTCACATCACATCACATCAGTAAACAGCTCTCACCGCTGGAGGCGGAGGAGGATGAAGTGTGGGCGGGTGGGCTGGCCGGGTCATGCCGACTTTTCCACAAAAATTCAAAGATTTTCTCTCATAAGCTGCCAAAGACACAACCTACTGCCACATTATTGCTACATGTTAGAATAATGTCACATAATCAGGTGATAAATATCTGACAGT
Source organism: Protonibea diacanthus (assembly GCA_028641955.1). NCBI lineage: Eukaryota > Metazoa > Chordata > Actinopteri > Sciaenidae > Protonibea > Protonibea diacanthus. The sequence continues at coordinate 1,889,287 of CM053978.1, read as the reverse complement.
TCTGACAGTATCTGACTTTTCCACCCATAAAGTTTTTAAAATGAAAACATCGTGTGATTGTCAGTTTGAGCTGTTTGTTTGAGTTGGAGTAAAATTCTTCTGGGGTCTAGAGGGTTAACATCAAAAACTGTAACATCATACAGACGTGTTCAGACTTACACGGCACATGGAGAGACACATCACATCCTTCCTTCACAACGCTTTGTCTTTCAATGAAGAAAGTTCTGAAGAGGTTTAAAGTTTTCTTTGTCAAATAAACTTTGTACTTATTGCAAAATAATGACAAAGCAGAATGTGTTTGTTTTCATAACTGTAAAGATGAGAGAGGATTATTCAACTTGCACGATGGCCACATGAAATATTACCAGACATTCAAATATTCATAATTTCTGGCAAAACATTCGACACACGTGTCATCATGACTGTTGAAATGTTTAACTGAAACCAGCAGCTATCAGGATGAATTCACAGCGGTAACGATGGTGCCTCGTCAGAGCTCTGAGCTGTCCAATAATTAATGAACCGGATCAAATCATCTGTCTCTGACAGGTCAAATTTCGAGTTTCAAAAAGCTGCTGACCAATGAAATCATTGTCGGAGACTTTATCTAAACAAACTGTTGCAACAGTCTCATGCATTCAAATTCATCAGATTTTATTTGGTTAAACGTTTTTTAAACACGATATGAAAATGAAGGAAACTGGCTGGTTCTCATACTCATTATGTCTGACCTTTTGTGTGTGTGTGTGTGTGTGTGTGTGTGGTGTGTGTGTGTGTGTGTGTGAGTGTGTGTGTTCCACTGCCGGAGTGACACCTCTGTCGTACGTCGACCCGGCTCTGTAAACAGAGTCCTGCCCTCTCTCATTGTTCAGCATGGGAAAGTATTTCGGCAGCGAAGTGAATCACACTGTCAGCTCCTCTAGTACTCAGAGAGAGAGAGAGAGAGAGAGAGTGTGTGTGTGTGTGTGTGTGTGTGTGTGAGAGAGAGAGAGAGAGAGAGAGAGAGAGAACTGGGATAATATCGAGAGACTTTATCCGTCCTGAAAAGAGAAGCGCTCCAACATTCGACTAGTCCTTCTTACGTTGACGAGTCTCTCTAACATGTGACCGCTCAGTCTTATTTGATCTGTTTCTTCATCTGATGAGTCGTTCTTACATGTACTCGCCCACGTTTGACACACGTTTGATTCGACTGCTATCTGACTAGTTTGTCTTGACTCGGGTTCAGTATCATCTGAGCGGCCCCTTTCATTGTATTGACCCTGACATTTAATTGTTTGGAGGTTTGCAGAGGGGTGTGTGAAGGATTACAAGTCTGTTATACAGAAATATAGCTGCGAGGAATGTTCAGTATGACACAGGGATGAATCATTAGAGTATTTATGATTTTGGAGCTTGGTGGGAGCAGGTATAAATTCAGTGTGTGTGTGTGTGTGTGTGTGTGTGTGTGAGAGAGAGAGAGAGAGATAATTCCTCAGGGGAGTGTATCAGTTTTAACGTTGTCAGTCAGGAATGGAGTGCCGGGGTGTGGACGTATCCCACGATCCTCTGGGAGAAAGAATCAATTTCACAACCCGAATGATCGTGTTACTTTCTCACACACACACACACGCGATTACAAATGTGCAGTTACTCACATCTAATGACACAAATTTTGTTTCTCTTTCGTGTGCACGCGCTCATATTTCTCAACCTTTTTCTCTCCACCTGTCAAACATACAAATGTACGGTTTGTACATGAATCCTGCCCTGTGCCATACATTAAATAACAGGCAGGAACCTGCATGTCGGGCGTACACACTGTTAATCTCCTCAGGCTTTACTGTACAGCTTTATTAGCTGCTTTCATGTGAGGAATGTCTTTGATTCATCATCTGAAACGTTACACAACTTCATACTCAGCAGTTCAGCGGAGAGCTGTAACTGTTCAGGCTTCAGACAGCAACAGCGGACGGGCATGTTTCAGCGTTCAGCGCATCGTAAGCCGTCATTCAATCAACCAATAAACTGAGCTTTTAAAGTTATGAGTGTTTGCACTAGAAGGGGAAAGGGTTTGTTAATTACAGGGAAGAGGTTTACAAATGTGACCATAAATCTGTTTTTTTTGACAGTTTCGGGTCAGGTTTGTGTCCCAGACTTAGAAAATATGTTGCAGGACTGATTAGCCTCGAATAATTAGGTTTACAAAGTTAATAGTAGGACAGTTTAGAGGGCTCAGGTGAGGTTTGCTGGGTTTATGTCACCGACAGAATGGACAGCGTATCCGTGACGTCACCCACAAACAAAACTGTTTTTTGTACCAGGCTGTAAACATGTTTATTTCTGCTGTGAAGTTGGACATTTGAACATGGGGACTTATGGAGACTGACTCACTTCTGGAGCCAGCCTCAAGTGGATGTCAGAGGAACTGCAGTTTTTGACACTTTCACACAAAGAGATAAAAAATTAAAGAGCACTGTGTATTGATGACGTCCAAATGAAGTCATCTGTTACTCATCACCCAAATTAATTGATACATCTTTCTCAGCGGGACGACATCATTTTTCTCCTTCAGATCAGTTTTATGATGTGAAGACTCTGTGGTTACGTTTTAATTAGGTTTATGGAATGTTTGTGGTGGGTCTGGGTTAAAAAACTGATTCAGTCTCCATAATTACGAGATCTTCATGACTCCTCGGGATAAAACAGGAAACAGACGGTACCCTTCGATTGCACAGCTTTGATTCTAAAGCTGTTTGTTGTCATTACACGCTCCTCTGTTTCATGCTCAGCCACTGTTAGCTTAGATGGAGCATAGTGTTAGATCAGGCAGAGCACCAAAGTCGCGCTTGCATTAACTGATTGGCATCAGCAGTTTCATTCATGTTTCACAATAACTGGCTGCGGCTACCAGCTGAACATCTAATTATTTTCATGCACGTGCACCGAGGGGCCATTTTCACTATTATAACTCCTCACAATGACTCTGCTGATACGCTCATGCCAATGTTGCACAGCTCAGAGTGTCAAAGGGAGGAAGAGCTCCACACAAATTAAATGAGTAAAGTACAATCGACTTCTGAAGCCAATCGTTCAAACGAGTGAATTGATGTAGGAACTTCAAACTTCCAGTGCACGCATCTCTCGTTTCTAGCAGTTAACATCACCCATCTGGTAACAAATAAATATTGTCGAGCTTGCGTTGTGTCGAATTGTTTATCGCGCTCAGACACAGCTAGCATGAATGAGACAACATCCAAGACAGCACTGTCTCGACTGCTCGGCCGTGCAAATCTGCAAGTCAAAGGTCACCTTTGATCGACTCTGACCTGCCGGACCTTACACTGAAACACGAAACGCGTTCTTCGTCAGTCACAAGAGCGTTTGAAGTTGATTAAAATAAATTAGTCTGTTTTTTCCCCAGACTAAATGCACAGAGGTCGCATTTCATTTGCCTGATATCAGACAGAAATCAGTCAGCTAGATACACTCCTCCATTCCATCAGTCACCTCGGTGGACTGAAAGTGACAGATGAAGAGGAGGGAATCACACCAGCAACCATGCAGCCATTTGGTGTTCGTCGTACTCAACTCCAACCAATAAACAATCACATGCAGGCACATTTTCAGGTACACAGAGGTGCTGGTGATACGACACTTGCTTTGGTTTCTTTCAAACACGTTCCTCTGTGTTGCTAGTGAACTAGCTCCACAGGTTCAAGGCTTGAACATAACATAAAGTTATGGACATGTGCGGATGCGAGGACCCTTTCAACGTCCCACAGGCGCTCGCCACCAGCAGGGATGTCAATGTTGATCTGCCCGTTCCCTTCATTGGCAACAGGAGTGGGAGTTTTCTCAGCTGAGGGAGACAGTTGGGAGGCGACAGTGGGAGGTGGGATGACTACAGCGATGAGCTATGAGGAGAAACTCTTTCTGATGCAGCCAAAAGCTGATCGTGCTGCTGCTACAGAGAGAAAAGTGGAATTAGGCAGAGAAAGTTCCTGGACCGCTTCAGAGCCAGCATTTTTTGGTTATGTGCGTATTCTTGGTGAGGAGATTGGTATTGTTGGCGTGAGCCGGCGGAGGTATTCCCAAGCTATGATAACATTGCTCCAGAAGTTTCTGAGTTTCTTGGCTCACCAAGACCGGCCTTTAAAGGTCAGGTGTCTCAGACAGGGAGTCACTGATTGTGATGATTTACTTCAGGAAGAAAGTCAGTCCCAGATTCACTTTTGTCCGGCGACTTCTTGTTCACACACTCTCTCGTTTTCTCCTCTTAGCTTCCTCCGCCAACGTCTTTTCGGCAGGTTCCTGAGCCTGGTTACATTGCCCGCTTGCCCAGCTCCGGTTCTGGCACAACATCGTCTCTGATCCCCATGTATATTCCCCACCAGTGGGTCTGAAAACTTCCTCTTCTTCATCCGGGTGGTCCAAAACATCTGTGGTACAAACTCTTACACTCCCCCGGTGCTCTGAGCTCACAGTCCGAGCAGCCCGGCTAACAAACTGAGCTAACATGAGCTAACAGCAGCTACAGTTGTCAGCAGTTTACTTCACTGTCCATCATAAACTCTGTAAATCACAGAGAGTTGAGGCGGAGCAGCCGGAGGACATCAGAGGGAAAACCAGAAAACATTTTCTCCATAAAAATTTGATCCAGTATCACCAAAATGTTGTTGATGTTGATGTTTAATACACGGCAGAAAAGTTACACATTAAAGTTTTAGATTTTACTCTCTGGTGCACATACCTCATTATTTATCTAATACTGATATGAATGAATGAACAATGAATCCTGTTATTAGAAAATAAACAAAGGCTGAATGTTGATTTTATTAAATAAAGATGACGACGGATTAAGAGTCAAACCAGTTTTAAATCCTGGAGGAACAGCGACTCGTTTGTGCTACATGACCTTTGAATAGAAAGACCTGCTTTATCTGTGTATCTGCCAGCCTGCCAGCCACACACACACACACACACACACACACACACACACACATAAACACACACTCCCTAACAGATGCCTGATTTCTTGCTGCCATATTTGGCAGTTCCTGTGACACAGTGTACTCATACACGTGAGGGTTTTAAAAACGTTTCTCCCGCCTACAAGATCATGTTTCAAGTGTGTGTTCACACACACACACACACACACACACACACTGACAGACATGGTGCACACAGCTGCTGCAAGCCAAGACACTTCCCTGGAAAAGAGACAACATGCACGGAAGTAAGCAAGCAAGGAAAGAAGGTGATGAAAAGAGGGAAGTGTGGAAGCCGTTATAGAAAAGGACAAAGGAGGCATGAAAGGAAGGAAAAACAGGATGAGCGGTACAGTGTCAGGGCAGAAGGCGGGATGGATGAAGCAGTGATGCAGACAGTGTGGAGCAGGGCGGCCGGAGGTCAGCAGGTTAAAGGCTTTACACAGCAGCACTGACGGTTTTACAGGACGAGCGTGCAGCAGCAGGAAGTCATCCACACCTTGTCACGCCGTCTGCAGACTCCCATGAGAGCAGTGAGAGCGAAAGATCCGCCGAGTGTTGTGGTGAAAAAGACAAAGACCAATAAAGATTTTCCACCTGACTGTCGTGTCTGAGGGAAACGCTGATTTTGGTTAAAAAGGGCAAAATGCTGACGGCGCTGTGTGTTTTTGGAGGCCGTGATGTAATGATCTACACCCACAGCTCAACTCAGGGTCGGCCAGTTCTCTGAAGCAGACGGACACAAACACATTCCCTGTGTTCAATCTCTTAATCTTCAGTGAATAAATAATAACTTGTTTTGTTTGATGTTTGATTCATAAACATGTTTTTGTCCCATGTGTTTCTATTGGTTTCTTATTATTACCATATTTCATCATTGTCTGGAAATTTAATTAATTTTTGCAGATTCCTAATCATTCTTCTCTGTTTGTGTTCTGACTTTTTGCTCTGTGAAGCTCGGCTGACATGTAAATGAGGCCGATGTGTTCACGCATGCAGTCGGATCGCACCGCCTGTGCTTTAAAATCCCTCACATGACATGATACATGATACATGGACTGTAAATATAATGTGATCCTGGGTTCGCTTTACACTGTTTGGTTAATTGGATCTCAAAGCTTTTTCCTAATCAATATTTTTATATTAACAATGGATCAAATAACTACGTATGGACTGAACGGCTTCTTCACGTCTTCACAGCCTCTTCTTGTTCACAGTTTCAGGTTTTCATTAACCCAGTTTCCAGCAGCTGTTTTCAGCAGTGATAAAGCCGCTGTAGACCACCTGCCCAGCACCAAAAGGCAGTTTGGTATTACCGTATTTGATGAGGTTTTCACAGCGGTTCAAACTTACGTTAGCTGTAACTGTTGAATGCTAAAATTGTTGTTTTATCGTGGTTAAAATAAGTAGGTGCTCAGACTTCCCAGGCTGTAATTACAAGCAGCCTCCTAATGGTAATTACGAGCTGGAGATGAAACCAGGAATTTCTAACAGCGACTGCAGAAGCTTGAAAAGTTTCAACAAAGCAGTGAGAAAAAAGGCAGATGGATCCTGTACTGAAATTAAGAAAATCATATCATGTGTATAAATGTGAATAATTAGTCTTTCGAGTGAAAAAAGCTATGAAGTGACAAACGTGTGTTTGTACCACAGAGCTAAAATACCAACGCGTGGCTCTGCATTAGTTGTGCTGAATCATTTCTTTACATCCGTTCAAAGAGTCTCTCAGAATCAGCAGCGGGTGACGTCACGTCATGGATTTCTCAATTATTTCTCCCGCCTTGTTCTTTTCTTGGACACTTTGATGACAAACCATCCGACTGTACTTCCTCTCTGGCTTCCTAATGTCGATTTCAGCGTGAAAATAATTCAAAGAATGTGCGAGACGAGTCGTAACACACCGTCAGCTCGATTCAGAGGCATGACGGTGTGTTGAATGGTGGCGGTGAGGACACATGCGGGTGTAACTGTTAATGAACAACGAAAGAACAGAACGTATTTCATCAACTGTGTCCATCACTGACACACACAGCACTGACTTTTACTGTCCAACCATCCATCCATCCATCCACGCTCACTGCATTATTATGAAGTGTAGCAGCGTCACACAGGCAGTAACTGAAGAATGTAACCGGATCTGTCTGCCTCGTATGTGAACGTGTTCCTCCATGATTATCACTGTTCATTGATATCCAATAACAATCTGCACCTGAACAGCCTTTAGCGATGTCTGTTTGTCTTGTACTAATGTGCAGTGTATTACAGTTTATTACTGTGACTGCAAAGTGTATTATTGATATTCAGTGCATATTAGAGCTGATGTTATGGTTCTGTTGTTGTTTAGGTTTATTTCTCAGTTGTTTTCTTATATTTTGTTTCATATTTAAACATTTTATTTTCTCTGTTTTTGTTATTTTATATCCTCTGACCGTGTTTCTTATTTTATGTGAAGAGGCTGCAGATTAATTCATTAATAAAGCACAGATCTATCTGCGAGTTTTTCATGACCTGAACTTCATTTACTGAATTTATTTGACTTTGTGTTCAAAGTGTGACCAGATTCCCAGCAGGGATCAGACCTCGGGCTCCTCCAGCATGGAATATGTCCTTATTTTTCCCCACCTGGAAAAAAAAAAACAAACTTCCATGATATATTAGTCACACATGCAGTAAATGTACACACACAGTCAGGTAAATAAAAGATACACAGAGAAACAAGCTGCAACAAACACTATCTATCTACCTAACTCTTTCTCACACACACACACACACACACACACACACACGCACACACACGACTGGCCGACACATGTGACGTCTCAGCTGCTTTCAGCTCCTGTGTGGCAGCTCGGTGGAATTTCAGAGTCAGCAGCAGCCAGCAGACCTGAAACAGCAACACTTTTGTGGCAGCACGAGCGTATTGTAAATCAACTGAGAGTGCCATAATCAAAAAAAAAATCATATTCATGGTTTGTTTAAGGTGTCAGACAGTGTGAAGCTGATGAGGACCATCAGAAGGTCACTGCATTTCACTAATTTTGCATCATTCAAGCTGCAGTCTGTAACACGAGCTCCTCGCCTGTCAGAAATCTTCTCTCAGTACTGAACAGTTCTCAGATTAAACATGCACAAACCCTCCTGATGCTGCTGCTGCAGAGCTTTGTCATTTCAACGCCGGCATTCGTCATCGTTTTGGGGCTCTTGATGAGACAGCTGAATTGAAACGGATCATGCATATGAAATGTTCTCTCACAGCAGGAGGGACGGGGGACATAGACCACCAGAGGACATGTCAGGACGTGTCCAACAACGTCTCTTCAGTCAGAATTCAGTCGCTATGAAACAAAATAACATGCAAATACAGAAGAAATAATGTTTTTAAAAAAATCACTTTTAACGACCCGTCCAAGGAGGACGGCTCGCTGAATCAGTGAATTCTTTTAAATCACTTCTCAAAACTCATTTCACTGACTAGTGACTCAGCTCACTAAGAAGAGCCGGCTCCCAAACAGCTCTTCATTTTACCACTTATACCTGTTAGAATTCAGCCATATATCACTTAAATTATTCAATACAGCCTTTCCAACGTCTCGTGGACGGGAGCCGGCTCTTTGAACCGGCTCGTTTTTTTCTCTTTTCTGCTTTTCAGGATCTTATCCTGTGTTTTGGCCTTCTGTTTTTTAAAGGTGTTATATAAATAAAGTAATTAATATTATTTAACGTTATCTAGACTCTGTGAACAGTAATATAAGCAGAGCGTCTCAGTCGAAGCATCATCTCAAAATTATCTCACAAGTAAAAATACGATTTTTAAAGATCCATCTGTCACAAAATTTGATGACGTCATGTTGACTAATTTGGAAGATGCCAGAGTACGGCCACGCAGTCTCGTTTCTTGGACCTCGTTAGTAACCTGGCAGCAGCGTTTTGAATTAACGGTAAACAGTCGCCTGAGAGGCGCGATGGGTGTGATCCAGCCTTGATGATAATTTCCAGTTTCCTGATGTTTTGTGGACAAACAAAGAATCAGTTGACAGATGAATCATGAAAATAATCATCAGCTGGAACCTTCAGGTCACGGCGTCCTGGACGGAGCAACACGGGTAACAAAGACCGCGGAGAGGAACCGGACATGTCTGGACACGAGCCAGCCAGAGAGAGAAAGAGGGGCGTAATGAGAGACAAAAAGAAAACAAACTGCATTGTCTCCGGCTGATGTATGTGTGTGTGTGTGTGTGTGTGTGAACTTTTATTTCAGTCCTGTAATACAAACACACACACAAAGAAATAGAGACACAATTGTGTGTCAGGCCGAATGATCTGGAACAAAAGAAGTCAGCAGTGCTGCTTCACTGACCTCTGAAATTACCCTGCTGTGTGTGTGTGTGTGTGTGTGTGTGTGTGTGTGTGTGTGTGTGGACGCAGGAAAGGGAAATTTTTCTACTTTTAACCGCGTGTTCTCTGGAAGAAGGAAGAGGTTCATCAGGACTGATACCACTTTTCAGCCGCATGTTGTAAAGGTCATGTCAGGTCCATATTTACACACATTACATGGCTGTAAAGTGAAGTACCAAAAACTGCAGTTCCTCAAACGTCCACTTGAGGCTGGCTGCAGAAGTGAGTCAGTCTCCGTAAGTCCCCATGTTAAAAACTTCACAGCAGAAATAAACATGTTTACAGCCTGGTACAAAAAACAGTTTTGGTCTCTATAGCTAATTTCCCCGTTCATGACAACTGTACTGAGGGTGAATTTATATACAACTCACCTGTTCACATTATATTAAGGCTTAAAGTTATGCAGGATTAAGCACAAATACACAGAAAAGAATTTAGAAAAATCAATAAATTCGGTCTCAATATAACATGAAGTGGAAAAAATACAAACTGAACGAACCAAAATAATCAAAAATCGACTGAAACAAACAAAGACAGAATTTATTTAGAATAAATGATTTAATTATTTCACTGTCTGTTGGTTTGTGTTTTACTGTTGCTCCTCTTGAGAAAGCAAAAGTTGTGACAGGTGCTTTACTAAATAAACATATTACAGGCCAGGCAAAAACATGAACAGGATATCCTAAAAATCATATTTCTACACAGCATCGAATGCAACATGCAAATGAAATACAGCAGCACAGTGTCGCTCTTCAGTGCTCCTCTCTCAAACTGTACTGGAGGGCTGAAAAACATAATTACCAAACATAAAACCTGAACTTCTAGTCGAGAAAACACAAACGCACGACTTTCAGCAATAAAAAAATCTATTTTAACTGTCGATCAGCATCGATTCCCTTCGACCACATCTGCAAATCAGTCACTGTGAATCCTGTAAAATCAAAATCAAACACTCGTGCTGCTGAATTATCTTTCTGTCGTATCATTAAGTGATTAACTTACCTGCAAAATACAGAAAAATACAAACTCTTGTCTGCACACTTTACAGGCTAAAATGAATGTATGAATAAGATAATGCACATTATTAACATTCTTTTGTCATATTCAAGACAAATCAGCGTGTTCACACTTTTCCTACCTGCTCACCTGCCCTCAAAACATCGACCTGCCTTGACGTTTGTGCCGTCTGAGCTGAAGCAGTCCAACACTCTGAGGACGGTCCTGTCAGTGCTGCATCTCGTTTATCAGATCTGTTATTGCATCAACAACAAACACACAACAAACAGGAAGCGTTTCGTAGATGAGGCTTAATTTATGATAGCTTATAACATAAATACACATTTTCGTATCTTGGTATTTTTTAGTGATTGTTTGGACAGAGCTCGGAGGTTTCACGTCCATTTAAGAGCAGAACAAACCGTTCAGTGACCTGGATTGTCACTTCTCACTCTCTCTGAGCTGACGCGCTGTCGTAAATTCCAGCTCTTCACAGCCGGCACCCGAGCTTTAATCTGCGGGCAAAGTAGGGCAGTAATAATTCCTTACTGGTAATAGCTGACATGAAGCCAGGCAGTGGAAGTCATACACAAACTGCCAACAGTGTGTGTCATTCATTCACAAATCACACACAGTCATAATGAAACCAGCTCACACACACACACACACACAGTGATAGTCAGAGTGAAACCAGTTCTTCAGTGCTGATAATCCCACTGAACTCGCAGCTTTCCTCTGTGAATCAGAGAAGAACCACAAACCACAACCGACACACATTTTACAAGCAGAGCAGTATCCCGAACGCTTGGACGGGTGATGGTCAACCACAAGGAGAAAGTGAAGAGGTTAGAAAGATATGAGTCGTTTTAACTATCCGTTATGTGGGTTAGTCACAGGATGTCTCATATAAATACAAACGCGTATGTTATCTGATAATTCAAACTGATCCTGAGAGGAGGGAAGAGTTCAGTCACACACGGTTTGGTGTGGAGGAACTTCCCCATCCAGCCGTCATTCATCTGGGATGAACTGAAACACCAACAGTGAGCCGGACCTCATGTTGAGATGATCAGCTAATGTGTTTTTTAAACTGCTTGACCTGAGTGTGAATATTTGACGTTCAGTGTCAGAAATATGTACAGAATATGTCAGAAAGAAAACCATTTTGGCTCCGTAGCAGAAGAGGAAGAAGCCGCTGGGGCTGAAGCGGTTGTGGTGAATACTGCAATATACAAATGTAAGCTGTACATGTTTTATATTTATATATTTCGGCTGTCAAATGTTGGTGGTAATGCCTCTTTTGGTTAGAATTCAGCACCGAAGAAGAGAGAAGAAGAAGAAGAAGAAGCGGTAAAACAACAATACCCTCCTAAAAGTTAGCACTATGTGAAGAAGTACATAGTACACACAGTATACTACTAATAGTGCAGTATAAGATTGGTTGAGTACATGCAGTATTTTGTTTCAGCCGTCATCATTGTGCTTCAACGCGTCCACGTGGAGCTACGGTGAATGACAGACGTAGAGACGTCTTAGACGGTGATGGAAACAAACTGATGTTTCTAGAAAAGTAGTTTCAGGGACTAAAAGTTCTTATGGAGGTAACTCTCTTGTATGACATATATACGATACATTTTGTAATCTGAGTAATCTTTGTAACTTTGTAACTTTGTGACTGTGATTTTTTTGCCTCTCACAGTCAGACAGTCAAAAAGCTCTGCCCTTGAGCAAGGCGTTCAACGCCGCAGCTCCCACAGTGTGAGTTCTCGCTGTGAATGTGACACAGATGAATGGAAGGCGTGGCTGAGAAACGACGGCTTGCTCACTCGACTTTCCTTAGATCAATACAGATTAGTCACCAGGCCGAGAGAAGCCTTAAGAAAAGCACCACCATAACCTCCCAGCTACCTCTGGATGACAATAGCACCGCTGTCAATGTTTTACACCTTTACATAATAAAACTCACAGGAACACTGTGTGTGTGTGTGAGTGTGTGTATGTGTGTGTGTGTGTGATCATTTCACAGGAAAGTGTTATCAAAATGTTTCAATGACCCGTAATCTGAAGGACTCGTGATTAAACGACAATACTAAGAAGAAGTCATCGCTGTGCTGAGTCACTGTGCAGTTCTTCAGCATCAGCTGAGCACGATCCAAAGACACTTTAACCTCACACCTGCCGTGCCTTCAGTACATGCGCTGGTCAGTACGTTTGTTCTGTCTGTGAAGACACAGAAGAGTCGATATAAATACATTTAACTGACCTTACACTGTCAGCTTACTGTAGCTTAACGGCTAACTGATGCAGTAAAGTATAACGACGTCATAATGTGGCCTCATGTGAAGTCAAAAAACAATAAAGTTTATCAGTTTGAATACCTTCTCCTCAGTTTTGTATTTATTTATTTATTTGGAATCAGGTTCATAGTAAAGCGCAGCGCCAGGTGAGCGTGATTGACACACCTGCATCCAGTCAGATAATCACTCTCCCCTTTTTAACACAGCAGCGTGCTCGACCTGCAGAGAGGAGTCAGAGCAGAGGACAGGAGACGGCAGGAAGCGTGAGAGAGGACCGGAAAGACGGCGAACGCTTCTCTACCCTGTGTAAAAACCAATGTCATCTGTGCTGAAACAACCTGCGGAGGCAACAGCAAATGAGTTTAAATTTGATTTCATTCTTTATCTGAAACGTGTGAAAGAAAAAACTCAATGACGACGTTCTCGTGAGCAACACAAATGAAATCTTAGATGTTTGAAAAGGAGAAGGAGGAAGTGTGTGTATTTATTCCTCACCTGTTTCTGTTGTTGAGTAAATATTTGGTCAACAAATATTTTTGAGAAACAGCTCCATGTCATTTTTAAGTCTGTAAACAAAACACTGCACTGTAGAGTATGAGTAATTCATTAATAAGAGTATGAGTAGTTCATTAATAAGAACAAGCAGTGGAAAGTGTTCAAGGTCGCTTTTATTTGTCACCTGCTTTGAAAATCGAAGCAGGATTTCCGGTTCTTGTTTGCCGAATGAGTCGTCCTTTAAATATGAAGAACCTTTAAGCTGTAAATACCACAGCGATAAATGATTACCTGCGATAAGTCAGTTAATGCCAGCAGAGTTTTATTGCACCGCTCCAGTTGATCCACACCCGCCCTGACAAATGTGGAAATCTACATTCATTCATGGCACCGTCAGCGCTGCTGCGAGTAAATCATTTAACCGCCGTGACTTCATGTTCCCACCTGAGGAGGAACGCCTAATTTGGTTAATTTACAGTATAGAAACAAACTCCCAGGGAAGTTATTGACAATTACAGAAGATAAGATAAACTTTATTGCTCCAACAGTCCCAACTCAGTTATTGAGTAATGAATAAAAATAAAATCGGTAAACACGATGCACACAGAGCTGGGCTGTGCTTATTTGGTTTCACATGTTTGTAGTCCATGCAGGCTGGGCACCTTTTGGATGCATGACACCAAGCGGCCGCCAGCCGCCAGCCTTTTTTTAAACAGAACTCACCTGTTCAAATTATATTAAAGCTTAAAGTTATGCAGACGTGACAGCTGTTTTTGTCACGTCTGTTATTTGTGAAATAATTGCCCATCATAGTCGTGACGGTGGCAGCAAAAGTTGTGAAATGCTAAAAGAAAACAGCTGGTGGAAAATCTCATCGTTCATGAGGTTAACTGGCAGCCAGTTAGTTACATGACAGGGTGTAAAAAGAGCATCCAGGGCGTGAAGACGGGGTGAAGCAGGGCTCTGTGAAAGATGTAGCCATGACAACACATGGCACAAACTGCTATACACACATAAAATACTGCTGTCAATTGAATAAGCGCACAGATGTTGGATTGCACAGGATGATTGCACAGAATAAAATAATTAAGAAGCAGATGGAGCCACAAAAGTGTCAGCAGATGAGTTACCACAAGCGTAGATCGGCACAGCCGCCCGGAAAAGCAACAACTCTGAAGCTGGCACGCTTCTACGCACGACGGCATGATGACTGATCGACCTGGACCAGGTCCTTGTTTTTAACGTGTTTGGTATTTATGATATTGTTAACCGATGTCACCTGTGTGTCACCCATTTTATAAAGTTCAGTCACCTCCAGTTCCCTCTGTTAGCTCCCCAGAACTCAACTCTTCTGCTTCTTTCTGACCTTTTTAACCACACAACACACAAAACATGTTTTTCATACAAAACAAGCAACATGTGCCGTATTTGCAGAATCGTCTACCAGCAGAAGTCATAGTGTGTGTTGTTGAATTGTTGGTGTATTTCCTGTGAGATTTCTGCGTCTTCCCGACTGTCAAAGACAAGGAAACAATCTACATGTGTGGTTTGCCCAGTCTTTGGAGTCTTTAGGTTTGCAACAAAATGTAAATTCTCTCTCGGGTCTAAAAACAGGTTCCTGAAACAAGAACTTCTATGAAAGTGAGACTGACTCAGTCATTAATTAATTTATGAAAAACACATCCTGAGGGCTCACTGACTCGCAACGTCAGCCTCTTTTCGGTTGGCACTATTAAAATGAGGCGGATGACTAATCTGAAGTACTTGTGGGCAGTTAAAGGAAGCAGGACTTTTATTTGACACATTCGGACAGAATTTCCATGTAACGGTCAAACTGCGCGACAGGTGTGGAGCGACACACCTGTAAATGTTTTACAGTCTCGTATAAGTCTTCATCGACATCACAGTCTGAGCTACCTGGAAATTCGCCTGCCGGATTGAACACCCACACACAGATAAACATATAGAGGTGGTGCAGATTTGTGCTGCAGATACAGACGTGTTTTACGCCCATCTATACTTTGACACTTGTTTGAACTACTGCACTACTAACACTGATGCTGTATATATGTATATAGTACATACTGCTATGTGTGTGCGGCTCTTAAACATGTTTAACCTTCGACACAGACTGCTGTCTTTGAAAAGACGGGTACAGTCGTAGCACGTTCACACCATCGCTGAGGCGAAACGTTTTTGAACTCGGAGGAAATACGAGTGGAAGGTCACGAAGGCACTGAGAGGAACGGGTGTTAGAAGAAAAAAAAGCTCAAAATACTGAGACTGAGAGATCAAAACAAGTAACCAGCGAGCGAGATCGGGCCCCGTAAAGACTAATCTGAGACTGATAAAGTCACACTTTCTTTACCAATTCACGTCTTTCCATAGCAGACCGAAACATATCAGTGTTTGAACTGCAGCAGGAGATATGTGGAGCTGAAGCTGACGTGAACTCTGTGAACCTGAAACACTTTCTCACCTCACCGTCTCTCTCTTGCGTGTTTAAACTCGTGCGAAGCTGCGAAATCTCCCAGCAGGCTTTGTTTCTTTTGCTAAGGTGGCATGGATCTCTCTCTCTCTCTTACCGCTGCAACACTGATACCAGACGAGAACAACGCAGAGCGCTTACAGCTTGGAGTAAGAGTGATGATGCAGAAACGTGATGCAGTCCCAGGGGTGAACAGGAATGTGTGTGTAGATATATTCATGTGCTTCATGTGCAGCGTGCTCTCAGAATCACATCGTTCAACGTGACAGAAAGCAGACGTTAAATTCACCGCAGAGGTTTTTGTCCCGAGCAGACGATGCTTTCAGTGACTCCCTGACTTTCCTCTCGTAGCACCGCCAGGCTGAAATGATCTCAGAGTGAACGGGCAGACCGCCATGACGCTTTAATGTCTCTGTTACTCCAGCGTCACCTTCAGGTCAGACCTGCTGGGCTTTGCAGAGCTTCATCAAGCCAAGTCTGTCAGCTGCTGTGTTTCAGATCCACGTCAGCACTCTGCGAGTTAATGTGTAACTGCTGTGTGCAGCGTGTGTGTGTGTGTGTGTGTGTGTGTGTGTGTGTGTGTACTCGACCAAGGTCATTGTAACGTGTGTGTTAACATCCTATCATGTTGTAACAGAGTGTACTATCTGGAAATCTGATGTTTTATTGCATTCGTGTGTGTGTGTGTGTGTGTGTGTGTGTGTGTGTGTGGAGAAAAGGTAAGGAGGTAAATAAAGGCTGGGACTTGAACCACCTTGACCCTGAGCCGCTCTATCGGTGTCAGATGGAGACGGTCATGCCGACTCAGGGAAATATTCACCTCTTTATCTCTACAGATGAGTCTCAGATGAGCAGCGATGGACGCGTCACACCAGCCAGTTTTACATGAATCATAATTTGTTGCCAGTAGATGACTTTCACTGTTTTCTGACTCGTCACTAAAGCACAATATGAGGCGACTATACAAATGATCACACGGTACGAAGGGAATATGATGAATATTATTAATGTTAGATCACAGGGTGAACATTTAAATACACAAAAATACAATTTGTCCACTAGACTTTGTTAATCTGCTGAAATTTTTCTTTTGTTTTATATCAAGCAGCAACCTCCGGGGCTGTGAAGTGAAGGCAGTTCCTCAAACGTCCACTTGAGGCTGGTTCCAGAAGTGAGTCAGTCTCCATAAGTCCCCATGTTCAAATGTCCAACTTCACAGCAGAAATAAACATGTTTACAGCCTGGTACAAAAAACAGTTTTGGTCTCTGTAGCTGTAACTATAACTGTACTGAGGGTGAATTTATATACAACTCACCTGTTCACATTATATTAAGGCTTAAAGTTATGCAGGATTAAGAGCTCTGAGTTTGGCTCCTCGTCCAACAAGGTAACATTATGACAAAACAAATCATCTTTCATTGCGCTGTTTTTTTGTGTTTTATCTTTACTGCCTGAGCCGACGGCTCACTCTAAACGCTAAACTGTGATTCAGGTCTGGTTAAAATCTTCCACTGAAGTTATGGGAGGTTAAAATTATGGAAAGATTGTGGTCATGGTTTTATATTCGAAAAGTCAGCGCTGACTGCGGTTACGGGAGTGAATTTGATTTATGATGTAAAATTTCAAAGGAAAAAAGCTAAAAAATATCCATAATTGTAAGAAAATGACTTAATGTAGATGACAAATAAAAGCTACAATACTCTGTGGTGTGCAGGTCAGTGTATTTCCTCCTGTACCGCCCTTCAGTGACAGATTTAATGTTTTTATTTGTTTCTCAGTGATTCAGTTGTTCTTTAATGATCCTAACAGCAGAATTCCTAAAGAAATACTAGTTAAAACAAACTTGACTCCTCGGGGTATTTTCCCAAAAGCTGAAATCATCTGCTGGAGATGGAATAACCGTAAAAACGTTTTGTGATGCAAGAGCCTAAAAATATGTGGAACACTCTCCAAACCTCAAACTGTTACCCAACTTCAGAACATCGAGTCTTTTCCCCTCAACCGCGACCTGAAAATGAGTTTCAAAACAGACGCAAAGCTGGCAGCACAGAGTCTGCAGCACAGAGTCCAACTGCTGTTAATGCTTTCATAACTATGCTTTATTTAAAAAAAATAAACTATTCGCCTGGAGTCTCTGTTGCTTCAGTGCAGCTGGTTGGTTGTCGCTGAGCCCAAATTATCTGGCAGGATCCGGGATTTGAACCCACAGCTGCTGGAAACGTGCCCCGCTTTGCTGGCAGTGGCGTTCTGTAGAAACAATTTCATGAAATCAGTTTAACTGATTTCTTTTTTTTTCTGTTAGATTAGGAACTCATTCCAAAACCATAAAAATACTGCAGGCACTTATTTTAGTTAATCAGCCTCTGGAGAAATCGTTTAGGTTTTTTTCTATTGTGTTTATGTTTGTGTGTGTGTGTGTGTGTGTGTGAAGATCTGCTTACAGTTCGGGTTATCGCAAATAAAAGTTGACACTTAAATGTGGTGAAATCCAACATTTTCTTAAAGCAACATCGCGTAGGAACTGAAATTATTGTGATTTAATGCCACTTACCATCGACAGTGTATTAATCATGATTACATTACTCATGATGAAAAAATAGCGACTCGACAACTTTGCTAACAGCCGAACATCAACAAGGTCATAGTTCTGAGTTTGTTTCTGTTTCCTGTTTTATTTTGTAGTTCTACTTCCTGTCTTGTTTCCCGCCCTTTTTGATTTTGCACCTGCCCCTGATTGTTTCACCTGTGTCTGATTAGTCCTGTCTATTTAGTTCCTGTGTTTCCTTTTGTGTCGTGGTCTGTCTGTTCATGGGTTCGTGTTGTTTCTTGTGTTTTGTGGTATCTGAGTATCTCGTCCTGTTTCTGTTTCTTTGAGTCTTTTGTGTTTTGCTGGTTTTTCCCAGCCGCTTTTTGGTTATTAAAATTAGTTTTTGTTTACCCACACCTGCCTGCATCTGGCTCCTTCTCCTGTTCCTCCCCACTCCCCCCGTGATAAACCAGGTCACCAGCAGCAGACACAGACAACAGCTAATATTACTGACTAGTCCAACAGCAGTCAGCCCAGCTCGGCGTCTGTCTTTCAGCCTTTTATTTCACCAAGCTCTCACCAACCACTAAAAGTCAGTCCCAGATTTACTCTCGTCCGGCGGCTTCTTGCTCGCTCACTCCCTCTTTTTCTTCTTACCTTCCTCCGTCGTCTTTGCTCTCTCTGCCGTTATGTCCGTAGAAGCTGCTGAGCCCGGTTACGTTACCCGCTTTACCAGCTCCGGTTGTAGCATGACACTGGCTCAGGCAAACCATCAGCATCCCTGGGCCTGTAAACCTTCTGTTCAACCTTCTGTTCTTCCTGGTGGTCCAAACTCCTGTGGTACAGACACTAACACTCCCCCGCTACTCTGAGCTGCTCGAGGTTTCTGAGTCTCTAAAGGATGTTTTTCCTCGCCACCATGGCTGAGCGCTCGCTCATGGTGGGAACTGTTGAGTCCAGTCTAGACCTGCTCGATAAGGAAGAGCGTCATGAGATATCTTACATAAATAAAATAATGCCCACATGTGCGGATGTTATCGATGCGGATCTGCCATTATTCCCTGTGACGGACCAGCATCAGTAACATCTGCCCTTGCAGATTACACTGCAGTTTGTTTTCCTCCTGTAGGTTCTCCGCTACATCTGGAATTTACTTAAATCAAACTGATAATGTAACACTGATTATGTCTGACACCTAAACCGTTAAGATCAAACAGGTGTGTGTGTGTGTGTGTGTGTGTGTTTAAATGTGTATCTAATGTGCAAATTTGCTTTTGTCGCTCATGTTGAGAAAGTTTCCATGTGTTGAAGTGCACACACGTGTTCATACATGTGTGCAGTGCACTATCATGTTCAGAAATCCTGCTCAGTGTGTGTGTGTGTGTGTGTGTGTGTGTGTCAGATTCGCTGACAGCACATTTCTGTGTCACAGCTGAGTTATGCTCATCTGATCTGACCCTGTTTCTTTTTTTTGGGCCACTCTGTAGCTCTCATTCTCAGGATCTGTTTCAGGAATTCGGTTCAGGTTTGCCGATCCCGAGTGGAGAGAAACTCTGGACGAGATCACGTCAGAGGTCCAGTGAAGCTGAAAACAACCGAGACTCTTGAAATAAGAGGCCTAAAATTTACTAGAAGAAACAAAACCTGTAAATGAACGTCGTCTCCGTGACATCACTCACAGGTTTCCGTTGTGAAGCTCAGTGTGGTGGCTCTCGTCGTCGCCATCTTGTCAGTCCCGTCTCGGCTCCACCCACGGTCCACGTCGGCAGCTGGCGGAGGCGGGACTGACAAGATGGCGACGTTGGTTGGTTGGTTGGTTGTGATGGCATCCACCTGTCAATCAAAGCGTCCACGCTCTTAATCCTGCATAACTTTAAGCCTTAATATAATGTGAACAGGTGAGTTGTATATAAATTCACCCTCAGTACAGTTGTCATGAACGGGGAAATTAGCTACAGAGACCAAAACTGTTTTTTGTACCAGGCTGTAAACATGTTTATTTCTGCTGTGAAGTTTTGAACATGGGGACTCATGGAGACCAAAACATACAAATCATGTGCCGGATACCTTCACCCGTCAGGCTCCTCAGCTCATTCAGCAGCCGTCACACATCGACGCTACAGAAAAATAAAACTAGCAGCATGTCTTCTTGTAGATTGGGTGAACTTGTGCAGCAACATCCTTCTCCTTTTTTAAATGTCACTGAATCTTGTGAAAACTTTGTCCGCTCTTTATTTTCTGCTCTTTGCAGAAGCAGTCTGTCCCTCCTTGACATGCAACCTGTTAAACATGAACTTGACCACTTCCCTCCTGCAAGTTAAACCTCTTGATCTCTTAACTCGAGTGCATAAACCCCAGAGTCTTTGACATCGTCCCTCGTCTCATATCTGCAGATGACCTCTGACCTTGTCATTATGACCCCTGAACAGGAGCTTCCTCTTTGTGTGTTCCACAGAAACATGAACCTCTTCTCTTGCTTCACATCAACTTTACTTCCCCCTTTTTGTTCCATTGAATTTACTGACAGCAGTTTTGGGGCTGGACAGGAACTGATAGATGCAATATTACATTTCCGATAGTAAAATATGAAACTTGCATGTAAATATGTCCAGCTGTACTCGAGTATTTGTTCTGATTACATTACTTATGATCCAAAACTAGTGAGTCGACAACTTTGCTAACAGCCAAATATCAACCAGGTCACCAACAGCAGACACGGCAGCAGCTAATATTACTGACTAGTCCAACAGCAGTCAGCCCAGCTCGGCGTCTGTCTTTCAGCCTTTTATTTCACCAAGCTCTCACCAACCACTAAAAGTCAGTCCCAGATTTACTCTTGTCCGGCGGCTTCTTGCTCGCTCACTCTCTCCTTTTCTCTTCTTAGCTTCCTCCATTAACATCCTCTTCACTCTCTTCTCCTCTGCCATTATGTCCATAGAAGCTGCTGAGTCTGTTTGCATTACCTACTTGCCCAGCTCCTGTTCTGGCACAACCTCCTCATGGTATAAACACCAACTTAGTCATCTGAGCTCGCAGTCTGGGCAGCTCAGCTAACAAACTGAGCTAACAGCAGCTAACAGACTGAGCTAACATGAGCTAACAGCAGCTACAGCTGTCAGCAGTTTACTTCACTGTCCATCATAAACTCTGTAAATCACAGAGAGTTGAGGCGGAGCAGCCGGAGGACATCAGAGGGAAAACCAGAAAACATTTTCTCCATAAAATATGATCCAGTTTCACCAAAATCAGTGAAATAGTTGGTGGTGTGTGACTTAATGTAAAGCGTTGCGTACTTCTCTCAGGTGATCGTAGCTGGAGTCCAAAGTTGTGCAAAGTGTAAAAGTGTTTGGACCTGAACTTTTATTCACCTTAACGTTTTCTAAATAATCTCGACTGTAAATACTAAAGTTAGACAGAGAAGCAAAGTCATTATGACAGAAGACTCACACGTCAAACAAATACACTTTAGTTATTTAGGTCACCTGACAGTGTGTGATAGGTACACATCGCATACACACAGACACACATTCAGGTTTATGTAAAGCAGGTCATAGCATCAGGTTAGTTATATATGGTTGTGTGTGTGTGTGTGTTTCAGGTTCCAGCTGATGTGTGACTTGGACTTCACATGTCAGGCAACGTTTTCTTAGAAATCCTGTTCGTCAGATTTAACCCTCTCTCTGTCTGTCTGTCGACTCGTGTTACATAAACCAAAGAATTAAAAAATAAAACATGAACGAGGTCGTGAGAAAAACAACAGAGACAAACTCAAATTAGATTTCTAAAAGAAAAAGTGCGCTACAGCTACATGCCTCTCTGTCAGCTCGTCAACGCCTCCACTTTGAAGCTCCCGCCCGTGTGTGTGTGTGTGTGAAAGGTGAAAGTGAGTGATGGCATGTGAACTTGAACATGTGAGCTGAGCAACATGTGTCACACAAACACATGCTGTTTTCATGTCAGTATAAATGTTATATATGTTAGTATAAAAGTATTAGTTTGTTATAAAGACAAGTTAAGATGAGTTTAATTAAGTTAATATAAGATTAGTTAAAATTAATGTTGTTAAACATTAGACAAGACGAGTTAAGGTAAGAGAAGATGAGACAGTTAACATGAGTCAACTTAAAACAAGTTAAGATGAGCCGTTAAGATAAAAGAAAATGAGTTTTAAGAAATCAAATTAATTAAGATAATACACTTTATAAAAGATGAGTTCAGATTGTTGAGTGGTGTTAACTTTTAAATCAACACAACTTAACTTAAGTTAATTTAAGTTGTGTTAAGTTGAGTTACGTTGATTTCAATTAGGTTAAGGTTCAGTTAAGTTAAGTGGTGTTAAGGTAAGTTAACGTGTGAAGTTTAACCTTTACTGCAGCAGAACAAAGATGTAAATACTTGGTGACACAAGAGGAAAACTCCTGTCCACTAAACTTTAACCCACATGAGATCAAACACGATCACATCCTGTTTAAAAATGTTTAAAATCCATCAGCTGATGAGAGATTTTAAAATGTGGATTTTCCATCATGATTCATCCTGTGAGAGCACACACAGTCAGAGACGACTGGACTGACTTCTGTGTGTTTGCAGTGTGGTCCTTTTAAATGTTATCCTGACCTGAACTGACCGTGCGTGTGTGTGTGTGTGTGTGTGTGTGTGTGTGTGTGCGTTTCTGTGTGTGTGTGTGTGCGTTTCAGTGTGTGTAAGGTGATACTGCAGTCATACCTTCACTCCTAAAAACACACACAACCTCTCACACATGTGAAGCATCTCGCCCCTGCACAGTTTTACTTACAGGCGATTCGCATTTTTTCTAAAAGGTAAATTGAACCCACCCACACACACACACACACACACACACACGCACACACACACACACAGGCAGACAGTGAATACCAGGAGCATGTTCACATTTGTGAATGAAAGACTTTCTGTCTCCTTCTTTCAGTGGAACGTTTTCTTGGCCCGACTCCAGGAACTTCTCAGTGGCGGGAAAAAACTGGCACACACTGTGAGAAGTGACGGACTGTGGACTTGATTAATTTTATCCTGTACACACAGTCTTTGTGTGTGTGTGTGTGTGCATGTGTTACATCTGTCAGTGGTTCATCACGAGACGGCAGAGATCACAAATGTCCCCTTTAAGTTCGGATGGACGTGATGGGAATTGAACTCACAGCCTTTATCTGAAAAAACACATTTTAAAGGGCTTCAAACCGAATAAATAACAGAAAAGTGTAAACACACACACCTGTCTGTACCTTATATCTTTTTGCTCGATTTATGGCACAGTCTTAACGCAGCATGTCACACAGGCTATTGTTATTATCAGAATAAGTTTAGCAACTCATGCTCATAATTGATTAAAATGTCAGAAATGCATCCGATCTATTTACGTCTAATGGCTGCACGCGGTATTTTAGGAGTCCTGTCTTCACAACAAACGTTCAAAGCTCTTAGATATTAGTTACGGAGTACCTCAGGGGTCTGTGTTAGGGACTGAAATTGTTCATTTTGTATAGAAATACTGATATTTTGTTTTTGTGAGGACTTTGGGAGCAGCTTTGGGAAGAGATCACATCAGAAATTAGAAAATTAAAAAGCTGGTTCGATTAATGAAGTCATTAAACTGAAAACATGAACAAGCACTCAGTATTTAAGTGTGATCGCATGTGATTATTGTTGTGAAAAAGTATTTGAATCAATACACCAACACAAAATGAAAACATTGAATCTAACATACCTGCTTTGTGTCATTTTTTACAGTGTGTGACCACCCACACACACACACACACACACACACACTCCACCAGCTGCTGCTGTTTTCCTGCTGCTCGCTCGCTCGACTCCTCCCTCCTCGGCTCCTGATTGGCCGCTGAGGTTTGGCGGGCTTTCTTCCTCCTCGTGACTACTACTGCCGCTGCTGCTGCTGCGCTCATCGAAGGCAACACGTGGAAACAAAAGTTCAGCAGGGTGGTTGCCCCGGCGACGCGCTGCCCCGAACACAACCTGCTCTGTAAACAAGCTCCGCCGGGCTCGAGTCCAGGAGGCTGAAAACCAGGAGCAGAAACAGTTTTACAGACGTCAACAGAGCGGAATGAGTTCCTCTGAAATGTGTGTTTTTATTCCAGAGAACAACGCGAAGGCGGCGCGCTCAAATATTCACAATATCAACAAAACAAAAGTAATCTGGCGTCATTTGAAGTGCTGCGGCTGACATACGACAGACAGGCTGCTGCGTCACGATGTGCGCAGTTTATTTTAGAAGTGGGTCAGACACATAAGGTGTCTTCTATGTTACCATTACTTGGTATCAGGGCGTGCATGTATAAATATCTTGACCTTGTAAAACCAGATATCGCATGAAGCCGTCCGTATGAAATGTCACACACTTTCACAGTCCAACTCTTCTGAGAGAGAGGGCTTAGCTCATC